>OZ010729.1:34960444-37360444 GCA_963932275.1 Andrena praecox
CGACGGACTCCTTACCGAGTTGGGCGCGAATAGATTCGTCCGCCCCGTGGCGTACGCGGACGATCTCGCGCTCCTGTTCTCCGCTAGAGACCTTCTCCAGCTTGAAGGAATGATGGCGACCGCAATGGCCAGGGTAAAGTGCTGGTTCGACAGAACTGGGCTTTCCCTGGCCGCGGAGAAAACGGAGGCCATCTTCCTGACCGGGCGGAGGATCGACAAACCCACCACATTGTCGATCCTAGGGACAGACGTGTCCACTTCTGCCGCGGTCAGATATTTGGGGGTGGAATTCGACGCACGTCGAACGTTCCGCCCCCATCTGGAGAAGGTCGCGGCGAGGGCGGATCGGGTCTCCGGGGCGCTGGCAACGTTGTTGCCGAATACCCGGGGCCCATCCATCCACTCTCGGAGACTGTATTACTCGGTATGGGAGTCCGTCATCCTTTATGGCGCGCCGGTGTGGGCGGCTTCTCTGGAAACGGAGGCCAGCAGGGCTATCCTGCGTAGAGCCCAGAGAACCGCCCTCACCAGACTAACGGCGGCCTACAGGACGGTGGCCTACAGATCCCTCTGCGTTTTAGCAGGGCGCATGCCCTTGGATCTGAAGGCCAAAATGGGCAGGGCGGTGTTTTTGGCGAAGGCGGAGGACAGGGCCAACCCAGGACTGGCGGCGGATCCGGACCTACGTAAGACACGGATCCGCCAACACAAGGCCGTAGCCCTGCAAGAGGCCATGGCCAAATGGCAGGAGTCGTGGGACCGTACTCCGGCCACCGACTGGGTTAGGCGTTTAGTCCCCCGGGCCGATACTTTTGTGTCGGTCCCGGGCCCGTCGGTAGTGGCGGACCATCACACGATGCAACTAATGAGCGGACACGGGTGCTTCCGTAAATTCCTTTTTAGGATCGGGAAAGCACCCGCCGCGTCGTGCCTTGAGTGCAACGCAGCACTGGACGACGCGGAGCATGTGTTGATGGTCTGCCCGGAGTTCGCGCCCCAACGAGCCATCCTAGAGTCTGGCCTGGGGGCACCTCTCGAGGTTGCCTCCCTTATGGAGCGGGTCACGGCCTCCCCTGAGAAGTGGGATCTTTTCAGGACCTTCGCCAACTCCGTCATGACGGTCAGGTTGGCGAAGGAAAGGGAGGCCGATCGCCTTCGCCGCGAAGCGAGAGCGGCCGACCTTCGGGCGGCAGCCGCGCGGAAGGCCCTCGACAGGCGCCGCCTTGCCCGAAAAAGAAAGAGGGGGACGTCCCCCGGGGGGGGGTGGTCGGCGGGGGTGATTTCACCTCCGGCCGTCGACCTTTACCCCTGTACGCCACCTGTGTGTGTTTGTACTATTTATTTTTGTGTTCTGTTTTTGTTGGGTCCCTTTTGACCCCTTTTCGTAATTACTGTGTCCCTTTTACTATTTATTTATTTTAACATCCGTGGGCTTAGGGCGGGGTACGCGTGAGGTGACGTCCGTGTTTATTTATTCATATTTATTTATTTATATTTATTTATTTATCTATGTTTATTTATTCACGACCGTTTTTACCCGCGTATTTATCCCGTCTGCATCCTATGCCGGGCACTTTACACCCGGCATAGCGTAGCTCTTAAGTAGTATGGGACACGGTATTTTATTTATAAATGACTGGTCCCAGTTATCGCTATGTTTTATATTTATTTTTGTATGTATATATATATATGCTTAACTGGGCCTGTTTAATTTAGGTATACGCCACCTTGGATTGTTGTGGCGTTGTATTTGGCGGTCGGCGCGCGGTTTGTAATTCGCGCGCCGGTAGGAGGAAGTCCGCCCTATGGGTGGCGATGGCGAGGCCCCACCATTTTATGGAGGCGGTACCCGAAGTACTACATCAGATGTTCCGGGTACCGCCATGGGGCCCTCAAAAGGAGGCCATCCTAGAGGGGGTTTTTAGTGGGTATGCCGCAATTACATGCGGTGAGTCCCACATAACCCCGGCAGTAACTGTCGGGGTATGCGTAATTGCATTTTCCCCCTCTATAAAAAAAAAAAAAAAAAAAAAAAAAGGTCCATGAACAATACAACCATCCTCTTCACCTTCCTCCCCACCTGCCTATTCATCAAATAGTTCAGGACGTATATATTGGCCATGCACCCCAACCCCCTTCTAAAGCCAGTTTGATTCGGTGGCAGTAGCTTCTTCCCCTCCACCTCCTCCCTCAACCTCTCGGCCAACACTGACGCGTACACTTTATACGCCGTCTGTGTTAGCGTAATTCCCCTGTAGTCCTCTGCTTGTTTTAATATAAAAAGTAATATCTATTGTTAGACAATAAGTACACATATGCAAGTGATATGTATATGTAAAGAGAACACTTGCGAGGTCGTATAGTGAAGAACCGAGCAGCGGTGTCAATTCCTGTAAAGAGATGACGACCGTTTCATCATAAAAGAGGCCGAATTCCTTATCTCGTCATATTTGTGTTAATACCGATTTTACGACCATCCTGCTTTGCGAAGGTGGCAACATGTCTTGCATGTCTTGCAGAGGAACACAGGAATAAAAGTGTTAATCCTGTGACTGCGCGTGGTTCCGCCTGCGTCATCCTCTCTACAGATTCGAGAGAGATTGCTTATCTCTCGAGAGTACCTATACGCGCGTTCATATATCAAAACAAAAGCACGCGCAACGTATTGGGTGCAAGAAACGATAGGCCACTGCGAATTAAGCCTAAGAACTGTCGTGCAGTTGCACAAGTTATTTGGCAAATGTTTTCTAATTACTTTATAGCGTGTTGGAGACCAAACGTCTAGTGTCATAAAGCGGTAGTAAACCGTGACCCGCTAACAATCCGTTTTTAGGGCTTCACGCAGATGGATACATCCTCGGACTCACCCCCGGGGAAAACACAGAAAATCACGTTTTTATTGTACAGGTATATTTTTCCATCTCTACACCTACGATTTGCAAAGGTGGTGATTTCTTCGCGACCAATAATATTTGGCGTGTCGCCCACAACTCCGCCTTCAAAAGGATGTACGCCCGAAGGAAAGAATATTTAAACTGCGATTTATACCTGTTGCAGCCACGGTTAAACGCGCCGCTTCGCGATGATTTAAATGTGCGTGCGAGAGCGTGTAAACACGGTGACGCACCGTTCGTCAAGAACGGTTACGCGCGTCACCCGTTTTTGTACGGCTCGAGCGTTCGATTTCTTCGAATTCGACAGTTAGTCCTCAGAACACCTGACTAAGATATACACGCTCTCGCACGCACCAACCGTATCGTTCCTTTGTCGCCCCGCGACCCATAGTTGCCGATACGATTTACCACGGCCCTTCGAGCCATTCGCGCCCAGCGCCCACTGTACATATTTTATACATAGTTTCCGTTGCGTGTTTTGTGAGTCGTGTTTGTTTCGTGATCTTTCTGTGGAGTGCTCGTATTTATTGTCAACGACGCCCACTTTCGGCCAATAAACGTGCCGTCACTGAAAGTTTGGAGTGCATCCCTTCCCTGGCCAGTCCCAGTGGCAATCCACACCGCCTCCATCAGGCATTAGATTAAACAATACCGATCGTTAGACAGTACAGAAAACATTTCTGTATAGTCCACACGCGAAGTGTTCGACAGTTTTCCGTCTCTGATAGTGATGTGTCGGTGAATCTAGAATGCCCGCCATCAAAGTAAAGTTTTCGTCTGCGGAGGACGAGGCGCTGATCCACAGTGTATCTGCTTACCCTGTCCTGTACACTGCTCAAGACCTAACCCATAAAGATTGGGAGTTGAAAGACAACGTATGGATAGGCATTTCCACTAAAGTAAAAAGAACAGGTAAAGTATTCTTTAATTATATTTATTTGCATCAACCATCAACTAGGGGCTAATAATACCATCGAAGAGTAATTGCCAAGTCACAAAATGTTCTTTAACTAAAGATGTAGACTTGGATTGATTTGTGAATGAAAGTGTCAAAGTTAATGAGAGCGCTAGACTCGGTTCTACATGACATCTCACAACTTTTTATGGGTAAAGAGTCACGAGACTCGGCTACATTTTTTACATGAAATGTTTTTTATGGGATATTTTTTACCATTAGGTAAAGTATGATGATTCACTATTTTGTGGACACAATATTCGAAAATGCTTCCCAAAAGTTCAATTTCATTATGAAGTCTTTTGCAATTCATTTGAAATGGGAAAGTAGGTTGTGGTAAAAATATGGCCACTCCTACTGTAGTACGTTTATTACAACAACACTTATGCATCCATATGATATTCTGCATGCAAATGATAACGATCCCAATGCTTCTCCGGTAGCGATGAACTCCCTCAAAAATATATTATCTAATTATTTCAGCTGAGGATTGTAAAACACGGTGGAAAAATATTCGCGACCAGTTTATGAAGAAGAAGCGGGCCAACGAGCAGGGTACGGGGTCGGCAGCGAAGCCAAAAAAAGAGTGGGCATTACAGAAGCATTTGGATTTTTTTAATACTGTCGTGTATGAGAGAAGGCAAGTATTTTTTATACACAAGATGAGTTCTAAAATACATTTTAAAAATTTATTTTATTTATTTTATTGTAGCACACAGAGCAATATGGAACTGCCAAATCAGGAAAATCAAAATGTTAGCGGGAGTAGCGGTACCGATAACCCAGCACCTGTGGAGATCATTGAAAATGCTGCTTCCTGGGAAGGTGTTACAACAACAGAAACACCGCCAGAGGACACGATCGTTCCTTCCTCAAAGAGAATGCGGCACTACCTCTAGTGCAGCGCCGAAAAGGCACCAAAACGAACGCCTCAATTTTCTAGAGAGTTTGAATAAACGGTCTACCGAAAGAGAGCAACTGCTACACCAGTCTATGGAAGACGAGTGTGACGAGACCATGCTTTTTTGTAAGAGTATGGGGGCAATGGGGAAGAAATTGCCGCGTAAACTGCTTGCGGAAGCAAAGATTGCAGTAATGAACATAATGCTCAATCTTGAAAGCAGAGCAGCAGAAACTCCGTGAGCTTGTGCCATCATTGCGTCCCTCCGATTCGCGCAGAAGATGGTCACCGTCAGTGTTGCCGGGAATGTTCTTGATGAAGAAGATTGTCAATAAAGGGGGAACACCTACAGGAGTGTTGGTAATATGTGCCTTTATATGTTGTCTTTAAAAAATAGACATTTGACTTTAACGTGCTATAAAAATGATTTAAAAATAATTTTTTAACAATCTTTTTAGTTCACATAGAAAAGAATTTAATACTGAAGAGCATAAGCTTTGGTTCAATTCAATAGGCCGCATAGTTTTTTTGCTATCACACCCGCCAATTTTAAAGAATCGTAAAACTGAAAACTGGAGAAATCGCGCTTTAAAGTTTTCGCTCGCGGTCGATCGCTACAATTCTTTGCGTTCAACTTATAAAATTTCTAACTCACTCTGCTCTACGACTATTCTGTACTATTACACTGCACAACTCTGCCGTTTCGATTGTCTTTAAAAGTAATGATCGACGAATGGGGACGCGTCAAAGGGTGAAGCACGCGTCCGTGTCCGGCCGAGCGCTCGCACATATACTGGCCGCTTACCTGCTCTCGGTTCTGTATCTTTAAAAATACTTCGAATTGGCCGCTGTAACTTTCTGAATACATTCTTGGCTAGTTTATCTATCGATTTAGGCAATGAAAAAAAAACTATTTTTTGGACTTTATAAAGCAGGCTCCCCCCTTAATGCAAAGTACCTATGGTCTCTTAATAATCACGCCCCGACTACTGATTTGTACATGCATTGTACGCTTTCGCTTCACTCGCTGTATACTCTCGCGTACATTCTCTCTTCGCTCTCGCACATTCGATTCTCCCCCCTGTTCCGCTCTTTGTGACCTGCTCTCTCTCTCTCTCTCTCTCTCTCTCTCTCTCTCTCTCTCTCTCTCTCTCTCTGCTTTTGCCAATTACCCCATCTCGCACTCGGTCCTCGCGTACGTCGCACACTCGCACGCCTTACCATTAGCTACCGGTTCTCTTTCTCTCCCGCTCCCTCAGTGTCGCTCGTGGTTGCTTCCTTCACAGACGCGCTTTTTTTTACGTGGGGAAATCTTCATAGACACCCCGACCTCGCGGGGTGTGAGACTAAAACCCCACGGCGACCATCCTCTACACGACTCGGTGGGACCTCGGGAACATCACGGCTATTGTATTTTACTAATACCACACGCACAAACACATGCATCTGGCACTGATCCCATTTCGAGATCGGTAGCCGATTTAAACACCAACGCCTTTGTTTCCGAAATTAATTGTGGCGCTGTTTTTGCTGAATCCATACTTTTTAAAATCTCAAAGTCAAAACATCCAGTATAGTAACGGAATTATTTCTGTGCCTTTTTGGCGCTGCACTATATAGGTAGATGTACTGCCGCATCTTGTTTCCCTTGAAGGAGGAATATTGTCCTTTGACTGTATTTCTACCGCAGCTTCCCAGCTGACTGTAACATCCATCTATGTTCCTGGAATGTCGCTATACGCACACCTTCTTGCATTTCGAATCTCCTTAGTTCGTTTCATATTACTGTGGCTACCATAAAAAAATAAATTTTTCAAATTCATTGTATTTTAGAACTCATATTGTGTGTAAAAAATATTTACCTTCCCTCAAACCATACATTCTCCATTTTCGCCCATTTTGATTTTGGCTTTGCTGCCGAACCTGTACCGTACTTGATGCCCCGCTTCATTTTCATTAATGTATCGCATATGTTTCTCCCTCTCTTTTTACAATCACTAGTTTAAATAATTAGAAAATATATTTTTTACAGGTTCCTAGCCACTGGAGAATCATTATCGTTCGCCTTCAGAATATCGTCAAGCTATATAAGCGTCATTGTACGCAATGTATTGCAAGAATTGTGCGACAAATTAATTAAAATATTTATGCCGCAGCCGAGTGTTGCGGATTTCGAAAAAATAAGTAATGACTTCCTCGTTAAATGGAATTTTCCAAATTGTGTTGGAGCCATCGATGGGAAACACATCAGAATAAAATGTCCACGCAATAGCGGTTCCCTCTATTTTAATTACAAAAACTTCTTCTCTATAGTGTTATTAGCATTGGTGGATGCGAATTATAAGTTTATTATTGTTGATGTTGGTTCGTACGGCAAAGAAGGAGACAGCGGAATATTCCAAAAATCAATTATGGGTCAAACCATAAATGCGGAAAAATTAAAATTTCCCATTGACCAAGCACTTCCCAGGACAAACGTGACAGTCCCCCATGTAATTGTGGGCGATGAGGCATTTCGCTTGACGAAACGGATGTTAAAGCCTTACCCCAAAAACCAGGCAACGGAAGATACGACCAAGAAAATTTTTACTTATCGCCTGTACCGAGCCCGTAGGGTGTCGGAAAATGCGTTTGGTATATTGGGTCAAACATTTGGAATTTTCTATACACCAATTGCGGTACTGCCGGAAACGGCAGATAACATTATAAGCGCAACATGTTACCTCCACAACATGTTGCGTGATGCATATATCAATAATAATCACGCGAAACAACAGAATTTCGAGGCAACGATGGCAAGCGACAAAATGATACCATTGGTTGGAGTAGGAGGGTTTGGTAATAGAGAGGTCCGCAATATTTTTCGGACATATTTTAATTCTCCAGAGGGGGCCGTGGAATGGCAACACGACCATGTGGGAAGAGGCGTTATAGCATAAATTGAAATAAAAAAAATGCCACATTTTAACATTTCACCAAGTACGGTGCGCATGGCGGACAGGTACTTTTTATTTTTTAAATTAAAACTATATATTGTTTGTGTATCTAAAATTGATTAATTTAATTGTTTATACATTGGATAGTTGGGTTAGTTAACATATAATTTGTCCGAAAATCATTTACGTGTCCCATGAAAGATCGATGTCAAAGTATAAGATCAGAATGAGCTTGAGAACCAGTTATATTAACGTCACAACCAAATTGTATATTGAAAAATGCTTTTCGAATTTCCATTCGTAATTATTCAATTGCAAAATTACTATTCGTTTATTTTAATTAATTTTTGCTTATTTTAAATAATGTTTTAGATTGTGTCCACTATTGTCTTTTCGAGCAATAGCCTTCAGTTTTCATCTTGGAGAGGCAACTGTAAATAATATCGTTCAAACCACACGATCCGTAATACGCTTATGCCGTCAGAATTTAAGGGGTTAGGCCAGCTTGGACGGAGCAAAATTGCAGTCATTTTCGGCATTTTTTTTAGGAAGATAATAAAATAAACAGAAAATTTAATATGAAGCCTGTTATTATACAACTCTCGCCGGAAAAAATCGTATTTTTTTCTTACAAAATGGCGGCGGTAGAGCCGTGATACGCAAGATCTTGTGGAGCGACGTTTTCCACGGCTATACCGTTTGACTTAGAACAAAAAACTAAAAAGATTTATTTTCTGCATGCCTAAAACTATGGAAGTACGTAGGGAAATCCAGAAACATTAATTTTTCTCGAAATGGTGACCATGGAGAGAAAAAGTGCATTTTTTTTTATAAAAGTGTCAATTGCACAGAACATATTCAAGATATCGCAAAACCGCTACGTACTTCCATAGTTTTAGGCATGCAGAAAATAAAGCTTTTTGATTTTTGTTTTAAGTCAAACGGTATAGCCGTGAGATTGAACACCGTGGAAAACGTCGCTCCACAAGATCTTGCGTATCACGGCTCTACCGCCGCCATTTTGTAAGAAAAAAAATACGGTTTTTTTCCGGCGAGAGTTGTATAATAACAGGCTTCCTATTAAATTTTCTGTTTATTTTATTATGTTCCTAAAAAAAAATGCCGAAAATGACTGCAATTTTGTTCCGTCCAAGGTGGCCTAACCCCTTAATAATGAAAAATGAAAAAAGGCGAACCGACTTTTATCAAAAAGTTAAATATCCCGAAATGTGTGATGAAGCATTCACGTTGAAAACAAATAAGACAAGACGCCATGCAAGACCGAAAAAACAAACTATGGACATTCGTAACGCTTTCGCAAACTGGTTCATTTCACTTGCAGGAGAAGTTCCTTGGCAATATGAAGCTACAACAAAATAATATTTTATTATCTTAAATCTATATTTATATTATGTTCTGATGTACAATACTTTCTGATTTTATGTCGCTGTTTATTGATTTCCACGCAATTTCGTCTACATTTCCACTTTTGTAACCGGCTAACTTTTTGTGGTATATGTATAATAGAATGATTTTGAACTGCAAAAATCAATTGTTCTTGTAAATCCATTTTATGGATTATATGTAATTATATGGCGTACGAAAACACGTTCCAAATGATAACTGTTTTATTTCGTCCGTAGTAACGTGGCAACGTACCGCATCTGTTTTGCTGTAACGTAACGTATTTGTCGGAAGGAGGTGCATTCGAAACAATGCAAGTTAAATTTTTGCAGCAACGCATCGCCGTAATACACCGGTCTGTCCTGCGTTTATTATGAATACCAATATTAATTTAAGATATAATTAAAACTGTATTGAGTTTATCGTCACTCAACGGATTCAGAGAAATTCTTCGTACTAATATTCGTATTCTCGTTACTAATGGTAAATTGGTGTTTATACTGCAGCGTATGAGATAATAAATCACTTGCATATCTTTGGCACGATCTTTTATCAATCATTTGCTTAGCTGTCAATTTTTGTAGCCTTTAAATGATATTTTGATATAACGTTAAATTACTTACATTATTTACAAGATTATATTTAACGATTTAACTAACCATTACCTATTCTTAACTGAAAAGTTTAAAAAATGTCACTGGCATCCCATTCGTTCTAAGTGCCTCATACATGTATGATGAAAGAATAAATATATATAATTAGCAATAATAAAGAAATAAGTATAATTGAAGAATACGTTACTTGTTCTGTTTAATTTAATTGACACTTCTCTCCGCACAATTTCTTTCACTCCGTAAACAGTCTTTGTCCATGCAATCATAAAGGATACAATAATTGGATATATCTTCTATTTCTAATTTTTCGTCCTCCGCAGAAGAAAACTGAAACTTCGTCGACATTTCAGACACTCGTCACTAACACACACATGTAACGTCCCACGGGGACTCGAACCGTTAGAAACCGACCGTCGGTAAAGTAGGAACCGATCTCCATTACCATATAGGGTGCATTCCATGTGACGCATTATGCGCATAGACTGCAGAGAAAACCGTTCCGTGTCAGCCTATGCGTGCATTGGTTGCGTTGGTGGAGCATACGATTCCCTAGAATTCTCCCACCTCTAGCGCATGAAGCGTGCAGTTGATGCGCGCATGCGTATTTGTCTCTTTACGTACGCTTTGAAAAACATACACCAAATCGACGCGCGTTACGAAAAGTAGCACATTTCATTTTTTCTACATGCAGTTATCCGTAAGAAAAAAATGAAACGTGTTACTCTTCGTAACGCGCGTCGAAATTATGTGGTCCCCTCCTCGAAAGGACAGAAAATATAACCTATAGATGTGCTACATGACAATAAATGTTTATTGGATATTTCGTTCTTTTACGCTACATTTGTCAATTTTTTATAACTTAACATCATTCCAAAATATTATTGTTACGCCGCAACGGTATCTTTATGGAATCGGGTATAAGGTCATCCTATCAGGCATTTAAATCTGTAAACCTAAAAATTGAAGCTAAAATCAATTAGAATGGAATAAAACGCACGAATTTGGTAAACATGAACAAATTAAGCTAAAACTTACTATTTTGATGAAATATACTCAGAAAATGACGTTATGAATGGAAATTTTGATTTCTTAATCACGAATAATTACACTCCACAACTTCCTAATCCGCTCCCCAAAGTGACAGAAAATATAACCTATACGCTATACCCGATTTCATAAAGATACGGTTGCGGCGTAATAATAATATTTTGGAAGGATGTTAAGTCATAAAAAGTTGACAAATGTAGCGTAAAAGAACGAAATTTCCAATAAATATTTATTGTCATGTAATTAGCATGTATGTAGGTTATATTTTCTGTCACTTTGAGAAGGGGACCAATCGAAAGATCGATCTTTTGCACCATAATGTTCGATTTTTTGGATCGATTTTACAGTATAGGTCGATCCTATGGAATCGATTCTCGGGGAACAGAAATCGTGTTCCAATTCTATATTATTTATAAAAAAGTTTCCCGGTCTCTGGAAATTTAAACTGAAACTACTTTTCTGGAATATTAATCATAGAATTTTGATTTATTGAAAATTAGGTTATAAAATATCACATAAGACGCTACGTGAGTTCCCCCGCCTTGTAAGAAAAAGTAAAAAATTCGCGATTTATATACAATTATATAGCCATGTGGTCCATGGGCAAATGAAGAATGTTCAGGATGGAATACCCCTGAAGAATACATTTGTGATTCATGTGGTAATTAATTTAAAACAAAAAAATACTATTGTTTTTTATTAATTTAACAGTTTTCTCACTTCTATTGTAAAGAAAAATCATGGCCGGAATTACCCCACGTTAATTCCGTAATTCCAGTCAAAAGAACATTTTTGTGTTATTGCTTCCAACTTTGTTACAACGTAAATTTATGCTTTCTCGGTCATACTAATAAAAACGAGACACTTCAAACTATCAATTCAAATAAAAAATTTGAGCAACTTACACATTTGCTATATAGCCGGAAGTACCCTACTTTCCCCTGTTTGCAGTATTCGAATTCGAAATACAGAAGCACACGTAAAACGACAAATACGAATGCGCGTAATATGCGCATTGACTGCCCATGCTTTTATTTTCTGCACTTGCTGCACGCATTATGAGCTAGAAGTTGGAGGATTCTAGGGAATTCTACGAAATTGGTACTCTCTGCACTCGCGGTATGAATTGCAACCAACGTAACGGTCTCAATTTCGAAGCGAACAAGGCATGGTCGAAACGAAAGATGAGGAATTTGCTAGTTCTTGATTTTAATTTGATTTCTTTTTGGCTGCCGAACCGATCTGGGTCAGTGCACTGCCTTGTGCTGAGTGCAGAGTGTGAGATCTGACTTATTTAAGTTATACCAGTTTCTCAGTGTCACGTGTTTTCTGATTTCTCTCTGTGTCAATTTATACTTTGGACTGTGGACATTTTATCAGCATGTCGCCAGTGGCTAAAAAATGTGGCGGCTGTGGTGCTGCTGTTGCGAAGCCGGTCACTTGTGGTGATTGTGGGAAGATAAGCCACGCGGGTTCTACTTGCCTCGCTCGAACGGGGCATCCGTGGTTTAACGGAAGACTTTTGAACTGTCGCGATGTCTCCCTCACACCGCATGTTATTGTTGACCCGAACGTTACCCAGCCGGTACCATCGCAATCGTCCTCTCCATCCAAGGATGATCTTATGGAATTTTTTAAAGCGGAGTTTGCTTTAGTCCGTCAGGAGCTGTGTTCCTTTTTTAAAGCTGAGCTCTTTGATATTAGGAGCAGCGTTGAGACTTTATCGGAACGTGTCCGTGTCTTGGAGACCAACGGGATGTTAATGTCTAGCCAGTCAGCGTCCGGCTCCCCGGTCCATGATCCGGACGAGTTAATTGGTGAAATCACCGATAGGCAAGTTAGAGCGAGCAACCTCATTATATTTGGATTACCGGAGCCGGTAAATCCTTCTGGTGGAGACTCTGTAGCTGCCGACTGCGTTGAAGCGAAGGCCATTCTTAGTGCAATCTCCCCAGAAGTAATGGAGGTGCGGAGGGCCCATCGTATAGGGAAATCTAAAGGTTCAGCAAGCAGACCCTTATGTGTTCGCCTAGATTCGCCTGAATCAGCCAAGCAGATTCTTCGGAATAAGCACCGCTATAAGGGGCCGTGTAAAATCACTGAGGACAGGACGTTGTGGCAAAGACAATCCCTTGATCGGTTGAGGGAGAAGCTGCGGAATCTCCACGAGAATGGAGAGAAGGACATGACCATCCGTTACATTAATGGAGCCCCCAAGATTGTTCCTTCTAGGCAACACCGTGACCCTGAGCCAAAAAACCCCTGAAGAACCCTTTGGTTTATTACCAGAATGTTCGTGGCCTGCGTACCAAACTAGTCTCGTTATCGAATGCCTTGCTTGCTTCCACTGTAACGTATGATATTATAATCTTTGTCGAGACCTGGTTGAACTCCACAATATCCTCGCTTGAGCTCGGGTTAGACAATTATACTGTGTTCAGGTGTGATAGATCCTGTAACACGAGCTGCCTCTCCAGAGGTGGTGGAGTTCTCATAGCGGTCAGAAACACGTTACAGTGCAGTCAAATCAGTCTTAACTGCGATACGCTTGAGCAGGTTATTGTTCGGGTTCATCTTGGTAGGAATAGACACTTGTTGTTGTGCGCTATTTACCTCCCACCTACGTCATTACCGTCCCTGTATGCTAAGCACGTGGATTGTCTTATTGACTTATATAATGCATACAGTGATGATACTTTTTCTATTTTCGGGGACTATAATCTTCCGCATGCAATTTGGTTTAATGATAAAGGTTTATCGTGTTTTAAGAAGTCGGGGGTCCGGTCCTCGGAATCTACGGCTATAGATCTTTTGATGGGAGGCTGTAACTATTGTGATCTAGCGCAAGTTAACAATATTTTTAATAAGCTCGATTGTATGCTCGATCTCATCTTTGTCAGCGCTTGTGATGTATTGGTTGATCTTGTCATCGATGACTTAATTGTACCCGATGCGTACCACTCACCGCTTTATCTTTGTTACACTGCATTGTTCTCCTCACCCGATCTTTCGGGTGACGTCATAGAGTATTATGATTATAAGCGTGGTGATTACCGTGGAGTGTTAACTTACTTGAACAGTGTCGAGTGGGATTCGGAGATTGGTGGTGTGACGTAGCGTCCCAGCGCGAGGAATCGAGCGCACGGCGGTACGACCGGGAGTGAGCGAGAAGCCGAGCACACGCGGGCGACCGCGACCGAACCCGACCGAACTCGCCCGAAGCGTGCCGGCCCCGCGACGCGTCAGCGCGATGACGCTCACTCCCCACTGCGCCGCTAGATCGCGTCGGTTTCTCGCTGCTGGGAATTTCCGAGAATCGGGACATATGCCGCGATGATACCGAGGCGAGAGAGTTCCAGTGGGGAGACGGACCCCCACCACCAGACTTGCCTGGATGTTGCCCGGTGCAAACCTCGGTGAAACGACTCCGTATACTCCGCGATCGTCAGATCGGAATCCACCCCGTTCCTACCACCTGTCCCGGTAAAGAGACGCAGGAAGTTGCCCGGTCTCTTTCCCGCTCCTCGTGTTGAACAGAGACGCCCGGATGCTGCCCGGTCTCTGCCGACACTTGTCCCGTTAAAGAGACGCAGGACGTTGCCCGGTCTCTCTCCCGCTCCTCGTGTTGAACAGAGACGCCCGGATGCTGCCCGGTCTCTGCCGACACTTGTCCCGTTAAAGAGACGCAGGACGTTGCCCGGTCTCTCTCCCGCTCCCCGTGTTGAACGGAGACGCCCGGATGCTGCCCGGTCTCTGCCGACACTTGCCCCGTTAAAGAGACGCAGGACGTTGCCCGGTCTCTCTCCCGCTCCTCGTGTTGAACAGAGACGCCCGGATGCTGCCCGGTCTCCGCTGACACTTGTCCCGTTAAAGAGACGCAGGACGTTGCCCGGTCTCTCTCCCGCTCCTCGTGTTGAATAGAGACGCCCGGATGCTGCCCGGTCTCTACCGACGCTTGTCCCGTTAACGAGACGCAGGAAGCTGCCCGGTCTCTCTCGCTCCCTTACCGTCCCGATACCGAGACACCAGGCGCGGAGCGACCGAATTGTTCCGTTAAGCGGACGCGCCCGACATAGACCGACGACGCCGTACCGCGAACCGCGCCGCCGCGCAACGACGGCTCGACCGCGATTAACGCGAAGTACCCCGCGTCTAAGTACTTGTATATAGTGTACATAATTACTGATAGTGAATAAACCTAATTTTAAACTACCACGGAAGGACTTAATTAACCCTGGCAAATCCGACTGAGACCGTCCTTCCAACCGGAGTGACAACCGTCACAAGTTGGCGCCCGAACAGGGACCGGAAAAAGGACGATAACCGATGAGCTCCGCGCTCACACGGTTATACCACCTGAACAAAGCCGAACTTGTCGAAGCTCTCGAGGCCGCGGGCGAAAGTACAGCCGGATCGTTCGACCAATTACGCACCCGGCTCCGACAGTACTTGGTGAGCACCGCCAAAATGAGCACCACCAACGAGACGACCACTACCAGCGCCCAGACACCGGCGATAGTAATCACGGAGCCCGAAGCCACCGCCGCACCGTCACCTATCGCCACGGCCATGGACCGCGTCCGCAAATGGGGATGCCATTTCGATGGCACCAAGGACGCCCGCGACTTCTTGGAGCGGATCGTGGAGCTCCAAGAAGGATACGGCCTCACGAAGGAGCAACTCCTCCGATGCATGCCCGAGCTCCTCCGGGGACAGGCCCTCCTCTGGCACCGCAGCAACAGCCCGGAATGGACCACATGGGCGGACTTTGAGAAAAGTTTCCGCCTGTATTATATACCGACCACCAGCCAATATGAATTGGAGGAGGAAATCCTGAAACGGAAACAAAAACCAGGGGAACGGGCCAGCGAATACATAACCGGCATCAGGACCCTGATGCGACGACACGGCAACTACCCACCGGACCGGCAGCTCGACCTGGTGCACCGAAATCTGCTGCCCGAATACAGACAATACATCCGCAGGAAGGAGTGTCCGGACATAACGACCCTCCTCGAGACGGCCATCGAGTTCGAGGCGATCGAGAGGGACAAGAAAGCCAACGCCCCCAGCACCGGGTCCGCTCCGGCCAAACAGCAACCCGTTCGACCTGCACTTTCGACCGTCGTGACGAATTACAGCCGCGAGAATTGCTGCTGGCGCTGCGGACAACGGGGCCACCGTCGACAGGACTGCCGGCAACCGTCGCGCCTGTTCTGCTCGCGCTGCGGACAGGACGGCCGACTTTCCCGCGACTGCCCGTGCCAACCACCGTCGGGAAATGGCACGGGGCCCGGAACACAGGGGACCGCCCGACCACCGGCCAGTTCCGCGCCCCAGTAAATCTGCCGGACCAAGCCACGCGGCCGTTTGCCACAATCATCCTGCACGGCCGAAGGTATCGAGCCCTCCTGGACACGGGAGCCACCGGGTCATACATACGCCAGGACGTGGCAAATCATTGCCTCCGCCATGGCAGCACCCTCACCCCAACGCGTTGCCGAGCCCGTTTAGCGGACGGCTCCGTGGCGCCCCTCGCCGGGGACCTACGAACTCCGGCCCGAGTGGAGCAGCAGAAGTTGACACACCAGTACGCCGTCCTCCCAGCGCTCGCACACCCGGTTATTCTCGGCATGGATGCCCTGAAGAAACTAAGGGTCCGTATGACCCTCGGACAAAGAATACTGATTCCCGACGCCGCCACCATCGAACCGACCCACGGAGCAACGGCTTGCACCCCGACACAAGCCGAAGCCCTGCAAGCACTCCTCGACCAGGAACTCCCAAAATTTCAAGGCCTACAAGGGACCACCCAGCTCGCGGAGCATACGATCCACCTCAAACCGACCGCGCCGCTTAAACAGCGCTATACGCCACGGAACCCGGCCATGCAACAAATAATAGACGAGGAAGTGAGTAAAATGCTGGCCGAGGGCATCATCGAGCCCTCGCGAAGCCCTTGGAGCTCGCCTGTCGTCCTGGTCCGCAAGAAGAACGGCAAGAGGCGCTTCTGCATCGATTTCCGCCGCGTAAACCAGGTCACCGAGAAGGACGCCTACCCACTTCCTCAGGTAGAGGCCACGCTCAGCAAGCTTCGGGAGGCCCGATATATCTCCACCATCGACTTGGCGAACGGATACTGGCAGGTACCCCTCGCCCCCGAAAGCAGACCGATCACCGCCTTCACCGTACCGGGCCGAGGGCTCTACCAGTTCCGGGTCATGCCCTTCGGTCTGCATTCCGCACCCGCCACCTTTCAACGCCTACTCGACAGAGTCATCGGGCCAGAATTGGAGCCGCGAGCATTCGCATACCTAGACGACATTATAATACTGGGTCGCACGTTCGAGGAGCACCTACAAAATTTACGCGAGGTCCTGCATCGGCTACAAGACGCCAACCTCCGCATCAACCCGGAGAAGTGCGACTTCTGCCGCACCGAACTGAAATACCTCGGACACATGGTAACTGCACAGGGGGTCAAGACCGACCCCGATAAAGTACAGGCCATCCTGGGCATCCCGGCCCCCACCAACCTCCGCGAACTCCGCCGATTCCTGGGGATGGTGTCGTGGTATCGACGGTTCATCACCCATTTCGCCGACACCACTACACCACTCACCAAACTACTTCAGAAGAAGAGGAAGTGGACGTGGGGCCCCGAAGAAGACACGGCTTTCCGCACCCTCCAACAACAATTGGCTGCCGCACCAGTACTGGCCTGTCCGGATTTTACCAAGCCGTTTACGCTGCAAACCGACGCTAGCGAAGAAGGCCTTGGAGTCGTACTCACCCAGGAGACGGACAACGAAGAGCACGTCATCGCCTACGCCAGCCGCACACTGAACCCCGCCGAACGAAACTACTCCACCACCGAAAAGGAATGCCTGGCGGTGGTGTGGGGGATCAGGAAAATGCGACCGTACCTCGAAGGCTACCGCTTCACGGTCCTGACCGATCATCAGGCCCTGAAATGGCTGCAGAGCATCGACGATCCATCCGGCCGCCTCGCACGCTGGAGCTTGGAGCTCCAGCAGTACGATTTCCAGGTGCAATACCGCAAAGGAGCCACGAATCTGGTCGCCGACGCACTGTCCAGACGACCAGAAGACCTACACACGACCGACGAACCCCCAGCGTGCCCATGGTACACCCGCATCCGAGAACAGATCCTGCGCGAACCCAGCAAGTATCCGGAATACCGTATCGTAGGGGAGCAAGTGTACCGAAGATTCCCCGACCTCAGCGGACGACCGCCCAACCCCGAGACCGAGTGGAAGTTGTGTGTGCCCCGACCGATGCGCACCGCCGTACTCGCCGAAAATCACGACGTCCCCACCGCCGGACACCTGGGTACCACCAAAACCGCAGCCAGACTAGCCGAAAGGTATTACTGGCCGGGGATGTTTCGCGAGGCGGCCAAGTACGTGCAACAGTGCGCATCGTGCAGACAATACAAGATCCAGCAACAGGCACCTGCAGGACAGATGCACACAACGCCGGTCACCCGTCCTTGGGAAGTGGTCTCCGCAGACCTCGTCGGCCCGCTCCCCCGGTCTAACAAGGGACACACCACGCTGTGTGTCTTTCAAGACAAGTTTTCGAAGTGGGTCGAGGTCCAGCCCCTCCGACAAGCGACCGCCCCCGCCGTCACCAGGGCCCTCAAGGACACCGTATTCATGCGACACGGATGCCCCCGGACTGTGATAACCGACAACGGCCGCCAGTTCGAAAGCCGGGAATTCGGGAAGCTTCTGAAGGACGCTGGCAGCGAGCATCGAAAAACGCCACCCTACTCTCCACAGTGCAACCCCGTCGAGCGGGTAAACCGCGTACTCAAAACAATGATCGCGCAGTACACGGCCGAAAACCACCGGCACTGGGACCGATGGATACACGAACTAGTGTTCGCATATAACACCGCCAAACACGAGAGTACCGGTTTCACGCCAGCGTTCCTGGTCCACGGACGGGAACTAAACCCACCGGCCGCCCTCTACCGTCCACCAGAAGACGACCCACCGGACCTCGACCACACCGATACCCGATTCCGGAGACAACAGATCGACGACCTACAGGACGCCATCGCATTGGCTCGCCGAAACCAGGCACGAGCATTCGAAAGCCAGAGCAAACACTATAACTTGCGTCGGCGAGATTGGCGGCCCGAGATCGGAACATACGTAATGCGGCGAGAACACCACATATCCGACGCCGCGCAAGGTTTCGCCGCGAAGCTGGCACCGAAATTCGCAGGCCCGTACCAGGTCGTCCGGTTCCAGGGGCCAAATATCGTCGTGCTCAAGGACGAACGCAATCGCCGCAGCCGGGCCCACCTCAAGGATATCAAACCCTGCACCGAAACCAGTAACGACACGGAACCGCCGGCCGGGGAACAACGGGACGACCCCGGAAGTGATTCCGGAACCAGCCTGACCGAGGACCAGGAAGCCGACCCGACGCCGGCCGCCCACACCCGAGGTCGGCCCCGCGGGAAAAAGGGCCCGCGAGGCCCACAAACCAGAGGGGTCAACCCAAGCCAAGGAGACACCGCCACCTGCCCCGGGACCCCGACACGCAGCCCGGCCGGACGAGCCCCCGACACCGAAGCTTCGCCGCGCCGCTACCGCACCCGGGCCTTCGTGCGCAGCCACGGAGGCCACAACCCGCAGCAACCCGGAGAAGCAGCCGGAGGACCAGGGCTGGACCGTCGGGAACTCAGAGCGCCGGCGGGAGGGACAGCGCGTCCGCACTCGCCAGGACGGACGAACGACCCAGCGCCGCCGCAGATACCCGTCCCTGATTAGCTTTAAGTTAGGCTAAGGTAGTATAAGGGTGATGGGTAGCCACGAGGCATAAGGTAGCACGTAAGATTCCCGAGTTTCAATCGAGATGCGAGCATTTCCCGATTCTTACGTCGCATCTCTCTCCGAAGAAAGAGGGGGATGTGACGTAGCGTCCCAGCGCGAGGAATCGAGCGCACGGCGGTACGACCGGGAGTGAGCGAGAAGCCGAGCACACGCGGGCGACCGCGACCGAACCCGACCGAACTCGCCCGAAGCGTGCCGGCCCCGCGACGCGTCAGCGCGATGACGCTCACTCCCCACTGCGCCGCTAGATCGCGTCGGTTTCTCGCTGCTGGGAATTTCCGAGAATCGGGACATATGCCGCGATGATACCGAGGCGAGAGAGTTCCAGTGGGGAGACGGACCCCCACCACCAGACTTGCCTGGATGTTGCCCGGTGCAAACCTCGGTGAAACGACTCCGTATACTCCGCGATCGTCAGATCGGAATCCACCCCGTTCCTACCACCTGTCCCGGTAAAGAGACGCAGGAAGTTGCCCGGTCTCTTTCCCGCTCCTCGTGTTGAACAGAGACGCCCGGATGCTGCCCGGTCTCTGCCGACACTTGTCCCGTTAAAGAGACGCAGGACGTTGCCCGGTCTCTCTCCCGCTCCTCGTGTTGAACAGAGACGCCCGGATGCTGCCCGGTCTCTGCCGACACTTGTCCCGTTAAAGAGACGCAGGACGTTGCCCGGTCTCTCTCCCGCTCCCCGTGTTGAACGGAGACGCCCGGATGCTGCCCGGTCTCTGCCGACACTTGCCCCGTTAAAGAGACGCAGGACGTTGCCCGGTCTCTCTCCCGCTCCTCGTGTTGAACAGAGACGCCCGGATGCTGCCCGGTCTCCGCTGACACTTGTCCCGTTAAAGAGACGCAGGACGTTGCCCGGTCTCTCTCCCGCTCCTCGTGTTGAATAGAGACGCCCGGATGCTGCCCGGTCTCTACCGACGCTTGTCCCGTTAACGAGACGCAGGAAGCTGCCCGGTCTCTCTCGCTCCCTTACCGTCCCGATACCGAGACACCAGGCGCGGAGCGACCGAATTGTTCCGTTAAGCGGACGCGCCCGACATAGACCGACGACGCCGTACCGCGAACCGCGCCGCCGCGCAACGACGGCTCGACCGCGATTAACGCGAAGTACCCCGCGTCTAAGTACTTGTATATAGTGTACATAATTACTGATAGTGAATAAACCTAATTTTAAACTACCACGGAAGGACTTAATTAACCCTGGCAAATCCGACTGAGACCGTCCTTCCAACCGGAGTGACAACCGTCACAGTGGGGCTGACCTGGTAGTTGCCGTGGAAAGACTATATGATTACATTAGATATGCCATTAGTGTTTTTGTGCCTGTTCGAACAGTAACGCGGTCTACATATCCACAGTGGTTTTCACCTAGACTTAAACGCCTGATTCGGGAGAAGAAGCTAGCGCATAAGGTGTATAAGAAGTCGAATGCGTTGTGTGATTACCTTGACTTTTCCTCCCTTAGGTCATTGTGTAAACAAGCTATAGATAATGATCACCGTGCGTACATTGACCGTGTTGAGGACTCTGTCTCTTCTAATGTAAAGAGCTTCTGGAACCATGTTAATTCTAAGCGAGGTTGTCCAGGTGTCCCCAGAAATACGCACCTTGACCTTGTTACGGCGTCGACGTACTCAGCGAGTGCTGACTTGTTTGCTTCTTTCTTTGGGTCTGTATATGCCACGGCGCCCGCTAGGGCCCATGCATTAAATTTGCCGTCGACATCGGCCTGCGATGTAAACATACACGAGCTGAGCATTTCGATCGGTGAGATCTATTCTAAGCTTAATTCGCTCGACGTTAGGAAAGGTCCGGGATATGACGGGATTCCACCTCTCTTTCTTAAAGAGTGTAGTTTTATCCTTGCGAGGCCTCTCTGGTATATCTTTAATTCTTCGCTACGTAGTGGGAGTTTTCCAGAATTCTGGAAGACCAATATTGTCACCCCAGTTTTTAAGGCTGGAGACCGTGCTGATGTCAGAAATTATAGGCCTATTTGTAAACTCTCGATCCTGCCGAAGTTGTTTGAAGAGATTGTAACGGACAAACTAACGCCATCATTAGTCAAATTTATCTGTGATGAACAACATGGTTTTGTCCCGAATAGATCAACCATTACCAATCTTGCAGTGTATCATAGGGCGGTCTCGGATGCACTTGATCAAGGTCTGCAGGTAGATACCGTTTACACGGACTTTAGAAAAGCATTTGACTCGGTAGATCACCAGATCCTGGTTGGGAAATTGGCCTCATACGGTTTCTGTGGTCCGTTCCTGGCCTGGATTAGCAGCTACCTAGCTGGGCGATCTCAGGTCATCAGGGTGGAAAACTGTCTGTCCACTCCTATCTTAGTCAGATCTGGAGTGCCCCAGGGGTCGCATCTAGGCCCTCTACTTTTTATCCTTTTTATTAACGACCTTAAGGTGGTATTTAGGCATAGCAGATTTTTAATGTATGCTGATGATTTAAAAATCTTCCGTACCATTGGGAATCAACGGGATGTAGACCTACTGCAGGAAGACCTTTGTATGTTTGAGCGGTGGTGTATCTCCAATGGTATGGGTTTGAACATTGCCAAGTGTGTCCTTGTTAGGGCTTATAGGACCAGAGGTGGTATAACCTCTTCGTATACGCTATGTGATGCTCCCCTAGTAGAAGTGGCAGATGTTAAGGACCTTGGCGTAACGATTTCAGCAGGGCTAGACTTTCGCAAGCATTATTTGAATATTTCGGGTAATGCAATGCGAATCCTTGGTTTTGTAGCTAGATACGCAAAACATTTCAGAAGGCTTAAGTCGTGGAGGCTTTTGTATGCAGCTCCCGTAAGGCCGCGGCTTGAATATGCTTCTGTCATCTGGAATCCCAAACATAAGCACTATATCAGCTTGATCGAGAGGGTGCAGCATAGGTTCTTGAGAATTGCCTCTAGGGCTTTGGGTACGCCGATGCATTTTAGTGACCATGACTATGGCCCGGCCTTACGACTACTCGGTATTGCCACCCTTAGCGATAGGAGACAGTCTGCGGACCTAATTTTCCTTTATAAAGTCATACATGGTCTTGTGAATTGTACTGAGCTTGTTGCGACATTGCGATTTCGTGCTTCTGAACGAGCTCTGCGACCCAGGCCACTTTTTGTGAGTGGTGAACCAGCTTACCGGAATTATACGTCTGATCCCTTAAGTAGAGCCATGAGCTGTGCCAACCAATGTTTCCCGGACATTGATTTGTTTCGTGTTTCTCTCAGTGGCCTCCGATTACTTTTGTATGAGCGTGTAGTATAGGTCACTTAACGTGATACGTTAATAGTAAGTACTCACAGCGATTAGTTGTTAACTTGGTTACTCAACTTTAATTTTAATTTTAATTTTAATTATTTGTAAAGTTTACATGTATATTTGCTCCTTGCCATGAATCTTCAGCTTCCAAAGGGTTTTACCCGTTTACAATAATAATAATAATAATAATAATAATAATAATAATAATAATAATAATAATAAAAAGTCTCGAATTAAATTTAACGTAATCCATCCAACTGCATAGCTAATTGTAAGTAAGTTTGAACATTCCCGCGCAACCACACGAGCATCAAACGCATCGAAAACCGTTCCGATACGTTACTGCGGTTCATGCGCTGTTGGAATCGGATCGCTATGAATGCGCGCAGCGACTGCGCTGCGGTCTATGCGCATAATGCGTCACATGGAATGCACCCATAACCATATTCTGTTACCGCGCAAATATATTATAAGACTTTTATGTATAATTAATGATTTAGATAAATATTAGAGAAATAATTGTTATAAGAATATTAGGAATAACTAATTATAAGTATTAGCAAAAGCGCAAGACAAAATAATAAGTAATAAGCAAGCAAAACACGAAATAACAAACAGCGACTCACTGCGCATGCGCCAGCCCGCCAATTCTCCGGTATAAAAGGAGGCGCACGCAGCACAGCGGGACATTCCAGCTACGAATACGCTCAAGTGACGAACGAATGCTCAAACCTAGAGGCAGCTTAAGTTTCAACCAGTGGGATTCAGCTTCGCTCCGGAAACGGCAGCGGCGGATCTCCAGTGTATATAAGTTACTGGTGCTCCTCTTTGGTTTGCTCATTTGAGAGTCATAGAACCTCGTTGTTACAAAGCCATCGAGCTCGCTCCGGAAACGGCAGCGGCCGAAGTGCTTGGTAAAAACAAGGTCTGTAGAGCATAGAACAGAACTCTGTCAAAAGTATTGAGCTCGCTCCGGAAACGGCAGCGGCCGATCTTACTACAGATATTGCCAAGAGTATTCGAGCTCGCTCCGGAAACGGCAGCGGCCGAGCTCTGCAATATACATATTCAAATATTACGTAGCATTAGAGTCAGAAAACATAGAAAACCAAAAAAAAGGAGAGTATATATAGTCGTAGATCGTAAGCTATATTAATTAAATTATTATTGTTGTTACTATTTAACTAAGTTTCATTAAAGCATTGTTAAGTTTTAAGCCATAGATTTCACTCTTTTATCTGTAGAATAGAACCCCCACCTATCCGATACTTGAGGGGACGCCGCTCTCCCCTCAGGGACCTCGACGCTCAGTTGTCCCCGGACAGCCGAACGTTACAGGTCGGACATATTTTTGGTGACAGCGGTGGGATTTTTCATTCGTTTAGAGGAATAAACTCATTTCGAAGAACTATTTCGTTAGTGAAATCACTCCATAAGTGAGTATTTTCCAAGAAATTTTTTCTTCCTTTTCTCTAAATTTTACAGAGGCTTTAAAAACTTCACAATGCCTAATACAATTGGAGAAGCAATGGCTAACCTAACAATAAATCCGGAAACTCAAACTCAGGAGACTACAGAAACTCCAGAAATCACTACAGTAAATACTCCAGGACCTTCAAATCCACAAATTAATATGAATACATCTACGAATACATATCCTCATTTACCACACATTAGCTTACGCAATACTGCGGACACAGTCCCTTCTTTCGACGGTAGAAATATACCGATACACCAATTCATAAAAAGCTGCCGACATGCACGGCGCATGGTTAATCCGAACGCAGAGTATGGATTAGCACAACTCATAAAAAATAAGCTTTTCGGACAAGCCTCTAGAGTAGTCTTAAGCGGAGACTATAATTCAATCGATGATCTCATTTCGGTATTAGAGTCACGATTCGCACCATTACACACTTCAATACAGTTATATGGTGAATTATCAAAAATAGCACAATTACATAACGAAACGACGGTAGATTACAGCAGTCGCGTATCTAATCTCTTACTTCAGATTAAACATTGCAATGCAATAGAGGTACCGACACATGTAAACCAATTTAATACAAACGCGGAACAAAACGCCATTAAAGGCTTTCTAACGGGATTAAGAACTGAAATACATAATCTTGATCGCGCTATCAACGTCGCCATTAAAGCTGAAGCAGAATACAACGAAAATCAGATACGAGGAAGAGAAGCAGCAGGAATAACACAGGCTAACCAATGTACGAATTGCCTTGGATACGGCCATATTGCCACCGCTTGCAGCAGCCGAATATCACGAACCAACTGGCAGCAAAAAAACCTGTCAACAATGTAACAGAACGGGACATACAACGCAAGAATGTAGGAGCCGAAGCGGAGCACAAAACAGAGCACGAAACGGACCGTGGAACGATACATTCTGTGACTTCTGCCGAAGGCCAGGTCACATGACGCAAGATTGTAGGAGCCGAAGTTACACGAATAGAGCCCCTCAATCTACCGTATACTGTGATAATTGCCGAAGGCCAGGTCACACAACACGAGATTGTAGAAGCCAAGGTTACACGAACAGAGCTCCTCAATCCAATGTGTAGTGTGATTACTGCAAAAGACCAGGTCACACGATACAAGAATGCAGAAGTAAAAGTTATGCAGAAAGAATACAGAGACCAGAAATATTCTGCGAATATTGCAAATTTAGAGGTCACACGATAGACCAATGTAGCAAGAAGATATACTTCGATAGGAAGGAAAGAGAAGAAAAACAACCCCGTATGGTACGTAGGCAGGCCATACTTCGATTAAAAACGGAGCAAATAAGGAAACCTCCTAGCATCCTTCTTTCTGATATAGGATTCAGCGAGAACCACGCAACGTTGATGATCGACACTGGATCAGATCTAAATGTCATCAAGAGAAGTGCTGTTTCACCGAATATACCAATCGATACGGACACCTTGTTCGACCTCAATGCTATCACGGACGGCCTACTCAGCACAATAGGATATATCAAAATCAGAACCCTGAACACGGAAATCATCATCCATGTCGTAGAGGATCTTCCTATTAAACAAGATGGAATACTAGGTACGGAATTCTTCCAAACAAACGGAGCAACCATCGATTATATGAAGTCAGAGATAATAATTGGAATGGAAATTATTCCATTTATCGATCCAGAAATGGTTACGATACCAGCAAGAGCACGAAGCCAAATATATGTGCGAGTGCTTAATACACAGTCTAAAACGGGATACATTCCGAAAATTAACATTCACCCCAATATACATATGGGAAACGCACTAGTTTCGAATAACAACGGTGTAGCATATCTTTTTGCTATAAATACATCCACAAAAGATATCAAAATACCAGTACCATCCGTTGAATTAGAAGAATTCGAAGAAATACCTGCAGAAGAAGAAACGACAACCACATATAAAAGAACTGACAGAACACACCAATTACTACAATTATTACGATTGGATCACCTAAACTCGGAAGAACGGGCCAGCGTTGAACAATTGATAAAAGAACATGCAGACAGATTCTACCTTCCAGGGGAAAAACTGGAAGCGACAAACAAAACATACCATAGAATAATTACAGAAAACAACGTTCCCGTTTTTACAAAGCAATACAGATATCGCCAAGCATATAAGGAAGAAGTTAGAATACAGACTAAAGAATTGCTTGAAAAAGGAATCATACAGTCATCATCTTCACCTTATAATTCACCGATTTGGATTGTACCCAAGAAAGAAGACGCTCAAGGAAATAAAAAGTCCAGAGTCGTAATTGACTTTAGAAAATTAAATGAACTAACAATTGGAGATGCCTATCCTCTGCCAGATATAACTGACATACTAGATCAGTTAGGAAGTGCAAAGTATTTTTCGGTATTTGATCTTGCATCTGGATTTCATCAAATTCCAATGCATCCAGACGATCGACATAAAACAGCATTCTCTACAATTTACGGGCACTACGAATTCACCAGAATGCCGTTTGGACTTAAGAACGCACCAGCCACCTTCCAAAGACTAATGGACCAGGTCTTGACTGGGCTCCAAGGAATAGAGCTTTTCGTATATCTAGACGATATTGTCATATACGCTAGCTCATTAAAAGAGCATGCAACTAAATTCGGACAGTTAATGAACAGATTAAGAAAAGCGGATCTCCACCTTCAACCGGACAAATGCGAATTTTTGAAGAAAGAAGTATCATACTTGGGACACATAATAGGAGAGGACGAAGTCAAACCTGACCCGAAGAAAGTAGTAGCAGTAAAGGAATTTCCAACACCTACTACGGTCAAAAACGTCAAACAATTCCTAGGATTGAGCGGATATTATAGGCGATTTATAAAAGATTTTTCAAAAATTGCAAGACCATTTTCTAATCTCACTAGAAAGAACTATCAATTCGAGTGGACTTACAAACAACAGAAGGCATTTGAAACTTTACGGGAAGTTCTCTGTAAGGAACCCATCTTACAATTCCCGGACTTCGATAAAGTATTCAACATCACGACAGATGCCTCAGGTATTGCTGTAGGTGCGGTTCTCAGTCAAGGAGAAATAGGCAAAGATCTGCCAGTAGCCTATGCATCTCGCGTTTTAAACGACGCCGAAACACGATATTCTCCTACAGAACGGGAATTATTGGCAATAATATACGCAGTTTTTCACTTCAGACCTTACATTTACGGACGAAAATTTTATCTAATAACAGACCATAAACCATTAGAATGGCTTCAAAATCTCTCTAATCCTACGTCTCGATTAATGCGCTGGAAAATTAGATTAGCGGAATACGACTACAAAATTTTATATAAACCAGGAAAATATAACACAAACGCGGACGCATTGTCTAGGAATCCGATTGCACTACCATTACACGCGAAAAGAGCTCACTCGGACACAAATTCACACGAGAACAAAAAATTAAAAGAATTTCATCAATTTCCAACCCGACAAAGGGAAACTACAGCATCAACCTCTGGAAATCCAGCTCCACACAAAAAATTTATTAATTAGCTCATCAGAAACCGATTCCTCTTCATATGACGAAAGCGATGCGTTAAATTTAAAGCGAAGGAAATTAAAACGGAAAAAGCAAAGCACGAACACCTCCTCCTCTCGTCCCGAGACTAAAAAACGGAATGTTGAAACGGAAACGCATACACCCCCTCGATACGCGCCTCAACAAATCTCCGTACCCGTAGAAATACACGCACCCCCTCAAACGATATATTCGCCCCCTCAAGTCCAAGTACACGCACCCCCGCAAGTCGTGACACCCCAAACATACAAATCTCCCCAAAGTCCAATACACGCACCCCCGCAAGTCGTGACACCCTATAAACCCCCTCAAGCCAAGAAACTTCGCGTCAAGAAAGAAGAGGATGCAATAGAAGAAATTGATGAAATGGTTGTAATACCACAACATAATTATAAGGATCCTCCCAAAATCGACGCAAAGTCAAGTTCAGAAAAGAGCACTCACCATACACCTAAAAAGAAGAAACCAAAATTAAAATCCAGCACGGACACAGGCCCCATAACGCCAATCAGGATAAAAAGAGGAAGGATACTTACTCCTCCTCCACCATCCTCTCATCCTCCACCATTACTATCTCTTCCCCCACATTCTCCACGGCACAAACAACCCACACCAGCCAAACCAAGGATAGTATCAAATATTCCTGTTAAAAACCAAAATACATAGGTGGAAGATCACTTATGGATGGGCAAAGGATACATAGTAACATTCATAAACCCACAAGGCAGGCCAATCGGACCATCAGGAGGAAAATTATATAAGGAAAAGAATATAAAACCTCACAAAATTCCACAACCATTAAGAATTGGAGAGTTAGTAAAAATCAAGGAAGGGAAGCACACAATCCTTGGACTCATCACACCAGAACATCCAACAGAAGAAGACGTATACAATTCGCTGAGGTCACTTCATACATACCTGGTATCTGAAAAAGCCACAAAAGTATACATCTCATCAGAAGAGGATAAAATTTTATTAAATCAATTACGAAATTTAATAGAACTAATATTCGTACAAGAAGATATCCAATTCATCTTCTGCAAAGGCACCCTCCTAACACCTCCTGTGCAAGAAAGACGCCAGATCATCCAGGAGAACCATCAGTCACCTATAGGCAGACACAAGGGAATAACTAAGACATATCATCGCATAAGAAGCAAATACTACTGGAAGAATATGAAGTACGAGATAACACAGTTTATAAAGACTTGCTTGGAATGCCAGAAAACTAAACTGGTACAAGTAAAAAATAAGGAACCCATGATACTAACAGATACACCTGTTGACGCTTTTGACAAGATTTCAATGGATATAGTAGGACCATTACCTTTCACAAATATAGGAAATAGTTACATACTATCCAGGACAACTTGACTAAATATTCTCTCGCTATTCCATTGGCAAGTGTTACCTCAGAGGACATAGCTAAGGCATTTACAGAGCATTTCATCTGTAAATTTGGAAGTCCTAATTATTCTTTTAATAAACATTTTATTTTTCTACATAAAACAAAAAGAAATTAGTCTTAACCTATAACCTAAGAAAAAATAATAGACTAAGTAGCAGACGAATATAAATGTATAGGCAACATAGTTGCAGGAAAAATTAATTCTTGTAAAATCCGCTGGAGGGCACTAAAGCGTCAGTCCCCACCGTGTAATTTTAAATCCGCACCTGCGCAGTATTCAGTCTGCCATTACGTTACAAAAATGCCAAGACGCTCCGGCAATCGCCATTCTAAAAATAGAAAAAATACGCAAGAATTGGAGGATATATTCCGAGAAATGATCCCCATTCCTACCTTTATAACTCCACTCCCGGGAAGCCCGGAAAGAATGGTAAAAACCGCTTTTTAATTACATAAATTTTAAACTAACAAAACCTATCCTATCCAGTCGCCACCTCATACTCCTCCGGACTTCACTCTTCCGACAACTCCGGAATTTCCGAAGACCCCAGATTTTATAACTCCGAAAACCCCGGAGTTTAAAGTTCCAGAAGTTCCGCCAAAGAAATGGCCGGAATTAATTCCAATCCGGATTCCCGACCCAGATTGGGAAACTTATAGGGCCCTGCCGAAGGCAGACCCCAGAAAGAAGTTATGGAGACTCCTGGCGTTATTTGGATCAGGGGCAGCATTGCCATATAAACCTTCGAAACTAAAATAAATAATCCTATAGATACAAATATATATAATGTCCATTCCATTCCCCACCTCCGTTCCAATCTCTCGAGGACGAGAGATCCCCCAGGGGGGGAGGTGTAACGTCCCACGGGGACTCGAACCGTTAGAAACCGACCGTCGGTAAAGCAGGAACCGATCTCCATTACCGTATAACCATATTCTGTTACTGCGCAAATATATTATAAGACTTTTATGTATAATTAATGATTTAGATAAATATTAGAGAAATAATTGTTATAATAATATTAGGAATAATTAATTATAAGTATTAGCAAAAGCGCAAGACAAAATAATAAGTAATAAGCAAGCATAACACGAAATAACAAACAGCGACTCACTGCGCATGCGCACGCCCCCCAATTCTCCGGTATAAAAGGAGGCGCACGCAGCACAGCGGGACATTCAAGCTACGAATACGCTCAAGTGACGAACGAATGCTCAAACCTAGAGGCAGCTTAAGTTTCAACCAGTGGGATTCAGCTTCGTTCCGGAAACGGCAGCGGCGGATCTCCAGTGTATAAAAGTTACTGGTGCTCCTCTTTGGTTTGCTCATTTGAGAGTCATAGAACCTCGTTGTTACAAAGCCATCGAGCTCGCTCCGGAAACGGCAGCGGCCGAAGTGCTTGGTAAAAACAAGGTCTGTAGAGCATAGAACAGAACTCTGTCAAAAGTATTGAGCTCGCTCCGGAAACGGCAGCGGCCGATCTTACTACAGAGATTGCCAAGAGTATTCGAGCTCGCTCCGGAAACGGCAGCGGCCGAGCTCTGCAATATACATATTCAAATATTACGTAGCATTAGAGTCAGAAAACATAGAAAACCAAAAAAAAGGAGAGTATATATAGTCGTAGATCGTAAGCTATATTAATTAAATTATTTTTGTTGTTACTATTTAACTAAGTTTCATTAAAGCATTGTTAAGTTTTAAGCCATAGATTTCACTCTTTTATCTGTAGAATAGAACCCCCACCTATCCGATACTTGAGGGGACGCCGCTCTCCCCTCAGGGACCTCGACGCTCAGTTGTCCCCGGACAGCCGAACGTTACACACACAAAATGCGACACTGAGAAGCACTCTATTGTTCATAATATAATCTCCTTCCTATGACCCACCTTTCCTTGCACCCAATACGTCGCGGGTCCTTCTGTTATGATATTCGAGCGCGTGTAAATATTTGAGAGATAAGGGATCCGTCTTTAATTTGAAACGAGGACGACGCAGGCGGGACCACGCGCAGTCAGCGGACTGCTACCCCTTTTCTTCCAGTGTCTTTCCGCGAGGTGTATTGATGGTGGACTTGGTGGATAATACTTCTTAATTGCTAAATAAAAACTGAACGGGCTGACTTATGTCCCTAGGACGGTGGAATAGGGTTCGACGAAATGACCTCGTTGGAGGCCTCGGTACTTATATACAGTCAGTGTAAAAAGTATTTGTACAGCGACCAATTTAAAGTAAAACTTTGTATATCCATGTCAGTACTACATTTTAACAGAAAAAGATGATTAATAAATATTCTTAAATGTTTGTAGAATAGATCTTGTATAAACAAATTTTTATTCCCTTTAACATTTACAAAAATATGAATAAAAGCAGATAAACGTGCAGAAATAGACCCGCAGTAAATATTCGTACAGTTAAATAAAGGATCAATAAACTATGGAAATAAAATAAATATTTAATGTTTTAATAATTTGTGGGATTGCCTTTTGATTTTATAATACCTTCGAGGCTTCTTGGTATGGGATTCATTTAGTTGGATGTTATAGCAGGTTGTACATATTTTACTCTACTACTACATACAGGGTGATTCTCCAGCGCCGCCCGTCCTTTGACACATCTCTGTAGATGCCGCATGGTATCCGGTGACGAGGACAACACCTCGCAGTGCCTCACCGAATTTTATGGCTTTCGACCCTCGGAAGGGTTCGAATATCATTAAAAAGTCAGAAATGTCCAGGATTTCCGCATTTCCCACCAGATCTTTGCGAAAACGACGTCAATGGATTCCTTATGTTTCACCGATGAAACTGACACCACGAACGACGTAATTCGGACCATATGAAGGAAATTCCATGAAAATTTAATTTATATCATTTTAAGTTGTCTTCGTTAATAATAGTCCGATTTACATGAAATTTCGTATGATTTTTATCGGAGAAACATCAGGAATCCATTAGTGTCACTTCGATATCGATACGATAAAGAATAAAAATTCAAGTACGTTCGAACCAAAGTGGGACCCCCAACGCTGCGCGGCCGGAGTCTGGCCGCCGCACAGTGTGCGATCTTGGACAAAAATCGCTAGACAGCGCAAATCTTGACCGATTTCAATAATTTTTTTTTAAAATACTCGTAAAGGACTCAGCAATAACGGAGTGCTGCAGTAAATCCTGTATTTGTTGGTCTAATCTATAAAAAACATTATTTAGCATAACATAACGTAAAAACGTACACTTTGGAGATTAAAGATATTAAAAATTAATTTTTTGTAAGTGTAATATTAGCTATAAAATAAAAAATTTACGTCGAATTTACAAAATTTATGTTTTAAATAAATTATAAGTAGCTATAGGACTTCCGTTTCCGGATGCGAGCGTGGTAGAAGTGTGTCTTTGGAGTGCTGGCTGGGTGACGGAAAAGTGTGTGAAAGTGGTGTGGGGGTGGATAGAGAGTGAGTGGAGAAGGTGGGGGAGAGGTGTGGGGCTGTGAAGGGTGAAGGTAGAAGGACAGGGAGTGTGGGTGTTGAGGCAAGAGGAGGAAAGTGAGAGATTTGGAGGTTAGGTAGAGAGATAGGTGCTGGGTGGCGGGAAGAGAAAGGTAGAGGAGCAGGTAGAGGGATCTGGTGGGCAGGAGAGGAACGAAGAAAAAGTTGTCGGAGAGGCGGGAGATTTGAAAAGGAGTAGAAAGAGTTCCAGTGGACAGGAAAGGAACGAGGAAAGAGGTGTCAGAGAGGCGGGAGATTTGAAAAGGAGTAGAAAGGAAGAGGAAGAAAGGAAAGGAAGAGGGAAAAGGGTAAAAGGGAAAAGAGAAGAGGGCAGAGGGAGGGTAACGAGAGGAGGAGAATAAATGGAGGAAGGCAAGGGAACGGAAGGAGGGAAGGGGAATGGTGAGGAGGCAATGAAGGAGAAAGGAAAGATGAAAGGGGAGGAAAGGCGAAGGAGGGACAGTATAAGTAGTGCGAGTAGCGTGGGCAGCGGGGCGGGGAGTTTGGACTTGTACTGGGGGAAAAAGAGGAAGGAGAGGGAGGGGGAAGAGGGAGGGGAGGAGGAGGTAAAAGGGGCTGGGTTCAAGAAAAGTGTCAAGACGAAGAGGTCACCGGAGGGATGGGGGAAAGGGGAGGGAAGTGAAGGGAAAGAGGATCTGGGAAGTGTGGTGAGTATGATAAGGGAGATGATGAAGGATATGAGGGAGGAGAAGGAGGAGATGAAGAAAGAGATGAGGGAGGTGAGAGAGGAGATGAGGAGGGAAAGGGAGGGGAGAAGAAAGGTGATGGAGGAATGGAGGGAGGAGAGGAGGAGGTGGGAGGAGGAAAGGAAGGAGGAGAAAAAGAGGAGGGAAAAGGTGGAAGAAAAGGTGGAGAGAATGGGAGAGAGGGAAGAGAGGATGGAGGTGATGATAAAGAAGATGGAGAGGTGGGAAAAAGAGAAGGAAGGGAGGGGAGAAAGGGAGTCGGAGGGCGGAGGAGGGATGGAGGAGTGTAGGCTAAGGCTGAGAAGGATGGAGCTGAGACAGGATAGGAAGGAGAGGGAGAAGAGAAGAAACAATGTGGGGGTAAGGGGGATGAAGATAGAAGGGGAGGAGGTGGAGAAAGAGGTGAAGGAGTTGTGGGCAAGGATGGGGGTGGATGAGGGAGGGATAAAGGAAGTGAGAAGGGTAGGGAGAACAGGGAAGACAGGGAACGAGATGGTGCTGGTGAAACTGGAGGGGAGGGAGGAGAAGAGGAAGGTGATGGAGGCGAGGAGAAAACTGAAAGGGAGGAGGGAAAGAGTAGATGACGATTTAACGGAGGAGGAAAGGAGGGCGAGGTGGAAGGTGGAAAGAGAGGCGGAGAGGGAAAGGGAGAGGGGGAAAAAAGTACAAACAGGATACATGAAAATGTGGGTTAACGGAAAGATGAGAAGGTGGGATGAGTTAGGGGGTGAGGAACAAGGACGAAGAGTTTTGGAGAGGTCTGGAGGAGTGGGATGTAATAGTATTGAGTGAAACATGGATGGAGGAAAGGGAGTGGGAGTATGTAAGGGGGAGAATACCGAAGGGTTACGTGTGGGAAAAGCAATGGGCCACGAGGGAGAGTAAAAAGGGAAGGGCGATGGGAGGGATGATGATGGGTGTGAGAAAGGGATTGGAAGTAGAGCAGGGAGAGGAAAAGGAAAGTGAAGGGATAATGTTGAGGAAGGTGAAATTGGGGGGGGGTGGAGAGTTGTAGGGGTGTATGTAAACAAGGACTTGCAAAGGAAGCTGGAGGAATTGGAGCGGTGGACAGAGGAGAGAGAGGAGGGGGTGAGAGTGGTGATCGGGGGGGACTTTAATGCGAGGACGGGAGAGGAAGGGGGAAGGATGGGAGAAGAGGTGGAGGAGGGGGGAGGAGAATTGGGAAGCAGGAGGTCGAAGGATAAGGTGGTGAATGGAGATAGGGGGAGGTTATGCAGGTACTTGGGGGAGAGGGGGTGGGGGATTCTTAACGGAAACGAAGAGGGGGACGAGGAGGGCGAATGGACATACACAGGGGGGAGGGGGAACTCGGTAATAGACTACGTGTTGGGAAATGAAGAAATGAGGGAGGGGGTAGACAGGATGGAGGTAGGGGAGAGAATAGATTCGGATCACCACCCGGTAATAGTTTTGCTGAGGGGGGAAGAGGGGGGTCAGGAGGAAGGGTTGAAGAGAGGGGGGACAAGGGGAGAGGGGAGAGGAAATTGGACAGTGGAAGGCAAGGAGGCATTTGTGGAGAAGTTTGGAAAAAGAGAGGGGAGAGAAAGAGGAATAGAGGAGGAATGGGCGGAGTTGAAGAAAAGAATAAAAGGGGCAATGGGGAAAACAGGAAAAGGGCAGAGCGGGGGAAAGAAAGGGGGATGGTGGGATAAGGAGTGTAGAGAGAAGAAAGGGAGGGTGAGGCAAGAGCTGAGAAAGTGGAGAAGGGAAGGAGGGGATGGAAAAAGGTATGCAGAGAGTAGAAAGGAGTATAGGAGGCTGTGTGAGGAGAGGAAGAAAAAGGAGATGGAAAGATGGGAGAAGGAGCTGGAGGGAGTAAGGAATGAGGGACAAGTATGGAAGGTGGTAAATAGAGAAAGGAAGAAGAGAAGGGGGGTAAATGAAGAGATAAAGCTGGAGGAGTGGGAAAAGTATTTTAGGGAGTTGTTGGGGGGAGTAGAGTGGAGGGTAAGAAGGGGGGTAGAAGGAAGGAGGGGAGATGATGAGGAGGGAGATATAGAGAAAGAGGAGATAAGAAGGGTGCTGAGGGGTTTGAAAGACGGAAAGGCGATGGAGGGGACGGAATACCGAATGAGGTATGGAAGTATGGAGGGGAGGAAGTGGAGGAATGGTTGTGGGAGATATGTAACAGGGTATGGAAAGGGGAGGGATGGCCGGAAGAGTGCAAGGTAGGAGTGGTGGTGCCGGTGGTGAAAAAAGGGGTGGGAAAAAAGGTGGGTGATTATAGAGGGGTAACACTGACGCAAACGGCATATAAGGTGTACGCGTCGGTGCTAGCGGAGAGGCTGAGGAAGGAGGTGGAGGAAAAGGGGATTTTGCCACCGAGTCAGGCGGGTTTTAGGAGAGGGATGGGATGCGTGGATAGCGTGTATGTGCTGAACTACCTGATTAACAGGCAGGTGGAGAGAAAAGGAGGGAAACTGATAGTGATGTTCGTGGACATGAAGGCGGCTTTTGATTCGGTCGATAGGGAGGTACTGGTGAGGGCAATGAGGGAGAGAGGAGTGAGGGAGGGGCTGGTGAGGAGGTGTGAGGAAGTGTTAGGAGAGACGATATGTAGAGTGAGGGTGGGGGAAGAGGAGGGAAAGGATTTTTGGACGGCAAGGGGGGTGAGGCAGGGGTGCCCACTGAGCCCCAGCCTGTTCACGATTTTGTTGGCGGATATTGATGAGGAAATGGAGAAAAGAGGGTGGGGAGGGGTGAAGGTGGGGGGGAAGAAAATTTTTACAATGGCATACGCGGACGATATTGCGGTGCTGGCGGAAGAGGAAGAAGGAATGAGAGGGATAATGGGAAAATTGGAAAGGTACCTGGATAAGAAAGGACTGCAGTTGAATGTGGGAAAGACCAAGATTATGAGATGTAGAAAAGGGGGGGGGGGAGATGGAAGAAGGTGACGTGGAGATGGAAGGGAAAGGTGGTGGAGGAGGTGAAAAGATTTAAATATTTGGGGTATGTGCTGATGAGAAATGGGGGGCAGGAGGCGCACATAGAGGAGAGAGTGAGGAAGGGGGCAGCGGTAATGGGACAGGTGTGGGGGATAGGAAAGAGGAGGTTTGGGAAAGACTGGGGGAGGAGATTATGGCTATTCGAAAAACTAGTGTGGGCTACAGTGAGTTATGGGGTGGAGGTATGGGGATGGAAGGAAAGGAGCAGAGTGGAGAAACTGGAGGAAAGATATATGAGATGGGTGCTGGGAGTGGAGAGATGCACTCCAGGGTACTTGGTAAGGGAGGAGATGCAGAGGGAGATGGTGAGAGGGAAGGCGGGGATGAGGGCATGGGAGTACGAAGGGAAGCTGGAGGAGGGGGGTGGGGGGGAGATAGCAAGGAGGTGTTGGGAGGAGATTAAAGGGAGGGCAAGGAGGGGAAAAGCACTGGGGGGATGGGAGGAGGAAAGGAAGGAATACTATGAAGGGAGAGGGTGGACAATAGAGGGGATAGAAGGAATGAGGGGAAGAGGGGAGTTGAGGGGAGAGGAGTTGGTGGGTAGGGACAGAAGAATGCAGGAGGAGGAGAGGTGGGAAAGGATAAGAGAATCGGAGTATAATAGGTGGTATAAGGTGGTGAAGGGGGTGGGGGTACCAGGGTACCTAAAGAAGGGATGGGGGGAAAGCAGGTGGCAAAGGGTGGCAAGGTTTAGGCTGGGCAATGAGATGAGGGGAGGGAGATATTGGGAGGAGGAGGAAAGGAGGAAGTGTAGGATATGTGGGTGGAAAGAGGAAACGTGGGAGCATGTGTGGGAGGAGTGCATGGGTTGGGAGGAAGGGGGGTGGCAGGAGAGAGTGGGGGAAGTAATGGATGACGAGGGAGGAGGGGAGGAGTGGATGAGGAGAGTGGAGGATAGGAGAGGGGAAGGGGGAATAGGGGAGTGAGGGAGGAAGGAATGAGAGTGAGTGGTGGCGTGCGGAAGCGGGGGTCAAGGGCTAAGGAAGGGAAGGAAGGGAGGAGTGGGTGGCAGGCGTGGGGGAGAGGAGGGCCCGAGCGAGCGTGTGGGCGAGCGGGAGAGAGGGCGAACGAGCGAGCGGGCGAGTGGCGAGCGGGCAAGCGGAAAGCTGGCGCGTAGGATAAGAGAACGTAGAATAAGAGGAGAATAGGTTAAGTAAACAGATGTAAGGCGTAGATGTAAGGAGTAGAGATAAGGAATAGGCTAATGAATAGGTATAAGGAATGGATGGGAGGAATAGGTTAAGAGAAGTGTAGGTATAAGAGGAAATTGTAATGAGTCGGATTGTAATCCCCAAGGGGAAACAAAAATAAACTACTACTATAAGTAGCTATAGCTGATTTAAATGTAATATTTTTCAATTATATTTCAATTTGATTTTATTTCTAATATATATATTTTTTTTAATTTTTTATTATTATTTATATATATATATTAGGGTGTTTCAATTTTCCAAAGGTGCTATTTTCACGTAACTTTGCTCGCCCCCTTGGTTCTATTCATCTAAGTGATCTGTACGCCAAATTTTAGACAAATTTAATAATATTTAGGGGTTGCACAGTTTTATCACTAGGGTAGGCCTGGGGCGGTAGTAACACTTTGACATTGGAATACAATTACGCAGGAACTATTACATTTACAACAAAAACTCTTATACGGAAACGTTACTTACTTATCTGACATCATTGAGTCACAACAGTTTCGCTGTATGTCAAGTAATATCCAAGTTATTAATAAAAAATGAGAAGCGGAGTGTTATAGCCCTAACGTTAAAAGTGTTGCAGCCGTGTCTGACTCCGGATCGGTTGTAACACTGCATGGATTCTATGCAAACAAGACAATATTATTCGCCTTCTTTGACACTATTCGGTTCTGTTGCGGTACAACCGACCCCGACTGCCGATATTACAATTGCACTCGACCATGCTTTTGAACTTCAATTATAAATTGTGACTAACGAGACACTTAAAAGTGCTAAGTAACGATCAGTATTATTTTAAAAAGAGGCAAATTGCAGATTAAAAAACGCACATACTTGCAAAGGGTGTGTTTACATTACAATCATAAGTGAGTAAGAAAAAGTTACTGTAGGGTATCGATAAGTTATTTTATTCACTATCCATGTCTGTTGCATATCTATACTGCTAGGACATGGATTCCAAATATCATTGTTTAACATATATCTAAAATTGGTGTTAATATCCGTTATATGTTTTGAGATATTAGCGGGTTACATTCGCACCCCCTGTTACTACCGCCCCCGGTCTACCCTACATATTTTCGCTTTTTCAGGTTTTAAAAATGTGGGTCAAATAATAAGGTACAGGATTTTTATAGGTGTGAACAATAATAATAATAATAATAAAATGTAAATTTACCTAAGTCTAAGTCTTCTTTGAAGTTTACTTTCTTTTTCAAGGACTTGAGAATAAAAATAATTATCATTGGAAATCGTGTTTCCTTAGCCTATTACACATTATTTAGTGCGCAAGGTGCGCAACCTCTAAATATTACTCAATTTTCCTAAAATTTGTCAGATATTCTTTTTATATTAATAGGAATCAGGGCATGAGCAAAGTAAAAAAAATTGTACTATTTTAATTTTAACCCTATAATATGAAACACCCTAATATATATAGGTATATATATAATGTAAAATATCTTTAGATATCTTTAGATATTTTACATTATCTCTTAATCTCACCAGATCCCTCGATTAGCTCTCTCAGACCGAAAGAAAATAAAAAAGTTACGCCCTTTTAACTGAAGAAATGTTATTATAAAATAACCCACAATGCATGTAACATTTCATGCATAACATTTCAACGCGTGTAACATATCACATGTAATTCATATAAACAAATTATTATAAAATTAGTTGCCACAAGGAAAATAGAATTTTTTGTGGCAACTAATTTTATAATAATTTGTTTATAAATAATTTTATAATAATTTCAATTTGATTAGTTTTGATTTTATTTCTAATATATATATATATACATATATATAAATATTTAAAAATATTACATTTAAATCAGCTATACTTACAGTTTATTTAAAACATACATTTTGTAAATTCGAAGTAAATATTTTATTTTATAGCTAATATTAAATTTACAAAAAAAAAATTTAATATCTTTAATCTCCAAAGTTTACGTTTTTATGTTATGTTATGCTAAATAATTTTTTTTATAGTTTAGAGCAACAAATACAGGATTTACTGCAGCACTCCGTCATTGCTGAGTCCTTTACGAGTATTTAAAAAAAAAAAAATTGAAATCGGTCAAGATTTGCGCTGTCTAGCGATTTTTGTCCATAATCGCACACTGTGCGCCGCCGCGGGCCACCGGCCGCGCCTGCCCGCCGCCGCCGATCGCGGCTTGGAAAGTTACCTACCTTAAGGCCGAGTTTCCTAGCCGCGATCGGCGGCTGCGGCCGGCGGCGGTCCCACTAGCGCAACGGAGACACAGATGCATACCTCTCCATTGCACTAGTGGGACCGCCGCCAGCCGCCGCCGCCGATCGCGGCTAGGAAACTCGGCCTTTACGCAACCGTTCCGATAAGGAGACGCCCGAACGCGGGCCGACCTCGGCCGTTCATAAAGCCCCGCCGCCGTACCGCCGCTTGACAACGGCGTGACCACGAGTAGTATAAGTCATACCCACCTTTTGTAAATAGTGTACATATTCAAGGACGAGGAAATAAAGCTATAATTATCAACAAGAAGGATTGTAACAGTGTAATCGTGTTTGGTTGCGGAACGATTACCGGTGGGACGGAGAAGGGATAGGTTGCCGACTCAGTCGGTAAGGCAGGGTTCGGCGAATGAGCAAAGCCGTGGTTGAAATAAATAGTAGTATTTATTGACTAGGGTGTATTCTATAACTTGTGTTTGTACATAGATTCCGAGCGCGATGGAAGGGCTACGGCGGTACGGCGCGTCGTTTCGCGACGGCGGCGAGGTTTCGGCGAGTCGTAGGAGAGGGGATGCGGTCTAGTGAACGTTCTGCTCTTGGTGGCCTTAAGAGGCGCGTCCGTACGAGAGTCGTATCTTGGAGGTTCGAAGTGCAATAGGCCTCCAGCCTATTGGGCGCAGAGATACCTCTTCGACGGGGTAGGGCGCAAGATTTCTCTCGGCCTATATCGGAAACGAGGCTGGTAATGGCACCGCGTGACGATAGGTCGGCGCGTGCACACCTCAAGGAAATCCACAAAAATAGAGCCTCTCGAACGTACGCTACGGCGGTGTGAACCACTAATGCGTGCGGGACGAGAGCTGTCAATCTCGCTCGCCGCGGGCCTTATAAGCGCCGGCCGCGAATCTTTGCTCGCGAGAGACACCGCGGGGCCGCGGCGCGAACTAAGGCCTTTGTTTTCGGCACCGCGCGTTCGGATGGCGCGTGACGTGACTTCGTCACACCCCCTCTCTACTTCCGGGACGGAAGGCGAACGACTAAGTATTTGAACGGCTAATCGCCCCTTTTCTGTACGCGGGATGGACAGAATGGATAAAACTCGAGAGTGGGGCGGTCATTACGACGGCGGCAAGGGGGTCGCGGAATTTCTGATCGGTTGGGCGACCTCCCTCAAACTACGCGGGGCGGCCACTACAATTTCTTTTGCGGCCGCCCGCTGCCAGGTACAATGTTTGCTTATAACTAAACTTAACCTAACTTACCCTAAGGGTTGCAACCCGCGCGCGCTTAAAACTACCCACCACCAATTCTTAAGACTAGCTTACTCTAGTTACGCGGATGCGGTTCCGCGGGGGCAGTCGGCCGCCGGCTCCGGACCTCGATCCCGAGGTCGCCGTTGCGGCACCGACTGCCCAGTACCACGGCGGTCGAGGTGGTGACCGCGTACGTTTTACGCGGCCGCATGGCGGCGGGGTGGAAGAGGATTGTCCCGGGCTTGTTATCGGCCCAGGACCAGGGTCGCAAGGGGGGGTTTCTTCTTGGTCCGGCGGGGTCGAGCGGCGGTGGTGAGGCCACGGGGGGGCCTTGAAGGCCAGGCTGTACCCGTGGCTGGTGCCTGGCTGGGTCGAGCGGTGGTGGTGTGGCCACGGGGGGGCCTTGTAGGCCTGGCTGTACCCGTGGCGTGGTCGTCCTTCCCGTCGTGAGGTCGGCGGGGCCGGGTGGCTTGGGTTGCGTGGCCGGCTCAGGCCGTTTCCGCTTCTGTCCCACTGTTGTGGGCCGGGTCCTGGTGGTGGATGGTCCGGGCCCGGGGGCCTTCGCCGGTGCCGGGGTTGGTGCGGCGATGTTTAGCCCCGCCATTAGGCGTAGGTCTAAGGCTTGTGGCCGTGGATGCGCGATGCGTCGTTGACGGGTGGTCGGCCCCGTGTAGTCCGCTGGTTCGTTGGTGTCGGGGGCTCTTGGCCGGGTGGTAATCATCGCCACCTCGGGGCGCACCGGGACATTTGGCACCCGTCGTGGCGCTAGGAGTCGTGGCGGGGGGCCTCGGTGTCTGGGCGTCTCGGGCTGTATGTGGCCCCGGGCGGGCCACGGACGGTCCTCGATAATGCGTGCTCGCCGGGGATGGCGCTCCGGAGGGCCCACCCACTCGGAGCCCAGCGGCACGGCGGTATCTCTGCCGGTGCTTTCCGGCGTTATCGTCGCTTGGTATCGTGGCATGTCGCTGGTCACTTTGTTTTGTGTTTTTTCGTGTTCGTTTGTTTCGGCGCTTATATCTCGGAGCCGTATATCTTTGCTCGCGAGAAAGCTTTCATGGGCGCGGCCGCCTAGCGGGCGCTGCGCGAACTGGGCGGGTTGGCGCCGCCCGTCCGCGCGGCGCGCGACGTGTACTGCGGTGGCGCTGTCCGCGCTTGTTGGTGGTCGGACATCGTACGGCTTCAGGTCGCTCAGGTGCGCGCGCACGGTCTTTCCGCGCGCTCCTTTGAGCACCACTACATTGGGGCCCGTGAATTTGAAGACGGTATACGGGCCGGCGAATTTCGGTGCCAGCTTGGCGTTGAATTGTTTCGCGGCGGCGCTGAGGTGGTGCTCGCGCTTCAGGACTTGGTCGCCGATCGAGGGGCGCCACTCTCGGCGTCGCATATCGTAGTGGTGCTTCTGGTTCTGGTGCGCTCGGGCTAGGTTCCATCGGGCAAGTTCGATGCGGTCCTTGATGTCCGTGAGCCGTTGTTGCCATCCTCTGATGTCTTCCGGCGTTGGCTCCTCCGTGGCGTCGTCGGTGGTTAAGCGGGGGTCTCCGGGAGCTGTGAGTTCTCGGCCAAAATTTAGCGCGGCCGGTGTGCTCCCGGTGGCCTCGTGTCGTGCGGTATTATAAGCGAAGGCGATTTCGGGTAGCCAGGCATCCCACGTCGTATGGTCCCCATCGGTGAACTGGGCGATCATTGTCTTGATCACGCGGTTCGCTCGTTCTACCGGGTTGCATTGGGGGGTATACGGCGGTGTCTTCTTATGGTCGATGCCGTATTCTCGTAGTAGGCCGGTAAACTCCCGGCTCTCAAATTGTTGCCGTTGTCGGTGATAATTCGGCGCGGACACCCGAAGCGCATGACCACCCTCTCGCGAAATGCTTTCGTAACGGCCGGAGCGGTGGCTTGTCGAAGAGGTTGTAGTTCGATCCACTTCGTAAATTTGTCCTGTATTACCACGACCACCGTGTGGCCTTTCTTCGACCGTGGGAGTGGTCCGACTAAATCGGCCGATACCACCTGCCACGGGTAGGCTGCGGGCGTGGTATGCATCAATCCGGCTGGCGCTTGCTGTGATACTTTATATTCCTGGCACTTCGTACATTGTCGTATGTATCGGGCCGCATCGCGGAACATCCCGGGCCAATAATATTTTCGGGCGAGTCGTACGGTAGTTTTATTGACTCCGAGGTGTCCGGCGGTAGGGGCGTCGTGGTTTGCCCTCAGTATCTCGTCGCGCCGAGTGCGTGGCACGCATTGCTTCCACTCGTCTTCGGGGTGGCCGCCGGTCGTGTCCGGGAATCGACGATATAATTCGCCCTCGCGGATTTGGTACTCTGGGTGGAGGAGCGGTGTCTCCTCGACGGTTTGTTTCTTCCTACTGTACCAATCCGGTGGGGCGGCCGTATCTACGTCTGCGATCTCGCCTTGTCGCGACAGTGCGTCAGCTACGAGATTATTCTCGCCTTTGCGGTATTCTATTTTAAAGTCATATTGCTGGAGCTCCAGGCTCCAGCGTGCCAAGCGTCCCGAGGGGCTGTCGATTGACTGCAGCCATTTCAATGCTTGGTGGTCGGTGAGGACGGTAAATGAATAGCCCTCTAGGTACGGGCGCATCTTTCTGATGCCCCAGACCACTGCCAAGCATTCTTTCTCGGTAACTGAGTAATTTCGCTCAGCCGCGTTAAGCGTTCGACTGGCGTACGCCACCACTCGTTCCTGGCCCTCATGGTCTTGTGTGAGGACCGCACCTAGGCCGCCCTGACTGGCGTCTGTTTGTAATACAAACGGCCGGTCGAAGTCGGGGCAGGTTAGTACCGGTGCGGTAGCCAGCTGGTGGCGGAGCGTTTCGAAGGCAGACTGCGCTTCTTCGGTCCAATTCCATCGTGTTCGCTTCTGTAGGAGTTGGTGCAACGGCGCTGCGGTTTCCGAGAATTGGGGGATGTATCTCCTGTACCAGGAGACCATCCCCAGGAAACGTCGTAGTTCCCGCAAATTCTGCGGTGGAGGCGTATTTCGAATCGCCTCGACTTTCTCGGGGTCGGTCTTGACCCCTTGGTCCGAGACGACGTGGCCGAGGTATTGTAGTTCGGTTTGGCAGAAGCGGCATTTCTCTTCATTTAACCGGAGCCCTGCTTGCTGCAGTCGGTGCAATACCTCTCGGAGGTTCTCTAAGTGTTCCTCGAACGTTCGGCCTAAGACAATAATGTCGTCTAGGTATGCAAAGGCCCTTGGCTCTAGGCTGGGTCCGATGATGCTGTCCAGTAGTCGTTGGAACGTGGCGGGGGCCGAGTGGAGGCCGAACGGCATGACGCGGAACTGATATAGTCCACGTCCGGGAACGGTAAAGGCCGTTATCGGGCGGCTCTCCTCGGCCAGCGGTACTTGCCAATACCCATTTGCGAGGTCCAGTGTTGAAATGTATCGCGCCTCGCGCAGTTTGTCAAGCGTTGCCTGGACCTGTGGCAAAGGGTAGGCGTCCTTCTCGGTTACGGCGTTAACTCGGCGGAAGTCGATACAAAATCGCTTCTTTTTCTTGCCTTTCTTAGCGACCATGACCACAGGCGAACTCCACGGACTGCTGGACGGCTCGATTATTCCGTCGGCCAGCATTTGGTCCACCGCCTCGTTGATTAAGGCTTGCGTGGCGGGGTTCCTGGGCATGTATCGCTGCTTGATCGGCTCGGACGTCTTCAGACGTATTCGGTGCTCGGCGAGGCTGGTCATGCCTCTTAGCTTTCGGAACGGCGGTAACTCCTCGTCCAGGAGTTGTTGTAGAGCGGCTTCTTGTGCCGGCGTGCATCGTCGGATGCCGGGGACTTCCACGGCCGCGGTTTCGGCGTGGCGCGTCCATCGGTGTGCACCGATCTGCACCTCCAGGCCCAATTTCTCTAAGACGTCTACTCCCAAGAGAGCGGCATGCGATAGGCCAGGAAGCACGGCGTATGTGTGCCATACTTGCTGGTCGTGTATCGTGGCGGGTAGCGTCATCTCACCTCGTAGTGGTACCTCTGCGCCATCTGCGACGCTTGCCGTGAAGGTGGCGGGTGCGAGAGTATATCCGCGCTTCTCACAGGCCACAGCGACATCTGGTCGTATGAACGAACGTGTCACTCCGGTGTCGACCAGGGCCCACCAGCGGATATCTCCCACTTTAAAGGCGAGGTACAAACGAGGGTCGTCTTTTATTGGCTCGGTTGAGGCATTGTTGCCTGGGCGTTTTGTCGGTCGCCTCGGTTGCCGCGCCCGGCCTCGTTTCCCGAAAAGGAATTGCAGGCACATTCTCGGGAGGTACGTCCGGCGGTGCCACAGTAGGAGCAAAATAACTTGCTCGCTCGTCTACATTCGGGGCGGCGGTGGCCGCGCTGGCCGCACCGCCAACAACAAGTCGCTCGGTCGTAGTCGGCTTGTACTTCGGCTAGTCCGCCGCTACGGGTCGCCTCGGTTCTCCTCTCCGGCCGTCTCTCGGTTTTAGCGGTCTCTTTCCGCCCAGTGCCGGCGGCTTCTTTCTCCTCGGCCGTGACTTTGTCTTGGGCGGCGGCCAATTTCATTAGCTCTGGCAACGTCGTGAACTCGGTTCGTTTAATGTAACGACGGTACTCCGGTCGGAGGTTCCGGTAAGCACGGTTTACCTGTTGTTCCAGGGTGTACTTACCGTATTGCTGCATCAATGGCAGGAGGTCCAGGATAAAATCGGTGGCGGTTTCGCTCGGGCGTTGCACTCGCCGGGTGATCGTCTCCTCGAGTTCGTCTTCGTCTTCCGCGGCAAGGAAGAACGCGCGAAAATCGGCGACGAAATCGTCCCATGATTGCCATTCGGTGCGGCGGAGGCGGTACCACCCTAATGCTCTCCCTTTCATGATTTCGGAGAGGCATTCAATGATTTGGTTGGGGGTGACCTTGTAACTATGTTGTAGGTCCCCCAGCCTTTGCAGAAATTCCGCGGCTCCTGGTCCGCCGTCGTAGCGAGTTCCCCACCTCCTGATCTTCTCCATCGGCATGGTCTCCGGGCCATTAAAACTAGGGCCCGGGTTGGTGGGGGTGGTGATGTCTACTGGATTCGCGGCGTCGCTCCATATCGTTATGGTTGGCGAAGTAACTCGTTGGCGTAGTTCGTCGAGGTTGCCAGTGGCGTCGAGCCCGTATTTTTCCGCGACTTGAATTAAAACCGCTTTCCGCAGCTCGTACACCCAGCTTACGCTTATGCTCATTCGCCCTTCTCCTCTTCAGAGTCCCTGTTTGGGCGCCAATTTGTAATCGTGTTTGGTTGCGGAACGATTACCGGTGGGACGTAGAAGGGATAGGTTGCCGACTCAGTCGTTAAGGCAGGGTTCGGCGAATGAGCAAAGCCGTGGTTGAAATAAATAGTAGTATTTATTGACTAGCGTGTATTCTATAACTTGTGTTTGTACATAGATTCCGAGCGCGACGGAAGGGCTACGGCGGTACGGCGCGTCGTTTCGCGACGGCGGCGAGGTTTCGGCGAGTCGTAGGAGTGGGGATGCGGTCTAGTGAACGTTCTGCTCTTGGTGGCCTTAAGAGGCGCGTCCGTACGAGAGTCGTATCTTGGAGGTTCGAAGTGCAATAGGCCTCCAGCCTATTGGGCGCAGAGATACCTCTTCGACGGGGTAGGGCGCAAGATTTCTCTCGGCCTATATCGGAAACGAGGCTGGTAATGGCACCGCGTGACGATAGGTCGGCGCGTGCACACCTCAAGGAAATCCACAAAAATAGAGCCTCTCGAACGTACGCTACGGCGGTGTGAACCACTAATGCGTGCGGGACGAGAGCTGTCAATCTCGCTCGCCGCGGGCCTTATAAGCGCCGGCCGCGAATCTTTGCTCGCGACAGACACCGCTGGGCGGCCGCGGCGCGAACTAAGGCCTTTGTTTTCGGCACCGCGCGTTCGGATGGCGCGTGACGTGACTTCGTCACAACAGAAACCTGGCTAATCGACTGAGACTATCCATATCTATCCTTCCCACCGGAGTGACGACCGTCACAACCTAGTAGGGGCGATGTCAGAAATTTTAATCAGTATTTTCGACTTCTTTTGTGTGTAGAATTATCATACTTATTTCCTGTTGTGTTGGCGCTGAAAACAAATACAATATTAGTATAAAATTAAACGTAACGTATGAATAAACAGGATACATGCGATACTTACATCAGCTCCATCTCCACACAGTACACACCCTAGGCGATCATGCATGCTCCTGCGAACATTAACATTTATAAGAAAATATGTATTAAATTATTATCTACTAAACAAGACGCTAAACATTCGCACTTTGCGCATAACCCTACTTGTCTGTCTTGTAGATAATATGAATCCCGATTTCCGCGACGTAGATAATTAGAAATTATTCAATTCCATAATTACGTATGCCTTCTGGATACGTCGAGATGAATTGTCTGGATATTGATTGATGAAATTACTTGGAACATTCTTCGTTTTTTCCGGCACTGACTGCCACTGCCAGTGACTGCTGCCACTTCTGACCTCGAAAACGAACGCAAACTGGACGTAGAGTCTTGACCAATCACGAATTTCGGCACTATGGCGCAGCCAATCCGTGCGTAGCTCATTGTACCGTTCAAAGTGGCACCCGTTGTGATTGAAGACGTACGCTCGAATAATAATCCAAGTAATTTCATCCATCAATATCCAGACAATTCATCTAGACTAAGTTCATCTCCGATCTCTTGGTCTCATAAACATAATATTACTCATGCTGCCCTTGATGATTTGTTAAGGTTATTAAGATTGCATCTTCCAAATTTTCCAAGCGATTCACGAACATTGTTACGTACACCAAAGATTATTAACGTTAAGAAATGTGCTAGTGGTTCATACATCTATTTTGGACTTGACACCGGCATAAGAGAAAGAGTTTCGACGGGATTGAGGCCAAAAAATTATCCCTTAGTAGATAGAAAAATATCAGAATTTAATGGGGATTCACTTTTATCTGTTACTGTTAATGTTTGTGGTTTGCCAATACAATCCAGCACAACGAATTCCTTTTGGCTCATTTTATGTATACTAGACCAATCGGTGAATAAAACACCCTTTATTGTAAGCCTTTATTACGGTGAATCTAAACCAGATGATGAATCTAAACCAGAGGATTGGTAACCCAATGTTGTGGAAGGCGCCTGGGTCGAGATTTTCCCTGAGAATCTCGCGGTGTTCCTTGGTCGCCCTTCACTGTTGTCGTCCGACGGGCTCCGAATACTCGGGTGAGGGTGCCGGGACGGATATACTCGGTTGGAAACCGAGGGTAGTAGGATCCTTGGCCGGTTAAAGAGTTAGAACTCACCGTAGGGTTAAACAAGATTTATTCTGTCCCGATCTGGGTTACATGGACACTGTGACAATCACGCGTGAGTCTCGTATAGAGTCTGGTAGAAGGTCTATAACAAGTCTGAGCTCGCATTGCTCGTACATGGTTCTTATACTCTAATCGGGGTGAAGTGGGGGCCATCGGGGTCTCCGTCTTTGGCCCGCTTTTGGGGGTTTCACCATAAGCTGACGGTTCTCGGTATGCTTCCGAAATCCCTTACGCGGTTGTGCCGGATTTCGGCTGTTCGATTGTAGCAATCGGAATGTGTCGCGGTGTCGTTACGCTGGGTGTCGGTTGGGTTACATCAGTATCAATCCTCGGCAGACCACAGCGAATCGAGGTCGGCGACCCACAGTCGAGGGTGAAATATTCACTACAGCGTATTAAGAAATTCTTTATTCTTAATCGTATCGATATGAAAGTAACACCAACGGATTCCTGGCGTTCTCCCAATTAAAATTATCCAAAATGGCATGTAAATCGGAGTACTTTTACACAAGCAATACAAATCATAAAAGGAATAGGCATTTTTTTACCACACTCTCTTATCGTATCGATATGGAAGTGACACCAATGATTCCTGGCTCACCCTGGAGCCCGACGAGAGTGTAACTTATCCAAAACCATGATTAGATCGATGTAGACTCTGGGATTCGTACGGTGTTCAAGATCGAACACGGAAAAAAGATCAAATGTACGATGCGATTAAAATAAAACACACCGATTGCACGTAATGCTCGTCTTTAATTAACTAAGTACGGTTCACGATCACACACTCACACAAAAGACAACTTTAATGAATAATATAAGTGATAATGAAAAGAATCGCGTATTTTCAAACTGAATTCTTCGACATGTATAGATATAACGGATCGTTATGATTACCGCGCGATCGCGACACGTGCGTTATTGCTCACGTCTTGAGGAAGAAGGAGGAAGATCCTTCCCGGAATTCAGTCGTGAATTTCGGGAAGTCACGTGATCGCCGAGCGCGTGACTCACACGCCGCCAGGTGAACTACCGATATCTCGTAATTATGCGTTATGGCCCAGTGTTTGGGAATGAATAGTTCTCTGCGCCGCCGCACTCTCGATCACCGCAGCAACTCCCGGGCAGCGGAAGTCGCGGTCGATCCGCGATCAATCAACCAATCAGCGTCCGTCTTGTCGATCCACGCTCGAGAACGTTCGAGAAGACGCCGTGGCGGAAATGCGCATCCATCTTCTTTTCATTCTGTTCACTACCGTGCGCAACGTACCACACGTTATTCTTTGTATCGATCAAAGTCTTGCTCATCAACCATAAGTAGCGATTTAATCATTGTTCATTAAAAATAGACTCAACGCGGAGTTCGCGACACAGTTCGAACGTATAACTCAATCATTGTGCATTCGCGATTGTGCGTGTTCTCGCGTCCACGCGGTCAACCGGTGGTTGTTGTACAAGAGAGGGTACGGGGGCTCAATCCTCTAATTCTCACGTGTACACAACGGCCAGTCCGTTGGTACATTTTTATAATAAAGACTTCACATTCCTTTTATGCAAAACAGTGTCTGTGTGGCTCAACGCCGATCATAACCTCACCAGCCTCCTCGTGCTCATCCTAACCTAACAATTTTACACCCAGAGATGGCCTAATTAGTCTGATTTTCGGTGCGTTCCACCGCAGACTTGAGTCGGCTGCCGCGCGTAGCAGACGACACGACTAGTGACGCGTTTGACGTCGACGGTACACTCGTTCAGTCTCCAATATACGGTAATCAAAATAATTGTGAAAACTTTGTTTTATGAAGGCTGTTCGGATTCCGTAGTCCGAACGATGACCAGAACGAGCAAAGAACCTTGCTGATTGGCTAAATTTTCCTTGGAGAGGAGGGACCTTCCCTCTGTGAGTTCAACGGTGTAGGAGGAGCCCCCTCTCCCTCTTCACAACGTACAGGTTGAAAATTAGACATCTGCTTACCAGAACTAGCCAAATTCATCGGCCAAAGTCTCGCCATGGTCGCGGTTTATAACCGTATTGTCCCGCGGGTCAACGGTGGTACCCGCCGATGGAGCAATATACTCATTATCTCAGAGCGAAGAAAGTCGGAATCCCTGCAAAACGGCACGATGTCGATTGCTCCATTTCGACATCTGGCAGACAAATGCTTCCCGCAATGGTAGCTTCGTAAAAACAGATGTTTCAGTGTGCCCTACAGTAACACCATTTATGATACCCTCTATAAGCCAGATATATCGAGGAATTCGTATACTTTTCGCGAACGTATATCGCGATCGTGTCTTGCCGATCGTTTCGAAGATCGATAATATACATCGAATAGGTAGTACACAATACAAGACTCCGCTGGATCGTGGAAAAAACATGTGGATGGAGTCGACGTAGAAATGTGAGGCCGAACCCGCAGTGTCTAAAGCCGGATCCAGACTTGAATGCGTATACGCTGAGCAGGTTGAGCGCGCACGAATGACGCATGCGGAGGGGTCGAAAGTGCCATGTGTCTTTCGTCACCAACTTCTGTGCTTAGCTTAGAGGAAAATGCCACATCTGGTTGCCAAAAACCAATCAGGCCGATCGGTCGGAGCGTCTCGTCAGGGTCGCGGTTTATGGGCGTATTGTTCCGCGAGTCGGTGGTAGACAACGGTAGGGTACGTACGGGTCCAAAGTCATCGTACGCACTACCCTGCGACAGAGCAATATGCGGATTATCTCATTGTCAGACTGTAGAATGCCTAAAATTCTTAAAGACGGCACCACGTTCTTGATTGCACTTTAGAAATGCTGGCAAACAGATGTTGTCGAAACGTTCTTGGGAAAATATAAAATTACCGATCGTAAACAAGGAATGAATTCTCGCTTGGTTCTGAGCCCGCTTTTGTCCCAACGCACAGTGGACGTCAATCCCAAGAATAGAGAAAAAATTCATCATGCTTTTTCAAGTTCCTTACAAGCGTTATCTAAGGTTAAGTTATAGTTAAGTGAATTCTTTATGATGAAAAATTTGGGACCCGTAGGGGAAATGTTAGACATAAAAATCGAAAGAGATGGGGGACACAGGTTCAATAAAAATATCACAGACAGAATATACAAATAAAATGATCGAACGTTTTGTTTCGTCTTAAAGAACAAAAGCGGGCTCAGGGCGAGGCGAAAATTCAATATCTTTACGGTGGGCAATTGTTTGTTCTCGAAGCGTTCGTTGGGAACCATTTGCCTGCCAGATGACTAAGAGGCAATCGACATCGTGCCATTTTTTCTCATATTTTCGACTACCTTCGTCCTGAGATAATCCGTTAAATTGCTCTGTCAGCGAGGGTACACGGTTACCTCGGACCGGTACATATCATCGTCCACCGCTGACCCACGGAACAATACAGTCATAAACCGTACCCCTGGCTGAACGCTCCGACCGAGCAGCCTAGCTAAGTTTGTTAACCAGATGTCTGGTTTTTCCTCCACTACGTCACCAAGAAGGAGAGGCCTTCCTCTTCCACCACCGAAATCGCGGAAGGAAGGTTCCTCCTCTTCGAGGAAAAGCTAACCAATCAGCAATTTGACACCTCCCGAAAGTCTGATGTCTTGTCTACCTTCGACGCGAAAAGGAAAAACCTGACAGAATTCAATCGTTTCTCAAGCGAACACATTCTTCTCTCGTGACAAACTTCGAGCAGCTATAATCGACTTGTGACGATCACTCTGCGTGGACGTCACTCGGGAGCGGGAGACCCGTTTGGTAGCTCAGTCGAGTCGCAGGGTACTTATTTATTCGAGCCTTAATGTCCAGTAATCATCTTTATTTAATATCTCCTTATATACAGTCGTGCGTGGTCATTATTCGTAATTGTAGGTGTATATATATGTATAGATAGATGTACAAAGCGATGAGAGGTGTGCGGACGTAGTGCCGCAAGATCGCCGTTGGTCGAGGCGCGGGTACTGCCCAGTTGCCTATGGTACGGAAAGGTTGGAGGCGCTTTCAGAGAGCCCGGGCAATGTCCAGTCGCTTCTCGGTCGGCACGGTACGGGAGAGGGTGGAGGTGCTTTCAGAGAGCCCGGGCAATGTCCAGTCGCTTCTCGGTCGGCACGGTACGGGAGAGGGTGGAGGTGCTTTCAGAGAGCCCGGGCAATGTCCAGTCGCTTCTCGGTCGGCACGGTACGGGAGTACGGCGGTACAGCAGTACGGTTACTGAGGAGTTATGCTGCAATGAGCGTCCACAATTGTACGACCCCGGGCAATTTCCAGTCCGTCGTGCAGTGTGTTGAGAGGGCTCCTTAATCCCCACTCGCTTCCCTCTCTCCGGTCGCCGCGGGTCTTCTATCCTAATGCGCGGATAATTTCACTCGCGAGAATCAGACGCGATCTGTTGGCGAGGTCGGTACTAATTACCTGTAGCGCGGATCGCGGTATGGAGGGGGGGTGCCGCGGACCGTCGCGTCTCGGCTTGGTTCGGCCTTGCTCGTGACGCTTCGTCACACCCCCCTCTTTCTTCGGGGCGCCGAAGCGAGTATATCGCTGCGCCGCGAGGTGTTTGAATTTAAAATTTTTTTTTTCTTTTTTTTTTTTCGCAATGCCTTATACTACTTATAGCTATGCTTAGCCTAAACTTATTTAGCTAACTTAAATCTAATGTCGCCTCCCCGCAGGCGTCGCAGCTGGATGCGGTGGTTCCCTAGGGTTACTCGGAACCGCTGGCCCTCCTGCAGCTGGCTCCAGGGTACCACTGCCCAGTCAGTGGTGGAGGGTTGCTCCTCGGGGGTCGAGGTGGGCCATGGGTCGGGGGGACTCGGGGTCTGGGTGGCTACGGTCGCTGATGGGGGCCTGTGTTCCTTGGTGCCGACTGGAATCGGTGTTGCCACGTGTCCGGACGAAAGCCCTCGTCCGTGGGTATTGGAGGTTGGCTGTCCGACTGTGTTCCTCGGCGGCGGCTGCTCCAGTTTGGCGGGTAACAGCTCGCGTCTGTGGCCGCTGCGAGGCCGTTTGGTCGGCCTGCTCGGTTCGGGGGATGCTGGCCGATGATGTGGCTGCGCTGGTGGAGATTCCTGCCGCGGCAGGATCTGGATCTGCGTGATCCGTGGTAGGGCCTTGGGCGCCGTATTCCTCGTGGATGGCGGCGTCTTCTCGGGCGCCCAGCGGCCAGGTAGGACGAGGTCCTTGCCTGGTGTCGGTGGCAGGGACCGGCTCGGGGTGTGGTGAGCCGGCGCGGACATCTCCCGTTCGGGAGATTCGCCGAATAATTCCAGAAACCGGCGGCGGAGTCGTGGGCTCTCCAATACTGGGAGGTCGTCAACGTACAGTACGTCCTCCATCCTGCGCTGGTAACGGCTCGACTGCGCGGTGCCCGTCGTTGTCATCGCACGTCGCTTTGTCTCCGTGATCGTTCGGTTGTCCTCTGGGCGGTTGTGTATTGTTGTCGCCCTCACTCTCCGGGCACGGTTTCAAATCTTTAACGTGCGCTCGGGCCACCTTCCGATTGTTTTGTTGAAGGAGCACGATGGTTGGCCCCAACAACTTGATGACTCGGTACGGCCCGGCGAATTTCGGAGCGAGTTTGGCGGTGACGCCGTCGATTGCTTTCGACAGCGTGTGCTCGCGGCGCATAACGAGTGTGTTGACGGCGGGTTGCCAGTTTCGGCGATGTGTATTGTACTGTTTCCTCTGGCTCTCAGTTGCACGCGCTTGATTCCTTTGGGCCAGAGTGAGCGCATCATGCAGCTGCCTGATTTATTGCTGCCGTTTCCGTAGATCGGCGTCGCCCGTGGCGACCGAGGTTGGTGGTTTGTAAGTGGCTCCGGGGGGGGGGGGGGAGTTCGCGTCCAAAATTTAGGTAGGCGGGGGTGTATCCCGTAGAGTCGTGTCGGGCCGTATTATATGCGAATGCAACATCCGTTATCCATTGGTCCCAGTGTCGGTGGTTCTCCTCGGTGTACTGGGCGATCATGGTTTTAAGAACGCGATTCACGCGTTCTACCGGGTTGCATTGTGGTGAGTACGGAGGCGTCTTGAAGTGTTCGACTCCAGATTCTCGTAGTAGACTCGCAAACTCCCGACTTTCGAATTGGCGCCCATTATCGGTGATGACGGCGCGGGGACACCCGTGTCGTAGGAACACGCGTTCTTTCAGGGCTCTGGTCACGGCTGGTGCGGTGGCTTGACGTAGTGGCTGGACCTCCACCCATTTGGTGAATTTATCTTGCATTACTACGAGGACCGTATGGCCCTTACTGGACCGAGGTAGGGGTCCCACGAGGTCGGCTGCTACCACTTCCCAAGGTGTCGTGACAGACATGGTGTGCATCTGCCCGGCCGGGGCCTGTTGTGATACTTTGTATCTCAGACATTGGTGGCAGCGTCGGACGTAGCGGGCTGCCTCTCGAAACATACCGGGCCAGTAATACCGCTGGGCAAGTTGAGCCGCGGTCTTCGTAATGCCCAAATGGCCCGCGGTGGAGGCGTCGTGAGCTTCGTGTAGCACGGTTGGACGGAGGGCTCGGGGGACGCACAGTTTCCATTCGGTTTCGCCATCCTCCTGGAGGCCCGTTTGATTGGGGAATCGCCGGTATAAACGATCGTCGTACAGGCGGTATTCCGGATATGTTTGTGACGAATATGTGAGACGTTCACTTTATTGTTTTAATATTGTACAGTTTCATAACCCGTAATCTTAAGCGTGTCTTTAACTTAAGTTTGTATTTGCCCACTCTCGTACGCCCAATGAGAGTTTGATATTGCCGTTCTCGTCGCTCCCGTGGTTTGGGTGGACCGAGTAGCTCGGGCCTCGGGATCGGCGGAGCGGGGATGATCTTCTTTCGGCGTACCGGTATCTCGCGGCCTACGTGCCGATGTCTTGTTCACGCGCTTTCAAAGTGACAACACGTACCGTTGTCTCGCGACCTCTGAACCGCGAGAATCCTCGTTTTCTACTAGAACGAGGGTATAATTAGATCGAAGGTTTCGGGCTAACGAGCCTTTCAATAATTAATACCAGCGGGAATTGTTACCACTGTGCGCGCTCGAAACGCTGTTTTCGAAAGAATCAAAACTATATTCTACAATTACGGACACGAGTCGTTTCTCCGATTAACCTGCTCTCCTTGATTTGAACGTGTAGCTTAATTAAAACTTTAAATATTAAGGTTCATTTTGCTCATTTTCTGGTCCTTCGAGCCGGAGCATTCGGACTCTTCCGATTAACCGGTGCTAAGTGGATTCGTCGGATTCTTAGATTCGTGTTCGTCCTTGCAAGTTTCGCGATCACTGTGCGCGCTTTCGCGACACGAGGTGATAGTGCGATTGTGAAGTACGCGACAAGGTTTCGCAACTCTGAGCGCGAATCCCGTTCTGTGCGTTAGGAAAAGTGCGTGGAGTGCCTTCCGACCGTGAGCTCGCACTATTTCGGGTTTGCTCCGATTTTACTTTGGTTTTAACTTTGTCCTCGTTGCCGGTTGAAAAATGGCGACTGCGCTAGAAGATTTGATTGCCGATCAAGCCGAAACAGCTGGAAGAATTGAACGGTTCCTAATTAATCTTCGCAAGCTAGGCACGAATAATATTACACTAACCGTGCTGGAAACTCGACAGGAGCTCCTACAGTCATACTGGAAGAGCTTTACCGAGGGACATCGCCAAGTAATTCGGAAACCGGATGCAAGAGACAATGACTATATTGCTAACGATCGGTATGCAGATGTTGAGGAAATTTATCTCCAACATTCGGTGGTATTAAAGGACATGATTCGAAAGCTGAATCCGTCAACTATTGACGAACCCAGGAGCGCTTCGACCTCTAGACGAGTGGACAACGAGGAAGACTCTACACTTCCAAAAATACCGTTACCCACCTTCTCAGGTGATCTGCTAGAGTGGGAGAGCTTCCGTGATAGATTCAGATCGTTAATCCACGATTCCACGCGTCTTTCCAAGGTGCGGAAACTTCAGTATTTGAAGTCGAGCCTGACTGGTGAGGCTGCGACTATGTTGAAGCGCACTCCGATCACTGATGCGAATTACGACGGTGCTTGGACCAGCCTTCAAAAACGTTTCGAAAACAAACGGATTCTTTCCGCGGCGCATATGAGGAGACTCGTGAATTGTGTCCCGGTGACGAAAGGAAGCCCTGACGAAATTAAACGTCTGCTTGACGACTTCCGCTAGGCCATCGACTCGTTCGCTGCCCTGGAACGACCAGTCAAGGAATGGGACGAATGGTTCGTCTTCCTTTTCGCGGAGAAGTTGGACTCCACTTCGCGGTTAGAATGGGAGGTCACACTAAAGGACCGAACTCTCAGCCCTTCCTTCGCTACTCTCGAGGACTTCTTCGAAGATCGGGTACATGCACTCTATGCTGCACACGCCAAGGAGTCGACGGCGCCCGAGAAGCGTCGCGATGCCGCGAAGGGATCGAAGCCATCTTCCGACCGCTCCAGGACGGCGCTCCCGGTAAAGGCTGAGGCTCCACCTAAAAGGGGCAAACGCACTCGTCAGTGTCCAATGTGTCAGGGCACTCACAACTTAAATTACTGTCCGCAATTTAAGGGGATGAGCGCGGGCGATCGTAAGATCCAGGCCATCAAGGTAGGCGTTTGTTTATCTTGTTTAAACGTGGGACACATGGTGGCTGAATGTCCTTCCGCCTTTCGCTGTCTGGTCTGTGAAGCGAAGCATCACACTCTCCTACATGATGCCTATGTGACCTCAGACCAAAGGACGGAAAACAACGCCAGTGTTCCACAGGAATCTACCTCCAGAGCTGCGGTTAATTCAATTTGCGCCAAACGTTTGGTTTTATTGGCAACGGCCCGGGTGCGCCTATGGGCCCCGAATGGGAAATACATTTCGGTTCGCGCAGTGCTTGACCAGGGCGCTGATGCGCCGTTTGTCAGTGAATGGGTGGCACAAACTCTTCATCTAAAGAGGAGGCCTACTCACGTTACTCTGGCCGGCTTTCAGGGACGAGATGTCGGCGTAGCAAAACACGAGGTCCAATTGAGCGTGACAGCTGACTTCGATTCCTCTTTCAGACATTCCTTTTTTGCGCTGGTGACTCGCGAGGTGATTCCTCCGACTCCTTCACGCCTGGCTACAGTATCTGACTGGCCCCACTTGAAGGATCTTAACCTAGCGGATGCGGACTTCCACAAGCCTTCCCAGGTGGACATTCTGTTCGGTGCGGATGTCTGCGCTTCCCTGTTTGGAGAGACGCGCCAAGGTCCATCTGGTTCACCTGCCGCTACGCATACGCCTTTCGGCTGGGTGATTTTCGGGCCAGTTCCCCAGGAGGCTGACCTAGCTGTGTCTGCCAAGCGTCGTGTGCTCCACACGCGCGTACAGGATCCCTTGTCCGTTGAGCTGCAGCGATTTTGGGAACTGGAGGAGATTCCGGAGTCGTTGCCTGTGAGCCCTGAGGAAGTCTGGTGTGAGGACAACTTTGTGGAAACCCATACGAGAGACGAAACAGGACGATACATCGTGCGTCTACCTTTTCGACGTAATTGCGCGTCCACACTTGGCTCTTCCAGGCCAGCTGCCATGAGCACGTTGCTCACTAATGAACGTCGACAGCAGAAGGACCCAAGGTTACGCCGCAGCTATGTGGAGTTCATGGAGGAGTATCACCGTCTTGGACATATGGAGAGATTATCGGAGGGGTTGAGCGCTTCATTGCCGGTCTTCTACCTACCCCATCACGCGGTGTGGCAGGGAGAGGGGGATACCTCCATTCGCGTAGTTTTTAACGCCTCCTGTACAACCTCTTCGGGAGTCTCCTTGAACGACTTGTTGTCCCCTGGGCCGAAACTGCAAACCACGCTCTGGAGCGTGTTAACGAAGTGGCGACTTTTCAGATATGCCTTCTCCACGGACATTGTTAAGATGTTTAGGCAGATCTTGATTCACCCAGCTGATCGAGATTGGCAACGCATCTTATGGCGTCCAGACCTAAGTCACTCACTGGACACGTATCGGCTGGCCACGGTGACTTATGGAACTGCTCCAGCGCCGTACTTGGCGTTGAGAGTCCTGCGCCAACTTGCGATGGATGAGGGAGAGCGTTTTCCGCTTGGTGCTCAAGTCCTTTTGCAGCATTCCTATGTGGACGACCTCCTGGCGGGCGGCCATCACCTAGAGGACACAGTCACGGTTCAACGGGAGCTCATCGACATTTTGAGTGCTGGAGGGTTCCAACTAAGTAAGTGGGCCACCAGTCATCCCTTATTAGACCTGCAGGACTCTGCGGGAACAAAGTTGTTCAACGAGCCGGACACTCACGGTGCGTTGGGACTTCTCTGGTCACCAATCACGGACACGCTTTCGATCAAGGGACCGGCGTTATTACCAGTCCAGCTGGACGGTTACTGGACCAAGAGAAAGGTGCTGTCCGAATTGGCTCGCCTCTTCGACCCTATGGGCTGGCTCGCCCCTGTGCTGGTAAGGGGTAAAATTCTGATGCAGGACCTTTGGCTCTGCGGAGTAGGTTGGGACGATCCGATCCCTCCGCCTGTGGACGCCTCTTGGAACTCCTTTAGGGAGAGTCTACCTGAGCTAGGTGACGTTCGAGTTCCAAGATGGGTTTCCTATGTACCGGATCAGGCCCAGGTCGATTTCCATGGGTTTTGCGACGCATCGGAAAGGGCCTACTGTGCAGCAGTATTTCTTCGGGTCCATATTACGAGTCAACGACAAACGTTTTCCCATCTTTTGGTCGCTAGAACTAAGGTTGCGCCGGTAAAGGTTATAAGCGTGCCGCGTCTCGAGCTTTGTGGTGCCATTCTCCTTGCTCGGTTGCTGAAACAAACGCAACGAGAGCTGGTTCTTCAAGATGCACGGATCTATGTCTGGACCGACTCCTCGGTTGTGATGGCCTGGACCCGATCGCACGCGTCTCGCTGGAAGCCCTTTGTGGCTCATCGAGTGGCGGAAATTCAGCGACTACTACCTGACATTCCCTGGCGTCACGTTCGCTCCTTGGACAACCCCGCCGATCTTGCGACACGAGGAATGGACTTCACTTCCTTTAAATCACTACCTCTTTGGTGGCACGGCCCTGAGTGGCTGATTCGAGGTCCAAAGGAGTGGCCTGAGTCTGATTTGGACCTGAAATTGGTTGAGGCTCCGGAACAACGAAACTCGGTGGTCGTTAATGCTGTACAGGAGAGTAAAACAAATGAGTTGCTAGCTCGTTTCTCCAACTTCCCTCGACTTTGTCGGGTCATTTCATTGGTCCGAAGATTTGTCTTTAATCTACGACATAGAGGTCAAAGGCAAACCGGGTTTCTTACCTCTGTTGAGTTGTCGGAGACGCGAAATTTGATTTGCAGGCTGAGTCAATTAGAAACCTTTCCAGACGAGGCTGACGATCTACGGAAAGGAAGGCCAATCAAACTGGCCTCTCCTTTGGCGCCTCTTCGAGCCTTTCTCGACGAGCAAGGACTCATTCGAGTCGGTGGCAGGCTGCGTCAAGCTGCCCTCTCGTTGGACTACAAGCATCCAGTCGTTATTAGTCGACATTCCTCTTTGGCGAGACTTCTAGTGACTGATGCTCACTTGGCCACACTTCATGGTGGTCTTACCTTAACTCGTAGTTATTTACTACAGAGATATTGGATTCCCAGAGGACGTCCTTTAATCAAGGAGATCCTTCGCAGCTGTATGCGATGTCTGAGATTCCGGGGCGCCACCGGGCGCCAACAGATGGGTGATCTTCCGGTTTCGAGGTTACAGCCCTCGAGGCCATTTCTAAAAAGTGGCATAGACTATGCTGGACCACTTTCACTACGAACAACAAAGGGAAGAGGTCACAAGGCATATAAGGGCTATATCGCTGTCTTTGTGTGCCTCTGTACAAAGGCAATTCATTTGGAGGTGGTTTCAGACCTTACCTCCACTACCTTTGTTGCAGCGTTCCGTAGATTTGTGTCACGACGGGGTCACTGCGCTGAAATGCTAAGTGACAATGCTACCACGTTTCGAGGAGCCGACGGGGAGCTGAGGAACCTTTTCAAGGCGGCGTCCAGCTTTTATAAGGAGGCCGCTGAGACCTTGGCAAAGGACGGGACGAAATGGTCGTTCATTCCGCCTTACTCGCCTCACTTTGGAGGTCTGTGGGAGGCCGCCGTAAAGTCGGCAAAGTACCACCTCCGACGGGTTGTTGGAGACCACACTTTGACCTTCGAGGAGCTTACAACCTTGATGTGTCAGATTGAGGCGTGTTTGAACTCCAGACCGCTCACAGCCCTATCTGATGATCCGTCTGACCTTTCCTCTTTGACACCCGGTCATTTCCTTGTCGGCGAGCCCCTGATCTCCATCCCTGAACAAAATACCTCGGATATTTCGATCCATGGGTTGGCAAGGTGGAAGCTAATTTCTAACCTCCGTGACCATTTCTGGCGTAGATGGACCCAGGAGTATCTTCACCAACTCCAACAACTGCCTAAATGGAGGAGACGCCAACACAATTGGAAGGTTGGGACTCTCGTTCTCGTCAAAGACGAGCTCCTGCCTCCGACAAAGTGGGCCCTTGGCAAACTCCTGGAGGTCCATCCGGGGAAGGACGGATTAGTACGCGTCGTCAAGGTCCGTACCGCCACGAAAACGATGACACGCTCTATTGGAACGTTGTGCCCTCTACCGGACTGCACACCAAACGAACCACTGGACCGGGAGCGGGAACACAATACTGCCGTGTCCGACACGCACTAGGGCCCCCTGGTGTTCGGTCGTCACGGCGGGCGGTGAGGCCTCTTATCGCTGTACTGGGGACGTATTAGTACATGCTTAGTCCTACAATCACATGTAGGTCGTCTTTCTAACCCGGCCGCCTGTGTGAAGTTAGCCCCCCTTTTTTCGAAAACCTAAAATTTCTTGGTTGTACTAGTTTGTACTAGGTTTGTACCGCGTTGTACCGTTGAGAGCTTTCAAAAATTCCCAACCGTTTTCGAGAAAAATTGAAAAAACCAATTTTCAGGCTAGCCCCGCATTTTTTGAAAACATCGTTTTTCGCGATTGTACTACATTGTACTAGTTGTACCGAACATTGTACCGTTGAGAGCTTTCAAAAATTCGAAACCGTTTTCGAGAAAATGAGAAAAGTAAAAAAGGGGCTAGCCCCGCATTTTTGGAAAACACCGATTTTCACGATTGTACTACATTCTACTAGTTGTACCGTTGAGAGCGTTCAAAAATTCTGAACCGTTTTCGAGAAAAATCGGAATATCTAAAATGTCGATTCGTACTACTGAAAAAAAATATTCTGAAAAATTAAAAACTCTTGGTTGTACTAGTTTGTACTAGGTTTGTACCGCGTTGTACCGTTGAGAGCGTTCGAAAATTCTGAACCGTTTTCGAGAAAAATGGGAATATCTAAAGTGTCGATTCTTACTACTGAAAAAATAAAAAAATCTGAAAAATTAAAAACTCTTGGTTGTACTAGTTTGTACTAGACTTGTACCGCGTTGTACCGTTGAGAGCGTTCAAAAATTCTGAATCGTTTTCGAAAAAAATCGGAATATCCAAAGTGTCGATTCTTACTACTGAAAAAATAAAAAAATCTGAAAAATTAAAAACTCTTGGTTGTACTAGTTTGTACCAGTTTTGTACCGCGTTGTACCGTTGAGAGCGTTCAAAAATTCTGAACCGTTTTCGAGAAAAATCGGAATATCCAAAGTGTCGATTCTTACTACTGAAAAAATAAAAAAATCTGAAAAATTAAAAACTCTTGGTTGTACCAGTTTTGTACCGCGTTGTACCGTTGAGAGCGTTCAAAAATTCTGAACCGTTTTCGAGAAAAATCGGAATATCTAAAATGTCGATTCGTACTACTGAAAAAAAAATATTCTGAAAAATTAAAAACTCTTGGTTGTACTAGTTTGTACCAGTTTTGTACCGCGTTGTACCGTTGAGAGCGTTCAAAAATTCTGAACGGTTTTCGAGAAAAATCGGAATATCTAAAATGTCGATTCGTACTACTGAAAAAAAATATTCTGAAAAATTAAAAACTCTTGGTTGTACTAGTTTGTACTAGACTTGTACCGCGTTGTACCGTTGAGAGCGTTCAAAAATTCTGAACCGTTTTCGAAAAAAATCGGAATATCCAAAGTGTCGATTCTTACTACTGAAAATATAAAAAAATCTGAAAAATTAAAAACTCTTGGTTGTACTAGTTTGTACCAGTTTTGTACCCCGTTGTACCGTTGAGAGCGTTCAAAAATTCTGAACCGTTTTCGAGAAAAATCGGAATATCCAAAGTGTCGATTCTTACTACTGAAAAAATAAAAAAATCTGAAAAATTAAAAACTCTTGGTTGTACTAGTTTGTACTAGGTTTGTACCGCGTTGTACCGTTGAGAGCGTTCGAAAATTCTGAACCGTTTTCGAGAAAAATGGGAATATCTAAAGTGTCGATTCTTACTACTGAGGAAAAAAAATTTGTGAAGAATTAAAAGATAATGAGTTTGTCAAGTCGCCAGGGCCGCTTTTATACTTTTGAGGGCCCCAGGCGCATCATTATGTGGCGGCACAAATTTTTCAGCTGCCTCTTATTTTTATATTATGAATTTAATAGTTAAAAAGAAGTATTTTATTTTGCAACTATAACTGGGCTGTTTTTTATAATGCTGTTTGTGAGGAGTAAGGTTTGAAAATGTGTCCCCATAGAGCAGGCCTGCACAGCGAGCCTTTTTCAGTGCCTAGCGGCAAGCAACCAGCCGTACGCCGTTACTGAGGGTAGAATCGGTGAGGCGAACTGCAGTAGTGTAGGTGCGGGCTCGTAGCCGCTTAGCGTAAGTATAGTTCGCCTCACCGATTCTACCCTTATAGCGAATTCGGTAGCTTGCACTGACTCTGCACTGGTGCCAGAAAATTACTTGGATTGGTTGATTCTTACAGAGCTATCTTCGTTTCTATCAGAAACAACCGATCCAAGTAATTTTCTGGCACCGGTTGCAGAGTCAGTGCGAGATACCGAATTCGCTATAAGTAACGGCGTACGGCTGGTTGCTTGCCGCTAGACGCTGAAAAAGGCTCGCTGTTCAGGCCGGCCATAGAGAGTCAGGCCGCAGCTTGCGCCTAATGCTCCTATGGTAAACGCGGCCCTGTACGTTGCGTCGCGTTTTACGTATCAGGGTGAATGCCAATGGCGTGTGGCTCGCCCACGTATTGATACGCGATATTTATCGATAACTGTACATATCGATATTTGCCTGTCGATATTTTGATATTTTTTATCGATATTTCAAACACTAATATTTACAGGTATCGGTAATTTTGTTCAAAGTATCGACAATTGTTACTGCACCTTCTTAGTAATTCTTTTTCATACTCTTATATTGTATGATGCCCATGATGTTTCTTATTAAAATACAGATTCTAGTTTCCTTCATAAATATGATTTGGGAAGTAAATTACTTGTTTTCATTTTAATACTTTTGAATCTTAATTTAAATAAAATAATTTCTTAATGGTACTATATAAAAATGTTTGTCTTAGAAAAATCTTTTTAATGCATCTCTTGGGTATATGTAGATTATTTTTGTTTTGGTAAATTTATACGATCTTCGTATCGATATTATCAATATCGATACTTTTTTAATTATATATTTCATGTCATATCGATATTGAGCGAAAAAATATATATCGATAAGCATTATCGATATGTAGTTGGGACCAATATCGCACATCACTACGCCCAGGCTCGGCGAGTATGCTTGACGAGCGCGAGTCAGCGTGGCGACAAAGAAGTTCTTTGTTTGGCCCTCCAGCCGAGCCAAGCCTGCACGCGAGCCCAGCCGAGCCACGCGTCGTTAGAATTCACCCTCACGTTCGCACACATTGTCCCAAATTCGTAAGGAGGCAGAGCCGGCCTTGGCACCGGGCAAGCGGGGACCTTGCCCCGGGCCCCGCGCTTAGGGACTACATTTTGTCAAAATTAAATGAATTAAGTATAATTGTCAAGGTATCAATTTTTCGCACCTTGAAACGTTGTCAAGATCAACATTTTAAACAACTTTTCACTATACATGTTACCACCAGACTCCTTTAGATTTCGAGATATTTATAAAAATATTTTGGTATTTATTCGGAATCAGATACACCTGCGTTGATCGTTTCTGAGGTATCGGTATACTAGGCTCTGGAGCCGAGAGGGCCCCCGGTCAGGGGGGTTCGCAGCTACGTGTGTGTAATTCCAACAAAATTGTAAAAAAAATTAACAATAATTTATTATTAATATCTTGGAAATTAATAAATACCCGAGTCATCCGTAGCAACATGGTACACGCTTTTTGTGCTATTGTGGTTGTGTATTATTTATTTCATTTCATGTTAGGTGTTCTGTTTTTGGTAAGTATACAATTTTATATACCTACTTATATAAATATAAATTTAATTACGTACTGCGTGTGGTCACAGTCAATTACATGTTTTCAATAATATCGACTTTTGCCCCGGGCTCCGCAAACTCGAAGGGCCGCTCTGTAAGGAGGTATGGAGTTCCTCCGAAGGAACTGTTTAGACGATAGATACTTGATATGTTTACGCTATGGTGTAGATAATCCTTCGAATAAGCCTTCGACTTTCTGTCTGCATTCAGTTGAAACAGAACCATTCCAGCAGCAACTGCACAGTGAGACGTTCTAAGCATTTCTTATGCATTTTACATCTTATGCAAGTTACTGTTCAATTTGTGTTTCGTTTTGTTCGTGTTAGGTGGTGTTTCGTTAATTTTTTGCTAATTATGTTCAAGTTATATGTGTGTTATTTGCTTCATTGATTGGGATTGTTCTGTTTTACATCTACAGCACATTTAATTGTCCTTCTATTTGGTAAGTACGAAGTCACTTAAAGATTAAGAAAGTTGGACCAACCTTTTTTCATTCAGGGTTCCCTTTATTCACAATATTATACAGACCTTCAAAATGAATACTGCAAATCAACTTTTGGATATAATTCTCTCAGAAGATTATAAGCACCTGACTGATAATCGTGGCTTGCCTGTTGTACCAAGCGATGCAATTTATAAAGATATTTCGGATCGTATGAATCAGATACTGAAACCGAAGTATATTTATATCATGTGCAGGCAGAATCGATACAATATTTGGAAAAAGTATTAGATTTCCACAATATTCAAGAAGATTTGTCTTTTACTGATTTAGATGCTTCGACGGAGAGCATTTCTGATAACGTAATTCGGTTTAATTTGACCCTGTCACATAAAGAGTGGATAAAAATAAAACCTGAGGAACGTGGAATATGCACACACAAAAGGTCAAACTCGAACGTATTGTACGCTTCAAAGAAAAGTTTGGTCTGACGTACTGTTTCACCATATATTTAAAGAAGCACAACTTCCGTGTCCCTTCGCATTCAAAAGGTGTAAAGTTTCAGAAGAGGGTTTGTATTTGAAAATATCAGGATCTTGTTCCGAATGTCAGGCTAAATTTGCGGGATGTATTATAAATAAACCTGTGCACAAATCGAACGTGACTTTAGAATGCGAAGTGGAAGGTTTCGTATCGACCATCAAACACAACAAAAGAAGACAGTTAAAAGGTAGTCGTAGAATTACAATTGCAAAAACGATGGTCGATAATAAAACTTTGCCTAGCACGTGGCGAAGAGCAGAAGCGGATAATCTGATGGAGATTGGTGATCCCGAGCCTCCACATTTACCGAAACCATGCGTGTTGCGAAAAGCTAAGGAGCAATTAATAAACAAAAATTTAGGAATTACTTCAACCGATCCAGTAAACAGCATTCTACAAATGAAATATAAATATCATCCGGGTTCTATTCACTCTATAGGTTTAGATCCGTTTTTCGTGCATTACTGGACAGTTGAACAAACAGCCGTTTATATTCAATATTATCGTAGAATATTTATCGATGCCACTGGATCACTTGTTAAAAAACTGCGTAGGCCTGATGGAAATTTGTGCCCACATATTTATTTATATCAAATTGTTGCCGAGACACCTACATCCAAAATGCCAGTGTTCCAAATGCTAAGCTCTACACAGAATACAAACGCAATACAAAATTGGCTGTATGAAATAATTCGTCTCGGTTCCACTCACACAGCTAACTTTCCACTACCAAAAGAAGTAACTTGTGATTTCGACAAAGCGCTTTTGGGTGCTATAACGCGAGTTTTCGCACAATGTAAAAATCTAAAAGATTATTTATCCAAATGTTTTCGATGCTTAACAAACGAGTCACTTATGACTTTGCCACGTTCATTCGTAAGACTCGACATTTGCCATTACATGCATTTTGTATCACGTTGGAAGTCTATAAAATCTCTTCATCCGCAAGTCAAAACCTTCTATCTATTGGCTATGGGGCAACTGACGAATCAAACAGCTTTTGCAAACTTTAAAGTCTTCGTCAAACATTTATTAATTTTATGTTATGCACAGACATGCGGTTTAGACAAATGTGGACAAAAAACATTATCTGAAGAGGCTCGCATTTACATGATAAATGTCATTAAGGGTAAGGAAAAGTTCGCGGAAATGGCAGATGTCGAAACAAATAACGATCCCACGTGTGAGTCTAATTTTGAAGACCTCGAATTAGAGTCACAAGATTTTGACGATGAAGCGTTGGTATTCTCATGGTGTCGCGAGTTTAGCTTAAATATTAAAAATCAAGGTGAAAATGAAAAAAATGGTACAGAGATAAATCCATATTATAGCCCGGAAATGGCTAAAAGCATTAGTAATTTACTACCATATTTTCCATTATATACTGGGTTAATGATGCAGAAATTTCAATTTGGTAAATTACACGCTAGTTCCAGTGCCGTCGAATCAGAAATGAACGATATCAAACATCGTTTATTAAATGGTTTACCAAGACCACTGCGCGTGGACAAATTTTTAAGTATTCACATAAAATCGTTTTCTGGTAGAGCAAAATTAGCAATGGCAGAAGCTCGAGAAAGTACACATACATCTGACACTGGTGGGAATGACGAATCCATTAAAATAGAAGAAGCGGCGCAAGACGACAATGAAACTCGAGTAAATGCACATACATCTGACAGTGATGGGAATGACGAATCCATTAAAATAGAAGAAGTGGCGCAAGATGACAATGAAACTCGAGAAAATGCACATACATCTGACAGTGATGCGAATGACGAAGACATTAAAATCGAAGAAGTGGCGCAAGATGACAATGAAACTCGAGAAAATGCACATACATCTGACAGTGATGGGAATGACGAAGACATTAAAATCGAAGAAGTGGCGCAAGACGATAATGAAACAGAACCAACGATTACTGTGTTCACAAATGATTGTACTATAACAGCTGATACACCTGAGTCGAACTCCGCAATTGATTCAAATAAGGATTTACAATATGAACAAAATTGGCGCAACAAAAACGATCCCAAAAAGGTTACTCGAACGTACTTAGTTACGAGGCCTGATTGGGATGCGAACGCAAAAACAGCCAGATCCTTTGGCATTGGAATCCTTATGAATGGAAACCTGTGTACAATTCGAATGACGAGGAGCACAAAAACAATAGTTAAAAATACGTGTGGTTTTGATAGTATAATGCAAATATTAGCTCACTCATGTTACAATGATAACATAAGAAACAATATCCAAAACAGCGAGAAACAATGTTTTCAATTTTTAAGAGAATTTTTAGGGAAAGGCCCATGTAACAGTATTTATAACATGCGAGCATTATTATTAAAAAGCATCGAATTTTTTGTCAAACCAACACTGGCAGATAATATACAGATTATAGATGCTCAATCTAACGTTGCGTATTTGTGCGAAAAAATTTTCATCGATATTCCAAGTGTGATTAAAACATCACGCTGTGATATATGCGGATCAACGTCCGATCGAAAGTCTGTGTTATTTCCAATTAATCACAACACGATGCAAAGATGCGGGTTGAAAGACTTGCAAAGTTTAATCAGCAATCATCCAAAATTGCAGGAACGGTGTTGCAACAAGCATATGCATATCAAATATTCTTACGGACTATTTATTTTTATTGAAATAAGTTTCGAAGATCAGAATAGAAGAGTATTATTAAATGAATTCCCTTTAACACTACAGATAGAGGGCGATAATTACGTGTTGGCAGGTGTTGTGACTTACTACGGGGGGTCACACATGAAATCCCTTGGTCATTACACGGCGCTCATAAACCAGCAAGATCGCTGGTTCGAGTTCGATGACATGAAAAATAAGCCGACATACGTACAGAAGATGATAGCTATAAAGCCGCATTTATGTATATATGTTAAGGATGGCGTCTCACTGGGCGCTGAGGTGTGTGCGTCCGCTCACACACGCTAGGTTAACCGTGTATGTATACACGATGTAGTAAAGAAACCGTATTATTCAATTTTCCAATAATAGTAAAACTATCCGGCGTCGCACCGCGCTGCAAAGCGCAGAACAACTGACTGAGTCAGCGAGGACACTGCTCCTCGCGGATCATACGATCACGCGAGTGGATCGACGCCGATTCCCATGAAAGTGGCGAAAGAAATAATAAATTTAATTGATTAGGCGTCGCACCGCGCTGCAAAGCGCAGGAACACTGACTGAGTCAGCGAGGACACTGCTCCTCGCGGATCATACGATCACGCGAGTGGATCGACGCCGATTCCCATGAAAGTGGCGAAAGAAATAATAAATTTAATTGATTAGGCGTCGCACCGCGCTGCAAAGCGCAGGAACACTGACTGAGTCAGCGAGGACACTGCTCCTCGCGGATCATACGATCACGCGAGTGGATCGACGCCGATTCCCATGAAAGTGGCGAAAGAAATAATAAATTTAATCGATTAGGCGTCGCACCGCGCTGCAAAGCGCAGGAACACTGACTGAGTCAGCGAGTACACTGCTCCTCGCGGATCATACGATCACGCGAGTGGATCGATGCCGATTCCCATGATAGTGGCGAAAGAAATAATAAATTTAATTCACCCTTTAATTTCTTCAGTCCCATTTCTAAGTTCACAGGAGCAGACAGACGGAAGACCGAAGAAAACATGCAGATGATGATCTACGTTGCAAATTACTTGCATACGTAAGGGTGCCGAGTCCGGTTCGGTCAACCTGTGCCAGGCTGGTACGGGCCGTCGCAGGTATGCATGATGTTCGGCGAAGTATTGAAACAAACTTTTACTTTTATACCACACTTACCGAAATGTCTACGATCATTTGTTACAGGCGGACTTTTTACAAAATTAAAAAGCAGTCGGTATTAAAAGCAGAAAGCAATAAGTACCATATTTCAGGTAATGTTTCACGCCTTCTAATTCTACGATAAAATTTTGTAAGCTTATTAAGCAGCATTTAAGTATTTCCATTACATAATGTGTTACAGATTTGGAGCGTGTTTTAACACCCACCGCGGGCTCTCGGCTTCATCCCATGATGGCTCGCGTTTTTGACGTTAATTCGTCGTTACGAAGGTTACTGCTGCGATTCCTTACTTTGCGTTGGGGGAAGAAGAAGTGAAGACCGGGCATTGGGTGGACAACAGTCTTGCCGGACGGACGATCGATTTCGCGATAGAGCTTTTTAAGACCGTTGTATTTCTATTTTATATATTCTTATTTAGCAAATATACATATATATTGCTACAAGATGCACATTGCATACGTCACCCATACGCCTAGGCAAATATCATGCTGGAGGTAGCACGAAGCTGCCGCGGAAGCCTGCCACGCGAGGCTGCTTTGGAAAGTCGAGGATGGTTCCTATGGTCGAGGCATACAGTTTCCAGACTTTCTACTCCGCGAGGCATGCCTCGCGAGAAATCCTTGCAAAGTCGATACGCACCTTTAAGGTCTGCGCACACATATCCGTTCCGGCGTGCCAGTGGTAAGAATAAGAGACCCTCTACGCCCTTCTTCTTCTTACCACTGGCACGCCGGAACGGACACGGACACAGAACGGATATGTGTGCGCAGACCTTTAGGGTCTGGATCCTGTCAACCGCGTCCGGTTTATGTCGCGAAGGCTTAGGACTAAATTGTTTTATAGCTATTGCCAGATGTGGCAGAAGGCACCACGGTTCGAAGTCCCCGTTTTTACTGTAGTTCGGAATACAAAGAGCTGGAACTTTCTCTGCAACGGGTCAGGGAAATTTCACATGGTGACGCACACTAAGGTTTGTCCGCGAAGACAACCACCCCACTTCAGGAACCTTGGTGATTTCTCCACATCTAATCAGCGGGATGTCTTAACCGATACCCTGCTGAGTACAGGCCGCTAAACGTGCCCCCCTACTATCTCTTGCAGGACTGTTGCAAGGGGTAGGATTGATACATAGGGAGGCTTGATACATTCTTATATTTCCCACATAAAAAACAAAAGAGAAGCGTAAACTTCAGCAATAGAGGACGCTTTGTAGATCGCGTTCAGTTACGATTGCTTCAAGGTAATTTATTATCCTGAAATTATTTTATTAAGGAAGTGCATTTTGGTGTTTGGAAACATAAGTTTGTACTTTATTTATAAAAGGTTTTTGTCACTGTGTATTGATTGTTATGAACCATCGTTACCTGCACTGGAAAATACCCTCAATATTACACATATGTACCAACTCTCGTTGCATTCAGTCTAAGGTTAAGTGTTGTTAAAATTATTGTTTTAAAATTCTACATTTGGGGAGGTATGAGACATACATTCAAGGGCGGTTTGATACATGTATCATACCTCCTCAAAGTAATTTAACCTTGCGTAATCTGTAATAGATATTCTCCAGCAAATAAATTATAACGCAAATTTGTATATTTTAATATAACATTGTTTAATACATTCTTTGTTTCAATTTAAAAAATTTATGATTGTTTTGTTAAATAATAGAATGCTGAATGTAAATGTGCAAAAGGATCATTAAAATATTATTTAGTTTCGTTTACACAATCATTTTTCTCAAAAACGTATGAACCCTCCCCAATCTCCCCTACACGTGTATCGAAATATACGGTTTCGCGTGTATTAACATCCATATTTTATTAGGTGTCGAGTTAACGCGGATTACAGCAATACGGTGAAACCCGTAGTTGTAACCCTGCGTCCAAATAGTAGGTAATCAATTTCATTTCAATGTCAGACATTCCTTGGTAGCGTGATGCGTGCACGTAAAAGTAATAAATATGCAGGGTCAAGGATTAACTTGGCCGCGCCGAATTCGCGAGCGCCTGTCGAAGGTGCGGGTTTATGACCCTGTTGTTCGGTGCTCCGGTAGTAGGTACCTACCCCACGGGGCACGGACGAGACCGACTATCGACCAGATGACGGGACCTTTACCTATTGTTTGAGGATTCTAAGGTGTCGAAAATATTCGAATGCTAGAAAATACTAAACAATGGAAGCTATAAAGCGAAACGCGTACACGGCTGTAGAAAATATTGAAAGGCAGAGTTCCGTTATGGGTGGACAATATGGAACGAAGAAAACTTATTTCTAGATCAATTAAATACCCGGCGACTTCCGAAGTTGCCAAAAAATATTTAACGATTCCAGCAACCTCGGCGATGTCGGGACGATGTTTTTCATGTGCTGGAAGTATTGTAAGTAGGTGTTCAGAATTAAGCTTTCGGATCGCGCCTGATTACCGAAGAACTACTCGCGGCAGAAAAGAGAGGCGAGAGAAATTGTCTTAGTCTATAAGTTTATTCTAACTATGTACACTGTCTTATTTTCTATGAATACACTAAGCAAGCAATAAAGCGTTCTTAATTTAACAGCAACCCGCACAGCAGTTTTAGAGGAGAGCACTTTTACAGTTTAACTACGGCGCGTTAAGTGAAACTTTGCGAAAGCGATCAGCCGTTTAGCAAGCAAGTACGGCAAGCAAGCACAGAGAAGCGTAAATTGCGTAAGCGACGGAATCTCCAAAGCGAATGATCGAGGAAACCGACGTCGGTTTCCGGGAATCTTGATCGAATCCCCCTTCCATCGATAGCCGATCGCTGGAAGGGAGCGCCGATCGACGCTCCACGTGAGCAGGCAGGCCGTGTCTTGAATCTTCGCCGTTCGTTAATGATCCAGCTCGGGAGATGGCGCAGCATTGTCCATTTCCCGAACATTTCCCGCCCGCCTTCGTCGACCGATGAAAGAAGTGCCGATCGCTGGCTGCTAATAGGGCGGGAGAGTGGCGTGATCCGGTCGCGTAGACGGTGGCGCTGCGCGGCTCAGGTGGAGGCCGATTCACAACTCAAGTGAGAGAAGCGGTGTTGTGAGGTGCGGTAGTTGGAGCATTGGCTGGATCGTCCTGAACAAAGGGCAAGAATACAAGTTTGCATATCGGTCGTTGTAATTCGGTGCGCGAGGTTTTAATCGTGACGACCCGCGTTAGGCCGTCGGAACCTGGATGCAACTGGGAGACCCGAGCGAGAGGCCATTTCGCGGGGGACAGCAGTTCGGATCGCAACAAACAGAGATCGCCGACGCGAGGAGATGGGTGTAGCTGTGTCCACTTGTGGCGGGCCTGCAGTTGATGTAGGTACTCGGATGACCAGCGTTGCCAGAAATGCAGGCGCATCTGCTGGATGAGGTGCCATCGGGAGAGTCGGTTAGGGGCCACACCGGCGACCGGAGGGTCCGGCACCGACAGCAGGGCGGCACCAATGAGGAAGTGTCCCGGTGTTAGTGCGCTGATGTCGTCAGGATCGTCACTTAACGGCTGCAGTGGGCGGGAGTTGAGACACGCTTCAATCTGCGTCAGGAGCGTCGTCATCTCCTCAAAGGTAAGTTTCTGTTCTCCTATGACACGACGGAGATGGTGCTTGACGCTCTTGACTGCTGCCTCCCAGGTCCCACCAAAGTGAGGGGCAGCGAGGGGGTTGAACCGCCAGTCAATGCCCTCACGGGTCAAATGTGCCCTTACGCCGCCAGTCTCCTTGACCAGCTGGGGCAGGAGAGTTCGCAACTCTCGGTCGGCACCCACGAAGGTGGTGCCTCTATCGCTGTAGATGGCAGAGCACAGCCCTCGTCTGGAGGTGAAACGGCGCAGCGCAGCAATGAAGGCTTCTGAACTGTAATCAGAAATTAACTCCAGGTGTAGAGCGCGGGTAGTCAGACACTGGAAGACAGCAATGTAGCCCTTGTGCGTGCGTTGTCCTCGTCCCCGTGATGCCAAGAGGAGGTAGGGGCCAGCGTAGTCCAAGCCTACATGGAGAAACGGTCGTCCTGGATTGACCCGCGCAGCGGGGAGGTCAGCCATAAGTTGCTGCCCGGGGGTTGATCGCCAGCGTACACAAGTGAGGCAGCGGTGAATGTGGGCCTTCACCTTTTGCCTCCCTTGAAGTAGCCAGTATCTCTGGCGTAGCGTAGCTAAGGTAAGTTGCACACCTCCATGCAGAGTTTGACGATGGGCTTCATCCACAATCAGTTCTGTGAAAGATCCCTCCTTGGGCAGAATGATGGGGTGTTTCTCGGGGACTGGGAGAGGGGCGTGCTTCAGCCGGCCTCCTACTCGCAGAAGTCCATGCTCGTCCAGGAAAGGGGCGAGGCGCAGCAGCTTGCTACGGCTCGGCAGTGGACGTCCTAACTCCAGCTGTCGGACGTCTGTAGCGAACTCCTGCCGTTGCACCAAGGTTATCCAGCGTGACCTGGCAGCATCCAGCTCAGCCGGCTGGAGCAGTTGAACGTCACGTCTCGAGCGCCTCCGGTATTTAAGCCATCGTACGCTCCACGCCGTGAACCTGAGAAGAGATTGGAGCGATGAGAATCGAGTTAGAAAGCACTCGCCAAGAGCAGGGTCACCCGAAGCTGCTACGTGAGTTGTCACTCTAGCCTCGAGGTCCGTCAATGGCCTGTCCACAGATGTTCCTTTGTTCCAGTCCGAGGAAGAGTTCAGCCAGGCAGGTCCGGTCCACCAGAGCGCGAAGTCGGGCAATTGACTAGGCGGGAGGCCCCGAGAAGCGCAGTCAGCTGGATTCTCCAGTCCCGAGACGTGATGCCACTGGGCGTCAGGCAATTCGCGCTGGATAGCGGCTACTCGGTTGGCCACGTACGTCTTCCACCTCGAGGAGTGTCCGCGGATCCAATCCAGCGTAATCGTGGAGTCGCTCCACAGGTGAGTAGTCACCGACTCCAGTCCCATGCTCTCTCGCGTCACCGACATCAAGCGGCTGAGCAATGCAGCAGCGCACAACTCGAGACGAGGCAAGGTGACCTTTTTTAATGGGGCGACCTTTGTTTTAGACGTCACCAACTGGGAGCGCACTTGGCCCTGGGCATCCACGGTCCGCAGGTAGATGACGGCAGCGTAGGCTCGTTCCGATGCATCAGCAAATCCATGTAGCTCCCGTGACTGTGTAGATGGATGAAGCCTCAGCCAGCGGGGAACCGCGATGCCGTTCAAGGTAGGCAGCTCATCCAGGAAGCGTCTCCAATCCTCGGCCTCGAGGGTAGGAAGCGGCGTGTCCCAGTCTATCTTTAAAAGCCACAGCGACTGCAAGAATATTTTTGCTGTGATAGTGACAGGAGACACCAATCCCAGCGGGTCGAATATTCGGGCCAGCTTCGAGAGAACCAGTCTTCGAGTGACTCGCTGGTCCACGGGGCCCGCCTGTACTCGCACCCGGAAGCTGTCGTCCAGCAAGCTCCAATGGACGCCCAGGGCCCTATGCGTGGCTTCAGTCTGCCACTTGACTTCCGGAATGGCGTCGCCCTCGGGGAGTCGCTCCATTAAGGCCGGTTGGTTAGAGGCCCTCTTCCGCAAGTTGAATCTGCCTGCTCTGCAGAGTTGACGCAGCTCCGCCTGGATCTCGAGGGCTTCTGGTACCGAGTCAGCGCCAGTAACGACGTCATCCATGTAGACGTCACGTCTGAGGAGTGTAGCGGCACGAGGGAAGCGCAGCTGTTCATCCAGGGCCAACTGATGTAGTGTGCGGATAGCTAGGAAAGGGGCACACGCGAGGCCGTAGGTGACCGTGTTCAGATTATAGTCACCCATCTCGCTGTCGACCCTTTCCCTCCACAGGATGCGTTGATAGCGGCGATCGTCTGGATGCACGAGGATCTGGCGGTACATTTTCTCCACGTCCGCCGTCATGCAGACCTTGTGGGTACGCCACCGCAAGAGAAGGTGAGGGAGGCTAGGTAGCAGGTTGGGCCCCACCAGCAGCAGGTCGTTAAGGCTCTTGCCGTTGGTTGACGGGTAGGAGCCGTTGAAAACCACCCTCAGCTTGGTTGTGGTGCTGCTTTCCTTCAGCACGCCATGATGGGGTAGATAGTAGGAAGAGCCTGTAAGGTCGTGGCCAGAAACTTTAGACATGTGTGTGAGGTCGCTGTACTCACGCATAAATTCTACGTAGTTCCTGGCGAGAGTGGGGTCCCTGTGGAAGCGCGTCTCCATCTTTTGTAGCATCCGCCGGGCGCCGTGACGGGAGTCTCCCAGGGTAGCACCATCACGAAAGGGAAGGCGGACCTGATAGCGTCCGGATGATAATCGTTTATGAGTCTCTTGGTAATGGTCCTCACAGCGCTGGTCCTCCACGGAGTAAGTAGTTGGCTCAGGTATTTCTTCCTGTTCCCAGAAGCGTTGTAGCAGCGGCAGCAGCTCGTCAGCCGCTGTACAAGTTAGCGAGCCGGGCAAGCTGTCACCCGACTTCTTGCACTCTTCCGCTGTGGGAGCAGGGCCGGAGATGATCCACCCCAGGGAGGTCTTCTGCGCAACGGGCTCGTCCCACCGGCCCTTGCGCACGCCAGCTGCGAGAACCAGGGAGTAGACGTCGGCGCCCAAGAGTACGTCAATTGGGTCGTCCCCGGTGAAGTCAGGATCCGCCAAGACTAGCCCGTCCAGGTGAGCCCAGGATCCTGTCCGTGTGCCTAAGCGTGGCTGGTAGGACGTGATCCGCGGCAGTACTAACGCCGTTGTCGACTGGTGTCCGGCACAGGTAGACCTCGCTTTGAATTCAAGACGCACCTGTCCATGGGCCCGTTCGGAGTGCCGTCCGCCGATGCCAACAATGCGGATGCTGGACGGACCCCTGGGTAGTCGTAGCTGCTGGGCCAGCGCCTCGCTGACCAGTGAAACCTCGCTGCCCTGGTCGATGAGCGCTCGCACTTCTTGAGGTTCCCCGTCGGGAGGTAACACCTGGATCCGGGCCGTCGCAAGCAGGACGGCGGGGAGAGCGGGGGTTTCGAGACGTGAAGTGTTGGTAGAAACCGGAAGCTCTTCGGGAGTGTCCGAAACCTCATCGTCCTCGTGTATCGAGGTATGGTGTTTCCTCTCGCAACGTTGGCATCGCTTATCGGAAGGGCACTCCGCCACTTGGTGTCGTCCCAAGCAATTAAAACATAAGTTCGCGGTCACCAATGCTTCGCGACGTTCACTGGCACTCTTCGCTTTATAGGCGCCGCAGAAGAGCACGACGTGGTTACCTCCACACAACCCGCACTGTTCCGGTGGGCGTTTGGCCTTGGTCACTTGCAGCACTTTGGCTGACCTCTGGCCGCTGGTAGGTTTAGCTGCACGTCCTTCCGCCTGGCCTTTAGCTTTGCCCCGCTCCAGAGCTCCGACGGTAGTGATCCGCGTCTTCATGAACGCCTTAAGCTCATCAAAGGTAGGCGGGGTCAGCTGGGGGCCGAGCTGTGTCTCCCATTCTCTTAGCGACTGTGGGTCCAGCTTCTCAACGACCCAGTGGACCAGCCAGTCGCCCGTAGCGTCAAAGGGACGTTCCATGGCGGCTAGGGCCTCGACGCAGTCGCAGACTGTGAAGTAAAAGGATTTGAGGTCCGTAGACGACTCCCGAGTAAGGGTCGGTAGTCCAAAGATTGTCGCCATTTGCGCCTGTACCAGCAGTCTTTCGTTTTCGTAGTGATCTTGTAGCAAATCCCAAGCGCGGGCGAAGGTAGCTGCACGCACAGGGAGCTTCCGGAGAGCGAGGAGAGCGTCGCCCTTTAAGCAACCCCGAAGGTAATGGAGCCGCTCGACGTCCGTGAGCGTCCCATCGCGTATGACGAGGGATCGGAAAAGATCACGGAATTCTGACCAAGATTCATAGTTTCCTTCAAACTCGGGCAGCGGTAATCGAGGTAAGGAAGCCTTGGAACGGACGGCCGCGGGCGTGGAGCTGCTAGAGGTTCCCGACTCGTTGTGGTCGGCAGTAAACGTTTGTAGCTTGTCGGCGAACAGCGCTTCCTGGACGAGAAACAGTTCCTCCGTCACCGTGTGACGGTCGTCTAGAAAGTAAGGTATTTCTCGCCTTCCTGGAGCGACCAGCGCAAGCAGCTGATCGTGCTGTTGGTCAAACTTCTCCCAATTTTTCCGCAGCATTCCCAAGCGCGATTCGACGGCTCCCGGAGTGATTTTAGCAGCGCCTAACTTCTTTAAATTCTCATAGGCACGCGCGATTCTACCAGAAAGTTCGTTATGACTTTCGACTAACGGTTCCATTGTTCTCAGGTAGAAAGGTCACTGACGACGGTTACGCGGGCACTGGTAAACACTCCCGAACGTTCGCGAATCTGCAGAATCCGAAGGCGCAGCTCCGGCTGGAAGGACCAATGTTCAGAATTAAGCTTTCGGATCGCGCCTGATTACCGAAGAACTACTCGCGGCAGAAAAGAGAGGCGAGAGAAATTGTCTTAGTCTATAAGTTTATTCTAACTATGTACACTGTCTTATTTTCTATGAATACACTAAGCAAGCAATAAAGCGTTCTTAATTTAACAGCAACCCGCACAGCAGTTTTAGAGGAGAGCACTTTTACAGTTTAACTACGGCGCGTTAAGTGAAACTTTGCGAAAGCGATCAGCCGTTTAGCAAGCAAGTACGGCAAGCAAGCACAGAGAAGCGTAAATTGCGTAAGCGACGGAATCTCCAAAGCGAGTGATCGAGGAAACCGACGTCGGTTTCCGGGAATCTTGATCGAATCCCCCTTCCATCGATAACCGATCGCTGGAAGGGAGCGCCGATCGACGCTCCACGTGAGCAGGCAGGCCGTGTCTTGAATCTTCGCCGTTCGTTAATGATCCAGCTCGGGAGATGGCGCAGCATTGTCCATTTCCCGAACACCTTAGCCTTTTTACGTCAAAAGAAACGATTAAGTAATAGTTATATATAAGTAATGACGCCTAATAAAATATACATATGTCAATATACGTGAAATCGTATATTTCGATACACGTGTACTCGTGTATGTTAATACCCATGTAACCGTGTAGTAAGAAGTACACGGATTAGAACACGGATATATTAACTACACGTGTACACGTCGTACACGTGAAATCTGCATCTCTAGTTACTAATGTTACTATAGCTCATAGAGGCACTGTACCCGACGTTTCGGGCTCGGGACGGGTCGGAAATTTTCGGGCGGGATAGGGCGGGGTCCCGATACTTTCGTATTGCTCGAGATCCCGAGACTCGTTTCGGGCTACAAGCATGCCCGCCGTGAGCGGGCAATTTGAATCCAGGTCGGCTCGGCAAAACTCGGACGCGATCGGCTCGAAAGTCAGCTATTAAGAGGGGATCGAGACGGAATCGGGGATTTGTGTTGTCGGTCGATTGCGTCCGAATTTTGCCGAGCCGACCTGAAATCAAATTTCCCGCTCACGGCGGGCATGCTTGTAGCCCGTAACGAGTCTCGGGATCTCGAGCAATACGAAAGTATCGGGACCCCGCCCGATCCCGCCCGAAATTTTCCGGACCGTCCCGAGCCGGAAACGTCGGGTACCCGCACACCCCTGCTATTAAATAATAGTGATAATGAAATCAGCAGCTGTGATTCGTCTGATGAAAGCGAAAATGAAGATGATATTAACTTGCCATTTAGAATCAGAAATATTATTAATTGTAAACAAAACGCTCGGAGAGATTGTGTTTGCCTAAAAATTGACAGACTATGTTAAACGTGTCATTCCGGGATATTCAGGAACAACATTTGGAGAACATTATTGGTAGGTAATAAGTATATAATTATACATTTGTATTAAAAAAAAACATGAGATGAAGTTTCTTCAAAATAATAACGTAGAAATGTGGCAGTTGTGATCCTTAGAGAATTAATTGTTTTTATTACTTTTCATTAAATTGTATCAGCCGAATTTCTCTATTAAAAATAGAGAAATTCAAATAATCAAAGATTGTATAAACAAATACGCATGCGCGCGCGCGCAACGACTGCTTCTCCTCTGAAATTCTGCGTTTGTTCCACGCTCGCTGCAGCGGAAGTGGCACCGTATTGGTGGCAAGTGAGAGAAATTCTAGAGAATTGTATGCTGCCACCAATACGATGCCACCAATTTCATGCGCTCACTGTACGAATCGGAACGCACCCTGGGTTCCGCCGGCCCTAACGGACTTTTCGCCACCAGTGTTGCCGGCAAGTGGATTCGGGGATGTTCCCCCTCCCAAAATAAGTGACCACTGAAAATTTCGCTTAGCATCCCTGTTCCTGACGTAGGGAAGTCAGTCTTCGATTAACCATCAGTGGTAGAAGTTGATCGTGACAATACAAGGATATTAATGGCGGAAAAAGGCATGGAAGATATGACACCTGTAAGTATTAAAATTTTATACTATTAAACGGGGTGATTCTGCCGCTGAGTTCCGTGGATTTCGACGCACAAAAATATTTTTGATTAGAATATTCGCTTAAAAGCAATACGCGATAATTTTTAAATTTTATCTTCTCTGCAATTAGACATTCGAAAGATCGAATATTTTACGCAAACGTATTTTTAGCACAGGGTAAACGTACCTAATATCGCCTAGCAAATGTTAAACCGCTGTCAATTGAATAATTGATATTTTTGCATGCAATTCGTTTCAAAGTAAAGAGAAATTATTCATCTTTCATGTAGCATAAGTTAGAATCGTTGAAATCTACAAATTTTTAATTATTTATTAAAAAACTGAAGACATGCAAAATTCCGGTACTGGAAAAAGTGTACCTAATATCGCCTACTTAAGAAATATTGATTAATTGTTTAAATTCTATAAATGTTTTTTTTCTCTATCTTTGATTTCATTTTTATTACAAAAAATAGAAATACGATTTTTAAAATACTTTATTTTTTACGTTCGAATGTACATATTCGACAAATAAATTTTATTTGGGTTGCTTTGCAAATTTCGTGTCCCCACCGGTAACGAACATTACGTACTTACATCGAAACCATTGTTCTCCGGTAGGCGGTATTGAGAACACGCATACTGCTTACAAGTAAACATTCACTTATAAGGAATGGAGTTTCCCGATTTGGAATATATATTTTGAAAGTACTCATAGTAACTAAGAAATCCTAAAAATTATATCTGCACTGGACGTATTTTACTCATGTTATCAATAACATTCAATACAGCCTCAAGGCGTATACGAAAAACGGCATAATCCTCTTATTGAAGAATAATTGGGTAAAACCTGGCATCTATATGTTTTTTGTGGTGCTGAATCCGAATATGACGTTATTGTTTGTGTAAAAAAAATTCCCAAGGTAGTTCTCTTAATAAAAAATCGGTTTTTTGGACATAACTCAAGAAGGAAAGGCCGGAGAATTTTTTAAATATTTTTTTCGGATTATTCGTACCAATTTACTTCAAAATCCTTTTTAACCTGTTTTTAACTCCCAGGGGCTACAGGGGCGGTGATTATGTGTGCATAAACTGCGCCTGCGTCAGTCACGCACACATTTCCACCGCTCCTGTAGGTGTTTCCCCCTCCATCAGTGGTATCTGGAGTCCGCCGATTCCTGGTACAGGGTGTCCCTACACTTCTGTTTACAATTTTGAACGTGAAACTCAACTTTCAAACAACATGAAATTTTCCGGGAAGTGGATTTAGGTAGAAGGGTTTGGCATTAGACACGCAGTGGTCATTTCTCTTGGAAATTATTATTATTATTATTAAGCGTCTTTATTGCATAACACATCTATATAAGCAAGCAAAGAAAGAAAGAAAACAGAGAAACGCGAAGGCGAGGTTCAGTCACACAGTTTTTCAACCTAACCTAAACTGGTTATGAATTGGTATCTTGCCCTATGGGCCCAGATGTATCCCCTGGGAGTTAATAACAGGTTAAAATGGATTTTGAAGTAAATTGGTACGAATAATCCGAAAAAAATATTTAAAAAATTCTCCGGCCTTTCCTTTTTGAGTTATGTCCAAAAAAACGATTTTTTATTAAGAGAACTACCTTAGGAATTTTTTTTACACAAACAATAACGTCATATTCGGATTCAGCACCACAAAAAACATATAGATGCCAGGTTTTACCCAATTATTCTTCAATAAGAGGATTTTGCCGTTTTTCGTATACGCCTTGAGGCTGTATTGAATATTATTGATAACGTGAGTAAAATACGTCCAGTGCAGATATAATTTTTAGGATTTATTAGTTACTATGAGTACTTTCAAAATATATATTCCAAATCGGGAAACTCTATTCCTTATAAGTGAATGTTTACTTGTTAGAGAAAAACGGTATTTTATTACGAAAAATATTTGAATCGATTTCATTCCTTAAGTACATCATTAATTATATACTTCTGGTAGATATTCGTGCATTCACAGAATTATTAGACAGTAAAGTTGTGGCAGCCCAATAAATTTTTACACTATTAAGATTCTCTAAAATACTTCCCTTTCTGTAATTGTTGATCACATGATGCTGCAATTACAGTATGTCTTCCTACATATGTTTAGGTACTAATTCAGTGCTAATTACCGATAAATTTTAGTGCTTACTTTGCGAGATATAGCGAGTGGCGATATTAGGTACGGTCACCCTAATCATCATTATACCCATTATAAGCGGCAACAAATAAACATTTCATAAAAATGGAAAATTTCATAGAAATTGTATACTTTGGTGCCAATACGCAACCTGAAGAAAAAGTCCGAGAAAAAAATCCTTTCAAACCCAGATTATGGACTACCTTGGGCAACTTTTAACACCTACATCAATATTATATCTGAAAAAAATATATTTTAGCTCCACCCTAACGTACTGTCAGCGAGAGAATCACCCTGTATGTTCATACAATCATACTATTTGCCATAAAATAATACATTCATTATTTAATTTCCAGATGCACCGGGTATTAATGGAAGTGGGAGAGGAGACTAGCCGGGAGGAACCGGTGAGGAAGGGGGAGAAAGAGAGGGAGGAAGGAGAGAAAGTGGGAGAGGCGGCAGCGAGGGAGCAGGAAGGAGAGAAAGTGGGAGAGGCGGCAGCGAGGGAGCAACAATTAATACAAGAGTTGAACAAGGTAATTATATGCAATACTAAATACATTATTCTTTGGTCGTAATAATGTACCTCTGTTGGAGACGAATTGAACAATGTGCTATACGATAATATTTGATTTCATGTGAGATCTACGGTTTATCAATATTTCACAAGTTTAAAGAATTTTAAATAAACTAAATTTCGACCGTAAAACTTAACTGCAATGGTATCGGCTCACTGGTTCGGTCAAATTAAAACAATTATTATTTTAATAAATTAAAATAACAAAAATAGCTTTGATTTATTATTTTAATTTATTAAAATAATAATTGTTTAAATCTGACCGATCCAGTGCGCCGATACCATTTCACAAGTCTCTTTCACAAAGAGCTGCAGTATTATGAATAAAATAATACAGCATTGCATTTATTGAAACAGACTTAACCGTATGTTATTCCGTTTGTGTCCGAATATTTTTGGGATCCATTACATGCATGGGTAGAAATAGAAAATTTAATTTTTATGTTATTGTTTCAGATGAAAAGAGAGCTGCGGAAGATGAAATTCCGCAGTATGAAGGAGAGAAGCTGGGGAGGATGGCGCGATAGGGGTCGGGGAGGATGGCGCGGTAGGGGCCGAGGAGGAAGGCGCGGTGGAGGACCGGGTGGTTGGAGCGGTGGAGGCCCGGGAGGTTGGAGCCAGAGATGGGCAAAAAATTATTTTAAATAAAAAATTGATTTCGAATAAAAGACAAAAATTTTATTCGAGGGTCATCGAATAAAAATAACTTTTGTAATTTTTATTCGAAGCGCCTCAAAATAACTTTTTTATTCGACGAGATTCATTCGACGGCTACGCATGATTTTTTTATTCGACGAGAATTCATTTTAAGCTTTGAAATAATTTTCTCCGTTTCGGGCGTGTTTCATTTCAAAAGTTATTCGATGTTAAATAACTTTGGGCGAGCCTCGAGAGCCTTTGATCGAAGCCGCCGGCTTCTCGAGCCGAGCGACATTGTATCGTTCACCCGTATACACTGCAGCGCGGAGTTGGTCGGCGATGTGTCATCGATTATACAGAAACGGAATTTCTTTATTTTTCGTCGTATCAATATGAAAGTGACACCAATGGATTCCTTGCATTCTCCCGATTAAATTGGCCAAAGAATTATTTAAATCGGTCTACTTTTAACGAAACGGGCTTTCAATCTTGCAAATTAATTGTATGCCTAATATCGTTAATTAAAGTTCAAATTATGTCTGGTTTGGTATCATTTTCGTCGGGAAAACACAAGGAGACGATTGATATGACTTTCGTGCAGATTCGATGAAGAATCTGATTTCACATTTTTCCGTTCTTAATGGCTTGTGCTATCTATGTCTTTTATGGCCCCGTGTTTCTCGGCTGTCGAGCGCTCGCTTCTGAAGGGTCTCAGGTGTCAACATGGTCAGGCACGCATTTTAACTGCACTACATATTGGCAATACCGAAGATTCTAGGGCCTAGAATATTACCTTCGACTCGCCCGTACGCATCAACCCTTATGCCTCGTTCAGATTAGTCAAGTTTACTGGCTTCAAGTGACTGGAAGCAGTAAACTTGACTAATGTGAACCTGTCATTCACTTGACTTGAAATATATTTTTAACTTTCTTTCAAGTTTTACGCGAAATATTCGTTAACATTAGTCAAGTTTACTAACTTCAAGTCGCTAGAAATCATTAAATCTGATAATGTGAACCTGTTATTCACTTCACTTGAAATATCCTTTCAAGTTTCACGCGAAGTAGAGAGTGTTCCAACTTTTCTTGCCTTGAAATACAACTTGAATAGTGTGAACGTATGTACAAGAGTCACGATGGCAAGCCGACTGGTATACGCGTTACACGCACACCTTCAGCCAAAACGAAACTAACACATGTTTCGTTCGTCAAACGCTACCTTCACTATGCAATCTACTTCAAATTTTGACAGCTTACAGTCAGGTTATAACCGCCAATCCAATTGCCTTGAAACTTTCCAGGCAAAGAAAACTTGAAAGAAAGTTAAAAAGATATTTCAAGTCAAGTGAATGACAGGTTCACATTAGTCAAGTTTACTGGTTCATGTCACTTGACGCCAGTAAACTTGACTAATGTGAACGAGGCATTAGGTAATTCTTGTCCACGACCTTTCCTACTTTCACTTTTCTACCCATTAACTCTGTTCACCTACTTCCTTACTCCGCCCAAACTTCCTCACAACATAGGGATATGCAATAAAGAAGAAAACACAATAATACACAGGCCACACTCAAGGTTCTTTCCCAAAACTTCCACTTATTGACCTAATATTAACCGGAAAAAATGTATGAAGCGTCGAAAAGTATTATTTTAAATACACTTAGTAATTCAGTTTTTAAGTGCAATTAAATTAGACGTCATTACAACCATGCACAATTCATTAATTATAACTACTTACTAGTTGGCCAATCCATTTATTTTTCAATTGATTGATACGAAACTCTGGTTAAGAACATCGCGATACGAAGCTAATATTCTAGGCCCTAGAATCTTCGGTATTGCCAATAAGTAGTGCAGTTAAAATGCGTGCCTGACCATGTTGACACCTGAGACCCTTCAGAAGCGAGCGCTCGACAGCCGAGAAACACGGGGCCATAAAAGACATAGATAGCACAAGCCATTAAGAACGGAAAAATGTGAAATCAGATTCTTCATCGAATCTGCACGAAAGTCATATCAATCGTCTCCTTGTGTTTTCCCGACGAAAATGATACCAAACCAGACATAATTTGAACTTTAATTAACGATATTAGGCATACAATTAATTTGCAAGATTGAAAGCCCGTTTCGTTAAAAGTAGACCGATTTAAATAATTCTTTGGCCAATTTAATCGGGAGAATGCAAGGAATCCATTGGTGTCACTTTCATATTGATACGACGAAAAATAAAGAAATTCCGTTTCTGTATAATCGATGACACATCGCCGAGCATCTCCGCGCTGAAGCGTATACGGGTGAACGATACAATGTCGCTCGTGTAACGTTCGGCTGTCCGGGGACAACTGAGCGTCGACAGATCCCCGAGAGGAGAGCGGCGTCCCCTCGAGTGTAGGAAAGGTGGGGGTTCTATTCTACAGACTAAAGATTTAAATCTAAGGCTTTTAAACTTAATAATGCTTATTTATTTAATAAATCAATAATTAATATAGTTACAACAATGAAATAATAATTAATATAACTTACGATCTACGATTATATATACTCTTTTTGGTTTTTTATGTTTTTTGATTCTAATGCTACGTAATATTTGAATAAGTATATATATGTATATTGCAGAGCTCGGCCGCTGCCGTTTCCGGAGCGATCTCGAATACTCTTGGCAATCTCTGTAGTAAGATCAGCCGCTACCGGGTCCGGAGCGATCTAGATTCTTTTGACAGAGTTCTGTTCTATGCTCTACAGACCTTGTTTTTACCAAGCACTACAGCCGCTACCGGGTCCGGAGCGATCTAGATGGCTTTGTAAGAACGAGGTTCTATGACTCTCAAATGAGCAAACCAAAGAGGTGCACCAGTAATTTTTATACACTGGAGATCAGCCGCTACCGTTTCCGGAGCGATCTAGATCCCACTGGTTGAAACTTAAGCCGCCTCTAGGTTTGAGCATTCGTTCGTCACTTGAGCGTATTCGTAGCTTGAATGTCCCGCTGTGCTGCGTGCGCCTCTATTTATACTGAGAAATTGGCGGGCTGGCGCATGCGCAGTGAATCGCTATCTGTTATTTTACGTTTTGCTTGCTTATTACATATTATTTTGTCTTGCGCTGTTACTAATACTTATAACTAATTATTCCTAATATTCTTATAATAATTGTTTCTCTAATATTTATCTAAATCATTAATTATATATAAAAGTCTTATAACATATTTACGCGGTAACAGAATATGGTTATACGGTAACGAAGTTCGGTTCCTATATTACCGACTGTCGGTATCTAACGGTTTAAGTCCCCGTGGGACGTTACACCTCCCCCCCCTGGGGGATCTCTCGTCCTCGAGAGATTAGAACGGAGGTGGGGAACGAAATGGACATTGTATTTATTTAAGTATATATATGTGGGAGTATTTATTTATAAATGTATGTTGTGTCAAAATGAAGGTTTATACGGGCATGCTGCTCCTGAGCCGAACAGTGCAAGGAGTCTCCATAGTTTTTTCCTGGGATCCGTGTTTGGTAAGGCTCTATATGTTTCCCAGTCTGGATCGGGTATCCGGATTGGGATTAACTCCGGCCATTTCATTGGTGGTATCTCCGGGACCTTGAATTCTGGGATCTTCGAGAATTCCGGGACCTTAAATTCTGGGGTCTTTGGATATTCCGGGGTCCTTGGGAGTGTGAGATCCGGAGGAGTATGAGGTGGCGACTGGATATGATAGGTGGTTTTGTTAATTTAAAATTTTATGTAATTAAAAGTGTTTTTTTACCATTCTTTCCGGGCTTCCCGGGAGTGGAGTTATAAGATTGGGAATAGGAATCATTTCCTTGAATATGTTGTCTAAATCCAATTTACTTTGCTTTACTTTATAGTGCCGATTACCAGAGCGTCGAGGCATTGTCGTAGCGTAATGGCAGACTGGTTGTTACGCATGCGCGAATTTAAAATTTTACTCGTTGGGTTTTATGTTTTTAGTGCCCTCTAGCGGATTTTATGGAAATTTTTCCTGCAACTATGTTGCCTACGAAATCGGTCTCTACTTAGTGTCTATTTTTTTCCTTTAATTTATAGGTTAGGGTTAAGTTTCGTTTTTTTGTTTTGTGTAGAAAAATATTGTATGTTTATTAAAATAATGGGAGATGAAAAGTGTGAGTATTAATTGCATTCTGTTCGTGTATGTAGTGTGTAATTGTATAGTGTGATGTGTAATGGAATGAATATATAAAAAGTAAAATATAAAAAAGAGTGTGAGTGTTAAATACATACTGGATGTGTGTGAGGCGTGTATATGTAGAGTGTAGTGTAAATTAAAGAAAAAGTATCATGTTAAAATGTCTGTACATTCTCTGCAGTTGCGTACCGGCTGTGCCACAAATAATGTAAATTTTCCTTTGCAACAAGGTGCTTCTCCAATGGTGTTTCGTCCAATATCTCCACCCGTTGCGTGCACATTACACATACGACATAATTTTTGTAATAATATACATCGTCGTCAAAAATTTTCTTAAGACACGTTTGGTCCATCTTTGCTCTGTGTATACTTTTTGCTATAATGGAGAATTTCTTTGTCTGCACCTCCTTATATAGGCTTCCCATGCAGGGTTGCAACTTTTTATGGTAATTTCGCCTGTTTTACGCGGTTCATATGGACGATCCTAGTTTGTTTCGAATTTATTACTATTTTTAAGTTATTTTTCTCCAGGATTTCGATCACCCGGTAGGGTCCGCTGTATTCCGGTCCCAATTTTTCCTTTCTTGGTTGCAATAACCATACGTAATCCCCTATTTTGTAGTTTTGTGGTTGAATCTTCCGGTCGTAGTAATGTTTCTGGCGAATTTTTGATTCTTCCAGATTTCTTCGCGCCATTTGTCGAATGTGATACAGTTTGTCTATCAACTTGTCGACATAGTCCGGATATGTTTTAATGTTGTCCGTTGAGGGAATACTGGAAGGAAGACGTGCTTTTCTTCCGAAAACAAGTTCGTGAGGCGTAAATTTCGTGCCTTCGTGAGTGCTTGTATTATACGAGAACATTGCTTGAGGTAACCACTGATCCCATTGCTTTTCTTTTGATACATAGTGTCGTAGGTATTCGACGAGGACATGGTGACTTCTCTCTAAAGATCCATTAGATTGTGGATGAAATACAGAGGTTCGATACTGTTTGATGTGAAACGCTCTGGCAAATTTCTTCATGAGGGCACTCATAAAATTTGGTCCCTGATCAGTAAGGATTGCTTTAGGACTTCCAAATTTACAGATGAAATGCTCTGTAAATGCCTTAGCTATATCCTCTGAGGTGACACTTGCCAATGGTATAGCGAGAGAGTATTTAGTCAGATTGTCTTGGATAGTAAGTATGTAACTGTTTCCTATGTTTGTAAAAGGTAGTGGTCCTACTATGTCCATAGAAATCTTATCGAAAGCATCAACAGGTGTATCTGTCAGTATCATGGGTTCCTTGTTTTTTACTCGTACAAGTTTAGTCTTCTGGCAATCCAAGCAAGTTTTAATGAATTGTGTTATTTCATATTTCATATTTTTCCAGTAATATTTACTTCTTATGCGATGATATGTCTTAGTTATTCCCTTGTGTCCGCCTATAGGTGATTGGTGGTTTTCCTGGATAATCTGCTGTCTATCCTGTACAGAAGGCGTTAGAAGCGTGCCTTTACAGAAGATAAATTGGATGTCTTCTTGTAGGAATATTAAATTTATCAATTCCTGTAATTTATTCAATGAAATTTTGTTCGTTTCTGCTGATATATATATTTTTGTGGCATTTTCAGGTACTATTTGTGTGTGGAGTGCTCTTAGTGAGTTGTATAAGTCTTCTTCTGATGGATGGTCTGATGTGATAAGTCCAATTATTGTATGTCTTCCTTCCTTGAGCCTTACTAATCTTCCAATCTCTAATGGATATGGCAGTTTGTGAGATTTTTTTTTTTCTCTGTATAATTTTTCTCCTGATGGTCCTATTGGCTTGCCTTGTGTATTTATGAATGTCGCGATATATCCTTTGCCCATCCATAAGTGGTCCTCTACTTCCATATTCTGTTTTCTAACAGGTATATTTGATACTATCTTCGGTCTGCCTGTTGTATGTTGTGAGGGAAGAGGTACTAATGGCGGAGGAGATAATGTTGGAAGAGGAGTTAATAGTGGAGGAGGAGACAATGATGGTAGAGGAGGAGTAAGTATTTTCCCTTTCCTTATCCTGATTGGCGTTATGGGGCCTGTGTCCGTGCTGGATTTTAATTTGCGTTTCTTTCTTTTAGGTGTGTGGTGAGTGCTTGAGCTTGACTTTGCATCAATTTTGGGAGGGTCTTTATAATTATGTCTTGGTACTATGACCGTTTCATCGATTTCCTCAATTAAGTCCTCTTGCGGTTTCTTGATGTATGGTTTTTTAGTTATATTTGTTTCATTTTTATGTTGAAGGGGTGTATGTATTATTAGTGGTTCCGCGGGTTGAGGGGGTGCATGTACTTCAACGGGTACAGAGATTTGATGAGGCGCGTTTTGGCTCGGTGTGTAGCGAGGGGGTGTATGCATTTCAATAACTTCCGTTTCAATATTCTGTTTTTTAGTCTCTGGATGAGAGGAGGAGGTGTTCGTCTTTTGTTTTTTCCGTTTTAAAATTTTCTGCTTTACAATTTTTGAGTCGCTTTCGTCGTACGATGAAGAATCAGAATCCGAAGAGCTAATTTTAGGTTGTTTATGTGGAGCCGGGTTTCCTGAAGTTGAGGCGGTATTTTCTCTTTGTCGCGTATTATATTGGTGAAATTGCTTTTGCTTTTTATTTTCATGCGAGTTCGTTTCTGAATGTGCCCGTTTCGCGCTTAGCGGTAATGCAATTGGATTTCTAGATAAGGCATCCGCGTTAGTGTTATATTTGCCCGGTTTATATAATATTTTATAATCGTACTCTGCGAGTTTAATTTTCCATCGTACTAAACGTGAGGTCGGATTAGATAGATTTTGAAGCCATTCTAATGGTTTATGATCTGTAATAAGGTAAAATTTTCTGCCATAAATATAAGGTCGGAAATGAAATACCGCGTATATGATTGCTAATAATTCTCTTTCTGTGGGAGAATATCGCGTTTCCGCATCATTTAAAACACGAGATGCGTAAGCTACTGGCAAATCTTTCCCTATTTCTCCTTGACTAAGAACTGCGCCAACAGCAATGCCTGAAGCGTCTGTCGTAATATTAAATGTCTTCTCGAAGTCCGGGAATTGCAGAATAGGTTCCTTGCAGAGTGCTTCTCGTAGAGTTTCAAATGCCCTTTGCTGCTTATACGTCCATTCAAATTGATAATCCTTTTTAGTAAGATTTGATAATGGTCTTGCAATCTTCGAAAAATCCTTTATAAATCTTCTATAGTATCCGCTCAGTCCTAAGAACTGCTTTACGTTTTTTACTGTTGTAGGTGTCGGAAATTCCTTTACAGCTATTATCTTCTTAGGGTCCGGTTTCACTCCTTCTTCTCCTATTATGTGCCCTAAGTACGATACTTCTTTTTTTAAGAATTCGCACTTGTCTGGCTGAAGGTAAAGATTTGCGTCTCTTAATCTATTCATTAATCTTTTAAATTTTGTTGCATGTTCTTTAAGAGAGCTGGGAGTTCCTTACTTTTTCCTTATTTTTAGCATTATCTTTGTAAAAAGAAGTGAGATCCCCATAAAAAACTTTCAAAAAGTAAAAAAATTACGCCAAGTACATGAATTATCTTTGTAAAAAGAAGTGAGATCCCCATAAAAAACTTTCAAAAAGTAAAAAAATCACAAAAAAAGGATAATAATATAAATCACAAAAAAATAGAAGAAATTATGATTTATCTTTGTAAAAAGAAGTGAGATCCCCATAAAAAACATTCAAAAAGTAAAAAAATCACAAAAAATAAAAGATAATAATTTAATTTCACAAAAAAATAGAAGAAAATATATAATATCACAAAAAATAGAAGATAATAATATAAATCCCCCCAAAAATAGAAGAAAATATACAATATAAAAAAAGATGTGAAATCAAAATGAGCTGCAAGTACATAAAGGTGCTTTCCAACTGCCCTTAAGATGACACAACTACATAGACACAGCTAAAATGCTATGTGCATACATTCCATTACTCATATCGCGGAGATTTTAATTAACCCATCAAAAAGAATCCCAATTAAAAACATTGGCGTAAATTAATTAATAGCTTTACAAAATTAATATACAAAATTGCGCCTATTATAACAATGGCTATTTATACAAAAAAATGTATTAAATAATATTAAGCAGATATATTTTTATTCAAATAAATATTTTAATACGAATAAATATTTTATTTTATTCAAAATACTTGGCGCTGCGAAACCGAAAAAATATCAATTGTCTTAGTATTAATTAATAATTTACAATAACTCCCTTACAATTTAAAATACATAAACATATACATATTACAAATGCAGTCAGATTTATTCTACATATATATATTTAACTGTAATATCATACGTAGCATATGCACACGCACACATACACACATTCACGAACGCACGCACAAGAAAGAAAGAAAAAGATTAATGCAATTTATACATATGTATTCAGTTTAGCAACACCAATTCGGTGAGCAGCGCCAAGTATTTTGAATAAAATAAAATATTTATTCGTATTAAAATATTTATTTGAATAAAAATATATCTGCTTAATATTATTTAATACATTTTTTTGTATAAATAGCCATTGTTATAATAGGCGCAATTTTGTATATTAATTTTGTAAAGCTATTAATTAATTTACGACAATGTTTTTAATTGGGATTCTTTTTGATGGGTTAATTAAAATCTCCGCGATATGAGTAATGGAATGTATGCACACAGCATTTTAGCTGTGTCTATGTAGTTGTGTCATCTTAAGGGCAGTTGGAAAGCACCTTTATGTACTTGCAGCTCATTTTGATTTCACATCTTTTTTTATATTGTATATTTTCTTCTATTTTTGGGGGGATTTATATTATTATCTTCTATTTTTTGTGATTTTTTTACTTTTTGTCTAATATGTCAGTTATGTTTGGGAGGGGGTAGGCGTCTCCAATTGTTTTTTCATTTAAATTCCTGAAGTCTATTACGATTCGAAATTTCCTTTTTCCTTCTGCGTCTTCCTTTTTTGGTACAATCCAAATTGGTGAGTTGTAAGGAGATGATGAGGCCTGTATTATTCCCTTTTCAAGCAATTCCTTAGTTTGTCTTCTTACTTCTTCTTTATATGTTTGAGGGTATCTATACTGTTTTGTAAAGACAGGAACGTTGTTTTCCGTAATTATTTTGTGATGAGTTTTATTTGTTGCTTCTAATTTTTCTCCAGGAAGATAAAATCTATCTGCATGTTCTTTGATTAATTCCTCAATGCTGGCCCGTTCTTCTGAATTTAAATGATCCAATCGTAATAACTGTAACAATTGGTGCGTTCTGTTGGTTCTCTTGTATGTGTTTGTCATTTCTTCTTCCATAGGTGCTTCTTCAAAAGGTTCCAGTTCTACTGATGGTACAGGAATTTTAATATCTTTTGAGGATGTGTTTACTGCAAAAAGATATGCCACACCGTTGTTATTCGTTACTAACGCATTTCCCATATGTATATCGGGGTGAATTTTAATTTTCGGAATATATCCCGTGGTAATTTGCGTGTTAAGAACTCGTACGTATATCTGACTTCTTGTTCTGGCCGGTATTGTGACCATTTCCGGATCAACAAATGGAATAGTTTCCGTTCCAATAGTTATTGTTGATCTCGTGTAATCTATAGTTGCTCCGTTGGTTTGAAAAAATTCTGTTCCCAGTATTCCATCCTGTTTAATAGGGAGATCTTCTACGACATGGATGATGATTTCTGTATTTAGGGTTCTGATCTTAATATACCCTATCGTACTAAGTAGGCCGTCCGTAATACCGTTAAGGTCGAACAAGGTGTCCGTGTAGATTGGTATATTCGGTGAAACAGCACTTCTTTTAATGACGTTGAGATCAGATCCGGTATCAATCATTAGCGTTGCTTGTTCGTTGTTGAAGCCTGCATCAAAGAGGAAGATACTAGGAGGTTTCTTTACTTGTTCCGTTTTTAATCGGAGTACAGCCTGTCTACGTACCATACGGGGTTGTTTTTCTTCTTTTTCCTTCCTATCGAAGTATGTCTTTTTCCTACATTGGTCTATCGTGTGGCCTCTAAATTTGCAATATTCGCAGAATATTTCTGGTCTCTGTACTCTTTCTGCATAACTTTTGCTTCGGCATTCTTGTATCGTGTGGCCTGGTCTTTTACAGTAATCACAGTACACGTTGGATTGAGGAGCTCTGTTCGTGTAACTTTGGCTTCTACAATCTCGTGTTGTGTGACCTGGCCTTCGGCAATTATCACAGTATACGGTAGGTTGAGGACCTCTGTTCGTGTAACTTCGGCTTCTACACTCTTGCGTCATGTGACCTGGCCTTCGGCAGAAGTCACAGAATGTATCGTTTCGTGTTCTATTTTGTGCTCCGTTTCGGCTTCTGCATTCCTGTGTTGTATGCCCCGTCCTATTACAATGTTGACAGGTTTTTTGTTGCCAGTTGGTCCGTGAAACTCGGCTGCTGCAAGTGGTGGCAATATGGCCGTATCCAAGGCAATTCGTACATTGATTAGCCTGTGTTAGTCCTGCTGCTTCTCTTGCTCGTATCTGATTTTCATTGTATTCTGCTTCGGTTTTAATGGCGACGTTGATAGCGCGATCAAGATTGCTGAAGACGTGTTCGTGTATTCTATTATGTATTTCAGTTCTTAATCCCGTTAGAAAGGCTTTAATGGCGTTCTGTTCTGCGGTTGTATTGAATTGTATTACATGTGTCGGTACCTCTACTGCATTGCAATGTTTAATCTGAAGTAAGAGACTGGATACTCGACTGCTGTAATCTACCGTTGTTTCGTTATGTAATTGTGCTATTTTCGATAATTCGCCATATAATTGTATTGAAGTATGTAATGGAGCAAATCGTGACTCTAATACCGAAATGAGATCATCGATTGAATTATAGTCTCCGCTTAATACTACTCTAGAAGCTTGTCCGAAAAGCTTATTCTTTATAAGTTGTACTAATCCATACTCTGCGTTCGGATTAACCATGCGCCGTGCATGTCGGCAGCTTTTTATAAATTGGTGTATCGGTATGTTTCTACCGTCGAAAGAAGGGACTGTGTCCGCAGTGTCGCGTAGGCTAATATGTGGTAATTGAGCATATGTACTCGTAGATGTATTCATATTAATTTGTGGATTTGAAGGTCCTGGAGCGTCTACTGTAATATTTCCTGGAGTTTCTGTAGTCTCCTGAGTTTGAGTTTCTGGATTTATTGTTAGGTTAGCCATTGTTTCTCCAATTGTATTAGGCATTGTGAAGTTTTAAAGCCTCTGTAAAATTTAGAGAAAGAAAAAATTTCTTGGAAAATACTCACTTATGGAGTGATTTCACTAATGAAATAGTTCTTCAAATTGAATTTATTCTCTAAACGAATGAGAAATCCCACCGCTGTCACCAAAAAATATCCAACCTGTAACAGAGTTAATGGGTAGAAAAGTGAAAGTAGGAAAGGTCGTGGACAGGAATTACCTAAGGGTTGATGCGTACGGGCGAGTCGAAGCTAATATTCTAGGCCCTAGAATCTTCGGTATTGCCAATAAGTAGTGCAGTTAAAATGCGTGCCTGACCATGTTGACACCTGAGACCCTTCAGAAGCGAGCGCTCGACAGCCGAGAAACACGGGGCCATAAAAGACATAGATAGCACAAGCCATTAAGAACGGAAAAATGTGAAATCAGATTCTTCATCGAATCTGCACGAAAGTCATATCAATCGTCTCCTTGTGTTTTCCCGACGAAAATGATACCAAACCAGACATAATTTGAACTTTAATTAACGATATTGGGCATACAATTAATTTGCAAGATTGAAAGCCCGTTTCGTTAAAAGTAGACCGATTTAAATAATTCTTTGGCCAATTTAATCGGGAGAATGCAAGGAATCCATTGGTGTCACTTTCATATTGATACGACGAAAAATAAAGAAATTCCGTTTCTGTATAATCGATGACACATCGCCGAGCAACTCCGCGCTGAAGCGTATACGGGTGAACGATACAATGTCGCTCGTGTAACGTTCGGCTGTCCGGGGACAACTGAGCGTCGACAGATCCCCGAGAGGAGAGCGGCGTCCCCTCGAGTGTAGGAAAGGTGGGGGTTCTATTCTACAGACTAAAGATTTAAATCTAAGGCTTTTAAACTTAATAATGCTTATTTATTGAATAAATCAATAATTAATATAGTTACAACAATGAAATAATAATTAATATAACTTACGATCTACGATTATATATACTCTTTTTGGTTTTTTATGTTTTTTGATTCTAATGCTACGTAATATTTGAGTAAGTATATATATGTATATTGCAGAGCTCGGCCGCTGCCGTTTCCGGAGTGATCTCGAATACTCTTGGCAATCTCTGTAGTAAGATCAGCCGCTACCGGGTCCGGAGCGATCTAGATTCTTTTGACAGAGTTCTGTTCTATGCTCTACAGACCTTGTTTTTACCAAGCACTACAGCCGCTACCGGGTCCGGAGCGATCTAGATGGCTTTGTAAGAACGAGGTTCTATGACTCTCAAATGAGCAAACCAAAGAGGTGCACCAGTAACTTTTATACACTGGAGATCAGCCGCTACCGTTTCCGGAGCGATCTAGATCCCACTGGTTGAAACTTAAGCCGCCTCTAGGTTTGAGCATTCGTTCGTCACTTGAGCGTATTCGTAGCTTGAATGTCCCGCTGTGCTGCGTGCGCCTCTATTTATACTGAGAAATTGGCGGGCTGGCGCATGCGCAGTGAATCGCTATCTGTTATTTTACGTTTTGCTTGCTTATTACATATTACTTTGTCTTGCGCTGTTACTAATACTTATAACTAATTATTCCTAATATTCTTATAATAATTGTTTCTCTAATATTTATCTAAATCATTAATTATATATAAAAGTCTTATAACATATTTACGCGGTAACAGAATATGGTTATACGGTAACGAAGTTCGGTTCCTACATTACCGACTGTCGGTATCTAACGGTTTAAGTCCCCGTGGGACGTTACACTCGGCTCGAGAAGCCGGCGGCTTCGATCAAAGGCTCTCGAGGCTCGCCCAAAGTTATTTAACATCGAATAACTTTTGAAATGAAACACGCCCGAAACGGAGAAAATCATTTCAAAGCTTAAAATGAATTCCCGTCGAATCAAAAAATCATTCGAAGCCGTCGAATGAATCCCGTCGAAAAAAAAAGTTATTTCAGGCGCTTCCCCATAAAGGGAAAAATAAAAATAACCCAAAGTTATTTTTATTCGACGACTAATATAAATAAAGTCTCTTTTATTTGATACGTTATTTAAATAACTTTTTATTTAAATGATGCCCATCTCTGGTTGGAGCGGTGGAGGACCGGGACGATGGAACGGTGGAGGCCAGGGACGAGGAAGTGGAGGAAATAATATTTTTATAAATTATTAAAAAAAAATTAAAAAAAAATTTATATTGTTTAATGTCATGGGTTTTATTTCTATGAAGCCAAAATTGATCCCTTTCTGAATACTGTGCTGCAATTACTGTGCCTTTTATTACGTACACTCATTTTGAAGTTAAATTTTTCTGTAATAAAAATGAAATAAACATAATAAGTCACTTAAAAGTTCACATTAGAGATGACCACTTTAATAAATTCTTCATGTTTACCGTACTTCTCTTTCAAAATATAACCGGAGGTGCGTTAGAGGTTAGGAATACTTAACACGCGCGGCAGTGTTTGCGACACAGTAACTAACGCTACGTGCGAAAAGTAGTCCAGTTATTGTGCACAGTAAATGACGCTACTTCCCAATTCGTTTCAGTTACTGAATTTGTTGTAAATAAATACAGAAATTCAAGTAGACAAGCGCTGTTTTGTTTTTCCGTAATCTTAATATGTTTTACTAATATAATTAACGTTGTGAATTTTACCTAGAACAATTTATTTTACTGAATATTGGCATTCATTCGTTCAGTATTTTCTTAAGCTTTTTCATAATAATAAGTTTTACAGAATAATTTTGCGAATTCATTATCAAAAAAGTAAAATATTTTTTTTAGTATTTTAAGAACTTCTGTGTGTTACATGTTTAATTTTAACAAATAAATAAATAACTGAATTTAAATAAAAAAAATTAATATCTTTTATTCGAGGAATATAAATTTAATTATGCTTAATGATAAACTAGAGGTACAGTAATTGGGTACCCCGCAGTAATTGGGTACTTTACCCTAACCTTAAACTAAAAGCAACGAGAGTTGGCACATATGTGTAATATTGATTCAAAACAATCAATACACAGTGACAAAAACCTTTTATAAATAAAGTACGTTTCCAAACACCAAAATGCACTTCCTAAATAAAATAATTTCAGGATAATAAATTACCTTGAAGCAATCGTAACTGAACGCGATCTACAAAGCATCCTCTATTGCTGAAGTGAACGCTCCACTTATGTTTTTACATGTCTTTTAATCCTCCCCAGGATGTATACGATTCATTTCACGCCAAACAGATTACTTTGCGCACTGGACGTCTAAGGTTTTTTTCTATTTGAGAAACCAATACACTTCTCGGAAACCAAAAAGTTAAACAATTTCTCCGAACGGTACAACGCGGTACAAAACTGGTACAAACTAGTACAACCAAGAAATTTTAGGTTTTCGAAAAAAGGGGGGCTAACTTCACACAGGTAACCCGGCCGCATTTCCTTTTTGTATAAAATTCGTTTATCTTTTATGGTTTCGTCGTCGTGCCCTCGGACGAGGCGGGCGGCATGTTTGCGACGAATATGTGAGACGTTCACTTTATTGTTTTAATATTGTACAGTTTCATAACCCGTAATCTTAAGCGTGTCTTTAACTTAAGTTTGTATTTGCCCGCTCTCGTACGCTCAATGAGAGTTTGATATTGCCGTTCTCGTCGCTCCCGTGGTTTGGGTGGACCGAGTAGCTCGGGCCTCGGGATCGGCGGAGCGGGGTTGATCTTCTTTCGGCGTACCGGTATCTCGCGGCCTACGTGCCGATGTCTTGTTCACGCGCTTTCAAAGTGACAACACGTACCGTTGTCTCGCGACCTCTGAACCGCGAGAATCCTCGTTTTCTACTAGAACGAGGGTATAATTAGATCGAAGGTTTCGGGCTAACGAGCCTTTCAATAATTAATACCAGCGGGAATTGTTACCACTGTGCGCGCTCGAAACGCTGTTTTCGAAAGAATTAAAACTATATTCTACAATTACGGACACGAGTCGTTTCTCCGATTAACCTGCTCTCCTTGATTTGAACGTGTAGCTTAATTAAAACTTTAAATATTAAGGTTCATTTTGCTCAGGATATTTGTCTGGTTCTTGGTTTATACGGCTTCGGAGGTTTGTTATCCAGGGGCATGCGTTTTGAGCTTCCACGGTGTTTAGGTCTTCCGGTCGTCGGGATAGTGCATCGGCGATGATGTTGGCGGAGCCTTTTCGGTACTGGACGGTGAAGTCATATTGCTGGAGCTCCAAGCTCCAGCGGGCAAGTCGGCCAGACGGGTTTTCCATCCTTTGCAACCACTTGAGAGCTTGATGGTCGGTTAGCACGGTGAACTGGTATCCCTCTAAATAGGGTCGCATCTTCCGTATACCCCATACGACGGCGAGACATTCCTTTTCGGTGGTGAAATAATTCCGTTCGGCTCGGTCCAGGGTTCTACTGGCGTAGGCAATCACCCGTTCCCCTTGGTCGGTTTCTTGTGTGAGTACTGCCCCCAAGCCGTCCTGGCTGGCGTCGGTCTGCAGCGTAAATGGGCTGTCGAAATCTGGACAGGTCAGCACGGGTGCTGCGGCCAGCTGCTGGCGCAGTGCGTGGAACGCCTCGTTTGCGTTGTCTTCCCAAGTCCATTTCCGCTTTTTCTGTAGAAGTTGCGTAAGGGGGGCCGTCGTATCCGAAAAGTGTGGTATAAATCGGCGATACCACGAGACCATGCCCAGGAAACGGCGGAGTTCTCGGATATTGGTGGGGGGTGGTATCCCCAAGATTGCTTGAACTTTATCGGGGTCTGTTTTTACCCCCTGGCTAGTCACTACATGACCTAGATATTTGAGCTCCGTCCGACAGAATTCGCACTCTTCCCGGTTGATGCGGAGGTTGGCGTCTCGTAGGCGTGGAACACCTCCTGCAGATTCTGCATGTGTTCTTCAAAGGTATTACCCAGTACGATAATATCGTCAAGGTAAGCGAAGGCCCTCGGTTCCAGTTTGGGGCCGATTACCTCGTCCAGCAGCCGCTGGAACGTGACCGGTGCCGAGTGTAAGCCAAATGGCATGACTCGGAATTGATACAGCCCTCTTCCCGGGACAGTAAAGGCAGTAATGGGGCGGCTTTCTGGTGCAAGCGGTACTTGCCAGTAGCCATTGGCTAGGTCGATTGTTGAGATAAAACGGGCCCCTCGGAGTTTACTTAAGGTGGCTTCGACTTGCGGTAAGGGATAGGCGTCCTTTTCCTAGACTTCGTTCACGCGGCGGAAGTCGATGCAGAATCGCCGCTTTCCATTCTTCTTTCGCACCAGGACCACAGGCGAACTCCACGGACTCTGCGAAGGTTCGATGATTCCATCGGTGAGCATTTGATCCACCTCTTCGTTAATTATCTGTTGCATTGCTGGGTTCCGTGGGGTGTAACGTTGTTTAATCGGGCGGTCGGTTTTAAGGCGGATTCGATGGCGGGCCATTCGCGTTGGCCCTTGAATTGTGTCGAATTTGGGCAATTCTATGGCGAGGAGTTGTTGCAGTCGCTCCTTTTGTGCGGCGTTGCATCCGGAAAGTAGCGAGGTACGCTCCACGGCGGCTATCCCCGGTTATTGATTGATACTTGTAAGCCTAGTTTTTGTTGCGCGTCTCGCCCAAGAATAATGGCCTGGGTTAGCGTGGGTAAAATTAAATATGCTTGCCGTAGTGCTCGGTGATTTACTTTGGCCGCGACGATTATTTCTCCGTCCAACGTAACTTCGGTTCCGTTAGCTACCCGTGCTCGTTGTTTGACGGGGGCAGCCGTGATGCCGTTTCGGCGGCAGTGCTCTGCCAGGTCGCCTCGCATGTACGAGCATACGGCTCCCGTGTCGATAAGGGCTTGGTACCGGCGACCAAATAGCACGAATGGCACGTATAAACGAGTGTCTTGTTCTACGGTGTCGAAGGGAGCGTGTTCTCGGTGCTTGGTCGGGGATCCCTCCTTGCCCCGGCCTCGGCATCGTTTCCCGACCCTTGTCGGCAAGTACAATTGCGAGTTAGGCGGTCCATCTTGCCGCAATATGAACAGAAGAGTTTCGCGGGTTGTCGGCAGTCATGTTGACGGTGCCCCCTCTGTCCACACCTCCAGCAGCAGGTGTCGCGATTATAGGCGGGATTTACTTCGGCGAGGCTGGTACGCGGTGCTCGTTGTTGTGTAGATGGATTTGCTGGTAGGCGTGGTTTTTCTTCCCTAACCATCGTTTCGTACTGCGTAGCTAATCGTAGCAAGGCTGGAATTGATGTACATTCTCCGAAACGTATGTATTGTTTGTAATCCTGTTGTAGGTTCCGGTATATTCGTTCCAGCTGTCGGGCGGGCGAAAGATGGCCGTGTCGTCTGATTAGCGTTTGGATGGCCGTTAGGTATTCGGCGGCGCGTTCGCCTGTTTTCTGTTTCCTCTGGATGATTTCTTCTTCGAGGTCGCCTTCGCTGAGGTCCTGCAAGTAGTACAGACGAAAACAGTCCTCGAATTCCTTCCATTTTCTCCATCCGCTCCGGTTGTTGCGGTACCACAGCAGCGCTTGACCCTTTAATACTTCCGGCAGGCATCGAAGCATCTGGTCCTCGGACAGCCCATAGCTTTCTCGGAGTTCGTTGATTCGTTCTAGGAAGTTCAGTGCATCTCTCGACCCATCGAAGACGCAGCCCCACTTCCGGACGCGGTCCATGGCGGTCGTGATTGGAGGCGTAGCTTCCTCGAGGTCGCTAAGCTGTGTACCCTCGGTATCCTTCGGCATGGTTGATTTAAGTAGGTGTCGGCGGAGACGTGCTCGTAATTCGTCGAAGGTTCCGCTCGTGTCTTCGCCGGCTTGTTGCAGCACCTGGGTGAGTGCGTTTTTATTTAACCGGTATAGCTCGGTTAACGACGTATTCATCTAACTCCTGCTTTCGGTACTGACCGCGGTCCCTGTTCGGGCGCCAAATGTGACGATCACTCTGCGTGGAAGTCACTCGGGAGCGGGAGACCCGTTTGGTAGCTCAGTCGAGTCGCAGGGTACTTATTTATTCGAGTCTTAATGTCCAGTAATCATCTTTATTTAATATCTCCTTATATACAGTCGTGCGTGGTCATTATTCGTAATTGTAGGTATATATATGTATAGATAGATGTACAAAGCGATGAGAGGTGTGCGGACGTAGTGCCGCAAGATCGCCGTTGGTCGAGGCGCGGGTACTGCCCAGTTGCCTATGGTACGGAAAGGTTGAAGGCGCTTTCAGAGAGCCCGGGCAATGTCCAGTCGCTTCTCGGTCGGCACGGTACGGGAGTACGGAGGTACAGGGGTACGGTTACTGAGGAGTTATGCTGCAATGAGCGTCCACAATTGTACGACCCCGGGCAATTTCCAGTCCGTCGTGCAGTGTGGTGAGAGGGCTCCTTAATCCCCACTCGCTTCCCTCTCTCCGGTCGCCGCGCGTCTTCTATCCTAATGCGCGGATAATTTCACTCGCGAGAATCAGACGCGATCTGTTGGCGAGGTCGGTACTAATTACCTGTAGCGCGGATCGCGGTATGGAGGGGGGGGTGCCGCGGACCGTCGCGTCTCGGCTTGGTTCGGCCTTGCTCGTGACGCTTCGTCACAGACTATACGTTAAAATACAACGAGTCAGTCAAACATTCGTGACTAAGACTCATACTCTAGTCGTCGTACGGACTAGCTCGATCAGGTCTAATCAAACGTTCGTGATTAAGACCATCATTCGAAAACATTCGTGCTCTTGGCTGGTCATCGTACGGACCAACAAGTTCTCTTTCATCAATTACCCACCCAAAATTAATTTGGCGGGTGATAAGGCGATCAACACCGCGTACCACGGAGTCTCTTGGGCCTTACAACCCCAAGAGGAAAGACGAGCTTTCGCGCGTGTGTCGGTCGCTACATAATTTTGGTCCTTCGAGCCGGATCCACGATCGTGAAAGTGAAGTGAACAAGGATTATACACTAATTCTTTCGCGTGGATTCCTGAATTCCCACAACGAGCAGTGGACATTCGAAGCTGAGACGATTCAACCAACGCAAGAGGCATCGATCAAGGTAGGCTCGTTATTGAGTGTTATCAATCAGTTCTACCAGTGACCTTCCCGTTTTCGTATAATCCTGTCCAACAATGACGAAACCGAACGCGAATACACGTGCGAGCGCAAACGTAACTGATAACAATCAGATCATATCAAATTTAAAACTTAAACGACGCACATTCAAGGCACAGATCACTGGCTTTTCTAAATATATTGAGTCTTATCAGGATTCCGATAAGGAACGCGTCAAAATTCGCGATCGTGTCGAACGGCTTCGGAAACAATTTGGCATGTTTAACGATATTCAAGATGAATTGGCACGTCTTGAAGATTTCGAACAAGCTGAAGCCGAACGCGAGGAAATCACGAATCAATTCGATGATATTATAGCTACTATAGCGGTAGTTTTACTAAATAGCTGCGAAGCATCCACCAGCCGCGTTCAAATACCAGCAAATGTCGAAAATGTCTCGCGAGATTCTCCTGCGCCATCCACGTCCGCGTACGGACTTTCGGTCAAGCTTCTGAAAATTGATTTACCGAAATTCGACGGTCGTATGGAAAAATGGGTCACGTTTAAAGGTGCGTTCACCACCATGATTCATACCCAATCCGCATTGAGCAGTATGCAAAAGCTTAATTACTTACGCCTTTCGTTATCGGGCAAAGCTGAAGCAGCAATAGAAGCATTCACGATATCCGACGAAAATTACGAGGAGGCTTGGAATCATCTGATCGATATATATGACAATAAGCGCGCTCTCATTCTCCGTCACGCCGCTGTCCTTCGAGACACACCGGCTATGCCCGACGATACGTCAGAGTCCATTTTCGATCTCGCTAATTATATGCAATTGCACATTCGTTCACTACAAGCTCTCGGTCGCACGTGGGAGAATATTGCAAATGACTTGCTGACGAGCATCGTAGTGGCTCGCATGGGAAACGATATTCGTAAGACGTGGGAACGAACTTTGATGGACACAGAAATGCCGGAAATCACAGATATTTAAATTTTTATTTACCGCGTCGCACCAGTGCAAAGATTACGACCCGGAATCGACCGTAGTCCGCTCGCATCCGCGCCCGCAAACTGAGACACAACGCCGACGCGAAATCAATGTATCAGATTCACCTCGCACAAGGGCAGTCAAACGGCGATATTCACCTCCAGCACCTCGAGCAAAACGTCAAGCATTCGTTACCAATTATACTAATAAATGCCGTATTTGTAATACTGAGTCGCATGCTGCGTATCAATGTCAGAAATTTATTGACATGACCGTCGACAAACGTATCGAAGCCGCGCGTAATGCACAATTATGCTTGAATTGTTTGCGATCAGATCACCAAACTGACGATTGTAAAGGTGGAAGATGTAGGGTATGCAAGCAATCACATAACACAAAGCTACATCAAGAATCAACCACTAACGTAAAAGCTGATTCTTGACTATCATCATCACATAAAAGATCACTAGAGTTCGGAGCAAAATCTCAAAAACGTAACAATCGAAAAATCACTCCAACCTACGACGGACTAACCAACGGGTTAATGGCCACCGCAATCATAAACGTTCTTAATCGCGACCAACAACCAATCGAATGTCGGACATTAATAGACACGTGTGCGAATGCAAATTTTATTACGGAAGAATTCGCTGCGAAATTACGTCTTCAAAAAAGGAAACTACCCGTATCCATCGAAGCTCTAAATGCCATCAGCACTGTAACCAATCAAGTCGTCGCGACCACCATCGAATCACGTTCATTAAATTTTAAGCGGAACTTCACATTCTTTACGATACCTCGAATATCAGGATTATTACCGGACACGCAAATCGATCGTGCGAAATTACAAATTCCAGCGAACATTCAATTAGCGGATCCACATTTTCACCGACCAGCACCTATAAACATGTTGATTGGAAGCGGCCCTTCACTTGCGTCTCTAAGTGTCGGGCAAATCAACCTTTCTTCTCATAACGCACCGGATCTCATCCACCAGAAGACACAATTTGGATGGATCATCGGGGGGAGTGCACCTTCGACTGCACCGCATGAAAAACGAAACACCATTCTGGCGAAACTAGATTTCGATCTAAAGAGTTTTTGGGAAGTCGAAGAAGGACCACACGGACGGCATCTCTCATCCGAGGAACGAATTTGAGAAGAACATTTTTCCAACCACGTTCAACGAGACGTATCGGGTCGTTACATCGTTGCGCTACCGTTCAACGAAAAAATATCACTCCTCGGTGAGTCGCATTCGCAGGCTGTCAATCGGTTTTCCTCGTTGGAACGAAAACTAAATCGCGACCCGGAATTAAGACGAGAATGTTCAGCCGTAATCGAAGAATATCTCTCGCTCGGTCATATGAGTCAGGTACGAACGCACGATTCGCACGGTTTCTACCTGCCTCATCACGCGGTCATTAAATCTTCCAGCACGACAACAAAGGTACGTGTTGTATTCGACGGGTCCGCCAAATCGAGCAGCGGTTTGTCACTTAACGATACGTTAATCACAGGTCCTACTATCCAGGACGACATTCTTTCCTTGCTCATGCGGTTTCGCTTTTACACATATGTGCTAACCGGGGATATTGAAAAGATGTAACGACAGTTCCTTGTTCGACCGGAGGATCGTAAGTACCAGCGCATCTTGTGGCGAAATGAACGAAATGAAATCACTACATACGAGCTGAATACAGTCACGTTCGGACTGTCTTCGGCTCCATTTCAAGCCATAAGATGTCTGCATCAACTTGCGGACGACTAAGCGGCCAATTACCCGAAGGCTACTGCCACACTGAAAAGAGATATGTACGTCGATGATCTTTTGACCGGGGCAAATACATTCAAAGAAGCACGAGTTTTACGCGATGAAATCATCAAGATACTCCAACGAGGAGGTTTAAACATTCGACAGTGAGCATCGAACGAGCCCAAACTTCTCACTGGACTCACGGAACAACAAATCCACCCAAAATTCTTCGACGATTCCACAACTGTAAAGACATTGGGTATCTTCTGGAACGCACGAGAAGATAACATCAGCTACACCGTCGATTCCAACATAACTAAAAGAATCACAAAGCGTACAATCCTTTCATCCATCGCAAGGATTTTTGATCCGTTAGGACTGCTCGGACCAGTTACTATCACCGCGAAAATCATCATGCAACAATTATGGCAATTGCAACTTCACTGGGATGAATCTTTGCCGATCAAATTACATACAGAATGGAATACATTCATAACCGATCTGATGCATCTCAATAATTTCTCATTCAAACGAAATGTCACACAACGCATGTCTCGTAACCCGGAATTACATGGTTTCTGCGACGCAAGCGAACAAGCGTACGGAGCTTGTATATATGTAAGATCAATCAACGAAACCGGACAGATCAAAACCGACCTGTTGTGTGCAAAATCCCGTGTTGCTCCATTAAAAACCATCACACTCGCACGTCTCGAACTTTGCGCCGCCACTCTTTTAGCCACTTTGTTTGAGACCGTTCAAAAAGCAATGATAGAAGACATCAAAACAGCTACCTTTTGGACAAATTCAACCATTGTTTTGAATTGGCTTCACAAAGAACCAAGAACCTTAAAAACTTTCGTCGCGAACCGCGTAGCCGATATTCAAAGGAAAACGAACATCAATAATTGGCGACATGTCAGGTCACATGATAATCCAGCAGACCTATTATCTCGCGGTCAGTCACCTACTCATTTTATTCTAAACAGTAACTGGAGTCACGGTCCAGAATGGCTTTCAAACAATGAATCGATTTGGCCAGTATCAAATTTTAACATCCTTGAGGAAATTCCAGAAATAAAACGAATTTCATGTTTTGCGACAATGGTTAAAAACAACGAAATATTAGATCGTTATTCAAGCCTACCTCGACTAAGAAGAATCGTCGCATACTCTCTACGATTCAGATTTCCTAACCGCAACAAAGGACTTCTGACTGTAGAAGAACTTCAAGCAGCTAACGATCGCATCATCCAACTCGTACAATCATCCGCTTTTGCACAAGACATTCATCAATTGAATACTAAAGTTCAGTTACATCATAAAAGTAAACTTCTTTCTCTCCATCCCTTCGTCGACGATAAGGGACTTTTGCGTGTCGGAGGGCGCCTTCAAAATTCAACGTTATCATACGAGAAAAAACATCCGATTCTTCTTCCAAAGGGTCATCATATTACGGATCTCATCATTCGACAAGCGCATGTCGACAATCACCATGCAGGTATCACAACCACTTTGTATGCTGTTCGACAAACTTATTGGCTGATTGACGGTAGGAATGCCACGCGCAAAATCATTCGGCAATGCGTCAAGTGCTTCCGCGTTAAGCCACCAGCGACGGATTACATTATGGGTCACCTACCTGCCGCTCGAGTAACCGAAACCCGGCCATTTTACAATTGCGTCATTGATTATTGCGGACCATTTTACATTAAGGAACGACGTTTTCGAAACCGCACACGTATAAAGATTTATGTCGCCGTTTTTATTTGCTTTGCTACAAAGGCCGTACATCTCGAGGTAGTTAGCGATATGACAACTGCAGCATTCATTGCGGCCTTAAAGCGATTCATCGCGCGCAGAGGAATATGTCGTCATATATATTCCGATAATGGCAGCAATTTTATCGGTGCCCATAACGAACTGACAGAACTTCATGAAATTTTGCAGAAAGATGGGAAGGTGCAACAATTCCTTACCGAGAAAAAGGTATCGTGGCACTTCATGCCAGCCTTATCACCTCATTTTGGCGGTCTGTGGGAAGCAGCCGTCAAATCATTTAAGCATCATATTAAACGCGTAGTCGGTGAAGAATTATTTACATTCGAGCAGTTCAACACGTTCGTCATTGAAATCGAAGCCATCCTTAACTCACGATCTTTAACACCTTTATCGTCCGATCCTAATGACCCTCTAGCTCTCACCCCTGGTCACTTTCTGATTGGTGATTCTTTGACGAGTTTGCCCGAGATCGATTTCAGCCAAACACCAAGCAATCGGCTATGTAAATGGCAACATATCCAGAAGATCAAACAAGACTTCTGGACTCGATGGCACAAGGAGTACATCAATCAGCTCAACGTGCGTCAAAAATGGACCAAGGGGACTCACGACATTACGGAGGGAACCATCGTAGTGCTGAAAGAAGACCATCTTCCGCCACCGCAGTGGCGTCTCGGACGAATCGAAATGGTTCATCCCGGCAAGGACAAGGTCATCCGAGCTGTCACCGTACGGACAGCTACCGGGACCTACAAAAGGAACGTGAAACAGATGGCTCCGCTTCCCATTCAATCAGAAACTTAAAGGCTTGTCATATAAAGAATTTTTTTATCATATTCATTATCTGAATCGTACTTTAACTCTATCATAGTTCACACGTTTATGGTATATCATTGATCGATGAAACCTCTCAACGGGGGGAGCATGTTTCGTCTTAAAGAACAAAAGCGGGCTCAGGGCGAGGCGAAAATTCAATATCTATACGGTGGGCAATTGTTTGTTCTCGAAGCGTTCATTGGGAACCATTTGCCTGCCAGATGACTAAGAGGCAATCGACATCGTGCCATTTTTTCTTATATTTTCGACTACCTTCGTCCTGAGATAATCCGTTAAATTGCTCTGTCAGCGAGGGTACACGGTTAGCTCGGACCGGTACATATCGTCGTCCACCGCTAACCCACGGAACAATACAGTCATAAACCGTACCCCTGGCTGAACGCTCCGACCGAGCAGCCTAGCTAAGTTTGTTAACCAGATGTCTGGTTTTTCCTCCACTACGTCACCAAGAAGGAGAGGCCTTCCTCTTCCACCACCGAAATCGCGGAAGGAAGGTTCCTCCTCTTCGAGGAAAAGCTAACCAATCAGCAATTTGACACCTCCCGAAAGTCTGATGTCTTGTCTACCTTCGACGCGAAAAGGAACAACCTGACAGAATTCAATCGTTTCTCAAGCGAACACATTCTTCTCTCGTGACAAACTTCGAGCAGCTATAATCGACTATACGTTAAAATACAACGAGTCAGTCAAACATTCGTGACTAAGACTCATACTCTAGTCGTCGTACGGACTAGCTCGATCAGGTCTAATCAAACATTCGTGATTAAGACCATCATTCGAAAACATTCGTGCTCTTGTCTGGTTATCGCACGGACCAACAAGTTCTCTTTCGTCGCATCAATTAAAACAGTCACTCAAAATTAATTTGGCGGGTGATAAGGCGATCAACACCGCGTACCACGGAGTCTCTTGGGCCTTACAACCCCAAGAGGAAAGACGAGCTTTCGCGCGTGTGTCGGTCGCTACACGTTTTGAAATGTGTACTCCTTTCGCTTCAGGTGTAAAATTATCAAGGGAAATGGAGGCAAAGACACCTGTCGAAAAAAGAGACGCCGAAAAACAAGCCGTATAAAGAATTAATAGGTAGCCTCCTTTACCTGGCCAATACGACAAGACCTGAGATTTCGTTTACAGTAGGGGCGTTAATTTGAATCCTGGCCAACAACATTGGAACTGCGCAAAATACGTTATCCGGTATTTAAAACGGACTGCAGATTATAGAATATTGTACCGGAAAATGAGAAACGCGGTTCATATGGTACGGGCCTGAGGCGCTCCAAGCACTTAGGCCGCCGCGGGGGACAAGACGCGCGGCGGGAGAAAGGAGGCGTTGCTTATGAAAATCGGCCGCCGCGTTCACTTAATTCCCAAGCCTGCAATAAGCAATAACGAAAATGTGAAAAGCGTAAGCAATAGGCAATAATATAAATGGAGATGATATGCAAGAGTATAATAAGTAATTATAGTCGCTTACAGTAGCTGTCGTAGATTAATAATCCTTTTCGAGAGGAGTAGCACTGATATGAATAATAACACTGTATAGTTTAGATTTCAATAACTGTTTACTTTGCCTTCTATAGAAGAGTTTCCGTAGAAGAGAGCTCCGGCCTCCGGGGCCCTTGTATTTATGTGATTCTCCGGAATGTCAGGTATGAGGGGTATACGCGGTATGCACCATGAGTCATGTGCAAAATATGCGTTATGTAATTGGAATGTATTGATGACTCATCCCCGAAATATGCGCTGCAATAGAATATTAGGGGTTCTTATTTGAGGTTTCGAAGACGGACACTGTTCCCGATTAGGTGAAACTCGCGCGCCGGTTTTTGAGGTTAGATTGGTAGAGTGAGAGTCAAAGTATGGCACAGTTGAAAGGTATATGCGTCGTTTATTTAAAATCGAAATAGATGAGCATGAGACGCGTGACGATCGTTCTTTCGACCACCGTAACGCACACGGTGAGCTTCGCATGTGCTCTTGCACGCTACACGTGCTGCACGCACAACAAAAAGCAAACGCAGAGTCGATAATGAGAAAAGTCCTTGAGCTTGAGCACGGTTGAGAAAGATTGCGTTTAAAACCTGAGATGAGCTTGTAGCGGAACTCAATTACACCTTTTCAATAACAATGAGAAGCACGCGCGATGCGTCCGTTCGCAAATACTATCTGAACGAGAGTGTCCAAAGGCCCTAAGCCCGCTTCCGCCTTGGTGTCTTCCAGAAGCTTCTGGAAGACGCGCCAAGCGGAAGTGAGCTTTGATTGGGTGAGCGCGCGGACGGCTGGTCCGATTGGATGAGCGCGCCGACGGCCAGATCTGATTCGGCCATCGATCGTCGATCTGCCGTCGTGTTCCGCTGCCCGTGAGGTGCTGCGGTGAGATGAGAGCGGTGGTGATGGGAACTATTGCTCGAATCGCAAACATTCTCCCGCCATCAACAGCTTCCAGACGATGTTGATGATGAGCCTGAAACATTCAATGGTGCCAATTTTGCAATTGGTCTTTTTAGAACGGTGGTGGCGGTCTTGAGCGTTGCGACCCTGGTGAGTCCGTCCTTCCCTGGGTGAGTGGTGAGAACCCGAGCAAGTGGCCACTTGCTCGGTGGAACGCGCTCATCAGTGATGAGCACCAGGGAACCGATTTTGATGTCGTTGGACGGGTGGAGCCACTTTGAGATTGAGAGTTGACGTTGTAGATATTGTGATGACCATTGGGTCCAGAATCGCTGCGCCTTCTGTTGAATGAGCTGCCACCTCGTTGATGGTGAGATTGTTGAGTGATCGCGGATCGACCGTGACTTCCGCTGCCCAGCAGGTGCTGCGGTGATCGAGAGTGCGGCGGCGCAGTGAACTATTCATTCCCAAACAAACACCACTTCCTCACAAATCCATCCACAACTCCATCAAAAACCCTCATACTTAAGCCTTACCTCTTCTTCAAACCCAACTGACCGTTTGGACGATGTACCTTAGCGGTCCCCATCTCAAGATGGTCAACGACGACCTCCAAATCCCCTCTTCGACTTACGTGGCATGACCACTTCCCTCCAAATCTACTTTAAACAAATCCCTCGTCCTTAAAACCCTCTCTTAAATCGAGACTACGTCTCACGCCCTCTCTATGACCAAAGAAGTCAGTACCCCGTTTACCCCTTTCCGATACGACCTCCTAAACTCCACCAAATGAGTTGAGTATTCCGCTTCAAAGCCCCATGTAAAAACCCGAGAAATGTTACTGCGACACAAATTTACCTTCGTGATCAACACGTGATCATTACTGCGACGCAGATTTGGCGTACGTGCCATGGAATACACCGCACATACCCTTCACCCATTACTAGTACAAGACAAGGCCACATAAAACCCCTAAACACCGACTCTATTAATAAGTAATTGCGACGCATCTTCAAAGATCAGTCAAGGTGCATACCGCGCACACTCTTCACCCCTAACAATCCCGACAATAGTATAAATACAAGGACCAAAACGGCCAGAGCGCTCTTCTACGGAAACCACTCCCGCGAAGTGTTACGTTGTTCTTTGACATTTTCAACAGTGTTAGCTTACTACATCGTTAAACTCAGTGCTCTACGGCAATAACTGTAAGCACCTATTATTATTATTATTACTGTGCATATCATCCTCATACCATAATTTTGGCTTATGTTTATTGCTTTATTATCTTCTTGTTTTGCTTCTACTTATTGCTTTATTAAGGTATTGTTTTGCTTTATCATCTTATTCTCATTGCTTTTACTAATCATTATTGCTAGTCACATATCGTATACATTATAAGCCTCTATCGCTAATATTCACATGTTTCATGTCCATACATATCATAAATGTCGTAATCTTTATATAAATGTTATGTGCCAATGCTCAAGGTCCCACGCATTATTATAATTTAACGCTTCAGCAAAGCTAATAAACCGCTTTGTTTTAATCACGCCTCAAATTATTTGTGTTTACCCATTGGTTACGAAAGATCTAAAAATCCAAACAAACCAGCTAGTGAAACAGCTGATTCTAGTTCGCGAACGCAAGAGCAGTTACCGTGTTTACTAACATACTTTTGCATAGCCTATGTATAGCCGCACGTTTAGACGAGTTTCTCAGAAATATTACGTGTAACTTCTTTCACCTATGCAACGGTAAATCCAATTAGTGAAACCAAAACAAAGTGCTCTAACGGGTGTCACCACAGGGATCATAACTATCTAAACCTTCCCTGGTCGTTCAGTGCTACGAATCTAGCATTCGCGCCTGAATCCTACACACCATAGTGCCACGAATCACGTATTCGCGCCTAAAATTCCACTTCACCTTCAGAGCCACGAATCACGTATTCGCGCCGGAATTCCTACTCTCCGCAGTGCCACGAATCTGGCATTCGCGCCTGCATCTCTTCGAACATTCAGTGCCACGAATCTTGCATTCGCGCCTGAATTCCTACTCTCCGCAGCGCCACGTATCTGGCATTCGCGCCTGCATTCCCTTCGAATAAAACCCCCATATGTCATTTTCCCCAAAGACCTTCACCCGGGACGTGACATCGGTACCGAACAGAACTCTCGAATAAAGCTTTCGCTGTTCGATTTTTTGAGCTGTATGTCTTCTATCTGTATTCCGGTGAGGTGTTTAATGTTTAAATATTCGCATATTGCGCATTCTGATTTTTCTGTAATACTAGGCAGTTCCTTGAATAATTTTTGCGCCAGCCATCCAACGTTTGCATTACAGTTAATGTAGTGCAATTTATCCATTAACGTGGACTGTTGCACTGGAAATATCTTTGCCAGCAATTCTGCCCGCATAACATATGTATAACTTCTCAACCCTTTGTTAAGGGTGTCTTCAACCATTTTGGAGAATAATGTGTAATCGTGTTTGGTTGCGGAACGATTACCGGTGGGACGGAGAAGGGATAGGTTGCCGACTCAGTCGGTAAGGCAGGGTTCGGCGAATGAGCAGAAGCTGTGGTTGAATAAATAAGAGTGTTTATTCACTAAGGTGTATCATGTAAATTGTTTTTGTACATTAATTCCGGGCGCGACGGAATAGTTACGGCGGTACGGCGCGTCGGTTCGCGACGGCGGCGAGTTTTCGGCGGTTCGTAGGAGTAGGGATGCGGTGTGTTGAACGTTCTACTCTTGGTGGCCTCAAGGAGGCGCGTCCGTGCGAGAGTCGTACAGCGTAGGTTCGAAGTGCAGTAGGTCTCCGGCCTAATGGGCGCAGCGGGACCTCTTCGACGGAGGTAGGGCACAAGATTTCTCTCGGCCTATATCGGAAACGAGGCTGGTAATGGCACCGCGGGACGATAGGTCGGCGCGTGCACACCTCAGGAAAGTCCACAAAAATAGAGCCTCTCGAACGTACGGTACGGCGGTGTGATACCACTAATGCGTGCGGGACGAGAGCTCTCAATCTCTCTCGCCGCGGGCCTTATAAGCGCGGGCCGCGCATCTTCGCTCGCGAGAGACACCGCGGGGCCGCGGCCGCCCAGCGGCGGCGGCGCGAACTAAGGCCTTTGTTTTCGGCACTGCGCGTTCGGATGGCGCGTGACGTGACTTCGTCACACCCCCTCTCTACTTCGGGGACGGAATGCGAACGCGTGAACCTTAGGTACATTTGCCGCACGTGTTTCTCGACTGTGCCAGAGCTCATTAAACGAACGGTGGGGTACAAAAAAAAATGGGGCGGCCGTAACAACTCCTCTCTCTTGGCCGCCCGCCGTCAGGTACAATGTTTGCTTACAGTCTAACTTAACCTATGGGGTTGCAACTCAGCGCACTTATAACTACCCACCACCAATACTTAACCTAACTTATCCTACGGGCGCGGAGTGGTTTCCGCGGGGGCAGTCGGCCGCCGGCTCCGGACCTCGATGCCGAAGTCACCGTTACGGTACCGACTGCCCAGTACCACGGCGGTCGATGTGGTTACCGCGTACGTCCGTCGCGGGCGCATGGCGGCAGGGTGGAATATAATTTTTCCGGGATGGTTGTCCGCCCAGGACCAGGGTCGGACAGGGTTTGGTTGTCGGGGTGGGACCGTTGAGGGGCCCCGTCGACCGGGCTGCTCCCATGCTGGTGGTGAGGCCACTGGGGGGCCGTGGAGGCCTGGCTGTACCAGTGGCGGGCGGTTGCTGACTTCTACCGGCGGTGGCGGGGCCACTGGGGGGCCTGGTCGGCCGGGCTGTATCAGTGGCGGTTGATTGCTGACTCCTACCGGCGGTGGCGGGGCCACTGGGGGGCCTAGTAGGCCGGGCTGTACCAGTGGCGGTTGATAGGCATCGTCAATCGGTGGTGGCGTGGCCGCTGGGGGGCCTTTATGGCCAGGCTGTACCAGCGGCGGAGTCCTCGTCTGCGTCGAGGGTTTGGGTGGCTCGTGCGGTCTACTCCGTGTGGTCGGGCCGGGCAGCTTCCTCTTCTGTCCGCTGGCGGCCGGTCGGATGTTGGCGGCGCGTGGTATCGCCACGGTGGCGCTCGCCGGGGCCGGGGTTGGCGGGGCGATGCTTAGTCCCGCCATCCGGCGTAAGTCGAGGGCCTGCGCTTGGTGGGCGACTCGTCTCTGGGGGGTGGTCGCCCCCGTGGGCTCGGCTGGTCCTGTGGTGGCTGGGGTGCCTAGCCGGACGTCTGGTGGCCCTCGGTGTCTGGGCGTCTCGGGGTCGATTATGATCCTGGCGGGCCATGGCCGCTCCTTCGCTATCCTGGCCCGGCGTTGGTGGCGTTCCGGGGGCCCCACTGGTTCGGCGCCTAATGGCACCGCTGCTGCTCTTCCGGAATTCTCCGGTGTCGCGAGGTGGCTTGTTCGTGGCATCTCGTTGGTTTGACCGAGCGTTGTTTTCGTGCTCATTTGTCTTGTCGCCTATATCTCGGAGCCGCGTATTTTTGCTCGCGAGAAGGCTTTCGTGGTCGCGGCCGCCTAGCGGGCGCGGCGCGTACTGTGCTGATTGGCGCCACCCGTCCGCGCGGCGCGCGGCGTATACTGTGGTGGCGCTGTCCGCGCTTGATGGTTGGCGGCTATCGCACGGCTTCAAATCGCTCAGGTGCGCGCGCACGGTCTTCCCGCGGGCTCCCTTGAGCACCACTACATTTGGCCCCGCGAATTTACTAACGGTATACGGGCCGGCGAATTTTGGTGCCAATTTGGCATTAAATTGCTTCGCGGCGGCGCTGAGGTGGTGCTCGCGCTTCAGAACTCGGTCGCCGATCGAGGGGCGCCACTCTCGGCGTCGCATATCGTAGTGGTGCTTCGGGTTCTGGTGCGCTCGTGCTAGATTCCACCGGGCAAGTTCGATGCGGTCCTTGATGTCAGTGAGCCTTTGTTGCCATCCACTGATGTCGTCCGGCGTTGGCTCCTCCGTGGCGTCGTCGGTGGTTAAGCGGGGGTCTCCGGGAGCGGCGAGTTCTCGGCCGAAATTTAGCGCGGCCGGTGTGCTTCCGGTTGCCTCGTGTCGTGCGGTATTGTACGCAAATGCGATTTCAGGTAGCCAGGCATCCCATGTCGTGTGGTCCCCATCAGTGAACTGGGCGATCATTGTCTTGATCACTCGGTTTGCCCGTTCTACCGGGTTACATTGTGGGGTATACGGCGGTGTCTTTCGATGGTCGATGCCGTATTCTCGTAGTAGGCCGGTAAACTCCCGGCTCTCGAATTTCTTGCCGTTGTCGGTGATGATTCGGCGCGGACACCCGAAGCGCATGACCACCCTCTCGCGGAATGCTTTCGTGACAGCCGGGGCGGTGGCTTGTCGAAGAGGTTGTAGTTCTATCCACTTCGTGAACTTGTCCTGCATTACCACGACCACCGTGTGGCCTTTCTTCGACCGTGGGAGTGGTGCGACTAAATCGGCCGATACCACATCCCACGGGTAGGCTGCTGGCGTGGTATGCATCAATCCGGCTGGCGCTTGCTGGGATACTTTATATTCCTGGCACTTCGTACACTGTCGTACGTATCGGGCCGCATCGCGGAACATCCCGGGCCAATAGTATTTTCGGGCGAGTCGTGCGGTAGTCTTATTGACTCCGAGGTGTCCGGCGGTAGGGGCGTCATGGTTTGCCCTCAATATTTCGTCGCGCCGAGTGCGTGGCACGCATTGTTTCCACTCATCTTCGGGGTGGCCGCCGGTCGTGTCCGGGAATCGGCGATATAATTCGCCCTCGCGGATTTGGTACTCTGGGTGGAGGAGCGGTGTCTCCTCGACGGTTTGTTTCTTCCGGCTGTACCAATCCGGTGGGGCGGCCGTGTCTACGTCTGCGATATCGCCTTGTCGCGACAGTGCGTCTGCTACGAGATTATTCTCGCCTTTGCGGTATTCTATTGTAAAGTCATATTGCTGGAGCTCCAGGCTCCAGCGTGCCAAGCGTCCCGAGGGGCTGTCGATTGACTGCAGCCATTTCAATGCTTGGTGGTCGGTGAGGACGGTAAATGAATAGCCCTCTAGGTACGGGCGCATCTTTCTGATGCCCCAGACCACTGCCAAGCATTCTTTCTCGGTAACTGAGTAATTTCGCTCGGCCGCGTTAAGCGTTCGGCTGGCGTACGCCACCACCCGTTCCTGGCCATCATGGTCTTGTATGAGGACCGCACCTAGGCCGCCCTGACTGGCGTCTGTTTGTAATACAAACGGCCGGTCGAAGTCGGGGCAGGTTAGTACCGGTGCGGTAGCCAGCTGGTGGCGGAGCGTTTCGAAGGCAGACTGCGCTTCTTCGGTCCAGTTCCATCGTGTTCGCTTCTGTAGGAGTTGGTGCAACGGTGCTGCGGTTTCCGAGAATTGGGGGATGTATCTCCTGTACCAGGAGACCATCCCCAGGAAACGTCGTAGTTCACGCAAATTCTGCGGTGGAGGCGTATTTCGAATCGCCTCGACTTTCTCGGGGTCTGTCTTGACCCCTTGGTCTGAGACGACGTGGCCGAGGTATTGTAACTCCGTTTGGCAGAAGCGGCATTTTTCTTCATTTAGTCGGAGGCCTGCTTGCTGCAGTCGGTGCAATACTTCTCGGAGGTTCTCTAGGTGTTCCTCGAACGTTCGGCCTAAGACGATTATGTCGTCTAGGTATGCAAAGGCCCTTGGCTCTAGGCTGGGTCCGATGATACTGTCCAGTAGTCGTTGGAACGTGGCGGGGGCCGAGTGGAGGCCGAACGGCATGACGCGGAACTGATATAGTCCCCGTCCAGGAACGGTAAAGGCCGTTATCGGGCGGCTCTCCTCAGCCAGCGGTACTTGCCAATATCCATTCGCGAGGTCCAGCGTGGAAATGTAGCGCGCTTCGCGCAGTTTGTCAAGCGTCGCCTGGACCTGTGGCAAAGGGTAGGCATCCTTCTCGGTTACGGCATTAACTCGGCGGAAGTCGATACAAAATCGCTTCTTTTTCTTGCCTTTCTTAGCGACCATGACCACAGGCGAACTCCACGGACTGCTGGACGGCTCGATTATTTCGTCGGCCAGCATTTGGTCCACTGCCTCGTTAATTAAGGCTTGCGTGGCTGGATTCCTGGGCATGTATCGCTGTTTGATCGACTCGGTCGTCTTCAGACGTATTCGGTGCTCGGCGAGGCGGGTCATGCCTCGGAGCTTCCGGAGCGGCGGTAACTCCTCGTCCAGGAGTTGTTGTAGAGCGGCCTCTTGTGCCGGCGTGCATCGTCTGATGCCGGGGACCTCCACGGCCGCGGTTTCGGCGTGGCGCGTCCATCGGTGTGCACCGATCTGCACCTCCAGGCCCAATTTCTCTAATACGTCTACGCCCAGTAGGGCGGCATGTGACAGGCCAGGAAGTACTGCGTATGCGTGCCATACTTGCTGGTCATGTATCGTGGCGGGTAGTGTCATCTCCCCTCGTAGTGGTACCTCTGCGCCATCTGCGACGCTTGCCGTGAAGGTGGCGGGTGCGAGAGTATATCCTCGCTTCTCACAGGCCACAGCGACATCTGGTCGTATGAACGAACGTGTCGCTCCGGTGTCGACCAGGGCCCACCAGCGGATATCTCCCACTTTAAAGGCGAGGTACAAACGGGGGTCGTCATTTAGTGGCTCGGTTGAGGCATTGTTGCCTGGGCGTTTTGTCGGTCGCCTCGGTTGCCGCGCCCGGCCTCGTTTCCCGAGAAGGAATTACAGGCGCATTCTCGGGAGGTACGTCCGGCGGTGCCGCAGTAGGAGCAGAATAACTTGCTCGCTCGTCTACATTCGGGGCGGCGGTGGCCGCGCTGGCCGCACCGCCAACAGCAAGTCGCTCGGTCGTAGTCGGCTTGTACTTCGGCTAGTCCGCCGCTACGGGTCGCCTCGGTTCTCCTTTCCGGCCGTCTTTCGATTTTAGCGGTTTCTTTCCGCCCCGTGCCGGCTGCTTCTTTCTCCTCTGCCGTGACCTTGTCTTGGGCAGCGGCCAATTTCATCAACTCCGGTAAGGTCGTGAATTCGGTTCGTTTGATGTACCGACGGTACTCTGGTCGGAGGTTCCTGTACGCACGGTTTACCTGCTGTTCCAGGGTGTATTTACCGTATTGCTGCATTAGCGGCAGGAGGTCTAATATGAAATCGGTAGCGGTTTCGCTCGGCCGTTGTACCCGCCGGGTAATGACTTCTTCCAGCTCGTCTTCGTCTTCCGCGGCAAGGAAGAACGCTCGAAAATCGGCGACGAAATCGTCCCATGATTTCCATTCGGTGCGGCGGAGGCGATACCACCCTAATGCCCTCCCCTTCATGATTTCGGAGAGGCATTCAATGATTTGGTTGGGGGTGACCTTGTAACTATGTTGCAGGTCCCCCAGCCTTTGCAGGAACTCCGCGGCTCCTGGTCCGCCGTCGTAGCGGGTTCCCCACCTCCTGATCTTCTCCATCGGCGTGGTCTCCGGGCCGTTGAAAGTAGGGCCCGGGTTGGTGGGGGTGGTGACGTCTACCGGATTCGCGGCGTCGCTCGATATCGTTATGGTTGGCGGACCCATGATTTTATTCTCTCGACAGTACGCGGTAACCCGTTGGCGTAATTCGTCGAGATTGCCAGTGGCGTCGACTCCGTAATACTCCGCGACTTGGATTAGGACCGCTTTCCGGAGCTCGTACACCCAGCTTACGCTTATGCTCATTCGCCCTTCTCCTCTTCAGAGTCCCTGTTTGGGCGCCAATTTGTAATCGTGTTTGGTTGCGGAACGATTACCGGTGGGACGGAGAAGGGATAGGTTGCCGACTCAGTCGGTAAGGCAGGGTTCGGCGAATGAGCAGAAGCTGTGGTTGAATAAATAAGAGTGTTTATTCACTAAGGTGTATCATGTAAATTGTTTTTGTACATTAATTCCGGGCGCGACGGAATAGTTACGGCGGTACGGCGCGTCGGTTCGCGACGGCGGCGAGTTTTCGGCGGTTCGTAGGAGTAGGGATGCGGTGTGTTGAACGTTCTACTCTTGGTGGCTTCAAGGAGGCGCGTCCGTGCGAGAGTCGTACAGCGTAGGTTCGAAGTGCAGTAGGTCTCCGGCCTAATGGGCGCAGCGGGACCTCTTCGACGGAGGTAGGGCACAAGATTTCTCTCGGCCTATATCGGAAACGAGGCTGGTAATGGCACCGCGGGACGATAGGTCGGCGCGTGCACACCTCAGGAAAGTCCACAAAAATAGAGCCTCTCGAACGTACGGTACGGCGGTGTGATACCACTAATGCGTGCGGGACGAGAGCTCTCAATCTCTCTCGCCGCGGGCCTTATAAGCGCGGGCCGCGCATCTTCGCTCGCGAGAGACACCGCGGGGCCGCGGCCGCCCAGCGGCCGCGGCGCGAACTGAGGCCTTTGTTTTCGGCACTGCGCGTTCGGATGGCGCGTGACGTGACTTCGTCACAAATGTATGTATCGATTTCATCTGATATATGAAATATAAGAAATAAATATATATAATGATATTTTGATACATCTACTAATAAAATGTATTGTAATCATTTGGGGTAAAAACAATATTTTTACATGGAGGAATGAGAAGAAAAAACAGTATTTCTATAGGTACAATTAATAACAGTTTTAGAATAATTGCAAAACAAAATTTATAAGAGTTTTCATTCGTTATATAATATATTTATGTACATTAACTATGTGTAATTAAAATTATGAACTTACTTTGTTTCTTATATTTACAAAATCGATTGCGGCCAACAATGCTAAATATATTATGCTATCGAAGGCGCACGTATTTCTCAACGAAACTGTTTTATTGTTAATTGTTACGGGTGCCAGTTGAGGACTGTTACCGTTTCTAATTATCGGTATGGCCCGATTTCTGTCCCACTGTAATATATCTTTAATATCATTTTTTCTTTCTCCTAAATATTTCGCAGCTTGTCTATATGTTTTTTTCTTTCTCTGTGAATTCTCCATGTTTTCTTGATCTAATTGTATGCCTATATTGCTTTGTACATTGCCATTTTTAGCGCAATCATGGCATATACGTTTCTCTCCGCAACCTTCATCTTCTCCCTCTAAAGGAATGGAACATTCAATAAAAATATGCACAGGTTTTGAGCATAAGTAACACTTATGCGCATCGCCTGGCATATTGCCATCTGCACAAACAGGGCAGACTGGCTTATCAGCTTGTTGGATCTCTACTGGACTTCTATTATTATTATTTGTTGTTTTTTGCCGTTTTATCCGAGGATTGCCTTTCCCTTTCCAATTTTCTATTTCTTTCAACGCTGTATTTCTGTTTGCGTCTTCTAATAATATAATTCTATTGTCACTGATATTTATGGCTTTCTTATTTAGGTTTGCATTTATTAATAACATTTTTCCCTTTAAATATTCAATGTGATCTGTTACAAACTGATCCACCCTAACTGAAGATTTGTATGTTTTCATTAATATGGATTTAATTTTATTGATCTCCCCTTCCACGGATGCACTGGATGCAGGAATGCGTCCGTAATTATATTTTTCACTTAATATATTTCTCCATATGGGAAATAATTCTAAATCTCTCAGCAATTTTTTAGAAATGATATTTGTATGCAAATGAAATGCATTTATTTCGGAACCTTCCTGTTCAAAATAAGGCTTCGCGTTTTCCAAAATTTTACTCGCCCATTGTCCCCAATAATTCATTGCTGTTGGTGCACTTTCTTCTGCTTCAATGTTAAATTCCGTCTCTCTCTCTTCTTCAATTCCTACCATTTCCATTTCTTCATAGCCTAATAAAATATCAAGAGCCACACAGAATATTATCATCATGTATAAATGTCACCAGGTATGTACTTCTGAACTTGTACTTCGCATAGGTAAAATAAATTTTTTTCAAAGAAGATAGATCTTTAAACTTAATATTTCGGATTCACTCGTGAAAAGTTCATTGTATGAGAAAATTTTTCCCAATGAAAATTGTACTATACTTAACCGAAGCATTTATTAAAAATTAGTTAAAATATATTAGTTAAATTTAGCAAGTTATTTAAGATATGAAATTTCACACTTACTGGTTACTAATGTAATTAGCCATGTTTTCTTTTTAAGACATTCAGTCTTTTCTCCGTTTGGCAGAAACCCTTCTGTCTCACAATTTTCTAACAAGAAAATCGCCAGAATTATGTCTTCTGCCTCATTTAAATTTTGGGTAATTAGCAAACGCCCAATGGCGATTAATATTTTTCAGTAGTTTCCTATATTTATTTTTAAAATGCGCCACATCCATGCGAATGCGCGTTTTTATGTTTTCCGTATTTTTCATTGCGTCTGCATACTCTTGTATGTTAGAAAAGCGAGAGTATGTTAATACCGCAGCATTTAATAATGCTTTCGCCCCATCACAAATGAATTCCTTTGGGAAAGGAGCACCGAAACTATGAAAGTCTATTAAAAATTGCATGATGTCCCTGGTCGTGTGCCGCTCTCCTAATCTTTGAGCAACTGTAAATTGCCCTTCCTCACAGTTAACACTGTGTTTAGCGAAGTAACGGAGCGCGCGTCAAGGAACCGGGATCTTGCTTTAGGGCTTTTTTAGATTTAGGACACCTTATTTGTAAGCACTAATTTTAATCTTAGTCTTAATTTACACTATTCTCAACTATTTACAATAAAGAGTTTTTATCGCAATTCTTTGAATATTGTTCTAATTTTGCGGTAATTGCAGCGGTTTTCCTACGCGGTAGGGTTTTCTGGAATAAGCGGCGCTAACTCGGCGTGCACGTGGACTCGGCCCGATGTCCTTTTCCAACGCGAAGCCAGCAAGCGAACAAAGCAAGCGAACAAAGCAAGCGGACAAAGCAAGCGGTTGAAGCGATTAGACAGCCGAAGCGATTTAGCAAGTGTTACCTCGTAGCCGGCTCGTCGACTAGTAGGCAAAGGAAATCTGCGTCGATTTCCTCGAATTGCCGATCGATGGAAGGGAGCGCATGATCGATGCTCCGCGTGAGCGAGGTGGGGCATACAAGGATTTGTCACACCTGGTCCGCTCGGGGACGGGAGATGTCGCTCCATATACGATTTCTTTAACACACTGAAATTGGATGAAACAAAAATATTTCTCATAGTTAACATTGAAATTACGTAAAGCGAAAGTATGTCCATTGTTATTAGGTACTAAATTTTGTCGATAATATATTTTTCACCTAGAATCTGTATTCATTTTCAAATGAATATTATTTATGTCGTCTAAGAGATGTGATCAGTAAAATATCACAGTTAATAAACTACTTTTATTGTAGACGTTAGGGGCCGTTTTTAATATTGTATCATTATTCAGAACTAAAATGTCATTTAATAGCGAGAACTGCACTCTGAATGAGCAGTAACAAGATGTGCAATATGCTTTAATTGTATCAGTAGAAGGAAAATGTTTAAATAAGTGCCGTTTTTAGGACAACATTGTAATGCAAAATTCGTGCAGTACCTTCAAGAATACCACTAAGGGAACAAAATATGTTATTGTCATTTTCCTGAAAAACGGTGACATGGTTATCAAAAATTAATGCAAGTCTGAAAAAGTGGCAATATTCGTGTTCGTGGCAAATAATTTTGACAATATTTTCGCCTTTTTTCAGAAAAGTTATTTCAACACTTTTCGTCTGTTCAATGATACTCTTACAAGTACTGGAAGAATTTTTTCTTTCCAAAGTGTAACTGGGAAGAGGGAATATTGAGAGCTGATTATGTTTTTATTATGTTTTATGTCAAATTTCTTTTGAAAATGACCGTGCTAATTACGGTAGTATTATATGGTATTGTAAAAGAATCTGCATACAACACAGTAAAAATGAATGCAACTTCCTTTAACATATTTGTGGTGTGCCTATAATTTTATCGTGCTTTATCTAGAATTTTTGTCGTTGATCATAATACTTTACGATTATCGTAATTAACACGGTATATTTTTATAAAAAAAATTTCTCATTACACGCACATATATTCCTGTATATTTCTAAATTTTATAAAATATTTCTAAAATTCGGAAAACTGTTTATTAATGTGTACTAATAAGAATTACTGCATTACCTAATTATGTACATAAATATGGATCGTTCTATGTTACTGTGGACTCTTCTGATGGGTTGCATTTTGAGTCCCGTCGAATCGACGCACACACTTCCACCGTATAGAGAGCATACTTTTTTATAAGCATGTAGCTGCTCATTCGTCCAGTAGTCAACATAAAACGGATTTTGTCTGATATCGTGGATTTCGTTCGCATGCATTGTACATTTCATAGTATCCAATGCTGCAATTGGGTCAGTATGCAAATATTGTGTTTTTAAAAGAGTTGACTTTGCAACATGTAGTACATTGCTACTGTGTATAATTGCCGGTTTTGGATCTCCAGTTCTCATCAGATCTTTGCTACAGGTAGCAGTGTACCGATCAACTGATCCATATTGATCTATATCTTTGACGACTGCATTTATTTCATCTCCTCGAAGATAACTAGGTCCGCAACCTGTGCCCGACCCAGGAATAATCGAAAATTCAGCCAACACATCTTGGTCTGTACTCGTTCTTGACAGTACGCACTCCACACTTGTGTTACATTTACAATATCCTAAATATAGAAAAAATAACAGGATGAGAATTAGAAAATAATAATAATAATAATAATAATAATAATAAAATTAATAAATAATATCTCTTTCGCCAAACGCATATACCCTCTCCGTTCCGTTACGGGTAAAAAGATAGGATTCAAATTATGCAAACGTGCGTTTAAAAACTATTCGAACCTCGAATAAATCGTGCATTTTTCTCTTCCTTCTTCACTTTTATTGTAAAACTTAATAGTGAATAAATTAACTTACCGGAAAATTTCCCTGTTGTACCATGTAAAGATAAATTGTAGCTCTTTGTAATTAATCCCACATTTCAAGCGTGTATTTTCCCAAATATGTTTGTTAAAGAAAGACTGCCACACACCCTTTCCGAATTTTAAATATTGTCGTTTTCGCTCTTTTGCTTCACGAGTGCTTCTTTTATAATGTTGTTTAAGCATTTCTCCAATTGTTGGAAACTTTAATAAATTATAGAGACCAAGCTACGGCACTGGCTCACCGGCGAACCGTGACGGCTTCCCCTCGCGTCTCGCGCGGATTTTCGGGTGGACCGAGTAGCTCGGGTCCCGTGGGATGCGGGGAGGGGTTTCGTTCGGCCGACGAGGCAAGTGCCGATTCCAGTCTCGCTCTCTTCCTGTGCGACTTCTAAACGGTACACCTCGTTAATTATTCTTCGAGTGATCCTTTTCCAGCGTCGGTCTTAACGGGAATGTGCGCCCAATGAGTAATCTTCCATCGTTATTCATTACAAGTGTCGGTCTCGGTCAGGAACTCAAGGAATAGATATATTCGATTTATTTCTTACAGTTACGCATTTGAGATTTGATACATTTTAAAAGAATCGAAAGACTTGCTCGGAACTCGAGGAAGTTTCGATAACATAATTTGGTCCTTCGAGCCGGAGCTCTATTCGCGAGTGTAGTCCGTTGTCCTTCGGAAGTGCAGTTTCGCGTCTGCATCGCTATCCAGTGCTTCCTCCTGTGCAGTGACTCGAAACCTTCGTGCGTTTTTTCTACGCCACGTTTCGAGAAGCCGTTCAGTGCGCGTAATCACGCATTTGCACCGTTCAGTGCGCGATTCTGCGTGCGCTCGTTAAACGCGAAAGTTCGCGAATTTCAGTGTGTAAAATCACGAAAAAGGTGTCGCGTGTCTAACGATTAAAATTTTGAAATTCCAACGGCCATCGTTGGTACGGTGTGATAATAACACACCGACGCGCTCATACAAGCGTGCTGTGTCCTCAGTCTAGATCAACCGGGTAAACAGTGCGTAATTTCAAACTCGACAGGTTTTTGTCCACATTCCTTCTTAAACTCAACAACTATGTCGAAGACTCCGGAAGAGTTAATCCGGGTACAAGCGGATTTAGGCAGTCGAATGGGTCGGACAGTCTCTAATGTGAAAAAACTCGGCCAGGACAATGTTACGGTCGCGATCTTGCAAAAGCGAGTCGCATTATTGCAAGAAAAGTGGAAGGAGTTTTCGGAGAACCATCGGGTAATCGTGAAGAAGGGCGCTCCGGAAGGGTCGGAGTACCTCACACAGGATTATTTCGCCGAAATCGAGGAGACCTACCTCGAACAGGCGGACCAGCTCGACGCTTGGATTGAGCGATTAACCATTCCGGAGGAGGAAGCGTTCACCGTCAACAATCCAGCCCCCGCGAAGGATCTTGATGATGATCTCCGTTTGCCGCGGCTGAACCTTCCCACATTCACTGGAGACCTCCTGCAATGGGAGAGTTTCCGAGATCTTTTTCGATCGCTTGTGCACGAGTCCACGCGTCTCTCCAAGGTTCGTAAATTTACTTACTTGAAATCGAGCCTGACCGGGGATGCAGCGAAGATGCTCGCGCGAACACCCATCAGCGAGGCGCGGTATGAGGAGGCATGGGCGTCTCTGGAACGGCGGTATGGGAATCCGCGCGCACTCTCAGAAGCTCACATGAATCGTCTAATCCATTGTTCTCCGATCACAAACGGGACTTCCTCTGAAATCAAGAGAATTCTTGACGAATTTCGTCAGTCGCGGGATTCGTTCGAAGCCCTCGGGAAACCGGTGGCGGAGTGGGATGAATGGATCACGTTTTTCCTGATGGAGAAACTGGACTCGGTCACGCGGCTATCTTGGGAGGAATCGCGGCCGGATCCAATCGTCTCACCTCCATTCGTCGACCTTGAATCTATTTTGGAGAATCGGGTTCACATTCTGACGTCATCCCGGGGATCAGCTGGTTCCGCATCATCCAAGTCCAAGGAGACTTCTGCTCGAGGTCACTCCTCTTCCAAGTCGAAGGCTGTGATGACCGTCAAAGCCACAGACACATCGACGAAACCGAAACCGCTTCGTGACTGCTCGCTGTGTGCGGGAAAACACAGTTTAGGGTCTTGCCAAAAATATAAAAAGTTAGGCCCGGCCGATCGTTTGACATATGTCAAACGAGTAAATCTTTGTTTATTTTGCCTCGGGAGCGGTCATCAATCCAGCCGCTGCTCTTCCACTTTCCGCTGTTGGGTGTGTGACGATAGACACCACACGACTCTTCACGACGCCTATCACACGGACGGCGCGGTGACGTCCCAGCCGACGGCAACGTCATCGGAGACCACGACAGCGTCGTACGCCGTAAGTACTCACCGAGCTACTCTATTGGCCACAGCGAGGGTGAAGCTTGAAGCATCGGATGGTCGTCACATTCAAGTGAGAGCCCTTCTCGATCCCAGTTCGGAATCTTCCTTTCTGAGCGAATGGGATGCTCAGGCCCTACGACTTCTCCGCCGTGCGGTCCACGTTAAGTTAACGGGGTACCAGGGGAGAAGTGTCGGCCTCGCCAAACATGAGGCACTAGTCGACCTCAGGTCGTGTGTCGATTCCGACTTCCGCATGACCGTTGATGTACTCATCACCAACACTCTGACGTTAGCCACGCCTTCGCATCCCGTGAAGAGAGGGAAATGGCCTCACGTCGACGGTTTGCCCATGACAGATCCTGCCTTCCAATTGCCGTCTCGTGTGGACATTTTGCTGGGCGCCGACGTGTGTGGAGCCCTCATTTTTGAGAATCGTTCTGGGCCAGCTGGGTCTCCGGACGCCATCCGCACCCCGTTTGGATGGGCCCTTCTCGGACGAGTCAATTCGGATTCGCCTTTCAATAAAGGAAGGACGAGCACGATGCACTTGCAATGTCAAGACCTTCATATGAATCTTCAATAATTCTGGGAGGTGGCAGAATTGCCGTCCACCCTTCTCGCAACGCCTGACGAGCAAGCGTGCGAAACGCTGTTTCAGGCGTCTCATTCTCGCGATCATCGCGGAAGATTTCAAGTTCGCTTACCTTTCAGCAGCGATCCAACGTGGACTTTGGGCCAGTCGCGTCAAGTCGCGCTCCAAATGCTTCTCTCAGGGGAACGGCGCCAGTCCAAGGACCCGACCCTCCGGATTCATTACTCTGAATTCATGTCCGAATATCTTAGGCTGGGGCATATGGAGGAAGTGTCGGAACCTCTCGGTCAGAACAGGCCTGGATACTACCTTCCGCATCATGCAGTCTGGAAGGAGTCCGGAGGTCAAAAGAAGATTTGGGTGGTCTTCAACGCTTCCTGTCAGTCGGCCGCCGGGAAATCCCTCAACGATATTTTGTTGACCGGTCCAAAGTTGCAAGCCGATCTTTGGCTGGTAATCACTCGGTGGAGGTTGTTCCGTGTTGCCTTTTCTGCCGACATGGTAAAAATGTATCGTCAGATTCAGATTCACGCTGACGACAGAGATTGGTTGAGGGTTCTCTGGAGGGCAAACCCGGCGGACGGCGTGCGGGAGTTCCGAATGACCACGGTCACCTACGGTACGGCTTCAGCCCCCTATCTGGCACATCGCGTGCTTTCCCAGCTGGCGTCGGACGAAGCAGAGCGGTACCCGTTGGGGTCCAAAATTCTTCAACGCCACTGTTATGTGGACGACATTTTGGCAGGGGCAGACAGCGTGGAGGAAGCCAAAACCATCCAACGCGAGGTCATCGGCATCTTGAATGCTGGAGGATTCCCACTAGACAAGTGGGCAGGTAACGCCCCCGGGTTGCATCCAAAACCAACCCTGGAAACGAAAGTTTTTCAGGAATCCGAGGTGCATGGCGCGTTGGGGCTCCAGTGGCACCCGTCCGACGAGCCACTGTCGATCCGAGGACCACGCAGTCTTCTTGAGGAGGCGACAACCAGCTGGACCAAGCGCACCGTCCTCTCCGAGGTTGCGCGACTGTTCGACCCCCTCGGATGGCTGGCACCGGTACTGATCCGTGCCAAAATCATCTTACAAGACCTGTGGCTTGCAGGTGTCGATTGGGACGACGCCATTTCCACGGAGCTCGCTCAACGCTGGCTGGAATTACGCAGAGAATTGCGAACGTTGGACACCATCACCATTCCACGATGGGTTCAATATTCACCGAAGGGGGTCAAACTCGAAATTCATGGATTCTGCGACGCCTCGGAGAGGGCGTACGCTGCCGCCGTTTACATTCGGGTTCAACGTACCTCAACAATTCACACTAAGCTCCTGGTGGTCAAAACGAAGGTAGCTCCAGTGAAGTTACTGAGTATCCCACGGTTGGAACTGTGCGGTGCCGTGCTCCTGGCTCGTCTTTTGGCATCCCTGAAAACCGGACTCTCGTTAGACGGAATTCCGACCGTCGCGTGGTCCGATTCAACGGTGACAGTGGCCTGGATACGGTCACACGCAGCTCGATGGAAACCGTTTGTGGCCCATCGAGTAGCAGAAATTCAGCGTTTGGTACCAGGGGTTCTGTGGAAGCATCTCCGAACCACGGAGAATCCAGCGGACTTGGCCACCAGAGGTATCGACTCCAGTGACCTCCAATCAGCGCGCCTGTGGTGGGACGGGCCGCATTGGCTCAGTCTTCCGGAAGCGGATTGGCCTTCGCAAAATGCTGAGCCCGAGTCTCAAGACTTGCCTGAACGGCGTGCTCAAACGCTGGTAACGCTCCAGTCACCAGACAACGAGGTCGACTCGTTTTTAATCTCGAAATTTTCCAAATTGCAACGTCTCTTTCGAGTCACTGCCTTTATCTTTCGATTCGCGTCCAATGCTCGAGGCCGTGATGCACGATTGGTCGGGCCTCTGTCGGTACAGGAGCATCAGCGGGCACGGACCGCTATCCATCAGCTGTGCCAGCGAAACACATTCGCTGAAGAGTTCGAGTCTCTTCAGCGAGGCAAGATGATCAAATCATCATCCATTTTAACCGCTCTTAATCCATTTTTAGACACCCACGGGATCCTCCGTGTTGGAGGACGCCTCCATTACGCACCGATAGCTTCAATCCAGAAGCATCCGGTGATCATCGGCCGCAAAACCCATCTGGCCAAACTTATTTGTGAGGAGGCTCACCAGAAAACTCTTCACGGTCAACGCTGCACAGGCTTGGATTCGCCAACGGTACTGGATCCCTCGCAGCCGACCACTGATAAAACAAGTGTTGCATCAGTGTATTCGATGCCTTCGACTGCGGGGAACCTCATGTCAGCAGCAGATGGGGAGCCTTCCCAGTGGACGACTCCAACCCACGAAGCCCTTCTTGCGTACTGGGGTAGATTACGCAGGACCCTTGCAGATCCGTATGGCCAAAGGGAGGGGTAATAAATCCCATAAGGGATACATCGTTGTGTTTGTTTGTCTATCCACCAAGGCCGTCCACCTCGATGCTGTCACTGACTTGACGTCCGACGCTTTCCTCGCTGCGTTCCGACGATTTACGTCACGACGTGGACGATGCGGAGATCTGTGGAGCGACAACGGCACCACTTTTCGCGGCGCTGATGCCCAATTAAGGCAGATGTTTCACCACACTTCGAAGTTCCACAGCGACGTTATCGAGGCACTCGGAAATTCTGAGACGGAATGGAAATTCATTCCGCCTTATTCGCCGCACTTTGGGGGCCTATGGGAGGCGGCGGTTAAATCAGCAAAAACGCATTTAAAACGAGTCATAGGTGACGCTACACTCACCTATGAAGAACTGGCGACGCTCCTCTGCCAAATTGAGGCTTGTCTCAATTCGCGTCCTCTAACCTCACTTTCCGACGATCCACACGATCTAACCTCACTTTCGCCAGGACACTTCCTTGTCGGCGAATCCATCAATGCCGTGTCCGAACCACTTTCCACTGAACCACCACATCGCGAAGTGTCGAGGTGGAAACTACTCACTAATATGCGCGATCACTTTTGGCATAGGTGGAAAACTGAATATTTACACCAACTTCAACAACTTCCGAAATAGAAACGCCGGCGGGAAAACCTCCAGAAGGACGAACTAACTCCTCCGACGCGCTGGCCACTCGCTCGTGTTCTGGAAGTTCATCCCGGAGCCGACGGATTAGTTCGAGTTGTAACTCTGCGAACTGCGTCTCGGACGATCAGCCGGACGATCAACAAAATCGTCCCGCTTCAAATTCGGGTCGAAACGGATACCGGCTAAGGTTATCCAACGCCACTGTCCAGTGTTGTTCATGGCGGGCGGTGGCGTCGCGCGCTTCCCAAGCGTCCCCTAGCGGATGCGTTCGAAAACGGCGTCAACAAATCGGCGTCCGATATATATATATACTTTCCTATTTAGTTTTAAGCATCTTTTGTACTATAGTTTTGTCGCGTTTGTTCCTTTTGTATATATATTTCTGTTCTATTTTACGCAGTTTCTATAATATAGTATTACCGCGCTTATTATTTTTGCTTAGCGCTGCCTATTGTTTTTTATGCAGCGTTCTGCACTATAGTTACTTCGCCTTACTCTTGCTCGTAGATCGCCATCTACGCCCTATTTTACCGTTGTTCAAATTCACATACAGGTATGGGTGCGAATGCTTCGTAACTATTTTCCGCTAACGCTTACTTTAAGTCTAGCAACATTCTGCGAACACTGTTTTCGCTTTTCCGAACTATGTCACGCGATTCAAAGTGTTATATTGATATATCCATTCATATGTATATCGGTTAAAACCAGGGGTTGAAAACAGTTATTATATCGGTTTCGGTTCTTGAAACAGTTACGAAGAACCGATATTCTGAATAACTGTTATAAAGAACCGATATTCTGACTATATCGGTTTCGGTTACGGTTCTAGAACCGATATTATATCGGTTCTAGAACCGTTATTTTTCGGTTCTAGAACCGTTATTTTTTCGGTTCTATATCGGTTCCAAGGCGGTTCTGCAATCGATTCTCGTATCGATTTTAGAGTGTCTAATTGAGATCGCCAGTATTACGGTTGCAGATTTTTCTATATAAGCGTAAACATACCTTTTACAAAATCATTATGAAAAAAAAACAAAAAGTAAAATAATTGTGCATACCATTATCTTGTAACATGAAAAGTGAGTGTTCTTTAATATAAGTGGTTTTCTTGGTGTCGTAATATCGGTTCTTTTTGACTTTCAACTGATACGCAGTACATATAAACATTGTATCGTTTGCAACGGTTTTCAACAATCATTGAGACTTACTTTGTTTAGGAATATCAAATAAAAGTTTCGATTTCATGTTTTAAATTTTTATTACATTTTGTATTATAATTAATGTACGAAATACTTGGGTAGTGTTATAACAGAATTTCTTTACAATCAAATTTGGTGTTATATATATTACATTCTTTGATATATTCAACAAGAAATACATTTTACATACTTTAAATAAATATATATTAAACATTTACATTTATATTTACATTTACATTTACATTTTTACATTTACACACATTAAATTAAATATATACATTTCGTTGAAAATAATAATTTCGAAACATGTTATATTCGTTGATACCTTGAACTAAAATATCTATGATAAGTCGTCCTTTGAATATTAATGTCCTGAAGCCCCGTTGTTGGTAACCTAATTCTGTGTGTCCTTTAACAGTGTCTTTCGTCCTTGATAATTATGTACTCACATTAGACTCAGTCTTCTTTTGTGTAATGTCATCCTTTTGCCAAGAAACAATCTTCAAACCGAAAACTATAAAAGGGGAATGTTAATTGTAATTAGAATAAGCACCACCAGTATTTTTTACACATAATATAAAAAATATACTTATCTATACAATGAAGAAGACACTAGTAATGAAATTTTCCTTTAGACTCAACATTTTCGGAGAAATTAATATTAATTAAGATAAAAAATATTGGATGATCAACTTTTACAAAGTTTGGATCACTAAACGTTTACCTGATAGCTTGTAGGTATGTATTTTGTCGCAACGTTCAAAACATGCTGCTCAATTGCAAAACTTTACTATACTATATGTATACTTCTCAAAGATTCCTTCTGCGTTATTTTGTCTGGAAACTGGGACGTGACTGTGTGCACTTGAATCACATTGGCAGAATCCTGCGAAGTCCTTTCCAAATCGTTTTTCAGTCCTTTCCATTTTTGCTGTAAATCTGCGCTGTATTAAAATATCATCCGAGTGATATGTCGATTAAAAAACGGCAATTTCATATGATACGACCTAGAATCTAGATAATAGATAAAAAATTAAATACTACTTTCTCATTAATAGAATGTAATTTTAAAGCGTTAAATGTACTCACAATATCAAAGTTGTAATAATACTATCAGTAATTTATCCCTCGTAGCTCTCATTCAATTATTGTATATAGTTTCTAATTTCCTCATTTCTTAAGCGTTTGCATCTTTCTCTCCTCCCAGCTTTTGCATGTTCAATCGAATTAATAATATATTATCTATAACGTCTGAATTCATTTTCGAACGGTGAGGAGACAGGATAAATTTTAATCCCGAAAACAGTCGTTCTACGCTTACTTGCGTCGGTGGAACGGCTAGAATCACCTGCGCTAATTCATATAATTCAGGCATTTTGTTTTTCTTCGCGTTCCAATAAGTTAAAATATTCGAGGAACTTTTTAGCCGAGGTTCTTTAAAATATTCGTCCATTTCATTTTCGATATGGCATTGCGATCTCTGAGTTAATGATTTATTACAGGCATGCGTAGCTTCTGCATCTTTCAATAATTTCTCAAATTCTTCTTCTTCTGAGACATCAGATACATCGTTACTTACAGCGTTATGTTCTGTATTGGATACGTTGCTTAATATACTTTGCATCCTGCTGTATGTCCGAAGAAGGCAATTTTTAGCCACACGAATCATTGGTTCTGTTAATATGACATTATAACGGGGATCCATGTATATTCCGGACACAATTACTTCATTTTCAAGTAACTTTGATTGTCTGTTTTTCATATTAGTTACCACATCTGTGGCAAATTCATTATCTTTTTTGCCGGTTTCAATAATGCATCGCTGCCAAATTTCGTACAAATCGCCAAGTAACAATTGTTCACTCTGCAAACGCTTTGTCGCAACACGAGCAGGTGTCAAAACTTCAATTAATGCAGAAATTTTACTCCACATTATTTCTGATAATTTTAGGTCTGTATCCTCGATTTGCTCGCAATATGTTTTCAGCTCGAATAATCTTTCGAGCATATCAAGCGTAGAATGCCACCTTGTAGTGCAATCAAGAATGGCATTTTTTCCGTACATTGCTGACAATGTGGATTTTAAGAGAGGCGTGCGTAACTTCCTGACGATTTGCCTAGCTTTTTCCACAATTTGTGACACTTCTTTCTTTTTTTTCAAAAAATCACAGATGGCTAATTGAAGCGTGTGGGCAGCACATCGAATTGCGGTTATCGTGAAATCTGTTTCATTTAAAAATTCGGAAGTTTCTATGTCATCCAGACATATGTCTCTTGCCTCTTGATTCAATAAAACCTCAATCACTTCTGATTCTGTGATCTGGAGACGCGGTAGCGTCTCGACGCGAAGTACAAGAAAGACACCCTGTATACATGAAAGACACCCTGTATAAAACACCCTGTATAAATGTCGATCGACTGCCCCTGCCGTTTATCCATGTTCCGAGACCCTGCATATATATGTCGACTGTCGCTACCGCTATCCTTTACTCGTCGCCAGGCTATTCTGAAACTTATTTCATTAATATCTCATCACCCCTGCAATATTTTTTAAATTTAAAGGCATTTTTCTTATGTAAACCGCATATAAGCTTTCGAATAAGACCAATTCCGAAAAAAATCGGTCCACGCATGCTAGAGATATCGTAATATCGTCTCATGAAATTTCAGAAATTAAGAGAAAATTTTTCTTCTTCAGTCGAAATTTTGTCGTCGTCGACATAATACGTATACACACACACCTATCAGTTTCGCACACATGTTTCGTTCGTCGACTCTCGGGATCATTCCACAGAGTATATATCCTTATATATACCCTTATACCCTTACACCCTTATATACCGTTATACCCTTATACCCTTATACCCTTATACCCTTATACCCTTATACTCATATATATTCCCTTACACCCTTATACTCTTATATATACACCCTTCTATACCTTTATAACTTTACACCCTTATATACCCTTATACTCTTATATACCCTTATATCCTTACATCCTTATGCCCTTACACCCTTATATACCCGTATACCCTTATACCCTTATATACCGTTACACCTTTTACCATTTACCCTTATACCCTTTACCCTTGCACCCTTTATCCTTGCACCATTTACCCTTGCACCCTTTACCCTTGCACCCTTTACCTTGCACCCTTTACCCTTGCACCCTTCACCCTTGCACCCTTTACCCTTGCACCCTTTACCTTGCACCCTTTACCCTTGCACCCTTTACCCTTGCACCCTTCACCCTTGCACCCTTTACCTTGCACCCTTTACCCTTGCACCCTTTACCCTTGCACCCTTTACCCTTGCACCCTTTGCCCTTGCACCCTTTACCCTTGCACCCTTTACCCTTGCACCCTTTGCCCTTGCACCCTTTGCCCTTGCACCCTTTACCCTTATATACCGTTATACCTTTTATACCTTTTATACCTTTTATACCTTTTATACCTTTTATACCTTTTATACCTTTTATACCTTTTATACCTTTTATACCTTTTACCCTTATACCCTTATATATTTTCACATTTCACTGTTGAGCATCGGAAAATATTATTCGAGAAATTCGATTTGGAAAAAATGCAAATTTTCAACTTTGAACATCTTTTGAGTTCAAACAGTAATAGTTATTGATTATGAAAACCTGTTTTATTCATCATCAAACCTTAACTACCCCATCTTGTCCCACCTTCCCCTACAAGCTCAACCTAACAGTCGGGATTGCGGAGTTGTTGCGAGTGCATTTGCTGTTTCGTTATTATTCATCAATAAATTACCAGACAAAGTAACGTACAATCATGCGTTAATGCGTCAACATTTGATCCAAATGTTTCGATCTAATCGTCTGGAAGATTTTCCATGCATTCAGGATAAATAAACAAATTAATACGTGTGTATGAATATGAATTTGCAAATAATAGTACAATTAATCTTTGAAAAAAGAAGTGAGATCCCCTCAAAAACTTAAAAAAAGTAAAAAAATTACGCCAAGTACATCAAATCAAGTAAATCACAAAACATAGAAGATAATAATAATTACAAAATTAAAAAAAGATGTGAAATCAGAATGAGCTGCAAGTACATAAAGGTGCTTGCCAATGTATTAAATAATATTAAGCAGATATATTTTTATAGAAATAAATATTTTAATACGAATAAATATTTTATTCAAAACACTTGGCGCTGCGAAACCGAAAAAATGTTAGTTGTCTAAGTATTAATTAATAATTTACAATAACTCCCGTACAATCTAAAATACATAAACATATACATATTACAAACGCAGTCAGATTTATTCTACATATATACTCGAGCTCATTGTAGAAGGAACTTATTTCGCGCATGTTGAATGAGCTATTCAACTGTCGCGAGGTCTCTGTTCCCCCACTTTACCATGCGCAGCCGAAAGACCATTGGTGGTGGCATAGCCAATGAGCGCCAACATGCGCAGAACCGATCTAAACTCGTCGGTCGGCAAGTTCCTTCTAAAATGAGCTCGAGTATACTTAACTCTCATATCATACGTAGCATATCCAAACGCACACATACACACATTCACTCATTCACGAACTCACGCAAAAGAAAGAAAGAAGAAGATTAATGCAATTTATACATATGTATTCAGTTTAGCATAACCAATTCGGGGCGCAGCGCCAAGTATTTTGAATAAAATATATATTCGTATTAAAATATTTATTTCTATAAAAATATATTTGCTTAATATTATTTAATACATTGGCAAGCACCTTTATGTACTTGCAGCTCATTCTGATTTCACATCTTTTTTTAATTTTGTAATTATTATTATCTTCTATGTTTTGTGATTTACTTGATTTGATGTACTTGGCGTAATTTTTTTACTTTTTTTAAGTTTTTGAGGGTTATATCTGCACTATCATCACTACTATCTTCAATGTTATTTTGCTCGTCTTCGTCACTCAAAATTCTTACGGTTTTCAACATATTTGCAGCATTATCTACTGTGACGGTGTATATTTGTTTCATAGAAATACCAAATCTGCTGCACGTGTTCATAATTATAAATTTTAAATATTCGGCCGTATGGCCTTGAAACAATTCCACGACACCTAATGTGCGAATCTGTATTTTGTCCTTTTTTAAGAATTGTATATTAATTCCCAGAAATGAACGCCCCATGCATGTCGCACTGTCTGCTTTCAGCGATATTAATTTTCCTACTATTTCATCTTTAATTTTATTCCTTACTGTATCAGCTTCTATCATTACTGCATTACGAACTTTATGTGCATTGATTACTTCCGTTTGAGGTACCATGTTAATAATATCACGAAAAGCTTCATCGTCAATTAAGGAAAATGGCCGGCCGTGAATAGTGACTAATCTTAAGCAAGTATCCATTAAATCGAATTTTGCCTTCTTCCTATTGTTGGATCTAGTACATGTCCCCGTCCCAGGTGTTCTTTTGTAACTTTCTTTTTCCATCATTACAACAGTAAATTCGTTTGGGTGATGATTTTCTAAATGTTTCACTAAGTTTGTAGAATGATTCTAGAATTTGGAATTTACAAGATTAAAGATGGCAAAAAACATAAAAGAATAAATAAAAATGAAAGATTATGCAATGAAAATGTAAATATAGGTACTTACCGAAATTTCTGAAGCACATTCTTCAATTATACACCGCAACTTGTTGACAGCATTACAGTCTTTAAAGTACTTCCGCACAATGTCACACTTTTTCCTACCCATTGTAGAATTTTCTAATTTAATTAATTTTAACACTAATCTATTACCACTTTTATGTTACATATACACTATATTAACTCTAATTTAACAGTAATTTTAAATACACACTAATTTAAATTTTCACATGTACAGTATATCACGAATATAGTAACTACTACTAAGCTTTGACTTGTATCATTCGGCGCGTCGACAGCATCGCGAAGAAGTCTGTAGTCTCAACGGCCCGCCGCGCCATTGAAAACCGTTGCAAGCGATACAATGTTTACGGCGCGCATCAGTCAAAAGTAAAAAAGAATTCATATTACGACACTAAGAAAACCACTTATATTAAAGAACACTTTTCATGTTACAAGATAATGTTATGCATAATTATTTCAGTTTTGGTTTTTTTCATAATGATTTTGTAAAAGGTATGTTTACGCTTATATAGAAAAATCTGCAACCGTAATACTGGCGATCTCAATTAGACACTCTAAAATCGATACGAGAATCGATTGCAGAACCGCCTTGGAACCGATATAGAACCGAAAAAATAACGGTTCTAGAACCGAAAAATAACGGTTCTAGAACCGATATAATATCAGTTCTAGAACCGTAACCGAAACCGATATAGTCAGAATATCGGTTCTTTATAACAGTTATTCAGAATATCGGTTCTTCATAACTGTTTGATGAAGAACCGATATATAACAGTTTGAAACAGTTATTTCTAGAACCGTTTCAAACCCTGGTTAAAACTGCCCAAAATGTGCAATTTCGCCGTCCAACTCGACGCCGAGGCGGGCGGCATGTTTAAGCATTTCTCCAATTGTTGGAAACTTTAATAAATTATAGAGACCAAGCTACGGCACTGGCTCACCGGCGAACCGTGACGGCTTCCCCTCGCGTCTCGCGCGGATTTTCGGGTGGACCGAGTAGCTCGGGTCCCGCGGGATGCGGGGAGGGGTTTCGTTCGGCCGACGAGGCAAGTGCCGATTCCAGTCTCGCTCTCTTCCTGTGCGACTTCTAAACGGTACACCTCGTTAATTATTCTTCGAGTGATCCTTTTCCAGCGTCGGTCTTAACGGGAATGTGCGCCCAATGAGTAATCTTCCATCGTTATTCATTACAAGTGTCGGTCTCGGTCAGGAACTCAAGGAATATATATATTCGATTTATTTCTTACAGTTACGCTTTTGAGATTTGATACATTTTAAAAGAATCGAAAGACTTGCTCGGAACTCGAGGAAGTTTCGATAACAAATGTACAACATTAGTAATGTCGTCAAATTTTTCTCGTGGTATTAATATTTCAAAATTAATCTGCCTTTCGTTATAAATTGTTGAATTGTTTGAAATATCCCTTCCAGGATTAGCTTCAAATGTATCGGATATATTTTGTGCATTTACAGAAGAAGTATTTGGGCTGGTGGAAGTATTTAAAACCTCCTTTATTTTGTCCAAAATATTATATCTATTGGTTACCACCAAGCTATACAGGGTGTCCCAAAAATGCTGCGGTTCCTTAAAGGGGGTGATTCGGGGGGTGATTGCAAACAACTTTTTCCTTTGCGAAAATGCCCTCCGAGGTTTCGTTAACGAGATATTAATAAAAAGCACCGACCAATCAGAGCGCGAGCCTTCCGCTGAAGCTCCCGCGCTAGCGTGGCCGCGCGCCGGGCCGCGCTGCGACTACGAACAAGCAAGGCGGCATGCATCGAAGGAAATTGCGTAGAATGGCAAATGAAAAAGAAATAACAAAAAAATCGAACCTTTTGCCATGGTGTGTTTGCCATTTAAAGTGAATAATGAATAAAGGATAAATGGATGAAAATCGCGTGTAACGTAAAAAGACGAATACACATTTTTTTAGAAGATTCGAAAATAATAATTATTTGAAACGGGAGGTGTTACGTCCTGAAGGGACTGCCTGTAAATCACCCCGAGCGGTTGGAGTGACTTACCGGGTTCTTGCTCTGTCAAAGGGCTAAGGCCCACCTTGACTATACTTACCGGGGGGTAGAAAGGAAGAAAGGGTTGAAATAAGGCTTATACAGGGGAATTGAGAGGAACAATAATAATCGCATATATTCTTAATAAAGGTTAGTGGTTAGGTACATACCAGGAAACGGCGCTCCGTCTCCGTCGCTGTTTTCGGGGCGTTCGCTTTGCCGCCGGACCTGTCGTAGGACGTGTTCGCTCGCGTTTCGGGCTCGGGTGACGCAGGGATGTCGCTGAACCTGGCGTCCGTCGTCTCGCTGCGCTCGCTCCGTCGGTGTTCTTCGCGATCGCGGTGGTCTGTATCGGCGCGTGAGTGCTCTCCCGGCGAGGCCGTTTCCTGTGTATCGGATGGAGATACGCTCCGCCTAACCAGATCGACCGAGCGCGATTCGCGATACCGGACAGTGAAGCGAAGACGCGATCTAGACGGCGCGGCTCGCCGTCGCTACTCCCTAGCTCGAAGTCACAAAATCGAATGCATGCTATCGAGTCCGCGGTTGAGGACCCCGCCTCGCCTTCTCGAAATCGATCGGGGGAGAAATCGCCCCGTCGGCACCTGGCGGTCGCTGCCTCTTGTTGGGAAATATCGGGGCCCGGGCCGTCAACGGTCACGCTGAATCGCCGATTCGGAGGAAAGCGACGCGAGGACAGCGAGCACGGGATGGACCAGAAGGGCCCATGTAACACCTCCCAACTTAGACACGAAACGGTCTCGTGAGTCCGTTTCGTCGTTACCCGTGTGATGCTGTCCGCGCGTACACTTTCGTCCGACGACTTAAAATTACGAATGTCGCAACTAAATCTAAGGGGACCCGAAAGGGGAATTACAATAAATGAATCGGAGTTGGGCGAAGCAGTTAAATAAAATATTGTTACATTGTAACGCAAAGCAAAAAAAATTATAGTAATAATTATAGTAATAATAATATAACCCCAAAATTTAAGGAAGAATATGATAGTAATAGTAATGTAGCAAAAATAATAATAATAATAATAATAATAATTTTATTTACGGGACAAGCCCATTGAGCACAATAAGAAGGGATAATAACAATAGATTACAATTAAAACAATAAAAACAATAAAAATTATTAAAAAAAAAAAAAAAAAAAAAAATGAAAGAGGAATATAGTAATATAGCAAAAATTGAAAACAAGAATAATAATGATATCGCAAAAAAAATTGAAAGCGGTCGTGTAGTAAAATTAGCGAAGAGGGGGGGGGGGGCGACTCCTGGCGGTATCCGAGATGACGCTCGGAAGTCGCTGTACCTGGCGTCCGTCGTATCGCTCGCTCCGTCCTTCGTCTTCGCGATCGCGGTGGTTCGTATCGGCGCGTAAATGCTCTCCCGGCGAGGCCGTTCTCTGTGTGTCGGATGGAGATACACTCCGCCTAACCTGATCGACCGAGCGCGATTCGCGAGGCTGGACACTGAAGCGAAGACGCGGTCTAGACGGTGCGACTCGTCGTGGTGTTTTGCTGCCATCAGCGGAACCACGCCTTACAATATTTCGAAGCATGGCTCGGTACCCGTGAAACCTCTCGCTTTGTCTACATGAGTTCTATCACTTGTCCTCATGGACGGTATAACGGGTAGGTCGGGAGGAAAGGATGTAATGGCAAGAGGATGGGGTTTTGAAATTATTTGTGGGGGGGGGGGCGGTGTGGTGCCATTTCTATTTCCACTTTTGCCTCTTTCCTTGGGGACTGGCGATATTGGGTGCAGCGTGACTTCAAACAACGGTGTCCACTCCAAATAATAAGGAGGATGATGAAGATTCCTCCCAGTCCGGGCAATCCATAGGTAACATAGGTTGTTAGGGTTTTGGTTCGGTGATGGGTGGCCAGCTCCCTTGCCTGTCTTTCGATGTCCTCCAGGGCGATTGCGTTTGCTTTCGCTTGGGCATCGTGAAGGGTCCCCTGGGGTTCCTTTCCTTGATGGTCGGTCAGGATTTTCACGTGATGTTCCGTGAGTGTTGGCAGGAACTCCGTAATGTTTATGTCGATGGATGGCTTGTAGACGGTTGTCAATGCCTCGGTGTCGACTCCGGATGCCCAGATCTGATCCGCCCCGATTTTAGCCTTACAATCTCGCTTCAGTTGTAATATTCCTGCACCCTGGAGCATTTCATATCCGGCCGCGTGCTTGTTGCATTGGATCTGCAGGGCCTGGGTGTCTTTGGTGGAATATAACCAGCTGTTGGGTGCGACCATTTTCTTGAGGAAGGTTCGGCTTCCGGGAAGGGCCTTGATGTTGCAACTGGACCACTTGATGTTCTGTGGTTTTAACAACGCATCCGTTTCGCAGCTTGGTGCTTTCTCCAAGTCCTGGAGTGGCACGCTGAGTTCGCACATGTACATCCGAGGGTGTTTCCTGCATCCTGAGATGTCGTTCTCGTTGGGCATGAAGTATTGGGAGTTGGTTTGGCTGATCGCTAAATATTGTGTTCTTGGTACCATGAATATAGGGGTAGACACGTTGGTTGATATAGATTGGAACGATGGGCGCGGTTGTAGGTAATAAAGGTCGAAGGGAATTTGGTCTAGCAAAGGGATGTCGTGTGACAAGATGATTCGACCCTGTATGTAAGCTACGTTCAATTTGGTCACCCCTTGTAACTGTTCGGAATTCAGTTCTTCCGGGGTCAGCGGGAATTCGTACGGCGTGGTTTCGCGAATTCGTTCGCAAGTTTGCGCAAGCTGACTGGGGGACAATATTGCCGGATGTACAATACCGAGTTTCGCGAACGTGAGCGCGTCCGTAATTACAATGAGCGCGGTTACATATTCGTCCGCGTGCCTGGTCATCATATACGTCCACGTCGAAAATGCTAATTCTAATTCTACTTTCGTTTCGCGTTCGTCTAATTGTAGTGTACCCGCCGCTATTTCCTTATTGCAGTATTGGGCGTCGTCGCTGTCCAAGGTTCCGAAAAGGGCCTTACTTAGCGATCCGATGAATCCCAATGGTACCGATCGCTTGGTACGGCGTAGCGGTGGTTTTCCGAGTATGCTGAGTAGCAGTTCGTCGTAACGTTTATCGTCGCGGAGTTTTTGTTGTAGGGCCGCGTTTAGGGCGTCGGCTGGGCAAGGCATCCAGCTATGTGTTTTACATATTGTTTTCATCCGGTCAATCCGGGGTTGAGTCTGTGGTCTCGAGGCTAGTACTTCAGCGACTCCTATGCCCGTGACCAGCCTCCATTGGGTATGGAAGACTCGGAGGGGTCGGATTCTTTCGTAGTACAAGCCCGGGTTGTGGGTCAACTGCGATATCCGGTAGTCTCCGTCGATGATGTTACTATTAACGATCGTCCACAGGGACGCAAACAAAGCAGCCCATGTCTGTCCATGGTGGCCGCAGTACGAGCATTTCCCGGAAATGTCTTTCGCGGGGGAATTCTATCGTTCTATGTAAATGTTAACTGCAATTACAAAAACAAGTGTGATAAAGGGAGGGGGAGGGGTAGGTAGTGTTCTAGGGAGGAGGAATTCCATTGTTTTAAGTAATTGTTTACGAAAAACAAGTGAGATGAAGGAGAAAAGAAGGGGAAAAGTCCGATTTACGGAGTGTGGGACCGGGATTATGGGGATCGGCTATTTGAGCTCTCCCGCCGGTCCGTTGTAAGCTTAAACCACATTGTGCATTGTGCACATACGCTGCATTGGCGTCAAGGTGGTTCTTCTTTAACATAGGCATGTTTTAGTTTATCGAAATGCTTTATGATCTGTTGGCCCTTATCCGAAATTAATACTGCATTGTTCTGTTCGGTGATTGCTTTTATTTTGTAAGGACCGATGTAATGCGGGTCGAATTTATGGAGCCGTGGCTCTTTTTGAACGTAAACGAGGTCATTGGCGCGAATGTGACTTGATTACTTTTGCGGTCGTAAATATTTTTCGAACGCGATTTACTAGTATCCAAATTTGATCGTGTAGTCGTTCGGATTTCGTCTAGGCGCTCCACTAGGTTCTGTACGTATCCCGGGTATGTTAGTAATTCCTCGCGGGACATAGGCGTAAACGGATCTCTAGCTAATTGTCCGAAAACTACTTCGTATGGGGTGAACTTCGTTGATTCGTGCACCGAAGTATTGTATGAGTACATTGCGAACGGGAGGAGCAAGTCCCAGTCTTCGTATCTTTCCAGATAATGTTTTAAGTATTCTGTGAGGACTATGTGACTTCTTTCGAGGGAACCGTTTGTCTGCGGTCTATATCCCGATGTGGTTACGTGTTTAATTTTGAAAGTCTGGGCTATTCCCTGTATTATGTTATTAATGAAACTTGTCCCGCGATCCGTTAGTATTGCGCGCGGCGCGCCGAAGATCGCGATAAAGTAACGCGATAACGCGTCGGCCACGGTTACGGCTCGTATGTCCGGTAACGGGACGGCCATGCAAAATTTTGATAATTGGCATTGGATCGTCAATGCGTGACGGTTTCCACTTGGTGTTGGGGGGAGCGGTCCTACTGTGTCCAGGGCTACCTTATCGAAGGGTCTGGCCGGCGTATCGGTGATTAACATTGGCTCCCGTGTTTTGATGCGCACGAGCTTTTGTTATTGGCAGCTCCGGCAATTTCGTACGAAATCCTCTACGTCGCGGCGTAGGCGCGGCCAGTCGAATAGGCTGCGTATGCATCGGTAAGTCTTCGTCACGCCCTTGTGCCCTCCTATCAGGCTTTCGTGATAGTGCCGGATGATTTCTTCCCGTTTACCTTCCGGTGGTAGTTGCATTTCGCCGGTACAGATCGTAATTGTGATGGTTGTATGTTTGAAAATTATTTGGCAGTATTTCTGGAGCGCCGTGGCGTCGAAACGGTGTAAGGTTTCGCCATACGTCGCTACTCGGAGCGTGCGGACGCGTTCGGTCTCTATGGCGTCCCTGAGTGCTGTTAATGCCGACGTGAGCTTGTCTTCTCCCATTTCATGGTAGAAGCTTCTTGCTCCGACAACGCTGAAAACTTTTCCTTCCTCATTGCGGGTGATTATTACGCGGTTTCTGATTAGTATTTCGGATGATATTTTAGTTTCGTCGAAAAGTCCGATAGCTTTTAAAGTTTTGCAAATTGGACTAGTTAATATTCTGTCGGATGATATAAAATGGGCATAGTTATCGGGGGTTGACGCAAGCGTGGTCTTGACGATTTTTACGTCGCATCGCGTTGGGTGGACTTCGTGTTCCGTGGTGTCCTGCCTGTATCCTGATGTTTCCCGCATGGTTGTTGGAAAATTTGGCGGGTCCACGAATGGCCCGCATACGGTTTCTTGGAACTCTGATAGGTCAGGCATCTTAGTCACGTTAGACCTTCGGCTTGTGCTGGGTTTCTGCCTGGGGGGCGATTGGTCTCTCTGCCCCTTCAGGGTCTTGTCCTCCGGACAAATCATGGTCGACTGCGGGATGTCCAGGGCTTCCGCGTGCAGAGGTATTCCCCATGACACCCGCTTCTTTGGGATTGAATGTAGGTCCACTGTTTTCTGGGGACTGGAGTTATCGGGGGTATTCAATGCCTCCCCTTCTTCTTTTCATGGGTATTCTTCGTCAAGACTCTTCAGGATGGTGAGTTCTTCCTGTGTAATCGGGCTTATGCACGAGTCATCGCTTAATATGGCGGAATCCTCGTTGCCTTCTTCTGGATCGTCGTTTTCCGTGTCTAGGAACTCGGGCATTCCTGCCTGTCCTTCTGTTGTATCCAGAACGGTAGAGTTCGCCCTGCTCTCCAGGCCGGCCGTGTTGTCTGGCGGTTGTAGTTCTTGTTCGAGTTCGTGTCCTTCTAGCGTTGAATCTTCTAGGTCGAACGACGGTGGTTCTTCATAATTTGGTCTGGGCGCTCCTTGACGACGCGTGCTAACGCGTGTTCCTATACCTTCCTTTTCGCTCTCCTGGGCGGTTTCCTTCGAGGTAGTCGGGAACGCGTGTGAGACAGGGTTTCGCGATAGTGCGTCGGCGTTCGCGTTTACTCGGCCGGGCTTATAAATGATCTCGTATTGATAGTCGGCGAGCGTAATCTTCCAGCGGGCGAGTCGCGACACCGGATCTTTTACCGACGAAAGCCACTGAAGCGGTCGATGGTCGGTTACCAAAAAAAATTTTCGTCCATAAATGTACGTGCGGAATTGTTTTACGGCGTAGACTATCGCGAGGCATTCCTTTTCGGTTGTTGAGTAGTTTTCTTGGCAGGGATTGAGTACCTGCGAGGCATACGCTATTGGCGGATCTTCGCCTATTTTTCCTTGACATAAAATTGCGCCGACCGCTACGTCGGAGGCGACAGTTGTAATTATGAATGGTTCATCGTAATTTGGGTAACGTAAAACCGGCTCTTTGCAAAGTGCCTGGCGTAAATCTTCGAAACTCGCTTGATGACTCTCTCTCGAAAAGAATGGAGTTTTGATGCTAGTTAGCTTCGTGAGTGGCCTAGCGCGTCTAACCATTTCAGGGATAAAGCGACGATAGTAATTCACAAGTCCCAGGAATTGCTTTACGTTTTTTCTGGTTTTCGGCACGGGGAAGGCAGAGACGGCTTTAATTTTCTCGGGGTTGGGTCTTACTCTGTCCGCGGATATTATGTGCCCCAAGAATATGACTTTGTCCTTAATAAACTTGGCCTTCTCCGTCTGTAGCGTCAAGTTATGCTCACGTAGGCGTTCAAAGAATCTCTCGAGTTGGTCTATGTGCTCCGCGAACGTGCGCGAGTATACAACCACGTCGTCTAGATACACGAATAACTCTTTACCGATAAGCCCGCTCAACACCCGGTTCATTAAACGCTGAAAGGTGGCTGGGGCGTTCTTTAACCCGAACGGCATGCGGAGGTATTCGTAATGACCATCGAGGGTGGTAAACGCGGTTTTCGCGCGATCTTCGGGGGCCATAGGGATTTGGTGAAAACCGTTCGCCAAATCGAAAATCGAGAAGAGTTTGGCCCCGCCTAAGCGATCGAGGATATCCGAGATCCGCGGAAGGGGGAAACGGTCGTCTATCGTTTTGGCATTCGTGAATCTAAAATCTGCCACCACCCACCAGAGTTTCTTTCCATCGGGGGCCGATTTCTTGGGGACCACGTGCAGTGGTGAGTTATGTGGCGATGACGTAGGCTGCGATTATTCTCAGTTCTTCGAGATTGCGTGTTTGCCTGGTGATTTCCTCGTCCAGCAACGGGGAGTGCGGGTATTGTCGGGTAAATACCGGCGTGGAATCGGTCATCGGGATAGTGTGCTCTATCGTTGTCGTTCCGCCGAGCGGGTCTCCGGGTACGAAGAACCTGTCTGAATGTCGTGTAACTAAATCCTCGATTGACTGGCGCGGTTCCGGTTCCAGCTCTTCCAGTTTCAGCGTTTCGACTATATGCTTTAATCGTTCTTCAGGGGGTTTCTGTTCGACGCGGTAATCCCCGAGATCTTGATCCTCGTTGGCGTCGAATTCTTCTTCGAAAATAAAGGGGATACCCATTTCATTCTCCATGAGACCATCGCGATTTTCGGGGAAGCAGATATTTACTTTGCTCTCATTTAATCGTAGTTCCGGATTTTCCATTAGGTGCGCACGAAATTCCTCATGGCTCCTTTTGCATCCTTCTAGCGTATTTTCTAGTTCTTTTGCATTAGAGAAGATTATGGGGTTGATCGGGCGGTTCGCCGTTACCATCGTGCGTTGGTGGTAAGATATTATGGCTTCCTCCTGAAGCAGGTACGGGCTCCCGACTAGGCCCGCAACCCCTTCAGGTAAATATGGCATGCTTATGACGTGGAATAGAGCCCAGTTGCCGTTGATTCTCAGGCGAGTCGTCCCTATGGTCATAACCTTCCCGTTCAAACCGCCGCCTTCTATGGGGTCTCTACTTAAGACGGGGGCCTCCGAACTCGCGGACCGTATTTCGAGCAGGTTTAGCGCGGAGCCTGTGTCGACGATGAATTCTCCCTCACCGTTTTCCAGCTGTTCGGCCTTAACCCGGATGCGGGGGGAATCTGCGCGTCCGAGGACCGTCGCGGGTTCGGACTTCCCCGGGGGAATCTCGGTGATCCTGGGGCCAGCGAGAAGGACGCGCCCGCCTCGTCCCGGTTGGACGAGCGGGCGCGCTGGTAGTTTAAATGTTCGCGGTTTTCAAAAAATGTGTCGCGATTTCTCGATCTTCGCGGTACGCGAGTTTCGTACCCTTCCGGTTCGTGAGGCTCGTATAATCTTCGTTCGCGGGGCTCGTACGTCATAAGTTCCCGAGATCGCGACTGTCTATCGTATCGCGGTTTCTCCCGTTGGGGTCTCCGCTGTGGAACGAGCTGTCTGCTCCCGTCGTACAGCGGTCGTTCGCCCTGCCTTGTCAGCAAGGTCGTCCGCCGGCGCGGCGGTGTCGGGTCGCGATAATACGCGACGGCGCGATCTCTTGGGTCGCGATAATACGGCTCGCTATGATACTCCTCGTCGAAATCTTCGTCTCGATAGCGAGGGGAGCTATAGGCGGAATACGAGGCATGGGGCTCGTCGTATGGGACCTCCTCAATCGGCTGTCTCCACTCGGTCCATTTTCGCTGGGGATCGTATGGGGCCGGGGTGCGCGCGCTCCGAGCGTGCCCGTACACATCGTCGCGAGGCAAGCCGGATTTTTCTAATTCTCGCCTTTGGATGTACAACGCTAAATCGAACGCGTCGTCCAACGTTTCTGGATCTCGCAGCGCTACCCTAGCCGAGATTCTTTGGGGTAATCCCGCGATAAACGAGGAGCGTGCCAATCGATCAATGTCCCTCAGGGTCTTTTCGTTATTAGTCCCGACCATTTCTTTTGCCCTTAAGGTCACCTGTCGGTGCAGGCGGACTACACGGTGAATAAAGTCAATTATACGTTCTCGCGGTCGCATGCTTATATCCTCCAGGGCTGTCCGAAGCTTCTCATAATTACGACACGGAGAGTAGCGGGCCCGTAAGAGGGAGAGCAGTTCGGCCACGCTATTACAATCTCTCCCTTCGACATAGAATCTAACTGGCTCATCTAACTTGAATATGAGGCCGTCCAGGAACCTGTCCTCCTGACTTGACGGTATACGTTTCGTGGCGCGCTGTATCGCGGCAGCGAAATCCTCCAAAGTTACTAAGTCAGGGTCAAACCGGGGGACGCTGTCTAGCTCCCGATCCGTTTTTTCTTCGTCGGCTCGAGATTGCCATATGTCCATTCTGGACGATTCCATGTCGTTCGTTCGCATGCCGAAGGATACTTCACCGCCCTGAGGCGGCGGGGGAGGAGGTATAGCCGGAAGGGCTGCAGTAGAGGATCGTGCGATAGATGATAATCCCGAAGTCGGGGACCTCAAAACACCACCTGGCATTGGTGTGCAATGCTTAGCAAGAGACGGTGAGTGGTAGGAAGCGTAGTCAAGTTACGAGCAGATAAGATTGCGGCAGGTCGCGATTATACGCGACGGCGCGATCTCTTAAAAGGAAATGATTAGAAGAATCATATCCCACTTCTGACACCAGTTGTTACGTCCTGAAGGGACTGCCTGTAAATCACCCAGAGCGGTTGGAGTGACTTACCGGGTTCTTGCTCTGTCAAAGGGCTAAGGCCCACCTTGACTATACTTACCGGGGGGTAGAAAGGAAGAAAGGGTTGAAATAAGGCTTATACAGGGGAATTGAGAGGAACAATAAGAATCGCATATATTCTTAATAAAGGTTAGTGGTTAGGTACATACCAGGAGACGGCGCTCCGTCTCCGTCGCTGTTCTCGGGGCGTTCGCTTTGCCGCCGGACCTGTCGTAGGACGTGTTCGCTCGCGTTTCGGGCTCGGGTGACGCAGGGATGTCGCTGAACCTGGCGTCCGTCGTCTCGCTGCGCTCGCTCCGTCGGTGTTCTTCGCGATCGCGGTGGTCTGTATCGGCGCGTGAGTGCTCTCCCGGCGAGGCCGTTTCCTGTGTATCGGATGGAGATACGCTCCGCCTAACCAGATCGACCGAGCGCGATTCGCGATACCGGACAGTGAAGCGAAGACGCGATCTAGACGGCGCGGCTCGCCGTCGCTACTCCCTAGCTCGAAGTCACAAAATCGAATGCATGCTATCGAGTCCGCGGTTGAGGACCGCGCCTCGCCTTCTCGAAATCGATCGGGGGGAGAAATCGCTCCGTCGGCACCTGGCGGTCGCTGCCTCTTGTTGGGAAATATCGGGGCCCGGGCCGTCAACGGTCACGTTGCGCTTACGACGAACCTCCGCGGTTCGTCGACCTGCCCGACACGCGCGAGGCGATTCCGCTGAATCGCCGATTCGGAGGAAAGCGACGCGAGGACAGCGAGCACGGGATGGACCAGAAGGGCCCATGTAACAGAGGATAAGGAATACGTAAAATTCCTTGTGTTAATAACATATGCACGAAAAGGTAATGCAACAGGAAATTAACGAAAAGTGATCGTAGTTCGTTATTGTGATAAAAATCCGTAACTCAATAACGGCCAGCACTGTTGCTGATAACGAATAAGTCTGTTTAAAAAGGCCGAATAAATATTTTCGTACGAGAATTTTGAGAATTATCGCCGGAAATAAGCCATAGCTTGCGTTAAATTTAAAAATGAATGATCACCATTAAAGTAACTAAAACTCACCCTTGTAGAAAATTCACCTGCAACTTGGAAGCTTGTGTCACTGGGTCACTGAACCGATCCTGGTCATCGATGGACGAGCCCAGTGCACAGCTGATCCCAGGTATACGACACTACCCAAAGTTAAGGGTCGCAATGTCAGGTGCGTCCAGGTCAACGTACCGAATATTCACTTCACTGCACGGCTACTAACACTGATCACTTAATGTACTTTTCATGGAACGTGTTGTTCCTACGTTATAAAAATTGGTGGAAATGAATTTTTACTTGGCGTTCGGAGCCGTGGGTAATCCCCGCGCAAATTCTCACGCTGCAGCACTTGCGCCCTCGTTATTCGGGGGGTACACCCAGAACATCGCGTAATACTCTTGAGCAGAGAACATTTGTCTGCGACGTGATTGCTGACTGCTGACTGACAAGATTTTTTCCAAGCGACTTCTTCTACCCCCACATAGTTTCTCTCGTTCCATTATGAGTTGACCCCCACCAGGCCAAGAGGCTTCAGGGAAAAAGAAGCCAGCACATTTTCGGAACACACGTGTTTTGCAGAAGTGCAACGAAAACTTTCACAAAAGCCCGCGCTCCGTCCTTCTACTGCCAATGTACCCATTGCTTCCAGATAGAAAACAGACACCACGTGTATCGGTTCGAAAGGGTCCGAAGGGAAGAGACGCAGAAAGTCTTCGAGTTGCTATAAAGAAGAAAATGCACCCCATTCCTGTTTCCCCTTTCTGACACCCTGAGTTCACGTCTGCTTCGAGGCGGAACCAATTAAGTCATAAATTATCCGAAACTGTAGGAAACCGTTCTCTACCGCCGACTTGCGGGACAATACGGTCATAAACCGCGACCCTGGCGAAATGCTCTGGCTGATCAGCCTGATTAATTTTGGAGAACTAGAAATTACAGAGTATTATCCAGCATCAATACGTCCCGCGGAGAGACACAGGAAAAGAAGGGATAGCCCGCTGACTGCGCGTAGTCCCGCCTGCTTCGTCCTACCCTCAAATTTAAGACGCATCCCTTATCTCTCGAGTATAAACACGTGCTCGAATTTCAAAACGGGTCCGATTGGCCCCAAACTAACCAATCTGCCCTGCATCCCTCCCAAATAGCCACTGTCCTGAAGAGGCCCTCTTCACAGCAATATCTCCTCCCCAAGGCCCACGAACTACGATCACTTTTCGTTAATTTCCTGTTACATTACCTTTTCGTGCATATGTTATTAACACAAGGAATTTGACGTATTCCTTATCCTCCCACTTCAAATAATTATTATTTTCGAATCTTCTAAAAAAAATGCGTATTCGTCTTTTTACGTTACACGCGATTTTCATCCATTTATCCTTTATTCATTATTCACTTTAAATGACAAACAAACCATGGCAAAAGGTTCAATTTTTTTGTTACGTCTTTTTCATTTGCCATTCTACGCAATTTCCTTCGATGCATGCCGCCTTGATTGTTCGTAGTCGCAGCGCGGCCCGGCGCGCGGCCACGCTAGCGCGGGAGCTTCAGCGGAATGCTCGCGCTCTGATTGGTCGGTGCTTTTTATTAATATCTCGATAACGAAACCTCGGAGGGCATTTTCGCAAAGGAAAAAGTTGTTTGCAATCACCCCCCAAATCACCCCCTTTAAGGAACCGCAGCATTTTTGGGACACCCTGTATAGCTTGGTGGTAACCAATAGATATAATATTTTGGACAAAATAAAGGAGGTTTTAAATACTTCCACCAGCCCAAATACTTCTTCTGTAAATGCACAAAATATATCTGATACATTTGAAGCTAATCCTGGAAGGGATATTTCAAACAATTCAACAATTTATAACGAAAGGCAGATTAATTTTGTAATATTAATACCACGAGAAAAATTTGGCGACATTACTAATGTTGTACATTATAAAAGAAGCACTCGTGAAGCAAAAGAGCGAAAACGACAATATTTAAAATTCGGAAAGGGTGTGTGGCAGTCTTTCTTTAACAAACATATTTGGGAAAATACACGCTTGAAATGTGGGATTAATTACAACAGCTACAATTTATCTTTACATGGTACAACAGGGAAATTTTCCGGTAAGTTAATTTATTCACTATTAAGTTTTACAATAAAAGTGAAGAAGGAAGAGAAAAATGCACGATTTATTCGAGGTTCGAATAGTTTTTAAACGCACGTTTGCATAATTTGAATCCTATCCTTTTACCCGTAACGGAACGGAGAGGGTATATGCGTTTGGCGAAAGAGATATTATTTATTTATTTTATTATTATTATTATTATTATTATTTTCTAATTCTCATCCTGTTATTTTTTCTATATTTAGGATATTGTAAATGTAACACAAGTGTGGAGTGCGTACTGTCAAGAACGAGTACAGACCAAGATGTGTTGGCTGAATTTTCGATTATTCCTGGGTCGGGCACAGGTTGCGGACCTAGTTATCTTCGAGGAGATGAAGTAAATGCAGTCGTCAAAGATATAGATCAATATGGATCAGTTGATCGGTACACTGCTACCTGTAGCAAAGATCTGATGAGAACTGGAGATCCAAAACCGGCAATTATACACAGTAGCAATGTACTACATGTTGCAAAGTCAACTCTTTTAAAAACACAATATTTGCATACTGACCCAATTGCAGCATTGGATACTATGAAATGTACAATGCATGCGAACGAAATCCACGATATCAGACAAAATCCGTTTTATGTTGACTACTGGACGAATGAGCAGCTACATGCTTATAAAAAAGTATGCTTTCTATACGGTGGAAGTGTGTGCGTTGATTCGACGGGACTCAAAATGCACCCCATCAGAAGAGTCCACAGTAACATAGAACGATCCATATTTATGTACATAATTAGGTAATGCAGTAATTCTTATTAGTACACATTAATAAACAGTTTTCCGAATTTTAGAAATATTATAGACTTTACTTTTCAGATTGAACAATTTATGTATTTATATAATCTCCCTAATACGTCTTGACTGGGTCGACTCTTATTACAGAATGAATATGTCTACTATTTTCGTTGTTAACATAAATAATATACATTTTGTTTCTTAAACGAGCGTTTACATATTTTCCACGACGATGAATAAATATTACAATAAAACCAACAACTTCGTGTAATTCCATTTGAATTTCCCTCCGAAGCTTCGTTCACATCGTAGCAGGATAACGGCAATGCGACATCTCCCCTGTCATTCAAAAAAGATGTTTCCTAAGGAAACAGTTTTTTAGATTTAATATCATGCACACAATTACACCCTCAGAACTAATTCTGAACAGTGAAACGTACCAATTACCAGGATAACGCAAACTGCTTAACTCCGAGTAAAGCGATTTTCAAATGCAATTTTCTCGGAAAATCTTGAGAAGCGCGCCCTACTGCTTTGCCAAATTAACTTCGGAGGCGACATCTTCAAATACTGCAAGGTTCAGGAAAATCCGTTTCCCGTCGACCTTAGTGTCCCCTTGTTAGTACAAAAAATTCATCGATTCTATATATGAATAAAAAAGTATTTATTATGATTCGATACAAGTAGGTATCGATACTTTTCTTTTGTTACCGAGTAAGTATCGATACTTTCATTCGATATAAGTAATGAGTCAAAGTATCGATACCTTGGTGGTATCGATTCATCCCTACCCGAGTGGGGTGTATGTAGGCTGAAAAAGGGGACACCTTCAAGGACCACCGTTGGTGAGAGTCTTTATGTGTGATTTCCCTGGCCCGTTGCAAGAAAAATTCTCTGACCTTTGTATTTGAAATAAAAAGAAACAAGGTAATTTTAAACCACTATGGCCTACTGCCACATCTGCAAAGAGTTGTAAACCGAGGTAGGTTCGAACGGTCACGGCAAGGGTGTTCCGCGCTAGCCGTGGGGAAAACCGTGACGAGCTATCATGGGTCGCGATGCTTTAACATAAACTGTACACGCGGGTAGGTTTCTTAATTGTGCCACCTTCAACTAAGCTCCGCCAGGGTGGTGGTCATTGGAAAAACGGAGATTTCGTTAAACCGTTAAAGTGAGGGATAAGTTAGTATCGAAGTAACGCCAACTGAGGGAAGTTGCTAGTACCTACACGAAATTCTTGTCCGCGCCCTGTGACGGTGATCCGACAGTGTCCGAGCGTCAGTTTTCGTTCACATTTTGCGTCCACATCTAAATCGGTCAAATCACTCGCACGCACTGCAATCATCATGTGTCAAACCAGACAATTATCGATTTTTTGCAATTGTATGAAAGTGAGCCGTGCATATGGAACCCGAGTAATGCCGCACATAAATCTAGAAATTCGATACACGATGCGTGGAAGCGCATAGAGAGGAAATTATCAGCTGGATTTACAGTAGAAGATTTGAAAACGAAGAAGGACTCGTTGATGGCACATTACTGGAAATTATTAAAAAAAAAGTGAACGCGAGCATTCGAACTGGTTCCGGAACCGACGCAGTTTACAAACCGGATTGGTTTGCATATAAATACATGATATTCCTGCAAGGGAACTATACACCAAATGCAACACAAAATTCGGAGCTATGTTATATTTTATATCATTTTTCTACATATGTAATATAAAAGAATGGGGCGCTTAAATTTTGTCAATTTTAAAATTAATGTGAAGTCAATGTTGCAATGCGACAGTGCCGTTGGTGCTAAATGATTGTGCATAGTAATAGGGGAGAGTCGTGCAGTACCGACCGCTCTAAGTTTTTTGGATATATCTTGGGGTAGAGTCGATAAAAATCAGAAATTCAAAAACGTGTTTGTAGTATAGATAAAACTTGGTAAGAGGAGGGAAATTATTTATGTGAAATTGAATAATAGAATTGATAATTCGCAAAAGTAAAAAAGTTGTAATTTCTAGGAAACTAAAAATTGTCCTCCAGTACCGACCAACTATTAAATTAGTAGATTTTTAGGTCCAAATGATTAACAATGTTAATAAACCCATTTAACTAGTACAATACAAGATTCTTTTCAAATGTTATTTGTACAAACTCGCAAGTCAGATGATTAATATTCTCCTGATCTGTGCATTCGACATGTGTCCAACCGTCACATACGGTACACTGCACCCAATCTTTGTCAAATGATAGTAGTAAGGTAAGGGGGATTCCAACTCAGGTCCTCTGAGGGGAGCGTGGGGGCGGGGGGAAGTGAGGGCGCGCGGGGGAGTGCGGTGGAGGGAAACATGGGTGCGGGGGGGAAGCGGGGGAAGCGGGGAATGGATGACCGGTTGCGCGCGCATGAGCCGCGGAGTGGGGGAAGCCGCAATCGTGGAGGGGATCAGTCCGGATCGAACCGCCGCGGAGACCTCTCCACGTCGGACCCACCCCCGAAAATTTCCACCGAGGGTCATCCCCTCCCTCTAAAAAAATTTCTGGGGCCGGGTCTTGTATGAAAAATCTTTTTTCAGACTCGATCCAGCCCCAGAAATTTTTTTCCCCAAATATTTTTTTTTTCAAACCATTATAAAGCTGAAATTGCTTAATACTTTATCGGATGACGTTGGACAATGTCGGGGAAGATCGGCTTTTTCCAAACCACGCATTTGGAGGAGCGAAAGAGAGAGCAATACTTTAAAAGCTAAATTCGGAGGAAGGAAAGAGAGAGCAATACTTAACGTCGCAGCGTCTCGCGCGATCGCGTGTAACTCGAATCCTCTGCAGCAGCCGTGCGGGATGACGTCATTTAGCAGCGCGAATCATAGAAATAATTATGCAGCGTCAGCAGAAATGCTGAATCTTAAAATTAGATGGTGAGAGAAGGAGGCGGAAGGCGGGTAAATAAAATTGAGAAATAATATATGGTTAAGAAATTTTATTTTAAAATGAAAGAATATAATTTAACATTTTTCCTACGAGCATCAGCTAGAATATCATTGATGGCGCATGCTAACAGTTCGCAATCTATATGATAATCCTCACAGTAATGTTCACTATCACATATTATTTTAGCAGCTTGACGCACATCTAACGTTTCACAGGCAACATCGCTCTGCTGTAGCACGTTAACAAAAGTTTTAAATTTCGTCTGCACATCTCTTACATTTTGATACAGTCGCGAATATACATAGCCTATACATGGTTCAAGATTTAATAAAAATGTTACTGTATCCGGTTTGAAATACAACGGCTTATCATGTAGCGTTATCCTTACAATTGGAGAATTATAGATCTTACAAAAATCTATCGTTAATTTATCCATCTGCATCGAAGGTGATCCAGGTAATCGTGAACGTTCTTCAATGGCTGTACGACTGCTGCATAACGCATGCCAAGTATGCCATGGCAATGTGAGATACATCCCACGATTATCGCCGAGAACAATTTCTACATCGATCGTAGGTCATACGCTGATTCCAATTTCCAAATATTTACTACCCATGGATGTTAATGCGTATCTTCTAACCATGATACGCGATGTTCGGCGCGGGCTAAGAGAACAATGAAAGATATGAAATTGTTTGCACAAACATAAAAAATTTAAGAATATGTAAAATTAAGCCATACCAAACAACTGTCTCCTCCCCACATTGAGCTATACCATCATCCTGCATGATCGGAACGTAATAATTCATACGTTCGGCGTTTTCTTCGACACTAGTACTGCACTTTTTTTCAGAGTAGTATTTGTTCCGTCGAAAGTCACTGAGGCTACAGAGCGATTGATGGAATAGCGTCGGAGAGCGGGCTTAAATAGCGGTGTGATTGCTTCCCCCACCACCACATTTTTATTTTAAAACTTCCAACTTTTCCATAATGTTTTTTCAATCCTAACGATGCAACATATCACATGATCATATGTAATTTGAGTCTCACCCTCAAGGATAAAAGTCTTGGCACGTGTCGAATGTAATATGATACTTTTGAAAGCGTCAAATCTTAGAATTAGGTGTCAGCAGAAACTGTGTCGTAGATTTTGCGCGCTATTTCGTCATAAGCGTGAATCATAGAAAGAATTATGCTGCATCAACAGAAACTGCAGAGAACCATGTTGGGACGGATCGCCATTTTTTACATGCAATGCATTCGATGGAGAGGGTACACCGAAAGAGTTAGACAGAGATATCGAATCATGGTACCTATTTATAAAAGCGCGCTCCAAACTGCACAAAGCCTCAAATCGTTGCAACGCGTTGCGTGGAAAAGATATCACATTTACATTCCATTTACAATCATGGAAGAATTCATGCAAACAGAACGTCAATTGTTGGATCAATCCGAACGATTGATTTCGCGAGAAGAATACCTCGCGTGGGAAGAACGGTGCAACGAGTGTATTGAATCGTTGGAAGAACACAGCCGAGTGAAACGTCCTCGATTATCGATTGGGGTTCGACAATCGTTGGTTGCTCGAATCGCGCGACTCGAAGGACTAAAATATTCGTTGCGCGGACGTTTCGTGCGTGAAGGTGCAGGACATTCCAGCACAGGACTTTTGTGGCGTGAAATAGACACTGCGTTCGAAAGCCGCGTATTAACTGGTGCCGTGCTAAATTCAAATTACATCGAGCCGCGCAACTTTCTCCAAGATGCAGCAACCATTGTGCTGGAGCATGTGCAGGATGCTTTGAGGAAACATCGAAGCCTCAAAGTGAACACGGTGTTCAACGGTGAATTTGTGGCGGGTGACAAGCATGCTTGTAAAAGCATTAATACCCGAAACTGTGAACTCTTCCACACATCCGATCTGCAAGAGTGGTACCAACGATGCGTTATCGAACCAACCCTGGCATCGTTGGAAGAGTTCCAGGAACGCGACAGTGGATGGGCATTGACGAGAATCCTGAATCTGACAGTCAATGTTAACAAGTACAATCCACTGCGCGCGGGGTGTCACTACAGGTTACCACAGAAATTGTTGCTAAAGAATGCAACAATTAGTGTACAATCCACAGACAATGCGTGTTTCGCGTGGGCAGTGGTCGCCGCTCTACATGCAACCGAACGAAATGCAGACCGCCCGAGTTCATACCCAGACTATGCTTCCATGCTAAATCTCCAGGGTATTGAATTTCCAATGTCCCTGGAGCAAATTGGGAAGTTTGAGCGGCAGAACGAAATCTCCATCAACGTATACAGTTTCGAGGAGCGACTGGAGAAGGACAATGAGAAGATAACTGTTGCAGTCTTTCCGCTGCGTCTCACCAGCCAAAAGAGGGATCGACACATCAACCTGCTATACACACCGTATCAAGAGCACGGCGATGTAGGACACTTTGTACTGATCAAGAACTTGTCCCGGCTGGTGAGCATGCAGCTGAGCAAGCACAAAGAAAAGAAATTCATCTGTGACCGGTACGTATATAAACTTGTGAAATGTTGAAATGTCTCGCAAAAAAATTAAATAAAATTTTTTATGGTTTTGCAGATGCTTGCACTACTTTGGATCTATCGATAAGTTGGAGGCCCATGCAGTGGACTGCGGGAATATGAACGATTGTGCCATTCTGCAGCCCAGCGAAGGCAACAATTTCCTCAGATTCAAGAACCACTGCATGATGGAGCGACATCCATTCGTGGTATATGCAGATCTTGAGTGCATCATCGAAAAAACGGAGGACCGCAGGATGGGTGATGCGGATTCTAAATTACACGCGTACCAGCAACATAAAGTGCACAGCATTGCATATTATATGCATTGTTCGTACGATACATCGCTATCGATATATCGATGTCGCCGCGACGCGGATTGTATTTCATGGTTCGTCGACGAACTAAAAAATTTTGCAGATTTTGCCAAGCCCATTCTAGTCAATAATACTTCTATGGAAAAGTTGACGAAAGACCAGTGGATAACATTTCGCAATGCAACAAATTGTCATATTTGCGAAGAGCCATTCGAGGCAGATGATGTACGAGTTCGCGATCATTGTCATATATCCGGGCGGTTTAGAGGACCCGCACATTCGAAATGCAATTTAAAATATAGAAATGCGTTTTACATCCCCATAGTTTTTCATAATTTATCCGGCTATGATTCACATTTCATTATCATGGAAATAGCTACCGCTTTCAAAGGTCACGTTGGCGTATTACCAATAACTAAGGAAAAGTATATTTCTTTCACAAAAAATGTTGAAGATCCGGCTGAATCAGACTCGCGAAATCATATTAAATTGCGATTCATCGATTCATACAAATTTCTCAATACCAGTCTCGACAAATTAGCATCTTTTCTTAACGCAGATCAATTGAAAATTTTACGATCCCAATTTGAAACATTATCCATTGAAGATTTCAATTTATTAACGCGAAAGGGTGTCTTTCCATATGAATATCTTGATTGTGCGAACAAGCTGCAGGATCCGTGCTTACCACCGCGCGAGTCATTCTACAGTTCGTTAACGGGTGAGACTGTATCCGAAAGCGATTACGCGCACGCCGAGACTGTTTGGCAACGTTTCGGGATTAGAACCTTGGGCGAATACAGCGACTTGTATTTGAAAACAGATGTCTTGTTATTGGCAGATATTTTTGAAAATTTTCGCGAAAGTTGTATCAAGAGTTACGGATTAGATTCAGCGCATTATTATACATTACCTGGTTTCACGTGGGATGCTATGTTAAAACATACCAAAATTACATTCGAATTGCTCACCGACGTCGATATGGTCATGTTTATCGAACGTGGTATACGTGGAGGTTTAAGTCAATGTTCCGGAAGATACGCACATGCCAATAACAAGTACATGCCATCTTACGACGCATCGGAACAGTCATCGTACTTGATGTATTTTGATGTGAACAATTTGTATGGATGGGCAATGTGTCAGCCCTTGCCATACGCTAAATTTCAATGGGTCGAAGATGTTGCAAATTTTGACGTGTCTTCGATCGCTATCGATTCGCCCACGGGATATATTCTCGAGGTAGATCTGGAATATCCGCAACGTCTACACGACGCTCATGCTGATCTACCATTCTGTCCAACGCGTGCCAAACCACCTGGCAGCAGACAGGATAAGTTACTTGCGACATTATACAATAAGCAGCGTTACGTTATCCATTATCGCAACCTGCAGCAGTGCACGCGACACGGTCTTCGTATTACAAAGATACATCGCGTGCTTCAATTCGCTCAATCTCCCTGGCTCCACGATTACATCGAACTAAATACACGGCTCAGAACAGCCGCGACAAACGATTTTGAGAAAAATTTATATAAATTGATGAACAACGCGGTATTTGGTAAAACTATGGAAAACGTGCGAAATCACGTGGATGTAAAACTTTTAACACATTGGGATGGACGTTTTGGTGCAGAGGCAATGATCGCGAAACCGAATTTCCACAGCAGAAGTGTTTTTTCGGAAAATTTAATAGCTGTTGAATTGCGCAAAGTCGAGGTGAAATTCAACAAACCGATATACGTGGGTATGTGCATTCTGGACATATCGAAAATTTGTTTGTATGAATTTCATCACGATTACATGTCTCCACTGCTAGCTCAAAATTGTAAAATTCTGTATACCGACACTGACAGCCTCATTTATCACATTCAATGTGAAGATATCTACGAGACCATGAAACGCAATATCGATAGATTCGACACATCCGATTATCTCATCGACAATACATATAATATGCCGCGCCTAAATAAGAAGGTTCCAGGGTTGATGAAGGACGAAAATAATGGTGCGATAATGACCGAATTCGTAGGTCTTAGAGCGAAAATGTATGCACTCCGCGTAGATGGTAAAAAAGATACGAAAAAGGCAAAAGGCGTCAAGACCAACATCATAGCCAGAACGATAACTTTCGACGACTACGCGGAGTGTTTGCAAAAGGAGATCGAAATGGTTCGCAGGCAATCATGTATACGGTCTAAATTGCACAAAGTGTACACCATTTCCGAATCCAAAATCGCTCTAAGCCCATACGACGACAAGCGGTATATCGTACCCGATTCGATTGACACTCTACCCTGGGGACATTATAAAATTCCGCTATAAAATTCCTTTGTAAAAATATCATTGTAAAAAAAGAAATTTTAAAGCTTCATATCGATATGATGTATAGTTTCAGAGAAAAGTTGACAATAAAAATAGCATTATGGAATATCCATGTATCTGGCAGCCCTATGATATCCAATTGTTCTATGAAGAATTATATATATTTCTTTACTATCCATGGGCTAATAATGAAATATACATAATTCTTCATAGAACAATTGGATATCATATGGTTGACTGAGACATGGATATTCCAGAATGCTATTTTTATTGTCAGCTTTTCTCCCTCGCTCTTTATGAAACTATACATCATATCGATATGAAGCTTTAAAATTTATTTTTTTACAATGATATTTTTACAAAGGAATTTTGTGAGCGTGATGTCATTGATGAAACTGGCAAATCTCTTGTTGATTGCGAACTGCCGGCATATGTCTTGAATGATTGGTAGCGACATTACTCGCAGCAAATGTTAAATAAATTGTACACATGTATTTATTTTATCCACACATTATTTTTATTTGTTCATGTATTATTATTATTATTTTACAATACATTATTGTTATTTATCCATGAATTGTGTGATTTATCGAACCCCAGCCACTTGACGTATACCTTATCCCCCTTCCTACGCAACACTTTTTCCACTAAATATACATCAGGATCGGCGACGCGTTGCAGCTCGTGTTCATAGAATCCTCCGGCAACTGGTTTTCCATAGGAATCGACGAGCAGATACGTCGCGGGATTAGTTGCCTGTACTTTCGCTATCTTGAACACCTCCGTTGTCCAATTCGGTGTATAGCCTTTATCGAAGATGGTTTTAAATTTGCTCACGCGCACAAACTCGCCTAATTTGAATCTTGCTGGAGCAGCGATCTTTATGTTGCTGTATACGGTGGCTAGCAACTTATCGGCGATCGCAGGAGTAACATCGCGAGGACGCATTTTGATGGTTCTATGTTTTCGTGCGTTATACTCTGCAAGTAGACGCGGTAGCGCATCGGTCCATTTATAGGTTCCATTGAGCGTAAACATTTTCCACATATTGTTTTTCAAAGTTCGATTGAAACGTTCTACGACGGAGGCCTTCATCACCGAATACGTCGAATAATGATTAATGTCATGTTTTGTTAAGAGTTTCTGCACATCGGCATTGTAAAATTCTTTTCCTTGATCGGTTTGCAAATTTTTCGGATATCGATCTCTAAATATCTTTGCAAACGCTTTAGTCACCTCAGCACCACTTTTAGTCTTGAGCGGTAACGCCCATGCATACTTGCTCAGCACATCGATGATGGTGAGTATGTAGTGGTAACCTTGGTTGAATCGCGAGTATGGACGCATTTCTACAACGTCAGCTTGCCACAGATCATCGTATCCATGCACTATGACGTGCCTCCGTCGGAAGTGTCTTCGAGCTGGAGCATGCAATTCCTCAACAAGTTGTTGCTTCTTGTGGCCGTGGTTTTCTTCTTTACTCTTGGATTTCGATAATGACAGCATGTTTGATCGCAGAGGTGTCTTTGACACGAATGGTGCGATAATTATCGTGCACATGCATTATGTGCTCCCCATTGGTCCCAGGAAATTCTGAATAAGTTGCTGCTCCGTAGCAAAAGCGGTTATAGCCTCTTTAACTTTTAGATTTTCGGTGTCCTGCTGCGGTATAGAATTCAACGCCTGTGATATCTTTTGAACGCTGTTTTGCAACGTCAGCATATCTCTCTGAAGCACGATCAGTTTCCTCTCTAATTCTTCCTGCTGCTCTCTCAAAAGTTTAATGCTCTTTTCCATGTATAGTTTATTGACGGCATCGGTATCGACCGTGGGGTGAGCTACGCGTCGTATCTTGCGTGATTTTGCATCAAAGTCGGCACCAACCACGCAAAGAGCGTTATCGCGCATATAATTTCGAAGCAAACCGTTCCATTTGTAATAGTCCATTGTAGCTGCTCCACTCTTCTCGAGCGATACCCCAAATTTGTTGATCGGCATCTCGATGCATACAGTGCAAATCATCGTTGCGCGGTTTAATTTATAATGAGGCCTACCTCGCGGAGTTCCTCGATAATCGATAGAATTTCGTTGTCGTGCGAGTTGTTACCCGCCTGACGCGACGCTTCCAGCAAACGGAAGCGGTCCACCAGCTCGTTGGGATCGTCCCAGTGCACGTAATCGATCTTGTTATCGTTTACCACCATGACTCGCGGTGCAGTTAGACCTTTCCCTGTCCTACTAACCGATACACGTGGGAGTAGCGGTGCAATTACATGCTTGTACTTGTATCCCTTGTTACCCAAAATGGGATTTTTAGCGATATGATCGCGTCTGTGAGCATTCGTTGTCAGCAGTATACTTTTGTATTTTTGTTTATCCGCATCGGTGTATGTGGTATCGTCGGGAATTCTCTTGAAAATCAATTCGTAAAGACCAGGTGTTCCTCCGTATCTTACACCGTCGATGATTATATTGTCATCCTTGTCTATATCGAAAGCCTTATCCCCAAGCATCGTTCCACTATCACCAAAGTATACGCCATACACATAGTCCATTGACGTATCCTTATCACTACTTAGGATTGCGTTCATATATTTTTGTCCCAGCGGACCGAAATGGTTGCGAAACGTTTCTTGTCCCTCGGATGTTTGGAGTTGTTGTCTAACAGATGTTGCCAACGACTCATCGGGACTAGTTTCGAAAACGTCATCATCAATGGTTGAGAGCGATTGTACATCGGGAAATGTATTTATTGGTGTGGAAGAAATCGTGGAATCGTTTGACGTGACATTCAACCGTTTTCGTTTCGATTGAACTGGTGTGGAGGTTATGAGTGATTTTTCCGATGACGTGTATGATCGTTTCCTCTTTGTCTTGTGCAATGTATTCCCTTTCGGATAGATTTTTGTTTTAGACGTTAATGTTTCATTCCCTTCGATGTTTGTGCTCGTCATCGGTAATGCGTCAGCTTCTGTCGCTGCGATATTTTCCGCGATATGTTTTAAGGGTTCGACAACAGGTTTAAAGTATCTCTCCAACGCGATATCTTCCTCCATCTTGCCAGTCTTCAAAGCCTGATGTTTCTTGCGAATGGCTTCGCTGGTTTTTGCAATTTCCTTCGCTATTCTCTCACGATCCTTAATCTCCATATCGATATCAATCATCGTTGTACCGCAGACGTTGCTTTCCCACCGACGTGTCGACGACAATTGACAATCTCATGGTATTGCAAACTCGTTAAATCCCTTTCTATAACGTCCATTGGACATCGCGCTATCCTTGTCTATTACCATGAAACCATACTCCCGTTGCCAACAATTACGACACAACGCGCAGAAATCCTCGTAGGACATATCAGTGTTTACGTGATCGTTGTACACATGTTTCAAGTTGGTACCATCCTGTTTAAACAGAATCAATAGATTCGCATTGTCGCGTATAAGATGTTTGGGTATCTTTGCATACGTCTGACAGAGATAGAAGCAGTCAACGTTCGAGTGACGCCCCATTGCAAAGTATTCCCTTATCGTATCTTGCTTGTCACATGCCACGTCATCAAAGATAAAAATAGAATTCGGAAGTGATTCGCTCGGTGGGATGACGTCACTGTTATTCGAAAACGTAAAGTAGCCAATTTCATCTATCGGAGTCAATAAATTCTCCAAATACTGATATTTCGGCTGTTGCAACGACTTGGAATACACATACACGTTCTCGAAGCGGACGCCGTGTGGACTTTCCAACAAGCTCACCAACACGTTTGTCTTTCCACAATTTGATGGACCGCAAATGAGGCAGCGGATAGTGTTTGGCAACATGCTACCGTGTCTGCGCATTGTTTTCGGACACATCACTCGCGATTTATCGTCAAAATTTGTCACGCGTATCGTTACAGGCTGCCGTACGAATCGCATCCTCTCCGCGAACTGTGAAAAAATGATTTTGATACGTCGAAGCGGCGACGCGCCCTATTTATAGGTCCGCGCCGAAGCAAAACAGCGCAGTATTCAAAATGCTTCTGATCCCGTCGGATAATTGCGATATTCGAGACCTAACCTCTGAGCAGTTGAAATATATACCAAAGATTATTCTACTGCGAGAGTTTGGCAGACACATTGATCAGTTGTGGGACAGACTCCCCGAGCATATAAAAGCCGATCCTGAGGTTCAGCAGTATCGTCGGTGTCTTGAACATTATAATCGCCCTTGGCAGCGAACGCATATCGACGGTCCAGCACCATTGATTAAAAACTGTGACGAATGTCGCCAACGAGAGTAAAGAAAGGTCGTGGTTTGTTAAATCGGGCGATAAACGCGCTACCTATCGAATTACATATCCCAGGATACCAGTTTTGCGGTCCAGGAACTCATCTGGCAAAACGATTGGCTAGAGGGGATCAAGGCATCAATCCGTTGGACGCAGCGTGTCGCGAACACGATATTGCATATTCACGTAGCAACGATCTCGGTGAAAGGCACGCGGCAGATAAGGTACTCGCTGACAAAGCGCGAAAACGCATCGTTGCGCGAGACTCGACTCTGGGTGAAAGAGGTGCTGCTACGGCTGTTTGGGCAGCTATGAAGGCCAAGACGAAAATCGGAATGGGAATGAAAACAAAAACCCGCAAAAGGACTCCAAAGAAAGCATCGCAAAAGCGGATTCTTCCTGTAGCAAAACGAGGTGGTATATTACCACTTCTCCCGCTGCTAGGTGTTCTCGGATCATTAGCTGGTGGAGCGGCGGGGATCGCCAAGGCGGTAAACGATAATAAGGCGGCGCAACATCAGCTGCAGGAAATGCAACGCCATAATCGCTCCATGGAAGGTCGTGGACTTTATCTCGCACCGTACAAGCGCGGACAGGGAATATCAAAACGAAAAAAAAAACGTCGAAAAGAAAATAAAAATGCCTATCGGCGTAACTACCGATGCGCAATTGGAGGAGTTGGCAAAACGTGTGCGTATTCCATTCTTTAGGGGTGTTTTCATGCGCAATGCACTACCTGTCGGAGGAGTACATCGAAACGAAAGTGGTATCGTAAATTTGGACAATGTCGAGGGACCGGGGACTCATTGGGTGGCATATGCGAAGAGAGGGTGTCGAGCTATATATTTCGACAGCTTCGGGAATCTTCGACCACCTAGGGAATTGGTACAATATCTGGATAAAGATGCTGTGAAAATTGAATACAATCGAACGTCGTATCAAAAGTACAATCAGAGCAATTGTGGACAACTATGTCTACGCTTTCTACAAACGATCGGCACCAAATTTAAGGATTGACTTCCACCGCTCTGATTCAGTACTAGTGGAGCAGTTTCAGCGGAATATGTCGTTAACATTCACTCTAACCGGCAAGAGTAGCACCCTCGCGGTGAGCTACTTTCCACCCATAGATTTGAGCGACGATGATTACGAGCTTGGCCTAACAACCTTTGAAACTTATCATACAATACCGAACATCGACTCGAGCAACGATAAATTCTACTTCGCTGTAAACTATAACATCAACAGCAGTGTCGACACCAGTCATGAATACATTGCGATTCCCCACGGCTCCTACGAACTAGACGCCATTGCCAAGTACCTGAAGCAGCGATTACTCGAACGATATCCTAAAAATCTCGATGACACCGATGACAACAACGATAGCGATGTGTATCCTATAGTGTTGCATCCCAACAACAACACCATGAAAAGTGAACTGTACTGCTCGTTCGCTGTAGATTTTACAAAATCCAACAACATTGGATCGCTACTGGGATTCTCGATGAATCGGATATTAGAACCTGGACAATGGCACGAATCGGACGATCCAATTAATATCATGAACGTGAACATTATTCGCATAGAATGTAGCGTGACCGCTGGCGCGTACAACAATGGGAAGCGCGTACATACGATACATGAATTTTCTCCGAGAGTCCCACCAGGATATAAGATATCGGAAACGCCCGCACAGATCATTTACCTTCCGATCACCGCACGGATCATTACGGATCTAACGATACGCGTTGTGGATCAAGACGGACGGTTGCTCGATTTTCGAGGTGAAGAGATTACCATCAGACTACACGTACGACGACGTCAACGATAATACATGTGGCGCGAATGAAAGAAATGCTTGTGTTGAACGACTTCGGAAACACATTTCTTCCAAGTGAAATTGTTTGCAATAACAACAACAACAACAACAACAACAACAACAACAACACCTGCAACAGCTCTGATTACGCTAAAAAGAAGAGACTCAGTGCTACGAACATTGCATTTTTGAAATCATTGGGATTCATTGTACGCATATAAGTTGAAAAAAATGGCTGACATTCTAAGCCTTGGAGTGAAGCCGACGTTTGATAATCGCATCGTCAAGCTCGAGACTCACACGTACAACCCATACGTCAACACAACATTTGGATATAGTGATGAGATAAGAATACCTATACAACAGCAGGATTTATATACATTACCATGTGAAAGTTTCCTCTACGTGGAGGGGAAATTGGTGATAAATAAGCCAAACGAAGCATCAACGACGACGTTGGGAAATAATTGCATGGCGTTCTTATTTCATGAGATTCGATACGAGCTGAATGGTGTGGAGATTGACCGCAACAGAAACGTTGGAATAACTAGCACGCTTAAAAACTATGTATCGCTGACATCTGACGAAGACAAAAATATGGAGAATGCTGGATGGGGCGTGAAACGACACGATGGACTGATAGTGAAAAATCATTTCAATTTTTGCATCTCACTCAAATATTTGTTGGGATTTTGCGAGGACTACAAACGCATGATTATTAACGCACGTCACGAATTGATTTTAATACGATCGCGCAACGATAACAATTCTCTAATAGGATCGCCAATGTTGGAACCTGAAATTGAATTACTTAAAGTGCAATGGCGAATGCCTCATGTGACGCTGAACGACGTTAATAAGCTATCGTTGCTGCATGCTTTGGAAAGTGGACAAAACCTGAGCATTAGTTTTCGCTCGTGGGATCTGTACGAGTATCCTCTCTTACAGAGCACAACCAAGCATTCGTGGGCCGTGAAGGCAGCTGCACAGCTGGAGAAACCGCGATACGTTATCTTTGCTCTACAGACTGCTCGAAAGAATGTGATGACCGAAGATGTTACTAAGTTTAACAATTGCAAATTGACTAATGTAAAACTTTTTCTCAACTCGGATTTTTATCCATATGATGACTTGAACTTGGACTTTGACAAGAATAAGCACGCCATCTTGTTTCACATGTATACACATTTCCGTAAATCGTATTATGGACATAGTTGCAACGAGGCGTTATTCACTGTGGCTGAATTTTTACAATTTGGTCCTCTCGTGGTGATTGATTGCTCGCGACAAAATGAATCGATTAAAAATGGTACCGTGGACGTGCGCATAGAATTTGAGTGTAAAGAGAATGTACCTGCAAATACTACAGCCTACTGTCTGATTCTGCACGACCGGGTGGTTGAATACAATCCGCTAACAAATGTTGTGCGCAAAATAAATTAAATTGCCATACTACTTGCCCGCCCTCTCCTGTATCAAATTCGTACAACAATTTCATCGTACAAATCGAGATGCTTTATGAGAAAGATTGCATTCTCTCATCTGTCTTGGAAGCGAGCAGACCTCTAAAATTATATCGACAATGGTTGTACCAACATTTGTTGACCTGCAAGGATTCATCGTCGACGGAAGATTTGTCGTCAAGGAAGTGGCTGTCCTACGAATGGGAACAATTCTCTCGCACTATATTTTTGGGAGTTCGATACCGCAATATCTTCTTACAAAATCCGACAAATCAAGCATCCGATGGTTGATTGCAAAACATCATGGACTACGGTGGGACGATGGAGACGTTCCGTACAGTATGGCTAAACAGCTGATTACCAAAGCTGTAGCTGATGCGATCGACGAAGAAGATGACGCATCCCATATCGTATACGTTAAAGGGTTGCAGAAACGCGATTGGCTTGCGGATTTCCTCGATGAAAATACGAGAGCGGATGTAATCATTGAGACGCTGGACATTGACTATGAGGATATCAAATCTCTAAATAAGCTAAATGTAGTTAATACTCTGCGATGTGGCAGACACGCGAAGCATTGCGTAATGCAAAATGTATTTAAAATATTCAACTGGTGGTCTAAACACCAGAGAGAATTGCATAAATAAAATATAATCAATTTTTAATGCATAAATGTTTTTTTCTTCACCCTCCCCAACCTCCTTAATTAATTATTATTATGTATATGTGGTTCGATACACGTTCAGAGTGGTATCATATACGTTCAATACATGTTCAATAGATGTTCAAAATGGTACGATAGATGTTCCATAGATGTTTAAAGTGGTACCATAGATGTTCGATAGATGTTCAAAGTGGTTCGATACACGTTCGATAGATGTTCAAAGTGGTTCGATACACGTTCGATACATGTTCAAAGTGGTTCGATACACGTTCGATACACGTTCAAAGTGGTTCGATACACGTTCGATACACGTTCAAAGTGGTATGATACACGTTCGATACACGTTCAGAGTGGTTCGATACACGTTCGATACACGTTCAAAGTGGTATGATACACGTTCGATACACGTTCAAAGTGGTTCGATTCACGTTCAATACACGTTCAAAGTGGTTCGATACACGTTCGATACACGTTCGATACACGTTCAAAGTGGTACGATACATGTTCGATATATGTTGAAAGTGGTACGATTCACGTTTGATTTACGTTGAAAGTGGTATAATTTAGTCGAATGATTCAAACGAAGAAGAATATTGGAATGGTCAGTGAATAATTCGAAGAAGAAGATGGTCAGCGAAAATGCAGGTGGAGCACATAGAAGGAGAGGGTGGCTAGTGAAGAAGAAGGTGAAGAACAAATGCATCTTACTTTGCAACGTATGCAACTTTAGGCTTGGGTGACAAATTGTATGAACGCTGTGGGACCAGTTGCTCATCAAACTCGACGACTGCCAGTTGAGAAAAAGTTTTTGTTGCTCATCAAACTCGACGACTGCTAGTTGAGAAAAAGTTTTTTGTGTGTGTTTTGTTGCAATAATGGGATTAGGACGAATCGCGCCGGAGTGCGACCCGGAGGTATGTACAAAACAATATTTTTAACATTTATCGCGTTTAATTTTTTAAATCGAGCTCTAGTCATGCCGTTGTGCAAATATTTAATCATGGATTTCTATGTCTAGCGTTCGCCTACGTGGTCGTCAGATTGGGGAGAAATACCGTCGCCGCCTTCGCCGCCGCATTGGTCGCCGCAGCCGTCGCCGCAGTCGTCGCCGCCTTCGTCGCCACCACAGGTTGGTAATACTTCGCATTGTTTTATGTTTAATATGTTTAATGTATTAAAATTATATCAACGTTTGTATCTATGTTGTAGGACGTGCATATCATGCTAGATGTGTGGTTGATGGACGAGGAGGCGGCAGATGTAGTTAAGCCGCCGCAAGTGGTATGTATCACACTACATTGTTTTGTGTCTTTTATGTTTAATATGTTTAATATGTTTAATGTGGAAATATTATATCGATGTTTGTGTTTGTATTACAGGAACATCGAATGCGGCGGCATTTGGGGGCCGCGCGGCTGCGGCCATATTCGAGGCGGCGTCCGTCACCCCCATCGCCCCCGTCGCCGTCGTGGATCGACGTGCGACGGGTGCGGCAGCAATCATCACCACCACCGTCACCCCCCTCGCCACCGTCGTCACCTTCACCATCGTTGCCCCCATCGCCACCCACTCCCTAGTTTTTAATTTTTACATTTTTTTATATTTTTCTTTATTTTATTTTCATTTTTATATTTTTTTATTTTCTTTTATTTTATTATATTCTATTTTTATATTTTTTTATTATATGCTATTTTTTATATTCTATATTCTATGTATATTATATTCTATTTATATTCTATTTATATTCTTTTTTATTTTCTTTTATTTTATTATATTCTATTTTTATATTTTTTTATTATATGCTATTTTTTATATTCTATATTCTATGTATATTATATTATTTTTATATTCTATTTATATTCTTTTTTTTATTTTCTTTTATTTTATTATATTCTATTTTTTATATTTTTATTATATTCTATTTATATTCTTTTTTTATATTCTATTTATATTTTCATATTTTTATATTTCTATGTAACAATATATATATATTCTTAAACCTATATTATTTCTCCCATTTATTTACCCGTCTTCCTCCTTACCACCTAATTTTAAGATTCAACGTTTCTTAATTATTATTTTCTCTGCGTTGGGGGGAAGTATCTATTGATTTTGTAAAAAGTATTTTGAAAATATTTGGGGAAAAAAAATTTCAGGGGCTGGATCGAGTCTGAAAAAAGATTTTTCATACAAGACCCGGCCCCAGAAATTTTTTTAGAGGGAGGGGATGACCCTCGGTGGAAATTTTCGGGGGTGGGTCCGACGTGGAGAGGTCTCCGCGGCGGTTCGGTCCGGACTGATCCCCTCCACGATTGCGGCTTCCCCCACTCCGCGGCTCATGCGCGCGCAACCGGTCATCCATTCCCCGCTTCCCCCGCTTCCCCCCCGCACCCATGTTTCCCTCCACCGCACTCCCCGCACCCATGTTTCCCTCCACCGCACTCCCCGCGCGCCCTCACTTCCCCCCGCCCCCGCGCTCCCCTCAGAGGACCTGAGTTGGAATCCCCCTTACCTTACTACTAATGATTCCTTGCAAACAGAGTTGGGCAAAATTTTTATCTAAATAAAATTTCGAATAACGAATAAAAAAAATTACCTTTATTCGTCGAATACAAAAATGAACTTTGTTCGTCGAATAAATTCTCATCGACTAAAAAAATTATCTTTATTCGTCGAATAATCAAAAGTTAATGTAACTTTTATTTGATACTTATTTACATAATTTTTTATTTAGTTAATGCCCAACTCTGCTTGCAAATAACACACTGAATAACTTCTTCATTAAATCCTAGCTTCTTGTTTGTTAAATTATCATACCTATCCTTATTTACTTTATTTTTCTGCGGGAAAAGGTAGAAGGAAGGCTAAATGAGCATCTGCTAACAGATTGAACTCAAAGATAAGAAAAATTTGTCCTCTACTGGTTGTCAGAGTCTGTTGGTCGGTACTACACGTCAGTTGGATGGTCGGTACTGTACGACAAACACGGGGAAACATTTTAGATCATGGTGTATTATGTACAAAAAATATTGCAAAACTGGGACGTTTTATTAAACTTAATAGACTAGAGATAGTATCCATAATAGAACAAAATCATTTACTTACACGAGAAACAAAATATTAGCATTAAAAAATAACTTTTAACCCACTGAATATCAACGTATACGTTTAATGCCTCAGAACATCGAGAGCAATGGAGTAAACAATATGGCCCCGAAATAGGTTATAGAGAATTGTGATTTTCCTTGGTTAATTCAAATAAAGTGTTAATATCTGGTTGAAGAAGCGAGAACTAGCTTTGGTCGGTACTGTACGCTGTTCGGTACTCCACGTCTCTCCCCTATATAAATCTTTTAAGATTAATTTTTATTACAAACAATTTTCCGACTATATATTAGATTCACCTCTCGAAACAGTCACCATTACTTTTTATATAGCCTGTACAATACTGAATTTGCGTTTGTAATTAAAAAAATCTGATCCGCTGCTAACAGCAGATTGCATAAGTACCTAAGTACCTATGTGTTTTCCATCAACTGTACCTACGCATTGAAAAAATTTTGATTTGTTGCGAAAGAATGTTACTTCCGCCATTCGTGTGGGGTTTCAGCCAACTATAAACAGGAATTTGTGGTTTGTTTTAGGAGTTAAATGAAAGCATAGAGAGGGACGAGGATAATAGGTCCGATCTAGACGAGTCGACGAATAATGTCGACGAAATCGTTGATACGGAAATGCCGTCGACATCGGCGCAAACCAACAGAAGCGCCCTCCAATCCTCAGTCAGATTGCCGACGCGGAAAAGGAACTCGACCACGGCAAACATCGAAACCCATATGAAGAACGCATATAATGTGATGAAACAATTATCAGTAGCAGAAACGGTTGTCCGAGATAACTGCTCGTTATATGCCGAGTTATTGACTTTAAAATTAAGAGATTTAGATGAAAATACTAGAGACTACGCGATGTATGAAATCGATAAATTAATGTTTACGCTAAAACAAAATAACAATCATACACATCGATTCTCGCATCCACCAAACAATCCGACTCATAATTACACGTCACATCACTTCGCAGCAGCTTACCCTAATTTTTCTTCATCATCTCCTTCCCCACCATCATCAGCACATTGTCCATTACAATCATCGCATTACGAATCAACAGCATCACATTACCCATCACATTACTTATCACTACCGTCACACAATGCAGTATCACCACGACCGAATCATTATTCTTCCCCGCTTGCAACACCCACAGAATCCACTGGACGTACAACATACTACTCTATTACATACACGCACCTAGAATAACTACACAAACTCATATAATAATCAGGTGGATTTTTTCTGTGGCACTCTTGTTACTTTAAAAAATCACCTGCGCAATTTGCTGCGGAAAAATTCAGTCCTGCATGGTCCCTAAAGAGGTGTTGCTAGTTTGCTAGTTTCCTATATTATATTATGTTATGTCATATTATGTTATATTATGTTATATTATGTTATATTATGTTATATTATGTTATATTATGTTATATTATGTTATATTATGTTATATTATGTTATATTATGTTATATTATGTTATACTATGTTATATTATGTTATATTATGTTATATTATGTTATATTATGTTATATTATGTTATATTATGTTATATTATGTTATATTATGTTATATTATGTTATATTATGTTATATTATGTTATATTATGTTATATTATGTTATATTATGTTTTGTATCTTTAGTTTTAATGTGTTGCTTAAGGGGGCCGTCTCCTTTTTGTTATGGTCCGAATCGATCGAAGCGTCCCTTGTAAACAGACGGACCCTAATGAAACTACTGCGGTCGATAAAAAGAACTTGTACAGAGGTGACATCTCCAGGTACTCTATGTAAACGAATCTTTGACGCATAGTTGCCGCATCCCTGTTCTCTCTGTCCCTGCCGCGCTGTTGCCACAGCTCCTTCTATTGTGAAGTCTTGGAGGAATAAGGCACGAGAGCTGCGTCTGGGCAGGGATCGGCGGGCTCCGGTACCGATGATGGAGGGGGGAACACCGACAGGAGCGGTGGTTATGTGCGAGGAACTGCGGTGCGTCAGTCACGCACACATAACCACCGCTGTAGGTGTTTCCTCCTGCATCAGCTGTAGCTGGAGCCGGCCGATTCCTGCGTCTAGCATCAGAGCCTCGCTGAACGTAAAGGAGGATAGCAATAATGAAAGATAGAGAGGTTGAGTAGTGAAGTTAGGAAACATGTCAATGAAACAATACTAATTTGCGTATTTATTTATACATAGAAGGATGTAATATTTTGTAATATAATCAGTGTACAAATTCAAAGCATACAATTTGAATAAGGTACATCACTGAAGTGTAACACACCGATCGTAATGAAATTTATGAATGCTATAATTCTTCTAAAAACATATGACGCTTTTTTTCATCTAACTATACATCAAATTATCTTGTATATCAACAAGAATTGTCTGTTATATAAATAAAAATTTAGTAATCATTTTTTTAAAACGTCAATTTGGACAAAAAGTATATTTCAATTCAATACTTTTGTACATGCTTTTCTTCGGGATTGTTATTCCACGGTTGTAAAAATTTATCAATATAAACTAGAAATCAGTACTAACAATACGTATATTTTGGAATGTTTCATCAAACGATTTTATTTAGCTACGATCCTCTGTTTGTTTGTATGTTTGATTCAAATCAGGAAACTCAATTTTAATCCACTTCCCACCATCCAATTGTCTCGAAACTTTGCAGAGGTGCGTAGTTTGGATGACAATACAAAATTGTGAAAAAAAACTCCGAGGGGGTGAAAAAATTACCTAGTCACCAATAAATAATAATCCATAACAACAAATCCAATCGACTTAAAATCAACTATTCTTTATGTTACCGTTCTTTACGAACTTTTAGCACTGTAGGGTTCAAGCAAACTGTTAAACTGCATACAGCAATAAGAGATTTTTGTAAAAAAGTTTGAGCTGTGAAATGTAAATCCCCAAACACTAAAAACTAGAAAAAAAGTATATTAAAAAATTTATAATAAACAATTTTATGAAAAATGCATTAAAAACTAAAAAATAATTGTTTTCTTATACTATAATTTCGATGGTGTATTTTCACATAAAATCGTGGAGCAGGATATCTCGCAACAAATTCATTTCGACACTTGATGCTGTACTAAATTGATTCATATTCTGTTATGAAATATTCTGCTCCACGTTTTTATTTAAAGTTAAAAAAAACCATTGAAATTGTAGTACAAGAATAGAAGTATTTTGTAGTTGTTAGTGCCTTTGTGACAAAATCGTTTAACAGAACATTTTTTTATATATTTTTTTTGTTTCTAATCAAGTTACAGTCATTACAATAAATCAATCCAACTTCATTGGAGAATTGAAATTCGACATTCAAGCTTTCGCCCCCTTGAAATGGACAATTACACATGAAAAAGTATATATTTTTCGAAAAATACAGTATTGTCTCTTTAGCGGCTGGGTTTGGTGTACACCAGAGTTGGGCATCATTCGACTAAAAAGTGATTGAAATAACGTTTCGACTAAAGCTACTTTACCTGTTTCCTTAGTCGACTAAAACTTACCTGAGTTAGCTTTAGTCAAGGCGCCAGAGCTGAAGCTGGTTAGTCAAGAGTCTTTAGTCGTGGGTTATGACTATCGTTGATCAGCTGTCATTCTATTCTTAGTCTAGAAGGCGACTAACCGGCGAAAGGCCTTGCGGTCTGGCCCGCGCGCGATCGCTTACCGGTCAGATTCTACAGAATCTGAATTTGTTTATTTTTCATCGTATCAATATGAAAGTGATATCAATGGATTCCTGGTGTTCTCCCGATTAATTGGACAGAAAATAATTTAAATCGGACTATTTTCAACGAAACGGGGTTTGAATTCTGCAAACAAATTTCTCACGTAATATCCTTAATTATGGTCCGAATTATATCATTTTTGGGCCCATTTTCATCGGGAAGACATGAGAAATCGATCGGTAATGCTGTAAGCAAATACTCCCGACTCGTTGATCTGTGCTGTGCACCGTCGTCAAATCGAATGCCTCTCGTCCATTTGACGCAGCCTCTCGAACCCTCGCCAAATGTAAAAAGTGTTACGTTTGTCCCCGCTCTCCCCTAATAATATTATCTTCTCTCATTCTGTGTAATTCCTTTTCTTCATTGACGGTCTTCCTACAATTTTGCTAGGTCGCTCATACCGAAAGATGATGTAGGCAGTGTGGATCTGTAACACATTATGAAGTACATTAGGAAATACTTAATTGTAGTTTTGTAAGCGTACAAAATTTTACTGTAGATTTATAAGCTGTTAAACTTTACCTGAAATATGGTACTTATTATTCCATTTGTCCTGACATTACTGTCCCATACACCATGTTTGCAGTAATTTGGTAAAAAGTCCGCCTGTAACAAATGATCGCAGACATTTCGATAAGTTTGGTATAAAAGTAAAAGTTTATTTCAATAATTCGTCGAACATCATGTATACCTGCGACGCCCGTGTGTATCAGCCTGGCGCATTTTGACCGAGCCGAATTCCGTCTGTCTGCTCCTGTGAACTTAGAAATGTGTCTGAAAAAATTAAAGAGTGAATTAAATTTATTATTTCCTTCGTCACTTTCTTGGGGAAGTGACGGCGGCGTCGATCGACTCGCGTGATCGTACGATCCGCGAGTAAAAGTGCCATTACTGGCACTTGTGACCACTGACAAGAGTCAGCGGTGCGACGCCGGATCGATCATATTTATTATTTCCTTCGTCACTTTCTTGGGGAAGTGACGGCGGCGTCGATCGACTCGCGTGATCGTATGATCCGCGAGTAAAAGTGCCATTGCTGGCACTTGTAACCACTGACAAGAGTCAGCGGTGCGACGCCGGATCGATCATATTTATTATTTCCTTCGTCACTTTCTTGGGGAAGTGACGGCGGCGCACAGTGGGGCAAAGTGACAAATTTTGTGTCAAAATCAAAGAACTTTTGATAGAAATGAGATAGAGCGATGATTTTTTTTTGTTAAAGCTGAAACATTGCAGAATAAGGGAAAATTGCCCAGATTATGGTACAAACGTTTTTTCACTGTGAAAATTTGTGTTAAACTTGAAATTTTTCAACAAAATTGTGATTAATCCAATACCATGCACGGTAGGATTTTTTTCTTGACATGTTGGACCTCATTTCCTGTAGATTTTGTCACGCTGATTTCAAATCCGTTCGCAATATTTGTCTACTACCTCAGGATTTTGAAAAAAATCGATTTATGTGAAAGACTAATGAAATCATATTTTTTTCGTTGAAATGATTTGATAACCCACTGGTTTGAAGGTATACTGTATTCCCATATATGGAACACAATCAAAATAAGAATAATGAAGTATTTGAATGTTTTTAGTTACTTACAAAACACTTCACATCTCGTGATCACTTGACGTATCGCTGTCCTGGTCACTGGCACTCTCTGTAGGCTGTGTGTGGCTGCAATGTAATTTAAATTAGATATCTATTTTCCATAATTATATTTTCATTTACATTATATTCATTTATATTAATGTCTTTTTTTTTATCTTTTTTTGGTTGTTGATGAGAAGTAAGTTAAAAAGATTAAATACTTACCTTACTTCATGTGGAAATGAAAATATAATTATGGAAAATAGATATCTAATTTAAATTACATTGCAGCCACACACAGCCTACAGAGAGTGCCAGTGACCAGGACAGCGATACGTCAAGTGATCACGAGATGTTGTTGCATTAACGGCGCCCTGATTGCTATCCACTTCTTCGGCTTCGTCCGATTGATTGCGGATTTCAGCTTTGTAATGGCATAAAGTGCACATTACGCTGAAGATGCTCTTGAAGCCACACCGTTTCATACCAGTTATTCGTAGGTGTTCAATACCACAGTCTTCCCTATGTGTTGCATGCTTACCTATTTTCTGCAATTGAGCAAGCACATTTTTGAAATTCATTATATCGTTGCTATTTAGGAGTCGCGATTGTACTTGCGACTCGCTCTTCGCAACTTTTTCTACAACGAAGTTTTCTTCTTCGTTGCTTTCTACATCCGTGCCTTCTGGTATTTCGGTTGTCAGTTCATCCACCGCCTCTTCAGTTTCTCCCGAACTGACCGTATCAGTGTCTTCATCGGATGGCGAGTGCATTATCTCTTGGGACGTATGATTTCGTCCATCGGATGTTGATGGTCCCTCTACCATATGTTCCTCGGCCACTTCATCTGAATGTTTTCCTACGGCAGTGTCGTCTGCCGTTTTTGCCCTTTCATGTTTTTTTGTGAAGGGTCAAGGTCCTTCTTTTTTCGCAGCGTGCCTTCCGTCTGGATAATCTCTTTACGTACGGACGTAATTTTCGCGGACGAGACGGAAAATTATTGTCCTTATCTTGTTGCACATCCTGCATATTCAGATTTAGAGTGTCACTCATCTTACACTAACACTAACCTACACAAACACAAACACAAACACAAACACAAACACAAACACAAACACAAACACAAACACAAACACAAACACAAACACAAACACAAACACAAACACAAACACAAACACAAACACAAACACAAACACAAACACAAACACAAACACAAACACAAACACAAACACACACACAAACACAAACACAAACACAAACACAAACACAAACACAACACAACGCAACTCAAAATTTTTGTGCCCGTTGCAAAAAAACGTAAACGCCAACCGCGAACGTGAATCCGAAGATTCGTCTGAGGCGCGTTCTGAAACAAATGACGCTCTACAAACCAGGCAACGACGCAAACATTCTGTGGAAAGAACGCCAACCACGTGGACAGGTGAACATTGTGGAGGACATGAACAACATGAATGACGTAAGTATTATATTTTATACTGTTATGCCTCGTTCACATTAGTCAAGTTTACTGGCTTCAAGTGACTTCAACCAGTAAACTTGACTAATGTGAACCTGTCATTCACTTGACTTGAACTATCTTTTTAACTTTCTTTCAAGTTTTCTTTGCCTGCAAAGTTTCAAGGCAATTGGATTGGCGGTTATAACCTGACTGTAAGCTGTCAAAATTTGAAGTAGATTGCATAGTGAAGGTAGCGTTTGACGAACGAAACATGTGTTAGTTTCGTTTTGGCTGAAGGTGTGCGTGTAACGCGTATACCAGTCGGCTTACCATCGTGACTCTTGTACATACGTTCATACTGTTCAAGTTGTATTTCAAGGCAAGAAAAGTTGGAACACTCTCTACTTCGCTTGAAACTTGAAAGGATATTTCAAGTGAAGTGAATAACAGGTTCACATTATCAAATTTAATGATTTCTAGCGACTTGAAGTTAGTAAACTTGACTAATGTTAACGAATATTTCGCGTAAAACTTGAAAGAAAGTTAAAAAGATATTTCAAGTCAAGTGAATGACAGGTTCACATTAGTCAAGTTTACTGCTTCCAGTCACTTGAAGCCAGTAAACTTGACTAATCTGAACGAGGCATTATGCTCGGTCCAGATCTGAACCGAACGCCAAACCGAACGCACTTGAGTAGTTAGATGGAGTAAGACGAGTGATCTACTTGTCTTGCTCCGTCTAACTACTCAAGTGGCGTTCGGTTCGGCGTTCGGTTCAGATCTGGACGCGGCCTTATATAGAGTGATTCTCCGGTTACAGTCTTGAAAGGCGATGCCGCCAATAAGCCGCGTCTCGCGAGATATGTTTTTGTCTTTGAGGACTCTAGCGAGAGAATCACGCTGTACAATCTTACTATTTGCCATCAAATAATACATTCATCATTTCATTTCCAGATGAAAGATACCCTCCCGACGGCGTCCTGGCGTCAGCCAGGAAGCGACGAGAAAGGGGTGGAAGAGAGGAACAGAAAGGAGGAGGAGGAGAAAGAGAGAGAGAAGGTGGAGGTGGAGACGAAGGAGGCGGAAAATGAAAGCCTGAGGAAAGATATGGCAAAAGTAAGTTATGTTGAATGTGTGTGTTTCTCTGAATTTTAATTTTAGTCAGATATAGATATACTATTTTTATATTTATAATCACACATTCAATGGTGCACAATATCCTCATAAATTAATCCAAAAAAGTTTAACTGTAAAATATTATCGCAGAAATGTTGTTTTTTGAAAGTGGTATAAGTCGATCTGTAGCTAAAAAATCGTTTATTTTCTTTAACATTTTTATTGATTATTATTCCATAATAAAATGTAACAAGTTTATAGTTTTAAAGACATTACCCGATTTGTTTAATGAATGCGAATATTTTTAAGTTGATTCAAATGCAAACCCATAAATATCTCAATGTATGAATAAATGGACTTATACCACTTTCAAAAATAACGGCTCATATGTACGGCTAGAACTAGAAAATGTAATTTATATGGTACTGTTTCAGATGAAAAAGGAGTTGAAGCGCCTCAAGTACCGGCGGCGTGGAGGGCCTCGAGGCCGTGGAGGCCGCGGTGGAGGCCACGGTGGAGGGTACGGTGGAGGCCACGGCCAAAAATCCACCGTAGTGTATAATTATTATTAAATTTATTATAATATGATATGATTGTTCAATGTTTATTCATAATGGAATGTAAATCTATCACATTTTCTAACGTATCGGCATGAACGTTTCAGTAACATACTGCTGAGATTTTCCAGATGAAAATGAATTTAAACACGGTATAAATCGAATTATTTTTAGCATTATTAGATTAGAAATGTTATGAATTTATATTTAATTATCTAGTACAGTTCTAGAAATAATCCGATTTATCATGTTTGAATTCATTTATGTGCAAAATCTCAGCAGTATGTTACTGAATACTGAAAATGAGACGTTTTACATTTTATCAACACTGTATGCCTCTCCAACCGCGATTACAAGCCGCCGTTGAACAACCCAAGTCGTCGCTAGTCAGGACCGGCGTTGAGCCCGTATCATGAACAGAGTCCTAATTCCGAGTGTTTGTTTCTCGCTTCTTTCTGGCCTAAAGACGGAGCGAGATAAAACATCAAACGCGTCGTCTGTCTCGTACCGTCCTCGTTCGCTTTCAGTGCCTCTCGCTCGTTCTCGCTTTCGGCGGACAAGAGTGAGAAGAGTGTAATGAAATCGCTCATTTGCTGCAACTCTTTCGCCGTCGAATGAATTCACTTTGGTTAAGAACTGATAAACATAAAGTATCTTTTATTGGAGTTTATCAAGATATTATCTTTGCTCATCTCTGTTCTTCAGCCACTTCGTCGTGATTCATTCAAGCCTCCGTGACGACAAAATAGTAATAGGGGAAATGCGGCAACAGCGCGATCCGACTCTCGATACGTATCGGCAACTATGTCTTTCCTACATTTATCGGCTAGCTTGGACTTCCACCGGTTCTGGTGGTACATGGCACGAATATACCATCAGCGCCGGTGACGGAGGAACCTTGAAGCTTCATTCTGTCATTTTTCGGGCTGTCCTGAGTACACGAATCATAAATTCATTATTATTTCAACGTGCGATGCTTATTAGCATTCAAACGCACCGTTCCACCCTGCACTGAAGTCTACTGGAGGCAACTATACCCGCAAAAACTTAATTCTTGCCGATTCCAGGACGAATAACGGTTGAAAAGGTTTGTTTACTACATCGCGTATACGCAGGGTCGGCGAAACCACTGTGCAAGTTATACGCCGCATAAGGGCGTCAGCCGAAAGTGGTGCTAAAAAACTATATCACACGCTTATAATAAAAGAATCCAACTCCCACATAAACAAAATGTAAATATATTTTTTTTTTTTTATTGCATCCCGTGCAAACAGGTGCAAAAATTTGGGGGCGCCAAAAATTTTCTTGCATACAGGCGCCAGCTAACCTCGCGTCGGCCCTGCGTTCACGTCACGCTGGTGCTACGTGACTCGACTATACCAGTGGCGCCACCAACGGAGAAGCCTTGAAGCCTCATTCTGTCAGTTTTCGAGTCATAAATTCATTATTATTTCAACGTGCGATGCTTATTAGCATTCAAACGCACCGTTCCACCCTGCACTGATGTCTACTGGAGGCAACTATACCCGCAAAAACTTAATTCTTGCCGATTCCAGGACGAATAACGGTTGAAAAGGTTTCGCGTATACGTACACGCTTTTCCTAGCTTGTGTGAGCGTATGCACACATTTAAGGCCCGCTGATACGGCCCCCTTAAATTTAAGTTTTAAAGTTTAAGTATTAGTTTTAATCCATATGTATTCCTTTTCTTTTTTCTCTTTTAAGGTCATTTCATTGTAAACTAAAGGGCGTTATGCCCGTGAATTTTAATAATATTAATAATAATAATAATATTTTCCTGCCGAATCCTCGACTAGTTTAGCTAACATTGGGGCAAATGTTCGATTGAACCTTTCTATTTTACCATTGGCCTTAGGTGATCCTGTTGCGATTTTTATATGTTATATATTCATTTCCTGCATAAAATCTGTAAATTCTTTCGACGTAAACGAACTGTCTCTATCAGAAATAATAATATTCGGTCTACTATAACTGTAAATGTATTATGTTAAACAAGTTATAACCTCCTTAGTAGTGGTAGTTTTTGTCGCGTATAATTTCATAAACTTTGTGAAAGCGTCGAATACGAGGAAAACATATAATTTTGAAGGGTGCTTTTTGTTTTCGGGGCCATAATGGTCCACGTGCAGTGTTGAAATTGGATGATTATCTTTAGGAACATTGTGTAAATGTCCCTCAGATCTATCCACGCCTGGAGCATTTCAAACAATTTTGTATGTGAGAAAGAATTTTATGTTTTAAATTGGGAAACCTATAATTTTTCAGAATAATGCTAGCTAGCAGTTTTAGGGTAAAGTATCCAATTACTGTGGGGTACCCAATTACTGTGCCTTTAGTTTATCATTAAGCATAATTAACTATATATTTATCAAATAAAAGATATTCAATTTTTTTATTTAAATTCAGTTAATTATTTATTTGTTAAAATTAAACATGTAACACACAGAAGTTCTTAAAATACTAAAAAAATTATTTTACTTTTTTGATAATGAATTCGCAACATATACAACAATAGAGACTATGTTTTTTTCAGTTTTAGTCGTTATTCTATGAGCTTTAACACAAAACAAGAAAAGTCTAAATATCTCTATGTACATAAAAGTTGTGAGTAAAAACGTAAAGGCGTGTACGCGGTGCACCGTTTGATGGTGTACATGAAATCTCGAAAACTGCTCCAAGGATTTGGATGAAAATTTAATGAGAGATGCAGAAAAGCATTCCCTAAGATGTGTCGGGAGCAAAATTTCGAGATAAATTCCTAAAAAAAAGATAAAAAATATTTTTCATACAAGAAATCGATAAAATCGTATTTTTCAACATAAAAATTGCATTTTTTTCGAAAATCTCCTCCCGACACATCCTAGGGAATGGTTTTCGGCATCTCTTATTAAATTTTCATCCAAATCGTTGGAGCGGTTTTCGAGATTTGATGTACACTATCAAACGGTGAACCCCGTACACGCCTTTACGTTTTTACTCACAACGTTTATGTACATAGAGAAATTTACACTTTTCTTTTCTTGTGTTATAGCTCATAGAATAACGACTAAAACTAGAAAGAAACGTTGTCTCCATGGTTATGTATCACTTTACAATTTGCGTTTGAAAAAAGGCCTCTTTTAGGGCTATCGAGGGTGACCTACCCCCTTAAGTAACCCAACCTCTAACGCACCTTTGGTTATATTTTGAAAGAAAAGTACGGTAAATATGAACATTTATTTATTAATTTATTTCTTAAAATTACGTTATTATTAATATTATTGTTACTACAATTTATTAACGTTTGTTACCTATTACATTTTTATCGTGCATAGTTATTGGGGTACAGTAGTCAGGGAAATAACAGTAATTGCAGCACAGTATTCAGGGATGGAGTCCAGTAACTGAGGCACATTAACTGATCTTTGGAGATTATAGGCACACAATAACTGACTCCAGAACTTCTTTTTTTTTATGTTTAATAATATCCAAAGAAGATTTGATATTTGTTTCATGGAAAAATTTATATCAATAAAAGAAACATTGAAATTAATCTTTAAATTTTTAAGACAAGTCAATTTTATTACTAAAGTTATTTTTACTAGCGAAAACTCCGAAAGTTCTGCAACAGGGCACGGTAATTGGGTACTTTACCCTATCTGTTCCTAAATGTCCCATCTTATCGTGGCATTTGTGCACAATATTATACTCCATCTTTTTTTATTTTATACGACAACAATTGGTGAACCATAATCAGACTAACAGAGGCGGATGATGGCACGCGCAAGCAAATCATCCAATATTTTCTGGACTTCACCCCTGTCAGCACACGAAAACCTACGCGGTGCTAAGTGAAACGGCTTGGGACCTCGCCATTTCAGACTTAATTCCACCTTAATCTTTGGTTTGTGATGTCCCACTATTTTTCACGCGGTATTATAACGCCACTTCCTCGCAAATCAATCCACAGCCCCATATAAAAACCCCGGAAATGTTATTGCGACGCATATTTACCTTCGTGATCAACGCGTGATTATTACTGCGACGCATATTTGGCGTACGTGCCATGGTGCACACCGCGCATACCCTTCACCCTAACCAGTACAAAACAAGGCCACATAAAACCCCTAAACACAAAATCAATTAATAAGTTATTGCGGCGCATCTTCAAAGATAAGTCAAGGTGCATACCGCGCATACTCTTCACCCCTAACAATCCCGAAAATAGTATAAATACAGGGCCCCAAAAGGCCAGAGCTCTCTTCTGCGAAACTCTTCTAGTGAACACTCTTCTAGTGACTCTCTTCTACGGAAACATTCCCACGAAGTACCTCGTTTGTTTGACCATTTTACTGTGCCTCAAAAACCAGTCAATTCAGTGTTCAACGAACTATTATACATCTACAACAACGATTGTAAGCGACATCAATTACCTATTTTCTACTACATATCATCTCCATACTATTACTGTTTAATCTAATGCCTGGTGGAGGCGGTGTGGATTGCCACTGGTAATGGCCAGGGAAGGGATGCACTCCAAGAAGAATTCGGGTGGTCGATGACGGCACGTTTATTGGCCGAAGTGGGCGTCGTACAATGGACACGAACACTCCACACAGAATTCGAACAGAACACACACGACTTAACAAGATATGACGAAAGCACTCAACGGAAACTATGTACAAAACTATGTACACTGAGCGCAGGGCGCGGATGGCTCGAAGGGCCGTTTTCGTGAGATTCAAAAACTCGTGGGTCGCTGGGCGACAAGAGATTTGGATATTTCGTGCGTGCGAGAGCGTGTTGTTGTCGTCAGAGGTGTTCTTCGAACTAACTGCCGGATTCTTGGAAGCGCGCAACGCTCGAATCCGGGCAAAAACGTGTGACGTAGGTAACCGTCTTACCGGACGGTTTGTCACCGTGTTTACACGCTCTCGCACGCACATTTAAATCCGCGCAACAGCTGAGCGCTGAATCTCGGCTGCAACATTCCGCCCGCCTCGGCTCGGTCGACCGAGCCGATCGTGACGGACGCCGGCGTCAGGCGTCCGCCCGCCGTGACACGCAATGACGCGACAAGGTGGACCGGAGTGGCGCGTTACATTGGTTGCGAGGTGGTACAGTCATTGTTCACGTCGTGGTCTCCGTCAGCAGGAGCGGGGGCACACGGAAGTAACACGACGCGGGTGATCGGCCGCAGGGATTCGCAGGGGTGCCACCGAATGCACGGGAGGGTCGCGTCGCTCGGTGCACGAGGAGTTGCCGGTACATCGCGTCGATGTCGGCCTTGAGGACGAAGCGAGGGAGGCGCCAGTCGAGCGAGCTCAGGAGGGCGATCGCGAGCAGGCCGGACTCGCCGGCATCGAGCGGACGTCCGGCCCTCAGAAGGAGTCGGACGGGGTCGCGATCGTCCGCCCGCCGTGGGCACGTGCTCGCGACAAGCCGCTCGCAGCGTGTGTCGTCTGGATCGAGGGTCGGGGCCATGGTTGCTTCGTCGACCCTCCAGAAACTTCGGTGGTACCGCACGGAGGTCGGTCTCCACGGTCACGGGCTGGGCCGTGACGTGGTGCACCGCACCGGCGGCGGGCGAACGACCGTTGGGACCGGTGGGACCGGAGACAATCTATCCGAAGACTGTCCGCTGCGCGATCAGGGCCGAAGGGGTGCCGCGACGAAGCCCGGGGAGCAGAAGGGCTCTGAAGTAGTCGGCGCCGACGATCAGGTCAATCGGGCGACTGGCCGACGGATCTGGATCCGCGAACTTCAGACTGGCGAAGTCCTTCCGCTGCGTGGTCGGAGTCCACTCGTGCACGTACGAGGACACCTTGGGCACAACTTGGGCGGTGATGGTAATGGCTGCCGGGGGTGCTCCAGCAGGCGGCGTCAGGGTCAGCCTCACCTGCGACTGCGAGGCTCCCAGTTGGCCATCCAGAGCGCCCACAAGGTTGGTCACGTGCGGTTGCCGGGGGAGACCCAACGTCTGGACCACTGACTCCGACACGAGTGACACCTGCGCTCCTTGGTCCAGAAGTGCGCGGATGGTCAACAAATCGCCGCCCGATGACCGAACGCCGACGATCGCGGTGGCTAGCACCACTGGCGCTCCATCCGTACTCGCGGGCGACGCGATGGAATTTATCGCAGCCTCGCGGGGCTGCTCTCCGTTTGCCGACGGGCCCGCAGTGGCCTCGTCGGCATCGTGGGCATCGGGTAATGTTTCGGCGTTCGACGGATGGAGCAGCGAGTGATGCCGCCGGCCGCAATGCGAGCACGTGGCTGCGACGGGGCAGGACGGGGCCATGTGGCCGGGCGCAAGACAATTATAACAGACGCGCTTGTCAGCCGCGAGTTCGCGGCGCTGGTCGAGGCGGAGGGCTTTAAACGCCGGGCACCGATACATTGCATGTCGCGCCCGGCACACAGGGCATGGGGAATTCGTCCCGTACGACGGAGGGTCTGGCGCAGGGTTGGTGGTGCATACCCGAGCGACGGAGCCGCGCGATGATTTCGCCGCTTTGGTATTATCGGGCGCGGCGGCTTGTTTCGCGAGTCGCGCGGCACCCAGCGAATGAATTCGTGCCTTCATAAACTGATCCAGTTCCGCGTAAGAGGGGGGGGTCGGTCCTGACGCCAAGCGAGAGCTCCCACTCCTCTATCAGCTCGGGATCGAGCTTCATCGTCGTCAGAGCGACGATGATGTCATCCCATTGCTTGGTGGGGCGACCGAGGTTGGCGAGGAGGGAGAGCGCTCGGTTGGTGGGGCCACGCAACCGCTTCAACTCCTCGGCCGACGCAGCCGCCATCGGCGGCAAGGTGATAAGGTCACGCAGGTGTGCCGAGACGATCGCACGCTTGTTATCGAACTCTTGGGTCAGGAGTGCCCACGCGGTGCCGAAATTGGCCTCCGTGATAGTAATATGGGCGATCGTCTCGGCCGCCTGGCCCTCCACCGCCGATTGCAGATATTGCAGTCGCGTCGTGTCGCTGAGGGTCGCGTTGCCGATGACCAACGACGTGAACAAATCGCGGAAACCCGGCCACTCCGTGTACTCACCAGAGAATTTGGGCAAGGCGATATGCGGCAGGCGCGCCAGGCCTTTGCTGGGTTCCCCGCTGGTCGGCTCCGACGTTCCCGAGGTGGACGGTGTCTGGAAGGACTTGATGACCTCCCGAAGAAAGTCCCGCGCTGCCCAATATTCGTCCTCAGCCCGGACGAACTCCTCCTGCGCGACGAAGGGGCACGCCGTCCTCTTGGCGTCGGGAAGCAGGAGCTCCAGCTCCAGGTTGAGGGCCTCGCACCGGGCCCACGTCTCGGTCAGCTTGGCCAGGCGGTCCTCGGCATTCTCCTCCGTGAATTTCGCCCTCCCCATCTTCTTAAAGTTGGCGAGAAGGCGGACGGATCCCTGGAGGAGCAGGCGAATCTCCTTCACCAACGCCTGCCATCTTGGAGGTGATGTCGGAGTATCCTCGTGGTCTCCATCTCGGTTTGTTGGAGCCATCCTTCAAGGCAAATCCGGCTCGAAGGACCAAAATGTTTAATCTAATGCCTGGTGGAGGCGGTGTGGATTGCCACTGGTAATGGCCAGGGAAGGGATGCACTCCAAGAAGAATTCGGGTGGTCGATGACGGCACGTTTATTGGCCGAAGTGGGCGTCGTACAATGGACACGAACACTCCACACAGAATTCGAACAGAACACACACGACTTAACAAGATACGACGAAAACACTCAACGGAAACTATGTACAAAACTATGTACACTGAGCGCAGGGCGCGGATGGCTCGAAGGGCCGTTTTCGTGAGATTCAAAAACTCGTGGGTCGCTGGGCGACAAGAGATTTGGATATTTCGTGCGTGCGAGAGCGTGTTGTTGTCGTCAGAGGTGTTCTTCGAACTAACTGCCGGATTCTTGGAAGCGCGCAACGCTCGAATCCGGGCAAAAACGTGTGACGTAGGCAACCGTCTTACCGGACGGTTTGTCACCGTGTTTACACGCTCTCGCACGCACATTTAAATTCGCGCAACAGCTGAGCGCTGAATCTCGGCTGCAACAATTACTTTACTTATCGTTATTGCTTTATTATCGTATTATCTTGCTTTATTATCTTATACTCATTGCTTTTACTAATTATTATTGCTTATTGCATTTCATATATTATTTCATGTTAATAACGCTTATTGCATTCCATATACTATTCTCCAGTATTAATCTTATGTATTTCATGTTCATACAAATACTGCGCTATTGATAATCATTTATATAAATGTTCTTTTGTCGATGCTTAACGTCAAACGCATCATTATATATATATATATACATACCAAGTGCTTTAAAAATAAACAACCGCTCTTGTTTCTAAAATAACGTTTCAAATCATTATAAAGATCCTCCAGCTACGAAACCCACCAAACCAAAACAAATCGGTGCATCAGCTGATTCTGGTTCGCGAACGCGAGAGTTCATGCAGTGTTTACAAACGTACTTTTGCATAGCCCGCGTACAGCCACAAGTCTAGACATATTTCTAGGAAATATTACGTGTAACTTCTTTCACCTATGCAACGGTAAATCCAATTAGTGAAACCAAAATAAAGTGCTCTAACGGGTGTCACCACAGGGATCATAACTATCTAAACCTTCCCTGGTCGTTCAGTGCTACGAATCTGGCATTCGCGCCTGAATCCTACACACCATAGTGCCACGAATCACGTATTCGCGCCTAAAATTCCACTTCACCTTCAGAGCCACGAATCACGTATTCGCGCCTGAATTCCTACTCTCCGCAGTGCCACGAATCTGGCATTCGCGCCTGCATCGTACTCTCCGCAGCGCCACGAATCTGGCATTCGCGTCTGCATCCCTTCGAACATTCAGTGCCACGAATCTTGCATTCGCGCCTGAATTCCTACTCTCCGCAGTGCCACGAATCTGGCATTCGCGCCTGCATCCTACTCTCCGCAGTGCCACGAATCTGGCATTCGCGCCTGCATCCTACTCTCCGCAGTGCCACGAATCTGGCATTCGCGCCTGCATCCTACTCTCCGCAGTGCCACGAATCTGGCATTCGCGCCTGCATCCCTTCGAACATTCGGTGCCACGAATCTTGCATTCGCGCCTGAATTCCTACTTTCCGCAGTGCCACGAATCTGGCATTCGCGCCTGCATTCCCTTCAAATAAAATCCCCATATGTCATTGTCCCCAAAGACCTTCACCCGGGACGTGACAGTTTACTTGGCCGTGTACCTTTTTCGCATTCGCTTTCAAATAATTGTTTGAGCTCGGTCTGTTTATCGTACGAAATATCCTGATTGATCACAAGCGATTCCGCATCGATCGTCTGCGTTTCACTTACAGTAATGTTCAGGATATCCATGACAGCGTCGCATTCATGTTCCGCATCGTTATAGTACTTTTCAGAGGAAAGTGGTACAAAATCAAACTACATTAAAACGACATCTTATTTTCTAAATGTATATTTTTTGTGCATTTTCATTAGTAATTAGTTTATTGTCTTTAACAAACATGTCAAACGTTTACTTGCACTGAAACTCCAAATTAACATATATAAGGAGCTCATTTTTATCAGCGATAGACTGGCTCTGTTTCTCCCTTCCAGTCTTCATATTCATTATAGAAAAAATCCTCCCTCTAAAAATTTAATTTTGCAAACTAAATTTGTGATGCAGCCATAGAATAAAAAAATAAGTAAAATTGTAGAGTTTTATCAATGTATCAGAAATATAGTATTATTATGTAATATATCTTTTACTAACAGTATATAGTACACTAGACAAGAATAGAGTACAATACTATATATTATAGTACGGTTGGCAACCCTACCTCCACTACGCGTCTGTTCCCTCTCCACTACACGTATATTAAGCTGGCGTAGCCATTTGGAAAGGCCAACGCAAAACTAATACGATATTTTTTTACTATTTATTTGCTAATTATTTACCAAAGAATTAATTTTTTGCTCCAGCCGTTTTCGAGAAACAATGACTACGCTACCGTAATATTAAGCTGGCGTAGCCACTTATTGTATCTCTGTACGTAAGACAGATATCAATACCATTCTTGCGGCATATTTTGTTGCTAATTATTTGCTCTCGATCCCCCAAATATTAATTTTTTTGCTGCAGTCTTTTTCGAGCAGCGGTGACCGCGCTAGAACCGCGTTAATCTAGCATAGCCACGTGTCGCCCCTTTGTGCCTAAGAAAGCTATCGATACCATTCTTGCGGCATATTTTGTTGCTAATTATTTGCTCTCGATCCCCCGAATATTAATTTTTTTTTGCGATGAATATTAATTATCTAGCATAGCCTAAAGGCTGTACAATGCTGGTTGTAGGTAAGTGCAGAAGAAAGAATGAAAGATTTTGTATCATTTTATTTGGTACATCAATAATCGTGGTACCATTTTGTAGTTTGCTTTCCTATTTATGCTATGATTTTTTACGTCATCAAATTCTATCCAATTTGTTGTTGGATCGCCCTTCCGATATATAACTGCCGTGTAATGGCCTGTTACACTTTGTAACGATTCTTCCGCGTGCCTTGTCGGCAGGCCACTCTTACCGTGATAGTTAACAGTGCCAACCAATTGTAGCTCTTCGTTTTTACACAACGGGTTGGTAATTTTTATATGTATTTCTTTTAAGCTTATATAAAAATTTTCCTCTGTTGCATTAAACACTTGGAATAATACAATATCACCTAGAAATGAAAATGTATGGTTAGTTATGTTCGAAAAGCATTTTCAAATTCTTTAAAACTCAAGAGAAATTGCAATAAAACCATGTTGATAATTTAGTTATAAAACGTGTTATTTACCGGTTTCTATTAATTTATTTTCTACGGCACCGGGACTGTCACATTTGGGACAGGTACTATTCGGTGTGATGTCCCACTGTTTTTCGCGCGGTATTTTAACACTGTTTAAGAAATAGTTTTGTGAGCGCTGGTAGGATTTTGAGGTTAAGGTCGACGGTGAAAAGGTGCACACTCAATCACAGCGATTAAAAGAGAATGAGGTCTTTATTATAAAATGTGCACAAACGGTTTAGCCGTGATGCACGTTAACAACAGAATGAGCCCCCGTACACTCTATCGTACAATAATGAACACGTATCAAACACGTGGACACGCGGACACGCACAATCGCGAATGCACAATCAGTCGATTTATACACTCGAACTGTGTCGCGAACACCGTGCTGAGTCCCCTTTTGAATCTAACGTGATTTGAGCACTGATTTACTTGTTGAGCAACGGTTTTGAAAGACAATGAACAAACGCGTTGTACTTTGAACACAGTTATGAACAGAATGACACAATATGGATGCGCATTTCCGCCTCGGAGTCTTCTCGAACATTCTCGAGCGTCGATCGACAAGACGGACCCTGATTGGTCGATTGATCGCGGATCGACCGTGACTTCCGCTGCCCAGCAGGTGCTGCGGTGATCGAGAGTGCGGCGGCGCAGTGAACTATTCATTCCCAAACATGCTCCCGCCATCAACAGCTGATTGAAGATGTTGATGTTGAATCTGAAACAGGCAAGATTGCCAATTTTGCAATTGGCCTGATTAGTGTTGTAGTGGCGGTCTTGAGCGTCACGACTCGGGTGAGTCCATCCTTCCCTGGATGCAAGGTGATGACCCTCGCAAGTGGCCACTTGCTTGGTGGAAATCGCTCATCTGTGATGAGCACCAGGGATCCGATCTTCAAGTCGTTGGTTGGATGATGCCATTTGGTGATGGATAGTTGTCTCTGCACATAATGGGATGACCACTGAGTCCAGAATTGTTGCATCTTCTTTTGAATGAACTGCCATCTGGCTGATGGCAGAACTGATGAATTCTCCACAGACGGTTCCGGAAGAGCTGAGAGTGGTTGTCCAACAAGAAAGTGCGCTGGTGTAAGTGCTGTGATGTCATCTGGGTCGTCACTGAGGGGCTCAAGCGGTCGTGAGTTGAGCATCGCTTCTATTTGTGTAAGACGTGTGCTGAACTCCTCATATGTGAGCACCGTCTCACTGACTGTGCGCCGGAGATGGTGTTTGATTGACTTCACGACCGCTTCCCACTTGCCTCCCATGTGTGGTGCGGCTGGTGGGTTGAAACGCCATTCTGTTTTGTCATTGACAAACAGCTGATTCAATCGTTGATGCGCCTCAGTCCCCTGGGTGAACATTTTCTTGAGGACGGTGTCAGCTCCAACGTAGTTGGTTCCGCAATCAGAGTGAAGAGTGAGAGGACTCCCTCTCCTGGAGACGAATCTCCTGTAGGTGGCGATGAACCCTTCGGTTGTGTAGTCTGTCACCAGTTCTAGGTGAACAGCTGATGTCGTGCCTCCAACTCTAATGACTCCACTCTCATCGATGAATGCGGTGAGTCGATTGAAGACATGAGCGGCTGGCAATGTTGAGCCTGAGCTGAGCATCTTCATCTCGCTGGAGAAATAAAGCGCCTGCGTTGCTTTGATCCAGAAGATCCTGGCCCATTCTATGTCAATGGGCGATAAGGTGAAGAGCGGCAGCGAGACTGGAGCCTTCTTCAACCTTGAAACAAATCTGAAACAAACTGATGTGATGCGAATAAGTTTGTTGAGGGATGAATATTTATGTGAGGTCCCAGTGATATTCGATCTTTTGAATGTTGAGCCGCTTTGAAATTCCTGGACGAGCCTCTAGTGTACTCGAGTCGTCCTTCAACTTTGGTTGTGAGTTGTGAGGGTGTGGCTCTCGAAAGAGGTAGTTGGCCCATCAGATGATGGACACGGATCCCCCTTTGTCGAGCACACCCCACAACCTTGAAGTTGAATTCTATGAGGCTTGATGAAGGCAGCAATGTAGTTTGATAGCTCGTTGCGACTTGCTCGTTTGTATGATATCCAACATCCAGGATTCAAATGACCCTTGAATGTTGAATGTAGATCGAATTAGAGAGTCTTGGACTAGTCTCCTGTGAGGTTGTATGCACTCGCTTTAAGATGATGCGAAAGCAAGAGGCGCCTGGGCAACAGGCACTTCCACGTGATGTGTCTCTCCGAGTTTGTAATTCCCGAGGGCACATATGGGCCACGAGACAACGAGTTGCAGGTCTTTCCAAGTGCGATACTGGCGAGTAACATCGAGGTTCGAGAACAGCCAGCAATGCATGGTCTGCTGACGAGTCCCTTGTTGTTGGAGTGATCTGGTTTTGAATACGAGACTCTGTCTGTCCAGACTCCTTGACAGAAATGCAGTGATCGAGAGAGTACTGCTGCAGCATCACGAGTCATGTTGTGCAGATTGAACGACCCTCTCTAATGCACATATTGGGTGAGCTCTTTATTGTGAGGCCTTCCAGTGTGATTCTCGAGAAGTGATCCATGTCTGCATGATTTGATAATCCGTCCACAGGAGTAGTAGCAATGAAGAGAGTGGTAGTTGTTTGAATTTGACTCGCACCCAAATGCGAGTTTCGGACTTGTGAATTTTCTTGATACGTGTTGCCTCCACTTTGAACACGGGAGTGACGTCACTTTGAGATCTGTGGACGGTGCGCTCACGGTAAATGGATTACCGCCGTCATGACGAGTTGATAGGCATCTGAGAAGCAGAATGATTCCACTGTAGAGTCATTATAGGTGTTGAACCACCTATAGCCTGAGAGCGTGCGCACGCTTATGTAATCTTCTCTGATGCTGAGCAAGTGAGGTTAAGGGATGACTTCATCCTTGGGATGGCAGTGGATCATCCCAATAGAGCATGTGCAGCCACGACTCTTGCAATTCATCCTTGCTTGAATTGTGACCAGTGATAAGATGCTGAATGGATCACAGATTTGCTACTTCTGTGAAAATGAACACATTCTGTGAAAATGAACACATTGTTAAATTGACAGTGGTTACTGGCCTGGAAGACAATGTAAATTTGTAATTGATAAGTGAAGTTGAACACAAAGGTGTTAAGTGGTCGGTGAAAGCGCGCCTTTGAGGTTGCGCGCCCAGTTGTTGCAGTCATCGAGCGAGATGATTGGACTTCTTTGAATTCCGATGAGTGATTGAACTCTACTTGGGAGATGTGAGGTGAGACGCCTCCCGCGTCTCTGGTTGTTTGCTTGATGAATTGTCCCAATGAGTTCGTTTAGTTGGAGAAATTACATCAAGCAACGGGGAAAATGTTGAATGCCATTTGATTGTGGAAGCCCTCCCGCGTTGCACAGGTTTTTTAATTGATGAGCTATTGTAATGAGCATCTCACCTGTGTCTGCACCTCCAAATATGTCATCAACGTATCTGGCATGCGTGATCGATGGCACCGCCAGAGGAAGGCGATGACCTTCGTCTTCCGTCAATTGAAGTAAAGCTCTGACCGCCAGAAATGGAGCAGCCTTGGTCCCATATGTGACCGTTGTGAGCTTGTAGGGCACCTCCTTGGAATTGTCATCGATCCACAGTATTCGTTGAAGATCCTGATCGTCTTCATGAATCTTGACTTGACGATACATCTTTGTCACATCTGTGGCAAAAATGTACTTGGGCTGGCGTATCCACAGCAGCACGTCAGTGATGTTAAGGAGTAGATTTGCACCCGTGTGCATCAAATCGTTGATAGAATACCCAGTTGAAGTAGGGCTTGATCCGTTGAAGACGGCTCTCAATTTTGTCGTCTGGCTGTCTAGCTTCAATACTCCACGATGCGGAAGATTAAACACAGAGTGAGTATTAGGTGAAAGTGCTGGTGCTCTTACCATGTGACGGAGCTCCTTCGTACTCTTGCATGAAGCCTTGATAGAGGTCGCGATACTCGTTGTTCTTGTTGAGTTTAACGAGCGTGCGCTTCAAGCAAGCGTGAGCTGTTTGATATGAATTACCCAACAGCTTCGGAGTCTCCTTCAGAGGAATGCGCACAGTGTATCGTCCTGTAGAATCACGAATGTGTGTCGCTCAAAAGTGATCCTCACATTCTTGTTCCTCAGGTGTGAGCTTCAGGGATGCATCTGTCGGGAGCTCTTCTTGAATCCAAAATCGTGTCAGCATGCTGCACGACGGCAGAGTGATGTGCGGTGGCCTTGCGCAGGTCCACTATAACTGGTCCAAGAATGAGCCACCCAAAAATGGACAGCTGTCACAACACTCATTAGGTCTTGTTGAACCATAATGGATGCGATGGAATACAGAGGCAGAGTCGTAAATTCTGCCTCTCAGTTGATGAGGGCGATGTCCTGCAGAAGCAAAGTCGTAAATTCTGCCTCTCACTCTTCAACTTTAATGTGACTGTAGTAAAGCTCTTCAGTAGGCGCGCTCTAGGATCTATTACTGAGATTGCCTGCTGAGAGCTAGATCCCAAGAGTGAGCTTAAATGCGAGTGTGTTGAGCTCCCAGGGAGAAATCTGAGAGACTCCAGAATGGCTGATCTTTAGACAGTCCAAATCTGTCACTGAGGCTCCAGTTCCGTGGCACTCTTGGTGCCACCCACAATAGAGTAGATTCCTGGGCTCCAGCTTCGATGATCATGTTGGGTGATGGCATGCACTAAGGGTTGAGGCGACGGATGAATCCTTCTTGACGAAGGTGATCTCAGAGCTTTCTGCTACTGAGTGGTTGATGCTGCTCGCTGCTTGTGAATGACTATAGAGTATTGACTGCACCAACTGTATTTCTTTGGATCTGTAAACAGGAGTACCTCTTCGAGGAGCGAGCTGTGAGCACACATGGGAATGTGGCCATCAGTGGCTTGTAAAGTATTGAAACGACCCACCTGAGAATTGATGTGAAGATTGGTGGGTCCGACTTCTTCAATGTGATACGTTGATCCCTCCAATCTTGAGGCTGGTGATTGGAGACGAGTCCACGCTCCGTCATTGGCTGGACCTTGTTTCCTTATGATCAGGTGATGAACACTGTGATATTGATGATTGCCCCTTCGGGCAGCTGGTGAGCCATAGGCGTCACCTGTGCATCCTTGGGCTGAGGTTGGGCTGGTTTGCAGCAGTCGCAGGGATACTCTTTCTTTGCTGTCGATGGATGAGATGTAGATGGAGTAAGCGCCTGAACCTGTGCTCCTGGCCGCTAACAAGTCCCACGCTGGCTTGAATGTCGCAGCAGTGTTGACCTTGCAGCGAAAACTGCCTTGCAGTCACAATTCTCACCCATTGCACTGGCCAAGTTGAGCCTGAGTTTGATTTAACCGCACTTCTTGTACTGAACTGCACCTTTACCGTCGATCCGGCACGAAGGACCAAATGTTTAAGAAATAGTTTTGTGAGAGCTGGTAGGATTTTGAGGTTAAGGTCGACGGTGAAAAGGTGCACACTCAATCACAGCGATTAAAAGAGAATGAGGTCTTTATTATAAAATGTGCACAAACGGTTTAGCCGTGATGCACGTTAACAACAGAATGAGCCCCCGTACACTCTATCGTACAATAATGAACACGTATCAAACACGTGGACACGCGGACACGCACAATCGCGAATGCACAATCAGTCGATTTATACACTCGAACTGTGTCGCGAACACCGTGCTGAGTCCCCTTTTGAATCTAACGTGATTTGAGCACTGATTTACTTGTTGAGCAACGGTTTTGAAAGACAATGAACAAACGCGTTGTACTTTGAACACAGTTATGAACAGAATGACACAATATGGATGCGCATTTCCGCCTCGGAGTCTTCTCGAACATTCTCGAGCGTCGATCGACAAGACGGACCCTGATTGGTCGATTGATCGCGGATCGACCGTGACTTCCGCTGCCCAGCAGGTGCTGCGGTGATCGAGAGTGCGGCGGCGCAGTGAACTATTCATTCCCAAACAAACACCACTTCCTCACAAATCCATCCACAACTCTACGGCAATAACTGTAAGCACCTATTATTATTATTATTACTGTGCATATCATCCTCATACCATAATTTTGGCTTATGTTTATTGCTTTATTATCTTATTGTTTTGCTGCTTATTGCTTTATTAAGGTATTGTTTTGCTTTATCATCTTATTCTCATTGCTTTTACTAATCATTATTGCTAGTCACATATCGTATACATTATAAGCCTCTATCGCTAATATTCACATGTTTCATGTCCATACATATCATAAATGTCGTAATCTTTATATAAATGTTATGTGCCAATGCTCAAAGTCCCACGCATTATTATAATTTAACGCTTCAGCAAAGCTAATAAACCGCTTTGTTTTAATCACGCCTCAAATTATTTGTGTTTACCCATTGGTTACGAAAGATCTAAAAATCCAAACAAACAAGCTAGTGAAACAGCTGATTCTAGTTCGCGAACGCAACAGCAGTTACCGTGTTTACTAACATACTTTTGCATAGCCTATGTATAGCCGCACGTTTAGACGAGTTTCTCAGAAATATTACGTGTAACTTCTTTCACCTATGCAACGGTAAATCCAATTAGTGAAACCAAAACAAAGTGCTCTAACGGGTGTCACCACAGGGATCATAACTATCTAAACCTTCCCTGGTCGTTCAGTGCTACGAATCTGGCATTCGCGCCTGAATCCTACACACCATAGTGCCACGAATCACGTATTCGCGCCTAAAATTCCACTTCACCTTCAGAGCCACGAATCACGTATTCGCGCCGGAATTCCTACTCTCCGCAGTGCCACGAATCTGGCATTCGCGCCTGCATCCTACTCTCCGCAGTGCCACGAATCTGGCATTCGCGCCTGCATCTCTTCGAACATTCAGTGCCACGAATCTTGCATTCGCGCCTGAATTCCTACTCTCCGCAGCGCCACGTATCTGGCATTCGCGCCTGCATTCCCTTCGAATAAAACCCCCATATGTCATTTTCCCCAAAGACCTTCACCCGGGACGTGACATCGGTACCGAACAGAACTCTCGAATAAAGCTTTCGCTGTTCGATTTTTTGAGCTGTATGTCTTCTATCTGTATTCCGGTGAGGTGTTTAATGTTTAATATTCGCATATTGCGCATTCTGATTTTTCTGTAATACTAGGCAGTTCCTTGAATAATTTTTGCGCCAGCCATCCAACGTTTGCATTACAGTTAATGTAGTGCAATTTATCCATTAACGTGGACTGTTGCACTGGAAATATCTTTGCCAGCAATTCTGCCCGCATAACATACAGGGTGTCCTAAAAATGCTGCGGTTCCTTAAAGGGGGTGATTGGGGGGGGGGGGTGATTGCAAACAACTTTTTCCTTTGCGAAAATGCCCTCCGAGGTTTCGTTAACGAGATATTAATAAAAAGCACCGACCAATCAGAGCGCGAGCCTTCCGCTGGAGGTCCCGCGCTAGCGTGGCCGCGCGCCGGGCCGCGCTGCGACTACGAACAAGCAAGGCGGCATGCATCGAAGGAAATTGCGTAGAATGGCAAATGAAAAAGACGTAACAAAAAAATCGAACCTTTTGCCATGGTTTGTTTGCCATTTAAAGTGAATGGCATAAAATAAATGGATGAAAATCACGTGTAACGTAAAAAGACGAATACACATTTTTTTTAGAAGATTCGAAAATAATAATTATTTGAAGTGGGAGGATAAGGAATACGTAAAATTCCTTGTGTTAATAACATATCCACGAAAAGGTAATGTAACAGGAAATTAACGAAAAGTGATCGTAGTTCGTTATTGTGATAAAAATCCGTAACTCAATAACGGCCAGCACTGTTGCTGATAACGAATAAGTCTGTTTAAAAAGGCCGAATAAATATTTTCGTACGAGAATTTTGAGAATTATCGCCGGAAATAAGCCATAGCTTGCGTTAAATTTAAAAATGAATGATCACCATTAAAGTAACTAAAACTCACCCTTGTAGAAAATTCACCTGCAACTTGGAAGCTTGTGTCACTGGGTCACTGAACCGATCCTGGTCATCGATGGACGAGCCCAGTGCACAGCTGATCCCAGGTATACGACACTACCCAAAGTTAAGGGTCGCAATGTCAGGTGCGTCCAGGTCAACGTACCGAATATTCACTTCACTGCACGGCTACTAACACTGATCACTTAATGTACTTTTCATGGAACGTGTTGTTCCTACGTTATAAAAATGGGTGGAAATGAATTTTTACTTGGCGTTCGGAGCCGTGGGTAATTCCCGCGCAAATTCTCACGCTGCAGCACTTGCGTCCTCGTTGTTCGGGGGGTACACACAGAACATCGCGTAATACTCTTGAGCAGAGAACATTTGTCTGCGACGCGATTGCTGACTGCTGACTGACAAGATTTTTTCCAAGCGACTTCTTCTACCCCCAAATAGTTTCTCTCGTTCCATTATGAGTTGACCCCCACCAAGCCAAGAGGCTTCAGGTAAAAAGAAGCCAGCACATTTTCGGAACACACGTGTTTTGCAGAAGTGCAACGAAAACTTTCACAAAAGCCCGCGCTCCGTCCTTCTACTGCCAATGTACCCATTGCTTCCAGATAGAAAACAGACACCACGTGTATCGGTTCGAAAGGGTCCGAAGGGAAGAGACGCAGAAAAAAGTCTTCGAGTTGCTATAAAGAAGAAAATGCATACCATTCCTGTTTCCCCTTTCTGACACCCTGAGTTCACGTCTGTTACGAGGCGGAACCAAGTAAGTCATAAATTATCCGAAACTGTAGGAAACCGTTCTCTACCGCCGACCTGCGGGACAATACGCTCATAAACCGCGACCCTGGCGAAATGCTCTAAAAACAGTATCATTGGCCAAGAGTGGGTTAGTAAAATTCTCCTGAAATTCTGTCGATCTGTTTTTTGACCTCACTGAAGAAATGTGGGATGGTAGCGGTACGGTCAGCTGACTGTAATCACGCGCGGTTGCTTTACCTGAGACGGGGCGCACCATTGCCTTTAACAGGTTACTGCGACGTTAATATCAGCTGCATTACTCTAGAAATAAGCTTAATTTACAGAAAACATATCAGCGAATGTGGTAGTACTTTTTCTGATTTTTACAACCGCGACCTCGGCGTGAAACGGTAAAGGACATTTCGATGTCTTCTGGCATCGGGATAATACATGTCCCGGATTGTCCCCCAATTCAGGGAGAATACGCGTTGACGTATTCCGTGCGAGAGAAGGCGGGCTTGAAGTTCGATTGGTCCTGAACTAACCATTTGGGCCTACTTATCTCTCGTGTCTAAACACGCGCTCGAATTTCCAAACAAAAGCATGCGTCGACGTATTCCGTGCGAGAGAAGGTGGGCCTTGTGGAGGAGATATCGCTGTGAAGAGGGCCTCTTCAGGACAGTGGCCGATTGGGAGGGATCCAGGGCAGATTGGTTAGTTTGGGGCCAATCGGACCTCAAGCCCACAGTCTCTCGCACCGAATACGTCGATGCGTGCTTGTGTTTTGAAATTCGAGCACGTGTTTATACTCGAGAGATAAGGGATCCGTCTTTAATTTGAGGGTAGGACGAAGCAGGCGGGACTACGCGCAGTCAGCGGACTATCCCTTCTTTTCCTGTGTCTCTCCGCGAGACGTATTGATGCTGGATAATACTCAGTAATTTCTAGTTCTCCAAAATTAATCAGGCTGATCAGCCAGAGCATTTCGCCAGGATCGCGGTTTATGAGCGTATTGTCCCGCAGGTCGGCGGTAGAGAACGGTTTCCTACAGTTTCGGATAATTTATGACTTACTTGGTTCCGCCTCGTAACAGACGTGAACTCAGGGTGTCAGAAAGGGGAAACAGGAATGGTATGCATTTTCTTCTTTATAGCAACTCGAAGACTTTTTTCTGCGTCTCTTCCCTTCGGACCCTTTCGAACCGATACACGTGGTGTCTGTTTTCTATCTGGAAGGAATGGGTACATTGGCAGTAGAAGGACGGAGCGCGGGCTTTTGTGAAAGTTTTCGTTGCACTTCTGCAAAACACGTGTGTTCCGAAAATGTGCTGGCTTCTTTTTACCTGAAGCCTCTTGGCCTGGTGGGGGTCAACTCATAATGGAACGAGAGAAACTATTTGGGGGTAGAAGAAGTCGCTTGGAAAAAATCTTGTCAGTCAGCAGTCAGCAATCGCGTCGCAGACAAATGTTCTCTGCTCAAGAGTATTACGCGATGTTCTGTGTGTACCCCCCGAACAACGAGGACGCAAGTGCTGCAGCGTGAGAATTTGCGCGGGAATTACCCACGGCTCCGAACGCCAAGTAAAAATTCATTTCCACCCATTTTTATAACGTAGGAACAACACGTTCCATGAAAAGTACATTAAGTGATCAGTGTTAGTAGCCGTGCAGTGAAGTGAATATTCGGTACGTTGACCTGGACGCACCTGACATTGCGACCCTTAACTTTGGGTAGTGTCGTATACCTGGGATCAGCTGTGCACTGGGCTCGTCCATCGATGACCAGGATCGGTTCAGTGACCCAGTGACACAAGCTTCCAAGTTGCAGGTGAATTTTCTACAAGGGTGAGTTTTAGTTACTTTAATGGTGATCATTCATTTTTAAATTTAACGCATGCTATGGCTTATTTCCGGCGATAATTCTCAAAATTCTCGTACGAAAATATTTATTCGGCCTTTTTAAACAGACTTATTCGTTATCAGCAACAGTGCTGGCCGTTATTGAGTTACGGATTTTTATCACAATAACGAACTACGATCACTTTTCGTTAATTTCCTGTTACATTACCTTTTCGTGGATATGTTATTAACACAAGGAATTTTACGTATTCCTTATCCTCCCACTTCAAATAATTATTATTTTCGAATCTTCTAAAAAAAATGTGTATTCGTCTTTTTACGTTACACGTGATTTTCATCCATTTATTTTATGCCATTCACTTTAAATGGCAAACAAACCATGGCAAAAGGTTCGATTTTTTTGTTACGTCTTTTTCATTTGCCATTCTACGCAATTTCCTTCGATGCATGCCGCCTTGCTTGTTCGTAGTCGCAGCGCGGCCCGGCGCGCGGCCACGCTAGCGCGGGACCTCCAGCGGAAGGCTCGCGCTCTGATTGGTCGGTGCTTTTTATTAATATCTCGTTAACGAAACCTCGGAGGGCATTTTCGCAAAGGAAAAAGTAGTTTGCAATCACCCCCCCCCCCAATCACCCCCTTTAAGGAACCGCAGCATTTTTAGGACACCCTGTATGTTATGCGGGCAGAATTGCTGGCAAAGATATTTCCAGTGCAACAGTCCACGTTAATGGATAAATTGCACTACATTAACTGTAATGCAAACGTTGGATGGCTGGCGCAAAAATTATTCAAGGAACTGCCTAGTATTACAGAAAAATCAGAATGCGCAATATGCGAATATTAAACATTAAACACCTCACCGGAATACAGATAGAAGACATACAGCTCAAAAAATCGAACAGCGAAAGCTTTATTCGAGAGTTCTGTTCGGTACCGATGTCACGTCCCGGGTGAAGGTCTTTGGGGAAAATGACATATGGGGGTTTTATTCGAAGGGAATGCAGGCGCGAATGCCAGATACGTGGCGCTGCGGAGAGTAGGAATTCAGGCGCGAATGCAAGATTCGTGGCACTGAATGTTCGAAGAGATGCAGGCGCGAATGCCAGATTCGTGGCACTGCGGAGAGTAGGATGCAGGCGCGAATGCCAGATTCGTGGCACTGCGGAGAGTAGGAATTCCGGCGCGAATACGTGATTCGTGGCTCTGAAGGTGAAGTGGAATTTTAGGCGCGAATACGTGATTCGTGGCACTATGGTGTGTAGGATTCAGGCGCGAATGCCAGATTCGTAGCACTGAACGACCAGGGAAGGTTTAGATAGTTATGATCCCTGTGGTGACACCCGTTAGAGCACTTTGTTTTGGTTTCTGTTACGTCCCTACTTCCTATTTGGGGGCGCGATTTTATCGAATTCAACGTATTTGACCGCTTTTGAGCTAATCCAGGGATTTACGCTCTGGGATATTTGAGAGTGATTAGGATGCATTTTATTGGTTGTTTACCTTAACTTTCGGTTGAGGGCTGGTCCACTCGAATTAGCCTCCACTCGATGGGGCTGGTGGAAATTCCGTGGATTTCGGGCGCCTGATTCAACTTGGGGGTTGCCCAATCGCCGCAGTTTATCACCAGGTTGGTGGTGGTCGGGGTGTAAGCGGTGACTCCTAATACGTTAAGTTTTTGAGCTGGTGCACTCGCGTACGCCACCGCTAAACGGCGCAACTGGACGCGTCGTCCCGCACGGTGGTTCCGTGGCATTCGTCCTTTAGAAATTATTAATTGTTTATTTGATTGATAAATCACTCTTTAAACTTCCACGCCAGGCGCCACCGCGGGCAATGTTCTGCCCTTCAATGACACCATCGGGGAAGGAGAGAGTGACTTTTATATATTCGTAACATTTATTGACTAGATCTCAAGCTACTCTCAATTTCTGATTAAACCTTGGGCAACGTTCTGCTCGTAGGTATAACCGTCAATTAACGCAACCCACGAACTGCCAATGCACATTTTTGTTCACGTTGCAAAATAAAAGGCGAATGCACGGTTAAGGAGATGGGTAGTTAGGAAAAGGAAACACTTTACTCACTGATTTAAAAAATAACAAAAATCACCTTTATTCCCCCTGAATGGGTGAATACACCGTTTTTAGAGTTCTTGATACTTAGTTCGACGATTTACAACGGTAATACACTGTAATTAAAACTGCAATGGTTGAAACTGTAATGAGGCCATTAATAATACTACCCTCTGCGGGTGGTCAGTCCCTTTTTATAGGGTAGTCGATCACTCCTTCTCCAGGTTTGTCACATGACAGATTTTAGGTGGGATGATGAAATCCTCCAATCATCTGCCGTGGGATCCACCTGAAGAATTCATTCCAGCGCGCTATCCGAGAGTTTTGTTTGCTACAGAATTTGAGCTATTGCGCACCTATTTCGGTGTCTTTTGCTCGACTTAAGACGTATTTCTGCAGTCACACGAAACTCTCAGCAGCGTCGATAGTTAAATTCTTATTTTAATTCTTAGTTTTAAATTTTACGCTACTGGGTTTTCGATGTGCTCTGTGCGATTGGTTTCGTATAGCCCACATACTAAGGATTGAAGTTAATATTCATCGGTTCCGTATTGGAGCTCGATTTACGGGAAATAATGGGAGGGCAAGTGGCTAACGATGATCAGGAGCGCAGATCCGTGAGGGTGTCGGCTGCATTGGCTGATAGGGGCCTCCGTCCCATTCTGGACGTCAGCTGGTGTTGGCTGGGCCTTCCTGGTGTGCGTGTAGCCGGCTGGCTGCCACCTCCCGTAATAGCTGCTCTCCTGCTCGCTATTGCCGTCCGTAGATTCACGGCTCGAGTTCTTCTTATCGCGAGTTCCGATTACAGTGCCTTATCGGCTATGTATTATGTTGATAATTGTTTGAGATAATTATAATATACTAAAGCACGAAATAGTAAATATAAACGATTTAAAGAGTTTAGTTATTAGTAGACTCCACGTCGCGGGACGTGACAGTTTCACTAATTGGATTTACCGTTGCATAGGTGAAAGAAGTTACACGTAATATTTCTGAGAAACTCGTCTAAACGTGCGGCTATACATAGGCTATGCAAAAGTATGTTAGTAAACACGGTAACTGCTGTTGCGTTCGCGAACTAGAATCAGCTGTTTCACTAGCTTGTTTGTTTGGATTTTTAGATCTTTCGTAACCAATGGGTAAACACAAATAATTTGAGGCGTGATTAAAACAAAGCGGTTTATTAGCTTTGCTGAAGCGTTAAATTATAATAATGCGTGGGACTTTGAGCATTGGCACATAACATTTATATAAAGATTACGACATTTATGATATGTATGGACATGAAACATGTGAATATTAGCGATAGAGGCTTATAATGTATACGATATGTGACTAGCAATAATGATTAGTAAAAGCAATGAGAATAAGATGATAAAGCAAAACAATACCTTAATAAAGCAATAAGCAGCAAAACAATAAGATAATAAAGCAATAAACATAAGCCAAAATTATGGTATGAGGATGATATGCACAGTAATAATAATAATAATAGGTGCTTACAGTTATTGCCGTAGAGTTGTGGATGGATTTGTGAGGAAGTGGTGTTTGTTTGGGAATGAATAGTTCACTGCGCCGCCGCACTCTCGATCACCGCAGCACCTGCTGGGCAGCGGAAGTCACGGTCGATCCGCGATCAATCGACCAATCAGGGTCCGTCTTGTCGATCGACGCTCGAGAATGTTCGAGAAGACTCCGAGGCGGAAATGCGCATCCATATTGTGTCATTCTGTTCATAACTGTGTTCAAAGTACAACGCGTTTGTTCATTGTCTTTCAAAACCGTTGCTCAACAAGTAAATCAGTGCTCAAATCACGTTAGATTCAAAAGGGGACTCAGCACGGTGTTCGCGACACAGTTCGAGTGTATAAATCGACTGATTGTGCATTCGCGATTGTGCGTGTCCGCGTGTCCACGTGTTTGATACGTGTTCATTATTGTACGATAGAGTGTACGGGGGCTCATTCTGTTGTTAACGTGCATCACGGCTAAACCGTTTGTGCACATTTTATAATAAAGACCTCATTCTCTTTTAATCGCTGTGATTGAGTGTGCACCTTTTCACCGTCGACCTTAACCTCAAAATCCTACCAGCTCTCACAAAACTATTTCTTAAACATTTGGTCCTTCGTGCCGGATCGACGGTAAAGGTGCAGTTCAGTACAAGAAGTGCGGTTAAATCAAACTCAGGCTCAACTTGGCCAGTGCAATGGGTGAGAATTGTGACTGCAAGGCAGTTTTCGCTGCAAGGTCAACACTGCTGCGACATTCAAGCCAGCGTGGGACTTGTTAGCGGCCAGGAGCACAGGTTCAGGCGCTTACTCCATCTACATCTCATCCATCGACAGCAAAGAAAGAGTATCCCTGCGACTGCTGCAAACCAGCCCAACCTCAGCCCAAGGATGCACAGGTGACGCCTATGGCTCACCAGCTGCCCGAAGGGGCAATCATCAATATCACAGTGTTCATCACCTGATCATAAGGAAACAAGGTCCAGCCAATGACGGAGCGTGGACTCGTCTCCAATCACCAGCCTCAAGATTGGAGGGATCAACGTATCACATTGAAGAAGTCGGACCCACCAATCTTCACATCAATTCTCAGGTGGGTCGTTTCAATACTTTACAAGCCACTGATGGCCACATTCCCATGTGTGCTCACAGCTCGCTCCTCGAAGAGGTACTCCTGTTTACAGATCCAAAGAAATACAGTTGGTGCAGTCAATACTCTATAGTCATTCACAAGCAGCGAGCAGCATCAACCACTCAGTAGCAGAAAGCTCTGAGATCACCTTCGTCAAGAAGGATTCATCCGTCGCCTCAACCCTTAGTGCATGCCATCACCCAACATGATCATCGAAGCTGGAGCCCAGGAATCTACTCTATTGTGGGTGGCACCAAGAGTGCCACGGAACTGGAGCCTCAGTGACAGATTTGGACTGTCTAAAGATCAGCCATTCTGGAGTCTCTCAGATTTCTCCCTGGGAGCTCAACACACTCGCATTTAAGCTCACTCTTGGGATCTAGCTCTCAGCAGGCAATCTCAGTAATAGATCCTAGAGCGCGCCTACTGAAGAGCTTTACTACAGTCACATTAAAGTTGAAGAGTGAGAGGCAGAATTTACGACTTTGCTTCTGCAGGACATCGCCCTCATCAACTGAGAGGCAGAATTTACGACTCTGCCTCTGTATTCCATCGCATCCATTATGGTTCAACAAGACCTAATGAGTGTTGTGACAGCTGTCCATTTTTGGGTGGCTCATTCTTGGACCAGTTATAGTGGACCTGCGCAAGGCCACCGCACATCACTCTGCCGTCGTGCAGCATGCTGACACGATTTTGGATTCAAGAAGAGCTCCCGACAGATGCATCCCTGAAGCTCACACCTGAGGAACAAGAATGTGAGGATCACTTTTGAGCGACACACATTCGTGATTCTACAGGACGATACACTGTGCGCATTCCTCTGAAGGAGACTCCGAAGCTGTTGGGTAATTCATATCAAACAGCTCACGCTTGCTTGAAGCGCACGCTCGTTAAACTCAACAAGAACAACGAGTATCGCGACCTCTATCAAGGCTTCATGCAAGAGTACGAAGGAGCTCCGTCACATGGTAAGAGCACCAGCACTTTCACCTAATACTCACTCTGTGTTTAATCTTCCGCATCGTGGAGTATTGAAGCTAGACAGCCAGACGACAAAATTGAGAGCCGTCTTCAACGGATCAAGCCCTACTTCAACTGGGTATTCTATCAACGATTTGATGCACACGGGTGCAAATCTACTCCTTAACATCACTGACGTGCTGCTGTGGATACGCCAGCCCAAGTACATTTTTGCCACAGATGTGACAAAGATGTATCGTCAAGTCAAGATTCATGAAGACGATCAGGATCTTCAACGAATACTGTGGATCGATGACAATTCCAAGGAGGTGCCCTACAAGCTCACAACGGTCACATATGGGACCAAGGCTGCTCCATTTCTGGCGGTCAGAGCTTTACTTCAATTGACGGAAGACGAAGGTCATCGCCTTCCTCTGGCGGTGCCATCGATCACGCATGCCAGATACGTTGATGACATATTTGGAGGTGCAGACACAGGTGAGATGCTCATTACAATAGCTCATCAATTAAAAAACCTGTGCAACGCGGGAGGGCTTCCACAATCAAATGGCATTCAACATTTTCCCCGTTGCTTGATGTAATTTCTCCAACTAAACGAACTCATTGGGACAATTCATCAAGCAAACAACCAGAGACGCGGGAGGCGTCTCACCTCACATCTCCCAAGTAGAGTTCAATCACTCATCGGAATTCAAAGAAGTCCAATCATCTCGCTCGATGACTGCAACAACTGGGCGCGCAACCTCAAAGGCGCGCTTTCACCGACCACTTAACACCTTTGTGTTCAACTTCACTTATCAATTACAAATTTACATTGTCTTCCAGGCCAGTAACCACTGTCAATTTAACAATGTGTTCATTTTCACAGAATGTGTTCATTTTCACAGAAGTAGCAAATCTGTGATCCATTCAGCATCTTATCACTGGTCACAATTCAAGCAAGGATGAATTGCAAGAGTCGTGGCTGCACATGCTCTATTGGGATGATCCACTGCCATCCCAAGGATGAAGTCATCCCTTAACCTCACTTGCTCAGCATCAGAGAAGATTACATAAGCGTGCGCACGCTCTCAGGCTATAGGTGGTTCAACACCTATAATGACTCTACAGTGGAATCATTCTGCTTCTCAGATGCCTATCAACTCGTCATGACGGCGGTAATCCATTTACCGTGAGCGCACCGTCCACAGATCTCAAAGTGACGTCACTCCCGTGTTCAAAGTGGAGGCAACACGTATCAAGAAAATTCACAAGTCCGAAACTCGCATTTGGGTGCGAGTCAAATTCAAACAACTACCACTCTCTTCATTGCTACTACTCCTGTGGACGGATTATCAAATCATGCAGACATGGATCACTTCTCGAGAATCACACTGGAAGGCCTCACAATAAAGAGCTCACCCAATATGTGCATTAGAGAGGGTCGTTCAATCTGCACAACATGACTCGTGATGCTGCAGCAGTACTCTCTCGATCACTGCATTTCTGTCAAGGAGTCTGGACAGACAGAGTCTCGTATTCAAAACCAGATCACTCCAACAACAAGGGACTCGTCAGCAGACCATGCATTGCTGGCTGTTCTCGAACCTCGATGTTACTCGCCAGTATCGCACTTGGAAAGACCTGCAACTCGTTGTCTCGTGGCCCATATGTGCCCTCGGGAATTACAAACTCGGAGAGACACATCACGTGGAAGTGCCTGTTGCCCAGGCGCCTCTTGCTTTCGCATCATCTTAAAGCGAGTGCATACAACCTCACAGGAGACTAGTCCAAGACTCTCTAATTCGATCTACATTCAACATTCAAGGGTCATTTGAATCCTGGATGTTGGATATCATACAAACGAGCAAGTCGCAACGAGCTATCAAACTACATTGCTGCCTTCATCAAGCCTCATAGAATTCAACTTCAAGGTTGTGGGGTGTGCTCGACAAAGGGGGATCCGTGTCCATCATCTGATGGGCCAACTACCTCTTTCGAGAGCCACACCCTCACAACTCACAACCAAAGTTGAAGGACGACTCGAGTACACTAGAGGCTCGTCCAGGAATTTCAAAGCGGCTCAACATTCAAAAGATCGAATATCACTGGGACCTCACATAAATATTCATCCCTCAACAAACTTATTCGCATCACATCAGTTTGTTTCAGATTTGTTTCAAGGTTGAAGAAGGCTCCAGTCTCGCTGCCGCTCTTCACCTTATCGCCCATTGACATAGAATGGGCCAGGATCTTCTGGATCAAAGCAACGCAGGCGCTTTATTTCTCCAGCGAGATGAAGATGCTCAGCTCAGGCTCAACATTGCCAGCCGCTCATGTCTTCAATCGACTCACCGCATTCATCGATGAGAGTGGAGTCATTAGAGTTGGAGGCACGACATCAGCTGTTCACCTAGAACTGGTGACAGACTACACAACCGAAGGGTTCATCGCCACCTACAGGAGATTCGTCTCCAGGAGAGGGAGTCCTCTCACTCTTCACTCTGATTGCGGAACCAACTACGTTGGAGCTGACACCGTCCTCAAGAAAATGTTCACCCAGGGGACTGAGGCGCATCAACGATTGAATCAGCTGTTTGTCAATGACAAAACAGAATGGCGTTTCAACCCACCAGCCGCACCACACATGGGAGGCAAGTGGGAAGCGGTCGTGAAGTCAATCAAACACCATCTCCGGCGCACAGTCAGTGAGACGGTGCTCACATATGAGGAGTTCAGCACACGTCTTACACAAATAGAAGCGATGCTCAACTCACGACCGCTTGAGCCCCTCAGTGACGACCCAGATGACATCACAGCACTTACACCAGCGCACTTTCTTGTTGGACAACCACTCTCAGCTCTTCCGGAACCGTCTGTGGAGAATTCATCAGTTCTGCCATCAGCCAGATGGCAGTTCATTCAAAAGAAGATGCAACAATTCTGGACTCAGTGGTCATCCCATTATGTGCAGAGACAACTATCCATCACCAAATGGCATCATCCAACCAACGACTTGAAGATCGGATCCCTGGTGCTCATCACAGATGAGCGATTTCCACCAAGCAAGTGGCCACTTGCGAGGGTCATCACCTTGCATCCAGGGAAGGATGGACTCACCCGAGTCGTGACGCTCAAGACCGCCACTACAACACTAATCAGGCCAATTGCAAAATTGGCAATCTTGCCTGTTTCAGATTCAACATCAACATCTTCAATCAGCTGTTGATGGCGGGAGCATGTTTGGGAATGAATAGTTCACTGCGCCGCCGCACTCTCGATCACCGCAGCACCTGCTGGGCAGCGGAAGTCACGGTCGATCCGCGATCAATCGACCAATCAGGGTCCGTCTTGTCGATCGACGCTCGAGAATGTTCGAGAAGACTCCGAGGCGGAAATGCGCATCCATATTGTGTCATTCTGTTCATAACTGTGTTCAAAGTACAACGCGTTTGTTCATTGTCTTTCAAAACCGTTGCTCAACAAGTAAATCAGTGCTCAAATCACGTTAGATTCAAAAGGGGACTCAGCACGGTGTTCGCGACACAGTTCGAGTGTATAAATCGACTGATTGTGCATTCGCGATTGTGCGTGTCCGCGTGTCCACGTGTTTGATACGTGTTCATTATTGTACGATAGAGTGTACGGGGGCTCATTCTGTTGTTAACGTGCATCACGGCTAAACCGTTTGTGCACATTTTATAATAAAGACCTCATTCTCTTTTAATCGCTGTGATTGAGTGTGCACCTTTTCACCGTCGACCTTAACCTCAAAATCCTACCAGCGCTCACAAAACTATTTCTTAAACAGTGTTAAAATACCGCGCGAAAAACAGTGGGACATCACACCGAATAGTACCTGTCCCAAATGTGACAGTCCCGGTGCCGTAGAAAATAAATTAATAGAAACCGGTAAATAACACGTTTTATAACTAAATTATCAACATGGTTTTATTGCAATTTCTCTTGAGTTTTAAAGAATTTGAAAATGCTTTTCGAACATAACTAACCATACATTTTCATTTCTAGGTGATATTGTATTATTCCAAGTGTTTAATGCAACAGAGGAAAATTTTTATATAAGCTTAAAAGAAATACATATAAAAATTACCAACCCGTTGTGTAAAAACGAAGAGCTACAATTGGTTGGCACTGTTAACTATCACGGTAAGAGTGGCCTGCCGACAAGGCACGCGGAAGAATCGTTACAAAGTGTAACAGGCCATTACACGGCAGTTATATATCGGAAGGGCGATCCAACAACAAATTGGATAGAATTTGATGACGTAAAAAATCATAGCATAAATAGGAAAGCAAACTACAAAATGGTACCACGATTATTGATGTACCAAATAAAATGATACAAAATCTTTCATTCTTTCTTCTGCACTTACCTACAACCAGCATTGTACAGCCTTTAGGCTATGCTAGATAATTAATATTCATCGCAAAAAAAAATTAATATTCGGGGGATCGAGAGCAAATAATTAGCAACAAAATATGCCGCAAGAATGGTATCGATAGCTTTCTTAGGCACAAAGGGGCGACACGTGGCTATGCTAGATTAACGCGGTTCTAGCGCGGTCACCGCTGCTCGAAAAAGACTGCAGCAAAAAAATTAATATTTGGGGGATCGAGAGCAAATAATTAGCAACAAAATATGCCGCAAGAATGGTATTGATATCTGTCTTACGTACAGAGATACAATAAGTGGCTACGCCAGCTTAATATTACGGTAGCGTAGTCATTGTTTCTCGAAAACGGCTGGAGCAAAAAATTAATTCTTTGGTAAATAATTAGCAAATAAATAGTAAAAAAATATCGTATTAGTTTTGCGTTGGCCTTTCCAAATGGCTACGCCAGCTTAATATACGTGTAGTGGAGAGGGAACAGACGCGTAGTGGAGGTAGGGTTGCCAACCGTACTATAATATATAGTATTGTACTCTATTCTTGTCTAGTGTACTATATACTGTTAGTAAAAGATATATTACATAATAATACTATATTTCTGATACATTGATAAAACTCTACAATTTTACTTATTTTTTTATTCTATGGCTGCATCACAAATTTAGTTTGCAAAATTAAATTTTTAGAGGGAGGATTTTTTCTATAATGAATATGAAGACTGGAAGGGAGAAACAGAGCCAGTCTATCGCTGATAAAAATGAGCTCCTTATATATGTTAATTTGGAGTTTCAGTGCAAGTAAACGTTTGACATGTTTGTTAAAGACAATAAACTAATTACTAATGAAAATGCACAAAAAATATACATTTAGAAAATAAGATGTCGTTTTAATGTAGTTTGATTTTGTACCACTTTCCTCTGAAAAGTACTATAACGATGCGGAACATGAATGCGACGCTGTCATGGATATCCTGAACATTACTGTAAGTGAAACGCAGACGATCGATGCGGAATCGCTTGTGATCAATCAGGATATTTCGTACGATAAACAGACCGAGCTCAAACAATTATTTGAAAGCGAATGCGAAAAAGGTACACGGCCAAGTAAACTGTCACGTCCCGGGTGAAGGTCTTTGGGGACAATGACATATGGGGATTTTATTTGAAGGGAATGCAGGCGCGAATGCCAGATTCGTGGCACTGCGGAAAGTAGGAATTCAGGCGCGAATGCAAGATTCGTGGCACCGAATGTTCGAAGGGATGCAGGCGCGAATGCCAGATTCGTGGCACTGCGGAGAGTAGGATGCAGGCGCGAATGCCAGATTCGTGGCACTGCGGAGAGTAGGATGCAGGCGCGAATGCCAGATTCGTGGCACTGCGGAGAGTAGGATGCAGGCGCGAATGCCAGATTCGTGGCACTGCGGAGAGTAGGAATTCAGGCGCGAATGCAAGATTCGTGGCACTGAATGTTCGAAGGGATGCAGACGCGAATGCCAGATTCGTGGCGCTGCGGAGAGTACGATGCAGGCGCGAATGCCAGATTCGTGGCACTGCGGAGAGTAGGAATTCAGGCGCGAATACGTGATTCGTGGCTCTGAAGGTGAAGTGGAATTTTAGGCGCGAATACGTGATTCGTGGCACTATGGTGTGTAGGATTCAGGCGCGAATGCCAGATTCGTAGCACTGAACGACCAGGGAAGGTTTAGATAGTTATGATCCCTGTGGTGACACCCGTTAGAGCACTTTATTTTGGTTTCACTAATTGGATTTACCGTTGCATAGGTGAAAGAAGTTACACGTAATATTTCCTAGAAATATGTCTAGACTTGTGGCTGTACGCGGGCTATGCAAAAGTACGTTTGTAAACACTGCATGAACTCTCGCGTTCGCGAACCAGAATCAGCTGATGCACCGATTTGTTTTGGTTTGGTGGGTTTCGTAGCTGGAGGATCTTTATAATGATTTGAAACGTTATTTTAGAAACAAGAGCGGTTGTTTATTTTTAAAGCACTTGGTATGTATATATATATATATAATGATGCGTTTGACGTTAAGCATCGACAAAAGAACATTTATATAAATGATTATCAATAGCGCAGTATTTGTATGAACATGAAATACATAAGATTAATACTGGAGAATAGTATATGGAATGCAATAAGCGTTATTAACATGAAATAATATATGAAATGCAATAAGCAATAATAATTAGTAAAAGCAATGAGTATAAGATAATAAAGCAAGATAATACGATAATAAAGCAATAACGATAAGTAAAGTAATTGTTGCAGCCGAGATTCAGCGCTCAGCTGTTGCGCGAATTTAAATGTGCGTGCGAGAGCGTGTAAACACGGTGACAAACCGTCCGGTAAGACGGTTGCCTACGTCACACGTTTTTGCCCGGATTCGAGCGTTGCGCGCTTCCAAGAATCCGGCAGTTAGTTCGAAGAAACCTCTGACGACAACAACACGCTCTCGCACGCACGAAATATCCAAATCTCTTGTCGCCCAGCGACCCACGAGTTTTTGAATCTCACGAAAACGGCCCTTCGAGCCATCCGCGCCCTGCGCTCAGTGTACATAGTTTTGTACATAGTTTCCGTTGAGTGTTTTCGTCGTATCTTGTTAAGTCGTGTGTGTTCTGTTCGAATTCTGTGTGGAGTGTTCGTGTCCATTGTACGACGCCCACTTCGGCCAATAAACGTGCCGTCATCGACCACCCGAATTCTTCTTGGAGTGCATCCCTTCCCTGGCCATTACCAGTGGCAATCCACACCGCCTCCACCAGGCATTAGATTAAACATTTTGGTCCTTCGAGCCGGATTTGCCTTGAAGGATGGCTCCAACAAACCGAGATGGAGACCACGAGGATACTCCGAAATCACCTCCAAGATGGCAGGCGTTGGTGAAGGAGATTCGCCTGCTCCTCCAGGGATCCGTCCGCCTTCTCGCCAACTTTAAGAAGATGGGGAGGGCGAAATTCACGGAGGAGAATGCCGAGGACCGCCTGGCCAAGCTGACCGAGACGTGGGCCCGGTGCGAGGCCCTCAACCTGGAGCTGGAGCTCCTGCTTCCCGACGCCAAGAGGACGGCGTGCCCCTTCGTCGCGCAGGAGGAGTTCGTCCGGGCTGAGGACGAATATTGGGCAGCGCGGGACTTTCTTCGGGAGGTCATCAAGTCCTTCCAGACACCGTCCACCTCGGGAACGTCGGAGCCGACCAGCGGGGAACCCAGCAAAGGCCTGGCGCGCCTGCCGCATATCGCCTTGCCCAAATTCTCTGGTGAGTACACGGAGTGGCCGAGTTTCCGCGATTTGTTCACGTCGTTGGTCATCGGCAACGCGACCCTCAGCGACACGACGCGACTGCAATATCTGCAATCGGCGGTGGAGGGCCAGGCGGCCGAGACGATCGCCCATATTACTATCACGGAGGCCAATTTCGGCACCGCGTGGGCACTCCTGACCCAAGAGTTCGATAACAAGCGTGCGATCGTCTCGGCACACCTGCGTGACCTTATCACCTTGCCGCCGATGGCGGCTGCGTCGGCCGAGGAGTTGAAGCGGTTGCGTGGCCCCACCAACCGAGCGCTCTCCCTCCTCGCCAACCTCGGTCGCCCCACCAAGCAATGGGATGACATCATCGTCGCTCTGACGACGATGAAGCTCGATCCCGAGCTGATAGAGGAGTGGGAGCTCTCGCTTGGCGTCAGGACCGACCCCCCCCCTCTTACGCGGAACTGGATCAGTTTATGAAGGCACGAATTCATTCGCTGGGTGCCGCGCGACTCGCGAAACAAGCCGCCGCGCCCGATAATACCAAAGCGGCGAAATCATCGCGCGGCTCCGTCGCTCGGGTATGCACCACCAACCCTGCGCCAGACCCTCCGTCGTACGGGACGAATTCCCCATGCCCTGTGTGCCGGGCGCGACATGCAATGTATCGGTGCCCGGCGTTTAAAGCCCTCCGCCTCGACCAGCGCCGCGAACTCGCGGCTGACAAGCGCGTCTGTTATAATTGTCTTGCGCCCGGCCACATGGCCCCGTCCTGCCCCGTCGCAGCCACGTGCTCGCATTGCGGCCGGCGGCATCACTCGCTGCTCCATCCGTCGAACGCCGAAACATTACCCGATGCCCACGATGCCGACGAGGCCACTGCGGGCCCGTCGGCAAACGGAGAGCAGCCCCGCGAGGCTGCGATAAATTCCATCGCGTCGCCCGCGAGTACGGATGGAGCGCCAGTGGTGCTAGCCACCGCGATCGTCGGCGTTCGGTCATCGGGCGGCGATTTGTTGACCATCCGCGCACTTCTGGACCAAGGAGCGCAGGTGTCACTCGTGTCGGAGTCAGTGGTCCAGACGTTGGGTCTCCCCCGGCAACCGCACGTGACCAACCTTGTGGGCGCTCTGGATGGCCAACTGGGAGCCTCGCAGTCGCAGGTGAGGCTGACCCTGACGCCGCCTGCTGGAGCACCCCCGGCAGCCATTACCATCACCGCCCAAGTTGTGCCCAAGGTGTCCTCGTACGTGCACGAGTGGACTCCGACCACGCAGCGGAAGGACTTCGCCAGTCTGAAGTTCGCGGATCCAGATCCGTCGGCCAGTCGCCCGATTGACCTGATCGTCGGCGCCGACTACTTCAGAGCCCTTCTGCTCCCCGGGCTTCGTCGCGGCACCCCTTCGGCCCTGATCGCGCAGCGGACAGTCTTCGGATAGATTGTCTCCGGTCCCACCGGTCCCAACGGTCGTTCGCCCGCCGCCGGTGCGGTGCACCACGTCACGGCCCAGCCCGTGACCGTGGAGACCGACCTCCGTGCGGTACCACCGAAGTTTCTGGAGGGTCGACGAAGCAACCATGGCCCCGACCCTCGATCCAGACGACACACGCTGCGAGCGGCTTGTCGCGAGCACGTGCCCACGGCGGGCGGACGATCGCGACCCCGTCCGACTCCTTCTGAGGGCCGGACGTCCGCTCGATGCCGGCGAGTCCGGCCTGCTCGCGATCGCCCTCCTGAGCTCGCTCGACTGGCGCCTCCCTCGCTTCGTCCTCAAGGCCGACATCGACGCGATGTACCGGCAACTCCTCGTGCACCGAGCGACGCGACCCTCCCGTGCATTCGGTGGCACCCCTGCGAATCCCTGCGGCCGATCACCCGCGTCGTGTTACTTCCGTGTGCCCCCGCTCCTGCTGACGGAGACCACGACGTGAACAATGACTGTACCACCTCGCAACCAATGTAACGCGCCACTCCGGTCCACCTTGTCGCGTCATTGCGTGTCACGGCGGGCGGACGCCTGACGCCGGCGTCCGTCACGATCGGCTCGGTCGACCGAGCCGAGGCGGGCGGAATGTTGCAGCCGAGATTCAGCGCTCAGCTGTTGCGCGGATTTAAATGTGCGTGCGAGAGCGTGTAAACACGGTGACAAACCGTCCGGTAAGACGGTTACCTACGTCACACGTTTTTGCCCGGATTCGAGCGTTGCGCGCTTCCAAGAATCCGGCAGTTAGTTCGAAGAACACCTCTGACGACAACAACACGCTCTCGCACGCACGAAATATCCAAATCTCTTGTCGCCCAGCGACCCACGAGTTTTTGAATCTCACGAAAACGGCCCTTCGAGCCATCCGCGCCCTGCGCTCAGTGTACATAGTTTTGTACATAGTTTCCGTTGAGTGCTTTCGTCATATCTTGTTAAGTCGTGTGTGTTCTGTTCGAATTCTGTGTGGAGTGTTCGTGTCCATTGTACGACGCCCACTTCGGCCAATAAACGTGCCGTCATCGACCACCCGAATTCTTCTTGGAGTGCATCCCTTCCCTGGCCATTACCAGTGGCAATCCACACCGCCTCCACCAGGCATTAGATTAAACAGTAATAGTATGGAGATGATATGTAGTAGAAAATAGGTAATTGATGTCGCTTACAATCGTTGTTGTAGATGTATAATAGTTCGTTGAACACTGAATTGACTGGTTTTTGAGGCACAGTAAAATGGTCAAACAAACGAGGTACTTCGTGGGAATGTTTCCGTAGAAGAGAGTCACTAGAAGAGTGTTCACTAGAAGAGTTTCGCAGAAGAGAGCTCTGGCCTTTTGGGGCCCTGTATTTATACTATTTTCGGGATTGTTAGGGGTGAAGAGTATGCGCGGTATGCACCTTGACTTATCTTTGAAGATGCGCCGCAATAACTTATTAATTGATTTTGTGTTTAGGGGTTTTATGTGGCCTTGTTTTGTACTGGTTAGGGTGAAGGGTATGCGCGGTGTGCACCATGGCACGTACGCCAAATATGCGTCGCAGTAATAATCACGCGTTGATCACGAAGGTAAATATGCGTCGCAATAACATTTCCGGGGTTTTTATATGGGGCTGTGGATTGATTTGCGAGGAAGTGGCGTTATAATACCGCGTGAAAAATAGTGGGACATCACAAACCAAAGATTAAGGTGGAATTAAGTCTGAAATGGCGAGGTCCCAAGCCGTTTCACTTAGCACCGCGTAGGTTTTCGTGTGCTGACAGGGGTGAAGTCCAGAAAATATTGGATGATTTGCTTGCGCGTGCCATCATCCGCCTCTGTTAGTCTGATTATGGTTCACCAATTGTTGTCGTATAAAATAAAAAAAGATGGAGTATAATATTGTGCACAAATGCCACGATAAGATGGGACATTTAGGAACAGATAGGGTAAAGTACCCAATTACCGTGCCCTGTTGCAGAACTTTCGGAGTTTTCGCTAGTAAAAATAACTTTAGTAATAAAATTGACTTGTCTTAAAAATTTAAAGATTAATTTCAATGTTTCTTTTATTGATATAAATTTTTCCATGAAACAAATATCAAATCTTCTTTGGATATTATTAAACATAAAAAAAAAGAAGTTCTGGAGTCAGTTATTGTGTGCCTATAATCTCCAAAGATCAGTTAATGTGCCTCAGTTACTGGACTCCATCCCTGAATACTGTGCTGCAATTACTGTTATTTCCCTGACTACTGTACCCCAATAACTATGCACGATAAAAATGTAATAGGTAACAAACGTTAATAAATTGTAGTAACAATAATATTAATAATAACGTAATTTTAAGAAATAAATTAATAAATAAATGTTCATATTTACCGTACTTTTCTTTCAAAATATAACCAAAGGTGCGTTAGAGGTTGGGTTACTTAAGGGGGTAGGTCACCCTCGATAGCCCTAAAAGAGGCCTTTTTTCAAACGCAAATTGTAAAGTGATACATAACCATGGAGACAACGTTTCTTTCTAGTTTTAGTCGTTATTCTATGAGCTATAACACAAGAAAAGAAAAGTGTAAATTTCTCTATGTACATAAACGTTGTGAGTAAAAACGTAAAGGCGTGTACGGGGTTCACCGTTTGATAGTGTACATCAAATCTCGAAAACCGCTCCAACGATTTGGATGAAAATTTAATAAGAGATGCCGAAAACCATTCCCTAGGATGTGTCGGGAGGAGATTTTCGAAAAAAATGCAATTTTTATGTTGAAAAATACGATTTTATCGATTTCTTGTATGAAAAATATTTTTTATCTTTTTTTTAGGAATTTATCTCGAAATTTTGCTCCCGACACATCTTAGGGAATGCTTTTCTGCATCTCTCATTAAATTTTCATCCAAATCCTTGGAGCAGTTTTCGAGATTTCATGTACACCATCAAACGGTGCACCGCGTACACGCCTTTACGTTTTTACTCACAACTTTTATGTACATAGAGATATTTAGACTTTTCTTGTTTTGTGTTAAAGCTCATAGAATAACGACTAAAACTGAAAAAAACATAGTCTCTATTGTTGTATATGTTGCGAATTCATTATCAAAAAAGTAAAATAATTTTTTTAGTATTTTAAGAACTTCTGTGTGTTACATGTTTAATTTTAACAAATAAATAATTAACTGAATTTAAATAAAAAAATTGAATATCTTTTATTTGATAAATATATAGTTAATTATGCTTAATGATAAACTAAAGGCACAGTAATTGGGTACCCCACAGTAATTGGATACTTTACCCTAAAACTGCTAGCTAGCATTATTCTGAAAAATTATAGGTTTCCCAATTTAAAACATAAAATTCTTTCTCACATACAAAATTGTTTGAAATGCTCCAGGCGTGGATAGATCTGAGGGACATTTACACAATGTTCCTAAAGATAATCATCCAATTTCAACACTGCACGTGGACCATTATGGCCCCGAAAACAAAAAGCACCCTTCAAAATTATATGTTTTCCTCGTATTCGACGCTTTCACAAAGTTTATGAAATTATACGCGACAAAAACTACCACTACTAAGGAGGTTATAACTTGTTTAACATAATACATTTACAGTTATAGTAGACCGAATATTATTATTTCTGATAGAGACAGTTCGTTTACGTCGAAAGAATTTACAGATTTTATGCAGGAAATGAATATATAACATATAAAAATCGCAACAGGATCACCTAAGGCCAATGGTAAAATAGAAAGGTTCAATCGAACATTTGCCCCAATGTTAGCTAAACTAGTCGAGGATTCGGCAGGAAAATATTATTATTATTATTAATATTATTAAAATTCACGGGCATAACGCCCTTTAGTTTACAATGAAATGACCTTAAAAGAGAAAAAAGAAAAGGAATACATATGGATTAAAACTAATACTTAAACTTTAAAACTTAAATTTAAGGGGGCCGTATCAGCGGGCCTTAAATGTGTGCATACGCTCACACAAGCTAGGAAAAGCGTGTACGTATACGCGAAACCTTTTCAACCGTTATTCGTCCTGGAATCGGCAAGAATTAAGTTTTTGCGGGTATAGTTGCCTCCAGTAGACATCAGTGCAGGGTGGAACGGTGCGTTTGAATGCTAATAAGCATCGCACGTTGAAATAATAATGAATTTATGACTCGAAAACTGACAGAATGAGGCTTCAAGGCTTCTCCGTTGGTGGCGCCACTGGTATAGTCGAGTCACGTAGCACCAGCGTGACGTGAACGCAGGGCCGACGCGAGGTTAGCTGGCGCCTGTATGCAAGAAAATTTTTGGCGCCCCCAAATTTTTGCACCTGTTTGCACGGGATGCAATAAAAAAAAAAAAATATATTTACATTTTGTTTATGTGGGAGTTGGATTCTTTTATTATAAGCGTGTGATATAGTTTTTTAGCACCACTTTCGGCTGACGCCCTTATGCGGCGTATAACTTGCACAGTGGTTTCGCCGACCCTGCGTATACGCGATGTAGTAAACAAACCTTTTCAACCGTTATTCGTCCTGGAATCGGCAAGAATTAAGTTTTTGCGGGTATAGTTGCCTCCAGTAGACTTCAGTGCAGGGTGGAACGGTGCGTTTGAATGCTAATAAGCATCGCACGTTGAAATAATAATGAATTTATGATTCGTGTACTCAGGACAGCCCGAAAAATGACAGAATGAAGCTTCAAGGTTCCTCCGTCACCGGCGCTGATGGTATATTCGTGCCATGTACCACCAGAACCGGTGGAAGTCCAAGCTAGCCGATAAATGTAGGAAAGACATAGTTGCCGATACGTATCGAGAGTCGGATCGCGCTGTTGCCGCATTTCCCCTATTACTATTTTGTCGTCACGGAGGCTTGAATGAATCACGACGAAGTGGCTGAAGAACAGAGATGAGCAAAGATAATATCTTGATAAACTCCAATAAAAGATACTTTATGTTTATCAGTTCTTAACCAAAGTGAATTCATTCGACGGCGAAAGAGTTGCAGCAAATGAGCGATTTCATTACACTCTTCTCACTCTTGTCCGCCGAAAGCGAGAACGAGCGAGAGGCACTGAAAGCGAACGAGGACGGTACGAGACAGACGACGCGTTTGATGTTTTATCTCGCTCCGTCTTTAGGCCAGAAAGAAGCGAGAAACAAACACTCGGAATTAGGACTCTGTTCATGATACGGGCTCAACGCCGGTCCTGACTAGCGACGACTTGGGTTGTTCAACGGCGGCTTGTAATCGCGGTTGGAGAGGCATACAGTGTTGATAAAATGTAAAACGTCTCATTTTCAGTATTCAGTAACATACTGCTGAGATTTTGCACATAAATGAATTCAAACATGATAAATCGGATTATTTCTAGAACTGTACTAGATAATTAAATATAAATTCATAACATTTCTAATCTAATAATGCTAAAAATAATTCGATTTATACCGTGTTTAAATTCATTTTCATCTGGAAAATCTCAGCAGTATGTTACTGAAACGTTCATGCCGATACGTTAGAAAATGTGATAGATTTACATTCCATTATGAATAAACATTGAACAATCATATCATATTATAATAAATTTAATAATAATTATACACTACGGTGGATTTTTGGCCGTGGCCTCCACCGTACCCTCCACCGTGGCCTCCACCGCGGCCTCCACGGCCTCGAGGCCCTCCACGCCGCCGGTACTTGAGGCGCTTCAACTCCTTTTTCATCTGAAACAGTACCATATAAATTACATTTTCTAGTTCTAGCCGTACATATGAGCCGTTATTTTTGAAAGTGGTATAAGTCCATTTATTCATACATTGAGATATTTATGGGTTTGCATTTGAATCAACTTAAAAATATTCGCATTCATTAAACAAATCGGGTAATGTCTTTAAAACTATAAACTTGTTACATTTTATTATGGAATAATAATCAATAAAAATGTTAAAGAAAATAAACGATTTTTTAGCTACAGATCGACTTATACCACTTTCAAAAAACAACATTTCTGCGATAATATTTTACAGTTAAACTTTTTTGGATTAATTTATGAGGATATTGTGCACCATTGAATGTGTGATTATAAATATAAAAATAGTATATCTATATCTGACTAAAATTAAAATTCAGAGAAACACACACATTCAACATAACTTACTTTTGCCATATCTTTCCTCAGGCTTTCATTTTCCGCCTCCTTCGTCTCCACCTCCACCTTCTCTCTCTCTTTCTCCTCCTCCTCCTTTCTGTTCCTCTCTTCCACCCCTTTCTCGTCGCTTCCTGGCTGACGCCAGGACGCCGTCGGGAGGGTATCTTTCATCTGGAAATGAAATGATGAATGTATTATTTGATGGCAAATAGTAAGATTGTACAGCGTGATTCTCTCGCTAGAGTCCTCAAAGACAAAAACATATCTCGCGAGACGCGGCTTATTGGCGGCATCGCCTTTCAAGACTGTAACCGGAGAATCACTCTATATAAGGCCGCGTCCAGATCTGAACCGAACGCCGAACCGAACGCCACTTGAGTAGTTAGACGGAGCAAGACAAGTAGATCACTCGTCTTACTCCATCTAACTACTCAAGTGCGTTCGGTTTGGCGTTCGGTTCAGATCTGGACCGAGCATAATGCCTCGTTCAGATTAGTCAAGTTTACTGGCTTCAAGTGACTGGAAGCAGTAAACTTGACTAATGTGAACCTGTCATTCACTTGACTTGAAATATCTTTTTAACTTTCTTTCAAGTTTTACGCGAAATATTCGTTAACATTAGTCAAGTTTACTAACTTCAAGTCGCTAGAAATCATTAAATTTGATAATGTGAACCTGTTATTCACTTCACTTGAAATATCCTTTCAAGTTTCAAGCGAAGTAGAGAGTGTTCCAACTTTTCTTGCCTTGAAATACAACTTGAACAGTATGAACGTATGTACAAGAGTCACGATGGTAAGCCGACTGGTATACGCGTTACACGCACACCTTCAGCCAAAACGAAACTAACACATGTTTCGTTCGTCAAACGCTACCTTCACTATGCAATCTACTTCAAATTTTGACAGCTTACAGTCAGGTTATAACCGCCAATCCAATTGCCTTGAAACTTTGCAGGCAAAGAAAACTTGAAAGAAAGTTAAAAAGATAGTTCAAGTCAAGTGAATGACAGGTTCACATTAGTCAAGTTTACTGGTTGAAGTCACTTGAAGCCAGTAAACTTGACTAATGTGAACGAGGCATAACAGTATAAAATATAATACTTACGTCATTCATGTTGTTCATGTCCTCCACAATGTTCACCTGTCCACGTGGTTGGCGTTCTTTCCACAGAATGTTTGCGTCGTTGCCTGGTTTGTAGAGCGTCATTTGTTTCAGAACGCGCCTCAGACGAATCTTCGGATTCACGTTCGCGGTTGGCGTTTACGTTTTTTTGCAACGGGCACAAAAATTTTGAGTTGCGTTGTGTTGTGTTTGTGTTTGTGTTTGTGTTTGTGTTTGTGTTTGTGTTTGTGTGTGTGTTTGTGTTTGTGTTTGTGTTTGTGTTTGTGTTTGTGTTTGTGTTTGTGTTTGTGTTTGTGTTTGTGTTTGTGTTTGTGTTTGTGTTTGTGTTTGTGTTTGTGTTTGTGTTTGTGTTTGTGTAGGTTAGTGTTAGTGTAAGATGAGTGACACTCTAAATCTGAATATGCAGGATGTGCAACAAGATAAGGACAATAATTTTCCGTCTCGTCCGCGAAAATTACGTCCGTACGTAAAGAGATTATCCAGACGGAAGGCACGCTGCGAAAAAAGAAGGACCTTGACCCTTCACAAAAAAACATGAAAGGGCAAAAACGGCAGACGACACTGCCGTAGGAAAACATTCAGATGAAGTGGCCGAGGAACATATGGTAGAGGGACCATCAACATCCGATGGACGAAATCATACGTCCCAAGAGATAATGCACTCGCCATCCGATGAAGACACTGATACGGTCAGTTCGGGAGAAACTGAAGAGGCGGTGGATGAACTGACAACCGAAATACCAGAAGGCACGGATGTAGAAAGCAACGAAGAAGAAAACTTCGTTGTAGAAAAAGTTGCGAAGAGCGAGTCGCAAGTACAATCGCGACTCCTAAATAGCAACGATATAATGAATTTCAAAAATGTGCTTGCTCAATTGCAGAAAATAGGTAAGCATGCAACACATAGGGAAGACTGTGGTATTGAACACCTACGAATAACTGGTATGAAACGGTGTGGCTTCAAGAGCATCTTCAGCGTAATGTGCACTTTATGCCATTACAAAGCTGAAATCCGCAATCAATCGGACGAAGCCGAAGAAGTGGATAGCAATCAGGGCGCCGTTAATGCAACAACATCTCGTGATCACTTGACGTATCGCTGTCCTGGTCACTGGCACTCTCTGTAGGCTGTGTGTGGCTGCAATGTAATTTAAATTAGATATCTATTTTCCATAATTATATTTTCATTTCCACATGAAGTAAGGTAAGTATTTAATCTTTTTAACTTACTTCTCATCAACAACCAAAAAAAGATAAAAAAAAAGACATTAATATAAATGAATATAATGTAAATGAAAATATAATTATGGAAAATAGATATCTAATTTAAATTACATTGCAGCCACACACAGCCTACAGAGAGTGCCAGTGACCAGGACAGCGATACGTCAAGTGATCACGAGATGTGAAGTGTTTTGTAAGTAACTAAAAACATTCAAATACTTCATTATTCTTATTTTGATTGTGTTCCATATATGGGAATACAGTATACCTTCAAACCAGTGGGTTATCAAATCATTTCAACGAAAAAAATATGATTTCATTAGTCTTTCACATAAATCGATTTTTTTCAAAATCCTGAGGTAGTAGACAAATATTGCGAACGGATTTGAAATCAGCGTGACAAAATCTACAGGAAATGAGGTCCAACATGTCAAGAAAAAAATCCTACCGTGCATGGTATTGGATTAATCACAATTTTGTTGAAAAATTTCAAGTTTAACACAAATTTTCACAGTGAAAAAACGTTTGTACCATAATCTGGGCAATTTTCCCTTATTCTGCAATGTTTCAGCTTTAACAAAAAAAAATCATCGCTCTATCTCATTTCTATCAAAAGTTCTTTGATTTTGACACAAAATTTGTCACTTTGCCCCACTGTGCGCCGCCGTCACTTCCCCAAGAAAGTGACGAAGGAAATAATAAATATGATCGATCCGGCGTCGCACCGCTGACTCTTGTCAGTGGTTACAAGTGCCAGCAATGGCACTTTTACTCGCGGATCATACGATCACGCGAGTCGATCGACGCCGCCGTCACTTCCCCAAGAAAGTGACGAAGGAAATAATAAATATGATCGATCCGGCGTCGCACCGCTGACTCTTGTCAGTGGTCACAAGTGCCAGTAATGGCACTTTTACTCGCGGATCGTACGATCACGCGAGTCGATCGACGCCGCCGTCACTTCCCCAAGAAAGTGACGAAGGAAATAATAAATTTAATTCACTCTTTAATTTTTTCAGACACATTTCTAAGTTCACAGGAGCAGACAGACGGAATTCGGCTCGGTCAAAATGCGCCAGGCTGATACACACGGGCGTCGCAGGTATACATGATGTTCGACGAATTATTGAAATAAACTTTTACTTTTATACCAAACTTATCGAAATGTCTGCGATCATTTGTTACAGGCGGACTTTTTACCAAATTACTGCAAACATGGTGTATGGGACAGTAATGTCAGGACAAATGGAATAATAAGTACCATATTTCAGGTAAAGTTTAACAGCTTATAAATCTACAGTAAAATTTTGTACGCTTACAAAACTACAATTAAGTATTTCCTAATGTACTTCATAATGTGTTACAGATCCACACTGCCTACATCATCTTTCGGTATGAGCGACCTAGCAAAATTGTAGGAAGACCGTCAATGAAGAAAAGGAATTACACAGAATGAGAGAAGATAATATTATTAGGGGAGAGCGGGGACAAACGTAACACTTTTTACATTTGGCGAGGGTTCGAGAGGCTGCGTCAAATGGACGAGAGGCATTCGATTTGACGACGGTGCACAGCACAGATCAACGAGTCGGGAGTATTTGCTTACAGCATTACCGATCGATTTCTCATGTCTTCCCGATGAAAATGGGCCCAAAAATGATATAATTCGGACCATAATTAAGGATATTACGTGAGAAATTTGTTTGCAGAATTCAAACCCCGTTTCGTTGAAAATAGTCCGATTTAAATTATTTTCTGTCCAATTAATCGGGAGAACACCAGGAATCCATTGATATCACTTTCATATTGATACGATGAAAAATAAACAAATTCAGATTCTGTAGAATCTGACCGGTAAGCGATCGCGCGCGGGCCAGACCGCAAGGCCTTTCGCCGGTTAGTCGCCTTCTAGACTAAGAATAGAATGACAGCTGATCAACGATAGTCATAACCCACGACTAAAGACTCTTGACTAACCAGCTTCAGCTCTGGCGCCTTGACTAAAGCTAACTCAGGTAAGTTTTAGTCGACTAAGGAAACAGGTAAAGTAGCTTTAGTCGAAACGTTATTTCAATCACTTTTTAGTCGAATGATGCCCAACTCTGGTGTACACCAAACCCAGCCGCTAAAGAGACAATACTGTATTTTTCGAAAAATATATACTTTTTCATGTGTAATTGTCCATTTCAAGGGGGCGAAAGCTTGAATGTCGAATTTCAATTCTCCAATGAAGTTGGATTGATTTATTGTAATGACTGTAACTTGATTAGAAACAAAAAAAATATATAAAAAAATGTTCTGTTAAACGATTTTGTCACAAAGGCACTAACAACTACAAAATACTTCTATTCTTGTACTACAATTTCAATGGTTTTTTTTAACTTTAAATAAAAACGTGGAGCAGAATATTTCATAACAGAATATGAATCAATTTAGTACAGCATCAAGTGTCGAAATGAATTTGTTGCGAGATATCCTGCTCCACGATTTTATGTGAAAATACACCATCGAAATTATAGTATAAGAAAACAATTATTTTTTAGTTTTTAATGCATTTTTCATAAAATTGTTTATTATAAATTTTTTAATATACTTTTTTTCTAGTTTTTAGTGTTTGGGGATTTACATTTCACAGCTCAAACTTTTTTACAAAAATCTCTTATTGCTGTATGCAGTTTAACAGTTTGCTTGAACCCTACAGTGCTAAAAGTTCGTAAAGAACGGTAACATAAAGAATAGTTGATTTTAAGTCGATTGGATTTGTTGTTATGGATTATTATTTATTGGTGACTAGGTAATTTTTTCACCCCCTCGGAGTTTTTTTTCACAATTTTGTATTGTCATCCAAACTACGCACCTCTGCAAAGTTTCGAGACAATTGGATGGTGGGAAGTGGATTAAAATTGAGTTTCCTGATTTGAATCAAACATACAAACAAACAGAGGATCGTAGCTAAATAAAATCGTTTGATGAAACATTCCAAAATATACGTATTGTTAGTACTGATTTCTAGTTTATATTGATAAATTTTTACAACCGTGGAATAACAATCCCGAAGAAAAGCATGTACAAAAGTATTGAATTGAAATATACTTTTTGTCCAAATTGACGTTTTAAAAAAATGATTACTAAATTTTTATTTATATAACAGACAATTCTTGTTGATATACAAGATAATTTGATGTATAGTTAGATGAAAAAAAGCGTCATATGTTTTTAGAAGAATTATAGCATTCATAAATTTCATTACGATCGGTGTGTTACACTTCAGTGATGTACCTTATTCAAATTGTATGCTTTGAATTTGTACACTGATTATATTACAAAATATTACATCCTTCTATGTATAAATAAATACGCAAATTAGTATTGTTTCATTGACATGTTTCCTAACTTCACTACTCAACCTCTCTATCTTTCATTATTGCTATCCTCCTTTACGTTCAGCGAGGCTCTGATGCTAGACGCAGGAATCGGCCGGCTCCAGCTACAGCTGATGCAGGAGGAAACACCTACAGCGGTGGTTATGTGTGCGTGACTGACGCACCGCAGTTCCTCGCACATAACCACCGCTCCTGTCGGTGTTCCCCCCTCCATCATCGGTACCGGAGCCCGCCGATCCCTGCCCAGACGCAGCTCTCGTGCCTTATTCCTCCAAGACTTCACAATAGAAGGAGCTGTGGCAACAGCGCGGCAGGGACAGAGAGAACAGGGATGCGGCAACTATGCGTCAAAGATTCGTTTACATAGAGTACCTGGAGATGTCACCTCTGTACAAGTTCTTTTTATCGACCGCAGTAGTTTCATTAGGGTCCGTCTGTTTACAAGGGACGCTTCGATCGATTCGGACCATAACAAAAAGGAGACGGCCCCCTTAAGCAACACATTAAAACTAAAGATACAAAACATAATATAACATAATATAACATAATATAACATAATATAACATAATATAACATAATATAACATAATATAACATAATATAACATAATATAACATAATATAACATAATATAACATAATATAACATAATATAACATAGTATAACATAATATAACATAATATAACATAATATAACATAATATAACATAATATAACATAATATAACATAATATAACATAATATAACATAATATAACATAATATAACATAATATGACATAACATAATATAATATAGGAAACTAGCAAACTAGCAACACCTCTTTAGGGACCATGCAGGACTGAATTTTTCCGCAGCAAATTGCGCAGGTGATTTTTTAAAGTAACAAGAGTGCCACAGAAAAAATCCACCTGATTATTATATGAGTTTGTGTAGTTATTCTAGGTGCGTGTATGTAATAGAGTAGTATGTTGTACGTCCAGTGGATTCTGTGGGTGTTGCAAGCGGGGAAGAATAATGATTCGGTCGTGGTGATACTGCATTGTGTGACGGTAGTGATAAGTAATGTGATGGGTAATGTGATGCTGTTGATTCGTAATGCGATGATTGTAATGGACAATGTGCTGATGATGGTGGGGAAGGAGATGATGAAGAAAAATTAGGGTAAGCTGCTGCGAAGTGATGTGACGTGTAATTATGAGTCGGATTGTTTGGTGGATGCGAGAATCGATGTGTATGATTGTTATTTTGTTTTAGCGTAAACATTAATTTATCGATTTCATACATCGCGTAGTCTCTAGTATTTTCATCTAAATCTCTTAATTTTAAAGTCAATAACTCGGCATATAACGAGCAGTTATCTCGGACAACCGTTTCTGCTACTGATAATTGTTTCATCACATTATATGCGTTCTTCATATGGGTTTCGATGTTTGCCGTGGTCGAGTTCCTTTTCCGCGTCGGCAATCTGACTGAGGATTGGAGGGCGCTTCTGTTGGTTTGCGCCGATGTCGACGGCATTTCCGTATCAACGATTTCGTCGACATTATTCGTCGACTCGTCTAGATCGGACCTATTATCCTCGTCCCTCTCTATGCTTTCATTTAACTCCTAAAACAAACCACAAATTCCTGTTTATAGTTGGCTGAAACCCCACACGAATGGCGGAAGTAACATTCTTTCGCAACAAATCAAAATTTTTTCAATGCGTAGGTACAGTTGATGGAAAACACATAGGTACTTAGGTACTTATGCAATCTGCTGTTAGCAGCGGATCAGATTTTTTTAATTACAAACGCAAATTCAGTATTGTACAGGCTATATAAAAAGTAATGGTGACTGTTTCGAGAGGTGAATCTAATATATAGTCGGAAAATTGTTTGTAATAAAAATTAATCTTAAAAGATTTATATAGGGGAGAGACGTGGAGTACCGAACAGCGTACAGTACCGACCAAAGCTAGTTCTCGCTTCTTCAACCAGATATTAACACTTTATTTGAATTAACCAAGGAAAATCACAATTCTCTATAACCTATTTCGGGGCCATATTGTTTACTCCATTGCTCTCGATGTTCTGAGGCATTAAACGTATACGTTGATATTCAGTGGGTTAAAAGTTATTTTTTAATGCTAATATTTTGTTTCTCGTGTAAGTAAATGATTTTGTTCTATTATGGATACTATCTCTAGTCTATTAAGTTTAATAAAACGTCCCAGTTTTGCAATATTTTTTGTACATAATACACCATGATCTAAAATGTTTCCCCGTGTTTGTCGTACAGTACCGACCATCCAACTGACGTGTAGTACCGACCAACAGACTCTGACAACCAGTAGAGGACAAATTTTTCTTATCTTTGAGTTCAATCTGTTAGCAGATGCTCATTTAGCCTTCCTTCTACCTTTTCCCGCAGAAAAATAAAATAAATAAGGATAGGTATGATAATTTAACAAACAAGAAGCTAGGATTTAATGAAGAAGTTATCCAGTGTGTTATTTGCAAGCAGAGTTGGGCATTAACTAAATAAAAAATTATGTAAATAAGTATCAAATAAAAGTTACATTAACTTTTGATTATTCGACGAATAAAGATAATTTTTTTAGTCGATGAGAATTTATTCGACGAACAAAGTTCATTTTTGTATTCGACGAATAAAGGTAATTTTTTTTATTCGTTATTCGAAATTTTATTTAGATAAAAATTTTGCCCAACTCTGTTTGCAAGGAATCATTTGACAAAGATTGGGTGCAGTGTACCGTATGTGACGGTTGGACACATGTCGAATGCACAGATCAGGAGAATATTAATCATCTGACTTGCGAGTTTGTACAAATAACATTTGAAAAGAATCTTGTATTGTACTAGTTAAATGGGTTTATTAACATTGTTAATCATTTGGACCTAAAAATCTACTAATTTAATAGTTGGTCAGTACTGGAGGACAATTTTTAGTTTCCTAGAAATTACAACTTTTTTACTTTTGCGAATTATCAATTCTATTATTCAATTTCACAAAAATAATTTCCCTCCTCTTACCAAGTTTTATCTATACTACAAACACGTTTTTGAATTTCTGATTTTTATCGACTCTACCCCAAGATATATCCAAAAAACTTAAAGCGGTCGGTACTGCACGACTCTCCCCTATTACTATGCACAATCATTTAGCACCAACGGCACTGTCGCATTGCAACATTGACTTCACATTAATTTTAAAATTGACAAAATTTAAGCGCCCCATTCTTTTATATTACATATGTAGAAAAATGATATAAAATATAGCATACCTCCGAATTTTGTGTTGCATTTGGTGTATAGTTCCCTTGCAGGAATATCATGTATTTATATGCAAACCAATCCGGTTTGTAAACTGCGTCGGTTCCGGAAGCAGTTCGAATGCTCGCGTTCACTTTTTTTTTAATAATTTCCAGTAATGTGCCATCAACGAGTCCTTCTTCGTTTTCAAATCTTCTACTGTAAATCCAGCTGATAATTTCCTCTCTATGCGCTTCCACGCATCGTGTATCGAATTTCTAGATTTATGTGCGGCATTACTCGGGTTCCATATGCACGGCTCACTTTCATACAATTGCAAAAAATCGATAATTGTCTGGTTTGACCACATGATGATTGCAGTGCGTGCGAGTGATTTGACCGATTAAGATGTGGACGCAAAATGTGAACGAAAACTGACGCTCGGACACTGTCAGATCACCGTCACAGGGCGCGGACAAGAATTTCGTGTAGGTACTAGCAACTTCCCTCAGTTGGCGTTACTTCGATACTAACTTATCCCTCACTTTAACGGTTTAACGAAATCTCCGTTTTTCCAATGACCACCACCCTGGCGGAGCTTAGTTGAAGGTGGCACAATTAAGAAACCTACCCGCGTGTACAGTTTATGTTAAAGCATCGCGACCCATGATAGCTCGTCACGGTTTTCCCCACGGCTAGCGCGGAACACCCTTGCCGTGACCGTTCGAACCTACCTCGGTTTACAACTCTTTGCAGATGTGGCAGTAGGCCATAGTGGTTTAAAATTACCTTGTTTCTTTTTATTTCAAATACAAAGGTCAGAGAATTTTTCTTGCAACGGGCCAGGGAAATCACACATAAAGACTCTCACCAACGGTGGTCCTTGAAGGTGCCCCCTTTTTCAGCCTACATACACCCCACTCGGGTAGGGATGAATCGATACCACCAAGGTATCGATACTTTGACTCATTACTTATATCGAATGAAAGTATCGATACTTACTCGGTAACAAAAGAAAAGTATCGATACCTACTTGTATCGAATCATAATAAATACTTTTTTATTCATATATAGAATCGATGAATTTTTTGTACTAACAAGGGGACACTAAGGTCGACGGGAAACGGATTTTCCTGAACCTTGCAGTATTTGAAGATGTCGCCTCCGAAGTTAATTTGGCAAAGCAGTAGGGCGCGCTTCTCAAGATTTTCCGAGAAAATTGCATTTGAAAATCGCTTTACTCGGAGTTAAGCAGTTTGCGTTATCCTGGTAATTGGTACGTTTCACTGTTCAGAATTAGTTCTGAGGGTGTAATTGTGTGCATGATATTAAATCTAAAAAGCTGTTTCCTTAGGAAACATCTTTTTTGAATGAGAGGGGAGATGTCGCATTGCCGTTATCCTGCTACGATGTGAACGAAGCTTCGGAGGGAAATTCAAATGGAATTACACGAAGTTGTTGGTTTTATTGTAATATTTATTCATCGTCGTGGAAAATATGTAAACGCTCGTTTAAGAAACAAAATGTATATTATTTATGTTAACAACGAAAATAGTAGACATATTCATTCTGTAATAAGAGTCGACCCAGTCGAGACGTATTAGGGAGATTATATAAATACATAAATTGTTCAATCTGAAAAGTAAAGTTTCCCCTCTCATTCAAAAAAGATGTTTCCTAAGGAAACAGCTTTTTAGATTTAATATCATGCACACAATTACACCCTCAGAACTAATTCTGAACAGTGAAACGTACCAATTACCAGGATAACGCAAACTGCTTATCTCCGAGTAAAGCGAATTTCAAATGCAATTTTCTCGGAAAATCTTGAGAAGCGCGCCCTACTGCTTTGCCAAATTAACTTCGGAGGCGACATCTTCAAATACTGCAAGGTTCAGGAAAATCCGTTTCCCGTCGACCTTAGTGTCCCCTTGTAAGTAGGTAGGGTTGTCACATGGCATTCCGTCATCTCAGCTGTACAAAAAATCAAGTTGGATAACTCTTCCAGTTTTTTTGCTACCAAGAAGGTATCGCGACCGAAAAAAGTGCTGCTGAAAGTAATTGATATCAAGAATTGATATCAAGAATTGAAACCGTTATCGATATATGTATTTCATTATTAAATATATATTAAAGAATGTCGAAAAGAACAGTTTAGGAAAGGTATGGAAGGCCCGCGAGGCCCGCGATGCTGAAAGACTGGCGGGCCAAGTGTATCTATGTTTGCTTTCACCTTTCATGCAGAATGTCGATACTCGACCCATTCGACACGAGTAGGGGATATGTGCTGTAAAGGGAACACGTCTTAAATGGGACAAATCGAATTTCCAAAATTCTAAACGCATTACACATGCAAGTTATTTTCCTGTTTATGGCAACACTAGTACACATGTACTGCTGGACACTATATATATTTTACTTTCCTGTAAAGTTATTAGTGTCTCATCTGTCAATGTCATAGATGACATTGTTTTAAATTATCAATTATTAGTTGATGGTGTATTGTATCAAATTTAAGAATTAATAAACTGTCCATTCAAAGCGACAAACTTTATCGTCGAAAATTAATAATAATATCTTTAATCTGCAATATGAAAACGTACCTACCTATTTTAATACAATTTATCTCATTTTTGTTCAAGTAGAGTTTAATTCTAAACTATTTTATTATTTAAATATTTTATACATTTTTTATATACGTACTTATATTTACCACTTGTGGGTATTCCTACTACTATGTTTCCAAATAGTAATCAGTTTGATATCAATATCAGACACTCCTTGGTACAGTGATGCGTGCACGTGAAAGTAATAAATATGCGAGGTCGAGGATTAAGTTGACCGCGCCGAATTCGCGACCGTCTGCCGGGGGTGCGGGTTTACGACCCGGTGTTCGGTGCTTCGGTGGTACCTCGAGGACGAACCCGACTGTCGACCAGATTTCGTGATCATTACCTATTGTCTAAAGATGTCGAAAATATTTAAAACTGGCAGGTATAAAACGAAACGCGTACACGGCTGTAGATGATATTGAAAAGCAGAGTTCCGTTATGGGTGGATAATATAGAACAGAGAAAACTTATTTCTAAGGGTATTTTAGTACGATGCTAATATAAACTATTTAAGATTAAGAGCTTAACTTTAAATATGTACATTTAGCGGGTCGTCCGCATACCGACTGTTGTAAACTTTTATTACTTTATGTGATTTTTTAGGTTATTCTACAAACCATTGGCTATCGTAGAAAGCAGAATCGAGTTTTTTTTAATTGAATCATCATACTTTTTTACACTGTGTTTTTTTAGTTGTGGTTCCCGCAATAGTGGCACTCATACAAATTATCAATCTCTTTGGAATTTTTGTTTTAGATAAGTTTATGATCCTAAACCTGACCCGCCACAGAGGTGTTTCTTGTTCAAAGCGTGATATTTAAGCACAAGTTTTGCATAAAAAGTTACCGAAAAATTTGTTTTGTATACTCTTCAAGTAGATGAATATTATGTAAAAAGTTTTGCAGGATTATATTTGTTATTCATTCAGTAAAACAATCATATAGATTGCTCAGTTTTTCGGCCGGCTGACCAGAGTATGTACCCCCTTAAGTGTCTGTCGAGACTAGACTATCTTAAGGCGGCCACACACGGTCCAGCCGGCCTGTCAGGTCTGCCTGCGCAGGCAGGCCTGTGCAAGTCGGCCTGACGCCCGTACTGCCTCCACACGCTCCGTCCGGCCTGACAGGCTGGCCGGATGGTGCATCCACACGCTCCGGTGGGCCTGACGGTATTTTAAATTTTTAAAATTTTGTTTCCTGCGCTTCATCTTGATAAAACAGTATCATAATGGCTGGAAAAAAAATTGTGTCCTTAAATCAAAAACTAGAAACTTGAAGCGTTAAAATGCTTTTTTAAAATATTTTTTGCGACAATTTTTCGCGGAGATACAGCCATTTTAAAATGACCAAATTTTTCGGCAAATTATAGTGTTCCTTTAATTTAGTCCACCAGTGTATTTCCATTTTCAGTTTACTTTATAATTATTCACATTATTAACAACCATTATTCGCATTCCAGTAGATACGTGTTTCTTAAAATATTGGAAACATTTTCATTGGCCGAAACGTCCAAGCTTCAACCTACTCGACACATTCTGCCTGCTCGATTTTTTCGGACCGCTCGGAAAAATTCGAGCTACTCGGTTGTTTCGGACCAATCGGTTTTTACGGATAAGGTAAAAGGCCCTATTATGGCACAGTGTCCCAATTTATGAAACACTACAAGAAAAAGTGAATAATATTATATATATGTATATATAATAATTTAAATAAAATTATATTTATAAACATTACTATCTATATATTTGTATGTGTATGAATATAAATGTGGCGTCAATGAATTTAACATAAAAAAAATGTTTAAGTGTCCATGTCTCTGAGTTGGTACAAAATTTGCTGCTATTCGAGTTGAAATACAGATACACTGACTTCTTTGTTTCAAGCATATTTACAAATTTCAATGATTTTAAAAGATGTTTAATAGCTTATTCGAAAGCTGAAAACTCATAGATTGTAATTAATTAAAACAAATTCGACTCCGGTGGTGATTTTATTCATTATAAAGCTGTTCCAACATTATGTACATTGACTTTTTAGAAGTCCGTATTTATGGAACGATAATTCGCTTGTTCCATGTGCCATGGACAGTTGAATCAAGCGTAGTCCCGGTTTGTGGTACAGAAAAGTCAAAGTCTAAAGAGTACGATATTTAATTAAAAACGGTCTTAATTCTATGTTTTTTTTGTTGTGGCTTCAAACAATCTTCATATTTAACCTTTATTTTTATCCAACATACGTATAAGTAAGTGTATTATAAAATTTCGTTTGAAAATTGTAAAAATAACCTATAAAATATTGTATGCCTGAATAGTGTAAATTGAATTATTTAAATGAAATTATGAGTGGTGTTTTTTATTTATACAATTTAGATGATAGTCTGAAAGGAAAACCCAACGTCAGGAGCGTAGAAAATTTAATAGATTTTAAATTTAATGTAGTAGCTCCAGAAGCTACCGAAAATCAGATAGACGATTTGATTTTAGAAAACCAGGTAGATAATATACCAGAAAGGATTTTAGACGTAATTAATATACCACAGCACATTCAAGAAAATGTTATATTTGAATATATAGAGAGTAGTATTAATTTAAATAATAATATAATTAATAAAACATCAGAGAAGGAGAATGCTGCGATGATTGATAATCAATGTAAGTCGAATGCTGTTAAAAAAATATAGATTAGAAGACACGTACCAATACAACATTTTTCATCCATAGAAGTTTGCAATATTGCCCAAACGAAAAATTTTGCAGAGGCATTTACGCTGCCCACAAAATATTTACCTAAAAAAAAGAGGGTGAAAGTCGAAGGTTCGGAGAAGCCGAAACCGCCAGCGGCTGCAACCTCCGATGCCTGGTGGCAAGAGCAGCTCCAGAAGGAAGAGAAAGAAAAAATAAAACAAGACAAAATTGCCAAAAAGAAAAATCTGCAGGAAGAAAAAAGACTAATAGCTGCAGAAAAAAGAAATTGCAACAGAAAATAAACGAAATACAAAAAAAATTAACGAAACAAAATAAATATAGTTTCATTTCTAAAAAATATTTTTTATGTTTTTTATTATTTTGTCAACCCCATTCTTTTTAAAAACTAATGTACATAAGTATATATATATATATATATATATATATATTATTTTTATAAAAATAACTGAAATATAAGAAAAGATAGTGGTTTTTATGTTTTTATCTGTACCATAAATAGGGACATACATTATGGAACACCAGGGACACGGGCTTCAAAGCTGTGCCATAAATACGTACATGTACATCACTCCTATTTTTCAATCATATAATTATTTTTTAACGTTATACTTACAGAACAACGATTATTTCTACTTCAGAAAACACGAAATAATCGAATAACGCACAAATTCGCAACATTTAGGTTCTTAATTATTTAAAATCATTGAAAATATTATATCCCTCTCTAGCATCAGTGCCATAATAGGGCCTTTTACCTTACTTGGCTCGGCTCGGCTCGGCTCGCTTTTCCGGGCACTGGAACAGCTATATAGGAGTGTGATGATCGTCCCGAGGCTCGAGTTCCCGGCCCTCGGGACGGGTCGGAAACTTTCAGGCGGGGTCCGGATACTTTCGTATTGCTCGAGATCCCGAGACTCGTTTCGGGCTACAAGCATGACTGCCATGAGCGGGCAATTTGATTTCAGGTCGGCTCGGAAAAACTCGGAGGCGATCGGCTCGAAAGCCAGCTACTACGAGAGAACCGAGACGGAAAAAATTATGTATATCAATTTATATCAATACCAGAGTGATAAGTTTTTACTATTCTGTCTCCTGTTGAATCATAATTTGTATCTTATTATTTATTTCCATATATATGTATTTTCATTGCTACCTAATACTGAATATGTCCATATACATACTTAAATAAATACCATGTTCAGAACTTGGAAGGAAGACTATTATTATATCGACAATATTTTAAAATCATAATAAAATATACTTCAATAGGGTATTATCTTTTTCGGGACAGGTTCAGATTTAAAATAGAATCTTTATCTATTTCAAGTAAAATATATTTTAATAGGGTATTATCTTTTTCGGGATAGGTTCGGATTTAAAATAGAAAACGTACGGACAACTATAAGCCTACAGAAAGGAATATTTCCTGGATGATTCATAGTAACAACAATATACAGGAAGGCGAATATTTTATTATTTCAAATTAACGTGTAAAAACATAATTTTACTATGTTCTCGGGTAATAATTTTGATCTATTACTGGTAACGATATCGTCCGATCGCGTCCGAGTTTTGCCGAGCCGACCTGGAATCAAATTACCCGCTCATGGCGGCTATGCTTGTAGCCCGAATCGAGTTTCGGGATCCCGAAACTGTCGGGATCTCGAGCAATACGAAAGTATCGGGACCCCACCCGAAAGTTTCCGGCCCGTCCCGAGCCCGAAAAGTCGGGTTCCCGCGCACCCCTGGGAACAGCCCTACAGTGTTCACAGTTTTGTCAGCCGAACATGACATCGACGGACGACATTTTAGCCGTAGTAGGCTTATTATTAGCTACAAAAAATGTTGCAAACACATACGGAATCCATCGGTATCACTTCCATATCGATACCATAAAGAATAAATAATTATTCTTTTCTGAAAAAGGTATGAATTCTCGGGTGAACGTAGCGAATTGAGATCGACCCCCGCAGTCGGGAGTGAAAATGTGAAATATTCATTTCAGCGTAGTAAGAAATTCTTCATTCATTATCGTATCGATATGAAAGTGGCACCAATGGATTCCTTATGTTTTTCTGATGAAAATCATACAAAATTTCATGTAAATCGGACTACTTTTACATAAGGAATACAAATTGCTTGTGTAAAAGTAGTTCGATTTGCATGAAATTTGTTATTATTTTAATCAGGAGAACGCCAGGAATCTACTGATACCACTTTCATATCGATACGATAAAAAATGATGAATTTCTTACTACGCTACAATGGAGAATAGGGAGTCTCAAGTGGCGTTCGGTTTAGATCTGGCCGCGGCGTCAGGCCGACCGAATCGTTTTTCAATTTTGCTCCAGTCGGCCTGCACAGTCATTATTGCGCAGGAAAAATAAACTTTCTCCTACCGAAATCTACTGAATGTATACTACAGGGTGATTCTCCAGCGATGCCTGTCAAAGAGATGCCACCTGGTACCCCGAGGCGAGAACAGGATCCTCCATTGCTTCACCGAATTTGATGGCTTTCGATCTTCGAAAGTGTTGGAATACCATTAAAAAGTCAGAAATGTCCAGGATTCCTTATGTTTCGCCGATGAAACCAAAACCAATAACGACATAATTCGGACCATAATGAAGGAAATTCTATGAAAAATCCAATTATATAATTTCAAGCTGAATTTGTTAAAAATAGTCCGATTTACATAAAATTTTGCATGATTTTCATCGGAAAAACATAAGGAATCCATCGGTATCACTTCCATATCGATACAATAAAGAATAAGGAATTTCTTAATACGCTGAAATGAATAATCCGTTGAATAAATAAATAATAAATGAATACTAATGTTTAACTAAACTGTAGATTTCGTCACAATTTCTAAAATAGTACTATTTGGTTTTTCCTTATAATCGGAAACTAAAACTTTTCCCAACAAGTGATTTAAATCGCTTAAAGAGCATTAAATAAACTACTAAATATACAGTTTTCAAATTTTTTTATAACAATTAAGTTGAAAAAATTGAAAAAACAACATTAAATGGACGTACAATATATTCAATTATAAATCATTAGAAAGGAATAATTTTTTTATTTCATGTTTTTTGGCGCCATTCCGATATCTTTTATAGTTTAAAAATTATACAACAATGAATGTCACTAACTATCCTTATCCCGACCACTGTGCGGCGTCAGGCCGGCCTGCACAGGTCGGCCTGCGCAGGCCGGCCGGACGGCGTAGTGTAGTGATGGCGATCCTGGACAAAGATCGGATCGATCCTAAGAATCGATCTTTTATGAAGGATCGGTGATAAGATCGATCAATCGTGGAAAAAAAAGATCGATCTTCAAAGATCGATCGTTAAAAGGATACCTAAATTAGCTTTATTCTCGCTCTCATTAGTCACATTTATATAGTACTAATATATGTAGTACTTTTAACGATAACTTTTCATATACAAGTTGTCTCTTTTTATAATGTCCATCGAAAAAATTTTATCCTTAGATTCTTCAGATATTTATTCAGCTATAAATAATTACAAAAATTTCAAATATCAAATATCAAATATATTTCACTAGATTTTACTCGCGTCGACCAATCGACGTGCAACTTCAGAGTAAAATCTAATGAGATCACTCAACAGTTGAGTCTGCTGAACACACCCAATATGACTCCGATCAGTAATATTCGTGTATAATACATGTGTATATACGTGTATTATACGATGCGTATTTTACGTAGCCATCACTGTCTGGGACTTACTAAGCATAAAATTACATTTTTTTTAACCGATCCTAAAGAAAAAAGGATCGATCCTTGATAGATCGGAATTAAAAAAGATCGGTGAAAGATCGATCTTATTTCCCCTAAAAAGATCGATTTTAGATCGATCCAACAAATGATCGCCATCACTAGCGTAGTGCATCCACACGGTCCAGCCGACTTGCACAGGCCTGCCTGCGCAGGCAGACCTGACAGGCCGGCTGGACCGTGTGTGGCCGCCTTTATGTTACTAGTAACCCGCTACGAGCGGGTTAACCGGCTCTTTCTAGAATTTAGAAACCGTTCTCTCGTTGTTAGTATGGGTTACAGTAACCTTCCTTGGTTAACTGACTTCGGGTTAGGGTACGGCGCGGGTTACAATCCCTGGTTTGAACTAGAGGTGTGACTATCTTTAAATGTTATCGATAAATGTCGACAATATCGAAATGTTATCGATATTTCGATAAATCGATAATATCGTTAAGATATCGTTAAGGCGAATAAAAGCGGCTGAGGTAGAATGCGACGCATTAATTGCAAAAAATCATTCAAAATCCATTTATTTTTATTAGAACTTATTCCAGTCAACATATTAGTGTATTTTGGCTTGTAATCTTGTACTTCTGTGTGAAAGAAATTCTATATTTATACGTATATCTTTCTAAAAATTATATCGTTAGAAAGTATTTAAATTTTCAATTCGTCTTTTATTGATGCAAAATTGTAATCACTATTTGATTTTATATGCTGTACTTTTTTATTAAAATTTGCCCATACACTCTCATTTATACATATACATATGTGCACCCATTGTTAAAATATTGTTACTGTTGCCCGGCTGTGTTTGAATAATTTTGGTTAATATCATACTTGTATATTAAATTACTTTTCCCCGTTTCAACATATTCCTTCGAATCGAAAGCGATATCTTTATATGTATCGAGGATCCAATACTATAGAAATTGCATACATACATTGTGCTTCAATGTCTTTAAAACGGTTATTTCCAACGTTGTTGCAACAAAGTATGCTGAATGGACCCCGTTAAACAATCGGTTTCGTCAAAATATCCTGGGTCGACGAAGTCAAAAGCTACAGAATCAGTCTCCAAAGAACAGCGAGAGAGTAATCTTCGATCGAGGATCGACTTGAGCCAAGTTCAAAGAATATATATATATACATAGATATTGTTGTCATTGTGCTCTTATATTGTGATAGTTTTATTGTGTTCTTATATTATTATTTTATTATTATTAAAAATGACAAAAGTGCGTGCAAAAAGAAGTATCATTTGGATGCACTTTTCAAATTATACTGAAAATGATAAAGAGGTTGCTAAGTGTAACATATGTAATGCTATAGTACCACATTCTAAAAACACGTCAAACATGTGGTCACATATTCGTGTACATCACAAAACTATTTTAAATAACAATTCATCGGATGAAGAACAATTGCTTCCTTCACGTTCATTAAATGCGGATTCACGTGACAGTACTGACAATAGTAACCGCACCATAATACCCAGATTACAAAATATAACATCACAACATAGTGAGAAAGTGAAAAAATACCCGCATGATTCAAAACGAGCAAAAGAAATCACACATTTCCTAATAGAAATGATATCTGCTGATATTCATCCATTTTCCGTAGTAAATGATAGAGGATTTATAAATTTTGTAAATTCATTGAATAATAAGTATGAAATTCCAAATCGAAAAACATTAACAAATAAATATTTACCGGAAATATATTTAGCTAAATGTGACGAAATAGCGAAGAAATTGTCATTTGCTCAACATGTCCATCTTACTGTGGAACTATGGACAGATATTCATAGACAAATGTCATTTTTTGGTACTACTGCACATTTTCTTGCAAATGGATTACTTCAATCATACACACTACAAGTTGTTTATTTCCCTGAACGACACACAGCTGACAATTTATATGAATTTCTTATTGAAACCGCACGAAAGTGGCAAATTACGTCAAGAATAAGAGTGATTGTTAGTGATAATGGAAGCAATATTGTGGCTGCTATAAAAAAAACACAGTGGCAACAAATTTCATGTTTTGCGCATACAATAAATTTAATTGTGCCGAATGCCATAAACTGTGACAATAATTGCGATGTCATTAAAAAATGTCGAGACATTACACACGTTTTCAAATGCAGTAATGCTGCTTCAGAACTATTACGAAGTCAGCAAGTTCGGCAGGAATCTACAAAAGTTTTAAGTTTAAAGAGGGATATGGTTACACGTTGGAATGCAACGTATTTAATGCTCACTCGCATAATGGAATTGCGGACTGTTTTGCCAGTTGCTCTTGCACAGTTACCAAATAGAAATATCCAACACGTGACATTTGGAGAATGGACAATAGGGTGGTCCTTAATTTTCAACTTCGGATTTTTTTTGGTCTTACCCTCTTAAAATATGATAGTTGGTGAAAAAATGATATGTGCAAAATTTCAGCGACATCGAACAACGGGAACCCGTGCCGCAATTGAGTTGAAGTTTTGAAATAATAGTGATTTCTCGTCAATTTCGGACATAATTTTGTTCGGCTATTTTGGAAGTATCAGGGAATATTTTGTAATAAAAGTACAGTTTATTAGATGTACAATAATAATATGTATGCATTACTTCGAAAAATATTGACGAAATCTTTGAGTTTTAGCTTTTAAAATTAGTATACAACGCAGCGTATAAGCCAGAATAGGCGATTTGGGGTCTTAATTGCACTGTTCAACACGTATTTGGATCTGCAATATGCACTCCGAGATCCTAGTACAGTTTTCCGCCTCAAACACGAATCCGTAAATAAAAGTGCTCTATCACCCTCAGTTTTTGAAAAACATGAGTTTTTGTAAAAAGCGCACGATTTTGGGCAAGAATGAGGTATTACGTGAAAACCAAGAATGGTAGAAAGTTCAATTTATTCTCAAAAGATAGAGGAGAGTTTCCTGAATATAGCGGTGTTTACAATTATCAAATTTGATGGTTTTATACGGTTGTAATCGGCCGTCAAAGTTTAAAAAAGTGCCAATGTGCATAATTTCGACGCAATACTTTTGCATTTTTACGAAAAGTTGTTTGTCTAGCACGAATTCGCTCAAAAGTATCGGATTCTGTAGACATTTCTGAAGAAGAAACCATCCACGAAAAATGTCGGAACGGTTTTTAACTCGGACTGCTTGAGAAAATATCCAGCGGGAACGCGTGCACGGTGTTTTGCCGCCTGGCGGCTGTGGCTTAGGGTGGTCCTTAATTTTCAACTTCCGATTCTTTTTGGTCTTATCCTCTTAAAATATGATAGTTGGTGAAAAAATGATATGTGCAAAATTTCAGCGAGATCGGACAACGGGAACCCTTGCCGCATTTAAGACGAAGTTGTAAAATTACAGTAATTTTACATCAATATCAGATATGATTGTATTTCATTATTTTAAAAATGTGTGTCTATTTTTTTAAATAAAAATACAGTTTCTTAGATATATACCAGGAGTATTTGTATATTGCTTCCTATAATATATTTCTATACTTCCTATGTATCGCAGTATCTGAACCATACTGTTACCTGTGTCGGCTACCTGAGGCACGAAACGCATTCTTGTGATATAAAGAGGCGTATGATCCAAAATTTTGATTCTAATCAAACGGAGGTTTCAAGTAAAAAGATTGTTTTAAAAGATGTCAAAAACTATATTAATATTGGCATAGAAAATTTCATCTCGTCACAAAGTCGCAATTTTTTTCTAGATTTCATATAAGTACCGAATTTTTACAAAAAGACCCTTCAGTTTGGGAAATCTATGAAACATATAAAAATGCGTTAGAAATAATAAAGAATTTAAAAGTAGTTAACGACAGTGCAGAACGAGGCGTAAAGCTAATCACCGAATATAATAGCTTACTAACGAAAGATGAAAATAATAAGCAGTTCATTTTACAAGTACTAGAAGATTATCGGCGATGTTATCCAGATGCGAGTAAATCAACCTTAATGAAAGGCGTGTATTGACAAATATGTAATATTTTATAAGATATTACAATTTATTTTATAATATGTAGTTAGAAGTTAACTTTGGATAATATTATGTACATGTAAGACATTATGTTAAGAGAAATCGGCTAACTAACGCCATCTACCGAGCCCGATTATAATCAGATGTGACGATACACGCTATGACCCCCCTTGTTCGCACGGAGCATCGATCATGCGCTCCCTTCTATCGATCGGTGATCGATGGAAGGGGGAGAGACCGTAGATTCGAGGAAATAGACTAAGAATTCCTCGATCTACTAGTCGACGAGCCGTCAACCAGGTAACCCGCTTAAAACGCTTCGCTTGCTAACATTTAGTTAAAACCGCTTAAACCGCTTCGCCTTGCTGGATTCGGGCCGAATCTCTGTGCTTTACCGTCGCTTATTAAAGGTTGCCTGCCGCGTAGGACTTATAGTTACTAAAAGCATAAACTGTAATTTAATCATCGTAAGACTTACATATCGGACAATTATTATTAAACTGTATATAGTGTGACTAGAATAGACTTAGCATTAAAATTAGTGACTAAAATTAAGTGTGCTCAAATTAGATTGTCCTCTCGCGAGTTCCCGACTTCCTTGACGTGCGCTTCCGTTATTTTGCAAACATTTTTTGGTCCTTCGAGCCGGATCAGCGCCGTTTGGATTTGTTTCTGGAACGTTCGGGATTCCTCGCGCGTGTTGTGCGTAACCGTCGTGCGTGACCTCTGGAACAATGAGCCATCTCATAACGGGACAACGTGACCTCTACGGTCGTATCGCACGCGCATACGACAATTTAAAGAAATTAGGTGCTAATAATTTCAATAAGGCGACCGTATCTACCCGCTTGGGGGCCCTGCGCAAGAATTGGGCTAAATTCGAGGCGCAGCACGATAAGTTGATCGCGATGTCCGCCGATCATGATCTAGTAGGCGACCCGTACTTCAAGGAAGGTCAGCCATCGGCGATGGAGGAGATTTTCCTGGAACAGGAGGCCCTACTAGTAGCAAAGTTGGAGGAGGTCACCAACCTGGAGCAGGCCGCGAAGCGTGCCGTAGAGCGTGCCAATCGGGAAAACTCGATTACAACGGATACGGCGGCAGTAGGACGTTCGAAGGCCTCGTTACCGCGGATTCCATTGCCCAATTTCACCGGGCTACACAAGGACTGGCCATCCTTTCAAGGTCTGTTCGATTCCCTCGTGGTCCGGGACGCGACTCTGTCCGATGCGGAGCGGTTGCATTACCTGCGCGGTGCCATTAGCGGAGACGCCGCAAGACTCCTGCGAAATATGCCTGTGCGGGAAGAAAACTTTAAGGCAGCCTGGAAAGTTCTGGAAGACCGTTATTCCAACCAGCGGTTGGCGGTCAAGAATCTAATGGCGGCCATCTTTGATTTACCCAGTCTTACGAGAGAATCCGGGCCGGAACTGAAGGACTTCTATTATACCATGTGCGACTCTGTGGAAGCCCTCGCGGCCCTGAAAAGGCCCTACGATGCCAGCGGCGACTGGCTCGTGCACGTTATAGTTGAAAAGCTGGACCCTCAATCGCGGCGTGAATGGGAGACACTCCACGGCAAGTCAAAGTTGCCCTCGACCTTTGACGAGTTGAAGGAATTTGTGGAGGGACGCGTCAACACCGTGGAGGCCTTGGAGGAGCAGCGGAGGGGACCAGCAGGGCGAACCTCGAAAACAGCTGGAAGAGAGAGAAACGCCAAGATCCATCAGGTGAGCAGATCTAAGAACTCATCGGATCTATGCACGCTCTGCGGAGCCCGTCACTTTATTCTCTTCTGCGCGGAATACAAGTCTAAGAGCCCGGAGGAGCGGAAGGGAATATTGCTCAACAAACAGCTCTGCTTCAACTGCTTGGGGAGCCATCGAGTCGCAGATTGCAAGTGTGACAAGCGTTGTCAGGAGTGTCGACAGAAGCATCACACCTCAATCCATGTTGAGAACTCCAACGCTGCTCCAGATACTGCCAACGAGGTCTCCATCAATTTGGGAAGGTCCGAGCCAAGGGAGAGCCTTCCTCGTGCTACCGCGTACTTCCCGTCCGTTCTCTTAGCTACCGCCAGGATTATTGTGCGGTCCCCGGACGGTGAATCCAGATCAGTACGGGCACTGATCGATCAGGGGAGCGAAGTCTCCTTGGTTACGGAAGCCCTGGTGCAATTGCTGCGGCTTCCTAGAAAGACATCCAACGTGCGCGTAATTGGCATTGGGAATCATCGAACGGAACGAGTGAAGGGGAGCGTCCACCTGGAATTTACACCAGATGGAGGTAAATCTCCATCTGTGCACCTAGAGGTTGTCTCTGATTACAGTACTGAAGCCTTCCTCGCTGCACTGCGGCGATTTACCTCGAGGCGAGGAATCTGCTCCGTCATCCACAGCGACCGGGGCACCAACTTCGTGGGGGCAGCACGAGAGCTACGCGAGAATCTGGGACCTCTCTGTAGCACAGAGGAGGTTATGCAGGCCCATCTACTGACGGAGGGCATCACTTGGCGCTTTAATCCTCCTGCGGCACCACATTTCGGGGGGATCTGGGAAGCAGCCGTCAAGTCTACAAAATATCATCTACGGAGGGTAGTCGGCGACCAGAACCTCACGTTTGAGGAGATGATGACGCTGCTTACCCAAATTGAGGCGTGCCTGAATTCTCGCCCACTGCAACCTTTGAGCGATGATCCAGGAGACGTCACGGCGCTCACCCCAGGACACTTTCTGATCGGCGACGCACTGCTCGCCGTTCCGGATCCGCCGCTGGACGACATCCCCCGCTCGCGCCTGTCCAGATGGCATCTCTTGCAGCACATGAGGCTGCAGTTCTGGCGCAGCTGGTCTCGGGAGTATCTGCAGTCCCTCCAAGCTCGAAATAAATGGACCCGCCTTCATCCGCAACCACGGGTTGGGGACCTGTGCATTCTCAAGAACGAGCTACTACCACCAAATAAGTGGCCGCTAGCACGGATCACACGGTTGATTCAGGGACCGGATGGTTTGCCACGCGTGGCCCATGTAAAGACCGCGAAATCGGAATTTGTACGACCGATAGTAAAGTTAATTTACTTACCTTCTGTTCAGGATGACGCGTCGACTGCTTCCAATATTCACACACTACGCTAGAATATAACCGATAGACGATCTCCGTGTGGGCCAGGGGGCTTCGGCACGAGCCGCGTCGAAATCACGCCACAAGATCTGGACCAATCAGCGTCACTCCCGCTAAAGGATCTATTCATCGGGTCGATGAATGGCGGGCGGGAAATGTTAAGAGAAATCGGCTAACTAACGCCATCTACCGAGCCCGATTATAATCAGATGTGACGATACACGCTATGACCCCCCTTGTTCGCACGGAGCATCGATCATGCGCTCCCTTCTATCGATCGGTGATCGATGGAAGGGGGAGAGACCGTAGATTCGAGGAAATAGACTAAGAATTCCTCGATCTACTAGTCGACGAGCCGTCAACCAGGTAACCCGCTTAAAACGCTTCGCTTGCTAACATTTAGTTAAAACCGCTTAAACCGCTTCGCCTTGCTGGATTCGGGCCGAATCTCTGTGCTTTACCGTCGCTTATTAAAGGTTGCCTGCCGCGTAGGACTTATAGTTACTAAAAGCATAAACTGTAATTTAATCATCGTAAGACTTACATATCGGACAATTATTATTAAACTGTATATAGTGTGACTAGAATAGACTTAGCATTAAAATTAGTGACTAAAATTAAGTGTGCTCAAATTAGATTGTCCTCTCGCGAGTTCCCGACTTCCTTGACGTGCGCTTCCGTTATTTTGCAAACACATTATATTTTCATTAAAAAATATTCAGTACTACCTCTAAAACGGCGGAACACATTTATATTGAAATTAACGAAAATAATAGAAATTTTAAAACTTCGTCTTGAATGCGGCACGGGTTCCCGTTGTCCGATCTCGCTGAAATTTTGCACATATCATTTTCTTACCAACTATCACATTTTAAGAGGGTAAGACAAAAAAAACTCAAAAAAAATTTTGACCCCTATAGCTAAGGACCACCCAATGGACAATCATAGAGGACACAATCAAAATTTTAAAACCATTTTATCAAGCTACTGTAGAATTATCCGGCGAAAATTATGTAACAATTTATTTACGCACATAAATTTTACACACAAATTTTAAATGAACTAAATAACCGTTTTGAACATATTGAACGTCATCATGTATACGTAATTTCTACTGTGACGGTTGTCACTCCGGTAGGAAGGACGGTCTCAGTCGGCTTTGCCAGGGTTTAAATTAAGTCCTTCCGTGGTAGGTTAAGTTAGGTTTATTCACTATCAGTTTATATACACTATATACATGTAACATAGACGCGGGATACTTCGCGTTAGTCGCGATCAAGCCGTCGTTGCGCGGCGGCGCGGTTCACGGTACGGCGTCGTCGGTCTACGTTGCGTGCGTCCGCTTAACGGAGCAATTCGGTCGCTCCGCGCCTGGTGCAGAGATGGGCATTATTTAAATAAAAAATCATATAAATAACTTTTTAAATAAAAGAGACTTTATCTGTATGTGTCATAAATAAAAATCACCCAGAATTATTTATTATTTGAAGCGCCATAAATAAAATTTTCAATCGATGAGAATTTATCGGAAGGTCCATAAATAAAATTTGAAATCGACGGAAATTCATCGGAAGCGCATAAATAAAATTTGAAATTGACGGGAATCCATCCGTAGCTTCGGCCAATTTTCTCACTTTCATTTATATTTGTAGCGGAGAAGCATAAATAACTCTGGGCGTCGCTTGGAGGCCCTTGGGCCTCAAGCGCCTTTGCTCGAAGCCGCCGGGTCCTCGAGGCGAGTGACATTGTATTGTTCACCCATCTAATCTGCAGCGCGGAGTTGCTCGGCGACGTGTCATTGATTATACAGAAACGGAATTTCTTTATTTTTCATCGTATCAATATGAAAGTGGCACCAATGGAATCCTTGCATTCTCCCGATTAAATTGATAAAAAAATTAATGTTATGCAAATTAATTTTATGCGTAATATCGTTAATTGAGGCAGTGAGAGCAAACAACGGACTAACCCACATTCTTCTCGAAATTGAGTTAGTAGCAATAACGTATTCCAATATTTCCAATAGGCTCTACTAATCATATAAAATAGGCAAAAGATTTTTTTTTATGTGGGTTGGTCCGTTGTCGCTCTTACTGCTTCAATTATAGTTAAAATTTTGTCAGGTGTGGTATCACTTTCATCGGAAAAGCACAAGGTGTTACTTTCATACAGATCTAATGACGAATGCGGAATTTCAGATTTTTCCGTTCTTACATAATGGCTAGTGCAATCACTACTATCCTTGTCTTTTATGGCCCTGTGGTTTTTGACTGTCGAGCGCTCCCTTCTTAAGGTCGAGTTTTCTAGCCGCGGTCTGCGGCGGCCCCACTAGTGCAATGGAGAAGTATGCATCTGTGTCTTCGTTGCGCTAGTGGGACCGCCGCCGCCGACCGCGGCTATCACTGAGCGGTCTATCACAGCTCTCTTACCAAAAGGCATAGCCTTCCCCATTCACGTGGCCTGATTCTCCAGAAACAGATTCCCTATTGTTTTGAAATACGACGTCAGGCCGCTTGCCATATCTAAACCATCCCTTCATTAAAAAAGCAATACTTCGATACCCGATAGTTGGAAGACCCAAAACGGGCGTCAGTCATCGCATGACGCCAGGACTGTTTAATCTCATGCACCCCCATTCAGAAAAACACGTAGCCTAAGTCTCAGTCATAAACCATCGAAGGCCGTACAGTGGGCCATCCGCCCTCGGAGTAAGGACGGAGTAAGGAAGTAAGTGAACAGAGTTAATGGGTAAAAAAGTGAAAGTAGGAAAGGTCGTGGACAGGAATAACCTAAGGGTTGATGCGTACCAGTGACTCGAATGCTTTATGGCTCTGTTTTCGCTACAACGTTTATGGTGCTGGACGTATGGCAGGCAGATGTGTTGTTTACCCGTTTCAGTTAGTAATTCGGAGTCTTTCTCGCTAGGCACGTAAAGGTAGTTAAAAGATTGGCGTTTCACACAAATTTTAAGAAAATCTTGGGCGGTTAAGGGGGTATAGGACTATTGAACGACTGAGATCGACGGTTTCTTGTCGGGTGGATTGCTTAGATACCAAATAATCACCATACTGGCACTTCTCACAGTTTTTTATGTACGCATTAACGAGTAATGTAAAATAAAGAAATTGTCAGAATGTTGAAAATTATTCAAGTTATTTGACGCTAAAGATGGTCCCGCGTAGCGCGCAGCTGTAATTGGTGTACATAGTCCCAGGTGAACCAATCATCTAAAAGCAAAATGCTTTGGGATGATTAGTTTCTACACTGATACATATCGTGTGGAACTTTGGTGGCGAATTTAAACAAAAATTGTAAAAGTTACACACGAATTAAGTTTTTTCCACATTTTTATGGGAAAAAAATCGTCTTTAATCAGTTATAAAATGTGTTTACAAACATCCAATGTTGATGCGGAAATTCCACGCGATAGAGAAAGGAATTCTACAGCTCCAGTTAAAATTTTAAGTGAAAATATTCATTCGTTCAAGAGTTATGATGTACACCGTGTTTGAATATGTAGTTTCTAGATAAACGGCTTCAAAGTTAAGTCCCATACGCCAATACCGCTCTGCGAGGCCGTTACTCGACGGTGCACTCAATTACGTTCAGCGCTATAATTTCCGTAATTATTCGAATTTCCTCACGATACATTATTGTAAATGTTCACAAAGCATGGCACTTTCAGAATTAATAATAATAAAAAAATCGATTTTTCGAGATTTCAATAGTCCTATACCCCCTTAATGAACGGTCGGGTGCAATAACGGGGCTAGCGCTGGAAAATATGAAAAAGTATTGTTCAAAGGCTAAGAAAGATTGAAAAACGAAATGTTGCTAAAGTGGATTTTAAAAATTATAGTGTTGTAAAGCTCGTCACAACACAATTTTTAACAAATAATTATAGAATATAGGTCTGGCGATATATGGGTATGAATTTCGCGCGCCACTAACAGTCAGCAGCTGCGTATATTGCGCTACTTAGCACTCGCGTTGTAAATATTTTAGCAATTTGACGGAAATAGAGTCAGAGTTGGGCATTATTCGGTTAAATTTTTATTCGAATACGGATACGTAAAAATCCCAAGATTTATTCGCGAATAACGAATGACGGTTTTATTCGACGAAAAATTATTCGTTATTCGCGAATAAATCTGTACCGTTATTCTAGCCAGATTCATTCGGATAAGAATTTATTCGTTATTCGACCTGAATGAACGACGAATAAAGGTCGTCGCCCACTAGGCCGAAGCGCGACGAAGCGAAGCGCGGCGACCACGCATCGCTCATATGACAGAACAGCGGCGACGAGCATTTCGCTTTGGTCGCTGCGCTTCGCTTCGGCGTAATGGGCGACGACCTTAAATGTGATACCCGGCATCTATCGATGGAAGTCTGTCTGTACTGTGTCCAACATACGTTTGGACGTGTGTGTAGAGTTACTTAACCTAAAACATTAGGTTTCATGGGTGTCAGTCAGTGGTGTCATGATACATCGCCGAAATCACGTGATCATTTTATTCGTCCGTTGACTCGAATAAATTATTATTCGAATAAGAAATTATTCGAATAAATTTTCAGTCGAATAAAAAAGTATTCGTTATTGTCGAATAATGTCATTTTATTCGAATTTTTTATTCGAAGATTATTCGAATAAAAATTTATTCGCACAAATTTATTCGAATCCGTATTCGAATAAAAATTTAGCCGAATAATGCCCAACTCTGAATAGAGTTACCCTGGCCAGGTTTACCAGACTACATTATGCACAGAGATGGGCAATATTTAAATAAAAAATTATATAAATAACTTTTTAAATAAAAATCATCCAGAGTTATTTATTATTTGAAGCGCCATAAATAATATTTTCAATCGACGGGAATTGATCCGTACCTTGAAAATTTTATTTATGCACTTCGGATGAATTCCCGTCGATTGCAAATATTATTTATGGCGCTTCAAATAATAAATAACTCTGGGAATTTTTATTTGCTGAGTTATGAATACAATTTCTGCCTTTTATTCGAACCCAATTTTTTATTTAAATTAATTTTTTGCCCATCTCTGCCTGAGTGGGCCTTTTCCCTACGCGTAGTGGGGTGGGGGAACACCTACAGCAGTGGCGGTATATATGTGTGATGACACTGTGACACACACACATAGATGTTCCCCCTCCACTACGCGGAGGGAAAAGCTCGCAATCTCTGCGTGGGAGAAACGCAGTCATAACCATTCTCGAATGAGTCTCGTGAAGAATCGCATAGCTGTCAAACCATTTTAAGCCTTTATAATATTACACTTTACAATTAGTTTAGTATAAATTACTTATATTTAGCAAAGTATTATTTCATATTTACAACACTTACTATTCTATTAAATAAGATATTTATCTAATACTATTAACTAGTTTAGTATAAATTACTTATATTTAGCAAAGTATTATTTCATATTTACAACACTTACTTTTCTATTAAATAAGATATTTATCTAATACTATTAACTAGTTTAGTATAAATTACTTATATTTAGCAAAGTATTATTTCATATTTACAACATTTACTTTTCTATTAAATAAGATATTTATCTAATACTATTAAATAAGTGTAGTGTATACAAAGTTTATTAAAATGAGTGGCAGTGAATGTGAATTGCAAAACATTTCCGTCGCGGATGATGTTGAAGCTTCGACGTCGACTGCAAGTGGAGATTCAATTGTGGAACAGCAGTGTGTGCCGATACTGCCTGACAATAGTGTCAATCTTAACATTATAAACGGGAAATATTTCAAACTGGTGCAGGAAAAATCCAACGACAATTGCATTATTGGCCTATGCCAATTTTGTTTGCCACAAAAAAAAACTGAAATCAAAGGCCAGGTAACATCGTCGTCGAATTTTCTCTCACATTTGAAAAGAAAACATTCTGCTGCTTATGAAGAATATTCTTCGGAATTTGGAAGAAGTAAGCGAAGAGCGTCTGCGACTAAGGAAGGAACGAAGATTATGCCACCAGATCAGTTCGAAAAAGATGTCGCCAAATTCGTCGTTCGTACCATGATTCCATTGCAGGCGGTGGAGGATATATCCTTTCAGGAAATATTTGATAATGTAAGAGCTGGTGCTAAGGTTACTACAATTAGTCGCCGCACACTGGGGAGAAACATCGATAAAATGTATTCAGACAATATGTGCGCACTTAAAGACGAATTGAAGTCTGTTGCATTTGTCTGCACGACTGCAGACATTTGGTCCGGAAGGAGACGAAGTTTTTTTGGGGTAACGGCACACTGGATTTCAACAAATTATGAGAGGAAATCAATGGCTCTTGCGTGTCGCCGCTTTACCGGTGAACATAATTTTTCTGCAATCACTGACTTGCTGCACGGCATTCATGCAGAATTTGGTTTAAGTAACAACAAAATTGTGGCAACAATCACAGACAATGGCAGCAACTTTGTGAAAGCGTTCAAAACGTTTGGCGTACAGGCAGCCGTCATTGCAGTAGAGGGTGAAGGTGATTGTGCCAGTGATTTATCCGGCGATGAAGAAAGTACACGAGTGAACGCAAATATCGCGAATGTGCTTCGTTTACTGCCTCGCCATATACGGTGTTCTGCACACACTCTCAATTTGTGCGTTACAACAGATATGGTACGGACAATTAAGGATGATGCAGGGCTATCTGCCATTCATGAGGACATCATACAGAAATGCAACATGTTGTGGAAAGCAGCGGTAAGGCCAAAATCCGCCGAAATAATTCTAGACACCATTGGTCATACATTAAAACGACCGGGCGAGACACGGTGGAATTCGTTGTATGATTCTCTAAGACAAATTGTGCAAATTAAGGACAAAATGATGGACTTAACAAGAGTTTTAGAAATAAAAAATGTGTTGAGGGAAAATGATTTCAACTATTTAGAAGAGCACCTAGAATGTACAGCGCCAATTGCGGAAGCGATTGACATTCTACAAGCTGACAATATTTTTTATGGAGTACTTTTGCCATGTTTGATATCTTTACGCCGAAAATTGATAAGACTGGCAGAAAAGGAGTGGGTATATTGTAAACCAATAGTTACGTGCCTTCGCGACTCGTTGACGTCGAGATTCGAAGGGTATTTCAATTTCACCACCCCGGAATCACAAAATGCCGTCCTGGCCGCTTTAACGCATCCGGAGTTCAAAAATATATGGTTCCCGTGCATTTCCGAGCATCAACAAGAGAAACTAGAGAAGCTCCTTAAACTCGCAGTAGTTGATGAAATGAAAGCTAATGACAAATTCGCCGCAACCACTCACAATCAGCCATCTACTTCGTCTCATCGCCACAGTTTCTTCGAATTTGGAAATACGCGTACGCCAGGACCTGCAGAATATATGTCTAAAGCATCACTCCAAGTTAGTACTTTCTTTCATTGAGTAAATATATAATTTGGATATACTTCCGAAAGGGACCGGTAAAAAATAATAAAATTATTATTTCTTATTATTATTATAATTATTATTTATTAATATATAATGGATCATACGTATTCCTAATCTGGTGACATTTTACTTACAGGTATTACACTTCTTTGGCGAGGAAGATACACAGTTTGCCATTTTAAAAAAGTATACAAATATCCACAAAGTATTTTTAAAATATAATACTCCGTTGCCATCCTCCGCTCCAGTGGAAAGACTCTTTTCATACGCTACGATGACTAATTCTCCGAAGAGCAATAGACTTTCTGACGAAATGTTTGAAAAGCGAGTGATTTTGAAGGCCAACTGTAAAAAATGAAAAGGAAACTGACTCTCCTTATTAACAAAAGGAATTCTTATCGGTCGCCACGATAATTGAGTTGGCTTTCATAGTTAAAGTTAGAAAAAGGTTTGGAAACTCGTTGGTATTGTTACGAGCTAGGGCCGCAGCAACGCGAGAGGCGTTTCCCAAGGAATATGGTTTATCAGCTCATTAGTTAGGGGTGTGGACGAACCTGATGCGAAATCAGGGGGACGCGAGAAATGTTAGTTATGCCTCGTAATACAGAACTCTTCGAAAGATGTCTCAGAGGATTTTCTCAAAATCGAAATGGAAGCTTCAATTGTAAAGTGTGGAAAGTCTCACGGAAGACCACTTTTTGTGGTCCAAACGCCCTGGAATGGAGCCAAACTTCAAACAATATTCGCATAACTTCCGCTGATTGCGGTGTCTCACTTCCAACGAAAGAAGGCAGAATTGAAATAAGAAGAAAAAGAAAGGTCATAGAAAACCTTAATCTATCAGAGAAAGATGTAATGTATGGACCAGATATCGATTGAAACCCGTAGGTAGCAATTATTAATGCGTATAGTACGACAATACTGCATGTCCAACTTTAAACGCGATTTTTCATAAAAACGCTTTTGCTTTGTGTTTTAGGTAATTCGCCTGTCCGGAATGATGTATAATCTGCTTCAAGAGGCATATAACATGATATTACTAATGTATCTATCGTCTACGAACCTTACGGACATGAGTCCCAGAGCATGCATACGTACCCCTTTTTATACTGGAAACTTTGAGCCTAAAACTGTTGGGGATATGCATGATCTCGCTTTTCCTGGGAAAAATGTGGTCACGCCACGTCTTCGCGTGGGCGACACTTGCATTCAGTGTCTATACGTAACATGAAGTATTTATTCACATAAGCAAAATTTTGAAAGCATGTGTGTTGCATAAGAAATTAGAGGTACATATTTTGTGTTTTTCAAATAGCACTGTATATTTTTCTCCTTATGTTTTTATACTACATAAAAAGGCGAATTGAAAAACAATTACAGAATGTATCATTTGAAGTATCTGATGTTAAAATAATTTTAAATGTATTGGAACTTGGAAGTGCTGTCCACAAAATTGCTCACCAATACATAACGTTGACGTACTGCATTTAAACATAAACATAAAGAAATGAATGTGTTTCCAAAACACGGTTTGTTATAATTGGCAAATTTACCAGTTCATCTAGTTGAACTGTTACCAGACAAGTGACAAAAATTATAAATAATCAAGGAAAATGTTTTCGTTTCAAAAGTATGAAATATATTTATATTTTTAATAAACACTTTGTATCAATAAAGCGAACGAACGTCTGCACCGACCTAATAATCCTAATATTAACGGAAAAGAATGTACGAATCGTCTGTTGTCATCTTTCTCTGTGTACAATGGTTGAAGAAAAATATTAAAAATGTATAATGAAACTCGTGGTATTCTGCACGTAATTACTTCTTGGTACAATCCGTAAATTCCTTTTGCCGATTCTCCTTGTCGTTCTCTCTCTCCCCCCCTCTCCCTCTCTTTGCCTATTTGTCTACATACCCCATACGCGCAAATAACGCAACCAATCTCATTCGATGAAATTGGAACTGTCTTAATTCGTGAAATTCGTGTTATACGTCGTAAAGTATTTGTGTGGTTACAATTAGTAATTCAGTTTCTAACATGCAATTAAATTATGCGTCATTAAAATCATGCACAACTCATTAATTGAAACTAAGTAGTTGCTATCGATGCGAAACTCTGGTCAAGAACATCGCAATACGGAGCTAATATTGCAGGCCGTAGAATCGACGGTATTGTCAATATTGCAGTTGAAAGTGTAGACACTCGTACCTGACCATGTTAAGACCTGGGACGATATTACGCATAAAATTAATTTGCAGGATTGAAAGCCCGTTTCGTTAAAACTGGCCCGATTTAAATATTTTTTTATCAATTTAATCGGGAGAATGCAAGGAATCCATTGGTGTCACTTTCATATTGATACGATGAAAAATAAAGAAATTCCGTTTCTGTATAATCAATGACACGTCGCCGAGCAACTCCGCGCTGCAGATTAGATGGGTGAACAATACAATGTCACTCGCCTCGAGGACCCGGCGGCTTCGAGCAAAGGCGCTTGAGGCCCAAGGGCCTCCAAGCGACGCCCAGAGTTATTTATGCTTCTCCGCTACAAATATAAATGAAAGTGAGAAAATTGGCCGAAGCTACGGATAGATTCCCGTCGATTTCAAATTTTATTTATGCGCTTCCGATGAATTTCCGTCGATTTCAAATTTTATTTATGGACCTTCCGATAAATTCTCATCGATTAAAAATTTTATTTATGGCGCTTCAAATAATAAATAATTCTGGGAATTTTTCTTTGCTGAGTTTCAAATAAATTTTCTGCCTTTTATTCAAACACAATTTTTTATTTAAAATAATTTTCTGCCCATCTCTGGCCTGGTGTCTCCGTATCGGGACGGTAAGGGAGCAAGAGAGACCGGGCAACGTCCTGCGTCTCTTTAACGGGACAAGTGTCGGCAGAGACCGGGCAGCATCCGGGCGTCTCTGTTCAACACGAGGAGCGGGAGAGAGACCGGGCAACGTCCTGCGTCTCTTTAACGGGACGAGTGTCGGCAGAGACCGGGCAGCATCCGGGCGTCTCTGTTCAACACGCGGAGCGGGAGAGGGACCGGGCAACGTCCTGCGTCTCTTTAACGGGACAAGTGTCGGCAGAGACCGACAGCATCCGGGCGTCTCTGTTCAACACGAGGAGCGGGAGAGAGACCGGGCAACGTCCTGCGTCTCTTTAACGGGACAAGTGTCGGCAGAGACCGGGCAGCATCCGGGCGTCTCTGTTCAACACGAGGAGTGGGAGAGAGACCGGGCAACGTCCTGCGTCTCTTTAACGGGACAAGTGCTGGTAGAGACCGGGCAGCATCCGGGCGTCTCTATTCAACACGAGGAGCGGTAGGAACGGGGTAGAGTCCGATCTGGCGATCGAGGAGTATACGGAGTCGTTTCACCGAGGTTTGCACCGGGCAACATCCAGGCAAGTCTGGTGGTGGGGGTCCGTCTCCCCACTGGAACTGCCTTGCCTCGGAATCATCGCGGCATATGTCCCGATTCTCGAAAATTCCCAGCAGCGAGAAACCGACGCGATCTAGCGGCGCAGTGGGGAGTGAGCGTCATCGCGCTGACGCGTCGCGGAACCGGCACGCTTCGGGCGAATTCGGTCGGGTTCGGTCGCGGTCGCCCGCGTGCGCTCGGCTTCTCGCTCACTCCCGGTCGTACCGCCGCGCGCTCGATTCCTCGCGCTAGGACGCTACGTCACACTACACTTTTAGATCCGCGATACAAAGACATTGTATTTCATTCGAAAGAATGTGTTAAAATAGCCAAAGCTCATTTAATAAACGACTACAATAGTCATCAAAATATTTCCATTTCACAGCCAAGTAGTAACAATAACAGTGCTTTAACAGAAGATACAGAAATAGATGACAACATTTGGGCAGACTTTGACAAAAAAATTAAAAATATAGAATCTAATATTCATGACGATCCTGCATCAATAAAATATGAATTAAAAAGGTAAATATTTTTAAACGATATAATTTCGAGCACTATGTGCACCATGTGCAGCTAAATACACACGCGCGCGCGTATACTATCTATTTTCAATATACGAGTACATAATATATTCTAAGGCTAAGGTTTTCATTTTTACAGATATTTGAAATGCCCCATAATTAATAGAAAGCGTGACCAAGTCACATGGTAGAATGTAGAAGGTGCACTGAATTTTCCAAAACTTTTCATTATGGCTAACAAGCATTTATCAATACCAGCAACTTCTGTGCCAAGCGAAAGAGTATTTTCGAAAACGGGACAAATTGTTTCAGAGAAAAGGACCAGATTACAACCAAAATACATTAATATGCTAGGGTAGAACCCCCAATTACTGACACATTAAGGATTGACTCTAATATTATTGCATAGTATCTGTATTTATTGACTAAAAGTATAAGTTTTTTATTTTATTTATTATGGTTTAATATGTTTACTTCATGAAAAACATTTTGTGGGTCTTAGAATTTCTATTTTTATATATAAATTCATTAATCTAAAAAACATATTTCGAGATCTATTACTGACACCTCTAAAACGTGTGTCACTGAATTACTGACACCCCAATTACTGCCAGCTAACCTAATACTGTTTATTACTCATTTTATGGTTATGTCGTCTCATGTACATGAGCAACTACTGCTATGACAGTAATACCAAAATGCTTGAAACGCTTGTACCAATCACTATCACCCATATATTAATTAAAAAGGCTTAATTAATCGTTATATTATGATCGTTGTGACTTTCTATGATACTTATATTGTACTAAAAAATTATTGTTTATTATGTAAATAATTTAAATATAGTAATTATAGCCCTTTCTTTAGTGCCCTGTTTTCTCTTTCACTAGTAAGGAAGTCGCCATTTCCACTGTTGTCATCAAATTAAAATTTTGTATCGTCTTATAGAAATTAATGAAAAAAATATATTAAGTGGTGCATTTTCTAGCGTATAGATTATAGGTTGAATTACATCATTCTTTTTGTGTATGACTTTATAACGTTTATTTATTCGTTATTTTCAGTAAAATAGCTTAAGGTGACAGTAATTGGGTAGGTGTCAGTAATTGGGGGTTCTACCCTATCTGTAATAAGTTCGAAAAAAATAAGTAGATTTTTTTCAATTAATGCGTCGCATTCTACCTTAACCGCTTTTATTGGCCTTAACGATATCTTAACGATATTATCGATATATCGTTAAGTGTCAATAAGATATCGATAATTTATCGATAATCGATAGGCACACCTCTAGTTAGAACTATGAAATTAGAGATCCGAACACAATTTTCTTGGAAAATGAATTATAAACTAATAGACAGTTGTAACGTCTCACGGGGACTCAAACTGACAGGAATTGACTGTCGGTAAAACAGGACTAACCTACATTACCATATAGACCGTCGAACATTACTGCGCAAACTAAATTATAAACACTCTTATACATAATTTATGATCCAACCGAATATTAGAAGGATAATTATTATAAGAATGTCAAGAATAATTAATTATAAGTATTGGTAAAGGCGAAAAACATAATATTGTATAGTAAGCGAATGAAACACAAAATAACAAACAGCGCCTCACTGCGCATGCTCCAACCTACCAATTCCCGAGTATAAAAGAGGCGCACGCAGCTAAGCGGGTCATTCGAAAGCTCTGCCAAGAGAAGTGTGCTCGCCCCGGAACCGGCAGCGGCCTTCTTGCAGCAGACGTTGCCAAGAGTACGAGCCCGCCCCGGAGACGGCAGCGGCCGTACACTGCAACATATCTCTATACATACATATACATACATACTTATTAACACAAAAAACCACTAAAACCCAAAAATAAGATATATAATCGTAGACTGTAAGTAATATTAATTATTTGTTATCATTATTAGAATAAGTGTTTATGAATAAACAGTCATTGTTAAGTTAAGCCGCGGATTTCACTCCTTAACCATAGAAATAGAACCCCACCTATCCTACACTCGAGGGGACGCCGCTCTCCTCTCGGGAATCTGTCGACGCTCAGTTGTCCCCGGACAGTTGAACGTTACACAGTTGTAAACAGAACTAACTATGAAATTAGAATTAGTTCTGTCCACAACTGTCTATCTAAACTGACTAAACCCTGGTCTTCAATTGTTCGTATGTCTGAACACTTGTCCGTAAAAAGGACAAACAAGATTATATCTTTATTTTGTTTAAATTGTTCAATACTGCTGTGCTATTATAAAATTGCATTTGTTAAAAATAATTTCAAAATAAGTGGCCATAAATTTGTTTCTTGTAACTGAAATAATTATTATTAGACACTCTTATGTCTCCACTGTAACCACCCCAAAGCTCATTTTTATCACTTTGTTAGTTCAAAAGTTACAATTTATTGAGAAAGGTCAACAGTATGTTTCAGAGCCGTAAGATCAACAATTTTTATAATTTTAATAATCCTTCGAGATACGTTTAGAGGAAGTGCAGTATATTTGGAATACCAGTTTGTTTAAGACCAATAAAAAATTACGGGCACAGGATGGGAACAAATATTCCAATTTACCTTTACTTTACATAAGAAAAATACGTAGATAACAAAATTATTTCCTTTATGATCTAATCAGGCCGAAAAATCGCAACATAGGAACAATCTTAGGTAAATATAAATAGACAGCGCTGGCTCAAATCGACATGGCGGTAGCCGTTAAGCGTGAAACAAAAGCATCGCTTAGCTTTGGAATATTCCAAATCACCTTCACCTTCGGTATTCCGAATTAGCAATGTGATGTCCCACTATTTTTCGCGCGGTATTTTAACACCACTTCCTCGCAAATCCAACCACAACTCCATCAAAAACCCTCAAACTTAAGCCTTACCCCTTTTTCACACCCAACTGATCGTTTGGACGATGTACCTTAGCGGTCCCCATCTCGAAACGGTCAATCCAGAAATCCCCTCCCCCTCTTCGGCCTACGAGGCACGATTTCCTATCTCTCGTTCAATCCAAACGAATCCCTCGTCCCAAAAACTCACTAATTCGAGACCACGTCTCACCCCCTCTCTACAACCATCGATTTAAATCCAATCCTACCCCTTTTCCCGTTAAAATACTCCAAATCCGTCGGGTTGAGTATTCCGCTTCGAAAGCCCCATATAAAAACCCCGGAAATGTTATTGCGACGCGTATTTATCTTAGTCATCAACACGTGATAATTACTGTGACGCATATTTGGCGTACGTGCCCTGGTGCACACCGCGCATACCCTTCACCCTAACCAGTACAAGACAAGGCCACATAAAACCCCTAAACACAAAATCTATTAATAAGTTGTATTGCGGCGCATCTTCAAAGATAAGTCAAGGTGCATACCGCGCATACCCTTCACCCCTAACAATCCCGAAAATAGTATAAATACAAGGCCCCAAAAGGCCAGAGCTCTCTTCTACGGAACTCAGTGAATCGAGAGTTACCTCGTAAACTTCTATTAAAACATGTTAAATCTATATTTAAATTCAGTGACCAACGATCATTAACCATCAAATATTGTAAGCTGTTATAATTACCATTATTACCACGGCATATCATATTCATCTATATATATATGTATTATTTCATATTAATGACGCTTATTGCATTTCATATACTATTCTCTTGTATTAACGTGTGACGTTCGTCACTAAGGCGCTCCCCCCTCCCGAGCAACGACTCGCGAAGCTAGCCCGCGGCACGCGAGAGCGTATCCCCACCGCGCTCGACGGCGCACTCGACGGCGCCTTCTCTCGCACGGAATACGTCAACGCGTGCTTTTGTTTTGAAATTCGAGCGCGTGTTAACACTCGAGAGATAAGGGATCCGTCTTTAATTTGAGGGTAGGTCGAAGCAGGCGGGACTACGCGCAGTCAGCGGACTATCCCTTCTTTTCCTGTGTCTCTCCGCGGGACGTATTGATGCTGGATAATACTCTGTAATTTCTAGTTCTCCAAAATTAATCACGCTGACCAGCCAGAGCATTTCGCCAGGGTCGCGGTTTATGACCGTATTGTCCCGCAAGTCGGCGGTAGAGAACGGTTTCCTACAGTTTCGGATAATTTATGACTTAATTGGTTCCGCCTCGTAGCAGACGTGAACTCAGGGTGTCAGAAAGGGGAAACAGGAATGGTATGCATTTTCTTCTTTATAGCAACTCGAAGACTTTCTGCGTCTCTTCCCTTCGGACCCTTTCGAACCGATACACGTGGTGTCTGTTTTCTATCTGGAAACAATGGGTACATTGGCAGTAGAAGGACGGATCGCGGGCTTTTGTGAAAGTTTTCGTTGCACTTCTGCAAAACACGTGTGTTCCGAAAATGTCCTGGCTTCTTTTTACCTGAAGCCTCTTGGCCTGGTGGGGGTCAACTCATAATGGAACGAGAGAAACTATTTGGGGGTAGAAGAAGTCGCTTGGAAAAAATCTTGTCAGTCAGCAGTCAGCAATCACGTTGCAGACAAATGTTCTCTGCTCAAGAGTATTACGCGATGTTCTGGGTGTACCGCCCGGACAACGAGGACGCAAGTGCTGCAGCGTGAGAATTTGCGCGGGGATTACCCACGGCTCCGAACGCCAAGTAAAAATTCATTTCCACCAATTTTTATAACGTAGGAACAACACATTCCATGAAAAGTAAATTAAGTGATCAGTGTTAGTAGCCGTGCAGTGAAGTGAATATTCGGTACGTTGACCTGGACGCACCTGACATTGCGACCCTTAACTTTGGGTAGTGTCGTATACCTGGGATCAGCTGTGCACTGGGCTCGTCCATCGATGACCAGGATCGGTTCAGTGACCCAGTGACACAAGCTTCCAAGTTGCAGGTGAATTTTCTACAAGGGTGAGTTTTAGTTACTTTAATGGTGATCATTCATTTTTAAATTTAACGCAAGCTATGGCTTATTTCCGGCGATAATTCTACAAAATTCTCGTACGAAAATATTTATTCGGGCTTTTTAAACAGACTTATTCGTTATCAGCAACAGTGCTGGCCGTTATTGAGTTACGGATTTTTATCACAATAACGAACTACGATCACTTTTCGTTAATTTCCTGTTACATTACCTTTTCGTGGATATGTTATTAACACAAGGAATTTTACGTATTCCTTATCCTCCCACTTCAAATAATTATTATTTTCGTATCTTCTAAAAAAAAAATGTGTATTCATCTTTTTACTTTACACGTGATTTTCATCCATTTATCCTTTATTCATTATTCACTTTAAATGACAAACAAACCATGGCAAAAGGTTCGGTTTTTTGTTACGTCTTTTTCATTTGCCATTCTACGCAATTTCCTTCGATGCATGCCGCCTTGCTTGTTCGTAGTCGCAGCGCGGCCCGGCGCGCGGCCACGCTAGCGCGGGAGCTCCAGTGGAAGGCTCGCGCTCTGATTGGTGGGTGCTTTTTATTAATATCTCGTTAACGAAACCCCGGAGGGCATTTTCGCAAAGGAAAAAGTTGTTTGCAATCACCCCCCCGAATCACCCCCTTTAAGGAACCTCAGCATTTTTGGGACACCCTGTATACTATTCTCTTGTATTAATCTTATGTATTTCATGTTCATACAAATACTACGCTATTGATAACCATTTATATAAATGTTCTTGTATCGATGCTAAACGTCCAACGCATCATTATAAATACTTATTAGAGTGCTTTAAAAATAAACAAACGCTCTTGTTTCTAAACAACGTTTCAAGTTATTATAACGCTCATCCGGCTACGAAAGCCACCAAACCAAAACAGATCGCTGCAACAGCTGATTTCGGCTCGCGAAACGCGAGCATAGTGTTTCTTATAGTGTTTACACGGCGTACTTTCACATAGGCCGCGTACAGCCATATGTCTAGACCTATTTCTTGGAAATATTCCATCTTGCTTCTTAAATAGGTGCAACGTTAAAACCCACCAAAACAAAAACAAAGTGCTCTAACGGGTGTCACTATCGGAGGGATTACGGTCTAAACCTTCCCTGGTCGTTCAGTGCTACGAATCTGGCATTCGCGCCTGAATCGTACACACCTTAGTGTCACGAATCACGTATTCGCGCCTAACTTCCAAATCGACCTTAGTGCTACGAATCACGTATTCGCGCCTAACTTCCAAATCGCCCATAGAGCTACGAATCGCGTATTCGCGCCTAAAATTCCACTTCACCTTCAGACCTACGAATCACGTATTCGCGCCTGAATTCCTACTCCCCGCAGTGCCACGAATCTGGCATTCGCGCCTGCATCCCTTCGAACATTCAGTGCCACGAATCTTGCATTCGCGCCTGAATTCCTACTCTCCGCAGTGCCACGAATCTGGCATTCGCGCCTGCATCCTACTCTCCGCAGTGCCACGAATCTGGCATTCGCGCCTGCATCCCTTCGAACATTCAGTGCCACGAATCTTGCATTCGCGCCTGAATTCCTACTCTCCGCAGTGCCACTAATCTGGCATTCGCGCGTGCATTCCCTCAAATAAAACCCCCATATGTCATTGTCCCCAAAGACCTTCACCCGGGACGTGACAGCAACATTCCATTGAAACCTAAAATTTCATGTCACACTTTGTATTCTCGAAATTATCACAAAACTGGCACGGAACAAGACTACAACATATCCAAGTTTCATCAAGATCATAAATGTTACTCCGAAAAATGCTCGATTTCGTGTCTAATGGCCCTTTCATTAATGTTTACTTTTATTGATATCCACAATTCTATTTTTTTCCAGGTATAACATGACAGATATGCTGGGAGATTTATCTCGGCAACCGTCCGGACATTTTGAAAATTTCTGTAAAATGTCAGCAACAGATTTGGAATATTTCGTCAACAAATTAGGCCCCGTAATCTAAAAAAAAGACACCAATGCGAAAAAGCATACCCGTGAAAGAGAGGTTGGCGGTGACGCTACGTTTTTTAGCGACCGGTGACAGTTTCAGAAGCCTGTCATTTTTATTTAAATTTAGTCCCCAAAGTGTTTCCATATGTGTAGAAGAAGTTTGCAAAGCACTGATTGCAGAACTGAAGGACGAAATACGGGTATGTTAAATTAATTTTTTAAAAAAAATTCAATACAATTTATTATAAGGTAGACCGGGGGCGGTAGTAACACTTTGCCTTTGGAATACGATTATGCAAAAACTATTAAAGTTACAACAAAAGTTTTTATACGAAAATGTTACTTACTTATCTGACATTCATTGAGTCACAACAGCATCGCTGTTTGTCACGTAATATCCAGGTTATTAATAAAAAAATGTGTGACGAAGTTACGTCACGCGCCGCGTAAGCGTACGGCGCCGAGCCGATAAGCCGAGTTCGCGCCGCGGCCGCTAGGCGGCCGCGAAACCGCGAGCTGTCTCGCGAGCGAAGATTTACGGCCTCCCAATATAAAGGCCGCGGCGAGAGAAACTGACAGCTCTTGTACCGTATGTAGTAGTGATAACGCTGCCGGACCGTACACCCAAGACGCTCACATTTTTGCTATCCATGAGGTGTGTACGCGTTGACCATCGTCACGCTGTGCCGAAAACCAACCTCTATCCGAAATAGGCCGAGAGTGATCTTGCGCCCTACCTTGCTAGTGAGGTGTCTCCGCGCCCTATAGGCCAGAGCCCTATTGCACACTGGAACTCCGTTGTACGACTCCCATACGGATGCGCCTTTTAGTCCATCCAGGGTAGAACGTTCAAAACTCTCCGCATCCTAAATCCCCCAGCTCGTCGCCAGCGCCGCCGCCGCGATTTATCGAGTCTCCGCAACCGCAAACGTTACGCGGAAAGATATGTAAACATAACCATTTGGCACAATAAACATTGTTACTTGTTTACCACGCTTTGATCATTCGACGAACCCGGCCTTACCGACTGAGTCGGCATCTAACTCCTTCTCCGTCCCACCGGTATCCGTCTCGCAAACCGGAGACGGTCACAAATGAGAAGCGAACAAAGTGTTACAACCGTCCCCGACTCCGGGCAAATTTCACTTTACAAAATTAAAATATTTATTAATTTTAATTATAATAGTAAATGGAAAAAAGTAAAATTTATAACCAATTATACGGTATCGCAGTTGTGACAGAAATAGAAAACGTTTTGGCTGGTACATTCTTCATGTGATCAATCCTTACATTTAGTACATTTCACCCATTTTTCATATTTTTTGCTTATGCTGTGCTATATTATTCCATGCCAACAAGACAATATTATTCATCTTCTTTGTCACTATTCGGTTCTGTCGCGGTTCCCGACCCCGACTGCCGATGTTACAATCGACCCCAGCCAGGCTTTTGAACTTAAATTATAAATTTTGATTAATGAGACACTTAAAAGTGATAACTAACGATCAGTATTACTTTCAAATGGCCAGATTAAATATTAAAAAAAAAAAGAAGAAACATGTACTTGCAAAGGGAGTATTTATATTACAATTTTAAATCAGTAAGAAAAAGTTACTTTAGGGTATCGAAAAGTCATTTTCTCCACTATACATGCCTATTGTGTATCTATACTGCTAGGACATGGATGTATGTATTCCAAATGTCATTCTTCATCATATATCCAAAAGAGTCTAGCAGGGTAAGTATGGGCAAACGGCTCCCACGCCGATTCCTGGAGTTGTTATTTTTTAAGCAATGCTCCTAGCCTGAAACACCAAAATGCGCCTGGCGAAGTACGGATTACATATACCTACTTTCGATAGGTAGGTTCAAACAAATAAGCGATTATCACGACAAGGGGTTGTCACTTATAGGGTTGCTTGCAAAAACCACACCCAAAAAATAAATAATTTTTTCTACACGTAATAATTGATTTACAATTCGGAAAAAATATATGAATTACAGCTCATATGTAGCTATTTTGTCGCTTGTGTTTCATTTAAATATCTTAAGGAGTAACCGAGAAAAAAATAACGATAAGGGCATTTACCCCCGCATTACCCGTAAACGGGAGGGGGGGAGGGGGTAGCGATCTAAAACTTTACATAATGGTGTTTCAGGCTAGGAGCATTGCTTAAATAATAACAACTTCAGGAATCGGCGTGGGGGCCGTTTGCACATGCTTACCCTGCTAGACTCTTTTTATTAATATCTATCATATGTTCTGAGATATTTAACGTGTTACAATCGTCTTCCTGTTACTATCGCCCCCGGTCTACCCTACTATAATATTACAAACTCATTTAATTGGTTACATTCATGTAATTTTTAACCCAGACCACAATTTCCTTTTATAGTTGCCTGAAAACCCAAATGAATGGCGGAAGATTGCAGCAGATTTCGAAAGTAAATGAGATTTTCCCCATTGCGTGGATGCAATCGACGGGAAACACATAGTTATTAGGGTGGAGTGAAAAAACTTTTTTGCGATGATCAAATTCTAATAGTGCGGAAAAGTTGTTTACTTGGCCCAATGAAACGTGTAAAAAATTTCAGCTCGATCGGATAATTTCTTCTGTGAGCACCAAAGGCCTTAACTTTCAAACTTTTAGTACAAAACTTAAAATTTTGAAAAACAAAAAAATATATAAAATACAAAATACATAACAAAACAATAAAATTATTTAAAAAAATATAAAATACAAAAAACAAGGAGCCCGACGTACAGCTACCTCCGCGTGGTGGGTTCTGGGCCACTTGTTCCGTTAGGAAAGTCAGCGAAGAGCTGCATTTTTTGATAGTTTACAGTGCCGACAGGCCGTTCCTATCGTTCCGAAACCAGCCACGGGTGTTTCTTTGCTTCATTTACGCAACAAATATAGTCCTGCGTAAAAAAAAGGTAGGATCCACCAGCTGAAGAAAGTTGCACTTTCTTAAGTTTTGTACTAAAATTTTGAAAGTTCAGGCCTTTGGTGCACACAGAAGAAATTATCCGATCGAGCTGAAATTTTTTAAACGTTTTATTGGGCCAAGTAGACAACTTTTCCGCACTATTAAAATTTGATCATCGAAAAAAGTTTTTTTCACTCCACCCTAATAGGCACCTTGGCTTCCATCTGGGTATGCTCTAACCAGCTACCTGGCTACCAACTGGGGCGCCCGAATAGGCACCTCGGCTACCATCTTAGGCTGCTTGTGTTTAAGCTATCGACACACGCGCGAAAGATGATTCTTTCTCTTGGGGTTGTAAGGCCCAAGTGACTCCGTGGTACGCGGTGCTGATGACTTTATCACTCGCCAAATTAATTTTAAGTGACTGTTTAATTGACGTGACGAAAAGAAACTTGCTGGGCCGTATGATGACCAGACAAGAGTACGAATGTCTTTGATCGATGGTCTTAGTCACGAATAGTTCACTTAATTCCGAAGCCTGATCTAGATGATCGAAAATCGTGTTCGGGAAATGTACATGTTGTTAGAAAATAAGAGTGTGTGTACATTTATTTTGTACGAACGACCGGGTATGTATGTGTACATGTCTCCCCACCACAGAGTGCCTGGAAGTGTGTCGCTAAGCGAGCGAAGAGACGAGAGTAGAAGAAAGGAAACTGCCGTGAGGCAAACCCGTGTTTACCGCGTGTACAAAAATATTATATACTCTAAGTGTATTTATAATTACAAGTAAAATACTATTATCTCTCATCATTAATTATTATCAACATGGTAGCAGAGGTCTGTGGTTGAGATTATCGTGCAAGACTGGTCGTGAAGATCGTGCAATAGTGAGTAGTGAGAATTTCGAATTGCCGTTACGAACACGAAGGAACATTCGAGAACGAGCAAGGAAGCAAGATGTCTAAAAACGATATCACGATACCAGTGTTTGATGGAGAGGATTATAGTATGTGGAAAAAGCGTATAAAAGTGTTCTTGAAATTCAAAAAATGTGATGAAGTTATAAAACGGAAAAAAATCGAAACAGATAAACCCGACTGGGATGAGAATGATTTAAGAGCAGTAAACTATATATACAGCGCTATAACGAATAAGCAATTGGAATTCGTTAGTGAAGAAGAAGCGGCATACGACATAACTAAGAAGTTCGATGAGATGTCAACGGCACTGCAGATTGTGTGCAGGAATAAATTGGAAAAAATGAAACTGAGCAACTATAGTGAGTCAGCGACATTTTTTATTGAATTTGAAAAGGCAGTAAATGAATTGAAAAATGCGGGTGCTACAGTGAAGGAAAATGAGAAATTGAATTACATGCTCAACACGTTGCCGGAATCGTACAGCTATGTAGGCGATTTAATAGACGCATTAAAGGAAGAAGATCAAAGCGTGGCATACGTGAAAAACAAAATACAAATGGCTGAAATGAAAAATCAAAAAGACGACCAAACTAGAAGAAGATCGAATGCATTTGTTGCGGATAAAAATAAAAAAGAAAGAGTTTGCTTCAAATGTGGTAAAGTTGGCCATTTCGCACGAGATTGTCAAGATGGTGGCCAAGCGGGAAGCAACAGCGGCTTTTGGCGAGGGTCAACGCGTGGTCGCGGCCGAGGCAGAGTCGGAAGAGGATACTACAACAGAGGTCGCGGAAACCTTCGAAATCAACACGAGCAGAGCAACACGGGTACGAGCGCATGGGTAGCAACAGTAAATACAGCCTACAACAGCGAAGCAAATAGGTTAAGGCTGCCGTCTCATTTTTGTTATGGTCCGAATCGATCGAAGCGTCCCCAGTAAACAAACGGACCCTAATGAAACTACTGTGGTCGATAAAAAGAAATTGTACAGAGATGACATCTCCAGGTACTCTGGGTAGACGAACTTTTGACGCATAGTTGCCACATCGTCTGTTCTCTTTGTCTCTGCCGCGCAGCTGCCACAGAGTTCTCTCTTTCTATCGAGAAGTCTTGAAGCAATACGGCACGAGAGCTACGTCCAGCGTCAGAACCTCGCCGAACGTAGCAATAATGAAAGATAGAGAGGTCCGGGAGTGTAAGAAGGAAAGATGGAAATATACCAGACTTGACACAATTTGAACTATCAAATTACACATAGAATTTATTTGCAGAATTGAAAGCCCGTTTCGTTCAAAGTAGTCCGATTTAAATTATTTTCTGTCAATTTAATCGGCAGAATCACTTTCATATTGATGCGATGAAAAATAAAGAAATTCTGTTTCTGCATAATCGATGATACATCGCCGAGCAACTCCAGGCGACAGGTTAGACGGGTGAGCGATACAATGTCGCTCGGCTCGAACTTCGGGGGACCTCAAGAATGAAGGCCTTCCATTAAAAAAATTATTTGTTGCCAACGGATGAATTCCCGTCGAATAAACTGATTCATCCGTGGCGTTTCAAATAAAACTAACTCTGCATTATTTTTACTCGACGACAAATAAATATAATGTCTCTTTAATTTGATAGTTTATTTCAATAATTTATGAAACAATACTAATTTGCGTATCAATATCCCTTCTGAACTTCGCATTTCTGTAAGGACACTGGGCATCGCTTGCCTTCTTGGAAGGCGAGGTCCAGTAGGATGCGTAAGGGATACAATGTAAATTCCTGGCGTTTTCCCGATTAAAATCGTGTCAAATGTCATGTAAATCGGACTATTTTTAACAATGTTAGCTTGGGGCCACTTTCATCGGGACGACGGAATCGGTTGAAGCCATTTTCGCAAAAATCTGATGCGAAATGTAGAACGTGAAATTCGTCACTTCCACGAAATTCAGCGAGGCGCGGCATATTCACGGCATTGTCTTTAGGACTCTAGCGAGAGAATCACGCTGTACAAACAGCGTATTGGTCAAAAACATTTTTTTAATAAAAAGCTTATTATTTGTGACTGAAAATAAAAGTGTCAACTATTGGTACACTGTCAACAAAGAGTACAGTTACCGTATATTTAATTACCAAGTACAATTCTAGAAATAATCCGATTTATACCGTGCTTGAACTCATTTTAATCTGGACAATCTCAGCAGTATGTTAATAAATAGTGAAAACGTCACGTTTTACAATTTATTATAACATAATCCACCGTAAGCAACACTGTATGCCTCTCGAACCGAAATCAGAAGCTGCCGCCGAACAGCCCAAGTCTTCAGCTCAAAGAGAGATCGCGCCGGTTCGGGTAAACACGCTGCCGAAAGTTGTTTGAAGCCTTCAAATAAAAGTCGAATAAACTACGGTTAAAGATCGAATAAACAAATTATTCTTCTTCGAATAAAAAAATTATCTTTCGTTGTTGAATGAATTCACTTTGGTTCATAACGGATAAACATAAAGTATCTTTTATTTGAGTTTATCCAGATATTATCTTTGCCCATCTCTGTTCTCCAGCCGCTTCGCCGTGATTCATTCAAGCCTTCTTGACGACAAAATAGTAATAGGGGAAATGCGGCAACAACGCGATACGACTCTCAATACGTATCGGCAACTATGTCTTTCCTACATTTATCGGCTAGCTTGGACTTCCACCGGTTCTGATGGTACATGGCGCGAATACACCATCAACGCTGATGACGGAGAATCCTTGAAGCATAATTCTGTCATTTCTCGAGTCTGTCTCAGTACACGAGTCATAATTTCATTATTATTTCAACGTACGGTGCTTATTAGCGTTCAAACGCACCAGACCCGCCTGCACGGATGTCTACTGGAGGCAACTAGACCCGCAAAAGCTTCCTTCTTGCCGAATCCACGACGTAAGTTGGTTGAAACGGTTTGTTTACTACATCGCGTATACGTATAACGCTGATGCTACGTGGCTTGAATATACCACTAGCGCCGGTGACGGAGAAGCCTTGAAGCTTCATTCTGTCAGTTTTCGAGTCATAAATTCATTATTATTTCAACGTACGGTGCTTATTAGCGTTCAAACGCACCAGACCCGTCTGCACGGATGTCTACTGGAGGCAACTATACCCGCAAAAGCTTCCTTCTTGCCGATTCCGCGACGTAAGTTGGTTGAAACGGTTTTTTTACTACATCGCGTATACGTACACGTTTTTCCTAGCTTGTGTGAGCGTACGCACACATTCAACGCCCGATGAGACGGCAGCCTTAAGTAATAATAAAATAAATTGGTATTTAGATAGCGGGTGTACCGACCATATAATTAATAGTGAGGACTATTTTGATGAATGGATTGAACTTAAAGAACCCGTAAATATATATTTAGGAGATAATAGCTTCGTAAAAGCAACGAAAATAGGAAACGTAATCAGCTATTTTGAAGCGTTTGGTAAGAAAAATGAGATAGTAATGAAAATCGTGTTTTATGCAAAAGATATGCATTCAAACTTAAAAAGCTACGGAAAAATAACTGATAATAATACGATTGTATCTAAAGGAAATTTAGCAAAAATTATAGATGAAAAGGCTCCATATCAAAACTACACAGTACAAAACTACACATGCAATTTAGGACACATCAGAACAGTGCACAGAAAGTAGTGCACATGCAATTTAAAGCACATTAAAATTATAGTGTACATACAATTTAGGACACATGCGATTTGCAGTGCACATACAATTTAGGACACATACAACTTAGGACACATACAATTTAGAACACATGCGACTTAGGACACATGCGACTTAGGACACATGCGACTTAGGACACATGCGATTTAGGACACATGCGATTTATCATGGGCATAGCTAGGATTGCATTCGGGGCCGGGGGGCCTAAAGCCCCTCTCATTTGGGGATGGGGGGGGGGGGGGGGAATAAAAGACTCCTTCGGCTTCTAATTCGGCCATTTGTGCACTGAATTTTGAATTTATGTACTTATGTAGGAACCAATATAACCGGGGTCGTGTAATGCGGAATTAGGTCCCAATTGAATTTATTTCTATTTTATAATAAACTAATTTAATTTTGGATGAACGTTTAAGTTATTTTTTCCCGGAAAAACCAATATAACCGGGGTCGTGTAATGCGGAATTAGGTCACAATTGAATTTATTTCTATTTTATAATAAACTAATTTAATTTTGGATGAACGTTTAAGTTATTTTTTTCCGGAAAAACCAATATAACCGGGGTCGTGTAATGCGGAATTAGGTCACAATTGAATTTATTTCTATTTTATAATAAACTAATTTAATTTTGGATGAACGTTTAAGTTATTTTTTTTCCGGAAAACATTCACATTCATACCAGGCTCTCGGACTCTCTCTTAAGCCATATAACGCCTTTTTTAGTTTACATACTCTATTCGTTCCATCTTCGTATCCTTTCGGTTGATTTACATATACCTCAGAGCTTACCCTACCATTTAAGAATGCAGTTTCTACATCCATTTGTTCAATGACTAGGCCCATTTGGCAACAATGAGATAACAATATTTTTAACGTTTGCATTTTTGGTACAGGAGAGTATATGTCATCAATTACATCTGTTTGTTGAAAGCCTCTTACGACTAACCTTGCTTTATATCTATCATCTGATTTTCTTGTGTAAATCCACTTTACATCCAGAACCTTTTTTCCTTGTATTTTATCAACTAATTTCCACGTTTAATTTTTATTTAAACATTCTATTTCTTTATTCATAGCCTTTTTCCAATTTATACAGTCATTACTTTCAATCGCCTCCTCAAATGTAAAAGGAGTATCTACTTTACAATAATTTGCATAAATATTATTACTATATGAATTTTCTGGGTATCTAATTGGGTTTTTTTTCTCGCGTTTAGATTTACGTGCTATATTTTCAACTTCAGTCTCAGATTTAGAATCATTTTTATAGTCTTCAAATTTTTCTCGTTTAATTTCATCTGCGCTTTCGAAGCTATCTTCGGATAATTCGTCATTTACACTATCATTGTTATCATCATCTGATTCATCTAAACCGATAAATTTTACATCCTCTTCCACGATATCGACATGTCTTGCAACTATTATCTTATTATTTATAAGGATTCTATAACCAACCTCATTGTAACCTAATAAAAGTCCCATATCTGCATTTTTTTCCCATTTGGAAATTCTTTTCTGTTCTGGTTTTCTCACAAAAACTTTACTTCCGTATAAACGTAAGTTTGCAACATTCGGTTTTCTTTTAAAAAATATCTCGTAAGGTGTTTTCTTTTCTATAGTCTTCGCTAATGTGCGATTTTTCAAATAAACAGCTGCACACATTATTTCCGGCCAATATCGTTTGCGTACTTGTGCTTCTGCTAATAAGCAACGCGCCATGTCCATTATTGTTCTATTAAATCGTTCCGCGGTTCCATTTAATTCGTGTACATACGCTGGACAATTATTAATAGTGATACCCTTTTCTTTTGCAAACTTATAGATATTATTATTTAAATATTCTTTCCCATTGTCGCATCTCAAAAATTTTACCTTTTACCTGTTAAATTCTCACTTTCATTTACAAATTGAGCTAGACAATCAAATACTTCTGCTTTAGACTTTATACAGTAAATCTTTGCAATTTTACTATAATCATCAATGAAGGAAACAAAATATTTTTCTCCATTTATACCGGTTGTTGGAAAACTACCACACACATCCGTATGTATTATTTCTAAAACATCTTTGGCTCTCGTTCTATTATTTTCGAATGGCAAATTATGCATTTTATTTTCTATACACGTCTTACATTTCATAAATTCTGTTTCAAGTTCATTTGGAATACCCTTTACCAATTGCTGTTTGCACAAGGTATTTAGATAGCTAAAATTGACATGGCCTAATATTCTATGCCACTTTTCTTTCTGACTCATGTTATTCTTACTATTAGCAACATTTACCGACTGCGCTTTGTATTTTAATTTGCTTTCCATTTTCTACGTTCTATCATGTTTAAATGCTACTGCTATAACCTTACCATTTTCATCGGCTCCATATCAAAACTACACAGTACAAAACTACACATGCAATTTAGGACACATCAGAACAGTGCACAGAAAGTAGTGCACATGCAATTTAAAGCACATTAAAATTATAGTGTACATACAATTTAGGACACATGCGATTTAGGACACATGCGATTTAGGACACATACAATTTACGACACATACAATTTAGGACACATGCAATTTAGGACACATGCAATTTAGGACACATGCGATTTAAAAACTAAAAAAGGCGTTATATGGCTTAAGAGAGAGTCCGAGAGCCTGGTATGAATGTTTTAATAAATTTTTAATAAATTTAGGATTCAAAAGGAGTAATATAGACTACTGCCTATATACTCTTAAGGAAGGAGTAGATAATGTTTATTTACTTATGTTTGTAGATGATCTACTAATTTATATGTATGTGTACATGTCTCCCCACCACAGAGTGCCTGGAAGTGTGTCGCTAAGCGAGCGAAGAGACGAGAGTAGAAGAAAGGAGACTGCCGTGAGGCAAACCCATGTTTTCCGCGTGTACAGAAATATTATATACTCTAAGTGTATTTATAATTACAAGTAAAATACTATTATCTCTCATCATTAATTATTATCAACACATGTATTGGCCGGAGGCCCGATAAGTTGGTTTTAAAAAAAAACAGACATCTGTTGCGTTATCAACAATGGAGGCCGAGTATGTGGCTCTCTCCGAGGCGGCAAAGGAAACCATACATTTGCATAGATTGGTTAGGGAAATGTATGGCGATCCATATGTACACGATCCGACGGATGTATTATGCGACAATCAAAGCGCTATTGTATTAAGCAAAGAGAATGTGCTTCACCAAAGGAGCAAGCATATTGATATCAGATGTCACTTTACCAGAGATGTCCAAAGTAAAGGATGAATTCACGTCAAATTTGTTTCCACAGACCAAAATGCAGCCGATATCTTTTTTTTTTTTTTTTTTTTTTTTTTTTTTGACGTGGAGAAATCCCTAACGGATACACCGCCCCCCGGGGGAGGGACGGGGTTATGTGGGACTTGCACCCACTAAAACTCCACGGTGGTCGTCCTCGGGCGCGGAGTCGCGCGCTCGAGGGGGAGGACTTTCTGCGGGAGCAAATTAGCGATTCATCCGCTACCTCCCCCTCAGCGCAGTGCAAACTTCGCGCTCAACAGCCCCGCGCGGCAACGCGCGGGGTCTTCCCAAAACTCCGGCGACGCGAGACGGACCACGCGTCCGCGTCGCCACTTCTGGGGGGGGGGGGGTCGCATGATGTTGTGGAGGGGTGAGCGTGCCCCCGGCACCCCCACCCCGCGACCCCCGCGGTCAAGCAGTGACCCGGACGCGGCCCGAAGGGTCACGGCCGGGCGGGGAGGCGGCACTAGGTCATATGGTCAATTGACCGCCGCACTCACCCTTCACCTGCTCGACCGCCTTCCTCGGGAGCGCGCTAAAAACGGCGCCAGATGGTCGACTGCTCCCCGGGGGGGGGGGGGGGCGGCTTTGACACGAGGACCCCCCCTGATCGTATCTCCGCCCTGCCACGGCGCGACGCCGACGGCAACTCGCGGCTAAGGCCGCCTCCTTCCCGAGGCGCCCTGGAAAGGGCGCCTCCGACCCGGGGTAATGCCGACGGGGAGCGGGGGTGACGCACGAAACTACGTCACCGCCCTACCTCCCCCGGCCCCGGGTCATCTCCTTCCCTTCCTCCTTCCGGCACTCCGAGGGGCGGCTATGCGGGACGGATGCCCGGTGCGGATCCGGTCCCGCTCGGCCTCCTCCTTCTCTTCCATCACCGCCTCCGCAAAAGCGGAGACGGCCCTCCAACACTCCCGGTCTCCCGCCACCCGACGCACGACCGTCGCCAGCGAGAGATCGGGGCCCAGCTGCGCCTCGAGGACACGCCGATCGTCCACCCACTCCCGACATCTAGCCAGGGCATGGTCGGCCGTGTCCTCGTCGCCCGAGATGCAGCCGATATCTTAACAAAACCCTTGGTGAAGGATAGACACTTAAGATGCGTTCGCACACTCAACCTTATTTGTTAGCTAAGTTATATATATATATATATATATATATGTATTCCGATAAAGGGAGTGTGGAAATATCGTAATACCACAACGTCGCGTTGGGAACCGCCCGTCGCGACACCTGAGCGAACCGCGCGATACATGCGACAAGTAGTAAGTGTAAAATATCTGCAAAGGGTGTGCGCACGAGGTTGCCAGAAAGGTTATGAACGGCGATGTGTCACCAAAACACTGTGTGAACAACAAAACAAGGTCTTTATTTAACAGTTTGTGCACAAACGGTTTAGCCGTGATGCACTTTAACAATAGATGAGCCCCCGTACACTCTACCGTACAATGGTTGCACAAAGATGTGGTAACACGTGAACGCGCACAATCGCGAATCCACGATCAATCGATTTAGTACCCGCCGACTGTGTCGCGAACTCCGTGATAGAGTTTACAAGTGAATGTATCGTGAGATGAACACTATAATTGCTTATTGAGCAAAACTTGGAAACTCTGAACAGAATACGTTGTTCGTTGCGCACCGTTATGAACAGAATGTATTCAAGATGGATGCGCATTTTCGCCTTGGCATCTTCTCGAACATTCTCGAGCGTCGATCGACAAGACGGACGCTGATTGGTCGATTGATCGTGGATCGACTGTGACTTCCGCTGCCCAGGAGGTGCTGCGGTGATCGAGAGTGCGGCGGCGTAGAGAACTATTCATTCCCAAACATGCTCCCGCCATCAACAGCTGATTGAAGATGTTGATGTTGAATCTGAAACAGGTGTAACGTCCTGCGACGAGCCGCCATTAAAAATTATTTCTTTTATTATATTAATTCTTATTATTCTATATCCTTATTATTCTATATTCTTCATATCCTATACCTAAGACATTGTATTAGTAATAAGACATGAATGCACGTATGGAGAATGCACGTATGAGAATGCAAGTATGGACGAATGCAACCGAGTGGTCAGTGAACAAACTAAGTGAAGTGAACGCATGCGCAGTATCATTCAACACAGCGAGTGAACCGAGTGCGGACCGCGAGCGGATCAAGTGCGCATGCGCGAGACGCACGATCGGCCAAACGGCAAGTGAAACGCGAGTGTAACGCCTGATTGGCGTCAGCTAAATACGAAAGCTAATTGGTGCGCGCAAGGTGCGACATGTGATTGGACCAAGCTAGGTTCACCAAATAGGTATAAATATGGGCCCGCCAGCAGCAGGAGAGCAGAGAGAGATCAGCAGAGATCCTCAAGATACCATAAGTACGCACCACTTAAACAACCCAACTAACTAACATTCACTCCGAGGCGCTCGAGTAGGCACCACGCTTAAAATTCCACATCCAAGCCAAAATTCACACCAAGACGCTTCAACCGGCATCTTGGGTTTCCAAAGACATTTATATCATTCACAATCTACCATCTAAGGCTGCTTAAGTAGGCACCTTGGCTACCATCTGGGTTTGCTCTAATCAAGCTACCTGGCTACCATCTGGGGCGCTCGACTAGGCACCTCGGCTACCATCTTAGGCTGTTCTTGATAAAGCACCTGAGCAACGTGGAATTTACAACTAAGGAGGCTTTTAACGGAGCACCTTAGCACCAATCCTAGAAAACGTGGGCAAGCTGATAGGCAACTGGAAGCTATTGAAACCTGAGAGAAGGAACCCTCTCATTCTCTTGACTTAAACATTCTAAATCGACCAAAGTGTCATTCTTTATATATACCGACCTACCTTCAAATTTATATCATAATTCTATTTTTTTTCGACTAAGCGTCTATTTCTATTTCTTTTCGACTAAGCGTCTATTACTATTTCATTTCGACTAAGCGTCTATTACTATTTCATTTCGACTAAGCGTCTATTACTATTTCTTTTCGACCGAGCGTTAAATGCTATTTTCTTTCGTTCGAAACGATATTTCGAACTCTTACCGATCGGAGCGATATATATATATATATATATATATATATATATATATATATATATAGGTTAGTTAATTTTCTGTTCTATCGACTTAGCGTCACGAGCGAAAATCGAGTAATATTCTGTTTAACCGACCAACGAGTCGTCACGTAATCATTTTCGTTCCGTTACAATTTCACGACACCGCGTCGTACTTGTTCAAACCTAATCAATTCTTTTGAATAAACCATTTTTGTTATTTATTGTTAAAAGAAGGACTCTAGTTTCATGAAATTCATTTCTTTATCGCACGCCACCCGAACCAATCCCACCATTCTACGAGTAACCGCTCTACTTGTGGAATCCCCTGTAATTAACGGCAACGTCTCGTTCGAAAACGTTACAGGTGGAAATTTTTGGTGACAGCGGTGGGATCTACTGATACATTTGCTTGAAACCGCGAAACCGCGTGGCAAGAGAGTTACGCTCTCCCAGCGAGGAACAAGACTCCTTCTTTCTTATCAATTAGGCGCGTTAGAAACGTTAAAATCAAATCATGAATAACGCTACGCCTCCAGTAGAAGCGGTTGTAGAACTACAACGCTTACAGATAAATCAAGACAATGCGCGTCAACCGCATACGAGAATTCGCGATGCCGCGGATACGGTTCCGCCTTTCGACGGGCGAAACATTTCAATATATCAATTCACAAAATGTTGTAGGAACGCGAAAAATATGGTCGCGCCGAACGCTGAGCATGGGTTAGCACAATTAATTAAATGTAAATTGTTCGGGCAAGCCTCTCGAGCCATACTCAGTGGCGACTATAATACCATAGACGAAATAATTAAAGTTCTCAACTCCCGTTTCGCGCCGTTACACTCCTCAATTCAGTTATACGGGGAAATGTCAAAAATCGCACAGATGCCGAATGAAGCTACCGTGGACTATAGCAGTCGAGTCTCCGGAATTTTCTTACAAATTAAGCACTGCAATGAAATAGAAGTACCATTGCATGTCGAGCAGTACAACCAATCCGCGGAAGCAAATTCCATCAAATCATTCCTAACAGGATTAAGGTCAGAAATATATGCGCGTATGCGAACCGCCGAATTCGCTGATTTAGACACTGCCATCGGCGCCGCTATAAAAGCCGAGGCCGAATGTCAGGATAACGCGTTAAGAAACAAATTTGCAGAGGGGTTATCACACTCCGGACAGTGTACAAATTGTTTCGGATACGGGCATTCGACAAACGATTGTAGCAGCAAATTTCCAGTCAAACAGATAGCTCAAGTCAGCTGGCAATCAAAATATTGCGATCACTGCCGAAAGGTAGGACATACGGTTCAGGAATGCCGGAAAGTAAACACCGCGCCGCGACCGATACCATACAATACCGGGTCAAGGCCGTCACAATACAATACAAGGCCACATACGTCATCGCGTAATCCCGCGTCACAGCCGGTCGAATGTAAATATTGCAAGAATAGGGGACATACTATAGAAGAATGTCGTAAAAGGATATATAACAATAACCGAAACTCCACACAACTTCCACTTTCCGAACAACAACCGCCAAATCCTCCCCAGAATCCAATACGCAGGCAAGCCGTGCTTGCACTAAAACCAATAGAAATCGGGAAAGCTCCCAGTATAGCGTTGTCAGGTCCAGAATTTAAACAAAATAGAGCACTAATGATGATTGACACCGGAGCTGATTTAAGCGTAATCAAGCAGGATGCCGTTCTCCCCGGCACACAAATTCACACGGATGTCGTCTACGATTTAAAAGGAATCACGGAGGGCTGCCTATCTACTATGGGTTATATTAAAACAAAAATATTAGATGCGACAGTAGATATTCACATAGTCAAAGCTCTACCACTCTTACAAGACGGATTACTAGGAACAGATTTCTTCCGGGAAAACGGAGCAACTATAGACTATTCGCGATTAGGCGTCGTAATAGGAAACGAAATACTTCCATTTAAGGACGGAGAAATAATAATTCCGGGCCGTACGAGGTATCAAATACCGGTAAAAATTTTAAATCCAACCCTGAAGACAGGATACGTGCCGAAACTAAACGTGCACCCTACTATTATAATGGGAAACGCTGTAATCTCGAATAACGACGGAGTAGGATACCTTTATGCGATCAATACGTCTTCCAAAGAAATAAAAATAGAAATACCTTCCGTAGAAATCGAACCCTACGAAGAGGTAAAATTTCAGGACGTAATGGCGTCCCCTAATCATGTTAGGCAAGTACTCGAACTACTTCGGCTTAATCACTTGAACTCGGAAGAAAGGGCTAATATCGAAAGGTTGATCGCACAATATGCAGACAGGTTTCACCTCCCCGAGAGCGAGTTAGGAGTAGCAAACGCTGTGTCTCACAGAATAATCACCGAAAACGAGGCACCCATTAACGTAAAACAATACCGATATCCTCAGGTCCATAAAGAAGAAATTAACCGCCAAATAACCGAGCTACTACAAAACAAAATAATAGCGCCTTCAACCTCTCCATACAACTTTCCGTTGTGGATAGTCGCGAAAAAAGACGATAGCGAAGGGAACAAACGATGGAGGATTGTAATAGACTTCCGCCAGTTAAATGAGAAAACGATAGGCGACGCATACCCTTTACCGAATATCGTCGACATATTAGATCAACTCGGAAGCGCGAAGTACTTCTCGATATTCGATTTAGCTTCAGGATTTCACCAAATACAAATGCATCCGGAAGACAAACACAAAACCGCGTTTTCAACACTCTATGGTCACTACGAGTTCAATCGAATGCCTTTCGGTCTAAAGAACGCTCCCGCGACATTCCAACGATTAATGGATCAAGTACTTACTGGGCTACAAGGGATAGAATTATTTGTGTACCTCGACGACATAGTAATTTATGCCAGCTCACTTCAAGAACACGCAACAAAGTTCACGAAATTAATGAAAAGATTAAGAGAAGCTAATCTATGCCTCCAACCAGATAAATGCGAATTTTTAAAAAGAGAAGTATGCTACTTAGGTGATATTATTAGCGAGGAAGGAGTTAGGCCAGATCCAAGGAAATTAGAGGCAGTCAAGGAATTCCCACAACCTAAAACACCGAAAAATATAAGACAATTTTTAGGTTTAGCCGGATATTACCGCAGATTTATCAAAAATTTCTCAAAAATAGCAAAGCCACTATCTGACTTAACAAGAAAGGAACGCCGATTCGAATGGTCAACGAAGCAACAAACCGCGTTTGAAACACTGCGGGACGCTTTATGCGAGGAACCGATTCTACAGTATCCAAATTTCGACAAACCTTTTATCATTACTACGGATGCTTCGGGTTATGCAGTAGGCGCAGTATTAAGTCAAGGAGAAATCGGGAAGGATCTACCAATAGCGTACGCTTCGAGAATATTAAACGATGCTGAAACCCGCTACGCTCCAACCGAACGCGAATTGCTCGCGTTAATATACGCCGTCCAACATGTTCGTACATACATATACGGAAGAAACTTCTTCTTGGTCATGGACCACAAGCCGTTAGAATGGCTCCATAAATTGGCCAATCCCACTTCAAGATTAATGCGATGGAAAATAAAGCTCGCCGAATACGATTATAAAATCATGTACAAACCCGGGAAGTACAATACTAACGCGGCCGCCCTTTCACGAAATCCAATAAATGCGCTTCCATTACAAGTATTAGGGAAACGCGCGCGCTCCAGAACGCCCACGAATTCTAGCTCTCCTAATGCCATAAAACACCCGAAGGGAGACGGGTACTCCTCGTCGTCATCCACGGAGTTCAATCTGCGTAAAATATCGGTGAAAAGGAAACTGAAGAGGAAGCATAGGACCACGACAACCACGTCGTCAAACCAACCAGTAGAGAAAAAGAGAGGTGTAACGCCAGGTTGGGAAACCGCAAAAATGGAGGTGTCCTCCGACAGTTTCGAGGCGGTTAAGGACATACAAGTCTCGGCAGAAGTTCACCCTTCCCCTAAACCAATTATTTCCGCACCAACAACCTCTCACCAACATTCTAGACCGCAGCGAATGGAAGTGGATACAATAATGGAAGATCCAGATCAAATAATGGAAATTAGCGAGAATGCAGAAGTTCCAAGGTGCCCCATTTACCGAGATCCCCCACAAATCAATTCAAGTAACAGCAGCAGTAGTAAGGAGAATACTTTACCGATGCGAGGCAGAAAATCATGCATAAGAGATTCTAGCGGAACACTGACCGGTCCAGTATCGCCTGTGGTAATAAAAAAGAACGAGAGAGACAAACTTGAAACATTCAAGGGGCAACCCCGACGGCGAATATCACCGCAACGGCAAATACGAGCACCACCGAAAGCACTACCTAAAATAGTTCGGCAAGAACGAATCCAAAATAGAGTAAAGGAAATTACGGACCATTTATGGATAAGAAGAGAAACTGTAGGAGTATTCATAAACGTACATGGCGAACCAGTGGGCAAGGGAAGCGCGGAATTCTTAAGAACAGAATCGATTAAAATCACCACATCCCCACCACTCCAGGCAGGAAACGTAATAGAAATTCCCCAATCAGAACGAATCATCTTAGGGATGATATTACCAAATCCACCGACCGACGAAGGTTATCATACCGCGGTTAAGAATTTATACAACAAACTAACACAGAGGAACATTAACAAAATTTCAATACCAAAAACGGAAATTAACATAACGTGGGAGAAATTGAAGCAAATGATAAATTTAAGGTTCCTACAGACTAATATTAACATTACGATTTGCACCGGCGCAGTGCAACTGCCTTCCGAACAAGATCGCTTAACTATTATAAAAGAAAACCATGAGTCGCCGACAGGAGGACACAAAGGTGTAACCAAAACTTATAAAAGAATTAGAGACTTGTATCACTGGCCAAATATGAAGAAGGAAGTGCGACAATTTATCAAGCATGCATAAGTTGCCAAAAGAAGAAGCTCGTACGAATAAAAACCAAAGAACCAATGATAATAACGGACACACCACTAGACGCTTTTGACAAAATATCAATGGACATTGTGGGACCACTGCCGCCTACAAAATCAGGGAAATCATACATACTTACTATACAGGACAATTTAACGAAATATTCATTAGCAATACCACTAGTCTCGTTCACGAGCGAAGAAATAGCGGAAGCATTTACCATGCATTTCATTTGCCAATACGGGTGTCCAAAGGCAATTTTAACAGATCAAGGAACTTCATTTATCGGTTCCCTTATGCGAAAACTCGCAAGAATTCTAAACATCAAGCAATATAAAGCATCAGCGTTTCACCCGCAATCCAACGGCTCTTTAGAAAGAAGTCATCATGTTTTAATCGAATACTTAAAGCACTACATAACTAAGGAGAAACAATGGGACCAGTGGCTGCCACAGGCCATGTTTTCATATAATACCAGCGAGCACGAAGGGACGAAATACACCCCCCATGAACTAATATATGGGAAAAAGGCAAGGCTACCGTCAAGCATAACGCCGAATGATTCTTTAAACACATATCCAGACTTCGTAGACAGGCTAGTAACTAGATTGTTTAATATTCGCGAAACAGGCCGAAATAACTTGGAAAATTCAAAACATCGTCAAAAATACTATTACGATAGAAGAGTAACCACTATTAACTACCAAAGAGGAGAACAAGTCTTGGTTCTAAAACCAAAAGGAATAAATTCAGCGATGAATATGACGGACCGTACAAAATAATAGAAATTTTAGATTCTAATAACGTAAAGTTGGCGATAGGTCCCCACCGAACTAAGATCGTCCATAAGGACCGAATCAAAAGAGCCTATGTGCCACAGGACCAAGGGAAATTCTAGGAAAACCCCTCCCCACCAAGAGGACACCGAGACCGTGTGTCCATAAATTCGGGCGCAATTAGCGCAGGAGCTCATTCGCGAACCTAGTACTCTGAAGAATCGAGTTACAAGTTACAAGTTCAAGTTACAAGTTACAAGTTCAAGTTACGAGTTACAAGTTACCATTTATATTACATTTACATCCACTTTATATAACATTTCGCAATCACGGAAGTGATTCGTCGGGTGAACTACCTCTAAAGGCCACTCAAGTACGAACGATGGGAACCCGAAGGTAAAACCAACTCTTTTATTTCATTACAAGTGAATCAGGAAAATATTCTTAAAGAAAAAATATATATATCGTACGATAGAGTATCGTCCCCCAAGGAAGAGTGGCAGTTCCGCCCGTACGAGGAGGAAGAAGATGACCCTAGAGGCGGGTACTACGGACGTCTAACCAGGCTAATCTGCCTCCAGGCGACAGGGCCAACGTTTACAAACCGAAACGACTTATATCGGCGGAAAGTGTGCCGCACTTGTTACGAGGGGATGTCCGAGCGAGATATGAGATACTGCACCCCCGCCAGCAACCACCTCGTCACGCTCCAAAGGAGCCTAATCAATTATAAATATTGTTTAGTTTGTACCGACCCAATATATGTCATGGGGGTCGCGGGTCAATGCAGAGACTGCATCAAGGCGTTCGTGAACTTAAAACACGAAAACTGGAGAGCGCTAGAGTTGGGTTTAGCGCTCAACGTGCTCGAGTTCGAGGAAAACAATAATGTGGGACGCTAAGGAAAAATTTAAGTTCAGAATAAATCCTCCTTCTACCTAATATAACCGAGTCAAATTCTATCACCTTCACCTCCGTTACTCCAAAACCCAAGCGAAACCGTTCGATTCATTTAAAGGTCTTATACGATATATCACGCTACGACAAGCTTCATTCAATTCAGCGAAAATGACGCGTAAGAAAAGTAGGTCAATCAGCCGGTGTAGTAAACAGACCACACTCCTGAACCGTAGGAAACTAGGTCGCGAAACAAGGAACCTTAGGGGACGCATAGACAATCAATGGGGGGTAACATCATAACATGACACGAGTAGTATTCAGTCACAAGCTTCATTCAGTATCGAGATTTAATAACGCGCAGACATACCTTCTAAATTTTAAATAAAAAATGCAGAAAAGAGGAGGCAAGTGGAGAGCGATAAAAAAGGCGGCGAAGCTACGTCAGTGGAATTTACATAAACTAACCGTGCCAAAAGTCATTCCGATCCGCGGCAGCGCGCGTGGAAGTACATATTTTTGTTCGGTACCGGCAACGTACCACCCCAAACGATGAGAGTGTCAGGGATTTTAAACGAGGATGCGAAAGCACTCCAACAAGTGGAGGAAGAGATCGAGCGTCAAACCTCCTCCACCGATGTGCAAATTAAAAGCGTAAGCGATTCTAAAGTCTCATCTCTCGAGACGAGAGATAAACCGGGCGGCGAGGTGTAACGTCCTGCGACGAGCCGCCATTAAAAATTCTTTCTTTTATTATATTAATTCTTATTATTCTATATCCTTATTATTCTATATTCTTCATATCCTATACCTAAGACATTGTATTAGTAATAAGACATGAATGCACGTATGGAGAATGCACGTATGAGAATGCAAGTATGGACGAATGCAACCGAGTGGTCAGTGAACAAACTAAGTGAAGTGAACGCATGCGCAGTATCATTCAACACAGCGAGTGAACCGAGTGCGGACCGCGAGCGGATCAAGTGCGCATGCGCGAGACGCACGATCGGCCAAACGGCAAGTGAAACGCGAGTGTAACGCCTGATTGGCGTCAGCTAAATACGAAAGCTAATTGGTGCGCGCAAGGTGCGACATGTGATTGGACCAAGCTAGGTTCACCAAATAGGTATAAATATGGGCCCGCCAGCAGCAGGAGAGCAGAGAGAGATCAGCAGAGATCCTCAAGATACCATAAGTACGCACCACTTAAACAACCCAACTAACTAACATTCACTCCGAGGTGCTCGAGTAGGCACCACGCTTAAAATTCCACATCCAAGCCAAAATTCACACCAAGACGCTTCAACCGGCATCTTGGGTTTCCAAAGACATTTATATCATTCACAATCTACCATCTAAGGCTGCTTAAGTAGGCACCTTGGCTACCATCTGGGTTTGCTCTAATCAAGCTACCTGGCTACCATCTGGGGCGCTCGACTAGGCACCTCGGCTACCATCTTAGGCTGTTCTTGACAAAGCACCTGAGCAACGTGGAATGTACAACTAAGGAGGCTTTTAACGGAGCACCTTAGCACCAATCCTAGAAAGCGTGGGCAAGCTGATAGGCAACTGGAAGCTATTGAAACCTGAGAGAAGGAACCCTCTCATTCTCTTGACTTAAACATTCTAAATCGACCAAAGTGTCATTCTTTATATATACCGACCTAGCGTCAAATTTATATCATAATTCTATTTCTTTTCGACTAAGCGTCTATTTCTATTTCTTTTCGACTAAGCGTCTATTACTATTTCATTTCGACTAAGCGTCTATTACTATTTCATTTCGACTAAGCGTCTATTACTATTTCTTTTCGACCGAGCGTTAAATGCTATTTTCTTTCGTTCGAAACGATATTTCGAACTCTTACCGATCGGAGCGATATATATATATATATATATAGGTTAGTTAATTTTCTGTTCTATCGACTTAGCGTCACGAGCGAAAATCGAGTAATATTCTGTTTAACCGACCAACGAGTCGTCACGTAATCATTTTCGTTCCGTTACAATTTCACGACACCGCGTCGTACTTGTTCAAACCAAATCAATTCTTTTGAATAAACCATTTTTGTTATTTATTGTTAAAAGAAGGACTCTAGTTTCATGAAATTCATTTCTTTATCGCACGCCACCCGAACCAATCCCACCATTCTACGAGTAACCGCTCTACTTGTGGAATCCCCTGTAATTAACGGCAACGTCTCGTTCGAGAACGTTACACAGGCGAAATTGTCAATTTTGCAATTGGCCTGATTAATGTTGTAGTGGCGGTCTTGAGCGTCACGACTCGGCGAGTCCATCCTTCCCTGGATGCAAGGTGATGACCCTCGCAAGTGGCCACTTGCTTGGTGGAAATCGCTCATCTGTGATGAGCACCAGGGATACGATCTTCAAGTCGTTGGTTGGATGATGCCATTTGGTGATGGATAGTTGTCTCTGCAAATAGTGGGATGACCACTGAGTCCAGAATTGTTGCATCTTCTTTTGAATGAATTGCCATCTGGCTGATGGCAAAACTGATGAATTCTCCACAGACGGTTCCGGAAGAGCTGAGAGTGGGTGTCCAACAAGAAAGTGCGCTGGTGTGAGCGCCGAGATGTCATCTGGGTCGTCACTGAGGGGCTCGAGCGGTCGTGAGTTGAGCATCGCTTCTATTTGTGTAAGAAGTGTGCTGAATTCCTCATATGTGAGCACCGTCTCACTGACTGTTCGCCGGAGATAGTGTTTGATTGACTTCACGACCGCTTCCCACTTGCCTCCCATGTGTGGTGCGGCTGGTGGATTGAAGCGCCATTCCGTTTTGTCATTGACAAACAGCTGATTCAATCGTTGATGCGCCTCAGTCCCCTGGGTGAACATTCTCTTGAGGACGGTGTCAGCTCCAACATAGTTGGTTCCGCAATCGGAGTGAAGAGTGAGAGGAATCCCTCTCCTGGAGACAAATCTCCTGTAGGTGGCGATGAACCCTTCGGTTGTGTAGTCTGTCACCAGTTCTAGGTGAACAGCTGATGTTGTGAGGCACACGAAGACACAGATCCAGCCTTTTTGTGTCTTGGCACCTCTCCCTCTCCACGTCTTCAGTGTGATTGGACCCGCATAATCAGTGCCAGTGTTGTTGAACGGTCGTGAGGGTGTAACTCTCGAAAGAGGTAGTTGGCCCATCAATTGATGGGCACGGATCCCCCTTTGTCGAGCACACACAACACACCGCAGGATGTGGGATTTTACTGGCGCTCGCCCACCAATGATCCAGTAGTTTTGTCGAATCTGGGCGAGGGTGAGCTGGGTCCCTCCACGAAGAGTTTGTCGATGCGCATGGTCTATAATCAGTTTAGACAAATGTGAATGGCGAGGTAAAATTGCAGGATGCTTACTTTCGTAGCTCGTGCAAACATTGTTGAGTCTTTTTTTTTTTTTTTTTTTTTTTTTTTTTTTTTTTTTTTTTTTAGAGAGAGGGGGAAAATGCCTTTACGCATACCCCGACATTTATTGTCGGGGTTATGTGCGACTCCCCGCCACATAGGCGGAATACCCACTATAACCCCCTCTGGTGTTCTCCACCGAGGGCCCCATGGCGGCGCCCGGAACTTCTAGTGTAGTCCGTGGGGCGCCGCTTATCATGCGATGAGGCCCCTCCCGGCCTGCCCCATTTGGTGCCCCAAATGGGGGGGGGAGAGCCACCACCATGGAGGGTGGGTCATCCTGTGTCAGACAGGGGGAACCCTCCTCCACTTCCACACCCCATTAGGGCGCGTGTAAGGAAATTAACCTAATCAACACCACAGTTAATAAACACTTAAATTCCCGCGACGGCGTACCGGGGCAGGACGGACCGAACTACACATGGTCCGACCTTAACCGCTACAAACCCCGGTACACCAGATAAAACTTACGCTACCCTAACCTAAGATTAAAATTCCACCCATATCCATGACCCGCACACAATACCAGCAAGAGGGGGGGGGGAGGGGAGTGAACTACTCCCAAGCAGGCGTGACCCTACCTCTTTCTCTTTCTGGCCGCTCTCCTACGTGCGAGGGCCCTATTGGCCGCAGCCAACACGGCTGCCTTCGCTCGTTCCTCACGGAGGAGGCGATCCGCCTCCCGCTCCTTCGTCGCTCTATCCGACATAACGTCTTGAGCGAACGCGGCGAACCTACTCCACTTGGCGGTGGAGGACGTGGCAAGGTTGTGACCGTCTTCGGTTTGTGAGACGGTCGCCGGTGGGACGGAGAAGGAGTTTATTGCCGACTCAGTCGGTAAAGCCGGGTTCGTCAAATGAGTAAGGCGTTTTAAACGATAACAATTTTTACTCAGCTGTTAGGATTAGTTTTACAATATTTTCCGCGTAACGGTTGCGGGTGCGGAGACTCGACTCGGTAAAATCGCGGCGGCGTAGTTCTCGCGGCGGCGGCGCTGGCGACGAGCTGGGGGATCAAGGATGTGGAGTTTTGTGGAACGTTCTGCTCGGAAGGGCCTTAACAGGCACGATCGTACGAGAGTCGTATAGTGGTGTTCCCGTGTACAATAGGGCTCTGGCCGATAGCGGCGCGGAGACACCTTACAGGCGAGGTAAAGCACAAGATTGCTCTCGGCCTATTTAGGAAAGAGGCTGGTTAATGGCACAGCGTGACGATCGGTCGACGCGTGCACACCTCACGGAGATCAAAAATATGAGCGTCTTGGCGTACGGTACGGCGGCGGTAGCGGCTAATTTGTGCGGAACAAGAGCTCTCAGTTTCGCTCGCCGCGGTCCTTATATCGCGAGCCCGTACATCTTCGCCCGCGAGACAGCTCGCGGCTGCGCGGCCGCGGCGCGCACTCGGCTTCTCGGCGCGGCGCCGTATGCCTGCGCGGCGCGTGACGTGACTTCGTCACAAGGTCAACAATCGTCTCGACCGCCACCGGGGCCCCCAAGCCCGTAGCCAGCACCCCGCGCTGGGAGGCATACTCCGGGCACCCAATGAGCACATGCTCAGCGTCGTCCCGGGGCGCCCCACAATCCAGGCACACCCCGGATGAGGCCTTCCCAATCCTATGACGGAATTGTTGGAAGGCCCCATGCCCACTCAGAAGTTGCATCGTCCAGTAGTCGGCAACCGCTGAGGGGCCCGAGGGGTCCACGAAGGTACTGACACTGGGGATCAGACGCCTGACCCACCCAGTGGAAGGAGATTCATCCCAGTCCCTCTGCCATTCCTCCATCGCCTCACATAGAGCGGTCGCCTTATGAAGGCGGTCCCTCTCGCTCAGCAGGGCCGGGTTCCCGCGCACTGCCGGGTCCTCTCTGACCTTTGCCTTAAGGTAAAATACTGCACGGCCCATCCTGGCCTTGATGTGCAGCGGCATTCTCCCTGCTAAAACGCAGAGAGACGCGGCGGATACCGTCCTATATGCCGCCGTGCACCTAATCAAGGCCGAACGCCGAGCCCGGCGCAGGATGGCCCTGCTGGCCCCGGTCCTCAGCGAAACGGCCCAAACCGGGGATCCGTACAATATGACCGACTCCCACACCGAGTAATACAACCTCCTTGCGTGGACGAATGGGCCATGGGTGTTAGGAAGAAGCGCTGAAAGCGCCCTCGAGACCCTATCCGCCCTAGCCGACACTTCCTCCAAATGAGGGCGGTACTTACGGAGGGAGTAAAAAACTACCCCCAATACCGCACCTGGGCCGCCGTGGTGATATTGGCGTCGAAGACCCTTAGACTAATAGTCTTCTGGATCCTCTTACCCGTCAGGAGGATAGCATCTGTCTTCTCTGCCGCCAGGGTGAGGCCGGTTCCTCTGAACCAGTCCCCAATCCTGGGGAGAACGGAATCCATTATCCCCCGTGCCTGGGAGATGTCGTCGGCCGCAATGAGGAGGGCGAGGTCGTCGGCATACGCAATAGCGCGGACCGACTCCCCCAGCTCCAGCTCGGTGAGGAGTCCGTCGTAGACCAAGTTCCAGAAAAAGGGTCCTAAAACGGACCCTTGTGGAACACCCTCATATATAACACGGACCACGGTGCCCTCATGGGAGTGCACCGTGATCCCTCTGTCCTTAATATAATCCCCGAGGGTCGCCCGCGTGAACGGATCCACCCCCCTTCTGTCCAATTCCCGAAGGATGACGTCCCATTGCAGCGTATTAAACGCATTGCGGACGTCAAAGGACAGAAGGAGGCAGACCTTCTTGCGAGCCCTGCAGGCTTCTGCGAACCTAGCGACTTCCGTCGCTGCCTGAACGGTGCCGACACCCCGTCGGAAACCAAACTGGTTTCGGTGGAAGGGGTCTCTGCCGAGCTGGACCTCCAGGATCTCTTTGATAGCGTACTCTCAAACCTTTGATAGGGCTGGGAGGACGGAGATTGGCCTATACGCCCTCGGACAGAGAGGGTCATTTCCCGGCTTTGGTTTTAAAATGACTCTTGCCATTTTCCAAGAGGCCGGGACCCTTCCCCTTATCAGGGCCACCATCTCCCGCACCGCCTCAGGATCGGCCTTGGCCACACAGGCCACAACCTCGGACGGGACTCTGTCGAGTCCCGGAGCCTTCCTGGGCTTGATGCGCGACAGAGCCCGATCAATCAGGTCGGGCGTCACCTCGGGGATTGATCTAAAAAACGACGATAACGGGCGTGTAACACTACGCCCGCCCGTCCCAAATGCTCGAGGGGGCGCGGGCCCAACCACCGGTGGGGGGGCGCGGAGACGTGGAAAACAGGGTGTCTGTTTGGGAATGAATAGTTCTCTGCGCCGCCGCACTCTCGATCACCGCAGCACCTCCTGGGCAGCGGAAGTCGCGGTCGATCCGCGATCAATCGACCAATCAGCGTCCGTCTTGTCGATCGACGCTCGAGAATGTTCGAGAAGACGCCGAGGCGGAAATGCGCATCCATGTTGAATTCATTCTGTTCACAACCGTGCGCAACGTACCACACGTTTTATTCTTTGCATCGATCAAAGCTTTGTTCATCAAACATAAGTAGTGATTTAATTATTGTTCACAACAAGTAGACTCAACGCGGTGTTCGCGACACAGTTCGAGTGTATAAATCGATCTGAGTGTGCATTCGCGATTGTGCGTGTTCGCGCGTCCACGCGGTCAACCGGTGGTTATTGTACGATAGAGTGTACGGGGGCTCATCCTCCATCGTTATCGTGTGCACAACGGCTTATCCGTTGGCAGACGTTTTATAATAAAGACCTCACATTATTGTGCAAACAGTGTTTTGGTGCAAATCACCGGTCATAACCTCACCAGCCTCCTCGTGCTCACCCTAACCTAACATTTTTACAGTGTCAATCACTCTCCCCACCTGCTCACGCGTTAAGACCATGTTAGGCCTCTTGCCCCCCAACCCCGCCATGACGATTTTGTATGGCGTACCGCAAGTATCGTCATCCACAGTGCCGCCGAGCTCCCTCCATAGGTTCTCCTTGGATCGCCAGATTAGGACTTGAACCGTCCTTCTGGCCAAGGAGAATTCCCGCCTAAGTTGTTCTAGGCGGGGGGGGGGGGGGGGAGGAAGGATCAAGCTTCCTCCTCTTCCTCTGGAACGCTCTACGTGCCCTGTGCATAGCCTGGCGGGCCTCCGCGATCTCCGGCGTCCACCAACGATTGGGCTTTCGCGTACCCCGTGGGAGGGACCTTTTCTTTAGGGTCCCCTCACACATCCCCTCCAGCACTCGCTGGAGCCTTTCCGCCCTTGGCCCCCCCCCCCCCCGGGCTCCTGATACACAGGTGCGAGAGAGGATGCCTGGGCGGACGACGGATCAGGAGGATGGAGGGCCGGGGGATTCTCCTTCAGCGCCCGGTAGGTCTCCAGGACAGCGTCGGTGGACACTTCCATAATCGAATAGGGGGTCCAGTCTCCAAAAGGAGACCTGCGGGGGGTGTCCAGGTTGTTAAGGACATGTACCGAGGGGGTTCGGCGGCTATATGTGACGGTCCGGTCCATGGCGCTGTACGGCGCGCCTATATGGGCTGGCGACCTGGAGGACTGCCGCGTCGGGCGTGAGCTCTTGGCAAGGGTTCACCGCCAGGCGGTCCTCCGATCCGTGCGAGCGTATCGCACGGTGTCACACGCCGAACTGTCCGCTTTGGCTGAGTCGTCGCAGTGCTTCAGCTGCGACTCGGGCGACGAGGACACGGCCGACCACGCCCTGGCTAGATGCCGGGAGTGGGTGGACGATCGGCGTGTCCTCGAGGCGCAGCTGGGACCCGATCTCTCGCTGCCGACAGTCGTGCGTCGGATGGCGGGAGACCGGGAGTGTTGGAGGGCCGTCTCCGCTTTTGCGGAGGCGGTGATGGAAGAGAAAGAGGAGGCCGAGCGGAACCGGATCCGCACCGGGCATCCGCCCCGCATAGCCGCCCCTCGGAGTGCCGGAAGGAGGAGGGGAAGGAGATGACCCGGAGCCGGGGGAGGTAGGGCGGTGACGTAGTTTCGTGAGTCACCCCCGCTCCCCGTCGGCATTACCCCGGGTCGGAGGCACCCTTTTCAGGGCGCCTCGAGAAGGAGGCGGCCTTAGCCGCGAGTTGCCGTCGGCGTCGCGTCGTGGCAGGGGGCGACGCGCGACGGCGGAGATACGATCAGGGGGGGTCCTCGTGTCAAAGCCCCCCCCCCCCCCGGGGAGCAGTCGACCATCTGGCGCCGTTTTTAGCGCGCTCCCGAGGAAGGCGGTCGAGCAGGTAAAGGGTGAGTGCGGCGGTCAATTGACCATATGACCTAGTGCCGCCACCCCGCCCGGCCGTGACCCTTCGGGCCGCGTCCGGGTCACTGCTCGACCGCGGGGGGCACGCTCACCCCTCCACAACATCATGCGACCCCCTCCCCCCCAGAAGTGGCGACGCGGACGCGTGGTCCGTCTCGCGTCGCCGGAGTTTTGGGAAGACCCGCGCGCTGCCGCGCGGGGCTGTTGAGCGCGGAGTTTGCACTGCGCTGAGGGGGAGGTAGCGGATGAATCGCTAGTTTGCTCCCGCAGAAAGTCCTCCCCCTCGAGCGCGCGACTCCGCGCCCGAGGACGAACACCGTGGAGTTTTAGTGGGTGCAAGTCCCACATAACCCCGTCCCTCCCCCGGGGGCGGGGTATCCGTTAGAGATTTCTCCACGTCAAAAAAAAAAAAAAAAAAAAAAAAAGTTAAGGACATGTAGGACATAGCGATGGTCTGACGCGGTATAATATCGCAGGACCTCGCTACGCCTCACCCTACCCGCTAGGCCCCTGTCCAAGGACATAACGTCGATGAAGGAAGAGCCTCGACTGCTACAAAACGTGGCTTTATCCCGGAGCCTAACCAGGACCATCCCCATCCTGGCCAGCAGTCCCATAACCGCATGACCCCTCCTGTCCGCTACCTTTCCTCCCCATGCCGGGGCCTTGGCGTTAAGGTCCCCTGCCATGACCACCCCCATACCTGGGGACATACGGGAAATCAAAATTTCCTCAAGGTCCTCCAGGTATCTCAGGAACTCCGGGCCTTTCCTGCTCGGTCGGCAGTAACAGCTCACCACGACCATTTTACCCACGATAGCGGCGGCTATCCCTTCAGCGAAGGCGGGGGGGGGGGGCAAGGGAAGCCAACCTTCCCTTAAACCCTGTAATCCAGATCGCTGCGTCACCCGTGGCATCCCCCATCCACTCAGGTAATACCCTGTATGGTTCGGAGATTACCACGAGATCTACCCCCAACTGGCAGGCATTCTGGATCAGTAAGTCCTGCGCCAGCCTGCACCTATTGAGGTTGATCTGGAGGATTTGGAACATTAAGAGGTCCTAGTGTTCCTCAGCCCCCCCCCCCTCCCCCGCCGCTGGTTTCCGCCTAATAGCTGGGCACGCTAGTGACGCAGTCACGTGCGCCTCCCTCTGGCCCGCAAGGCCTGCCTCCGAGCAGATAATGCACTTCGCCACTCCCTTGCGGTCTGCCATGGCGTGGTCGAGTGCCCCGCATTTCCTGCAGACCTCCTTACCTTTCTGCAACGTGGTACACGCGGACGCCAGATGGCCCAGCCGATGGCAGGCAAAACACCTAGTCGACTTGGTCAGGGCCCTGGTCCGCACCACGGTCAGTCCCGTCCTAAAACGGACGGAGTATGAGCCCTTCGGGAGGAGGGTGGTGGGCACCTCCACCACCGCTGTTTGGGTCCCACTCGGGGTGGTCCTGAGTGCACGGACCCATACCACGCTCTCCTCTATCTTAAGGGCTGCAGCCAGGGCCTGGGGGGTCGACCATAGGGTCGATATCCCTGATTTCCAGGGCCGTCCTGTCCTGCAGCGGAGCCACCGTGATCTTGCCGGCGGTCAGGCTGCCCAGCTGACTCGCCACCTCCGCGGCGCTGACCTTCGGGCCCCGTTCGAGGAGGACGTGACCAAGGCGGGTGCGCTCCACGGCCTTGACCGTATCCAGCGCCGCCCGCCCCAAGGTCACCGTGGTCCGGTACGTATCTATATACGTCCCCCCCCCCCGGGAGCCTGATCAGAACCGCCTCTGGTCTCGATCTCGGAGGCCTCTTCCTTTTCTTAGGGTGGGCCTGCTGGGCCTTCTGGGCCTGTTGGGCCTGATGGGCCTGTTGGTCCTGCGCCACCAGCGGGGCCTTCGGGGCCTGCGAGGGCAGTGGTCCGAGGCGCGGGGTGCCCCTCTTGGGCTGGATGGGAGTATCCCCCACCTTCGCCCTAGGGGTCCCCTTAAACATTGTTGAGTCTGCTTCCAACTCTAATGACTCCACTCTCATCGATGAATGCGGTGAGTCGATTGAACACGTGAGCAGCTGGCAATGTTGAGCCTGAGCTGAGCATCTTCATCTCGCTGGAGAAATAAAGCGCCTGCGTTGCTTTGATGCAGAAGATCCGGGCCCATTCTATGTCGATGGGCGATAAGGTGAAGAGCGGCAGCGTGACTGGAGCCTTCTTCCACCTTGAAACAAATCTGAAACAAACTGATGTGATGCGAATAAGTTTGTTGAGGGATGAATATTTATGTGAGGTCCCAGTGATATTCGATCTTTTGAATGTTGAGCCGCTTTGAAATTCCTGGACGAGCCTCTAGTGTACTCGAGTCGTCCTTCAACTTTGGTTGTGATGTTTCACTGGGCTGCGCAAGCCATGGTGGTCCCGTCCACCAAAGCTTGTGATGTTCAAGCTGCGATGTTGATAAGCCTCGTGATGCACAATCAGCTGGATTTGATGTCCCTGGAACGTGTCTCCAATGTGCGCTTTGGGTGATCTCTTGAATTTGCGACACACGATTCCTTACGTAGTCCTTCCAGCGTGATGCATGTGTTTTGATCCAGGTTAGTGTCACTTGTGAATTCGTCCACAGATATGTTGTAGCAATGCTGAGCTGTAGCGTTGCTTGAACGTATTTTGTGGGCTTCGCCAGCATCAATGCTGCAGTAAGCTCGAGTCTCGGGATTGTGAGCTTCTTTAGTGGTGCTACCTTAGTCATGGAGCACACAAGTGTCGACACTTTGTGATTTGTGGAGGGTGATGATACGGTAATGTAAATTACCGCTGCCATGGCGAGTTGTGAGGCATCAGAAAAGCCGTGTAGTTCCACTGTAGAGTTGCTGTAGGTGTTGAACCACCTTGGACATGATAGCTTGCGCAAGCTTGTTAAATCTTCTGTGATGTTGAGCCATTGTGACGTTACTTGGGAAGGCAGTGGATCATCCCAGTTGAGCTTGTGCAGCCACAACTCTTGCAACAGTGTTTTTGCCCGAATTATGACTGGCGCTAGAAAACCTAATGGATAAAATATTTGTGCTACTTCTGATAAGATGAGGCGTTTGGTGAGCCTTGAATCCGAGCTTGGCTTTGAAGTGAAAGAAAACTCGTCGTTGATCACATTCCATTGTAGTCCGAGAATTTTGGTATTGCAGTCGTCTAGTGATATAATTGAGCCTTGGGCTCGTTTAGTTGGAGAAATTGCATCAAGCAACGGAGGAAAGGTCGAATGCCATTTGGCCAGTGGAAACCCTCCCGCGTTGCACAGGTTTTTTAATTGATGAGCTATTGTAATGAGCATCTCACCTGTGTCTGCACCTCCAAATATGTCATCAACGTATGTGGCATGCGTGATTGATGGCACCGCCAGAGGAAAGCGATGACCTTTATCTTCCGTCAATTGAAGTAAAGCTCTGACCGCCAGAAATGGAGCTGCCTTGGTCCCATATGTGACCGTTGTGAGCTTGTAGGGCACCTCCTTTGAATCGTCATCGATCCACAGTATTCGTTGAAGATCCTGATCATCCTCGTGAATCTTGACTTGACGATACATTTTCGTCACGTCTGTGGCAAAAATGTACTTGTGCTGGCGTATCCACAGCAACACGTCGGTGATGTTAAGCAGTAGATTTGCACCCGTATGCATCAAATCGTTGACAGAATACCCAGTTGAAGTAGGGCTCGATCCATTGAAGACGACTCTCAATTTTGTCGTCTGGCTGTCTGGCTTCAATACTCCATGATGTGGAAGATAAAACACAGAGTAAGTATTAGGTGAAAGTGCTGGTGCTCTTACCATGTGACGGAGCTACTCGTACTCTTGCATGAAGCTTTGATAGAGGTTGCGATACTCGCTGTTCTTGTTGAGTTTAACGAGCGTGCGCTTCAAACAAGCGTGGGCTGCTTGATATGAATTACCCAACAGCTTCAGAGTCTCCTTCAGAGGGATGCGCACAGTGTATTGTCACGTCCCGCGACGTGGAGTCTACTACTAATTAACCTTTTAAAAACATACAATATTTAGTATTTCGTACTCTGAGGTATTATAACCACCTTGTATGAAAAACATATATAAAACATTATACAAAGTATCGCCGATAAGGCATTATCTTATAAACTACGATAAGAAGAGATCGAGCGAAGTGAACACGGACTGCAACAGCGAACAGTAGAGCCAGCATCAAGGAGGTAGCGGTCAGCCAGCCGCACACCAGCTAGCCAACCGCACTCACACTAAGGAAACCAGCTGATGGGTCAGAGGCCCCATCCGCCAGTGGAGTCGACACCTTAGCAGAGCTGTGCCCCTGATCCTCGCCAGAAGATTGCCCTCCCATTATTCCACGCAAATCGATCACCGATACTAATCCAACATATTTAACTTCAACCCTTAGTAAGTAAACTGTACGAAGCCAATCGTACAGAGCGTATTGTAAGCAATAGCGTAGAAACATGAAATGTAAATTAATATAAGAATCTTACTATCGTCGCCACTGGGAATTAAATAGAATAACGCGTATTAGTCGCGAGGAAACACACCTAAAGGGTGCAGAAAGAACGTGACTAACTAGTAAACGGATTCGCAGATAAGAACGATGGGAAGATTCTTTCTGGACGATCCCAGGCAGAAACTGTGGGATGAGGTCCTCCCACCTATGATTTGTCATGTGACAAATCCTAGAGAAGGAGTGACCGAGTGCCCTATAAAAAGGGACTGACCACCCGCGGAGCTCATTATAATTACCGTTTTGCTCATTGTATTAATTGCCTCATTACCGTTTCAACAATTATCACTACCGTTTTAATTATCGTTTTTAATCGTTGCTATAAGAACTACCAGTGTTAAAACTTTAAAGTGTTGCATTCACCATCAACGAAAAATAAAGGTGATTATTGTTATTGTTAAAATCAGTGAGTGAAGTGTTTCCTTATCCTATCTACCCATCTCCCTAATCGTGCATTCGTCTTTTATTTTGTAAAGCGAACGAAAACCCAGACGTGCATTGACAGTTCGTGGGTTGCGTTAATTGACGGTTTTACCTACGAGCAGAACGTTGCCCAAGGTTCTACCCGAAATTAAGCGTAAAACACGAGCAACGCGATTATGTTAAAATCTATACAAAATACAGTTGTGACGGGTTAAAACCGGTAGGACGCGGGTCTTCCCCCACCACGCGCGCCTAGCGCGGCCGCCTATAAGCCAACGCGACGGGCCCGTTAGGCAGAGTCAGCCACGAGTGGTACGAGCTAACGGTTGCGCCTCTCCCAGCGATCTCTTGCATACCACAAGCTGCATCACTGTGTATTTTTGGTTCCTATTACCTCCACGGCTCCCAAAGGACGGCGAGTTCGCTTACCTTTGGACGCAGGTCGACATCCACCGTCAATCTTAGGGACAGACTTTGTCTGCCCCGGAGGACATCCTACAGTCTCCGTATCGTCCGCGGGTTTTACCCACTGGACGGTCGGGCTCAAGGCTTCCCGGTCAGGGCCATTGGTGGAGATAACAGCCAGGGCATCAGAACGACCACTCACCCCTCCTACCCCCGCCGCCGAAACGCACCGACCCGCGCACCGCGCACCGCGACCGCGACCGCGCCGCTCCGACTACGCACACGAACGCGTCCGTGATCCGCCGCGCCTCCGCCGCCGATTACCGACGGGTTAGGTTAAGCCTTAGTATAAGCCGCACAGACCCTGTTAGCCAGCACAGACCTGGCCGGGTAACCCTGTACATTAGTAATAAGAATAAAGACCGTCCACCCAAATCACCCCACCTCATTCACTCGACAACCTCCACCCGCCGTCCGGTAGCTAACCTCTCCGGAGCGAGGTTACATTTGGCGCCCGAACAGGGACAAGTCGTAGTAAAACAAGTGGATGACCAAGGTGAGCTGGGTATACGGTCTATCAAAGACCAAACTCGCGAACTGGGCGAAGGAGCACGGGCTCGATTATACAGGAGACCTCGATACGCTACGAGCTCGAGTGGTGGCCCACATACGAGCCACCATCATGGCAGACGAAGCCGCCGGACCATCAACGAAAGGGGAGTTCAGACCCCCGATCACCGACGAAAGTACAAACCCGGCCGAGGAAACGCAGGCCACCCCGGTGGAGGCGCCACTATTAAGCTTCTCTCCGGGGCTCAAACGCCAGACGGAGGAAACCGCCATAGCCGCCCACGACACCCACTACGTGATGGAACGAGTAAGACGGTGGGGCGGCCAATACGACGGCGGTAAGGGGGCAGAAGATTTCCTCGACCACCTGGACGACCTACGGGACAGCTACGAGGTCACGCCGGACCAAATATTACGCTGTCTCCCGGAGATACTGAAAGGATCAGCCCTCCAGTGGTACAGAAACGAGAAGGCCGACCTCCCCACTTGGGACTCCTTCTTAGAGGCCTTCCGGGAAACCTATTTACCAAGGCGCCGCCAACACGAGCTGGAGATGGCCATCCACCAACGACGCCAACGCCCGGGCGAGAAAGCCCGTGAATACTCCACCGCTCTACGAACATTGATGCGGCGCCATGGGCAGATATCCGCCGCAAACCAACTAGACTGGCTGTATTCCAACCTGCGGACAGAATACCGCCACTATATCAAGCGAACAGAATTTAATTCGCTTTCAGGGTTCCTCGCCCTGGCCGCCGACTACGAGGCGCTACGCGAGGAAGAACCCATCAGCGTTCCGGTACAGCCTGCTCTCCCTCGACCGAGCCTCGCCGAGTTAGGCGACCGGTACAATAGGGACGAATGCTGCTGGAATTGTGGGCAGCGGGGCCACTTCCGCCGAGACTGCCGACGCCCCGGGCGGCGATTCTGCAGCCGCTGTGGGACGGAAGGTCGGCTCAGCAGAGACTGCAACTGCTCCTCGGCGCCTAGCGATAACGGGGAACAACAACGGGACCGGCGGACAAGGCCGCCTAGCGATAACGGGAAACGACAACGGGACCGGCGGGCGAGGCCACGACCGGAGTATCCCACCCAGCCGGCCTCAACAACCCCAGGAGCCGATAGCCGCCCCTTTCTCCCGGTAATACTCCACGGCCGTACGTTCCAGGCCCTAGTCGACACAGGAGCCTCACTCTCGTATGTCAGCCGGGCGGTAGCCGAATGGTGCCAGAGGCACGGCGACCAGAACACCAACACTGATCGGTGGGTCCAGGTCGCCAACGGCGCCACCGCACCCCTAGAAGGGGAAATCGAGCTAAGAATGGGCGTGGGAGACTGCGCCCTCGCCATCAGGTGTGGAGTCCTCCCCAACCTCACACAAGATATGATCTTGGGGATCGACGCCCTGCAACCCCTGGGGCTCACCGTGCAAGTACGGGGCATGCTGTGGAACCCAACCGAGGAAGCCGCCGCCATCGAACCGAGCTCGGGCCTCCAGGGATGCACCAAGGAGCAAACCCAGCGGCTCGAGGCGTTCCTTACCAGCGAACTACCGCACTTTGACCAACTGCCAGGGCTCACCCACATGGCGAAACATCGCCTCCGCTTAAAGGCCGGGACCGAGCCAGTAAAACACCGGTACACGCCACGCAACCCGGCCATGCAAGCGATCATCGACGACGAGGTCACCCGGATGCTCGCAGAGGGGATAATAGAACCGTCCACCAGTCCATGGAGTTCCCCAGTAGTCATTGTCAAAAAGAAGAACGGGAAGAAGAGATTCTGTATCGACTTCCGCCGGGTAAACGAGACCACCGAAAAGGACGCATACCCCCTACCCCAGGTCCAGGCCACGTTGGAAAAGCTAAGAGGCGCGCGATACATCTCCACCCTAGACCTGGCCAACGGGTACTGGCAAGTACCCCTCGACCCCGAAAGTCGCCCCATCACCGCATTTACCGTACCGGCACGAGGACTCTTCCAATTCAGAGTCATGCCGTTTGGGCTACACTCTGCTCCAGCCACCTTCCAACGACTGTTGGATAAGGTCATCGGACCCCAACTGGAGCCCCGAGCGTTCGCGTACCTAGATGACATCATCGTGCTCGGGGCCACCTTCGAAGAACACCTGGAGAACCTGCGAGAGGTCCTCCAACGGCTACGGGCGGCCGGGCTAAAATTAAATAAGGAGAAGTGCCAGTTCTGCCGCACCGAGTTACAGTACTTCGGACACACCATCACCAGCGAGGGGGTGGCCACCGACCCGGACATGGTTCGGGCCATCGCCCAGATACCCCCGCCAACCACGGTCAAGGAGTTGCAACGGTTCCTAGGGATGGTGTCTTAGTACCGACGGTACATCCCGCGATTCGCCGATCTAGCCGCACCGCTGACTCGGTTGCTGCAGAAGAAGCAGACATGGAGCTGGGGCCCCGAGGAAGCAGCGGCCTTTGACACTCTCCGCCAGCAGCTGGCCGCCGCCCCGATCTTAACATGCCCAGACTTCGACCAACCCTTTACCCTCCAAACGGACGCCAGCAACGAGGGCCTGGGAGCCGTACTCACCCAGGAAGTGGCCGGGGAGGAAAGGGTTATAGCGTACGCAAGCCGTACCCTGAACTCCGCGGAACGGAATTACTCCACCACGGAAAAGGAATGCCTCGCGGTAGTCTGGGGCATCCGAAAAATGCGGCCGTATCTGGAAGGATACAGGTTCACCGTGCTTACCGACCACCAATCCCTGAAGTGGCTACAGGCAATGGACAACCCCTCCGGTCGGCTGGCTCGTTGGGGCCTAGAGCTCCAACAATACGACTTCGACATCCAGTACCGCCGGGGGGAGACCAATGTCATCGCAGACGCCCTCTCCCGACAGCCAGACGAGGAGACCCCCCCTCCGCCGGAAGTAGCGGACAGCATGAACACACCTACCAGATGCGCCTGGTACGACCGGATGAAAGCCGCCACAGAACAAGAACCCCACCGATACCCGGAATATCGGGTAATAGGGGGGCGGCTGTACCGACACATTTCGGACACGCATGGTCCTCGGTCCGAAACAGAGTGGAGGATGTGTGTTCCCCAACCGCTTCGGGAGGCAGTACTTCGGGAAACACACGACGCCCCCACCGCGGGACACCTAGGCGTTAACAAAACCGCGGCCCGACTAACCCGACAGTACTTCTGGCCTGGAATGGTCCGCGACGCGCGGCGATACGTACAACGCTGCCAGAAGTGCCTAGAGTACAAGGCGTTCCAGCAGGCACCCGCTGGTGGAATGCAGACCACGCCAGCAGCTAACCCGTGGGACGTAGTGGCTGTCGACCTCGTGGGACCCCTGCCACGGTCAGCAAAAGGATTTACAATGCTGGCCGTGATGCAGGACAAGTTCAGTAAGTGGGTCGAACTACAGCCACTACGACAGGCCACAGCCCCGGCCGTCACTAGGGCTTTCAAGGAGAGGGTGGTGCTACGCTATGGATGCCCCCGACGTGTCATATCGGACAACGGGAAACAATACACTGGCAAAGAATTCACCGAAATGCTGCGGGGGTACGGGATTGAACACCGGAAGACACCCCCGTACACGCCTCAGTGTAACCCCGTGGAGCGAGTTAACCGGGTCATCAAGACCATGATCGCCCAAGTAATAGACGGAAACCACCGAGAATGGGACAAGTGGCTGCCGGAGGTGGGATTCGCCTACAACTCCGCTCGCCACGACGCCACGGGGTACTCACCGGCCTACCTAAATTACGGTAGGGAACCGGCCACCCCCGGGGCACTCCACCAACCGACCACAGTAGTCACAGAAACAGACGGCGAGGACCAATACGTTGCGCGGACCGAAGACTTGGACCGCCTACGGGAAGCCATCCGTCTCGCCCGCCACGCCCAGGCCCAGGCTACGGAAACACAGAAGAAAGCCTACAATTTGAGGCGACGGGACTGGAGACCCCGCGTCGGGGACAACGTCATGCTCCGAGAGCATCCCCTGTCCTCGGCCGAGAAAAATTACGCAGCAAAGCTAGCGCCCAAATTCTCTGGCCCGCACCAAGTACGCGAGTACCTCGGACCGAATTTGGTTGTTCTACGATGCGGGCGGAAAACAAAAAGAGCCCACATACAGGACCTGAAGCCATGCGAGGGGGGAGGGGAGGATTCCCCCATCACGCGACCGAGTGCAGAGACGCCTAGCACCGTCGCGAACAACGCCACGAGGGCCAGGATCGCAACAGCCGCGAAACCCACGAAAGCGATCGCAGCCACCAACCGCGACCACCAGGGGGCCACGACGATAAGGACCCCACAACAGGTTTCGCGCTGGCGAAATTGGCACAAGGATACTAATAAGGCCTGGCCAAGCACCGAACCGGCAAAAACAAGCCAACGTCATGCCAGCCAGAAAACGAGTGGCTCACGACGCCGCTCAGCAAGCGGCCGTACCGATACGCTACCGGCCCGAAAACCGACCGGTGGAGTGCCGGGTACGGAGGAGACCAGAGGCCGGGACTCACCCCGCAGCCAAGAGTCGCCTGGAGTTCGGCGAGGCCACGGAGCCGACTGGCGGGCCACCCCCGCCGACACGGAGGCCACCCCAGCGGCCACGACCGCCACCGAGGACCGTGGCGACCACCGCCCGAACCCTGGCAATAGTGGAGGCCGTCGAAAGGAGCCGGCTGCCTCCACCCTTGGTGCCCCAGCCAGCCCGCCCAAAACACAGGGTGGTGGAGGATCGACGGTGGACGCCGCAGGAAGGCAAAGGAGCCTCCATCTTGGCGACCCTCCTACAGGCGCCACCACCTCCCTGGCCTACGATGGCCCCAGCGACTCAGCGGCCACCAACCACGCCGCCATCGATACGGGCGCCACCACAAGGCAGGACGCCGCCGTCAACCCGGCCTCCAGCACAACCCCGCGGCGGAACCCAGCCAGCAGCGCCGCCACTACAGGGGGAGCAACCCCGCAGCCGAACCCGGCCGACTGCCCGACCACCAGCACCACGGCAACAGCCAGGACCACCACCGGAGGAGCCACCTACGTCCCAGCCACCGCCGCCACAGCTCATCCGCCCCCCACCCCCCTCGGTCCAAATAGACGACCAAGCAGCGGTGTTCCCACCAACGCCCCAAGCCACGCCCTCCACCAGCACCAGCAGCTCCCACCCCTCGACCCCAGGACTACCGTGAAGGTATACCCCCCACCCCGCCGAGCTTCGGATCGACGTCCCGGCCTTGCGGGAAGGCCAGAAGTTCCGGGTGGCCACCCCCGGGGGATACACGGAGGTCAAAATGCTGCGGCGCCAGCAACTCCGGCTGCGCTTCCACCCCCACCCTCCGCCATAGGACAGGCCCTCCGGCGGCTCACTAGTTTTAAGTTTTGGTTTAAGCGTCCGAAGGTGGTGGGTACCAGATAAGAGTAATTATAAGGTGATGGGTAGAGGATAAGTTGTAAGTCTAAGGTAGAGAATAAGTTATACATAGACCAATGTATGAGAGAGGCGCGGGAAGACCACGTCCTCCGAAGGGGGAGGGAGATGTGACGGGTTAAAACCGGTAGGACGCGGGTCTTCCCCCACCACGCGCGCCTAGCGCGGCCCGCCGCTACCGAGTGCGGCCGCCTATAAGCCAGCGCGACGGGCCCGTTAGGCAGAGTCAGCCACGAGCGGTACGAGTTAACGGTTGCGCCTCTCCCAGCGATCTCTTGCATACCACAAGCAGCATCACTGTGTATTTTTGGTTCCTATTACCTCCACGGCTCCCAAAGGACGGCGAGTTCGCTTACCTTTGGACGCAGGTCGACATCCACCGTCAATCTTAGGGACAGACTTTGTCTGCCCCGGAGGACATCCTACAGTCTCCGTATCGTCCGCGGGTTTTACCCACTGGACGGTCGGGCTCAAGGCTTCCCGGTCAGGGCCATTGGTGGAGATAACAGCCAGGGCACCAGAACGACCACTCACCCCTCCTACCCCCGCCGCCGAAACGCACCGACCCGCGCACCGCGACCGCGACCGCGACCGCGACCGCGCCGCGCCGACTACGCACACGAACGCGTCCGTGATCCGCCGCGCCTCCGCCGCCGATTACCGACGGGTTAGGTTAAGCCTTAGTATAAGCCGCACAGACCCTGTTAGCCAGCACAGACCTGGCCGGGTAACCCTGTACATTAGTAATAAGAATAAAGACCGTCCACCCAAATCACCCCGCCTCATTCACTCGACAACCTCCACCCGCCGTCCGGTAGCTAACCTCTCCGGAGCGAGGTTACACAGTGACAGATCACGGGTCGCGCCGATTGACGGTTCTACCTACGAGCAGAACGTTGCCCAAGGTTTAACCAGAAATTGAGCGTAGCGTGGGATCTAGCCAATGAATGTTACGAATACATAAAAATCACGCTCGCCTTCCCCGATGGTGCCACTGAAGGGCAGAACATTGCCCGCGGTAGCGCCTGGCGTGGAAGTTTGAAGAGTGATTTATCGATCAAATAAATAATTAATAATTTCTAAAGGACGAATGCCACGAAAACACCGTGCGGGACGGCGCGTCCAGCTACGCCGTTTAGCGGCAACCTACGCGAGTGCACCGGCTGAATATTTCACAATATTAGGAATCACAAGCACCCCGACCACCAACAGCACGGTAATAGACTGCGGCGATTGGGCCAAACCAAAGATCGACCAAGCACCTGAGATCAACGGGATACCTAGTAGCCCCGTCGAGTGGAGGTTAATTCCGTTGGATCTGCCCTCAACCGAAAACTAAGGTAAACAAGGAATACAATCTATCTTAAACTACCCTCTTATCACTCTCAACTATCCCAGAGCGTAAAGTCCCAGGACTAGCTCGAAAGCGGATCCAAAAACCAACTCCGCAAAATCGCGCCTCCTAATAGGCAGTAGGGACGTAACAGTATCGTCCTGTAGAATCACGAGTGTGTGTCGCTCGAAAGTGATCCTCACATTCTTGTTCCTCAGGTGTGAGCTTCATGGGTGCATCTGTTGGGAGCTCTTCTTGAATCCAAAATCGTGTCAGCATGTCTTGTAAAGAATTGTCATCATGCTGCACGACTGCAGAGTGGTGTGCTGTGGCCTTACGCAGGTCCACTGTAACTGGACCAAGAATGAGCCACCCAAAAATGGACAGCTGTCCAATAGGCATTGAAGAGTCACCCTTCATAAGGGTGGGCTTGATCACTTGTCCATACACGTCTGCGCCATTCACGATATCCATCGGTCTTGATTTAAGAAAGTCCGGATCGGCCAGCTTGAGGCCCTTCAAATGTGGCCATTCTTGGCGTGGCGGTTCCACCGATGGTAGACTTGACGTCAGTGCTCGTAGAACATGTGCTTGAATGTGCACTGCTGACATATCGTAGTTGGAGCGCAGAGTTAGTAGTGCGACTCCTCTGGTTTGAGTCGATGCGCTACCCCCAATGCCAGTGATCGTAATGGATGCATGTATGCGTTGAATCCTGAACCGGTTGATGAGCTCTTCTGTGACAAATGTCAGTTCCGAGCCCGAATCAATCAATAATCTGACCGGCGAAGATGACAGTGAAGTGATCAGCTGGGCGTTGCCTGTTGCCAACAGGATGACCGAGCAATATGGGGTGAGTACTGGCGATGTTTGGTTGAAAAATCCACGCTCTGTTGAGCACATTGTGTGAGCCTGTGGTGTGAATAATGGTGGTGACTGGACGACTGCACCGATGTTTCAATGTGTAGAACTTGTTGATGCTAATTCCTCGTCAGCTCGAGGTTTTGAAAGAGCAGCGGTGTGAGCAGTCGGCTTGGTAAGGTGCAGCATCGTGTGGTGATTGTCTGCGCATGTTTTGCACCGACGCGTTGAGTTGCAGTCTTCGGTGCGGTGCCTGCCACAGCAATTCCTGCACAGCTTGTTGACGGTAATAATTTTCCGTCTATCCTCCACCGACAGCACCCTGAATCTTGGACACATTACTATATAATGGTCCTCCTTGCAGTAGTCGCAAGGGTAGCTGTACGGCGAGGACGATGACCGCACTTTTGGCTTGGGCTTCTTCGACACAGTGTGCACAGCGCTCCTGCTGGGGTATGACCTGGTCGGAGCTTGAGCAGGAGTGTGAGCCTTCTTACCTGCTTTCTGTTGAGCAGCCGCCTCTAGCCGCTCCAAGGCCACCACCTTGGCAGCGATGAAAGCTTCGAGCTGCTTCAAACGAGGGTAGTCCTTTGATGCGCCCACTGACGTCTCCCAAGCTTCTCTTGTCGACTTGTCCAAGCAGCTGGTCGCTTGGTGCACAAGTATACAGTTGCACATGTCTTCTGCCGCTCCTAAGGCGGTGAACGACTTGTGCACTTCATTCACTGTGGACACGAGCTCGTTGAGCGTCTTGGAGTTCCGAGTTGAAATCGGAACCAAATTGAGAAGCTTATCCAGCTGCTCCTCGATGAGCAGACGTTTGTTACTGTACTTCCTGGAAAGCTCTTCCCATCACGCTTGAAAGGAGTCCCCGGTGAGTGGGTAGGCGTTCACCAATCTTGAGGGCTCACCAGTGAGCCTGGACCGCAGGTAATGCAGCCTGTCGATCTCCATCAAGTGCTGATCCTTGATGATGAGCGACACAAACAGCTCACTGTACGCCGGCCACTCGGTGTAGGTGCCTGAAAATGTGGGCAATGCGAGTTCAGGCAGCTTCGAGGCCCTCGATGGTGCTGCACTCGATGCTGCCAGTGGACGCTGCTGCATCGCCTTGACATCCTCTCGCAGGCGGTTGATCTGGATTCTGGTGGTGAGGTACAGTTGAGCCTCCTGCACCGCCATATTTGCGGCGACGTACGGGTGGTCGGCGCATTTCACCGGCCAGGTAACCTCAAAATATGCGTGCTCCTTGGTGAAGGCTGAGTGCAACTCATTTACATGGGCTGCAAAAAGCTCCACCTCGTCGACGGATGTTGTGTGAGCATGCATGGGGAGCTGCGCCTTCAAGGCTAAAAGAGAATCGTAACGACCCATCTGGGTCTTAGCCTTAAAGACGAGCTCCGAGGGCAACGTTGTTGGTGATGTAGCCCACGTCTTTCCAGTATCCCCACTCTTCTCTGTGGGGACGGTGAGCACTGTTGGTGTCGGGGAGGTCGCCCTTGACGAGCCCGCCGACTTGGTGACCTTCGGCTGCTCTTGGTCAGCCATTGAAATTCACCGGAGGTGAGCTTGTGAGCCCTCTCTAAAACTTCACAGCACTGTGGTGCACAATCACCGATCCGGCTAGAAGGACCAAAACTGTAAAATATTTGCAAAGGGTGTCCGCACGAGGTTGCCGGAAAGGTTATGAACGGCGATGTGCCACCAAAACACTGTGTGAACAACAAAACAAGGTCTTTATTTAACAGTTTGTGCACAAACGGTTTAGCCGTGATGCACTTTAACAATAGATGAGCCCCCGTACAGTCTACCGTACAATGGTTGCACAAAGATGTGGTAACACGTGAACGCGCACAATCGCGAATCCACGATCAATCGATTTAGTACCCGCCGACTGTGTCGCGAACTCCGTGATAGAGTTTACAAGTGAATGTATCGTGAGATGAACACTATAATTGCTTATTGAGCAAAACTTGGAAACTCTGAACAGAATACGTTGTTCGTTGCGCACCGTTATGAACAGAATGTATTCAAGATGGATGCGCATTTTCGCCTTGGCGTCTTCTCGAACATTCTCGAGCGTCGATCGACAAGACGGACGCTGATTGGTCGATTGATCGTGGATCGACCGTGACTTCCGCTGCCCAGCAGGTGCTGCGGTGATCGAGAGTGCGGCGGCGTAGAGAACTATTCATTCCCAAACAGTAAGCATACGACCGTTATAGAGCGAAGTCGAACATAAGCACGTGTACCGTTTACTTTAAATATATACAGGGTGTCCCAAAACTGTCGGTGTTCGCGAATAGATGTTGTTCGCGTGCCGGACTTTTAGGTTAGGGTGGCGAAGTGAATTCAAAACACAGCAACTCAGCGTTAGCCACGTCGTTTATTCAAAATTAGTTGTTGAGCGGATTAACACGCGTGGTGAGCCAAGAACGCTTTACATGAGCGGTGAGCTTTGTGAGAATGAGAGATTGCGCGTTTGAACAGAACAATAATCACGTGCGTGATACGTGTGATTCGGTGAACGTTACGAACAAGAGAGAACAATGGCCCGAAGCTAGCTTCCGCCTTGGTGTCTTCCAGAAGCTTCTGGAAGACGCGCCAAGCGGAAGTGAGCTTTGATTGGGTGAGCGCGCGGACGGCTGGTCCGATTGGATGAGCGCGCCGACGGCCAGATCTGATTCGGCCATCGATCGTCGATCTGCCGTCGTGTTCCGCTGCCCGTGAGGTGCTGCGGTGAGAAGAGAGCGGTGGTGATGGGAACTAATGCTCGAATCGCAAACAGTCGGATTTCCTTGAAAGGGGTGACACAGGGAGTGATTTGAAACAACTTTTTCCTTGGTGAAAATATTGTCCGAAGCTTCGTTAAGGAGATATTAACAAAAAAACCCGACCAATCAGAGCGCGCGCCTTCCGCCCGAGCTCCTGCGGTAGCGTTGGCTACGCGGTACGCGACTGCGCTTGTGCTACGAACGTGCGAACAAGCAAGTCGGCATGCATCGAAGGAAACCGCGTTACACAGTTTTTTTTTAAAGCAGAATCTTAAATAAGAATTATTTGAAGTGAGAGGACAAGAAATACGTAAATTTCGTTTTTAAATAAGGCATAAACGAAAAGGTAATGTATCAGAAAATGTACAAGTGATCGTAATTCGTTTTTCAGGTAAAAATCCGTAGTTTAATAACGGTCAACACAACTAAATTTAAAAAATAATATTAGGTGTATGAATAAATTCTTTCCGACTGGATTTACGTAATAAGTACAATGCTACCGAATTTCTATCGCGGTGGTATTCATAAGCTGCCAGAAAAATAGCAAAAGGTAATTAACAATAATGGAAATTATTTCGATGATTGAGTTGTTTTTTTTTTTTTTAATCGAACTGTTATTGTACCCTAAAATCGGAAAGAATTTATTTCCACACCTAATAATCACCAATAAATTAAATAAAACTCACCCTTTCGGACATTCCTTTGCTTGCTTTCCTTCCCTTTTCGGAAACCTGTGTCACTAGGCCACTGTACCGATCCTGGTCATCGGCGTCCAGTGCTCAGCTGATCGAAGGTATACGACACCACCCGAAGGTAAGGATCGCAACGTCCAGTGCGTTCGGGGTAATGTATCCAATATTAACTTCACTGCACGGCTACTAACACTGATCACTTAATTTATGTTTCACGGAACGTGGTGTTCCTACGTTATAAAAATTGGTGGCCCCGGAAGGGGCCGAACACTGTTAATTACTGGGACGAGATTACTAATATTACCCGGCGAAAAGAAGACTCCTGGCAGACGGTCTCGGGCTGTGCAGTCCGCTGCTGTGACGATTAGTCGAATCACCTATTTGGGCACACTTTTAAAGACGGGGCACATGTATTTTGGTTATTGGCTGAAGTTGCCACATACATTGTCGCACCGCGCGACGAAAAGATCGAACGAAACACGAGACCGAGTGGGATAGAGCGATTTGACCAAGCGTAGCCTTTTTTTTTATAGAGGGGGAAAATGCCTTACGCATACCCTGGCGTATAACAGCCAGGGTTATGTGGGACTCACCGCGGCGTGGCGGTATACCCACTAAAAACCCCCCCTTGATGACCTCCTATATATATGCCATCCCCTTAGAGGGGACCCGGAACTTCTAGTAGTACTTCGGGCCCCTCTGCCCCTAAGGCTGGAGATCCTCCTCCAAAGTGTCCCTGCAGATTACTGCTCCAAATAGCCCTGGAGACCAGGGTGAGCCTCCCCCTAGAGTTCTAAGAACCTCCCAATAAAAATTCCACCGAAAGGGTAGAGTCAATGGTCAAAGGATAAAATCAAACACCACAGTACACATACATAAATAACTACATAAATAACTACATAAATAAATAAAGTACCCACAACCAACAAACAGGCAAACAAACAAACAATTTGTCCCCTAATTACTATATAGCGAACTGCACCTAACCGGTGGTCTATCAATGTCTCCGACAACTGTGAAATGCAAAGGCTGCGGGTCATGTGTGGTCAACCCGACTACGTGCCCGGGCTGTGGAGTGGCCTCGCACCCTGGGTCTAAATGTATGGCCAGAACGGGGCACCGTGTTCTTGAGGGGCGATTTGTGAATTGCAAGGCGCCGTCCTCGTCGCCTAATGTCTCGATCACGGTGGACTCCCCTTCGGAGCGGGTACCTACAACTTGTCCATCACTTGAGGACATCAGGAGTGTTGTACGTAGCGAGATGGCAAATTTAATGGCCGCCTTTAGCGCCGAACTCGCGGAGATCAGGGGCTCATTATCAGACATGAGTGTAAGGATCAGCCGTCTTGAAAGCAACAATGCACCCGCTGCCGACCTATCCCTCGTCCGGCAAGGCTTGGCCAGTGACGTCATCAAGGAGGTCTCCGAAAGGCAAATCAGGGCATCCAACGTGATTATTCACGGCCTGGCCGAACCGACCCCTGGGCCTGTGAGCCGTGGCGGTGGGAGTGACGTTGAACAGGCTATCGCTCTTCTTGGCCAGGTTTACGCGTCGGACTATAGCGGAATTAAAACACATAGACTTGGTAAACCTGGTGGCACGGCCCCTAGACCTTTATGCGTGAAGCTCCGTTTGCCGGATGATGCGAAGTCCGTCCTAAAGAATAAGCATCGATACTCAGGTCAATGCAAATTTTCTGATGACAAGACTGCTCAGCAACGGCGTGAATTACAAGATCTTAGGAATCATCTAAAGGAGCTGCATTCCAGTGGAGAGGCTGATATGACTATCAGATACATCAGGGGCGAGCCAAGGATCGTTCGTTCACACGCGCCGGGCCCAAAAAACGACGGTCGAACCGGAGGATCACAGTCTACTACCAGAACGTGAGGGGTCTACGAACAAAGTTGTCCGACCTTAGCTGCGCCATTGCCTGCTCGTCGATCCTGTACGATGTTGTTGTGCTCGTAGAGACTTGGCTTAATGATAATATATCCACCAGCGAACTAGGCTTGTCGGACTACGTGGTTTACCGCTGCGATAGAAATCAAAACACGAGTAACTTGTCAAGAGGCGGGGGAACCCTAATAGCGGTCAACAAACAACTGCAGTCGTCGATGATGCATACCTCGATTGTCAGCTTTGAACATCTTTTTGTCAGAGTAGGCGCCATGCCTCAGCTCCTACTTCTGGGTGCAGTGTACATTCCTCCCTCCTCCTCACTCACCGTATACGAGGACCTGCATCTTAGTATGGAGGAGATTTTCTTGCAGATCTCCTCTCCTGATATCATCATTTACGGCGATTTCAATATTCCGCACGTGTCCTGGCATCCGGGGCGGGACAATGCCCTCGTACCCCGCATCTCCTCCTTCATCTTGAGTACATCTTGGAGCTGTGTCACCTCTACTCTATGCAGCAGGTCAATCACCTACCGAACAGTCATGGATCGACGCTCGATCTGATTCTCTCTTCGCTGGCCGAGGTCGTAGTGGAGCCCGCGCTGGATACGCTGCTGCCGGTGGACCTTTGTCATCCCCCAATTGTAACGCATGTGCTCCTACAGAGCTTGCAGCCACGAGTGTTAGCGAATTGCGCAAAACAAGACTTTAAATGTGGGAACTACGAAGGTATACTCGAATACCTAAACGCCATTGACTGGGACGCCTGTCTTCCCCATCTCCCTGTGGACGAGGCTGTTCGGGTACTCTACGAGCATATTTCCCAAGTAACCGTCGCTTTTGTTCCGTTTCGCCGGGCTCGGCACCCTACTTTCCCATGTTGGTTTTCATCCGAATTGGTCGCTCTAACCAGAAGGAAGAAGGAGGCCCACCGTGTATATAAAACCTCGCACAGCTACCATGACTATTTGTCGTTTAGTCACCTTAGAGCACTCTGCAAAACTCTCTCGATTTCTTGCTATGGGAACTGTGTTCGTAGTGTAGAATCTAATATCCCGAATAATATTAAGGCTTTTTGGAGCTTTGTTAATAATAAGCGGTCCTCGGGTGGACTTCCGCCGTCCCTAGGACATAATGGAACCGTGTCCTCCTGTAGCTCCGAGATCGCCAACATGTTCGCGGAGTATTTTGAATCGGTATACAGGGTGTCCCAAAAATGCTGCGGTTCCTTAAAGGGGGTGATTCGGGGGGTGATTGCAAACAACTTTTTCCTTTGCGAAAATGCCCTCCGAGGTTTCGTTAACGAGATATTAATAAAAAGCACCGACCAATCAGAGCGCGAGCCTTCCGCTGGAGGTCCCGCGCTAGCGTGGCCTCGCGCCGGGCCGCGCTGCGACTACGAACAAGCAAGGCGGCATGCATCGAAGGAAATTGCGTAGAATGGCAAATGAAAAAGACGTAACAAAAAATCGAACCTTTTGCCATGGTTTGTTTGCCATTTAAAGTGAATAATGAATAAAGGATAAATGGATGAAAATCACGTGTAACGTAAAAAGACGAATACACATTTTTTTTAGAAGATTCGAAAATAATAATTATTTGAAGTGGGAGGATAAGGAATACGTAAAATTCCTTGTGTTAATAACATATCCACGAAAAGGTAATGTAACAGGAAATTAACGAAAAGTGATCGTAGTTCGTTATTGTGATAAAAATCCGTAACTCAATAACGGCCAGCACTGTTGCTGATAACGAATAAGTCTGTTTAAAAAGCCCGAATAAATATTTTCGTACGAGAATTTGGAGAATTATCGCCGGAAATAAGCCATAGCTTGCGTTAAATTTAAAAATGAATGATCACCATTAAAGTAACTAAAACTCACCCTTGTCGAAAATTCACCTGCAACTTGAAAACTTGTGTCACTCGGTCACTGAACCGATCCTGGTCATCAATGGACGAGCCCAGTGCACAGCTGATCCCAGGTATACGACACTACCCAAAGTTAAGGGTCGCTATGTCAGGTGCGTCCAGGTCAACGTACCGAAATATTCACTTCACTGCACGGCTACTAACACTGATCACTTTATTTACTTTTTATGGGACGTGTTGTTCCTACGTTTTAAAGCCGCGACGCTAACCGACGAAACGTATCCTCGCTTGGTGTTTCGATATTGGGATATTCTAGCGCAAATGCTCGCGCAGCAGCACTTGCGTTCCCGTCGTTCCGGGCGTAGACCCAGAACATACGGGAGTATTCCTGGGCTGTGAACATTTCTGCAACGCGATTTCTAGCTGACTGACAGGATTTTTTCCAAGCAACTTCCGCTACCCCCAAGTAGCTTCTCTGGTTCCATTATGAGTTAACTCCCACCAACAAGAGGCTTTAGGTAAAAAGAAGCCAGCACATTTTCGGAACACACGTGTTTTGCAGAAGTGCAACGAAAACTTTCACAAAAGCCCGCGCTCCGTCCTTCTACTGCCAATGTACCCATTGCTTCGAGATAGAAAACAGACACCACGTGTATCGGTTCGAAAGGGTCCGAAGGGACGAGACGCAGAAAGCCTTCGAGTTGCTATAAAGAAGAAAATGCATACCATTCCTGTTTCCCCTTTCTGACACCCTGAGTTCACGTCTGCTACGAGGCGGAACCAATTAAGTCATAAATTATCCGAAACTGTAGGAAACCGTTCTCTACCGCCGACTTGCGGGACAATACGGCCATAAACCGCGACCCTGGCGAAATGCTCTGGCTGATCAGCCTGATTAATTTTGGAGAACTAGAAATTACAGAGTATTATCCAGCATCAATACGTCTCGCGGAGAGACACAGGAAAAGAAGGGATAGTCCGCTGACTGCGCGTAGTCCCACCTGCTTCGTCCTACCCTCAAATTAAAGACGGATCCCTTATCTCTCGAGTATAAACATTTGCTCGAATTTCAAAACACAAGCACGCATCGACGTATTCGGTGCGAGAGAAGGTGGGCCTTGTGGAGGAGATATCGTTGTGAAGAGGGCCTCTTCAGGACAGTGGCCGTTTGGGAGGGATGCAGGGCACATTGGTTAGTTTGGGGCCAATCGGACCTCAAGCCCACAGGTCTCTCGCACCGAATACGTCGATGCGTGCTTGTGTTTTGAAATTCGAGCACGTGTTTATACTCGAGAGATAAGGCATCCGTCTTTAATTTGAGGGTAGGACGAAACAGGCGGGACTACGCGCAGTCAGCGGACTATCCCTTCTTTTCCTGTGTCTCTCCGCGAGACGTATTGATGCTGGATAATACTCTGTAATTTCTAGTTCTCCAAAATTAATCAGGCTGATCAGCCAGAGCATTTCGCCAGGGTCGCGGTTTATGACCGTATTGTCCCGCAAGTCGGCGGTAGAGAACGGTTTCCTACAGTTTCGGATAATTTATGACTTAATTGGTTCCGCCTCGTAGCAGACGTGAACTCAGGGTATCGGAAAAGGGAAACAGGATGCAGGATTTTTTTCTTTATAGCAACTCGAAGACTTTCTGTTTCTCTTCTCTTCGGACCCTTTCGAACCGATACACGTGGTGTCTGTTTTCTATCTCGAAGCAATGGGTACATTGGCAGTAGAAGGACGGAGCGCGGGCTTTTGTGAAAGTTTTCGTTGCACTTGTGCAAAACACGTGTGTTCCGAAAATGTGCTGGCTTCTTTTTACCTGAAGCCTCTTGGCCTGGTGGGGGTCAACTCATAATGGAACGAGAGAAACTATTTGGGGGTAGAAGAAGTCCCTTGGAAAAAATCTTGTCAGTCAGCAGTCAGCAATCGCGTCGCAGACAAATGTTCTCTGCTCAAGAGTATTACGCGATGTTCTGTGTGTACCCCCCGAACAACGAGGACGCAAGTGCTGCAGCGTGAGAATTTGCGCGGGAATTACCCACGGCTCCGAACGCCAAGTAAAAATTCATTTCCACCAATTTTTATAACGTAGCAACAACACGTTCCATGAAAAATAAATTAAGTGATCAGTGTTAGTAGCCGTGCAGTGTAGTGAATATTCGGTACATTAACCCGGACGCACTTGACGTTGCGACCCTTAACTTTGGATGGTGTCGTGTACCTGAGATCAGCTGTGCACTCGGCGATGACCAGGATCGGTTCAGTGACCTAGTGGACACAGGTTTTTAAGCTGCAGGTGAATTTCCGAAAGGGTGAGTTTTAGTTACATTATTGGCGACTATTATTTTTTAAATTTAACGCAGGCTACGGCTTATTTCCGGAGATAATTCTCAAAATTTCCGTACGTAAATTTTTCTTCCGAGTTTTTAAACCTACTTATTCATTATCAACAACAGTGTTGGCCGTTATTGAACTACGGATTTTTATCACAATAACGAACTACGATCACTTTTCGTTAATTTCCTGTTACATTACCTGGATATGTTATTAACACAAGGAATTTTACGTATTCCTTATCCTCCCACTTCAAATAATTATTATTTTCGAATCTTCTAAAAAAAATGTGTATTCGTCTTTTTACGTTACACGTGATTTTCATCCATTTATCCTTTATTCATTATTCACTTTAAATGGCAAACAAACCATGGCAAAAGGTTGGATTATTTTGTTACGTCTTTTCATTTGCCATTCTACGCAATTTCCTTCGATGCATGCCGCCTTGCTTGTTCGTAGTCGCAGCGCGGCCCGGCGCGCGGCCACGCTAGCGCGGGACCTCCAGCGGAAGGCTCGCGCTCTGATTGGTCGGTGCTTTTTATTAATATCTCGTTAACGAAACCTCGGAGGGCATTTTCGCAAAGGAAAAAGTTGTTTGCAATCACCCCCCGAATCACCCCCTTTAAGGAACCGCAGCATTTTTGGGACACCCTGTATAATGCAGAGGTTAACTCAGGCTTCCACTTGGAGAGTAGCATACAAGCACCCCTCGATTTCTCTCATATGAGCATTAGTATTAGCGAAATCCTTACGGAAATCGAGGGCCTTGCAAACAACAAGAGCCCGGGTGTTTAAACTAATGCCTGGTGGAGGCGGTGTGGATCGCCACTGGTATGGCCAGGGAAGGGATGCACTCCAACGTTGTCGTTGACGGCACGTTTATTAGCCGAAATGGGCGTCGTTGCAACAATATATACAACACGCAGAGAGATCCCGAACAAAACACTACTCACAAAACACGCAGTCAACACGAGACACAAATATGTACAAACTATGTATAGGGCGCTGGGCGCGGTGGCTCGAAGGGCCGTTTTACCATGGTTCGAAAACGGTGGGTCGCTGGGCGACAAGAGATTTTGACGATTGTGCGTGCGAGAGCGTGTTGCTTTTGTTCGAAGGTGTTCGAGGAACTAACTGTCGGATTCCGGGAGGCCAACGTTCGACCCGTGCAAAAACGGGTGACGCGCGTAACCGTCTTGACGAACGGAGCGTCACCGTGTTGACACGCTCTCGCACGCACATTTAAATTCGCGCACCAGCTGAGCGCTGGAGTTCGGCCGCAACACCGGGTGAGGATGGAATTCCTGTTCTGTTCATAAAGAACTGTAAATTCATTCTCTCGCGGCCTCTGTGGATAATATTTAATCAATCTCTGACCACTGGGTGTTTTCCTCAGAGGTGGAAGCGTGGCTTAATTACTCCCATACACAAATCTGGGGACAAGTCTGATGTCTCCAATTACAGGCCGATCTCCCTCCTGAATATTTTTGGTAAGGTCTTTGAGGGTATAGTAACCAAAAAACTTGGCTCGCTGGTCAGCGGCATAGTCTCAAACGAGCAGCATGGGTTTTTGTCTGGTAGGTCTACTGTCTCTAATCTTTCCTCTTTCTGTAACTTCGTGTCTAGAGCTCTTGACAGCAACTGTCAAGTGGATTGTATATACACCGACTTCTCTAAGGCATTTGACAGGGTTAATCATGCCATGTTGATTGACAAGCTCGCGGGCTACGGTTTCAGAGACAGCTTCTTATGCTGGTTACACTCCTACATCACGGGTCGCTCGCAGAGGGTCAAAGTTGGGCTCTCCCACTCGAGACAAATCTGTGCCCCTTCTGGCGTACCGCAGGGTTCTCACCTTGGTCCTCTGCTATTTTTGTTATTCATAGACGATATTAGAAACATTATAACTAGGAGTAGATTCCTGCTATATGCGGACGATCTCAAACTATTTAAAATCATATCTACAGACACCGACGCGTTTGACTTACAATCTGACTTAGGGGGTCTAGAGGCCTGGTGTTTGCGAAACCGTATGGAGCTGAATATAAATAAGTGTCTTGTTATGACGTTCGCGCGTAGCAAGAGTCTCTCTCTGTTTCCTTATGCCATAGCGGGCAACGTACTGTCGGCTAGTTCTGTGGTGCGCGACCTGGGTGTTAGCGTCGACGCCTCGCTTACTTTCTCCACGCATCGTATGAATGTCACTGCCGCAGCCAATAAGGCCCTGGGTTTCTTACGTAGCTCATGCTTTAATTTTAACAACCCTCGTACCTTGACCACGCTATACCGATCACTTGTGCTACCACACCTAGAGTATGCGTCAGTTATCTGGTCTCCCAGAACGGCCAAAGACAAGTACAGCCTGGAGAAGGTGCAGCATAAGTTTCTGCGCTTTCTTGCTTATAAAATGGGGCTCCCGTTTGCTCGTTTCGATCATGATTATGCGCCGTTACTGGGGGGACTGGGCCTAGCTACTCTCGAGACGCGGAGGGTCGTGGCGGACCTGGTATTTTTATTTAAGATTATCAAAGGTAAAGTGGATAACCCGCTCGTTACCAGTTTAATTCAATTTAATGCACCAGGCTACCCCACCAGGAGTCCACTTTTATTCAACCCGCATCAGTATACCTCGAGGTTTAGCGCTAGCGACCCGCTCTACAGGATATGCGTCCTAGGTAACGCATTCTTCAGAAACCTCGACTTTTTCTCTGGATCCATTAGCGGGTTTAGAGCCAATGCCTACCGTGAACTCTTGCACCGTAGCTAGGTTAAGCGCGCATTTAATTTAATACAATACATTCTTGCCATTTTTTGTTTTCAGTAGTAACGTGTCATCCTTTTTTTTTGTTTTTTCCCCCTTTTCTGTCACTGTTGACTCTACCTTGCGTCTTCTTATTCATGTATTATATGGAATGGTTTCGACCGTAAATGTCAAATAAATAAATATATATATACACAAGTTAAAATATTTTATATTCGATATTCCCAATAAATATCATAAAACTCCCCAATAAATAACTCCTCTGCATAGAGGCCAGGATCATCCTCGGCGGAAATCGGCGGAAATCGGTGGAAATCGTTGGGCCACACCTATTTCTTCCTTTTCCGCCCCTTCCTTGCTCTCTCCACAGCTCTCCTCCGAGCTTTCCTTGCCGCCTGCTCTGCCGCCCTCTCGTCCGTCATCCTGCGGGTCATGGTCTTCTCCGCAAAGGCCCTGAAGAGGGACCAACGGCTCTCCGATGACATCGCCCTTGCCACTATGGTGCGCACCTCCAAAGGAATCCCCAGGCCCTGCTGGAGCTCCTCTCTCTCATCTTTGTAGGCAGGGCAGTATAGGAGAACATGCTCCGCGTCATCCTTCGCCACACCACATTCCAGGCATGATGCCCCTGGGGCTTTGCCGATCCGACATTTAAATTTCCCAAAGGACCCATGCCCTGTCAAGATCTGCATCAGGTAATAGTCCGCAACCGGCGATGGGCCCTACGATGCTACAAAGGTCCCCACCTCCGGCATCAGCTCCCTGACCCATCTTGACCCCGGCGCCTGGTCCCACTCGGTCTGCCATCTTCCCATAAAGTCCTTTAGGGCCCTCGCCTTATGTTCCCGTATCCTGGCCTTACGAACCTCGGGCTGACCCCTGAGGCTCTCTTCCGCCCTATCCAGGGCCTTTGCGTCTGATACGACCCTCCCCATTTCCGCTTTCAGGTACAAGGGCACCCTCCCCGCGAGAACGCACAGCGAATGGAAGGCTATCGTCCGGTATGCCGACGTGGTGCGCGTAAGTGCCAACCTCTGAGCTCTCCTCAGAATCGTTCTGTTGGCCGCCCACACCAGGGACTTTACCCAGACCGGAGCTGCGTACAAGACCACCGATTCCCAGACTGAGTAAAACAGCTTCCTGGCCACCTGGGAGGGTCCTCTTGTATTGGGCAGGATGGCAGCCAGCGCCCCGGATACCCGGTCGGCCCTCACCGTCACCTCCTCAAGATGCGCCCGAAAGGATCGCCTCTCATCGAACTTGATACCCAGGTACCTAATCGCCCTCTTGGGGGTAATGGTTACCCCTTGTGTCATAAAACCACTTCTATCGATCCTTTTCCCCGTCAGGAGGATCATCTCCGTCTTTTCAGATGCAAGCTCCAGACCCGAGTCCTCCATCCAACGACCCACCGTATCCATTATGGGGCCCAGCATTCCCTCCAGCTGCTTAGTGTCCCGGGCCGAGAGGAGCACCGCCAAATCATCAGCGTAGGCCAGAGCCCTAACGAATCCACTCCTTCCGTTCAGGGCCCGCAGAATCCCGTCGTATACGAGGTTCCAAAGGAACGGGCCCAGAACGGAACCCTGGGGGACCCCCGCAAACACCCAGCGCTCTACAGTACCATCAGCCGTATGTATGACTATCCCCCTATCCGAGAGGTAGTTTCCTATCATACCCACCATTTCACTTGGTAGCCCCCTTCTTCCTAAGTTCCCTAAGAATAACCTCCCATCTTAGCACATTGAAGGCGTTGCGGACGTCAAAAGAAATGAGGGCACAGACCCTACCCCGGGCCTTGCATACGTCCGCAAACCTAGCAACCTCTGTTGCTGCCTCCACCGTGCCCACCCCACTCCGAAAACCAAACTGTAGGCTATGGAACGGGTCCTTCCCCAACTGCGCCTCCAGGACCTCCTTTGCCGCGTACTCCCAGACCTTTCCCAGAGCCGGGAGGATGCTAACGGGCCTATAAGCCCTAGGATCCATCGGGTCCTTACCCGGTTTGGGGATCAGGACGACCCTCGCCCTCTTCCAAATCGGCGGTATGCATCGTCTCATGAAGGAGTCCCTCACCATATCCTTAATATCCTGTGGGTTTGCTTTAGCCACAACGGCTACCACCTCCGATGGGACCCTATCTAATCCCGGAGCTTTCTTGGTCTTGATACGGGCCAACGCCCGACTGATCAGCTGCTCATCGATCAGATCCATTATGGCTTCCCCATCCCCCGTCTCCTGAGGTGGGTCAAGCCACCTTACCCAGTGCCGCAATGTGTCCTGTGACCCAGGAGGTCCCACCCGAGCGACCAAGGGGGGCGGTGGGAACGTTAGGAATAAAACGTCCACAATCCTTTCGACCTGCTGGGTAGTCGGCACCATCTTCAAGGACCTCCCCTGGAGCCTGGACATAGCCATCTTATATGGCTTGCCCCAGGGGTCCGAATCCACTGTCCCACATATTTCTCGCCACCATCCCTCCTTGGCCCGCCAGATGAGCACCTGAACATATTGCCGGGCCTTGGAGTACTCCTCTCTATGTATCTCCACCAGGGGGGTCATCTTCTTTCTGCTCCTCTGGAACACCCTTCTGGCCCTAAACATGGCTCTTCTGGCCTCCGCTATTCCCTCATTCCACCAGGCATTCGGGCACCTCACACCCCTCGGGTGTGTTTTAGTCTCCAAGACTTCCTCGCACACCTCCTCAAGGCATTCCTGGAGGGCCTCTGCGCAAGGGGGGCCGACCCAGCCTCCAGCCCGCTCGGAAGGGGGGAGGTGTCCACCCGCTCTATACGTCTGTCATCCCATCTCATCCTAAAAACCTCCTGAATTTGAGCCGGGTCCATGTCCTTGGCCGAAAAAGGGCTCCAACGATCCCCCACCATGGTCCGTTGCCTCCTGGGCCTTCTTATTTCATGGAGAACATACTTATGGTCGGACACCGTGTAATGGCCAAGAACCACACTCTTACTAACCTGTGCAGCCAGGCCCCTGTCCATAGTCATGACGTCAATACACGACGTCCTGCCATTTCGCCAGAAGGTAAATTTGCTCCGAAGTCTAATGGGGACCAACCCCAACCTGCCTATCATCCCCATACAGACATCGCCCCTTCTGTCTCTTATCCTGCCCCCCCCCCCCCCAAGCCGGGGATTTCGCATTCAGATCCCCTGCCAGTATGACTCCCCTAGCCGGGGTCATGAGAGGTTCGAGAGCCCCCTCTAGGTCCTCCATATATTGGAGGAACTGAGCTTTCCCCTTACTCGGCCTGCAGTAGCAGCTAACTACAATCGTCTCGCCAAGCATGACAGCCACAATTCCTGACCAAGCGTAGCCTACGCTATTGTTTTGACGATCGTCGGTCAGATCCGTATCTGATCGCTCTATCCCACTCGATCTCGTGTTTCGTTCGATCTCTTCGTCGCGCGGTGCGACAATGTATGTGGCAACTTCAGCCAATAACCAAAATATATGTGCCCGTCGTTAAAAGTGTGCCCAAATAGGTGACTCGACCAATCGTCACATCAGCGGACTGCAGAGCCCGAGACCGTCTGCCAGGAGTCTTCTTTTCGCCGGGTAATAGTAGTAATCTCGTCCCAGTAATTAACAGTGTTCGGCCCCTTTCGGGGCCACCAATTTTTATAACGTAGGAACAATACGTTCCGTGAAATATAAATTAAGTGATCAGTGTTAGTAGCCGTGCAGTGAAGTGAATATTGGATACATTACCCCGAACGCACTGGACGTTGCGATTCTTACCTTCGGGTGGTGTCGTATACCTGCGATCAGCTGAGCACTGGACGCCGATGACCAGGATCGGTACAGTGGCCTAGTGACACAGGTTTCCGAAAAGGGAAGGAAAGCAAGCAAAGGAATGTCCGAAAGGGTGAGTTTTATTTAATTTATTGGTGATTATTAGGTGTGGAAATAAATTCTTTCCGATTTTAGGGTACAATAACAGTTCGATTTAAAAAATATGAAAACAACTTAATCATCGAAATAATTTCCATTATTGTTAATTACCTTTGCCATTTTTCTAGCAGCTTATGAATACCACCGCGATAGAAATTCGGTAGCTTTGTACTTATTATGTAAATCCAGTCGGCAAGAATTTATTCATACACCTAATATTATTTTTTAAATTTAGTTGTGTTGGCCGTTATTAAACTACAGATTTTTACCTGAATAACGAATTACGATCACTTGTACATTTTCTGTTACATTACCTTTTCGTTTATGCCTTATTTAAAAACGAAATTTACGTACTTCTTGTCCTCTCACTTCAAATAATTATTATTTAAGATACTGCTTTAAAAAAAAACTGTGTAACGCGGTTTCCTTCGATGCATGCCGACTTGCTTGTTCGTACGTTCGTAGCACAAGCGCAGTCGCTTACCGCGTAGCCAACGCTACCGCGGGAGCCCGAGCGGAAGGCGTGGGCTCTGATTGGTCGGGGGTTTTTGTTAATATCTCCCTAACGAAGCTTCGGACAATATTTTCGCTAAGGAAAAAGTTGTTTCAAATCACCCCCTGAGTCACCCCTTTCAAGGAAATCCGACATTTTTGGGACACCCTGTATATATCTATAGAATAGCGAAAGGTATCCTGCAGTCTAAATTACTACACCAGCATTCCTGCAGTGGTGCTCGACATTACTTGTGTTATATATCAAATATTAGTAATTTATATTAAATATATTTATAGACGTTTTTTTATAATGGAAGGTTCTTACCAAGGTATGTATATTTCAGTTTATATTTATTGTGAATAGATAGAATTATGTATCTGTGTGACAGTTCAGGTCAAACTTTAATCATTCTCACCTTCAAGTTGGCATGTAAAAAAAGCGGCTCGAAATATCCTGGGGTTTCAATACTTTCCGATTCGTTGCCTATTCTATTTTGAGAATTTAAAAAGTTTTTCTGCTAGAAACTGCTAGATACAATTATATATACCTTATTCTGCATCTTACCACACAATTTTTTGTTTAGGATTCTTGAGGTAAAGTTTTTTTATGATCTTGTGGTAAAAAATAAATGTAACTATTTTTAGTATATTGTTAAAAGACGCGTTAAAATTATATTTAGAAAAATATACATGGTACTACATGCCCATGAGCGTGCATAAAATTTTGTTATACGTTTGTGGTGTCTTTGAGTTCTTTGATTTACCAATCGGCGTTCTTTCTGAAGAGGCTTTAGATGCGAGGCATAACGAGATAAGGAAACATCGACTACGCCATATACGCGTAAAACAAGTAGAGAAGACACTAAAAATCAGTGACTTTATAATTTTTTTATGAAAATCTCGAATTTTTACGGACCATATCAGAGGTTTAGCGGGAAATAGCACATGTTTTACACATTTTTCTAGTCGATTTGAACCGCCGTTCATTCGCAACTAAGGTCGGAGCCAGATATATTGGCCGGTGAGTTTCGTGAGGGGTATTCTCCCACCACACCGTTTGCCTGCCTCGGTGCTCCTTTTCTCAACGTTTTCTGACTCGCCCTCGTTCCATCTCGCTCTCGCCTTCGCAGAACAAGAGTGAGCCAGAAGTGGCGGGGATAGTGCCAAGCTTCTCGCGTGTAGGTCAAACCGAGCTCTCAGCGTAGAAATACACACATCAGAATAGGTGTGCGTTAGCTCCGAAAAATTCAGGAGCTTTATTGGTCAGAACATTGATTCCTTCTCCATAGCTTCATCTCGTATTGGTCTACGAATAGCTTCGTAACTCACACAACTATTACGCTAAGAATAAATAACAGCCAAGGGGCTAGATTCAGGCGGAGCCGAGCAGCCTTCCCGTTACCCCACCATACCCTGCGACGGCCTAGCAACTCTAACTGGCAAATCCAAGATCGTCAGATGGTGGTGGTTGATTTCTCCTCAATCGCTGCTCGCGAAAACGAATTCACCGGCCAATATATCTGGCCCCGACCTTAGGCGAAAACCAAGAGAAAAAAGATTCGAGAAAAATGCGTTTAAAGTTTCTGGGCAAAGGCGGCGCTGTAGGTTGCCGCCTGACCTTTTTACCTGCCAAATCAACAATTTTGTGAATTTAAATATGAACCAAGCGGCATTTTATTTAGAAAAGATAGTACTTTCGGAAAATGCAAGAAAAAAAATCGGCGTTTCGACTGCTTAGTAGGGTGGGACGAAAAAATCAAAATTTCGAAACTCGAAACAGCTTAGTGCGGAAAAGTTGCTTCTGGGGAAGACAAATGAAGGCAAATTTTTTTTTTTAAATCGGTCAATATTTGACCGGGCCCAAACGGGGTCAAAGTTTTTAATTTTTTACCAAGCTTGACGACTTCTGTATATTTTCATAAAATTTGCATATTTCACTGTTCAGCATCAGAAAATAATATTTAAGCACATAATCACGTGAAATAGTGTTTTATATATTGTCGCGAAGCAGAGTATCTATGTCTTTCTTTTTTTTGACGTAACGCGGTTGTAGTGAAAGAGATTTCAAAGATATTTCATTGATTCTAGAGCCGGTCCAACAGCCATTTTGATCTGTAACATTCAATAGCCATTTCTAATAGATCATTGTGCGCTGAAAGCGTATCCGCAAACCGTTTGTCGCCATCACCCTCTGTTTTCGTGAAATTCGATTTTGAAAAAAAAAATTGCAAATTTTCAACTTTGAACATCCTTTGAGTTCAAACAGTAATAGTTATTCGGTTGCTTGGTCCGCCAAATTATTCTATGAACCCTCGCGAACACAACGATATAAGTTATTATTGAATTATAAACATTTAAATATGTTTAAACAACGATCAAAGGGAAAAGGACACTGGAAATGCACCAATTTTTGCAGATATCTTTCTATATATTTCAAAAACTAAGGGTCTAGGAGAAAATCTGACTACTCCACGCAATGCAGCAGACATTTTCCCCGGAAACCATCAACAGAAGTGGTAAGACACGTTTTGTTTTGAATACAGAAGCCAAAAGCTGGGGGCGTACCCACTGCCGGTCAGCGACAGAATCGCTTAAGGGGGGAGAGCACTGTAACGGTCCGAAATGTAAGGGTCTTTTCGGGACGCCCGTCGCGCATGCAAAGGACGGAGTGTCAGGCGTCAGAAGGAGGGAGTGAGACAAAACATCAACGCGTCGTCTGCTCCCACCGTCTTCACTCGCTCTCGTTCCATCTCGAATAGTCTATATCGTGTACGCCAAATCGAGCCTTCAGCGAGGGAGTACTGTATTCTTTTTTTTTACTTACGTTTTGTATTTGTTGTACAACAATCATTTCAGGATGAGGTGTACCGTCAGCCAGTGGATTCACTTGAAGACATTGTCGTGCGAATTCACGCTGCGGTGGCAAACATCACGCCACAAACATTGCGGGCCGTCCAAAGACAGGTGATTGCACGTGCTGAGGCGTGCATAGACGCGGAGGGTGGCCACATCGAGCAACTGCTCAATTAAGGGGGTAGACACGGGGTAAAACAGCGATCTGTATACCGACACAATGTGGCCCGAAACATGGGTTTGGGAGAATACGTTGTTTGTCCTTATATGAGCAGATTTTGAGCTGGGTGAGGTCTCACTCGAAAGAGGAAGGTCCGATGCAGCCCGCTCTGGTCATGGTTCGACGAGATTGTGTTAATATATAATAATATGAGTGTCGAAAGTAGAGCAAAAGTGGACAAAAAAAAAGAGTTTTGTGACTCAAACGATGACCAGAGCGCGCTGCACTGAACCTTCCTCTTTCGAATGAGACCTCACCCAGCCCAAAATCTGTTCATATAAGGACAAACAACGTAATTTCGTGACTGCATTCCCTAATACGAGTTCCGCCATATTGGCGATAATACAGAGCAAGTCACGTGACAAATTTAGTTCAGCTAGTGGATACGAGATGGCGCCTACTCGGGAGGACTGCCAACGTGAAATCATAGCAAAACTGAAGCGTTAGCTGCATACATGTGCCACAGTAAAAGCGTGATGCAGTCAATGTGTGTATTTTCGTCCGATTAGAGGTTAGGTTATATGCATTTTAGGCATACATTTACTAGGAACTGCTGGGAACTGTATACATTTACTAAATTAACGCCTTTACCGTGACACATACATCACTTGAAATCGCTGTCGAATTTATGTTATAATTATATGGCCACATTATTTAAAGTAAAAAAAGAGAGAGGAACTTTTTTACTAATACTGGAAATATTAATTTACTGATATTATATTTTCAGAGTGTGGTAGTTACAGCAATTATTTGCAATTATTGCTCTTATTATTATTGTTCCGACTATTGAATAAAACATATAACAAGGAAAAGTCTCCAAACCGGTCAACAGTTGACTCCCTGATTTTTTTTGTAATTCTTTACGGTCCTATGCAGAGATGGGCATTATTTAAATAAAAGGATATACTTCCGAATGGCCCGAGTGGCTGATCGACACGAGGTTTGGGGGAGGGATGTGTACCCTAAGTCTAAAGTTCTATATAGGTTCGGGTATTTATTAGTTTCCATTGTTTATTCGAAGACCTTTCATCTTGGGCTTCGAATAATTTTTCTTCTTTCATTATATCATTATCCTAAGGTCGTATTCAGATATATTGGCCGGTCAACAGCGATCCAGGAGAAATCAGCCACCATCATCTGACGATCGTGGATTTGTCAGTTGGAGTTGCTGGGCCCCCGAAGGGTATGGCGGGGTAACGGGAATGCTGCTCGTGTGGCTGTTATTTATTCTTAGCGTAATAGTTACGTGCGTTACGAACTTAGAGCATATATACTTGGAGGTCTCATTGAAAGCTTGAAACTGTCGCCAACATGGTGCGAGAGAGAAAGACATCGTGCGAATTGGTGCGAGAGAGTGAAGTATAGATTCTCTCCTCGCACGATGTCTTTCCCTCTCGCACGATGTTGGTCGGCAACTGGATCCACAGGAGACAAGAGGCCATGAGACCTCCATGTATACCTATATGCTCTAAGGTTACGAAGCTATGCGTAGACCAATATGAAATGAAGCTATCGAGAAAGAATGAATGTTCTGACCATAAAACTTCTGAATTTTTCGGAGCTAACGCACACCTACTCTGATGTTTGTAATTCTACGCTCAGAACTCGGTTGGCCTACACGTCAGGTGCTTGGCGCAATCTCTACCACTTCTGGCCCACTGTTGTTCTACGAAGGCGAGAGCGAGTCAGAAAACGTTGAGAAAAGGAGCACCGAGGCAGGACAGCGGTATGGTGGGAGAATACTCCTCACGAAACTCACCGGCCAATATATTGTAGACGATCTTTATTTTCCCCTCGAAATTACTCAAACTCCAATCGGTACAATCAAACTAATATGGACGCTCGGATACGACTTCTTTCAAAGATCGTCCTTTTCTGTCTTCTCCCTGCTCGCGTCCGCCACGCGACCGCTCCTCCCCTCTCCTCCTCCTACAACCGTCAACTGTTCGGCATTGTTGAGATTCGGATCCCTCGCCGGCGCTGCACCGATGCATATTTTTACACAATATGTATCTGAATACGACCTTAGAAGCTCGAATGCCTACGGAAACCTTTGTGGCCCGAGCCGCACGAGATTGCCATTGCTCGGCGATGCGTCATCGATTATACAGAAGCAGAATTTCTTTATTTTTCATCGCATCAATATGAAAGTGACACCACTGGATTTCTGGCATTCTCCCGGTTATATTGACAGAAAATAATTTAAATCGGACTATTTTTATCCAACCGGGCTTTCACTTCTATAAACAAATTTTTCACGAAATTTCCTTAATTATGGTCCGAATTATATCATTTTTGGGACCAATTTGATCGAGAAAATATGAGGAATCGATTGACGTCACTTTCGCAAAGATCTGATTAGAAATGCATAACTGCAGATTCGTCACTGCTCAGTGCGCAACATTGTATGGCCCCACTGGTATCGAGCGCCGAAGCCCACGAAATTCAGCGAGTCGCATGATTGCCAGCGAGAAGGACAAGAGGGGACTTTCGATGGCGAAGGAAAATCAGCCTTCTACAGAACTCAAATCGAGAAAGACTTTGCTGACCGACTTTATATTCACGTCAAATAAATACATTAATTGTAAAATTTAGAGGATGAAGTATTGTTGAATTTCGCCAGTTCTTACATATGCCCCATTTGGTTCGGAATTCCTGATCTCAGAGTTTCATGCATGTACCTATTGAAATGTTATTTTTTCTTATGAATACATGATTAGGACACACTCTACGTTCACTAAAAATTGACCGAATTGCACCATGTTTGATATCATTTTCATCGGGAAATCCTAAAAAATCCATCGGTAATACTTTCATCAACACTTATCAAAAACATGAACATTTTATTTTTCTGTACTGGGTATTTTATCTAGCTCGTTGGTTTTATTGCTCTCGACTGTCAACGGGCGGTCTACTAGGGCCCGAAGGTCCTCGCTCGCAGCGAGAAAGCAAAACAGTGGGGTGGGTAGGTCTTTCCCGATAATCTGAGCCCAAAGGCTTCTCAACAATTGGAAGACTGTACATATACTTTTTGATGCTCTCGACGATACGCGCAACCATTTGCGTGCGTGGCTTCATGTTGCACGACAAAAAGTATTCTTTTAATTACAATTAGTAATTCAGTTTGCAAGTGCTATTAAATTAGGCGTAATTAAAATCATGCACAGTTCATTAATTTTAACTAATATACCAATTCATTTATATTTTAATTCATTAATGCAGTACTCTGATTAAGAACATCGTAATGCGGAGCTAATATTATTGGCCCTAGAATCTACGGTATTGCCAATGTGCAATTGAAACGCGCCGCCATTTCACACTATCGTTTCTTAGGATTTGTACATGGTGATTCTTTAGCCAGAGTCGTCAAACGCGATGCTCGCCAGCAATCATGTGTCTTGCTGAGTTTCATCGGCTTCAACGCTCGAAACCAGCGGGGCCATACAATGTTGCGCACTAAGCACTGATGCATCTGAAGTTTTGCCATTTCTAATCCGATCTTTACGAAATCTCTTTACGTCAATCAATTCCTTATGCTTTCTCGATCAAATTGGCCCTAAAAATGATATAACTGGGATCATAATTAAGGAAATTACGTGAAATATTTGTTTGCAGAATTGAAAGCCTATTTCGATAAAAATAGTCAGATTTAAATAATTTTCTGTCAATTTAATCGGGAGAATGCGAGGAATCCATTGATGTCACTTTCATATTGATGCGATGAAAAATAAACAAATTCTGTTTCTGTATAATCGATGACAACATCGCAATACCACCGGCGAGTGCATTAGCGCATATGAAAAACCATCGAATAAGCAATTGCAAACTAAAGTCACTATTGCACCAACTCAATTTTATATATAATGTTTGTTCAATAACTGCTTTCTGCATGGGACTTTTAATTATCTTATAATAAGTGTATAACTTTCATGTTTTGGTTCAGCGTTTTGCTAATAAAAAATGTCTAACCTAACATAACAAACTTCGTTTTCTGGGGACATCCGCTCATCTATTTTTTCTTTTCACTTATAACTCCTTACGGCCAACGTAACATATTATAGCATAAGTACATTTTAAGTAATTAAAATGTACAATGAATTGTCTACGTTTGCTCTACCAGCAGACCTTCCGTTTAAATATTTACAAGTACAACGCAACAGCAAGGAATTTATTTCCTTATTCAGAATCGAATACGGAAATAGCAAACAGCTCCCTCTCGCGTTCACCGGGCAGTCGTCGATCTATCGGTTTTACCATTTCTGTGCAGAAAAAACCTTCTGTAATACCGACCTGCCGAATCGGCCAGGTCACGTGACGTGTCTACCCCCTTAATAGTAATCGGCCCCTTTCGGGGCCACCAATTTTTATAATGTAGGAACAACACGTTCCGTGAAAAATAAATTAAGTGATCAGTGTTAGTAGCCGTGCAGTGATGTGAATATTCGGTACATTGACCCTGCGATCAGCTGAGCACTGGGCGCTACCCTGCCATAAATCTTTTCGTCCACCGATAACCAGGATCGGTACAGTGACCCAGTGACACAGGTTTCAGAAAAGGGAAGGAAAGCAAGGAATGGAATGTCCGAATGGGTGAGTTTTATTTAATTTATTGGTGATTATTAGGTGTGGAAATAATTTCTTTCCGATTTTAGGGTACAATAACAGTTCGATTAAAAAAAAAAAAAACAACTCAATCATCGAAATAATTTCGATTATTGTTAATTACCTTTTGCTATTTTTCTGGCTGCTTATGAATACCACCGCGATAGAAATTCGGTAGCATTGTACTTATTACGTAAATCCAGTCGGAAAGAATTTATTCATACACCTAATATTATTTTTTAAATTTAGTTGTGTTGACCGTTATTAAACTACGGATTTTTACCTGAATAACGAATTACGGTCACTTGTACATTTTCTGTTACATTACCTTTTCGTTTATGCCTTATTTAAAAACGAAATTTACGTACTTCTTGTCCTCTCATTTCAAATAATTATTATTTAAGATTCTGCTTTAAAAAAAAACTATGTATCGCGGTTTCCTTCGATGCATGCCGACTTGCTTGTTCGTACGTTCGTGGTACAAGCGCGGTCGCCTACCGCGTAGCCAACGCTACCGCGGGAGCCCGGGCGGAAGGCGCGCGCTCTGATTGGTGGGGGCTTTTATTTATTATCTCCTTAACGAAGCTTCGGACAATATTTTCGCTAAGGAAAAAGTTGTTTCAAATCACCCCCTGAGTAACCCCTTTCAAGGAAGTCCGACATTTTTGGGACACCCTGTATACCTTATCCTCTAACGTCATTAGATAGGCTGCAGGGCGCCATAAACACGTGAACGTGTGACGAAGATAGATCAGAATTTATAATTTATTGGGATTTCCTTACTTTTTCCTCATTTTTAGCACACGTGGCAGTCAACTTCAAAAAAGGTAAAAAAATTACGCCAAGTACATGAAATATCTTTGTAAAAAGAAGTGAGATCCCCTTAAAAAAACTTTCAAAAAGTAAAAAAATTACGCCAAGTGCATGAATTATCTTTGTAAAAAGAAGTGAGATCCCCATAAAAAACTTCAAAACAGTAAAAAAATTACGCCTAGTACCTACACGAAATCAAATAAATCACAAAAAAAATTAACATTGTTAATAGTTTACAACGCTCTACTCATTCGTCGAACCTGGCCTTACCGACTGAGTCGGCATCATAACTCCTTCTCCGTCCCACCGGTAATCGTCTCATAAACCGGAGACGGTCACAATGCTATATTTTCTGTAACGACTAAAAGTCCCAACTCTAATTTATATTATACCGACCGCAAGCATCATAGTTCTAATCAATTGAACGCGATCTTTTCATTCGATCCAGTGTTGCATCGAATTTTTTATCAACTAAAGCGCAATTTCCGTTAACTAACCATACGTTATACTGACTTAGCGCCGTAACCGACATCAACAATATATTCTGTTATACCGACCGATGGGTCGCTACATAATTATTTAATGTTCTGTTATATTGATTCAGCGTCATAATTCACACGACTCCGCGTTGTATTCTATGTTCTATTTCGACTTAGCGTCAAATCCTTCTTGAATAAACTATTTTTGTTACTTATTGTTAAAAGAAGGACTCTCGTTTCGTGAAATTCATTTCTTTATCGCACGCCACCCGAACCAATCCCACAATTCCACGGGTAAACCGCTCTACTTGTGGAATCTCTGGTAATTCACGGCAACGTCTGTTCGAGAACGTTACAACTGTGTAAATACCACCTTCAGAGTATCGGACGGTGTTGAGTCATAGATTTTGAGTCGCGCGGTTCGCAACGACCGCATTGCGAGCGCGGTATCCTCCACGCGGGCGAGCGTCGGTTATCTGGACGCTCGCTAGGGGGTCGACAGAGCGTAACGCGCACCGTGTAACCTCGCAAGACGCTTTGTATCTTCGACTACGCCTGTTATCTTTATAATAGAAATGTAAAAGTACCGATTAAACTGTAGATATTAGAGAACGGGGTAAGTGAATATTCCAACAGACGGAATTAATACGCCATCCATATACACAAGTGCAAGGTTCTTAAGTACTATTTTGATCATAGCTTGGAACACTGGAGGGGCATTAACTAAATTAAACGGCACAAAAAAATGTATTGAATAATATTAAGCAGATATATTTTAATACGAATAAATATTTTATTTTATTCAAAATACTTGGTGCTGCGAAACCGAATTGGTGTTGCTAAACTGAATACATATGTATAAATTGCTTTAATCTTTTTCTTTCTTTCTTGTGCGTGCGTTCGTGAATGTGTGTATGTGTGTGTGTGCATATGCTACGTGATATTACAGTTAAATATATGTAGAATAAATATAACTGCATTTGAAATATGTATATGTTTATGTATTTTAGATTGTAAGGGAGTTATTGTAAATTATTAATTAATACTAAGACAATTGATATTTTATCGGTTTCGCAGCGCCAAGTATTTTGAATAAAATAAAATATTTATTCGTATTAAAATATATCTGCTTAATATTATTTAATACATTTTTTTGTATAAGTAGCCATTGTTATAATAGGCGCAATTTTGTATATTAATTTTGTAAAGCTATTAATTAATTTACGACAATGTTTTTAATTGGGATTCTTTTTGAAGGGGAAAAAAAAAGACCGCGATATGAGTAATGGAATGTATGCACACAGCATTTTAGCTGTGTCTATGTAGTTGTGTCATCTTAAGGGCAGTTGGAAAGCACCTTTATGTACTTGCAGCTCATTTTGATTTCACATCTTTTTTTATATTGTTTGTATATTTTTTTCTATTTTTTGGGGGATTTATATTATTATCTTCTAAATATATGTGATATATATTTTCTTCTATTTTTTTTGTGATTTATATTATTATCTTTTATTTTTTGTGATTTTTTTACTTTTTGAAAGTTTTTTATGGGGATCTCACTTCTTTTTACAAAGATAATTCATATTTTCTTCTATTTTTTTGTGATTTATATTATTATCTTTTTTTTGTTGTGATTATTTTACTTTTTGAAAGTTTTTTATGGGGATCTCACTTCTTTTTACAAAGATAATTCATATTTTCTTCTATTTTTTTTATGATTTATATTATTATCTTTTTTTTTGTTGTGATTATTTTACTTTTTGAAAGTTTTTTTATGGGGATCTCACTTCTTTTTACAAAGTACATCTTAACGTAGAACTTACTTATGTAGAAATAGAGTGGCCTTCTGCTACAGTGAGTGTAGAGACTACATAATGTGTCCGAAGGAGGTGAGAGTGTATGGCAGAAAGTCTTGTTGCAGGAAATTTAAATGCTAATGGTAATAATTCAGCGAAAATGAACGAACAGATCCAAAATTTTTAACGCACAATTTATTAGTGTTGGAATAAAATTAATAATTTAGTATGTTTATTGGTGAATTGAAATATTGTTAATGGGAATCTAAAAAATTAATGAATTAATGAGTAGCGTGGCAACTACTCTGGACTTTAAAGTATTACGAAAGTCTTTCACAAAAGATTGAAAAGCATCAAGGGAGATGTGTTTTCAGCGTACTTTCTTCACTAATGTGACTTGCTCTACATTGCAAGCAGTCCACCATAATCTATTTTCTTAATAATTCTTAATGCTATGTCGTTTGACAAATTTTGTAGATTTACCTTATTTGACAAATTTTCAGAAACTTCTGCGAAACAAGATGCTCTGTCTATCTATCTAATCGTCTCCGGACAACCTCCAAGCCTGTGCGTCCCCTTCATTTTTATCCAAGTCCTGTGCGTCCCCTTCATTTTTATCCAAGTCCTGTGCGTCCCCTTTATTTCTATAATATATATAAGCTTTACATAAAAACTCTAAATTGCTGGTATACAAATAAATATCTGGCAATTTAAATGCAAGATGCAATGCAATTTTTTGTTACTACAATATTTATTTTGTACATGCATGGTACAAATTTCCAGAAATTTATGCGAAACAAGATGCTTCTCTGTCGAACCTTCTCCGGACAACTTCCAAGTCTGCGAGTCTACATAAAAAATCTATTAAAAAATTTTGGTGACCCACCTTGTTAATTGAGACAATCATTCAGTCTCCCATGTAGTGTAAAAACTCGTGACATTTCAAATTTGGACAACTTACCTTATTTGACACTTGGCAGGTTATGACGGATTGACACTTGGTATAGGTTATATAAAGCGATGACACTTGGTAGGTTATAAACATAGGTATATGTACAATGGCGGACGCCGATCATACATACACTAGTTTCTTTTGGCTGAAGGTGTGCGTGTAACGCGTATACGTATTATGTTGACGAAAATTTCGCTTGGAGAAGGATAAGGAAAAGAAGAAGAAAATCTTACCGTTTCTGACAGATTCATGAGACGATATTATGATATCTCTGTCATGCATGGACAGATTTTATTGAAATTTGGTCTTATTCGAAAGCTTATATACGGTTTACATAAGAAAAATGCCTTTAAATTTAGAAAATATTGCAGGCGTGATGAGATATTAATGAAATAAGTTTCAGGTTAGGTTGGATTAGCCGTTTCTCCAGTAAATGATAGCGGTAGCGACAGTCGACATATACAGGGTGTCTTTCCTGTACTTGGCGTCGAGACGCTACCGCGTCTCTAGATCTGAGAATAATACCTTGCCACGCCACTTCAAATCTCACTGTGAATATCATACATCAATTTTTTCAAAATCCCTAATATCGACCGTAAAATGTGATCTCCTTGCCGTGGAATGACTCATGTGACTGATATACATATTTCCATTTTAGTAATACGACACATTAAAAACTCCGTGATGGTTTGCTGTATCCGTTTATTTCGTTCTAAAAGGCTTCATGAACGATTTATTTTTCATTGCCCTTTCTACTACAATCGGAATAAACATTCGAAAATAAATACGTCATACAAATGTTTTTAGTCGAACTGTGTCATTTTTTGTATGTACCGATGCGAGCTTCTAATTTCGACGCTTCAGAATTTCATTCAAGTTTCTTAAATTTTGTTTAGCACGACGTGCAACTTTTCCCTCTAGAAGGACTTCTGGTTCACGCTTCAGCAATCGATAAGCCTCAATTAAGCACTTCTTTGACTCCTATTTTAAGAAAAAGAAAAAAGGCTATTAGTACTATTAAAATAGAATATTGAAGGAGAACATTCAAATTTTAATATTTAACATTCGTTTATTTTCTCTGAAAAGTAAAGGACAATGTTATTAGGGGCTAATGTAATCGGCAGAAATGAAGGTTCTATTGGGGAATTTTTTGTAACGAAACTATGCATACAATCTTTTTAAAACTTCAGGCTATACTATTATGTATTTCAAGAAGTAAACAAACATTTTTTTATGTAAAAATTACGCGTTAATTCCAAATTGTGTTAGTGTCTCGGAGCGCCCAAGTTGCTCAACTGCCATGCAGTGTAGGGTCCGTTGTCGTAATCTGAAACCAAAATACCATATAGTTTTGTGTAGTAAATAGGTTTATTTTCTGCCTTTCGGCCTCAAAATGGGGTTACATGTGTTATGTGTGTAAGTGTATCTGGGACTTCAAGATTGTGCTTTCGTTTTGACTTCTTTCTTCATCTTGTTCTTCTTTTCTTCTCCTTTTTTCCAGTACCATACGCATCTACTCTGCTCCTTCTTCTTCTCCCTTTAGTATCCCTCTGATCGTTGAATTTTCTCTTTTCAGCTCCTTACAGTCATGTAGCATGTGACCCAGCGTCTCTCTAGCCCCATTACATAGTCTGCATACTGTCTCTTTTTCTTCCTTCCAGTACTTGCATCCCCGCTCTTCGTTCCCACATCTGAACCTCGCAATCATTCTTTGTTCTCTGCCTCTGTAATTTCCGTTTAGGTAATTTGCTCGCTGGTTATCCCTGATTTCTGTGTAATGTGTGTTATATCTGCCTCCTAGTATTCTGTCGTATTGCCATTGAACCTGCTCTGCCCTGTCTCTTTGCGCTAGTTCCTCAGCAAACTCTCTTCCTCCCCTTCTTTCTATTTCCATTGCTTGGATATCCATCATTTTTTGCCTGTAGTATGAATCTCTCATTTCCTCCCATTTCGACTTTTTCTCTGTTTGCTTCGCGTCTATTTCCCTCCAGCATTCTTGTACTATTTTATTCTTATTCAGCCGTTTCGTTTTCTCCTCATATTTTATTGCTCTTTTCCCCGCTTCTATCCTTACTTTGTCCGTTTTTGTTTCCTCCAAAATTAGATACGCTGGTGTATTAAAGTCCAAACCTAAAGTCCACCTTATGTATTTCTCCTGTATTTTCTCTACCTTTTCTGCTTCCGTCCATCCCCAAATTTCTGACGCGTACAGCAAGATACTTTTCACTATGCTTCTGAATATTCTCATTCTTCTCTCAAAATTGTTCTTGAACATTCTTTGTCCTATTCCCCATATCTGCGCCATTGCTATTCTTGCTTTCTTTGTGACTTCCCTTATATGCATCTCTCTGCCCCCATTTTTCTGGAAATTATACCCTAAATATTTGAACTCTTTTACTTCTTCCAGACTGTGCCCCTGCCAGCCCCATTCTTCTCTCTTCTTCTTTCCTCTTCCTTTATGGAAAATCAACACCTTAGATTTCTCTGCATTGAGTTGCAACCCTTTCCTTTCCAGGTATTTTTCAAATCTTCGTATCATGTCCTTAAGATCTTTTGGTTCATTTGCTAGTAACGCTATATCGTCCGCATATGCTAGAGTCCAGATTTTTTCTTTTCCTATTCTTACTCCTCCCGCTTGGTTTTTCCTCATGGTTTCCTCCAAATCTGCTACATATATTGTAAATAACGTTGGACTCAGTGGGCATCCCTGTCTTACCCCTTTTGTTGTCCAGAATTTGGATGACATTTCTCCGTTTGCTTTTATAGTATTTCTTGTTTCTGTGTAAATTTCTCAAATTCTCGTCCTCAAGCGTGTACTTATTTCCTTTCTCTTCATGATGTTCTGAAGTTTTACTCTATCCACTTTATCAAATGCAGCACTTAGATCCGCGAAAAAGGTATACAGCTTTCCCCCTTTTTCTGTATTTCTCTGTTAGCTACATAGTTCAGAATAAAAATGTTATCTGTTGTCGACCTACCGGTCCTGAATCCTGCTTGTGGTTCTTTTCCAATTCCTCTTTTAATCTTTTTTCCAGGACCATAGCATATATTTTGTACGCTGTGTTTAGGATCGTTATCCCCCGGTAGTTGCTCACCTTTTCTCTATCTCCTTTTTTGAATATTGGTGAAATCACCCCTTCTTTCCACCTCTCCGGGAATCCTTCTCCCTTCCACACCTCATTGAAAATTTTTGTGATTCTTTTTACTATTTTCACGTTACCGTAAATCCAGGCTTCATTTTCTATTTTGTCTTCCCCAGCTGCTTTCTTCTTTTTTAATCTCCTGATTTGTTCCGTTACTTCTGTTTCTGTTATTTCCTCTTCCTCTTCTCCTTCCGTGTTTTCTATTTCTTCCAACTCTCCTACTTCTTTTTTACTGTCGACGCCTTCTAGCAATGTTTTAAAGTGATCCTTCCATTCTTTTAAATCTATTTTATTGGAGATTCCTATTCTTTTCTTTCTTTGTTTATTTATGTATTCCCATATTTGAATTTCTCTTTAATTGCATTATCTCATTTTCTGTATATTCTTGTAATTCCCTTCTCCTTTCTGCGCAAACTTTTTTGTACTCCCTTCTTTTCTTCTGGTAGTCTTCTTTGTCTCCTTTACCCCTTCTCCAGTTCCTCAATGCTATCCTAGCTTCTCTTTTCTTTTTTGTACAATTCGAATTCCACCACTTAAAGCTGCCCAATTTCCATTTTTTTATTTTTACTTCTTCTTTCCGTACTGCATTATTTATTTTTCCTACCATTTCTTCCACCATTTCATTCACCTCCGTCTTATTAAAGTTTATTTTGTTTAATTCCATTTGAAACTCTCTCTTCCCTTCCTCTGTCCAGACTCTTCTCTCTCTCCACCTCTCTTCCTGATTTCCCTCTCGTTCTCTCCTTTTATTTCCCTTATATAGTTCCGCAATCAGAGGCATATGGTCTGACTCCACTCTTTCTTCCACTGTGAATTTGTTGATATCTTCTTTCGCCTCGTTTGTTATTATATAATCAATTACCGTGCTGCCTCTCGGCCCCGTATATGTGTACTCTCCTTTATCATCTCCCTCCATATTCCCGTTCAGAATATTCCATCCTCTCTCCTCCACCATCTCTAATAACAACTTTCCCTCTGTGTTTTTAACTTTGTCTTTTGATCTCCTTTCGCCATACTTTTCTTCTATTCTAAAATCGCCCCCTTGCTGTCCAATTCTTGCATTGAAATCTCCGCCGATGATCAGTTTCACCACCTCCTTCTCCTCTATTATCTGGTCAAGCTCTTCTTTCGTCTCCTTCATGTCTCTGCTGTATACTGTTATTATTCTCCATTTTTCATTTTGTATCTTTATTCTTCTCTCTTGAATATGTTCCGTTCCCGCGTTCGATTCCTCCTCTTCTATGCCCTTTCTTATTCCTGTGATAATTCCGCCTATCGCTCTCCCTTTTTTTCTCTCTCTGGTGGCATATTTACATTTCCATGAGAATTCTCGTGGCAATTTATCTTTCAATCCTTCCCATTGTTTCTCTTCAATCCACGTTTCTACTAATCCTATTACAACGAGTTCTTTTAAGAAATCCCAAAACTGTTTGTCTTTGCTGAATAATCCAGCTACATTCCAGTATCCTATTTTAAATGTATCTATTTCTCTTTGACTTCTTATTCCTTCCCCAATTCTGTGTACCCCCTCTCCCCGCATATCTGCATCCGCAGGCGCGCGGGGAACGGCCGTTGGTACTGCCTTTTGTCGTGCTTTCGTTGTCCTTGTAAGCTCTGCGATCCTCCAATAATTTAGACGATCACAGAACTTTGCCGACTCCAAAAATTTACTTCTTTCAGCCCACCATCCTCTTTCCAAATAAATGTTTTATCGTTGATTTTTACTTTCTTGTACCCAACCTTCACCTTTGCCCCTTGCTCCCTCTCCACCTAGGCAATATCTTTAATATTTCTTTGTATCTCCCTTTCCTTTTTCGTCAGGTCATTGTCAATAAATAGCCTCTTATCTTTCAATGTACTCTTCTTTAGCATTACTGCTCTTTTCTGTTGCCAGCTTCTTAACTTCGCTATCAGTAGCCCTCTTTTATCTCCCATTCCTACCCAATATGCTTCCTCGATTTCTGCTTCTACCTGCAATTCGTGCCTTAACACATACTCCACCGTATCCTTCGGCGTCTCTTTACGCGGTAAATCCTCTCCACTTAGGGTAATATTATTCCTTCTCTCTCTTTTTTCTCTAGCCTCTTCCTTCCTTTCTAACCCCTCCAGTCTTCCTGTCAGCGTTTCTGCCTGAACATTCTTGGCCTCCAGTATTTCTATCCTTCCTCTCATTTCGTTCCTTTCCTTCTCCCATATCTCATCCCTACTCTTCCACTCGTCCCTCAGATCCTGCATTCCCTGCCTCAGATCTCTATTATCTTTTCTCAGCTCTTCCATGTCTTTCTTAACTGCCAGCACAGCTTCGATCAATTTGTCTAATTTTGCATTCATTTCTTTTTCCTGTTCTGTCTTCTGACTCTCCGATGTTTCCGCAGTTCCTATAACTACCTCAGTTTTCTTCGTTGGAGGCGACCTCCCTACTTTCCTTGCTTTTAAGAATTCTTCTTCTATTTCCTTTTCGGCCCTTAACCTCTCCTGCTCCTCCTCGCCCTCCCGTTTCCTCTTGAATGAGTCCAGTATCGAGCCTTCGCTGTCCGCTCTTTTTCTTCCCAGCTGTTCTGCCAACGATGGTCTTCCCCTTCTTCTCGTTTCCTTTTGCACTTCCCCGCTTTCGCCTGCTCGGCTCATTAGAGTCTCCGCTCTTCTTTACCTACTGCTGCCTGCGCTTTGTCTTCTTACTTCTTCCACTCCCCTAGATGTCACTTATCCTTGCCACGTATCTTATACTTCGTGCACTCGTTTCACACCTTCACTTCTTCGCCTTTTATCTCACCCTTAGACCCTTTATTAACTGTCGCTTATACCGTCCACCAATACCTTGTCTAATCCCCTCGTTTTCCACCCAACCTCGTAATTTTCTGCGCACTATTGCCACACTTTTCGTCTATTTCTTTCACCTGTCTGCATACACACGTTATTCTCTCGCACACGTCACGTGGTTCCCCATATAGTTTTGTGTTTTTAATAAAATTACGCTATGGATATAACTCAATCCGGAATAATATTATTAAATTTAATACGTTTTACTGCACAACTAACGTGAAATGTTTTAGTGAAAGACGCAATTATTTTTCAAACACACAGCATTATCTTAATTTTGCATTTCTGAATGCGAATTGAGGTTTTTCCGTAGCGCAATTTGATTAAAAACACAAAACTGTATGATATTTTGGTTTCAGAGCATGACAACGGACCCGAGACTGCACGCAGTGAAGCAACTGTCGCGCCGAGGCCGCTTCGAAACATTTGCGCCATTTGGAATTATCGCGTTATTTTTAAATAAAAAAATGTTTGTTCACTTCTTGAAAAACATAATAATATACCCTAAAAGTTTTAAAAAGATTACATGTATAGTTACTTTACAAAAAATTCGCTAATAGAACGTTGATTTTTGCCGACAACACCAGCCCCCCCCCCCCCCCCCATTATGACCCAGAAGATATTTCTGACCTACGAGCGTGCAGCGATGGCTATACACCATTGGAAAGATCTCGTCAAGATGCGGCAAGCGCAGGCCCAACACGGTTCTGAAATAAAGGTCCTGAGGCACATTTGCCGCTCCAACCTGCAGCAGTATCGCTTACATCCCTCGGCTTTTTCTCAGGTGCCTACCCGAGGTCCACCGGACCAGATAGGATTTTACGACCGGTTTCTTTTAGTCAAAACCGCAAAATTTCGAACGTTGAGGCCACTTTTCGAGGTAAGCCCATCTGATTTCAATGTTAAAAATGGTATCAACCATTCGTCTTGGTACGAGATATTTCCAACGGTGTACAGAAATCGCTGCACGCTCGTAGTTTAGTAATTCCCTCTGGGACTTAACATTATTCATTATTTATGTCACGTACAGTTATCAGACTCAACAATATTGACATCAGATTGATTAAAACATCAAGTAGAAGCTGTTGCTTCCACGGCAATAAACAGGGTGTTCGGCAATAGGTGTCAGAAACTTTAACGTATGATTCTACATGTCAAAACAAGACGAAAATCAAGAATGACGAAATTGCGTTTGAGGATTCGGTTCAGAGTTATTAATTGTTGAAAATACGGGTAAAACGCGACTGTTGAGAATGACGTAGGTTACTGTCGCGGCACACAGTGGTCGGAATAGGGGTAGTAGGGGACATTCGTGTATAACTTTTAAACTATAAAAGATACCGCAATGAAATTTGCGCCAAAAAAAAACAGGAAAAAAATTCATCCTTTCTAATGATATTTAATTTAATATTGTTTACATTTATTTATTTATCAATTTTTTAACTTATTTGTGATAATAAAATTTAATTCTGCTTATTTGATACCTTATTTACAGCTCTTTATGTTACATGCCCCTATCGGTTCATCCCGTGCTTGCTGTCTGCGCCCCGTTTTCCTTCGTATCGGCGATTCGGCGGAATCGCCCCGCGCGTGGCAGTCACGTTGTGCCGAACCCCGAAGCGATCCCGGTAAGCACAACGTGACCGCTGCCGGCCCTGGCCTCGCGACTACCAAATAAGGAGCGATCGACAGGTGCCGACGAGGCAGTTTCCCCAATCGATTACGATTGTACGAGGCTCAGCCCTCAGCCGCGAGCGATCTAGAGGACAGTTCGATTGCGAGTTCGATTTAGGAAGCAACGACGGACAGTCGTGCCGTCGAGAGTTCGCGCCTTCGTCTCCGCGTCCAGCTCAACGCGAATCGCGCTCGGATTATTAGGTTAAGCAAAGTGTATCTTCGTGTAACGGTCGTCACTCCGCCGGTGGTATGGATCGAGGATGGTAGATTCAGTCGGTACGCCAGGGTTCGATGAAATCCTCTCGTTGTCTCGCTTACTTCGTTTATTGTCTTGGTCTTACAGCTATTGATATGTACACTATTTACAATATCGGCGGTAGTCGCCTTTCTACGCGTTATCGTCCCTTCGGTTTATGGGCGTCTCTTTAACGGGACGGGATAGAGGCCGGGCAGCGTCCAAGCGCTTCTATATCGGAACGGTAGGGATAGAGACCGGGCAACGTCCAGGCGTCTCTGTGGAGGAGCGGGATGGTGAGACGGGGCAACGACCAGGCGTCTCGGGGCGGAACGGTAGCGATTGAATGGTCGCTCGGGTACGCGGACTCTTCTCCAGTTTGCATGCACCGGGCAGCTTCCAGGCAGGCGGCTGGTGGTGGGGAGTCCGTAGTCCCACTTAAACTGCCTACCTCAGTCGCGGGGCTTATGTCCCGATTCTTAGAAATTAACAGCTGCGAGAAATCCACTATAAGCTTAATAATACAAAAGATATATAGATGAATATGATATGCCGTGGTAATAATGGTAATTATAACAGCTTACAATGATTGATGGTTAATGATCGTTGGTCACTGAATTTAAATATAATTTTAATGTGTTTAATGAAACCTCGCGAGGTAACTCTTGGTTCACTGAGTTCCGTAGAAGAAGAGCTCTGGCCTCTCGGGGCCTTGTATTTATACTATTTTTCGGGATTGTCAGGGGTGAAGGGTAAGTGCGGTACGCACCTTGACTTGTTTTCGCATGATTCTGTAGAAGAAGGTGTGCTGAAAATATTCCAATTGGTTCGAACATGGAACTCGATGGAACTTGAAAGATATCGCTTCCCTCCGGGTGCTTTCCGGCTAGATTAAAGTACGGCCTAATCACGCCTATTCCGAAAAAAGGTTCGTCAACAGACATATCTAATTATAGACCGTTCACCATTCTCACTACCATCTCAAAAATTTTCGAGCGCATTGTTGCAGATAGACTATCGGCTGCCATTAATAACCTAATAGTTGAACAGCAACATGGTTTTATGCCAAAACGATCAACGGTCACCAACTTAGGTGCTTTCACTCAGTATGTTGCGAAGTCGCTCGAGGACTCTATTCAGGTTGATGTAATATATCTTGATTTTCGCAAAGCCTTCGACTCGATTGATCATGGCATATTATGCAATAAACTTAAGGAACTTGGCATTAGCGATAGTCTTCTGCGCTGGATTAGTAGCTATTTGCATCAGCGCTCTTATGCAGTAAAAGTTGGCAGTTCGATATCAACTACTTTCTGTTCTGCATCTGGTGTTCCACAAGGTTCCCACCTCAGCCCACTGTTATTTTTACTATTTGTTAATGACATCGCTAACGTTATTCTAAATGCCAGATTTTTACTTTACGCCGATGATATTAAATTATTTAAGGCTGTCTCATCGTTGCATGACGCGCAGAACTTGCAAGCGGATCTGAGTCGCGTTGAAAGCTGGTGTGCAGGTAACAATTTGGGACTTAACACCAGTAAGTGTTATGTCATGCGTTATTACCGTGGCTCTTGTCCACTTGTTGTTGATTATAGCCTTGGCAACTTAGCTTTGCAATCTGTAGACACCATTGACGATTTAGGTGTCCGCTTCGACAGAAAGTTAATTTTCTCTTCACACGTCTCTTTCGCCTGTGCCAAAGCGCCCAGAGCTCTGTACTTTATTAAGCGCGCAGCTTCCGATTTCAAGCGTATTTTCACTCTTAAAACATTGTATCAAACTATCGTGTTACCGCATCTAACCTACTGCTCCGTAATATACTATCCCTTATACGCGAAGGATTTCAAACATCTGGATAGGATTCAGCACCTATTCTTACGTTTCGCTGCATTTAAGAGGGGCACTCCCATGAGCCGTATTGAACATGATTACGGGGCTATACGCACTGCACTTGGGCTGCTAAACATATGCGATTACTTTAAGTTATCTGACATCTGCTTTCTATATAACATCTTAAATAGCCGAATCGATTGTAGTGATTATCTGGGTTCTATAAATTTGTGTGCGATGTCGCGTAACTTGCGTCGTAAGCTCTACTTTCGGATAGAATGTCCTAAGTCTCATTACGGTATGCGTGATCCCATTCACAGATGCCGCGAAATGGCGAACTCTTTCTTCCCTTGTTTAGATCTTTTTAATGGGTCGCCTCAACGGCTGAAGGTGCAAGTTATCGCCGAACTAGAGCGCAGACTGCCATAATGTGTTACTACTTCTCCTTTAGCTTTCATTATTTTTCCTTCTTCTCTTTTTAATTCTATGTATATATTTTTCTCATCCGTCATAACTGCTTATGTCACGTCCCGGGTAATGGATAACCTTATCCTAAAACGCGGGAAGTTTGAATGACTATCTATAATGGTTCGTCACTGAGGGTAGCTCGTCAAGTCGATTACACGCCTTCTAACGCCCACCACCCAATGATTTATCTAGACTGATGGTCGACTAACTTATTTACCGAGGGAGGGATTTGTTTAATCAGCAGACCTTGAGAATAAACTTAATTTATTTATAATGAACAGTAGAGTCCTTAATCTTACCTTCGTTATGAATGATCGAAGTTGGTTATAATATATCTTTAACGATGTAAATGAAATAACTATTATTAACTTATATACTTGTTACAATTTAAAAGGTATACGCAAAGATAACGAACTGAGTTGACTATCGAAGTCCCATCGACTGCGCTAACGATCCCTGCAGTCTTACTTATATAGATTTTGATCAAGAGCGCCAATTATGGTGGGGTTCGCTTGGTGACAGTCGATCGATATTCAATCAATGCGGCGATCCGAACACCCCTCGAGTCACCCCGCAATCCGTGGAATCGTCTTCCACGTATAGCGGTTGTTATTCGAGGAAACACGGTGTGAGTTGGCTTCTTATCGCTTTACTAGCGAACAGTCCGCGCGTGAGAATTAGCGAAATGTAATTCGATCTAACTTGTAATAAAATGAATATAATGGTAACATGAAATTAATATTTGAAATTCGTAACCCATCGCGAACTGTTTGCTCAGTCGTTTTCAAAATTGTTCTTTAATATAGAAATAGGTTAATTGCGGCTATAAAATAAGAATAAGCGAAATACAACTATAGTTACATATCTTAATTCTACGCCCTCTATAAACGGTGTATGTTACACCTTTCCTCCTCGGAGAAATAAATTTCGGCATTGTAAATGCGAAATTTATTTTATATTTCACTTATTCTTTTACAAAGATCTGAATAATTGACCGGTTGGACCTGAATTGGTGTTGTTGACTGCGATGGCGGTGGAGCGGATGAAGTTGAGATTTCCTCCAGGGGTTGTCTCGTGTCCTGTTTAGGTTGCTTTGAGGTAGTGTCTCCGGCTTCCGTTTGAGGTTGTTTCGCCAGATGGATTAGAAGATGGGTGATGGAGCTCCATAAAGCTCCAACGAGATGCAGGCTGCATCCATATACCATGTGCAGAGTATACCCGTGTACGAAAGTATCTATTATTAATTTCACGGCTCGTATTAGAATGAAGATCGTAAGGACCCCTGCGCTGAATGATCCAAAAGTTATGAATCCCTTCCAGAGTTTTGCGGTGGTCCTTTCTGCTATCTGCCTTATAGAAGCCTCATCAAATAGTCCGGTGATTGATATTGCGTCGGTTGGTATGTTTTGTCCGGTTACCCCTCTGGCTATGGAGTTTAACACCGCTGGTTTTTCGGCTGGGAACATAATATGATTACGTAGTTTTTCTAAATCCTGTTCAGAATAAATTCCGCTGGTTGCCAATGAGTTGGGTATTAAATACTTCCATGTTGGGTGAGTAAGGGGTTTAAGGTTCTGTGGTGCTATTGCCTCTGATGGATCAGGTGTAAATTTAATCCAATTATCTTCGATTCGGTACATCACCGGCAGAATTACGTTGCATTCTTTCATTGTGCCGAATTTCGTAATGATTCTTGATTTTGGTATCAAAAATACTGACTGATTTTGATGCGTGACAGGCAATTCATTATAACATACCTTCGTGTGTCGTACCTTGACTTCCACTGGAATGCAGCGGACTATGTGTATTACCTCTCCAGCATTGATAGCGATGTGTCCTGGTGCCTTCGTGATTACGTAGGCCAATTCGTCGGGAACTAAGGATGCAATGGTCAAGGCGTTTTTTAGGACCTGTTGCTCTAAAAGACATTTTTGTAAAATAATATCTTGGTACAGAGTATTCATTTGCGTTCGTATATGTTTTTCCACGTAAACGAATTTTGAATTTACGTAGGCAAATATATCTAAATTATCCACAGGGACATTTGTCTTGTGCAAAAATGTGTTTCCCGGTTGGGTTTCAATTATAAAGAGTTTTGGGTGTTCTGTTCGAAGTAGGGTATAACCACAAAGCGATTGTTCTGTGGTTTTGGTTAATGCAAATGTTATGTCGTCCGTAGTTAGAGAATAGACTACTGGTGCCATTTCTTGTGTGTTCTCTAAAGTTTTTATCGCATCTCCCTCATATAAAACGCTGTATTGGCTTAGTTTGCAAGAATCCAAGGGCATTGGTCTCCAAAAGGTGTGTCCATCCTCAAGGTCGATGCAGGTCGTTTGTAAAAGATCGCAGGTTGTTCCTGATGGTAGAGTAATACGCCCAGTGTTTAATTTTACTGCCACACTCGATGTTCGGAGTTGGATTTCAATAACAGCTTGGACCAAAGCGTTGTTCCAGGTGCCATATGGGTCCGAATATTGTGCCCCTGAGCACCTTCCGTCTATACCAGCCGAACCTGCGAGCGTTGCACTACGGAATGTTGTTGAATTAGTAACAATCCCAGAGAAGTACACCCCGTTCCCTAGGCTAAGGGTGCCATCTTGATGCATCTGCAGACATTTGGTGTATGATATCTCTTGAAGATATTCCATCTGGCCATTATGTACGATCGAAACATGTGAATGCATTCCGCAATAATATATAATTCGCCTGATTTTGACTTTACACTGAATGATTTGTGTATGGTCATATTCCGATAATTGAAGCAGTTGTATATAAGTTTTTGTTGAGTTTACTGAGTTGACAACTATGTCACATTCATCAACGTCCAACAGTGATATCGTTGTATGATTCAATTTGGATCCACCGCAGTCAAACCCAATTAGGGCGGTCACGTACAATATTAAGTTAACCGTGATGAGTCCAGTAGTTAGGCTATGCCGATTCTAGACCATGGTGCTCGAGGGGGTGAGGCGGGGCGGGGGGTACCGCGTTCTTCGGCGAGGGCGAGGGGGTGAGGTGGGGAGGGGGGTACCGCACGCTCTTCGGCGAGGGCGAGGGGGTGAGGTGGGGAGGGGGGGTACCGCACGCTTTTCGGCGAGGGCGAGGGCGAGGGGGTGAGGTGGGGAGGGGGGGGGTACCGCACGCTTTTCGGCGAGGGCGAGGGGGTGAGGTGGGGAGGGGGGGTACCGTGCTCGTAGGTGAGGGGGTGAGGGGGGGATGGGGGTACCGTGCTCGTTGGAGGGGGTGAGGCGGGGAGGGGGTACCACGTTCGTGGGTGAGGGGGATGACGTCACAGGGGAGGGGGAGAATTTTCAAATTTTCAAGATGGCGTCGCGCGCATTTCGTATTGGCGCCATCTATTGGATGTTTAAGGTACTTTGGATCCACGTCGATATTTGGGCATGCGTTGGTAAATTTCCTAGATTTTTAGTACATTTCGTATTGGCGCCACCTGTTGGATGTTTAAGGTACTTTGAACATGAGTCGCCGCCGCGCAATCTCCGCACGCGTGTGGGATCGGGGCGCAGGCGCGACCGCGAGCGAATCGTGGAATTTCGAATTTCGTCTTCGATGCTGATTTCTGAGAAAGAGGGTGGTATAGAATTTCTGAGAAAAGATAATGAATCATGGCGCGCGATAGGATTGAACACGTTTTGAAACCTATGTGCATACCATTCATGCAGGATGTTTATATCGTGACATAAACATAGAACGATAATTATTATAAATCAATCGTCGCGGCAGCCCATGGAGTGAATATATAGCGATAAGTATTCGGTGGAGAGTTCCGAGTATTTAATTTATGTAGTAAACATAACATTGCACCGCGCCATGCAGTGTGTTTATATTTGAGCAGGATTGAACGCGATTTGATCTTTGAATCGTGGGATCGATACAGCGCACGTGCAATGACGTAAACATATAGCGATAATTATTCGGGGGAAGAGTTCCGAGTATTTTCACGATCGAGAACAGGGCGACGTCTCAAGCATCCTTCTCGAGGGGCTGTAAGTTGAGTGGCGTGGGAGTGTCGAGTATTTAATTTATGTAGTAAACATAACATTGCACCGCTCCATGCAGTGTGTTTATATTTGAATAGGATTGAACGCGTTTGGCGCCTACGTGCATGCTCTTCATATTTGATTCGTGGAATCGATACAGTGCACGTGTAAGGAATAAATGAATTATACGTTGCGTTCACGCAAGCAACTAAGCGATAATTATTCGGGGCAGAGTTCCAAGCATTCTCACGATCGAGAACAGGGCGACGTCTCAAGCATCCTTCTCGAGGGGCTGTAAGTCGAGTGCCGTGCGGGGGTGCGTAAGGGCAAAAGAATTCGTACATGAACCCCAAGACATCTGGTTTACATCAGACCAATGCTAGGACCACACACATATTGCCTATCCGGAAACGCGATAGACATTTGTCTAGACCATATCTCTAAGAATTAATATTATGTACGAAAAGGATATTATAAATGATTCGTCACAGGTATTAATGTGAAAGTTATACATTTATTAAAACATTATGAAATTTATACATTTATTATTAAATCTTACATTTATCATTAAAACATATATGTATGTACTATAGTGGTACATGCTTTACATCACGCAGCATGGCTTGCATTCCTAACGCGATCAATTCGCAATCGATCAAAGAATGCTGTTCGAAGTGGTCGCTTTCGGAAATTAATTTCACATAATCTGTCGGCGCGGTAGCGCTGCGTAGAACGTCCACGAAGGTAGCATATTTACTACTTACAGAGTACATATTATCACTTAGCCAGGTGAACATATGTTCAATGCAATGTTCGTACGCGAATAGTTTACGCAAAGTGACTTCAGTCATATATACGTAAGCGTGATTATCGGTGATTTTAATAAGTTGGTCATTGTGCATACTCGTGAAGTCTAGTCGTAAATGATCAATTATTATGTGGGTTTGAGGCGATGTTGCGTTGCTGCGTAATCGTTGGAGTATGTCAGCCTTATTTTGCAGTAGGAGCTTCCACGTAGACATCGAAAAGCTCAACTCGCTGCCTTTATTGTCAGCTATGGCGATCTCGACGCGGCACGAATCCATGCCAATGCGTATTCCAATAGTTAGACGTTTATAAGCTGTCGCCGTCAGCGGATAATCACGCCCCAGGACCCGTACAATTAACGGTTTCGGCGTTTTCAATGTTTTTGGTGTTGCGGATTCAGAACTGTAAGAAACATACATATAGAATGAATACATCATACGTTTCCGTTTACAGTGATTGAAATAAGTGAAAGAAAGAAATAAGTTAAAAGTGCACTTACGAGGCGACCGACCGCTCCAAGGTAATCCTGACTCCACGCTATCATTTCGTGTTCGCGTTCCATCTGTAACAACGTACGAATCGATTAAAACATTGTTGAATTGCACCAATATATTTTTTTTTATATAACACCGCTTACGATGTGTTTAATTGCGAGCCTGCGCTCCACGCGCCAAGCCTTCACTAGATTGTCGCGCTCGCACTGAAACAAACGCATGACGTAGTTAGAAACCATTCCAATTGAAAACGCGCAACCAATTCAATTATATAAAAACCATACTTACAATATTTTCCATTAAATTATTCCGCTCCGCGTACCAGGCACGTTCAATTTCCCCGTGCCGTTGCTGAAACAAACACACAACTTCGTTAAATTTTTTTTCGAATACGCGCACCAATTCAATTTAAATCAACTATACTTACAATGCATCGCTGCATCTCGAACGCGTTCATCCCACGCGTCACTGGTGTTTGTATGTAATAAATGTTGCTCATTTTAAAACTGTCCCGTGCAGCGGTGGTCTACACCCTTATATACACTACACTTCCCCACCCTAGAACGAATGCCCTGTGCGTTGCAAGGGTAGGGTAGTTTCCAAATAGGATAGTCTTGAGGTAGGGTGGGGATGACCATACATCGCAGCTTCTTCTTCTTCTTCTTCTTCTTCTTCTTCTTTTTTTCTTATTCTTATTAATCGATGATTTTATAATTCGAGACTAATTATTATAATGCTTATAGTTTACTTTTATGATTCACACCGTGAATCGTCTCTAACTCTTCTGTTGTATGCATACTCCATGAATTTGTAGTGCATACTATTTGAATTTGTCACGTATTCTCAACTCTTGCGTTATATACATACGTACCTTGATCATCGCCATCACTGATGTAATTTACTTACACACATTAACGTATACTTCCACACATTAACGTATACGTGTACGTGAATCAGTATAAAGTGACGTCGGTCAGTCTCGTGTACTTCATTACACCACGTACGCTTGAGTGTTAAGTATCGTTCGCGTCAATTTTTTTTGTTCGATGAACATAGCGCATATTGCATTTCAAAATGTCAAAACGCAGCTTAAACGAATCATCCTGCACATCCGTCAACGATGGTGGGTTTCCAAATAAACGTCAACAACAACAAGATCTTAATCAACAATTCGATATGAGGTACGTACGCGTTACTATACACTTTTAACTTATTTCTTTCTTTCACTTATTTCAATCACTGTAAACGGAAACGTATGATGTATTCATTCTATATGTATGTTTCTTACAGTTCTGAATCCGCAACACCAAAAACATTGAAAACGCCGAAACCGTTAATTGTACGGGTCCTGGGGCGTGATTATCCGCTGACGGCGACAGCTTATAAACGTCTAACTATTGGAATACGCATTGGCATGGATTCGTGCCGCGTCGAGATCGCCATAGCTGACAATAAAGGCAGCGAGTTGAGCTTTTCGATGTCTACGTGGAAGCTCCTACTGCAAAATAAGGCTGACATACTCCAACGATTACGCAGCAACGCAACATCGCCTCAAACCCACATAATAATTGATCATTTACGACTAGACTTCACGAGTATGCACAATGACCAACTTATTAAAATCACCGATAATCACGCTTACGTATATATGACTGAAGTCACTTTGCGTAAACTATTCGCGTACGAACATTGCATTGAACATATGTTCACCTGGCTAAGTGATAATATGTACTCTGTAAGTAGTAAATATGCTACCTTCGTGGACGTTCTACGCAGCGCTACCGCGCCGACAGATTATGTGAAATTAATTTCCGAAAGCGACCACTTCGAACAGCATTCTTTGATCGATTGCGAATTGATCGCGTTAGGAATGCAAGCCATGCTGCGTGATGTAAAGCATGTACCACTATAGTACATACATATATGTTTTAATGATAAATGTAAGATTTAATAATAAATGTATAAATTTCATAATGTTTTAATAAATGTATAACTTTCACATTAATACCTGTGACGAATCATTTATAATATCCTTTTCGTACATAATATTAATTCTTAGAGATATGGTCTAGACAAATGTCTATCGCGTTTCCGGATAGGCAATATGTGTGTGGTCCTAGCATTGGTCTGATGTAAACCAGATGTCTTGGGGTTCATGTACGAATTCTTTTGCCCTTACGCACCCCCGCACGGCACTCGACTTACAGCCCCTCGAGAAGGATGCTTGAGACGTCGCCCTGTTCTCGATCGTGAGAATGCTTGGAACTCTGCCCCGAATAATTATCGCTTAGTTGCTTGCGTGAACGCAACGTATAATTCATTTATTCCTTACACGTGCACTGTATCGATTCCACGAATCAAATATGAAGAGCATGCACGTAGGCGCCAAACGCGTTCAATCCTATTCAAATATAAACACACTGCATGGAGCGGTGCAATGTTATGTTTACTACATAAATTAAATACTCGACACTCCCACGCCACTCAACTTACAGCCCCTCGAGAAGGATGCTTGAGACGTCGCCCTGTTCTCGATCGTGAAAATACTCGGAACTCTTCCCCCGAATAATTATCGCTATATGTTTACGTCATTGCACGTGCGCTGTATCGATCCCACGATTCAAAGATCAAATCGCGTTCAATCCTGCTCAAATATAAACACACTGCATGGCGCGGTGCAATGTTATGTTTACTACATAAATTAAATACTCGGAACTCTCCACCGAATACTTATCGCTATATATTCACTCCATGGGCTGCCGCGACGATTGATTTATAATAATTATCGTTCTATGTTTATGTCACGATATAAACATCCTGCATGAATGGTATGCACATAGGTTTCAAAACGTGTTCAATCCTATCGCGCGCCATGATTCATTATCTTTTCTCAGAAATTCTATACCACCCTCTTTCTCAGAAATCAGCATCGAAGACGAAATTCGAAATTCCACGATTCGCTCGCGGTCGCGCCTGCGCCCCGATCCCACACGCGTGCGGAGATTGCGCGGCGGCGACTCATGTTCAAAGTACCTTAAACATCCAACAGGTGGCGCCAATACGAAATGTACTAAAAATCTAGGAAATTTACCAACGCATGCCCAAATATCGACGTGGATCCAAAGTACCTTAAACATCCAATAGATGGCGCCAATACGAAATGCGCGCGACGCCATCTTGAAAATTTGAAAATTCTCCCCCTCCCCTGTGACGTCATCCCCCTCACCCACGAACGTGGTACCCCCTCCCCGCCTCACCCCCTCCAACGAGCACGGTACCCCCATCCCCCCCTCACCCCCTCACCTACGAGCACGGTACCCCCCCTCCCCACCTCACCCCCTCGCCCTCGCCGAAAAGCGTGCGGTACCCCCCCTCCCCACCTCACCCCCTCGCCCTCGCCCTCGCCGAAAAGCGTGCGGTACCCCCCCTCCCCACCTCACCCCCTCGCCCTCGCCGAAGAGCGTGCGGTACCCCCCTCCCCACCTCACCCCCTCGCCATCGCCGAATTCCAAGGACGTTAGAAATAGTACGAGTTCCTCGAGTGCTAGCAAAATGCAATCGGTGCACGTCTTTCGCGATCGCTCGTTATTATTAGACGTTTCAGAGCCGTAGCCGTTGTTGTTGTTGTTGTTGTTGTTGTTGTTGTTGTTGCTACTGTCGGGGATCATCATCGTCGTCGTCGTCGTTGTCGCAGACCCTCTGTCGCAGTCGTAAACTCTTCGAGTCTATCTTTCAAATGATCGAAGCGTCGTTCCATCGCGTTATTTAAGTTATCCTCTAGCCGAGACAATTGAGCGGTAACGATATCCGACATAGTTCGTTGTACTCGCGTCTCGAGTTGAGATCGTTGATGCTCGGCGTCCAACCGTGCGTTCGCGATAGCTATTTCGAGTTTTCGCGTAATGCGCTCGTCCACCGAGGACAATAGTCTCGTCGTAGTCATCGTTGCTTCGTTCATGTTATTGTTGTTGTTGCTGGTATTATTGCGTAACGAGGTGCCAAACTTATTCACCGACATAACGATGCGCGCGTGCTCGAACGCTACTGATGCTAGGATCATCGGAATGTTCAATTTAAGATGAATCCGTCCTCGCGAAGTTCCTCCACGATGGATGTGATTTCATTATCGTGACCCGTGTGACCAGCCGCGCGCGATGCCGTGAGCAGCCCGAGTCTATCGACTAATTCATTCGGATCGTCCCAGTATACGTAATCGACCGCGTTATCGGTGACAGTCATCGAATAGTCGATGGGTAATCCTCGACCTTGATGCGTGCCCGCGGCGTCCGCGATGTACGCGGTGTCCGCGGCGTCCGCGGTGTCCGCGCCGTCCGCGGTGTCCGCGCCGTCCGCGCCGCGCTCGCGCCCGCGCCCGCGCCCGCGCCCGCGCCCGCCGCCGCCGCCGCCGCCGCCGCCGCCGCCACGCCCGCCGCCGCCACGCCCGCCGTCCCTGACGCGTCTGACACCCGGTGTCCGCACCCCGCCGATCACCGAGGACACGATTTTCGTATACTTGTACCCCTTGTTACCCAGCGTACGCTTGCTGGGCGAATGATTTCGCTTGTGCGCACTAGTAGCCAACAAGATGCGACGGTACGAGCGAAGATCCGCGTCCGTGTACGTGCGATCGTTGGGTATTCGCATGAACAGCAATTCGTACAAGCCCCGAGTCCCCGCGTATCGAGTTCCGTTCACGCGAACGTCGTCGCTGTTCGGGTCGATGGTGAGCACGGAATCGCCGATCATTAGGTCTTCGTCAGACCCCAAGTATACGCCGTATACGTTATCGATGCGTTTCTTGGTGTCTGTGAAGAACAGTCGTAGATATTCTCGCGACAAGGGTCCTTTGGCATTCCGTACATATACAGTGACATCATCGACGGGGCTACGCAGCGCATCCAAATCGCTAACCCTTGTCGGCGGCTCATCATCCTGAATTTTTTCACTGTTTTCATCGTCAACAACATCATCGTCAACAACAACATCGTCAACATCATCATCAACGTTGTTGACGTCGATATCATTGTCGTTGTCGCTGTCAGTGTCGACGTCGCTGTCGTTATCGTTGTCATTGTCGTTATCGTTGTCATTGTCGTCATTGTCGCTAGATGATGGAAGGTTATTCGAACGTTCCATGGATGTAGTCGGGGTAGCAGTTCGAAGTCGCTTCGATGATTGATGTTGACCATATTCGTATTCTCTCTTCACAGGTCGCGATCGAGGCGTTGAGCGTGTTTTCAACGCGGATGTGTTCTCGATTAATCGTTTCAGTGGTTCGACGATGGGGCGCGTGCTCACCTCCACAGCCGCTTCCGTAGCCATTTTACCAATTTTCAAGGCCAAGCACTTTTTACGTATAACGTCGCTGACTTTGGCGATTTCTACCTTCGCGTTCACCTTCGAATCCACACCCCGACGACGTTTTCCTCCTTTTTGACATTTAGCTCCCTTTTGTCGATAACGTCGGCGTTGTTTTCGCGTATGCTTCGCGTCGACGTTACTCGAGGTTAACGCAGTCGTTGTCGTCGAATCGTTAGACATTTCGTGTTGCTCGATGAACGACTCGCGGTTTACTAATGTCCGCGAGCTACGACGAACTCGTTAAATCCTCTTCGATATCGCCCTTCGTACATGGAACTATCCTTATCGATCACCACGAAATCGTATCGTCGACGCCAACATCTCGCGCACAAGTCGTTGAACGACTCGAACGTCATGTCTGTATTCACGTGATCGTTGTACACGCGACGCAAGTTCGTACCGTCTTGTTTGAACAGCATAAGAAAATTCACGTTGTCCCTGATCAAATGTTTAGGTATTCTAGCGTACGACTGACACAAATAAAAGCAGTCCACATTCGCGTGTCGACCCATGGAGAAATATTCGCGGATCGCGTTCTGTTCGTCGCACGCCACGTCATCGAACACGAAGATCGAGTCAGGTCGAGCGTCTCTCGGTGGGACGATCTCGGCGTTGTCCGAGTATGGAAAGTATTCGATTCCGTCGACGAGCGACAACACCTGCTCCAGATATCGATACTTTGGCTGATGCAACGATTTCGAGTACACGTACACATTCTCGAAACGTAAACCGTTCGGGCTCTCTAACATGCTCAGAAGTACGTTCGTTTTTCCGCAACCGGACGGCCCGCAAATCACGCCTCGCACGCTGTTCGGCAGCAACGGGCCGTGTCTGTTCGATCGACTCGCATCCCTATCATCGTCGAGCATTCTGTTCGCGGTCACGCGAATAACGCCCGGCTGTTTCGCGAATCGCATGACGAGGGACTACTATTTATATTCGTGGCACGCGTCGCGCATGCCACAACCACTCTGATCGGTGGAGCGCGCGTACACGTTTATTAGTGTAGTAGCTTTCCTGATTATTCTAACGCAGGTGTATGATCGCATCAACGGCCGCGGTGTCTCATGGACTAGGGCTGAATCGAAAGAATAAGAAGATCGGATTGGGTCTCGTGAACGGAATCATAAACCGCTTACCGTTCGAACTACACGTCCCGGGTTATCAGTTTTGCGGACCTGGGACGCGTTTGCTAAAGCGATTGGCTCGTGGCGACGAAGGTGTGAACCCGCTGGACGCTGCGTGCCGCGACCACGATATCGCGTACTCTCGTCGAAAGGATTTGGAGGGACGACACGAGGCGGATCGCGCGTTAGCCGAACGAGCGCGAGAACGAGTGTTCGCGAACGACGCGACCTTTGGCGAAAAAGCCGCTGCGACTGGAGTGTGGGCAACGATGAAGGCTAAGACCAAACTCGGCATGGGTATGAGAAGGACGAGACGTAAACAGAGAAAGGCTGGAAGGAAAAAGAGAAATTCTGGAGGAAAACATCCGCAACGGCGACGACGACATCGTAATCTACGAGTGGCTAAACGCGGTGGATTTCTTCCATTTCTTCCGTTCGTGCTGCCTGCATTATCGGCTATCGGAGCATTGGCCGGTGGAGCGGCTGGTATAACCAAAGCGGTCAACGATTCGAGGGCCTCTCGAAAACAGCTGGAGGAGACGTTGCGTCATCATCGGGCTATGGAAGGGCGTGGAATGCATCTGACACCGTACAAGCGAGGCGCTGGCATGAATCCTAGACGCCGACGCCAACGACGACAGCACTCAAAGAAAAAAAAAAAAAAACGTCGATCGAGTAGCCGCGTGGCGACGGTGGCAGCGATAACGCAACAACCTATGACGAATCTGCAATTAGAGCGCGAGTGCGCTAGCGTACCGTTCTTTCGAGGGGTGTTTATGCGCGACACGCTTCCTACGCGCGTACTAGCCAACGAATGTGGTATCGCGAATCTTGACGAGAATCGAGGCGCCGGTACGCACTGGGTCGCGTACGCGAAACGCGGGCTACGAGTACAGTACTTTGATAGTTTCGGGAATCTGCGACCTCCCACGGAATTGATTTACTATTTCGGACGCGGAACAACGATCACGTACAATCACGATCGTTTTCAACGTTTCGACGAGATGAATTGCGGTTCCTTATGCGCACAATTTTTGCATAAAAAATCTATGGAATTATGGCCTATGTACTAAGATTATGCTACGATGTATCCATACGTAATGATGCTTCATATATCCTATAATAAAGAAACATAATTTGACGATAAATTGACGAGTATTCGAACGCGCGCGTCACTTTCTCGCTCTCCGCCTCGCGAGTGTAATCGATATGTCGTTCACGCTCACGTTAACGGGCCGTAGCAGCGTGCTCACGGTAAACTATTTTCCTCCGATAGATTTGAGCGATGGTCAGTATGAATTAGGACTCGCGGACTTGGAGACGTTTCACACGATACCGAACATTGACTCGAGCAACGATAAATTCTACTTCATCGTCTACAACGCCGAGAACAACATCGTCGACGTCGCTCATGAATACATTGCGATACCTCACGGTTCATACGAATTAGACGCTATCGCCGAGCACCTGAAGCAGCGATTACTCGATCGACATCCCCGAAGTATCGATAACAACGATGCAAATGAGAATGATGCCGACAAGTATCCTCTAATGCTGCGAGCTAACAACAACACCATGAAAAGCGAGCTGTACTGCGCGTTCGCCGTGGACTTTACGCAACCAAACAATGTGGGCTCGTTGCTAGGATTTTCCCCGAATCGCGTTTTATCACCAAGAACCTGGCACGAGTCCGACGTACCCGTGAACATTATAAACGTTAACGTGATCAGAGTAACGTGCAACGTCACTACCGGTGCGTACAGCAACGACAAGCCGGTACACACGATCCATGAATTTTCACCTCGCGTGCCACCGGGATATAAGATATCGGAAACCCCGCGACACGTCATTTACCTGCCGATCGTTGCACGAGCAATACACGATCTAACGTTGTGCATCGTCGATCAACACGAGCGCCCTATAGATTTCCGCGGAGAAGAAATAACGATTCGTTTGCACGTTCAACGACGTCCGCGCGATAGGCTAGCGTAACTACACGTGTGCGCGCGTGTGTAGTATGTTAGTGTTAGATCATACATACGAATCATCAATCATAGCTGCCGCTGCTACTCCTAACGTCTCTGTGTCGCGTCATCGGCGCAACCCTTTATCGGCGTGCAAAAGTAGCAGAATAAAGGCGGGTGGAGCGATAAGAAGAGGATCGGTAAGAAGCGCAAGAAAGTCATTGACTCGTAGAAACGCGCGTTTTCTACGATCACTAGGTTTCATCGTCGCCCATTAGACAAGCTGTGAGTGACACGCAACCGCGATGTCTTTTATTCTGGACGTGGCGAATACGCCAACCTTTGATAATCGTATCACGAAAATCGAGTTACACACGTACAATCCGTACGCCAACACGACGTTCGATAATAGCGACGAGATAAGAATACCCATACAGCAGCAAGATCTGTACACGCTTCCGTGCGAAAGTTTTCTATACATCGAAGGTCGTGGCACGTTAACGACGCAAGACGCGAAAGGCCAGGCAACGTCGGCGAGTGCTGTTCTCGACAATAATTGCGTCGCGTTCATGTTCGATGAGATTCGATACGAATTGAACGGTGTTGAGATCGATCGTTGCCGAAATCCTGGAATCGCTACCGCGTTGAAAAATTACATTTCGTTGTCTGTCGATAGAAGCAAAGTGCTCGCGAATGCCGGTTGGGATCATACCATCGCGTACGATAAAGACATTTTTCATTCGGGCGCTTTCAATTTCTGCGTACCATTGAACGTTCTGTTAGGTTTCTGCGAGGATTACAAACACATCGTGATGAACGCGCGACACGAGCTGATCCTTATTCGATCACGAGTCGATGCGAACGCGATGTACGGTACATCGGTCACTGCGAGGCCGAAACTAGACATACGCAAGGTGCAGTGGCGTATGCCCCACGTCGCTTTGGAGGAAGTGAATAAACTATCGATGCTACGTATCCTGGAAAGTGGCCGACCGATCGCGATGAGTTTCAGATCGTGGGACTTGTACGAGTACCCGTTGCTGCAAGCGACAACGAAACATACGTGGACCGTGAAAGCTACGTCGCAAATCGAGAAACCTCGATACGTGATATTCGCCATGCAAACCGATCGAAAGAATCGTCTTGATAGAACTGCGAGTAGATTCGACGCGTGTAAACTCACAAACGTTCGATTATACCTAAATTCCGAGACGTACCCGTACGATGATTTGAACTTGGATTTCGATAAGTTTAAATACGCGATCCTGTACGATATGTACGCGAAATTTGGTCGATCGTACTACGGACACGGAGAACCATTACTGAACGCGATCGAATTCTTTCAATACGCGCCTATCGCGGTCATAGATTGTTCTAGGCAAAACGAATCGTTGAAGAGCGCTACGGTGGATGTGCGAATAGATTTCGAGTGCAACGAAAATGTCCCCGCTAATACTACAGCGTACTGTATGATCATACACGATCGTATAGTAGAATACGGCCCTTTGACTAACGTGGTACGTAAACTAACATAGTATGCGTATGTATGAACGATCAACGAATACTACTGCCGCTTCTGCTACTGTGAAAACTACGATGTCCAAGTCCTCAGTTGCTGTTCAGACGCCACCACGGACACTGCTACCTAATCGTGAAATAATGTTCGCAATTGTCGATCTTCAAGGTTTCAATGCCGATTGTGAGTTCGTTGTCAAAGAGCTCGCGATCCGCAGACACGGTAACAATGGTAAAACGCCTACGATCAGCCATTGGATCTTCGAACCACCGTACGTCTGGGGACATCTGAAATCATGTGAGAATCGTCAAGCGTCCTGGCTCACGAAGCATCATCACGGGCTTCGCTGGTCTGACGGTTACGTCCCATACTCCAAACTTCCTGGGTTGCTGGCCAGTGCACTCACGAACATTGACTTTGTCGTCGTGAAAGGTGTGGAAAAGAAAACCTGGATGCTGCAACTACTACCTGACATAATCGTTGAGGATGTCTGCGATTTATACGAACTGAAGGAGCAACAACAACAACAACAACCGACCAACAGCAGCAGCAGCAGTAACAACAACGCTCGAACCGTCGAAGACGACGGCGGCTACGACGTGGACGATGATTATTGCGGGATCATCCCTAACACCGCAGACCCCGACGTTCCTAACCTGAAATCGATGTCTTCAACGGGTGCTCTTCGATGTACATTTCATAACAACGATGGTGTTTGCGCGTTGGAGAACGTCCAGAAAATATGGAATTATATACGTAACGTTGTCTAATGTAAGTCCTATACACGCATTGCATCTACTTTATGCGTCATTAACAGAGAGACTAATTTGTAATAATTTTTTTGTTTCTATAGCTACGAGTACAACGGCGACGGTGATAAGAATACCCCTTCCCATACGAATACGCTTTACGTAAATACCGATTCTATAATATAAGATCACATGGATGTACATGAATAAACATACACTATATTAAATAAAAAATATATTTATTTATTAAAATTGTTTTTTTTTTTTTTAAATATTAATAATAGTGATATGCTTCATGTTGGCGACGTTACTCACTGCAACACACAAAGAAAAAACACCAAATTATTATTATATAAACATTGGTACTACCGCGTGGAGCATCGAAACAATTGCAATTCACTTATACTCACGCTTCGAATAATCGTTGCAGCCCCCAGAAGTCGAACTCATCAAACCTTAAAAATTCGATATCTAATGTGTCTTCACGCCACATGCGCCTGGCAAATGCAATTTTTTTCTGCAGCTCGTGGCAGATTCGCCCGTCCCTCCTCGTCGGGTATTGACGATGCTGAAACATACACATGATTGGATTCAAACAACATTGAATGGTGAACGCGTATCATTTTGCGTGAAACAATACTTACCAGCAGCTGGATGATTACATCGCGATCTCCATCGCGTGCATGTGCCTCGATGTCTTCGCGACGCTGAAACAAATTGATTAAAACATCGTCGTGTGATATTGGTCACGCATCACTATAATTTTTACAAAACGTCACTTACGAGGCGACCGACCGCTCCAAGGTAATCCTGACTCCACGCTATCATTTCGTGTTCGCGTTCCATCTGTAACAACGTACGAATCGATTAAAACATTGTTGAATTGCACCAATATATTTTTTTTTATATAACACCGCTTACGATGTGTTTAATTGCGAGCCTGCGCTCCACGCGCCAAGCCTTCACTAGATTGTCGCGCTCGCACTGAAACAAACGCATGACGTAGTTAGAAACCATTCCAATTGAAAACGCGCAACCAATTCAATTATATAAAAACCATACTTACAATATTTTCCATTAAATTATTCCGCTCCGCGTACCAGGCACGTTCAATTTCCCCGTGCCGTTGCTGAAACAAACACACAACTTCGTTAAAATTTTTTTCGAATACGCGCACCAATTCAATTTAAATCAACTATACTTACAATGCATCGCTGCATCTCGAACGCGTTCATCCCACGCGTCACTGGTGTTTGTATGTAATAAATGTTGCTCATTTTAAAACTGTCCCGTGCAGCGGTGGTCTACACCCTTATATACACTACACTTCCCCACCCTAGAACGAATGCCCTGTGCGTTGCAAGGGTAGGGTAGTTTCCAAATAGGATAGTCTTGAGGTAGGGTGGGGATGACCATACATCGCAGCTTCTTCTTCTTCTTCTTCTTCTTCTTCTTCTTTTTTTCTTATTCTTATTAATCGATGATTTTATAATTCGAGACTAATTATTATAATGCTTATAGTTTACTTTTATGATTCACACCGTGAATCGTCTCTAACTCTTCTGTTGTATGCATACTCCATGAATTTGTAGTGCATACTATTTGAATTTGTCACGTATTCTCAACTCTTGCGTTATATACATACGTACCTTGACCATCGCCATCACTGATGTAATTTACTTACACACATTAACGTATACTTCCACACATTAACGTATACGTGTACGTGAATCAGTATAAAGTGACGTCGGTCAGTCTCGTGTACTTCATTACACCACGTACGCTTGAGTGTTAAGTATCGTTCGCGTCAATTTTTTTTGTTCGATGAACATAGCGCATATTGCATTTCAAAATGTCAAAACGCAGCTTAAACGAATCATCCTGCACATCCGTCAACGATGGTGGGTTTCCAAATAAACGTCAACAACAACAAGATCTTAATCAACAATTCGATATGAGGTACGTACGCGTTACTATACACTTTTAACTTATTTCTTTCTTTCACTTATTTCAATCACTGTAAACGGAAACGTATGATGTATTCATTCTATATGTATGTTTCTTACAGTTCTGAATCCGCAACACCAAAAACATTGAAAACGCCGAAACCGTTAATTGTACGGGTCCTGGGGCGTGATTATCCGCTGACGGCGACAGCTTATAAACGTCTAACTATTGGAATACGCATTGGCATGGATTCGTGCCGCGTCGAGATCGCCATAGCTGACAATAAAGGCAGCGAGTTGAGCTTTTCGATGTCTACGTGGAAGCTCCTACTGCAAAATAAGGCTGACATACTCCAACGATTACGCAGCAACGCAACATCGCCTCAAACCCACATAATAATTGATCATTTACGACTAGACTTCACGAGTATGCACAATGACCAACTTATTAAAATCACCGATAATCACGCACGTATATATGACTGAAGTCACTTTGCGTAAACTATTCGCGTACGAACATTGCATTGAACATATGTTCACCTGGCTAAGTGATAATATGTACTCTGTAAGTAGTAAATATGCTACCTTCGTGGACGTTCTACGCAGCGCTACCGCGCCGACAGATTATGTGAAATTAATTTCCGAAAGCGACCACTTCGAACAGCATTCTTTGATCGATTGCGAATTGATCGCGTTAGGAATGCAAGCCATGCTGCGTGATGTAAAGCATGTACCACTATAGTACATACATATATGTTTTAATGATAAATGTAAGATTTAATAATAAATGTATAAATTTCATAATGTTTTAATAAATGTATAACTTTCACATTAATACCTGTGACGAATCATTTATAATATCCTTTTCGTACATAATATTAATTCTTAGAGATATGGTCTAGACAAATGTCTATCGCGTTTCCGGATAGGCAATATGTGTGTGGTCCTAGCATTGGTCTGATGTAAACCAGATGTCTTGGGGTTCATGTACGAATTCTTTTGCCCTTACGCACCCCCGCACGGCACTCGACTTACAGCCCCTCGAGAAGGATGCTTGAGACGTCGCCCTGTTCTCGATCGTGAGAATGCTTGGAACTCTGCCCCGAATAATTATCGCTTAGTTGCTTGCGTGAACGCAACGTATAATTCATTTATTCCTTACACGTGCACTGTATCGATTCCACGAATCAAATATGAAGAGCATGCACGTAGGCGCCAAACGCGTTCAATCCTATTCAAATATAAACACACTGCATGGAGCGGTGCAATGTTATGTTTACTACATAAATTAAATACTCGACACTCCCACGCCACTCAACTTACAGCCCCTCGAGAAGGATGCTTGAGACGTCGCCCTGTTCTCGATCGTGAAAATACTCGGAACTCTTCCCCCGAATAATTATCGCTATATGTTTACGTCATTGCACGTGCGCTGTATCGATACCACGATTCAAAGATCAAATCGCGTTCAATCCTGCTCAAATATAAACACACTGCATGGCGCGGTGCAATGTTATGTTTACTACATAAATTAAATACTCGGAACTCTCCACCGAATACTTATCGCTATATATTCACTCCATGGGCTGCCGCGACGATTGATTTATAATAATTATCGTTCTATGTTTATGTCACGATATAAACATCCTGCATGAATGGTATGCACATAGGTTTCAAAACGTGTTCAATCCTATCGCGCGCCATGATTCATTATCTTTTCTCAGAAATTCTATACCACCCTCTTTCTCAGAAATCAGCATCGAAGACGAAATTCGAAATTCCACGATTCGCTCGCGGTCGCGCCTGCGCCCCGATCCCACACGCGTGCGGAGATTGCGCGGCGGCGACTCATGTTCAAAGTACCTTAAACATCCAACAGGTGGCGCCAATACGAAATGTACTAAAAATCTAGGAAATTTACCAACGCATGCCCAAATATCGACGTGGATCCAAAGTACCTTAAACATCCAATAGATGGCGCCAATACGAAATGCGCGCGACGCCATCTTGAAAATTTGAAAATTCTCCCCCTCCCCTGTGACGTCATCCCCCTCACCCACGAACGTGGTACCCCCTCCCCGCCTCACCCCCTCCAACGAGCACGGTACCCCCATCCCCACCTCACCCCCTCACCTACGAGCACGGTACCCCCCTCCCCACCTCACCCCCTCGCCCTCGCCGAAGAGCGCGGTACCCCCCGCCCCGCCTCACCCCCTCGAGCACCATTGTCTAGAATCGGCATAGCCTAACTACTGAGTCCCACACGAAATAGACCCATCTTGTGGATTATACCTCTGTAAATTATATGTCATAAAATTACATGTGAATGTTTAAGCTTATTGGTATGGACTATCCTAAATTTATTACCACATTTTATTTTGACGTTATTAGGGCCTAATTTCTCTACGATTTGGTATGGTCCAGAATACTGATCGCTTAGTTTATCTTTTACTGGTTCTTTTAAGAGGAACACAAAGTCGTTTGGTTCAAAATTTTGTGCACGTACGCGTTTATCATAATAATGCTTATACCTATGTTTCGCCTGGATTAAATTTTTTTGAGCTTCTTCTTGACAATCGCGTAACCGATTATATAAATTTGTCAAGTATTCTACATACGAAGGTTGCATCCCATCCTCGATCGGAGGGTGTGTTGAAGGAATTCTAGCGGTTTTCCCAAATACTAATTCATGAGGAGTAAAACGAGTCCCTTCATGTACACTTGTGTTATACGAGAATATTCCTAAATGTAACCATTTATCCCAATCTTGGGATTTTTCAATATTTACTTTCAAGTATTCTGCCAATACGTGATGGGATCGTTCTATTGACCCATTCGATTGAGGATGATAAGCAGTGGTTTGGCAATGTCTTATCTTAAATCTTTTGGCAACGTTTCGCATTAATGATGAGAGAAAATTTGTTCCCTGGTCAGTCAGAATTGCTCGTGGAGCTCCATAAACACAAATAAAATGTTTTACAAATGCATCAGCTATTGTTACTGCGGTTATATTACTAAGAGCTACAGCTATTGAATATTTAGTCAAAAGATCTTGTATTGTAAGGATGTAAAGGTTTCCTGATGGGGTTACAGGCAGAGGGCCCATAACATCCATTGCAACCTTGTCGAAGGCCAACCCCGGAGTGTCCGTAATGACCATTGGTTGTCGTGTTTTTGCCCGCGTTAACTTCTTAAGTTGACATGTACGGCATTTTCTAATTAATTGTTGAATTTCAGCTTTCATGTTTGGCCACTTGAACCGTTTAATTCTACTTAGGGTCTTTGTTACCCCCTTATGACCGTTAACCGGAGATTCATGTGTTTCCGAGATGATAATCCGTTTTATGTATAAAAATATATGTTTATTAAGATGAGGAATGAAAGGTGTGAGTATTTACTACATTATGTTCGTGTGTGGGCTGTGTAATTGTATAGTGTGATGTATAATGGAATGATATGATTATATAAAAGATAGTAAAATAAAAGTGTATGTGTTAATTACATTCTGGATGTGTGTGAGGCGTGTATATGTAAAGTGTAGTGTGTATTTAAAAAGAATATTAATTATTTAGGACATCGTTACACTCCTTGCACGTCTCTGTTGGTCTTGCTATAAATAATGTTCGTCGACAAAAGTGACAAATTCGCCACCGTCTTTCTGTGGGTGGCGGTTCTGAGACCCTTCCTTGACAATAAGTTATTGTAACCGGTACATCGTTGAATCTTTCTTTAAACAAATTATCAATATAACTCCAAGACAACTCCCCTAACGGATCGGTCCTGCGTATACTAAAAGATTTTAATTGAAGTTCAATAACTGCGGTATAAATTGCTTGAATTCCTCTGATGAAAGAGTCTTCGTCTATTATGCAAGTTATTCGTGCCAATATAGGTATTGCAATTATTTTATGATTTCCCACGGTGTATATGCAAGGTCGATCCGGAGTTAGGTTGTCACTATTTGGGGGTAATTGGTTTTGTTGAAATTCTAATGAACCTTTGTCGGCCGGTAATCCATTATACGTGAGGAAAATTACTTTAGCATCTTTTTGTAGGGATAGTGTTTCTGTTGTTTCACGAATTCTAAGTTTTGGGGGTCGTAATTCATCCGTCACTATGGTTTCTTCGGAATCTTCCTCGTCGTTTTCTACCTCGGAATCTGAAGTATCTGTTTCCTGATCCTCGTTAAGCAATTCTTCCGTCTCAGGTGATGTCAATAGGAAACTTCCTAGATCTGTTTCGTCATTGATTAACGGAATTCGTATATTTGGAACGGTAGGAGTCACTTCTAGATCATCTACATTATGTAATTCTCTTATCCCGGGTTCAAAATTTCGATTCCTTGGAGTAATTGGGGAGAATGGTGGACAAGGTACTGATTCCTCGCTAACTGAGGACAATGGAGATGATGATTCTGGGAAATCCGGAGGTATACTCGAACTTCGACTTCTCACTGATCTTTCCGTTAATTGGGATGGAATTGTGACAATGGTTCCGTCTATTTGGTTTATAGGGAAGATTTCTTTTGCTGGCGGATTGCGTGATAAAGCGTCGGCATTACTATTAATTTTGCCTGGTTTATGAATTATTTCATATTCGTACTCTGAAATTTTCAGTTTCCATTTCCAGAGCCTGGAAGTTGGGTCCTTAATAGAATTTAACCAAATTAAAGGCTTATGATCTGTAACAATAGTAAATTTCTTCCCGTATAGATAAGGTCGGAAATGAGTTATGCAATAGATCACCGCTAAACATTCTTTTTCGATTGTTGAGTATTTCTGTTCGGGAGGGCTAAGAAGCCGCGAGGCGTATGCTACGGGCAGATCTTTTCCTGGAATTCCCTGACTAAGAACCCCGCCAATGGCGTAGCCAGACGCATCTGTGGTTAGGATAAATGGTTTTGTGAAATCCGGATATTGAAGGATAGGTTCTCTGATCAGGGCGTTCCGAAGCACTTCAAAGGCTAATTGTTGGGCATTTCCCCACTTGAATAATTTATCCTTTTTTAAAAGGTCGGTGAGTGGTTTAGCTACTTTTGAAAAGCTACTTACAAAGCGTCGATAATATCCAGCCAATCCTAAAAACTGCTTTATATTTTTGGCATTTTTTGGTACAGGAAAGTTCTTTACACATTCTATTTTCTTTGGATCAGGTTGGACACCATCTTCACCAATAATATGCCCCAAGTATGTGACTTCCTTTCGCAGGAATTCACATTTATCGGGTTGTAATTTGAGATTTGCTTCCTTTAATCTCCCCATTAATCGCCTAAATTTGATGGCATGCTCCTCGAGTGATTTGGCGTAAATCACTATATCGTCCAGGTATACAAAAATTTCGTTTCCTTGTAAACCTGATAAAACAGTGTCCATTAGCCTTTGGAATGTTGCTGGCGCATTTTTTAATCCAAAAGGCATACGTTTGAATTGAAAATGCCCGTGTGGGGTTGAGAAACCCGTCTTATGAGCATCCTCGGTATTCATTGGGATTTGATGAAAACCCGATGCGAGGTCAAAGACAGAAAAATATTTAGAACCGCCTAATTGATCAAGGATCTCAATGATATTAGGGAGTGGATATGCGTCACCCACCGTTTTCTCATTTAGCAAACGGAAATCTATGACTAATCGCCACCGTTTATTACCCCGGGAATCTGTTTTCTTGGGTACAATCCAGATTGGGGAATTATATGGAGATTTTGAAACTTCAATTATATCGTTCGCAACGAGTTCCTGTACCTGTCTAGTTATCTCTTCCTTATGGCATGGGGGAAATCTATACTGTTTGACGTTAATAGGTAAATTATCTGTGGTATGAATGGAATGATTTATTTCAGTAGTGCGTGATAGAAAGACCCCGGGTAGATGAAATAGATCTAAATGTTCTTTAACTAACGTAATCACATGTTTCGTTTCTTCTGGATTCAAATGATTGAGACGTAATAATTGTAAAGTTTTTTCGACAAGACTTTCAGATTGGATATTCATACAGGCAGCAGCTCCAACTCCATTGGGATGAATTGAATCTAGACTTTCATATTCATGTAGTTCTAAGGTTGGTACTTCTATATCAACATCCTCCTCGGTAGTATTATAAATTCTAAGATACGCTGTACCTTGTATATTTGATGCAATACATTGACCGAAAAATAGACCTTTTTTAGGCGTGAACAAAGGAAGGTATCCCTCAGGTACCTGTGGATTAGAGACATGAACCTTGAAAGGTGCATTTGATCGCGCAGTAACGTGAATTATTTCGCGCGTAAGAAAAGGGACATGTATACGACCCCATTTCAGAAGTTTCTGTGAATAGTCTAATTGTACTGAATTAGAAGTAAGAAACGCAGAGCCCAAAATTCCGTCTTGCGGAATTGGGAAGTCGTTCTCAACGACATGGAACAGAACATCTTGGCCGCATAGATTTATTTCTACGGTCCCAAGTGTATAAACAAACATTTCAGAGATCCCTTTTAAAGCAACTTTAGACGTTGAATCAACCTCGGCTGATTTAAGGGCTTGCAGTTTAATTAAATTTAATTGAGAACCAGAGTCAACCATTAAGGTAGCTTTCTGAGTAAACTGTCGGGCAACTAGAATAACTGATGGAATATTTTCGGCGTTACTTAGGAGGATTCGAGCAACTCGTTCGGTGGTAGTTCGTGGGACATTGGTTCCACTTCCTCCACTTCTTCCACCTGTATAGCATTGACCTGGTGCCTGATTTTCGGGGTTTCGCGCGGTCCACCGTTTCCCCGCGGGCCCCTTTCTCCGTTTCCCGACGTCGAATTTTGGCGTTGAGCTTGCTCCTCTTTGTACTTTAACTTTCTACATTCTCCGATTACATGTCCTGGATATTTGCAATAGTTGCATGTTATGGGGGTACGCGAAGTAGTTTGCGATGTTGGGGTTACCTGACCATCGTTACGAGTGTTACTCTGATCACGGTAATTACGATTACTATTGGAATCCCCTGAAGAGGATGGCGAAGTGTTTGGTTTCCCATTAGAATAGTTCTTGTTTCCCCAAAATGGTGTTTTATAACGTGCTTTTTCGGTTTCTATTATTTTTGACAATTGTACCGTTTTTAATACAGCCTTATCGAAGTCTTCAAGTCCCTCAACCTTTAGACGAAGTGCAATTTCGGGTTTAAGTCCACGCACAAATGCTTCTAAAACCTCCGCTTTTAAATTTTCTTCCACATTTAGTGTTAGAGATCCTTGTAATTTCTCCTCACCCTCTCTTACTGCCATTTTTAATTCTTTAACCCTAGCAATATAATCCAACACATGTTCGTTTGTTTTTTGAAATATATTCCCTAATTCCCCGCGATATTGGTTCAATGATTTCACTGGTGCAAAGGTATTTTTTAGGTGTTCGCAAAGGTCTGTTATCGTCACGAAAGTTAAATCTTCAACGGCTAGAAAGGCATGTCCTTGTAATTTATTTATTGTCATTTGAATTAAAGAAACTTCCAAATGATTAGGTAGCATTTCACGAGCGCGAAGACAAGCTCTACAAAATTGGTGAACAGGGATTTTATATCCATCAAACGTGGGAATAATTTCTAACACATCTCTTAAACGTGGCATGAGACTTGGAGTTGGAGTGGGGTGAGGATTCCGAACAGGAGAGGGAGGATCTTGAGCAGTAGGAGAAGGTGAAACTACATCAGATGGTGAACTATGTTGGGATCCCTGTCCTACTCGTTTCCTCTGGTCACATAATTCATTTTGTAATTGCAGGATGGTTTGCCTTAACTCAGCAACGTCAGTTATTGGGCTTGAAGCTTGTTCTTGTTCTATTCTAACTTTTTCTTGTTCTATTCTAACTTTTTCCTGTTCTAATTCCTGTCGTGCCGTTCGGAGAGAGTCTGCCTCACTCTGTGTGAGTTGGCTTCTTATCGCTTTACTAGCGAACAGTCCGCGCTACCACGAATTCGTTAAATCCTCGCCGATACTGACCATGATAGATGGAACTGTCCTTGTCGATGACCACGAAGTCGTATCGTCGTCTCCAACATCTCGCGCACAGGTCGTTGAATGTCTCGAACGTCATGTCCGTGTTCACGTGATCGTTGTACATGCGACGCAAATTCGTCCGGTCCTGTTTCAACAGCACGAGAAAATTCGCGTTGTCTCTGATCAAGTGTTTCGGTATTCGCGCGTACGATTGACAGAAGTAAAAGCAATCCATGCTTCGCGTGCCTGCTCATGCTGAAGTATTCGCGGATCGCAGTCTGTTCGTCGCACGCCAGGTCATCGAACACGAAGATCGAATCGGGTCGGGCGTCTCTCGGCGGTGTTCGAGTAGGGAAAGTATCTGAGTCCGCCGACGGGCGAGAACACTCGCTCCAGATATCGATACTTTGGCTGTCGCAACGATTTCGAGTACACGTTCACGTTCTGGAAGCGCAAACCGTTCGGCTTCCAGCAGGCTGAGAAGCATGTTCGTTTTCCCGCACCCGAACGGACCGCAGATCACGGATCGCACGCTGTTCGGCAACAACGAACCGTGTCTGCGCGATCGTCCCCTATCCCACGCCAAATCCTCCAATATCCTGTTCGCGGTCACGCGAATACCGTTCGGCTGTTTCGCGAATCGCATGTTCTCTCCTCGCTCGCCGAGCCCGTAACGCGACGGCTATGTATACCCACCACGGCTATCGAGCGACTCAGAATCGTAGCGCTCGTTGAACCGATCGCTATCGAAGAACCGTCGATTTACGACTATCCTTGCAGCCCCGTGTATCTGCATTTTCACATGTATGGTTGCGGTAACGTGTAAATCGAAGAAGAAGAAGTCGACGCAGACAGGATCGGATCTCGTGAACAGAACCATAAGCCGTTTACCGATAGAGCTACACATTCCGGGGTATCAGTTCTGCGGACCGGGGACACGTTTGCTGAAGTGATTGGCTCGCGGCGACGAAAGTATAAATCCGCTGAACGGCGCTTGTCGAGAGTATGATATTGGGTAATCGCGGTACCGGAACGTGGAGGGTCGACGCGAAGCGAATCGCGCGTTAGCCGAACGAGCGCGAGAACGAGTGTTCGCGAACGACGCGACTTTCGGTGAAAAAGCAACTGCGACTGGAGTGTTGGCCACGATGAAAGCTAAGACTAAACTCGGCATGGGTATGAGAAGAAGGACTACGAGAAAGGAAAGCAAGTCCAGAGGACAACAGTCGCGACGGCACCGCGTCCTACTGGTTTCTTCCGATTCTTCTGCCTGCTCTGTCGGCAATCGGGGAATTATCAAAGCGGTTAACGACGCGAAGGCCGCGCGAAAACAACTGGAAGAGACGTTGCGTCATAATCGGCCGATGGAAGGGCGAGGAATGTATCTGGCACCGTACAAACGCGGCGCCTGCATGAACCTGAGACGACGACCAAGGAAAAAATACGCCAATTGACCGGACTTGCGTCGGCGAATGCGGCGATAACGCCACGTCAGCGACGACGACAACAGCAACAACCTATGACGATCCTGCAATTGGAGCGCGAGTGCATCGACGTACCGATCTTTCGGGGGATATTTATGCGCGACACGATCCCCGCGCGCGGACGACCGAACGAATGCGGTATCGCGAGTCTGGACGAGAACCACGGCGAAGGCACGCACTGGGTCGCGTACGCGAAACGCGAATCGCGCGTGCCGTATTTCGACAGTTTTGGGAATTTGCGACCACCGGCGGAACTACGACCACGATCAAGTATAATCACGACCGTTTTCAGCGTTTTGACGAGGCGAATTGCGGTCACTTGTGCGTGCAATTTCTGCGACAAAAGGCTCTGGAATTTTGGCCTCGACACTAGCCAATATAAATTAACGAGCAATCGTACGTCCGAGTCACTTTCTCCCTCTCTGTCTGACTAGCGTAACCTACAGCGGTGGTAGTACAATGTCGCCCACACTCACGTTAACAGGTCGCAGCAGCGTTCTCACGGTTAATTATTTTCCACCGATTGATTTTAGCGACGGGCAGTACGAACTAGGACTCGCCGACTTGGAGACGTTTCACACGATACTGAACATCGACTCGAGCAACGATACATTCTACTTCGTCGGGAACAAGAACGCCGCAATCCCCAGCGTCGACGTCGCTCGCGAATATATTACGATTCCCCACGGTTCCTATGAATTAGACGCTATCGCCAAGCACTTGAGGCGCCGACTGCTCGATCAACATCCTGTAACCGTTAAACGCGGGGTTACCGGTGGGACGGTGGAGGAACCGTATTGCCAGCTCATGACGGTTGTCCAGGGCCGCCGATCGAATGACTGTACACAAAGGTGAGGTAGAGTACCACAATTTATTTATGTTCGTGTACAAGGTATCCCGGCCAGGTCTATGCTGGCAAATAGTGTGTAAGCGGCTTAAACTAGGTCTTAGCCTATCGCGGTTTACGGCGCGTATTGCGGCGCGCGATTCGGTATGTATCGCGGCGCGTACTTCGGTGCGTAGGTCGGCGTGTATCGCAGCGCGTATCTTGGCGCGGGTCTCGGTAGTCGGTAGTGTTACGTTCGGAACGTAAGATCGTTCTTTTCGGTCAGAGTATGCATCAACAACGGCTAGCGTTATGGGAAATCCCTTGTTGATCATACTCCTACCTATTAATTAATATTCTTGATAGAGTAAAAACTTCTCTCTTGGAGCGTCCTCGCCTCGACGCATTGCCGTTCCACGAAATAGATAAGGCGGTGCTGACGCAGCGGCGTTCTCACGATATAGTCGCGTTCGAAACGACCAGTGGTTCTCCTGTTGTACCGAATCCGTTCTGTGTAAGCGGCAGGGATGTATTTCAACAATGCCTTGCAGCATTGTGGGAGAGCCCTCGTTGAGAGCACCTCTGACCGTCACGTTAAAAATGTAATATGACCACTAACGGCTACAGCAGGAATGCACAGACTGGATCATTTCTTAGAAGATTGACAGAATTGAATACCCTACATCCGGTGCAGGGAACTGCGCCTTCCTACGGTTTTGTCGCACGTGCGAATTATTAATTAATTAAAAATTGTTGTTAAAATCAAATGCCTAATACAATTTCTGATAGTCCAACGACTGTGGGATTCCCCTAGTCAGAAATTGTGTATGAAATTGTGTTGTGAAATTATGAACAGTGAGGGAGAGCCCTCAGCTGTGCGAAATTGTATGTTTTCTAAGATGTGGGAAGTTATGTTTTCCTGTACTTACGAATGTTCCGTAGAGATTGATCGAATATTTGAATCGGGAGTCTGATGGATAGACGTGAACATACACACCGTCTCGTTAAGTAGACGGGACCACGGTAGTGCGGCCGAGCGATAAAATGCAGCGTAAGCATTTTCGGTACGGACCCACTCTGGTCGTTGCCGGGAGCGTGAAGCTTCGCCACTCTGTGACGATAAATCGTGAGGTGCGTGTCGCCGGGTCCACAAAAGTTTTAGAGCGGGAGTTCTCCGGGTTAAACCGTGTGAAAGACTCGACTTTGAGAAACAATTATTTTACTAAACTTTGCTTACAACATTAATTTATTAACTATAAACTAAAAATTATCATTCAGTTCGCTCACTTAAAATTATTTTAATTCGCTCTATAATTCAATTCAGATCTATTCCGTAATATAACCAAGTGTGTGTGTACGCGTTTTCATCTCTTTCTCTGATTTAGGTTTATCTTCGAAACGCAGGAAAATCTCCAACATTCCAAGTGAAAACTAAAAGTATATTTCCCGATATATAATTGACTGTCTGGTGAGTTGCACCTTTTATCTCTTTCTGTAAACCTTAGTACATTGTTAATATTGGATCGGATGTAACGATAATTTCTGACAATCAAAGCATTGTGAGATTCCCCTAGTCAGGAGTTGTCTTTGATTATTATTTTATGAAGTGATCCATTGAATATTTCCATATTTTGTTATGTTCTTTTGCTTTCATTCACTTTTACAATATTAAACCTTTATTATCATAAATTCTACTCATTAATTACCTGTCTGATTCGTTTGAAAAGACCCGTATGGGTCTAGAGCACTGACGATCCCAAAATCTACCCCTTATCCTTCTGATAAGGTATTTAGATAATTAAATAAAATAATTGACTGTTACGAGTGCGGCGAGCCTCCTTGCCATTCTATACGTAAAGACAACAAATTCTGATAATCAAATGATTGTGGGATACCCCTAATCAGAATTTGGCTGTCTAAAACGCGCCGCTCGAACACCAAAGGTCGCGGCACGTAACAGTAGCGTTTCGGCGAGTGTGGAAGGGATAGATTGTTTGACCGTTCGGTGTCCTGGCGGGCCAACCCTGCCACTGGACCCTGGTCGGAGAGTCTGTGATCCGGTCACCCAGTGGGCACGATCCGCGGGTGAATCGGAGACTATAAGGACGCTCTCGAGAACGGAAGTAACTCTGTTCAGGTGATCGATGGCTGATGTCGGTCTGCGTCTAGAGGATGGCTCCCGCTGTCCTTCTGGGAACCGTGGAGGTCGAGAGTCGAAAAATGCACAGAGACTCAGTCTGTCGACGCACAAGAACGGGTGCTTACACGAGAGCTTGATATTTCGCAAGGACTAGTGTCGGCACAAGAACGTGGAATCGCACAGGCGATCTCTGGGAGAGGCGTACTACTCTGACTAACGCTCTAGGCGGTCTCTCTGCCAAATAGGCCTATGCCCCCGGCCTGTATGTCCTCGTCCGCGCATTTTTGGCAGCGAGAGAGTCACTCGGTGCGCGACCCTCTCGCGCCAGTTCTCGGTAATTGCGGACGAGTGGTGGGGGGCAAGACCGTTGGCGTAGCGCGGTACGCACTACCTCGGTCGGGCGCGTGGTGTGGGGTGAGATCGTCGTCCCACCGGCGTAACTCGTTACAAGTGATCGACCGATCGCGATGAGTTTCCGATCGTGAGACCTGTTTGAGTATCCGTTGCTGCAAACGACTACGAAACCACAGGCACACGATCGAATTCTTACGATACGCGCCTATCGCGATCATAGATTGCTCTCGACGAACGAGTCGGTGAAGAGTGCAACGGTGCATGTGCGAATCGACTTCGAGTGTAGAGATAACGTACCCGCTAGTACCACAGCATATTGTTTGCTCATACCAGAACGTATAATCCAGTACAGCCCTTTGACGAACGTGGTGCGAAAAATCACGTGATGCAAACGGCAACTACTAGAACGATGATGACCGCAAAGACTTCAGTCGCTATTCTGACACCGTGCGTCGCTGCTACTACATAATACTCCTATTACTACTATTACTGCCTAATAATGTTATCCGTCGTGGTCGACCTACAAGGCTTTAAGACTGAACGTAACACATTCGTCACTAAGGAAATTGCGATTCTCGCGAACAATCGCGACACAGAAACGGCGATCGGTCATTGGCTTTTCGAACCACCATACTCTTACGCTCGCCTGTCGCTGTTCGAGAAGCGTCAAGCGACGTGGCTCACAGCGCATCATCACGGGCTTCGCTGGTCCGACGGCTGGGTGCAGGGGTTTAAAACAGTTATGATATCAGTTTCGGTTCTCGAAACAGTTATGAAGAACCGATATTCTGGATAACTGTTATAAGGAACCGAAATTCCTGACTATATCGATTTCGGTTACGGTTGTAGAACCGATATTATTATATCGGTTATAACGGTTCTAGAACGGTTATTTTTTGGGTTCTATATCGGTTCTAAAACGGTTCTGGAGTCGGTTTATTTCGGTTCGTAAATTGATTCTTATATATTGTTTCTACGAAATTTTTATATGTTGTGCATGGATTTATTTTGTCAACGCAATTTTAACGCAAACGTCTATTCTTGCTTTAGCCATCATCTCGGTAGGGTATCTACGTCAATGTTTTGATGTGTAGCTGTTTATTACTCCGTGGCGGAATCCGCTTGGCTGCGAAAGTGTGAAAGCTTGCGTTTGTTTCAAAGTAACCATGTGGCGCGGATGGAAACGAATGCTCATATACAATGTATAGGTAATTTGCTCCGCTCGCGTAGCGCGGACGCTCCGCTGAACTCTGAAACGGGCCTAACTTAAGGGGTTAGCTCGCCTCAGGAGGTAGAAAATGTATCGATTCTTTGGGAATTTATTTCAGAAAGTACATGCATATTTTTATGCAATGGTTTTTATATTCAAATGAGAGACACTTTAACAGATTATTATATTATGTTTTGGTATAAAAATATTTATTTATTGCACAATTACAACTGGTTTCCCGGAAGCTGTTTTTAGAAACACGTTTTGCGGTGACCAACATTATTCGGAACTGGGTTATCTGAAATCAAAAAACGAAGAAGATTTAGTTAGTACAATAGTTTATCTAGTCTTTAATCGTTCGATTTTATAAAATATTAATCTGGGACAAAGGGGCAGATGTTTTAAGTGAAATGATCGATTTTCGATGAAAAAACACTCATTTTTCATCCATAAAATAAAAACTATGCATTGGAAAAAAAAATGCTTCGATTAAAGACTAGATTTGAATGTCTAGAAGAAACCTACAAAGTTGCAGAAAGAGTGGTGAAGCGGTTTTGGAGAAATCGTGGTCACCGCAATTGAAAAACCCGTTTCGAGAAAAACGCGTTTAAAGTTTCAAGTGCAGTTTACATGCGAATAGGAAGATTATTTCTTAACTTACATTGAATCATCTATTCCAGGCCCATACAATAGTCCTTCTGCTGCCTCTGCTGCCTCCAGTACGTCGATTTGTTGTTGCCGACGACGCATTCTTTCCTCTCGAGTATTGTTTTGCGCGCGTTTGTCAGCGATCTTTACGCGTGTTGCGTCCTCCATTTCTATATAATTGTGGGCATTTGAACCACATCTTACTCCGATTGACTGCAGTATTTGAAGTAATGCCTGCGATCCTTCATTGAATACACAGGCAGCGATATTCGCAGCTATTTCGACAGTAACTGCGCTGTTTGGTATTGCTTTGGGACTGATTTTCCAAATCAGCTGATTATAGCTTTCGTTATTGTTTTGGCTAAAGCCACCGAGACATCTTTCGAGTAAATTATCGCTACTGAGTTGTTCATATATCGGCTTTATGACAATCAAAACATTCCGAGGCAATGGTTTGTAATCTTGTTTATATGAGGCTAGCTGCTGGTTTGCCTTCGCACGCTGCCAACTACACCAAGACTCAGCGCCTGTTGGGCAGTTGCAGTGATGCGGTTCCTCATCGGTCGAACTATAGTGCAAATATGTTGCCCATATCGCAGTTTTCATATTTTGCAGTGAGTCGCAGTGCCGTCGTATTGCTAAACCATAATATACAGATAACTTGTCTATCATTTTTCCCGTTAGCTTTCCCTTACCACCTAGCCCTGGCGTTTTTTTTTTGCATTCGCGCAATCGGGTTCCCATCCTCTTTTGAACATGCCCGATGCATTCCTTTTTGTTTATGGGAATAGCGCCATACGGGGCAGAGTTTATAATACCCGTATATGTTTTGGAATCGCCATCACCGATGTAATTCACATATTTTACACCGTAATTTTTTTGTGAACGGTGAAACATTTCGGTGATGGCGTCTACCTCCATTTTGCCGGATGATCCTTGGTGATTTGCGGTACATTCGTTTTGGTGCGTTTTGTACCACTCTTCATATTCCGCAGTGTTTGTTTTCTTTTGCCACGTTTCACACATTTTACAATATGCGCTCTTCGGGAAAATGTCAATTACTTTCCCAGTATAGTGACCAATGATGGAAGACACACCATATAACGATGTATAACCGCGCTTCTGCCAAGTTCCGTCCCCAGATACAGTCAATCCTGTCGTTTCTTTAACATTTAGGGCTTCAGAAGTTTGCTGTATTTCTTCTTTCACAGCTTTTTTAAAAAGAGTTTCAGCAACGATTTTACTACAAGCATTTATATTTTTTACAATACATCTGTAGGCACTGTCGTGCAAAAAAGGCGGCATGTCCATCAAACCACAAAATTTTTTAGCACGTCTAAAACCTATACCCAGTACCCTCATGGCGAATATAAAACGTCGATTAATTTCGTACGAACGTTCAATGACGGAGCAAGAAGGAATGTACTGAGGCACACACTTGTCACATAAAACTAAAATTTTGAATCCGAGGCCGCATGTATTTGCGGTTTGAAATTCAACATTTCCACTACACTGTTTGCACTTCGCGAGATTGAAAATTGCAGAAAAAACGGTAACAAAGTTTAAAACTCTATTGTCAATATTAGTGTCTGGTGACACAATCTGTTTTTGCAACTTTAATTTTTTTGCAGCTGTACTAAGCGCACTTTCTTCGCACTTCGCCAATTTAGGATTAAACACATTCTTCCGCTTTGTGGGTCTTGATTTCCGAACTTGATCAGATTTTCTTGAAGTTCTGGAACCCTTTTGACGTTCCATAATTATAAAGAAAACTAAAGAAAAATTACCGAAGCTAACGTTTAACTACACAGCTCGAGGTTGACTGCTATACTGGTAGCAGCCTTCCCAAATTTGGTCAACGTTAGCCTAAAGGTTTCTGGAAATTTCAATCATAAAATTTCTGGAAATTTCCACTATAAAGTTTATAACACCCTCTGTGACGACCAGTGTCAGTGCCGCGGCGCGGGCCTACCTGGGGTCGGCGGTACGCTTCGCGGCGCGTACACTCTAAGTCGTATATCTCCCACAATTTTAATCGGATCGACTTGAAACTTACAGAAAACATTTTCAGGATGATATACTTTGAGAAAATGATAAAATCCAAAAATCGATTTTTCTGACCTTACTGATCCGAGCTAACCCCTTAAACAATGTTTAGCTTAAGCCAATCATCGCAAGTTGAGATGTTTGAAGAATTGAAACAGTGCGATAAAATAGAAACATTATTTCTGATTTGGATGTCGCAGGATACACAAGTCTCATTTGTGAAGTGCATTTTTAGAAGCAACTACAATTAGAAATTCTAATAATAAGTATAAATTTATTTCTTCAAAATAAATTCTTAATATACAGTGATCTGTAAGCGTAATATCTACTTATTTCAATTCCTGTAAAATCGATGCGAGAATCAATTCCAGAACGGTTTTAGAACCGATATAGAACCGAAAAAATAACGGTTCCAGAACCGTTATAACCGATATAATATCGGTTCTGTAGAACCGTAACCGAAATCGATATAGTCAGAAATTTCAGTTCCTTATAACAGTTATTCAGAATATCGGTTCTTCATAACTGTTTCAGTCAGTACCGATATATAACTGTTTGAAACAGTTATTTTCGTAATCGTTTAAATCCCAGGCTGGGTGCCGTATCATAGGCTACCAGAAATGCTCGCCCGCGACCTCGCAACCGTCGACATGGTGTTTGAGAACGATGTAGAGAAAAAGGATTGGTTACTACAACTGCTCCTACGAACAGATATAAACATCGTAGATATCGCTGAGATGTACGAGAAGAAGCAGAACGACAGCGGCGACGACGGCTACGACGTCGATGATGATTGTTGCGGAATCGTGCCTGACACAGTCGTGCCTAACCTGAAATCAATGCCTACAGCCAACACTGTGCAATGCGCTTGCCAGAAAGGTGGCGGTTGTGTGTGCGCACTGGAAAACGTTCAGAAAATTTTGAAATATATCCACTGTGGAATGTAACGTGCGTCATACATACACACTTTCACATATTCTACGTACGAAATCCAACAATGCGCATAAAAGTTCTGTTTTTGTTTTTGTTTCCAGGTTCTGCTGAGTACGTGCTACACTTTCTTATATCTTAAATATTATATTTCTTGTATCTTATATCTTATATATTACTAGGGGGGATGCGCCCCACTGGCACCTTCGGAGCCCCCCCCCCCCGGGTGTTCGCTTCATCCGCCCCCTTCGAAACTGATACACTTTTTGCAAAATTCACTGCTTCGTTCAGCAGGTGTTTTCGTTTGCTGTTTAGATGTCGAGATTTGTTTGATTTATATATACAGAAAATATAAACTGTCTTAAATTAAAAACATCTTTATTTGCAATACTTTTTTCCAATAAATATTTTCAATAACTTTTGAACTTTGAATTTTTATACCATTTATTACCAGGTCTGTTGACGTATATTCTAACGTGATCAAAACTCTGTCCTTGACACTTATTAATAGTTATAGCATGTTAGCGTCACAAAATTTAAGGGTGAGGTCGAGGGCGAATGGCTCCATGCTGTCCTGCCTTTAAGGATTTTATGGCAGGAACTTAGCCTGCGTGCGGCCCTGATTGAAGGTACGCGAGACTAAACAGACCTGGCGACGGGCGATGGCTAATGACGACGTTGGGTCTCCTAGCTATCGGGTGTCGAAGGATTGGTTGTTTAGAGTAAGATAGAGATTATGGGAATGGCAATCGGCCCGACGCCGCATTGCCAAAGAATAGGGACTCTGTTCCTGGAGGATCTGGCCACTGGGTGGGGAAGGTTCTGCCTTCTGGTAAGAGAACTGTGATGAACCACACGGCACTTACTCCAGAACTGTCCTGGAGCGAGCTTCCTCAGTCTTCTTTTCCACCCATATAAGGTAATTTTCTAACAAGCAAATGCTAAGACAATGGGAAATTGTCTTCTGTGTAGCACGAATGGTACTTGTTTGCCTTTGTATCGCCTGTATCCAATTTAATACGGGAAAGGACAACTTCTCCAGCATGATCACCAGTCATACATAAATGCTTATGCAATCTAACTATTTGTAAACGCGTACCACTGAAAAGGCTGTAACTTCTCCTCGGGGAGGTTACTCGGGGTGTGGTGGAGGAACCGCGGTTTTGCCGGCTCAGACCGGGTGTCCAGGGCCGTCGAGTGATTGGCCCAAGTGTCGTGGGTAAAACGGGCTTTATTGCAGAAAATAGCGCGTGTACAAGGTTCCCGGACAGGTCCAGCTGGCTTACTCTAAACCATAACCTACTGATTAACCTAGCGCGTTGGTCGCGTCGGTCGCGGTCACGGCACGGAGTTCGTTTGCTCGGGCGATTCGGCGGTAATGCAAGGAGAAGGATTAGCGGTTTTTCTGGTGCCCTGGCTGTGGTCTCCACCAATGGCCCTGACCGGGAAACCTTGACCCGATCGTTCAGTGGGTAAAACCCGCGGAAGATACGGAGGCTATGGGATGTCCTCTGGAGCAAGCGAAGCTTGTCCCTAAGATTGACAGCGAATATCGGCCTGCGTCCAAAGGTCGGCGTACTCGCGTTCCTTTGGGAGCCGTGGAAGTTAGAGGAGTAAAAAATGCGCAGTGACACAGCTTGTGGTATGCAAGAGATCGCTGGGAGAGTTCTGACCGTTCGCCTGTACCGTCCGTGCTAGATTCTGCCTAACGGGCCCGCCGCGCTGGCTTATAGGCGGTCGCGCGCGAACTTCGCGAGCGAGAGCGCCGTTCGGCGCGCAGCCATCTCGCGGCCGCGCTCGGTAGCGGCGGGCCGCGCTAGGCGCGCGTGGTGGGGGGAATCTCTGCGTCCCACCGTTATAACTCGTTACAAGGCCATCCTTAATGCTTAAATTTGGAATGAGCATGACAACTGATCCTACTTTTAGATGTAATTTATGCACAGGGAATCCAGGAAAGTTTAATGAAATCAAATATTCAATCTGATATTCTAACTGCACATCTTCATCCGTTTGATCAACTCCTCGAGGTTTAGCTGTATCTATACTCAAATAGGTATGATCTTCTCCATCAACCAATTTGAATATTTTATTATTCAGTGTGCGCATAATAATCATTATGGCAGGTTAATATAATTCTGTCAAATAAATCGGTATTTGAGGAAATGGACTTTTTGTAAATATCACGAATGATGTCTTATGATTTCCACGATTCTTGAATCTCCACAGTTTCAATAATGCCATTGCCGATATCTAACAACCAGTTTGCATGTTCAACATCAAGCGATCCCATATTTTTTTATAACTTTAATTGTGTACATTTGGACCATATTGTAGTTGATTGTAAAGTGGACTTTACAATACGTGACGGTGGGGCATATTTTGTAACAGTTAAAACTTGACGAAAATCTCCACCGAATTTTACAAATTTACCACCAAAAGACCTGCTATCATCACAGAGATCTTGAAGTAATTCATCAACAATTTCCACTGCCCCACTTGGAATCATTGAAGAATCGTCCCAAATAATTACGTCTGTTTCATAGAAATGACTTTCATCTTTCGCATTTTTGAAATAGCACTTTGAAAACGTATCTATTTCTATTGGCAATTTAAATACACGGTGCGATGTTATTCCTCCTGGCAACAATTTTGAAGCAATTCCTGTCCATTCAATAGTGATAATTTTTTTTTCGTTTGCATGCAGAAAATGTATCAAACAATTATATAGACACGTTTTACCAGTTCCTTCATGGCACATTCGGTACACACAAACCATGTACGGTAATTATGTACTAATAAGTATGTAATATTACATAAACAACTCCTAGTCCACGTTCAGAACCTTAAGAAGATGTTTGTTTAACAGATGTGTAACGTGTTACCGCGGCGGGACGACGATTGTGCCCCCACCACTCGGAAAGCAAGTACAACGGTCATGCCTCCCCAACACTCGTCCGCGGCTACCGAGAGCGGGCGCGAGAGGTTTCGCGCACCGAGCGACACTCTCTCGCTGCCGAAAATCCGCGGACGTGGACATATAGGTCGGCGGCACGGCCTATTTGTAGTGCTGTTCGAGTACTCGGAAAAAGCGAGCCGAGCCAGACTCGGCTCGAAAAATCGGACCGAGCCGAGTACTCGAAATATTCGAGTAGCTCGAATAGAACCGAGTAACTCGAATTTTTTCGAGTAACTCGAATTTTTTCGAGCAACTCGAATTTTTTCGAGTAACTCGAATTTTTTCGAGCAACTCGAATTTTTTCGAGCAACTCGAATTTTTTCGAGCAACTCGAATTTTTCGAGCAACTCGAATTTTTTCGAGCAACTCGAATAGAACCGAGAATTCGAATTTTTTCGAGCAACTCGAATAGAACCGAGAACTCGAATTTTTTCGAGCAACTCGAATTTTTTCGAGCAACTCGAATTTTTTCGAGCAACTCGAATAAAAGCGAGAACTCGAATTTTTTCGAGCAACTCGAAGTAAACCGAGCGGGCCGAAAGAACCGAGCGGGCTGAAAGTACCTAGTGGGCCGAAAGTACCGAACAATCCGGTGTGTCGAGTAGTTTGAAGTTTGAATGTTTCGAATATTTTAGAATATGTTTATATACTGGATAATGATTCGTAATTATTATTATTATTATTATTATTATTTTGACTTTATTAAGAAAGTAAGATACGAGTAAAGGCGAGGCCGCAGTAATAATGTGAGTAATTAAAATGTAAATTGTAAATGAAAATATTGTCTAACTATTGAAAATAATTTTGCGCGTATGTATGATTTATTAATATTTCTTCTTGCGTTTTCCTTTATTTTTCTTTCTTTTTTGCCTTCTCCGTGTGGGATATATTTCTGCCGAGTCACTGTCAACAAAGGCTGTTACCCGTTAATGAAAAATGAATAAGTATAAATAAATCAAGAATTCATAGAGTGAAATTTGAGATTATGGGTTTTTCCATGTGTGTCTAGACGAAATTTGAATGTTTGCAAAATATACCATCTGAACGCTGTGTAGTTTAGAATCAAAGCGAGGTGGCAATTCATGATGTGCTAAAGTTTTTGTTGGGCATTGCCCACTACTGAATACGCTGCAGAATTCGACGACCTGGAAGACTTGGAGGATGAAATTAATGAAAATTTAAAAACAATTAATCTCCACACCTTTTCGTAGAAAAATAGTTACTATTATTATAATTATAATTATTATAAGGTCAGGCATAGTAACAGCATACTAGCTGCGCCTCGCCTTTTACTCGAGTAATAAAGTCGTTTAATAATAATAATTCCCTATCTTAAGTTACCTACTACTTCCATATTCAATTAATATTTTGATTAAAGTTTCTTAATGAATGACTAAAGAAATGAAAATGAATTTTTCACAGCTGGAAAAACTTTAAAAGTGCTGTGCTGTAAAATCAGGAAAACTGGACATATCAGGTTTTGCCATCTGACCATGGAAATGTTTAAAGCATGTCGATCTCGCATAATTCATTTCTCCAATTTTAATTTCTTTATCCAATTAATGTAAGAGAACATTACCAATCTGTTTGGAGGAGGATGGGAAATGGTTGTGAAATAGCGTATGAATCCAGGAGAAATGAAATAAATAATATATTTATATATAACATATAATATAAACATATAAATTGTGTTTTGCGTTTAAACAGTTTAATTACACGCTGTGGTATATTACGCATATTTATTATAAACATACTACATACACGACATGTACATATGCATACTATATCCATACAATTTCATACACATAATATATACACACACACACACACACATTACTTAATGTACTATCGTTTTTTTTTTTTTTTTGTTTTTTTTAACGTGGGGAAATCCTCACAGGACACCTCGGCGGGGTAGTGTGAGACTCTTACTCACTATAACCCCACGGCCACGGATTTGTCTATTATCCGAAAGAATCGTACGAACTATATTCTATACATAATGTACACACATGCACATCATTTTATTGAATTTGCCGATAAAAAACAAAGTTGTTCGACTCTGTCAGATAATAGACATGATCGCTTCTCCCTAATAATATTGCCAGCCCTCGAGAACAGCCGCTCGCTGTACGCCTGTGTGGCTGGCACGCCCAAAATATTTCTGGCCACACGCGCAAGTGTGGGGAAACGCGTTTTATTTTCCTTCCACCATTGGAAAATACATTTATCGGATGGGGCGACTCTCCCTTCCATGTACATTTTTTGTTCATTTTCGAGTGCAATGTATATGTTGTGGTGCGCCTGCTCTTCATCTCTTTCAATGTTACATATAAATTGATGGATACTTCCCACTGGTGATGATTCTGTCATATAAACATAATATATAACACACAACATTGAACACAGTAACACATAATCTTATTATTGTTTCACACTCACCTGACGGTTCGTTTGGTGGTGCGGCAGTCCTCCCATTCGATTCGCTTGCATTACTCACATCGAGATACTCCAACGCAATTGAATGCAGTGCTGTGTTGGCCCATGCCTTCTTGTCTCCCGACAATAACCTATCCTTTATGCGAGGGTCCAGGAGCATTGCAATGAACAAAGATTTTGCCTCTTCAATAAAATTAAATCTCTCATTCAATTTATTTAACAATTGATTTCTGAAAGCGGCTATTGCATCACAATTATTAGTATATCCAACAGTTTGTCTCAAGCCGTATATGGTCAGTACATAATTGGACAACGTGGCTGTATTTGCCTGAGTCATTAGGTCCGTCGCCTCTTTGAAAACTTTGAGGCAATCGCGATAGTCCGTTATCCTGGACCACTCGCAACTGGATATATGATGTGGCATGTTTGGCTTACACAGAACCGCATTTATGGCAGATCGTACCTTGATTAAACGCTCCAGCATATCGAATTGGGAGTTCCATCGTGTCTCGACATCACCTATTAATTTCAGAGGAGGGTCGTTCGGGTTATTCTTCCTCTGTTCCTCCTTTAACATCTCTTCCGCCGATGCAGAACGATGGAAAAACGCCACGATGGCGTCACATTTTTTAATGATGGCCGTCAATTCTTCAGAATTATCCACCGAGTCCTTTATGACCAACTGAAAATAACCCGTTGCATTAAATATGAAATATTCATGGAGTATTACTTAGTGTAACATTTAATTATTTCTTATTGTTTATTTACCTGTAATGTGTGAGCGAAACACGGAATGCATTCCCACGTACCGCCTAGTCTTATGGCTTCGACAGTGTCGGCTGCATTATCCGTCACGAAATAAATCTTTACGTGAGGTTTTTCTAATTTCCATTCGCGTATGGAATTCCGCAACACTTCGCACAAATCCTCGATTGTATGCTCTTCGGGCAAACATATAATTTGGAGCGTGTACGTTTTTAATTTAAATGTGTCGCACAGATAGTGAACTGTCAGTGATAGATATCTCTCGGTGGGCCGAGACGTCCAACTATCGGTAGTGAAAGCGAACGTTTTCACCTAATCGAAAACAGAAAGAAAACATTTATAAATCTCATATCGCGATTCAAAGTATTTTTAATATGGCATAGAACATAGTGACAGATATCACAAACATTGTAAAAATTGTACTTACATTTTCGCTGTCCTTGTCAAGGATTTCTTTCAATTTCACCTTCTCAGTTTCGTATAATCGAGGCACGATTTCCTCGGAAAATACTGAACGATCTGGGATCTGGTAGCGCGGTTCTGCTACCCGCAGTAGGTTCCTGAACCCCACATCCTGAATCATGCAGAAGGGTTGACAATCGGAAATCAGCATACGAGCAATTGCGCCGGTTAGCTCCTGCGCGCGTGGTGAGTTCTCATCTAAAACAGCCACTTTCCGCGGGCGATCTACGACAGTTTCCGCGGCTGAATTTATCTCTATCGGCGGCGGTGCTGCCAATACGTCGACATGGCTGGATTCCATATGCCTCCTAAGCGCAGTAGTAGATCCCGCCTTTGTTTTAAAAGCCTTGTTACAATGCAAACACATGGCTTTTTCGCGGGATGATTTTGAAAACCACTTCCACACGGAGCTTTGGTTTTTTCGTGGCCTTGCCGAGGTGGAGGGATTGTCCTCGCTATCGGACACTTGTTGTTCGTCGTCGAGATTGCCGTCTTCCATGTGAACTACCACAGGGAACTCTGCCATTGTTCAAACAAACACGTGACGGTTGCTAAGACAATACGTAAAGGTCGAGTGATCACTCACGGACTGATACTTTGCGAATGCTGCTTGACTGGGAAAACGCTACCGAAGTTGACTCGGCTCGTGTATATTTTTGAAGGGGGGTGCCAATATGTCTTGAAAATGCAGTGATTGGATGCAAATGACCAGAGTCGCTCATTATTGGTTGTCCTCCGTTTCATTTTGTCCGCGTGGGGGTAGTTTATACGAAAATTATACGAAACTGAGAAGGTGAAATTGAAAGAAATCCTTGACAAGGACAGCGAAAATGTAAGTACAATTTTTACAATGTTTGTGATATCTGTCACTATGTTCTATGCCATATTAAAAATACTTTGAATCGCGATATGAGATTTATAAATGTTTTCTTTCTGTTTTCGATTAGGTGAAAACGTTCGCTTTCACTACCGATAGTTGGACGTCTCGGCCCACCGAGAGATATCTATCACTGACAGTTCACTATCTGTGCGACACATTTAAATTAAAAACGTACACGCTCCAAATTATATGTTTGCCCGAAGAGCATACAATCGAGGATTTGTGCGAAGTGTTGCGGAATTCCATACGCGAATGGAAATTAGAAAAACCTCACGTAAAGATTTATTTCGTGACGGATAATGCAGCCGACACTGTCGAAGCCATAAGACTAGGCGGTACGTGGGAATGCATTCCGTGTTTCGCTCACACATTACAGGTAAATAAACAATAAGAAATAATTAAATGTTACACTAAGTAATACTCCATGAATATTTCATATTTAATGCAACGGGTTATTTTCAGTTGGTCATAAAGGACTCGGTGGATAATTCTGAAGAATTGACGGCCATCATTAAAAAATGTGACGCCATCGTGGCGTTTTTCCATCGTTCTGCATCGGCGGAAGAGATGTTAAAGGAGGAACAGAGGAAGAATAACCCGAACGACCCTCCTCTGAAATTAATAGGTGATGTCGAGACACGATGGAACTCCCAATTCGATATGCTGGAGCGTTTAATCAAGGTACGATCTGCCATAAATGCGGTTCTGTGTAAGCCAAACATGCCACATCATATATCCAGTTGCGAGTGGTCCAGGATAACGGACTATCGCGATTGCCTCAAAGTTTTCAAAGAGGCGACGGACCTAATGACTCAGGCAAATACAGCCACGTTGTCCAATTATGTACTGACCATATACGGCTTGAGACAAACTGTTGGATATACTAATAATTGTGATGCAATAGCCGCTTTCAGAAATCAATTGTTAAATAAATTGAATGAGAGATTTAATTTTATTGAAGAGGCAAAATCTTTGTTCATTGCAATGCTCCTGGACCCTCGCATAAAGGATAGGTTATTGTCGGGAGACAAGAAGGCATGGGCCAACACAGCACTGCATTCAATTGCGTTGGAGTATCTCGATGTGAGTAATGCAAGCGAATCGAATGGGAGGACTGCCGCACCACCAAACGAACCGTCAGGTGAGTGTGAAACAATAATAAGATTATGTGTTACTGTGTTCAATGTTGTGTGTTATATATTATGTTTATATGACAGAATCATCACCAGTGGGAAGTATCCATCAATTTATATGTAACATTGAAAGAGATGAAGAGCAGGCGCACCACAACATATACATTGCACTCGAAAATGAACAAAAAATGTACATGGAAGGGAGAGTCGCCCCATCCGATAAATGTATTTTCCAATGGTGGAAGGAAAATAAAACGCGTTTCCCCACACTTGCGCGTGTGGCCAGAAATATTTTGGGCGTGCCAGCCACACAGGCGTACAGCGAGCGGCTGTTCTCGAGGGCTGGCAATATTATTAGGGAGAAGCGATCATGTCTATTATCTGACAGAGTCGAACAACTTTGTTTTTTATCGGCAAATTCAATAAAATGATGTGCATGTGTGTACATTATGTATAGAATATAGTTCGTACGATTCTTTCGGATAATAGACAAATCCGTGGCCGTGGGGTTATAGTGAGTAAGAGTCTCACACTACCCCGCCGAGGTGTCCTGTGAGGATTTCCCCACGTTAAAAAAAACAAAAAAAAAAAAAAAAACGATAGTACATTAAGTAATGTGTGTGTGTGTGTGTGTATATATTATGTGTATGAAATTGTATGGATATAGTATGCATATGTACATGTCGTGTATGTAGTATGTTTATAATAAATATGCGTAATATACCACAGCGTGTAATTAAACTGTTTAAACGCAAAACACAATTTATATGTTTATATTATATGTTATATATAAATATATTATTTATTTCATTTCTCCTGGATTCATACGCTATTTCACAACCATTTCCCATCCTCCTCCAAACAGATTGGTAATGTTCTCTTACATTAATTGGATAAAGAAATTAAAATTGGAGAAATGAATTATGCGAGATCGACATGCTTTAAACATTTCCATGGTCAGATGGCAAAACCTGATATGTCCAGTTTTCCTGATTTTACAGCACAGCACTTTTAAAGTTTTTCCAGCTGTGAAAAATTCATTTTCATTTCTTTAGTCATTCATTAAGAAACTTTAATCAAAATATTAATTGAATATGGAAGTAGTAGGTAACTTAAGATAGGGAATTATTATTATTAAACGACTTTATTACTCGAGTAAAAGGCGAGGCGCAGCTAGTATGCTGTTACTATGCCTGACCTTATAATAATTATAATTATAATAATAGTAACTATTTTTCTACGAAAAGGTGTGGAGATTAATTGTTTTTAAATTTTCATTAATTTCATCCTCCAAGTCTTCCAGGTCGTCGAATTCTGCAGCGTATTCAGTAGTGGGCAATGCCCAACAAAAACTTTAGCACATCATGAATTGCCACCTCGCTTTGATTCTAAACTACACAGCGTTCAGATGGTATATTTTGCAAACATTCAAATTTCGTCTAGACACACATGGAAAAACCCATAATCTCAAATTTCACTCTATGAATTCTTGATTTATTTATACTTATTCATTTTTCATTAACGGGTAACAGCCTTTGTTGACAGTGACTCGGCAGAAATATATCCCACACGGAGAAGGCAAAAAAGAAAGAAAAATAAAGGAAAACGCAAGAAGAAATATTAATAAATCATACATACGCGCAAAATTATTTTCAATAGTTAGACAATATTTTCATTTACAATTTACATTTTAATTACTCACATTATTACTGCGGCCTCGCCTTTACTCGTATCTTACTTTCTTAATAAAGTCAAAATAATAATAATAATAATAATAATAATTACGAATCATTATCCAGTATATAAACATATTCTAAAATATTCGAAACATTCAAACTTCAAACTACTCGACACACCGGATTGTTCGGTACTTTCGGCCCACTAGGTACTTTCAGCCCGCTTGGTTCTTTCGGCCCGCTCGGTTCTTTCGGCCCGCTCGGTTTACTTCGAGTTGTTCGAAAAAATTCGAGTTCTCGGTTTTATTCGAGTTGCTCGAAAAAATTCGAGTTCTCGGATTTATTCGAGTTGCTCGAAAAAATTCGAGTTCTCGGTTCTATTCGAGTTGCTCGAAAAAATTCGAGTTGCTCGAAAAATTCGAGTTGCTCGAAAAAATTCGAGTTACTCGAAAAAATTCGAGTTACTCGGTTCTATTCGAGCTACTCGAATATTTCGAGTACTCGGCTCGGTCCGATTTTTCGAGCCGAGTCTGACTCGGCTCGCTTTTTCCGAGTACTCGAACAGCACTAGTGCCAGCACAGACCTGGCCGGGATACTTTGTACATATTGACGAATAAATTGTCGTACTCTACCTTACCTCGGCGATCAGTCATTTGATCGGCGGCCCTGGACAACCGTCCTGAGCTGGGGATACGGTTCCTTCACCGTCCCACCGGTAACCCCGCGATAAACGGTTACAGTTGTCAAAAGGATTTATTACGCTAGTTAATCACAACTAGAAACCATCATATCAGAAAGTGTTTTCGTTTAGAAACAAATCAAATCAAGGTGTAGTTTATATGATTTTTCACGTCGTCAGATTTATGCACTAACCACTTAAGCCCACAACCGATGGGAAAAATAAATCATTGCCACCTAACGAAGAAACGCAGTCGATATTGAAAGAGTAGGTACTATTTGTACGGTTAGATTTCATGAACATTAAGCAATCATATGCGTTTATGTAAAATAAAGCATAAGTGGTAAGTCTTAAAATCCTAATTTATAATGGAAAAAGGAATGTTATATAAGTATTAGTGAATAATTATGAAATATGTTTTCTCTATAACGATTGTGGTAACAATAATTTAATTCTCATTTTTATTGTTTTTTTTATTATTTAACGTTGTTAATATGACTGCCCATACAAACTGGATATTTTAAAAAGTAATATAAAATAAAAAGTATGCAAAAATAGTGAGAAATGCCGATGTGATGAGTTTCTGCGAAATCGCATGTACAGTGCACCCCTGTGATTATATATCAATAATAGCCAAAGTTGCAAAACTATGCAGCCTATTTTTGCAGGATTGTTAGTAGGTGGTATCTGCTTTCAAATAGCACTATCTATAGCACGGAGGAAAGCAGAGCTTTATTTATAAACCTAAAACAGTTAATGAAAACTTGAAATACTAGGCAGCTCCATTTTAAGTTGTATAGTAGGAATACGATAAAGTGTTTTCGAAAAGTATTTATGCCACAAATAAGCTGAGACTATAAACATTCGAAATACATGAGGTACAAAATTATACATAACTACAGAAATTTAGAAAAAAATCGACATTCTGGTAAGAAAATTGACACGATTCCCGGTAGAATTCGAAAGATCAACTTCCTTTCATATTTTCTTTGTAATTAACACGAATATCACATTTCTGTGTGCAAAGTTAGATACTTTGGTCCATTGACTATCGGAATGCAGTGACGGATACACAAAACTACAACTTTCTTTCAAAGATTTTTTTCCTCGTCAGCCCCACTGTGTGGTTTGCCCGCAAGGGCCCTCAGCGGTCGTGGATAGCGGGTCTTCGGACCGTGTGACAGTTGACGGGCTTGCTCCAGCACCAGAGGTCACGGTGTGGAGTGCGAGTCCGGTCGGTTGTCCGACTGGTGAGGCGTGTCCGGCAGATGTCGCCGGAGCTATCGACGGAAATGCTGGAGGGGGGGGGGGGCAATGATGCACCAACGTCTTCCGTGGAGTTGCCGGTGGGACGCGCACGGAAGAAGAAGAGGAGAGCGAAGGCGGCCAGTTGGGATTTGGTCGGGCCCCGATGAGGACTCGAATCCGGGGTCCCCCTGCTGGACGATCAAGATCAGAAAGAGCTTCCGGGGGCGGAGCTGGGGAGCCCGTGGCGGAATTGGAGCTGCAGACGACCTACCATATGCAGGTGGTGGAAGCCGCCTGCAGCGCCCCTGCATTGCCCTGCGTGGGGGCCGTAAACCATCTTTCGTGTGGGGGCTTAAGGTCGTGTTCAGATATATTGGCCGGTCGATTCGTTTTCGCGAACAGCAATCCAGGAGAAATCAGCCACCACCATCTGACGATTGTGGATTTGTCAGTTGGAGTTGCGCAGCCCTCGAAGGGTATGATGGGGTAACGGGAACGCTGCTCGGCTCCATCTGAACGTAGTCGTGTGGCTGTTATTTATTCTTAGCGTAATAGTTGTGTACGTTACGAACTTAGAGCATATCGACGTGCGTTACGAAAAGTAGCACGTTTCAATTTTCTTACGAAAAGTAGCACGTTTGTCGTCGTTCTCACGAAAACTATCATCGGTTTTCGCTGCGAATACTAGCACGTTAGAGCGGTTTGCCACGAAAAATAGCATATTTCGTCTTTCGCGGCGAATACTAGCACGTTAGAGCGGTTTGCCACGAAAAGTAGCATGTTCCGTCTTTTGGAGATTAGATGGAATTATTATTTATTGAACAATATTTTCAACAGTTGAATTTTTTTAAACTGACCACGCGCTGAGACGTGATAGTTTCTGCAGTCTGCAGTATAATCTACAACGTGCTATTCTTCGTGGCCAAACCGGATAATATGTTAGTTTTCGCCGCAAATTCCGAAATGTGTTATTTTTCGTGGCGAAACAGTACAACGTGATAGTTTTCGCCGCAACAGTACGAAATGTGCTATTCTTCGTGCCGAAGCAGTCAAATGTGGTAGTCTTCGCGGCGGAAGACCAAACGTGCTAATATTCGTCAGAAACGATGGAACGTGTTTCTAGTCGTGGCAAACCGAAACGTGCTGCTTTTCGTAAGAAAATTGAAACATGCTACTTTTCGTAACGCACGTCGATATATACTTGGAGGTCTCAGTGAAAGCTTGAAACTGTCGCCAACATGGTGCGAGAGAGAAAGACATCGTGCGAACTGGTGTGAGAGAGTGAAGTATAGATTCTCTCGCTCGCACGATGTCTTTCTCTCTCGCACGATATCGGGTTCTCTCACTCTCAACCGAATGATTCCAAGAAATGGTGGGGATAGTCATCCGGCGTACTACGCATGGTCGAAACGGGGATATAATGAGGATTTACTGTTGTTAGATTTTGGAGGTGGCAGTTGAAATAAAGCGATTATAATTGGTAAGAGTTCTGATTTATTCTGTTTGGTCGTCGGTTGTGCGGTTACTGAGATTTGAAAATGAGAGGTCAGGGAAAGAAGGATTCGAGGAAGCAGAGAGAGTAGGAATGCTAGCGGACAGACAAAGATATACATAGGAGAAGAAGGGGAAACAACAGAGTAACGCGAGGGTCGCGCTCGAGTCGGTACAATATATATATATATATATATATATATATATATACAGGGTGTCCCAAAAATGTCGCGTTTCCTTGAAAGGGGTGACTAAGGGGGTGATTTGAAACAACTTTTTCCTTAGCGAAAATATTGTCCGAAGCTTCGTTAAGGAGATAATAACCAAAAGCCCCCACCAATCAGAGCGCGCGCCTTCCGCCCGGGCTCCCGCGGTAGCGTTGGCTACGCGGTAGGCGACCGCGCTTGTACCACGAACGTACGAACAAGCAAGTCGGCATGCATCGAAGGAAACCGCGTTACACAGTTCTTTTTTAAAGCAGAATCTTAAATAAGAATAATTTGAAGTGAGAGGACAAGAAGTACGTAAATTTCGTTTTTAAATAAGGCATAAACGAAAAGGTAACGTAACAGAAAATGAACGACAAGTTATTGAGGTAAAAATCCGTAGTTTAACAACGGCCAACACAACTAAATTTAAAAAATAATATTAGGTGTATGCATAAATTCTTTCCGACTGGAATTTCTATCGCGGTGGTATTCAGAAGCTGCCAGAAAAATGGCAAAAGGTAATTAACAATAATGGAAATTATTTCGATGATCGAGTTGTTTTCATATTTTTTAAATCGAACTGTTATTGTACCCTAAAATCGGAAAGAATTTATTTTCACACGTAATAATCACCAATAAATTAAATAAAACTCACCCTTTCGGACATTCCTTTTCTTGCTTTCCTTCCCTTTTCGGAAACCTGTGTCACTAGGTGACTGTACCGATCCTGGTCATCGGCGTCCAGTGCTCAGCTGATCGCAGCTATACAACACCACCCGAAGGTAAGGATCGCAACGTCCAGTGCGTTCGGGGTAATGTATCGAATATTCACTTCACTGCACGGCTACTAACACTGATCACTTAATTTATGTTTCACGGAACGTGTTGTTCCTACGTTATAAAAATTGGTGGCCCCGAAAGGGGTCGATTACTGTTAATTACTGGGACGAGATTACTACTATTACCCGGCGAAAAGAAGACTCCTGGCAGACGGTCTTGGGCTGTGCAGTCCGCTGCTGTGACGATTCGTCGAGTCACCTATTTGGGCACACTTTTAAAGACGGGGCACATGTATTTTGGTTATTGGCTGAAGTTGCCACTAGAGCTGTTGATACCCGGGAGAACGGGTACCCGGGTACCCGTGAGATACCCGGGAGAAAAAAAAATCCCGGGTAGGCGCTACCCGGGTAAACTACCCGAGATACTCGAGACTCTCGAGATCTCATAGAGTACCGTTCCATAATTGAAGCCACACTGAGCGTCATGGCCTTCGAGTCGAAGGCTTCGACCCCCGGGGAGACAGGAATACCCATTACGAAGTGAGGAATCTCCAGCTCCGAATTTCTCGTCAGGTCTTTGCGAAAACGACGCCAATCGATTCCTTATGTTTCTCCGATGAACATAATACCAAGAACGACATAATTCAGACCACAATGAAGAAAATTCCATGAACAAATGATTTGCATAATTTCAAATTCACTTCGTTAAAAATAGCTCGATTTACACGAAATTTTGTATGATTTTCATCGGAAAAACATAAGGAATCCATCGGTGTCACTTCCATATCGATACGATGAACATTAAATAGCTTCTTAATATACTGTAATGAATATTTTACCCTCGAGTACGGGGGGCCGACCTCGATTCGCTGCGGTCGGCCGAGGATTCATAATACGTGATTCAGAAATAAAATAATTCTTAACTCTTTATCGTATCGATATGGAAGTGTACACCGATGGATATCTTATGTTTTTCCGATGAAAATCATACAAAATTTCATGTAAATCAGACTATTTTTAACGAAATGAATCTGCAAATGAAAAACATTTGTTCATGGAATTTCCTTCATTATGGTCCAAATTACGTCGTTCTTGGTATTATTTTCATCGGAGAAACATAAGGAATCGATTGGCGTCGTTTTCGCAAAGATCTGATGAGAAATGCGGAAATCCTGGGAATTTCTCACTTCTTAATGTTATTCGAACCCCTTCGAGGGTCAAAAGCCATAAAATTCGGTGAGGTACCGCAGGGGGTTGACCTCGCCACAGGGTGCCAGACGGCATCTCTCTGACAGGCATCGCTCCAGAATTACGTTCTGTACTCTGTAAGTTCTCGAGATTCTCGAGAGTCTCGGGTAGTTTTCCCGGGTAGCGCTTATCCGGGAATTTTCTTCGTCCCGGGTATCTCACGGGTACCCGGGTACCCGGGTATCTCGTGTTCCCGGTCCACAGCTACAGCCCTAGTTGCCACATACATTGTCGCACCGGGCGACGAAGAGATCGAGCGAAACACATCGAGACCGAGTGGGATAGAGCGATCTGTAGCCTACGCTATTGTTTTGTTTTGACGATCATCGGTCAGATCGCTCTATCCCACTCGGTCTCGATGTGTTTCGTTCGATCTCTTCGTCGCGCGGTGCAACAATCGACCAATCGTCACAGCAGCGGACTGCACAGCCCAAGACCGTCTGCCAGGAGTCTTCTTTTCGCCGGGTAATAGTAGTAATCTCGTCCCAGTAATTAACAGTAATCGACCCCTTTCGGGGCCACCAATTTTTATAACGTAGGAACAACACGTTCCGTGAAACATAAATTAAGTGATCAGTGTTAGTAGCCGTGCAGTGAAGTGAATATTCGATACATTACCCCGAACGCACTGGACGTTGCGATCCTTACCTTCGGGTGGTGTTGTATAGCTACGATCAGCTGAGCACTGGACGCCGATGACCAGGATCGGTACAGTCACCTAGTGACACAGGTTTCCGAAAAGGGAAGGAAAGCAAGAAAAGGAATGTCCGAAAGGGTGAGTTTTATTTAATTTATTGGTGATTATTACGTGTGAAAATAAATTCTTTCCGATTTTAGGGTACAATAACAGTTCGATTTAAAAAATATGAAAACAACTCGATCATCGAAATAATTTCCATTATTGTTAATTACCTTTTGCCATTTTTCTGGCAGCTTCTGAATACCACCGCGATAGAAATTCCAGTCGGAAAGAATTTATGCATACACCTAATATTATTTTTTAAATTTAGTTGTGTTGGCCGTTGTTAAACTACGGATTTTTACCTCAATAACTTGTCGTTCATTTTCTGTTACGTTACCTTTTCGTTTATGCCTTATTTAAAAACGAAATTTACGTACTTCTTGTCCTCTCACTTCAAATTATTCTTATTTAAGATTCTGCTTTAAAAAAAAAAAACTGTGTTACGCGGTTTCCTTCGATGCATGCCGACTTGCTTGTTCGTACGTTCGTAGTACAAGCGCGGTCGCCTACCGCGTAGGCAACGCTACCGCGGGAACTCGGGCGGAAGGCGCGCGCTTTGATTGGTCGGGGCTTTTGGTTAATATCTCCTTAACGAAGCTTCGGACAATATTTTCGCTAAGAAAAAAGTTGTTTCAAATCACCCCCTGAGTCACCTCTTTCAAGGAAACGCGACATTTTTGGGACACCCTGTATAAGTATCGTTTATTCGAGTTTATCCAGATATTATCTTTGCCCATCTCTGTTCTCCAGCCGCTTCGCCGTGACTCCATGCCGATCAGTGTTACCGGGAAATCCTACCCAATGGCAAGTGGATAATGGAGAGGGAACATTCGTAGTGGAGGGGGAATGCGCCACGCATGCGCGTGATGACGCGGTGACGTCACGACGGGGCACGGGGACCGGTGCACGAGGATCGGTGATTTAATGGGAAACGAGCCGATGCCAGCGCCAAGCCAAGTCAAGCTATTGAAACCAAGTGAGGCCACGGCCAACCAGTGTCGAGAACTTATTTCTCGGTGATGCTGGTTGGCCGTGGCCTCACTTGATTTCACTAGCTTGGTTTGGCGCTGGCGTCGGCTCGTTTCCCATCGTTTCCCAGCTTGGCGTTGATTGGTTTGACGTCACCGCGCCATCACGCGCATACATGACGTGTTCCCTCTCCACTACGAATGCACCCCCTCCATTATCCACTTGCCATTGGGTAGGATTTCTCGATAATACTGCTGACGACAAAATAGTAATAGGGGAAATGCCGCAACAGCGCGATACGACTCTCCATTCGTATCGGCAACTATGTTTTTCCTACATTTATCGGCTAGCTTGGATTTGAACCAATGCTGGTGCTACGTGGCTAGAATATACCATCAACGCCTCTGACGGAGAAGCCTTGAAGCCTCATTCTGTCACTTTTCGAGCTGTCCTCAGTACACGATTCATAAGTTCATTATTATTTCAATGCACGGTGCTTATTAGCGTTCAAACGCACCTGACCCGCCTGCATGGATGTCTACTGGAGGCAATTATACCCGCAAAAACTTCCTTCTTGCCGATTCCATGACGAAAGTTGGTTGAAAGCTCGTGTGAGCGTACCCACCCATTCTAGGCCCAGTGAACGGAAGCCTTAAAACGTGGCTAAATCCTGGTTCTTGTATTCCGGCTCTCAAGAACGTTAATTTTGAAGTTACTCTAATATTATTTTGTATCAATATTTTCTCAATACTTTCATGAGGTATAGTAGGAGAGGCGTTTGACAGTATAATTCTTTGCGACGGCATGACTAAAGGTCTTATTTGTACTTGAGCATTATTGAGATGTTTGTGATTGGACTGTTTCTTTCTTGTCGAGATATACACATATTCTTCCGTTGGACACACGCGAAATGAATCGTATAGCATTTGGGTCGATTATTTTACCTATGGTACGGGCGTAATCATTGATTGGTGTACCATTAATAGAGTTGATTTTAATAGCTTGTTCTTTGTTAGGAAATATAACGTTCATGGTAGCTGATACGTATGATCGGGATGGGTTCCGAGTTTGGAAGTTTCATGTGTTTTCAGGTACTTGGTTATTTTTAACTGTATCGTGGCCCCTGTACTCAGAAGTTTCACGATTATAGTTTTCCGTATTACTCATTTGTTTGAACCTAGCAGGGTTGTTGGGTAGGCATTCTACGGGCTCGCACTTTGAATACGCTAGACAACACAACACAACACTGTACTCTGTAATAGGTTGGCATTCGCAGACTAGCGGACAAGGTAAACATACGACTTCACACTTCGGCTGTTGGAGCGCGACTGTTTTAAATATTATTTTCTCTGCAATTACAGACATTTGAAAAATCGAATATTGTACGCAAACATATTTTTAACATAGATAATCGTCATTATACCCATTATCAGCGGTTAGAAGGAAATCGGGAAATGGGAAATTTCATAGAAATTGTATACATTGGTGCCAATGCGCAACCTGAAGATAAAGTCTGAGAAAAAATTCTTTCAAACCCAGATTATGGACCACCTTGGGCAACTTTTGACACCTACATCAATATTGTATCTGAAAAAAATATTTTTGCTCAATTCTAGCGTACTGTCTTGCTTGAATAATTGAAAGCTGTCTAAACTTTATATAAATAATAATTTAAATAATCCTTTAAGAAACCATTTTATTAATTGAAACTGCTAAAATGGACTTCAAATTCGATAATAGAGGTTTTATTTGTTTACAAGAAAAAATAACACATAAACTATTTATGTGTATGAAAAGAGATTATCCAGAGGTACTTCAGCACATATTTACAAAATACAAAACTTAATTTTAAAGGTTGGTAGTGGAGGCAACTTGAAAAATATGGATTTTCCGAGAATTATTTTTACGCATTTTTGTAGATATAAAAAAAGAATGTAACATTTGTTAGAACTTCTTTTCGGTATCTTTCACCGTTCTCGAGATATTCCGCGGAAAAGAAAATTCTGCATTTTTATCAAGGGGTGATTTCACCCCCCAAAAGTGCACTATGGCACCAACCAAAAATAGGGTTGTGTTACGGATGAACTACTCTACTTGCACACCAAGTTTCATAATTTCCTGAATTTCTATTTGATATTCTATTTCAGCACTGTCCTCTGTCACGAGATGATTTGGCTTCCATCAATCTATTAATTAATTCGCGTTTCGCACCACACTTAGCAGATCCTCTACCTCGCAGCTTTTGTGTCGCAGTTTTTGACACACTCATCTCGCTGTTACTTGTACTCGCTATATCACTTTAATGTCTATTCACTTGTCTCTGTGCCATACTCTCTATTCACTTTCTTAATTGTTATAATCCCGGCTGAGCTCCCAAATTTTTAGGGATCAAGGGAGTCTGTTTTATAATTGTAATACTATATTTATTTTATTGGTATTGTTGCGGCCGCGCGCAACGGCCGTATTTGAACGCGCGCCCGCGGTGGCATCAACACAGCTGTTGAGGCGTCGCGGCTCGTTTGAAGTGATTTGACCGCTAACGATCATCGCGAAGCGCTCGCCCGGCAACCGTTAGTTCCAAGAACAACACCGTCGTGACAACCTCGCCCGACGAATCGGCAATAATTTTCGCGCCCATTGCGCCCAGCAGTTTTGGTGCTGCTATTCTTTCGCGACCATTATCGCCACGCGCCCACGCGCCGTGTAACCGTGGTGGTTTGTTGTCTACGTGTTTTGTACATTGCTATAACTGTGCTGTCCGACGTCTGTGTGATCACAGAGTGACGAATAAATCAGTGTTGTGTCCACCTGCGGAGTGCTGGCTACCCGTCATCCCTTTCCCTACGAGCTGCCCTACCGCCGGCATTATAAATCCGCTCTTGGCGAAAACAGGTACATAAAAAAAACTATAGGTTAGATCACAGCTCGCGCGTCTTAAGACTCTCTCTCCACTGCCAAGTGCCACACACTCATATACGCAACAGTTCCCAAGGCAAGAATATGCGTTGAACATATTGTATCCTACATTATTAATATTTAGAGGATTTCATTTTTTTATAATGTATATGTAGTATCGGGATAGATTTAGTAATGTGTGTGCGCCTGAGACTTTGAGAACCTCTGAGGAGACAGGCCCGTTGGGGAAAACGCAACACGACACCGGGCCCAGCGACGCGCGCAAGGGTTTGTCGGTGCGTGAAAGCGCGCAGCGAAAGAATGCCCATATTTGGGCATGAGGGCGACTAGGAATGCGTGCGTGATGGGAGAGTAGCGTACTTTCGGAAAGGCAAGCTATATTTCCGGAGGAAAGGCAGAGTTGGAGCAACCGGCGGAGTGTGTCGATGGACTGAGTCGTTGTGTTGAATCGAGTTGTTTTGTGTTGTATTCGGTTACCCTGCATTAGTTTTACTTTCTTTCAATCTTGTATATATATCTTTCCTGTTTTTATTAAATATATTTTATATCCCACGTATATTTAAAACTTTATTTTACCAGCAATAGTACTAATGTGTCCTCTTCTGTGTGCCTTCTGCTGTACTCCGCAAGGGTCGCGTGCGTCTCAAAAAGAATCAACCCTCTAATTCGATTTTCAGCTGAAAAAGAAGCGCACACTTTTACTTTTTGACATGATTATTTATCACCTGAACATATGTATGTATATACAACTGTGAAATTGTAATTTCATAATGCAACTGAAACAACGAAGGTAACAGTAGCTACAAGTACATATTAGGATAAATAATACACACTCCAAAATAATAAATGGATCACCTTTGGGAACCCGAAAAATGGGGCCAAGTACAAATGGTCATAACTCCGGCAAAAATGGCCGTATCGATATCTTCAAAATACCGTCTAAAAGTGTGGAATTTCTACTTTCAGTTGCTTTTTCAGGTTTTAGCTCTATAGCTTTTCGGCAAGGTTATAGCGCTTTGTCAATTTGAAATTTTTTTTTCAATTTTGTGGCCCGATGGATCTATGTCGAAAATAAGTTAGGTCACGCGCCGAACGATAGGCCGAGTTTGCGCCGCGGTCGTTAGGTGGTCCGCAGCCCCGCGACTGTACTCGTGGGTGAAGATCTATCGCGGTAGAGATATAAAGCCCGCGGCGGGCAGAATCAGGAGCTCCCGTGCCTGATTGCTATACCGCTTCAAGGAGCAAATCGAGACGCTCACATTTTTATTTCCTGAGGTGCGCCAGTGTCGGCCATAGCCACTACTGCGCCATTACCAGCCTCTGTCCGAAATAGGCCCAGATAAATGTTTCGCCCTACCTACGCCAGATAGGCGTCTCTGCGCCCCATAGGCCAGAGCCCTATTGTACGCAGACACTTTATAATAAGACTCCCGCACGGACGCGACTTCTAGGCAGTGCTTCAAACGGTTCCGAAAATAATTGTTTAGAACTGTTAAATATAAGGATTCTGATTAAAACGGTTATGGAGAATCTTTATTCCAAACAACTGTTATGAAGAACCGAAATTTCCAACTATTATCTATTATCACCTTTGTAACGTTCGGCTGTCCGGGGACAACTGAGCGTCGAGGTCCCTGAGGGGAGAGCGGCGTCCCCTCAAGTATAGGATAGGTGGGGGTTCTACTCTACAGTAAAAGATTGGAATCTAAGGCTTTCTAAACTTAACAATACTTATTTATTTAATAAAACTTACTCTAATAACAATAACGATTAATTAATATTGCTTACAGACTACGAGTAAATATTCTTATTTTTGGGTTTTTCTATGTTTTTTTTGTATTTAATATGTTAATTAATATATGTATGTATGTATTGAGATATGTCGCAGTGTACGGCCGCTACCGTCTCCGGGGCGAGCTCGTACTCTTGGCAACGTCTGCTGCAAGAAGGCCGCTACCGTTTCCGGGGCGAGCACACTTCTGTCGGCAGAGTTCTACTCTTACGTCGATTCGCGTATTACAGTGCACGGCCGCTACCGTCTCCGGGGCGAGCTCAATACTCTGTAATACTAGCTGCAAGACGGCCGCTACCGTTTCCGGGGCGAGCTCGTACTCTTAGTCTGCTTAGATAATATTACATAATAAGTGAGTAAAACACAAAATAACAAACAGCGACCCACTGCGCATGCGCCAGCCCGCCAATTTCTCAGTATCAAAGGAGGCGCACGCAGCTACGCGGTTCATTCGAAAGCTCTGCCAACAGAAGTGTGCTCGCCCCGGAAACGGTAGCGGCCTTTTAGCAGCAGACATAGCTAAGAGTACGAGCTCGCCCCGGAAACGGTAGCAGCCGTCTTACAGCTAGTATTACAGAGTATTGAGCTCGCCCCGGAGACGGTAGCGGCGGTGCACTGTAATACGCGAATCGACGTAAGAGTAGAACTCTTCCGACAGAAGTGTGCTCGCCCCGGAAACGGTAGCGGCCTTCTTGCAGCAGACGTTGCCAAGAGTACGAGCTCGCCCCGGAGACGGTAGCGGCCGTACACTGCGACATATCTCAATACATACATACATATATTAATTAACATATTAAATACAAAAAAAAACATAGAAAAACCCAAAAATAAGAATATTTACTCGTAGTCTGTAAGCAATATTAATTAATCGTTATTGTGATTAGAGTAAGTTTTATTAAATAAATAAGTATTGTTAAGTTAAAAGCCTTAGATTCTAATCTTTTGCTGTAGAGTAGAACCCCACCTATCCTATACTTGAGGGGACGCCGCTCTCCCCTCAGGGACCTCGACGCTCAGTTGTTCCCGGACAGCCGAACGTTACAGGTCGGATATATTTTTGGTGACAGCGGTGGGATTTCTCGCTTGGTTTAGAGGAATAAATTCATTTCGAAGAACTATTTCGTTAGTGAAATCACTCCATAAGTGAGTATTTTCCAAGAAATTTTTTCTTCCTTTTCTCTAAATTTTACAGAGGATTTAAAACTTCGCAATGCCTAATACAATTGGAGAAGCAATGGCTAACCTAACAATAAATACGGAGACTCAAACACAGGAGACTACAGAAACTCCAGAAAATATTACAGTAGCCGCAAATGCTCCAGGACCTTCAAATCCACAAATTAATATGAATACATCTACGAATACATATCCTCATTTACCACATATTAGCCTACGCGACACTGCGGACACAGTCCCTTCGTTCGACGGTAGAAATATACCGATACACCAATTTATAAAAAGCAGCCGACATGCACGGCGCATGGTTAATCCGAACGCAGAGTATGGATTAGTACAATTTATAAAGAATAAGCTTTTCGGACAAGCTTCTAGAGTAGTATTAAGCGGAGACTATAATTCAATCGATGATCTCATTTCGGTATTAGAGTCACGATTTGCTCCATTACACACTTCAATACAGTTATATGGCGAATTATCAAAAATTGCACAACTACATAATGAAACGACGGTAGATTACAGCAGTCGTGTATCCAATCTCTTACTTCAGATTAAACATTGCAATGCAATAGAGGTACCGACGCATGTAAAACAATTTAATACAAACGCGGAACAAAACGCCATTAAAGCCTTTCTAACGGGACTCAAAACGGAAATTCATAATAGAATATATGACCACACCTTCAGCAATCTTGACCGCGCTATCAATGTCGCGATCAAAGCAGAAGCGGAACATAACGAAAACCAAATACGAACAAGAGAAGCAGCAGGGATACCACCGGCCAACCAATGTACGAATTGTCTTGGATACGGCCATATTGCCACCGCTTGCAGCAGCCGAATATCACGAACCAACTGGCAGCAAAAAACCTGTCAACAATGTAACAGAACAGGACATACAACGCAAGAATGTAGAAACCGAAACGGAGCACGAAACAGACCGTGGAACGATACATTCTGTGACTTCTGCCGAAGGCCAGGTCACACGACGCAAGATTGTAGGAGCCGAAGTTACACGAATAGAGCCATTCAATCTACCGTATACTGCGATAATTGCCGAAGGCCAGGTCACACAACACGAGATTGTAGAAGCCAAGGTTACACGAACAGAGCTCCTCAATCCAATATGTACTGTGATTACTGCAAAAGACCAGGTCACACGATACAAGAATGCAGAAGCAAAAGTTATGCAGAAAGAGTACAGAGACCAGAAGTATTCTGCGAATATTGCAAATTTAGAGGTCATACGATAGACCAATGTAGAAAGAAGATATACTTCGATAGGAAGGAAAGAGAAGAAAAACAACCCCAGTATGGTACGTAGGCAGGCCATACTTCGATTAAAAACGGAGCAAATAAGGAAACCTCCTAGCATCCTTCTTTCTGATACAGGATTCAGCGAGAACCACGCAACGTTGATGATCGACACTGGATCCGATCTAAATGTCATCAAGAGAAGTGCTGTTTCACCGAATATACCAATCTACACGGACACTTTGTTCAACCTTAATGGTATTACGGACGGCCTACTCATGTAACGTACCGCTACCAACCGCCGTAGATTTTTCCTTTATTCTTTATACCAATTACTATTTTCATTCTATATATCTAAATTGTAATATTAGTATTAAGGACATTCGCAACGCATGCGCATAACCGCCTGCGAACTCAGTGCCGTGAACGACTCAAGCGCGCGTGCGCAGCCCGCGTGATAAACCGGACGCCGAATAAACCGAGTGCAGTGCGCGAACCCGCGGGAACCGGATGCTAATTCTAATTGGTGCGCGAGATCGACAGCTAGTGATTGGTGAGAGCAAGGTATCGCCAAACTGTATAAATACGAGCCTGCCAGCAGCGGAGATTCAGACTGGGTTCTGCTACCGAACCATAAGCACGCCGCTTATAGAAGTCTCTCAACAAGTCTATATATATTCAACGTCCTGACTACCAACATTCAATTTCCAACATTCAACCATTCCGAGGTCGCTTTAACTAGCCCCTCAACATCTTTCCGAGGTCGCTTTAACTAGCCCCTCAACACCTATCCGAGGTCGCTGTAGCTAGCCCCTCAACTTCCATACGAGGTCGCTTTAGCTAGCCCCTCAACTTCCATCGAGGTCGCTTTCACTAGCCCCTCAACATCTAACCGAGGTCGCTTTAACTAGCCCCTCAACTTCCTACATTCAACACCTTTCCGAGGTCGCTTTAACTAGCCCCTCAACATCTTTCCGAGGTCGCTTTAACTAGCCCCTCAACACCTATCCGAGGTCGCTTTCGCTAGCCCCTCAACTTCCATACGAGGTCGCTTTAGCTAGCCCCTCAACTTCCTTCGAGGTCGCTTTCACTAGCCCCTCAACTTCCATCCAGAGGTCGCTTTCACTAGCCCCTCAACCTCCCTCCTTAAAAGCGTGGGCCAGCTTATAGGCACCAGAAGCAACTACTAGTCCAGGAGAGGGAATCATCATCCAATTCTACTTCCATCTGGGGACGCCATAACCGGCTACCTGGCTACCATCCGAGGTCGCTTAAACTAGCCCCTCGGCTTCCATCCTAGAAAGCGTGGGCCAGCTGATAGGCAACTGGAAGCTACAACAAATCCGAGAGAAGGAACCCTCTCCAAGTATCAACTTAACATTCCAAATCGACCAAGCGTCATCATTGTATCAAACCGTTATATCGACTTAGCGTCGAGACCTTATGTTCAGTTTACGATTTAGTATCGTACTATTATACTATATCATTAATATTAATTAACGCGTCAGTTATACTATATTTAATTACCGGTTTAGCGTAGAGACCGAAATCAAACGTTATTCTTTAATTCCGATCTAGCGTCGAAACCAAAGTCAAAGGAATATCCTTTATTAACGACTTATACGTCGTTACGTAATTATCATATCGTCAAAGTTCACACGACTCCGTGTCGTATTATATGTTCTATTTCGACCTAGCGTCAAAAGCCTTTTCTTGAATAAACTATTTGTTAATTATTGTTAAAAGAAGGACTCTAGTATCTTGAAATTCATTTCTTAATCGCACGCCACACGAACCAATCCCATAATTTCACAGGTAAACCGCTCTACTTGTGGAATCGCCTGTAACAAACGGCACAGTCTCGTTTGAGAACGTTACACTCAGCACAATAGGATATATCAAGATAAGAACTTTAAATACGGAAATTATTATCCATGTCGTAGAAGATCTTCCTATTAAACAAGATGGGATATTAGGAACAGAATTTGTTCAAACAAATGGAGCAACCATCGACTACATGAAGTCAGAGATAACAATTGGAATGGAAATTATTCCATTTATCGGTCCAGAAATGATTACGATACCAGCAAGAGCACGAAGCCAAATATATGTGCGAGTGCTTAATACACAGTCTAAAACGGGATACATTCCGAAAATTAACATTCACCCCAATATACATATGGGAAACGCACTGGTTTCGAATAACAATGGTGTAGCATATCTTTTTGCTATAAACACATCTACAAAAGATATCAAAATACCAGTACCATCCGTTGAATTAGAAGAATTCGAAGAAATACCTGCAGAAGAGGAAACAACAACCACATATAAAAGAACTGACAGAACACACCAATTACTACAATTATTACGATTGGATCACCTAAACTCGGAAGAACGGGCCAGCGTTGAACAATTGATAAAGGAACACGCAGATAGATTCTACCTTCCAGGGGAAAAACTGGAAGCAACAAACAAAACATACCATAGAATTATTACAGAAAACAACGTTCCTGTTTTTACAAAGCAATACAGGTATCCCCAAGCATATAAGGAAGACGTTAGAATACAGACTAAAGAATTACTTGAAAAAGGAATCATACAGTCATCATCTTCACCTTATAATTCACCGATCTGGATTGTACCAAAGAAAGAAGACGCTCAAGGAAATAAAAAGTCCAGAGTTGTAATTGACTTTAGAAAATTAAACGAACTAACAATTGGAGATGCTTATCCTCTGCCAAATATAACTGATATACTAGATCAGTTAGGAAGTGCAAAGTATTTTTCGGTATTTGATCTTGCATCTGGATTTCATCAAATTCCAATGCATCCAGACGATCGACATAAAACAGCATTCTCTACAATTTACGGGCACTATGAATTTACTACAATGCCATTTGGACTTAAGAACGCACCAGCCACCTTCCAAAGACTAATGGACTAGGTCTTGACTGGGCTCCAAGGAATAGAGCTTTTCGTATATCTAGACGATATCGTCATATACGCCAGTACATTAAAAGAACATGCAACTAAATTTAAACGACTAATGAACAGATTAAGAGAAGCAGATCTTCACCTTCAACCGGACAAATGCGAATTTTTGAAGAAAGAAGTTTCGTACTTGGGACACATAATAGGAGAGGACGGAGTCAAACCTGACCCGAAAAAAGTAATAGCTGTAAAGGAATTTCCAACACCTACTACGGTCAAAAACGTCAAACAATTTCTGGGATTGAGCGGATATTATAGGCGATTCATAAAAGATTTTTCAAAAATTGCAAGACCACTTTCTAATCTCACTAGGAAGAATTATCAATTCGAGTGGACTTACAAACAACAAAAGGCATTTGAAACCTTACGGGAGGCTTTCTGCAAGGAACCTATCTTACAATTCCCGGATTTCGATAAAGTATTCAACATCACGACAGACGCCTCAGGTATTGCTGTAGGTGCGGTTCTCAGTCAAGGAGAAATAGGCAAAGATCTGCCAGTAGCCTATGCATCTCGCGTTTTAAACGACGCAGAAACGCGATATTCTCCTACAGAACGGGAATTATTGGCAATAATATACGCAGTTTTTCACTTCAGACCTTACATTTACGGACGAAAATTTTATCTAATAACAGACCATAAACCATTAGAATGGCTTCAAAATCTTTCTAATCCTACGTCTCGATTAATGCGCTGGAAAATTAGATTAGCAGAATACGATTACAAAATTTTATATAAACCCGGGAAATACAACACAAACGCGGACGCATTGTCTAGGAATCCGATTGCATTACCATTACACGCGAAAAGAGCTCACTCGGACACAAATTCACACGAAAATAAAAAATTAAAAGAATTTCACCAATTTCCAACCCGACAAAGGGAAACTACAGCATCAACCTCTGGAAATCCAGCTCCACACAAACAATTAATAATTAGCTCATCAGAAACCGATTCCTCTTCATATGACGAAAGCGATGCGTTAAATTTAAAGCGAAAGAAATTAAAACGGAAAAAGCAAAGCACGAACACCTCCTCCTCTCGTCCCGAGACTAAAAAACGGAATTTTGAAGCGGAAACGCATACACCCCCTCGTTACGCGCCTCATCAAATCTCCGTACCCGTAGAAATACACGCCCCCCCCCCCCCCAAGTCCAAATACACGCACTCCCGCAAGTCGTGACACCTCAAATATATAAACCCCCTCACATCAAGAAACCTCGCGTCAAGAAAGAAGAGGATCTAATACAAGAAATTTACGAAACGGTTGTAATACCCAAACACAATTATAAGGATCCTCCCAAAATTGACGCAAAGTCAAGTTCAGAAAAAAGCACTCACCATACACCTAAAAAGAAGAAACCAAAATTAAAATCCAGCACGGACACAGGCCCTATAACGCCAATAACGATAAGGAAAGGAAGGATACTTACTCCTCCTCCACCATCCTCTCATCCTCCACCATTACTATCTCTTCCCCCACATTCTCCACGGCACAAACAACCCACACCAGTCAAACCAAGGATAGTATCAAATATTTCTGTCAAAAACCAAAATACAGAGGTGGAAGATCACTTATGGATGGGCAAAGGATACATAGTAACATTCATAAACCCACAAGGCAGGCCAATTGGACCATCAGGAGGAAAATTATATAAGGAAATGAATATAAAACCTCACAAAATTCCACAACCATTAAGACTTGGAGAGTTAGTAAAAATCAAGGAAGGGAAGCACACAATCCTTGGACTCATCACACCAGAACATCCAACAGAAGAAGACGTATACAATTCGCTGAGGTCACTTCATACATACCTGGTATCTGAAAAAGCCACAAAAGTATACATCTCATCAGAAGAGGACAAAATTTTATTAAATCAATTACGAAATTTAATAGAACTAATATTCATACAAGAAGATGTCCAATTCATCTTCTGCAAAGGCACCCTTCTGACACCTCCTGTACAAGATAGACACCAGATCATCCAGGAGAACCATCAGTCACCTATAGGCGGACATAAGGGAATAACTAAAACATAACATCGCATAAGAAGCAAATACTACTGGAAGAATATGAAATACGAGATAACACAGTTTATAAAGACTTGCTTGGAATGCCAGAAAACTAAACTGGTACGAGTAAAGAATAAGGAACCCATGATACTGACAGACACACCTGTTGATGCTTTTGATAAAATTTCAATGGACATAGTAGGACCACTACCTTTTACAAACATAGGAAACAGCTACATACTTACTATCCAGGACAATCTGACTAAATACTATCTTGCTATACCATTGGCAAGCATTACCTCAGAGGACATAGCTAAGGCATTTACAGAGCATTTTATCTGTAAGTTTGGGAATCCTAAAGCAATCCTTACTGATCAGGGACCAAATTTTATGAGTGCCCTCATGAAGAAATTTGCCAAAGTGTTTCACATCAAACAGTATCGAACCTCTGCATTTCATCCTCAATCTAATGGATCTTTAGAGAGAAGTCACCATGTCCTTGTTGAATACCTACGACATTACGTGTCAAAAGAAAACCAATGGGATCAGTGGTTACCTCAAGCAATGTTCTCGTATAATACAAGCACTCACGAAGGCACGAAATTTACGCCTCACGAACTCGTTTTTGGAAGAAAAGCACGACTTCCTTCAAGTATTCCCTCAACAGACAACATTAAAACGTATCCGGACTATGTGGACAAGCTGATAGATAAACTATATCACATCCGACAAATGGCGCGAAGAAATCTGGAAGAATCGAAAATTCGTCAGAAGCATTACTATGACCGGAAGATTCAACCACAAAACTACAAAATAGGGGATTTCGTATGGTTATTGCAACCAAGAAAGGAAAAATTGGGATCAGAATACAGCGGACCCTACCAGATCATTGAAATCCTGGAGAAAAGCAACTTAAAAATAGAAATTAATTCAAAACAAACTAGGATCGTCCATAAGAACCGCGTAAAACAGGCGAATTTACCGTAAAAAGTTGCAACCCTGCATGGGTAGACTATATAAGGAGGTGCAGACAAAGCATTTCTCCATTGTAACAAAAAGCATACATACGAAACACGTACAGACAGTTTTTTTTTTTTAACAAAATATACAGAATGGCGGACCAAATATGTCTTAAAAAAGTTTATGACAAGGACATTTATTATTATAAAAATAGTATAGTGTGCGTGATGTGCACGCAAAGAGTAGACCTAACAGAGGAACAGCCACTAGAAAGGCATCTAGTGGCAACAAAGAATTTACGGCGGTGGCGAATATGCCATTTTTGCCGCCATATCTTATACGTCGCACAACCGGTGCAAAGTTGCAGGGAGTGCAAAGACATTTTGAATATTTAATCACCTTTATATATACACACCACACTCTACATATACACGCCCCACACACATCCAAAATGTAATTAATACACACACTTTTTTATATTTTACTATTTTATATTCATCATTCATCTCATTCTACATTACACTTTACAGCTACACACTACACACATACACAGAATGTAGTAAATACCCACACTTTTCATCTTTCATTTCAATAAAAACATTCTATTTTTCTACATAAAAACAAAAACGAAATTATCCTAACCTATAAGTTAAGAAAAAATATACACTAAGGCGTAGGCAACATAGTTGCAGAAAAAATTCTTTTATTGTATAAACCGCTAGAGGGCGCCAAAAGACAAATCCTTAACGTTCTATTCAAACTCGCGTCTGCGCTACACTTCAGACGGTATTAAAATGCCAAAGCGATCGGGCAGTCGACACTCGAAAGAGTTAAAAATTAAACAAGAACTAGAAAAAATATTCACGGAGATGATCCCTACAGGGTGTCCCAAAAATGCTGCGGTTCCTTAAAGGGGGTGATTCGGGGGGTGATTGCAAACCACTTTTTCCTTTGCGAAAATGCCCTCCGAGGTTTCGTTAACGAGATATTAATAAAAAGCACCGACCAATCAGAGCGCGAGCCTTCCGCTGGAGGTCCCGCGCTAGCGTGGCCGCGCGCCGGGCAGCGCTGCGACTACGAACAAGCAAGGCGGCATGCATCGAAGGAAATTGCGTAGAATGGCAAATGAAAAAGACGTAACAAAAAAATCCAACTTTTTGCCATGGTTTGTTTGCCATTTAAAGTGAATAATGAATAAAGGATAAATGGATGAAAATCACGTGTAACGTAAAAAGACGAATACACATTTTTTTTTAGAAGTTTCGAAAATAATAATTATTTGAAGTGGGAAGATAAGGAATACGTAAAATTCCTTGTGTTAATAACATATCCACGAAAAGGTAATGTAACAGGAAATTAACGAAAAGTGATCGTAGTTCGTTATTGTGATAAAAATCCGTAACTCAATAACGGCCAGCACTGTTGCTGATAACGAATAAGTCTGTTTAAAAAGCCCGAATAAATATTTTCGTACGAGAATTTTGAGAATTATCGCCGGAAATAAGCCATAGCTTGCGTTAAATTTAAAAATGAATGATCGCCATTAAAGTAACTAAAACTCACCCTTGTCGAAAATTCACCTGCAACTTGAAAACTTGTGTCACTGGGTCACTGAACCGATCCTGGTCATCGATGGACGAGCCCAGTGCACAGCTGATCCCAGGTATACGACACTACCCAAAGTTAAGGGTCGCAATGTCAGGTGCGTCCAGGTCAACGTACCGAATATTCACTTCACTGCACGGCTACTAACACTGGTCACTTAATTTATTTTTCATGGAACGTGTTGTTGCTACGTTCTAAAAATTGGTGGAAATGAATTTTTACTTGGCGTTCGGAGCCGTGGGTAATTCCCGCGCAAATTCTCACGCTGCAGCACTTGCGTCCTCGTTGTTCGGGGGGTACACACAGAACATCGCGTAATACTCTCGAGCAGAGAACATTTGTCTGCGACGCGATTGCTGACTGCTGACTGACAAGATTTTTCCAAGCGACTTCTTCTACCCCCAAATAGTTTCTCTCGTTCCATTATGAGTTGACCCCCACCAGGCCAAGAGGCTTCAGGTAAAAAGAAGCCAGCACATTTTCGGAACACACGTGTTTTGCAGAAGTGCAACGAAAACTTTCACAAAAGCCCGCGCTCCGTCCTTCTACTGCCAATGTACCCATTGCTTCGAGATAGAAAACAGACACCACGTGTATCGGTTCGAAAGGGTCCGAAGAGAAGAGAAACAGAAAGTCTTCGAGTTGCTATAAAGAAAAAAATCCTGCATCCTGTTTCCCTTTTCCGATACCCTGAGTTCACGTCTGCTACGAGGCGGAACCAATTAAGTCATAAATTATCCGAAACTGTAGGAAACCGTTCTCTACCGCCGACTTGCGGGACAATACGGTCATAAACCGCGACCCTGGCGAAATGCTCTGGCTGATCAGCCTGATTAATTTTGGAGAACTAGAAATTCCAGCATCAATACGTCTCGCGGAGAGACACAGGAAAAGAAGGGATAGTCCGCTGACTGCGCGTAGTCCCGCCTGCTTCGTCCTACCCTCAAATTAAAGACGGATCCCTTATCTCTCGTGTCTAAACACGCGCTCGAATTTTCAAACAAAAGCACGCGTCGACGTATTCCGTTGGAGAGAAGGCGGGTTTGAAGTTCGATTGGTCCTGAACTAACCAATCGGGCCTGCTTATCTCTCGTGTCTAAACACGCGCTCGAATTTCCAAACAAAAGCATGCGTCGACGTATTCCGTGCGAGAGAAGGTGGGCCTTGTGGAGGAGATATCGCTGTGAAGAGGGCCTCTTCAGGACAGTGGCCGTTTGGGAGGGATGCAGGGCAGATTGGTTAGTTTGGGGCCAATCGGACCTCAAGCCCACAGTCTCTCGCACCGAATACGTCGATGCGTGCTTGTGTTTTGAAATTCGAGCACGTGTTTATACTCGAGGGCTAAGGGATCCGTCTTTAATTTGAGGGTAGGACGAAGCAGGCGGGACTACGCGCAGTCAGCGGACTATCCCTTCTTTTCCTGTGTCTCTCCGCGAGACGTATTGATGCTGGAATTTCTAGTTCTCCAAAATTAATCAGGCTGATCAGCCAGAGCATTTCGCCAGGGTCGCGGTTTATGACCGTATTGTCCCGCAAGTCGGCGGTAGAGAACGGTTTCCTACAGTTTCGGATAATTTATGACTTAATTGGTTCCGCCTCGTAGCAGACGTGAACTCAGGGTATCGGAAAAGGGAAACAGGATGCAGGATTTTTTTCTTTATAGCAACTCGAAGACTTTCTGTTTCTCTTCTCTTCGGACCCTTTCGAACCGATACACGTGGTGTCTGTTTTCTATCTCGAAGCAATGGGTACATTGGCAGTAGAAGGACGGAGCGCGGGCTTTTGTGAAAGTTTTCGTTGCACTTCTGCAAAACACGTGTGTTCCGAAAATGTGCTGGCTTCTTTTTACCTGAAGCCTCTTGGCCTGGTGGGGGTCAACTCATAATGGAACGAGAGAAACTATTTGGGGGTAGAAGAAGTCGCTTGGAAAAATCTTGTCAGTCAGCAGTCAGCAATCGCGTCGCAGACAAATGTTCTCTGCTCGAGAGTATTACGCGATGTTCTGTGTGTACCCCCCGAACAACGAGGACGCAAGTGCTGCAGCGTGAGAATTTGCGCGGGAATTACCCACGGCTCCGAACGCCAAGTAAAAATTCATTTCCACCAATTTTTAGAACGTAGCAACAACACGTTCCATGAAAAATAAATTAAGTGACCAGTGTTAGTAGCCGTGCAGTGAAGTGAATATTCGGTACGTTGACCTGGACGCACCTGACATTGCGACCCTTAACTTTGGGTAGTGTCGTATACCTGGGATCAGCTGTGCACTGGGCTCGTCCATCGATGACCAGGATCGGTTCAGTGACCCAGTGACACAAGTTTTCAAGTTGCAGGTGAATTTTCGACAAGGGTGAGTTTTAGTTACTTTAATGGCGATCATTCATTTTTAAATTTAACGCAAGCTATGGCTTATTTCCGGCGATAATTCTCAAAATTCTCGTACGAAAATATTTATTCGGGCTTTTTAAACAGACTTATTCGTTATCAGCAACAGTGCTGGCCGTTATTGAGTTACGGATTTTTATTTCAATAACGAACTACGATCACTTTTCGTTAATTTTCTGTTACATTACCTTTTCGTGGATATGTTATTAACACAAGGAATTTTACGTATTCCTTATCTTCCCACTTCAAATAATTATTATTTTCGAAACTTCTAAAAAAAATGTGTATTCGTCTTTTTACGTTACACGTGATTTTCATCCATTTATCCTTTATTCATTATTCACTTTAAATGGCAAACAAACCATGGCAAAAGGTTGGATTTTTTGTTACGTCTTTTTCATTTGCCATTCTACGCAATTTCCTTCGATGCATGCCGCCTTGCTTGTTCGTAGTCGCAGCGCTGCCCGGCGCGCGGCCACGCTAGCGCGGGACCTCCAGCGGAAGGCTCGCGCTCTGATTGGTCGGTGCTTTTTATTAATATCTCGTTAACGAAACCTCGGAGGGCATTTTCGCAAAGGAAAAAGTGGTTTGCAATCACCCCCCGAATCACCCCCTTTAAGGAACCGCAGCATTTTTGGGACACCCTGTATACCTCCACTGATAACTCCACTCCCGGGAAGCCCGGAAAAAATGGTAAACACCTCTTTTTAACTATAAATTTTCCAAATTAACAAAACCTTTCCTGTCAAGACACCACCTCACACTCCTCCGGATTCTCTTCCAACGACCCCGGAATTCCCGACGACTCCGGACTTCAAAATTCCGAAGACCCCAGAATTTAAGGTCCCGGAAGTACCACCCAAGAAATGGCCGGAATTAATCCCAATCCGGATACCAGACCCGGACTGGGAGACATATAGGGCTTTGCCTACAAAGGATCCACGAATAAAACTATGGCGATTACTCGCGTTATTTGGAACCGGGGCAGCATGCCCGTATAGTAGGGTGGAGCTTATTTTTCAACTATGAAAATATGATCTTCTCACCATCTCAATTTGTTCCTTTCTATAAAAAACGAAATCCAGCAGAACATGAGCACAATTGATCTATATTTAGGGGTAGCTCAATGATGGTAAAATTTCCAATGTAGGGGAGACCGGGGCAGATTGTAACAAAAAAAGTTTTCACAGTTTTTTCTCGAAAGTGTTTTCCTCAATCAGGAAATAATTTGCGTGATTTACTGCTTACATATGTGGTGAACTAATTGCGTGAAAGTACGTGACAAAATCTTGGACACTTAGACATCTAGCTTCATCTTAAACAAATCTGAACCTTTGTTACAATCTGCCCCAGTCCGAGGTAAATTGTAACACATCTGTTTTACTTATTTAAATACAAATATGAACACAAATAAACATTTCTAAAAAATAGAAATGAAAACACAGATCATTATTAAACATTTGATATACATGAGTTAAGCAATCATTGCTTATGCATCTGATTCTATCAAAATCTTCTTCTGTGCTTTCTTTACTTTTGCCTTTATACTTTTTTTCTATTTTTTGGATTCTCGATTGTTTTGTTGTTCGTCTATAGCATCTTTTTCCGGTGTGTCAGCAAATAGCTTGCTTTATCACCATTTGGAACGAAGTAAGTATAGTAACATGTTACAATTTACCCCGAGGTCGAATTTTTGTGTTTTATCTCACCAAACGAGAAACTAAACATCAAATCACTAAAATGCATACACATAATAATAAACCAATGTGTACTGATTCGTTTGCTACAAAGAAACATAAATTTAAACGGTTCCAAATGACGGTTAATTGAAATAAAAGTGCTAAGACAACATTTACTTACGTGCTCTAAATACTAAAATTCTGGGCTATTACCACAAAATGATTACATAACGCTCGTTTGTGTCACTAAAACCGACGGTGCTAATATCGTCAAGCAGCTCTCGCATGCTGTGGGTTACCAGATTTGTCGTTCAAAAGATTTTACTTATGTTACAATTTACCCCGTGTTACAACCTGCCCCGGTCTCCCCTACATGATAATTATATGGAAGGGCTTGAAACACTAAGTGGAACTAGTAAGTTACTACTGATTTGTTCCTTTAGATACACAAACACTATATAAAAACTTTAGACAATACATTCTTATGTTTAGGAGTAGCTCAAGTGAGTCAAAGATTATAGAAATTATGAAAATTCAACATATAATGGCCATATTTTAATTTATACATTTACGTTACATTACATTGACATTTGTATTTGATAATTTGTTAAATTTATTGTTCACAAAGGCTCAGATATCAGACAGTGTCTGTTTCCTGCTGACAGGGTATAATCTACGATGGTCCTCAACAACTTGCATTAGGAATTGTAGCTGCATTTCATCATGGGTTATTAATCCACTGTATTCCTGTATAAGTGCCACTCCACGTTCAGCATGGTCGTTAACAACTTTTAGAGACCTGATTGTTTCCATAGCCTTTTTGTAATCATCTCTAACCTCCCACAAGTCTGGATCAACCGTGAGAAATCCATCTGGAAGTTCCAACATTCTGAAGAGTGTCATTGACTTAGCAGTAACAAAATCTTCCAAGTGTTTGTTCTTGAACGAATGAAGAGCAACAGTGATTCGCTTGGAATGCTTTTGATATTTTTGATTTTTATTTTCTTCATTCTGCAAGGCACTCACCATAAGTCTCTTGGTTGACGAACTAACGCGACTGTCGAAGAAAGCTAATGCAACAAGTTCCTGTGACAAATACCATAGGTGATTACAAATCAGGGGAAATCCTTTTCCAATAATACCTTTTCTCAATTTCTATTTTTCTTAATGAACAAATGAATGCATTTGAAAACACTTACAGTGTTCCATGCCCTTCTATATAATTATCATGTACATTGGAAATTTCACCATCATTGAGCTACCCCTAAATATAGATCATTTCTGCTCGATTTTATTTTTTTATAGAAAGGAACAAATTGAGATGTTGAGAAGATCATATTTTCATAGTTGAAAAATAAGCTCCATCCTAAGCTCCACCCTACCGTATAGGCCTACCAAATAAATAGTCCCACATATATAAATATAAGATTGTCATTTCATTCCCCACCTCCGTTCCAATCTCTCGAGCACGAGAGATCCCCCAGGGGGGGGAAGTGTAACGTCCCACGGGGACTCAAACCGGTAAAAACCGACTGTCGGTAAAGTAGGAACCAATCTCTATTACCATGTAACCCATTTTCTATTACCGCGTAAACGTATTATAAGACTTTTATGTATAATTTATGATTTAGATAAATGTTAGAAGAATAATTATTATAAGAACATTAGGAATAATTAATTATAAGTATTGGTAAAAACGCAAAACATAATATTACATAATAAGTGAGTAAAACACAAAATAACAAACAGCGACCCACTGCGCATGCGCCAGCCCGCCAATTTCTCAGTATAAAAGGAGGCGCACGCAGCTACGCGGTTCATTCGAAAGCTCTGCCAACAGAAGTGTGCTCGCCCCGGAAACGGTAGCGGCCTTCTAGCAGCAGACATAGCTAAGAGTACGAGCTCGCCCCGGAAACGGTAGCAGCCGTCTTACAGCTAGTATTACAGAGTATTGAGCTCGCCCCGGAGACGGTAGCGGCGGTGCACTGTAATACGCGAATCGACGTAAGAGTAGAACTCTGCCGACAGAAGTGTGCTCGCCCCGGAAACGGTAGCGGCCTTCTTGCAGCAGACGTTGCCAAGAGTACGAGCTCGCCCCGGAGACGGTAGCGGCCGTACACTGCGACATATCTCAATACATACATACATACAGGGTGTCCCACCCTAGAGTGGACAGCGGGATATCTCCTAAACTATTGGAGATAAAAAAATAAAAAAAATATGTAAATTAATGGTTCGATGGTGCTATTTAATTAGCCGCGACGGCTTTTTTTTCGATTATTATTTAAAAAGATACGATGGTCAAGTTCGGATTTTCAAATGGCACTAACTTTTCTGAAGTCCTGAGTTGATAGTGCGTTCCAAGACGAATTCAATAAGCTTTAATGTATACACTTGATTTCCACTGGTTTTTGAGATAATGCGCTTGCAAATTTGCTGATTTTCACTTGAAAAAAACCTCTGGAATAGCAAGGACCGGGGTCGGTCTTGCTGGCCCCACGGGTGGCATTGCCTGTTGTAACAGATACCTACCTGCCAAAGGTCTACGCCAGCCCAAAAGTTGGACAATTCTTTTCCGTCAGAAATGCTACTTTGGTAGGTACATCTGCGGAATCGAGAAGCGCACCGTTACTTTTATTTCGCACTTGCTTCTACGCTCGGATGGCCGGTTATTTTGGGAGGGATACAAGTTCGATTGGTTAGGTTAGGAGGTGTGAAAGTTGCTAGACTAAATTTTCAAACATAGGGAGCAGATTGTATTAGAACCAAACGGATTTGCATCCCTCACAAACGGCTGCTCTCTTGAAGAGGCCCTCTTCACGGCAATGTCCCCTCCCCAATGCCCACCTTCTCTCGCGCGGAATACGTCAACGCATGCTTTAGGTTTTGATATTGAAGCTCGTGTTTATACTCGAGAGGATCACGCGTCGACAGCGGGCTACCCCTTTTCTTCCTGTGTCTCTCCACGAGGAGTATTGCCGGTGGATTGTAGGAGCGTAGATGTCGGGATGCCAGTTATTGAATTCAGGAGACGATAGAAACACTTTATTACAAAACTCACATGTACTATAATTAAAGTAAATCGTATTCCTCTCGGGCAGGAGTACTGATAATGATCGAACTTGCGTCCCACTTCGCGCAGACCGATTACGCGGAGGGTAGTCGGGTGTCACACACTGCACAATTGATACAGGGTAACAATTCTGGAGCAACGCCCGTCAAGGAGATGCGGCCTGGTACCCCGTGACGAGGATAGCCCTTCGCAGTGCCTCGCCCGATTTTTATGGCTTTTTTTCGGAAAAAGGTACGAATCCTAGACCGAACGTAACGAATTGAAGGGTTTCGACCCTCGAAGGGTTTGGAATATCAGTAAGAAGTGAAAAATGTAAAGGATTTCAAATGTTTGCTTCTTTCCTTCATCGTATCGAGAAGGAAGTGATGCCAATGGATTCCTTATGCTTTTCCGATAAAACTGACACCAAGAACGACGTAATTCGGAAAATAATGAAGGAAATTTCGTTAACAATAGTCCAATTTACGTGAAATTTGGTATGATCTTCATCGGAAGAACATAAGGAATCCAGTGGTGCCACTTTCATATCGGTGCAATAATGAATGAAGAATTTCTTACTACGCTGAAATGAATATTTCACATTTTCACCCTCGACTGCGGGGGCTGGACCCCAATTCGTTATGTTGGGCCCAGGATTCCTACCTTTTTCCGGAAAAAGCCATAAAATTCGATGGGCACTGCGGGGTGTTGTCCTCGCCACGGGGTGACAGGCGTACCTCCAGAATTACCCTGTATCTGTTTAGGAAATAAAATAATTCTTTATTCTTTATCGTAGCGATATGATAGTGGCACCACTGGATTCCTTATGTTTTTCCGATGAAAATCATACCAAGTTTCACGTAAATCAGACTATTATTAACGTAATTAGCTTGAGGTTATGGAAATGAATTGTTCATTTCCTTCATTATTTTCCGAATTACGTCGTTCTTGGTGTCAGTTTCATCAGAAAAGCATAAGAAATCCATTGGCGTCACTTCTTCACGATACGATGAAGGAAAGAAGCAAACATCCTGTACATTTTTCACTTCTTAATGATATTCCAAACCCTTCGAGGGTCGAAACCCTTCAATTCGCTACGTTCAGCCCAGGATTCCTACCTTTTTTCCGGAAAAAGCCATAAAATTCGATGGGCACTGCGAGGTGTTGTCCACGCCACGAGGTGACGGGCGTACCTCCAGAATTACCGTGTATCTGTTTAGGAAATAATATATGTTAGAGTTTACACAAATGTGTATGTATGTTCATGGCGTTTACCCGTATTCGTAGCTGGCGCCATCTGATGCGGTGTGCGTTTATAAGTTACTCGAAGGATCGAGATCGATATCCTGTTAGTCCCCGCTATCGCTTGTACATTGCGCTTATACAATTTTTGCTAATCCTTTTGTATGTTAATAATCTTCATCATTTGTGCTGCACTAAATATAGCTTGCTTTGCGTATTGTAAAGTGTACTTATGTATATAAACCTCATTAGTTTCAACAGATTATGAGACTTTATATTTGTGCTTTGTATAAACGCATGTACTTTTTGAGGTTATATAGACACGTGCAGTGATTTTTCAAAGTACGGTCGTGAGTTCATTTTTGCTAAGCGAAATTTGGTTCGCTAGCTGGTAATTAAAGAAAAGTCATGACGACTGAGGAAAATCTGGGTTTTAATCGCGAGATTCGAGTGACCAAAATTTCCAAGGCAACATTCAGCCGTTGGAAAATTGAAATTCGAGACGTATTGGAAAGTCATCGAATTTGGGAGGTCGCCAATGGCACTGCGGTTAAACCAGAAGCAGAAAATTTAACGGAATTAAGTAATTGGAGGGCAAAGGACAGTAAAGCTCGATCAATTATTCGGTCAACCTTAGATGATGCAACATTCGATCAGGTATGTGACTGTGAAACTTCCGCTGATATTCTGACGAGAATTAGGACTGTATTTGAACCAAAGACGCTCAATGTTCTCTTGGAACTGTTGCGTGAGTTTTTCACGCACTCGTGGAAACCGGATAGCACGGTTGGTACATTCGTGGCAGGACTCAAGGTCATTGCTCGCAAGATTGAAGCGTTAGAGTCTCAGGATTTTGGCAAAAGTTTCAATGAAAAACTTTTAATGGCAAAAATTCTCGGTTGTCTGCCGAAGGAATTTGATAACTTTGTAACAAGTTGGTCACATTTATCAGAGGATGTGTCGTTGGCATCTTTCCTGGAAAAGCTCGCAAATGCAGAAAGAAGCTTTGCAGAGCGCATTGATGACACGCCACATGAAGCTTTCAAAGCGAAAGTATATTCAGGAAAGAAAACAGGAGAAAATTCATGTAAGGGGAAGAAAATTATGACAAGGCAGTTTCCTGGTAAATGCCATAAGTGTGGTAAAAAGGGGCATATGCAACGTGATTGCTGGTCAAAAGACAACAAATCAAAACCATCCGATGAAAAAGCTCTTAACGAAACCCAAAAATGTGCGAGTGGTCTGTCAGCCTCGTCATTAAGTGTTTCGAACAAGAATGGCAAAATAATTGCAGATTCTGGAGCAAGCGTTCATCTAACAAACAATATAGAATGGTTTTCCTCGCTGCGTAAACTGAGTTCACCAATAGAACTAAATGCAGCAAATGATGCCACTCTCTGGGCAACACATGTCGGTGATATCGAAATTGAGAAGTCAATAGACGGTAAGAAATGGGAAGACAGAGTTTGGGAAAATGTATATTATTCTAAGAACATGAGTAATGAATCGCTGCTGTCAACAACGTACATGGAAAGCACGAAAGGTTATGCTTTTCATCATGGAAATGGAGTTATGCGGTTGACAAACGGACGAGATACAGTCTTGGGTGGAAGTAAAATAGGAAACCAGTATATTCCATTCATACGTGCTAAGCCACCATCGATTTCTGTGAAAATGGCTCAATCAATTGGTTTGTGGCATCAACGCCTGGGTCATGTAGGTGATAAGGTAATTGAAGCAATGTTAAGTAAGAACCTGTCTGATGGTCTTGAGGTAGTAGTTACCAAAAGAAACATTTGTGATGCATGTTACTTTGGAAAACAAACCATTAGTTCACATCCTACAAGGGAAAGACGAGATTGTGCACCCGGTGAATGTTTTCACTCCGATGTGTGTCATGTTGGGACACCGTCATGGAATGGATGCAAATATTTTATGACAATGAAAGATGAAACATCAGGCTATCGTAGAGTATTCTTTATGAAAACTAAGGAACAAGTATCAAGTATTTTAAAATTGTTCTTTGTGGATGCCAAAAAGGAAACCGGAAGAAAAGCAATTTCGCTACGAACGGACAATGGCACTGAATATATAAATGAGAGTGTCAAAAATGTTCTCGAGAGCATGGGTATTACTCACGAGCTGTCGCCGCCAAATGTTAAACAATGCAATGGAATGGCAGAGAGAGAGAATCGGACTTTATGTGACACTGCTCGTTCCCTGTTGTTTAACACTGATCTCTCAAGAGGGGATCGCCAACTGCTTTGGACAGAAGCTATTGCCACAGCAGCATATCTACGAAATCGAGTACCGAATCGTGGTGATATGAACACAACTCCATATTATGAGTGGTATGGGAAGAAACCCAACGTATCTCACCTCCGAGTTTTTGGTGCAGTTGCTTTTGTACATGTTCCTGGTTCTATGAGGCATAAAATGGATGCCAAAGCTAAAAAGACAGTGTTCGTTGGATATGATCGTTTAACAGAAAGAGTTTTTAGAGTTTTTGATCCAATTAAGAAAACTGTGGAAAGAGCATCTGATGTCATCATACGTGATGAAACTGATGCAGAAAACAAGATTTTATTTCCTTTATCAGGTTATGAACGTGAGGAACATGAGGTTATTACAGTCGAGCCACCTCGTCCGAACGGTAAGAAAGAAACTAGTTCAGACGATGTTGATGACGATGTCTTTGTGGATGCTGAAGATGAGTACGAAATCCCACCCGGGAATACAAAAAAGAAAGGGCGACCACTTGGTTCAAAGAATTTTGAAAAGTTAGCCCCGGGGACGGATAGAATGTTAAGAAGTCAATCGAAGTCAGTAAATATTGCTGAAATGAAAATGTCCATGGACCCAGTCTCATATGAAGATGCAATTGGTAGAAACAATGCTAATTTTTGGAAAATGGCAATGGACGAAGAAATACTAGCCTTAACGAAAAATGAGACATGGAGATTGGAGGAACTACCAAAAGGCAAGCCAGTTGTGTCCTGTCGATGGGTTTTCAAATCGAAAATAAAACCTGATGGAACAGTCGAAAGACACAAGGCCAGGTTGGTTGCACGTGGGTTTAGTCAGACACAAGGAATAGACTACTTTGAGACGTTCTCACCGGTAGTACGGTATGAATCGGTAAGAACGGCGTTGGCCATAGCTGCTAAAGAAAATATGGACATGGCACAATTCGACATAAAGACAGCTTTCCTTAATGGTCCCCTGGAAGAAGATATCTATATGAAACAACCAGAAGGATATGAGGATGGAACTGATCGGGTCTGTCATTTACAAAAGGGCTTGTATGGGCTCAAGCAGGCATCCAGAAACTGGAATAATCTCTTTAATGATTTTGTAACCGAGTATGGTATGATAGGATCAGCTTCAGATCCTTGTGTATTTGCAAAGGACATCAACACAAATAATTGGATGATTCTATGCCTATATGTTGATGATGGGTTAGTAATGTGTAAAAATAGAGAACTACTGAAGGTTTTCATGTCATCATTAGAAAAGAAATTTGAAATCACATGTCACGAACCGTCATGCTATGTTGGTATGGAAATCAGTCGTGATCGATAAATGAAGACAATAAGCGTGAATTAACGAGGGTACATATCACGTGTTTTGCATCGCTTTGGAATGGAAAATTGCAAACATGCCACGTCGCCGTTGAGTTCCACTAAGCTGCCAGAGACGAATCGAAAAGAGGAGAGTTTAAAAAAAAGGTGGCCTTATCGAGAAGCTGTAGGGTGTCTAAACTATATTGCATTTATTTCAAGGCCGGATATATCGTTTGCTGTCAATGCACTTGCTAGATACTCAAACAACCCTGCCGAAACACACTGGAAGGAAGTTAAGCATGTCATGAGGTATTTAAAGGGCACGATTAATCTTTCTTTATGTTACAGTAGTAATTATGATAATGATTTGATCGGGTATTGTGATTCCGACTTTGCCGGTGATCCGGAAGAGAGAAAGTCGACTTCTGGGTATGTTTTTATATTATATGGTGGACCCATAGCCTGGTCGTCCAGTCTGCAGCCAGTAACAGCCCTCTCGTCGGCAGAGGCTGAGTATATGTCCATTTCTGAAGCCTTGAAAGAGATTTTGTGGCTGAGACCTCTTCTGGAGTCTCTTGGTTTAATGCAAACCAAGAATACTGAGTTAAGAGTGGATAACCAAGCGGCAATTACGATGTCGAGAAATCCAGAATTCCATAGACGGACGAAACACATTGGGATTCGTTTTCACAGAGTCCGGCAAGAACAAAAAGCCGGAAACGTGATTGTTAATTATGTACCGTCTAAAAACCAATTAGCTGACTTACTCACGAAAAGTCTAACATGGACAAAAATTGTCAATTATTTGCGAATGTTAAAAATGACGTCATGAACAAGAGGGGATGTTAGAGTTTACACAAATGTGTATGTATGTTCATGGCGTTTACCCGTATTCGCAGCTGGCGCCATCTGATGCGGTGTGCGTTTATAAGTTACTCGAAGGATCGAGATCGATATCCTGTTAGTCCCCGCTATCGCTTGTACATTGCGCTTATACAATTTTTGCTAATCCTTTTGTATGTTAATAATCTTCATCATTTGTGCTGCACTAAATATAGCTTGCTTTGCGTATTGTAAAGTGTACTTATGTATATAAACCTCATTAGTTTCAACAATATAATTCTTTATTCTTTATCGTATCGATATGGAAGTGTCGCCGATGGATTCCTTGGGGTTTTCTGATGAAAATCATTACAAATGGCGTGTAAATCGGGCAACTTTTACATAGGGAATACAAATAGCTTGTGTCAAAGTAATCCGATTTGCGTGATATTTGGTATGATTTTCATCAGAAAAACATAAGGAATCCATTGGCGGTACTTCTCTTTCGACACGATGAAGAAAAGAATTTCTTAATACTCTGTAATGGATATTTCACCCTCGACTGCGGAGACTCGACCCCAATTCGTTACGTTGGGCCCAGGATTCGTACCTTTTTCCGGAAAAAGCCATAAAATTCGATGGGCACTGCGGGGTGTTGTCCTCGCCACGGGGTGACGGGCGTACCTCCAGAATTACCCTGTATCTGTTTAGAAAATAAAATAATTCTTTATTCTTTATCGTATCGATATGCTAGTGGCACCACTGGATTCCTTATGTTTTCCGATGAAAATCATACCAAATTTCACGTAAATCGGGCTATTATTAACGAAATTAGCTTGAGGTTATGAAAATGAATTGTTCATTTCCTTCATTATTTTCCGAATTACGTCGTTCTTGGTGTCAGTTTCATCGGAAAAGCATAAGGAATCCATTGGCGTCACTTCCTTCTCGATACGATGAAGAAAAGAAGCAAACATTTGAAATCCTTTACATTTTTCACTTCTTACTGATATTCCAAACCCTTCGAGGGTCGAAACCCTTCAATTCGTTACGTTCGGTCTAGGATTCGTACCTTTTTCCGAAAAAAAGCCATAAAAATCGGGCGAGGCACTGCGAAGGGCTATCCTCGTCACGGGGTACCAGGCCGCATCTCCTTGACGGGCGTTGCTCCAGAATTGTTACCCTGTATCAATTGTGCAGTGTGTGACACCCGACTACCCTCCACGTAATCGGTCTGCGCGAAGTGGGGCGTAAGTTCGATCATTATCAGTACTCCTGCCCGAGAGGAATACGATTTACTTTAATTTTAGTACATGTGTGTTTTGTAATAAAGTGTTTCTATCGTCTCCTGAATTCAATAACTGGCATCCAGACATCTACGCTCCTACAATCCACCGGCAATACTCCTCGTGGGGAGACACAGGAAGAAAAGGGCTAGCCCGCTGTCGACGCGTGGTCCTCTCGAGTATAAACACGAGTTTCAATATCAAAACCTAAAGCATGCGTTGACGTATTCCGCGCGAGAGAAGGTGGGCATTGGGGAGGGGATATTGCCGTGACGAGGGCCTCTTCAAGAGAGCAGCCGTTTGTTAGGGTTGCAAATCCGATTGGTTCTAATACAATCTGCTCCCTATGGTTGAAATTTAGTCTAGCAATTTTCCCACCTCCTAACCTAACCAATCGAACTTGCATCCCTCCCAAAATAATCGGCCATCCGAGCGTAGAAGCAAGTGCGAAATAAAAATAACGGTGCGCTTCTCGATTCCGCAGATGTACCTACCAAAGTAGCATTTCTGACGAAAAAGTATTGTCCAGCCTTGGGGTCTGCGTAGACCTTTGGCAGGTAGGTATCTATTTCAGCAGGCACTGCCACCCGTGGGGCCAGCAAGACCGACCCCGGTCCTTGCTAAGCAAATTTGCAAGCGCAATATCTCAAAAACCAGTGGAAATCAAGTGTATACATTAAAGCTTTTTGAATTCGTCTTGGAACGCACTATCAACTCAGGACTTCAGAAAAGTTAGTGCCATTTGAAAATCCGAACTTGACCATCGTATCTTTTAAAATAATAATCGAAAAAAAAATCCGTCGCAGCTAATTAAGTAGCCCCATCGAACCATTAATTTACATATTTTTTTTATTTTTTTATCTCCAATAATTTAGGAGATATCCCGCTGTCCACTCTAGGGTGGGACACCCTGTATATACATACATATTAATTAACATATTAAATACAAAAAAAACATAGAAAAACCCAAAAATAAGAATATTTACTCGTAGTCTGTAAGCAATATTAATTAATCGTTATTGTTATTAGAGTAAGTTTTATTAAATAAATAAGTATTGTTAAGTTAAAAGCCTTAGATTCTAATCTTTTGCTGTAGAGTAGAACCCCACCTATCCTATACTTGAGGGGACGCCGCTCTTCCCTCAGGGACCTCGACGCTCAGTTGTTCCCGGACAGCCGAACGTTACATCGATGTCAACTCTTTGCGTACACATAACGCATATTATGGAATTTCTATAATAGAACACGTCCCTGTCGTATGTTTTCTTAAGACAAACGAGTCCCGACATGATGTATGTATGTTTGCGTATGTTTGCTCTGTGTATACTTTTTGCTACAATGGAGAAATTCTTTGTCTGCACTTCCTTATATAGACTTCCCATGCAGGGTTGCAACTTTATGGTAAATTTGCCTGTTTTACGCGATTCTTATGGACGATCCTAGTTTGTTTCGAATTAATTCCTATTTTTAAGTTACTTTTGTCCAAGACTTCAATGATCCGGTAGGGTCCGCTGTATTCCGGTCCCAGTTTTTCTCTTCTTGGTTGTAATAACCATACATAATCCCCTACTTTGTATGTTTGTGGTCGAATCTTCCGGTCGTAATAATGCTTCTGACGAATTTTTGATTCTACCAGGTTTTTTCGCGCCATTTGTCGGATGTGATATAGTTTATCTATCAGCTTGTCGACATAGTCTGGATACGTTTTAATATGGTCTGTTGAGGGAATACTAGAAGGAAGACGTGCTTTTCTTCCGAAAACAAGTTCGTGAGGCGTAAATTTCGTGCCTTCGTGAGTGCTTGTATTATACGAGAACATTGCTTGAGGTAACCGCTGATCCCATTGCTTTTCTTTTGACACGTAATGTCGTAGGTATTCAACAAGGACATGGTGACTTCTCTCGAAAGATCCATTAGACTGAGGATGAAATGCAGAGGTTCGATATTGTTTAATGTGAAACGCTCTAGCAAATTTCTTCATGAGGGCACTCATAAAATTTGCTCTGTAAATGCCTTAGCTATGTCCTCTGAAGTAACACTTGCCAATGGAATAGCGAGAGAATATTTTGTCAAATTGTCCTGGATAGTAAGTATATAACTATTTCCTATGTTTGTGAAAGGTAGTGGTCCTACTATATCCATTGAAATTTTGTCAAAAGCGTCAACAGGTGTGTCTGTTAGTATCATGGGTTCCTTATTCTTTACTCGTACCAGTTTAGTCTTCTGGCATTCCAAGCAAGTCTTAATAAATTGTGTTATCTCGAATTTCATGTTTTTCCAGTAATATTTGCTTCTTATTCGATGGTATGTTTTTGTAATTTCCTTGTGTCCGCCTATAGGTGATTGGTGATTCTCCTGGATGATTTGCTGTCTATCTTGTACTGGAGGTGTTAGAAGGGTGCCTTTGCAGAAGATGAATTGAACATCTTCTTGTATGAATATTATTTCTATTAAATTTCGTAATTGATTTAATAAAATTTTATCTTCTTCTGATGAGATGTATACTTTTGTGGCTTTTTCAGATACCAGGTATGTATGAAGTGACCTCAGCGAGTTGTATACGTCTTCTTCTGTTGGATGTTCTGGTGTGATGAGTCCAAGGATTGTGTGCTTCCCTTCTCTGATTTTTACTAACTCTCCAAGTCTTAATGGATGTGGAATTTTGTGAGGTTTTATATTCTTTTCCTTATACAATTTTCCTCCTGATGGTCCTATTGACCTGCCTTGTGTGTTTATGAATGTTACTATGTATCCTTTGCCCATCCATATCTTCTACCTCTGTGTTTTGGTTTTTGACAGGAATATTTGATACTATTCTTGGTTTGGCTGGTGTGGGTTGTTTGTGGCGTGAAGAATGTGGGGGAAGAGATAATAATGGTGGAGGATGAGAGGGAAAGGATGGTGGAGGAGGAGTAAGTATCCTTCCTTTCTTTATCCTGATTGGCGTTATGGGTCCTGTGTCCGTGCTGGATTTTAATTTTGGTTTCTTCTTTTTAGGTGTATGGTGAGTGCTCTTTTCTGAACTTGACTTTGCGTCGATTTTGGGAGGGTCCTTATAATTATGCTGTGGTATTACAACCGTTTCATCAATTTCTTCAATTAGATCCTCTTCTTTCTTGACGCGAGGTTTCTTGGTTTGAGGGGGTTTATATATTTGGGGTGTCACGACTTGCGGGGGTGCGGGTATTGGAATTTGGGGAGATTTGTATGTTTGGGGTGTCACGACTTGCGGGGGTGCGTGTACACGGACTTGAGGGGGTTTATATATCGTTTGAGGGGGTGCGTGTATTTCAACGGATACGTAACGAGGGGGTGAATGTGTTTCCGCTTCAACATTTCGGTTTTTAGTCTCGGGACGAGAGGAGGAGGTGTTCGTGCTTTGTTTCTTCCGCTTTAATTTTTTCCGCTTTAAATTTAACGCATCGCTTTCGTCATATGAAGAGGAATCGGTTTCTGAGGAGCTAATTATTACTTGTTTATGTGGAGCTGGATTTCCAGAGGTTGAGGCTGTAGTTTCCCTTTGTCGGGTTTGAAATTGATGGAATTCTTTTAATTTTTTATTTTCATGCGAATTTGTGTCTGAATGAGCTCTTTTCGCGTGCAATGGTAGTGCAATCGGATTCCTAGACAATGCGTCCGCGTTTGTGTTATATTTCCCGGGTTTATATAAAATTTTATAATCATATTCCGCTAATCTAATTTTCCAACGCATTAATCGAGACGTAGGATTAGAGAGATTTTGAAGCCATTCTACTGGTTTATGGTCTGTTATTAGATAAAATTTCCGTCCGTAAATGTAAGGTCTGAAGTGAAAAACTGCGTATATTATTGCTAACAATTCTCGTTCTGTAGGAGAATATCGCGTTTCTGCGTCATTTAAAACGCGAGATGCGTATGCTATTGGCAAATCTTTGCCTATTTCTCCTTGACTAAGAACCGCACCTACTGCAATACCTGAGGCGTCTGTCGTGATGTTGAATATTTTATCAAAGTCCGGGAATTGTAATATGGGTTCCTTGCAGAGAGCTTCCCGTAAGGTTTCAAATGCCTTCTGTTGTTTGTAGGTCCACTCGAATTGGTAGTTCTTTCTAGTGAGATTAGAAAGTGGTCTTGCAATTTTTGAAAAATCTTTTATAAATCGCCTATAATATCCGCTCAGTCCCAGGAATTGTTTGACGTTTTTGACCGTAGTAGGTGTTGGAAATTCCTTTACTGCTATTACTTTCTTCGGGTCAGGTTTGACTCCGTCCTCTCCTATTATATGTCCTAAGTACGATACTTCTTTTTTCAAATATTCGCATTTGTCCGATTGAAGGTGGAGGTCTGCTTCTCTTAACCTATTCATTAGCCACCCGAATTTAGTTGCATGCTCTTTTAATGAGCTAGCGTATATGACAATATCGTCTAGATATACGAAAAGCTCTATTCCTTGAAGCCCAGTCAAGACCTGGTCCATTAGCCTCTGGAAGGTAGCTGGTGCGTTTTTAAGTCCAAATGGGATTCTGGTAAATTCGTAATGTCCATAAATTGTAGAGAATGCTGTTTTATGTCGATCATCAGGATGCATAAGAATTTGGTGAAATCCAGATGCAAGATCAAATACAGAGAAATACTTTGCACTTCCTAACTGTTACGAATTATGTTAAAGATAATGTACAGAAGCGCACAATAACTGTTCTCGGAATTTTAGAACGAAACATGTAGCATTTAATAAACCGAGTCACTTTATATACAACTATTTACAGACTGTTACTTGTTCTTTGGAAAACAACTATGATTTAAGTAATACTGTAATCGGACACTTGTCCACGGCACCAGCGATCTGGTCACATATGGCGATTTCAAAACCACCCGATTTAAGGACTCCGCGCGATCGCGAAACGTGCTTAACGTTCGGAAGTCGAAGCGAGAAGAAGCCGGAAATCTCAACTCCCGGAATCCTCGCCAGGATTCAGGGAAGTCACGTGTGCGTAGGTGACGTAATTAGGAACCGAGTGAGCCATCGTAATTAGTGGTAAACACCCGGCATTCGCCGATTTGTATCGGCCCGCGACCGAGATCTAACACCGCGCATCGCCTTGCTCGTGACGTCGACGGCCCCCCTCCTCACTCTGTCTCCAACACTAACTGATCTAGTATGTCAGTTATATTTGGCAGAGGATAAGCATCTCCAATCGTAAATTCGTTTAATTTCCTAAAGTCAATTACAACTCTGGATTTTTTATTTCCCTGCGCGTCTTCTTTCTTGGGTACAATCCAAATCGGTGAATTATAAGGTGAAGATGATGACTGTATGATTCCTTTTTCAAGTAATTCTTTAGTCTGTATTCTAACTTCTTCCTTATCTGCTTGGGGATACCTGTATTGCTTTGTAAAAACGGGAACGTCGTTTTCTGTAATTATTATATGGTATGTTTTGTTTGTCCCTTCCAGTTTTTCCCCTGGAACGTAGAATGTATCTGCGTGTTCCTTTATTAATTGTTCAATGCTGGCCCGTTCCTCTGAGTTTAGGTGGTCCAACCGTAATAATTTTAGTAATTGGTGTGTTCTGTCAGTTTTTTTGTATGTGTTTGTTGTTTCCTCTTCTGCAGGTATTTCTTCGAATTCTTCTAATTCAACTGATGGTACTGGAATTTTGATATCTTTTGTAGATGTATTTATAGCAAAAAGATATGCTACACCGTTGTTATTCGAAACCAGTGCGTTTCCCATATGTATGTTAGGGTGAATATTAATTTTTTGAATATATCCTGTTTTAGTCTGTGTATTAAGCACTCGCACATATATTTGGCTTCGTGCTCTTGCTGGTATCGTGACCATTTCTGGGTCAATAAATGGAATAGTTTCCATTCCAATGGTTATTGCTGACTTCATGTAGTCGATGGTTGCTCCGTTTGAAAATTCCGTTCCTAGTATTCCATCTTGTTTGATAGGAAGATCCTCCACAACATGGATAATGATTTCCCTATTTAAAGTTCTTATTTTAATATATCCTATTGTGCTGAGTAGGCCGTCCGTAATACCATTAAGGTCGAACAAAGTGACCGTGTAGATTGGTATATTCGGTGAGACTGCACTTCTTTTAATGACGTTGAGATCAGATCCAGTATCAATCATTAGCGTTGCTTGGTCCCCGCTGAATCCTACATCAGAAAGAAGGATGCTAGGAGGTTTCCTTATCTGCTCCGTTTTTAATCTGAGTATGGCCTGCCTACGTACCATACGGGGTTGTGCTTCTTCTCTTTCCTTCCTGTCAAAGTATATCTTCTTTTTGCATTGGTCTACTGTATGGCCTTTGAATTTACAATATTCGCAGAATACTTCTGGTTTCTGTATTCTTTCTGCATAACTTTTACTTCTGCATTCTTGTATCGTGTGACCTGGTCTTTTGCAGTAATCACAGTACACATTGGATTGAGGAGCTCTGTTCGTGTAACTTTGGCTTCTACAATCTCGTGTTGTGTGACCTGGCCTTCGGCAATTATCACAGTATACGGTAGATTGAGGGGCTCTATTCGTGTAACTTCGGCTCCTACAATCTTGCATCATGTGACCTGGCCTTCGGCAGAAGTCACAGAATGTATCGTTCCACGGTCCGTTTCGTGCTCCGTTTCGGTTTCTACATTCTTGCGTTGTATGTCCTGTTCTGTTACATTGTTGACAGGTTTTTTGCTGCCAGTTGGTTTTGGTTAATAAAGTTTAATCTATTAATCGTATATTAATCTATTTCAGACAACTACAACAACTGATTTTATGCTAACAGTGCGCATATGAGTTTTGTAAGGCGTTTTATTTGAAGCACTATAACGCCGGATATAACCACTATTTTTGCATACAATTTTTTTTCATATTCCCTAAAGATTGACAAATGAAGCCACAAAGCTGCAAGTAAATATGTTTAATTTTTTGGTTTGAAAAAATTCTCGTTTACTTCCTACCGCTTGTAGCGGCTCGCAGAGTCTTGACTGCCAGGCGCGCCGCGTGCCTCAGAATTTTCCGCACTGTCGGAAAGCCACACGCCACGCCACACCCTTGTCTTCAAGTGCCGCTTTCCTTTTCTAACTACCTTTTCTGTCTCTTATGTAAACTTTTCTGAAGTCGAGGTTTGCGCGCCACACTTTTGGACGCGACACGCCTGACAACGGTTCTACTCGCACGCAAGAACGTGGAATTCCGGCGCGCCACACTTCTAACCACGCACAAGATGCTAGCAAGAACGTCCGATGAGGTGGAAACTTTTCGTCCGCAAGGAGAATGCAGATCGCAATACAGTCGTTATAACTGAGTAATAAACCATTTCCATAATTTAGAGCACCTTCAGGTAAACCAAATGTAGCTTCGTAAAAACAGATGTTTCAGTGTGCCCTACAGTAACAGCATTTATGATATCCTCTATAAGCCAGGTATATCGAGGAATTCGTATACTTTTCGCAAACTTACGAATATCGCGATCGTGTCTTGCCGATCGTTTCGCAGATCGATAATATACATGGAACAGGTAGTACACAATACAAGACTGCGCTGGTTCCTGGAAAAAGCATGTGGAGTCGACGTAGAAATGGGAGCCCGAACTCGCTGTCTCTACGTAGTGACGGGTACGATCTCCTGGCCTGCGAGAAGGAGCGCGCTCCTTCCGACGTTCCGGCACGCCACGCCAAATGCGTGCCGCGCTGGCGTGTGGCGTGCAAAAGTGCCACGCAAGAACGTCCGTGTAAAGGCCGCAATTCGAATGAGCGCGCTCTGTGCTGCGCGCGTCACCTTTTATACTCGAGAATTGGCGGGCTGGCGCATGCGCAGTGAGCCGCTATTTGTTATTTCGTGTTTGTTTGCTTATTACATATTATTTTGTTCTATGTTTTTGTCAGTATCTATAATTAGTTATTCCTAATGTTCCTATAATAATTGTTTCTCTAATATTTGCTTAAATTATAAATTATGTACAAAAGTCTTTACAATGCGTTTGCGTGGTAATAGAATACGGTTATATGGTAATGCGGATCGGTTCTGTTTTACCGACAGTCGGTTTCTAACGGTTTGAGTCCCCGTGGGACGTTACACCTTGACCAGAATGAATTCTTGGATCGACTTTTCCCTAATTGATGTTATTAATTATTGTAGCTGCAGATTACTGTATACGTGCATATTTTTTTTACAAAATCCTTATTGAAACAGCAGAAACTTTTAACTTCCTATTCTGAATAATATAGTGTGTGTGAATGTACAAAATATGTACCTGATTTATTTATTTCAACGCTTTAAGAGAAATCAATGATATGTATGAATGTTTCACCTTTTTCTATAAGGATTTTGTAAAAAAATATGCACAGTAATCTGCAGCTACAATTATAATTAACGATATCAATTGGGGAAAAGTCGATACAAGAATTAATTCTACAATCGTTTCGGAACCGATATAGAACCGGAAAAATAACTGTTATAGAACCGATATGAGGACGGAAATAGGAACCGTAACTGAAACCTAGATAATAGTTGGAAATTTCGGTTCTTCATAACAGTTATTCAGAATAAAGGTTCTTCAAAACCGTTTGGAGAATCGAAATTGATATTATAACAGTTTTCAAACCCTGCTTCTGCGCCATCGCGGGTAGACCGTGCCACAAATCCACATCTCAACGTCCTAAGCTCGCTGAAATCGCCGCCGCACAGTGGTCGAAAATCGAGAAAACCTGACCAAAAGATGAAGGTGACCTTTGATTTGTACAAAAATGAGTATACTAAGGTTTTCGAGGTCGCTGATTACGAATCTGAAGTCAAAAATGCAAAAAATAAAATGGCGGACTCAATATGGCCGACGCGCATATCAGAAAAACATCAGATTTGGTCTAAACTTGGTATCCTGGCGTTTTCGATGTCGCTGATTACGAATTTGAGGTAAAAATTTCAAAATAACAAAATGGCGGACCCAATATGGCGGACGCGCATATCAGAAAACATCAGATTTTGTTTAAGCTTCGTATCAGCAGTCAACAGCCGTCGCGAGTGGTCAAAATGGGCTTTCTAGCTGGCCAAAACTATTTCTGCTTCATCTATGGAACTGAATGGAGTAGTTCGACTAAATATCCGTTTATTTGATGAAAATCGAATATAGAAAAGTGGGATTGGGATGAACGGGCGATAGAATTTAAATCAGGTCAATTTTATAAAATATATTTATAGAAGTAATAAAGATAGTACTTCTGGTGTCAGGTCTTTTTTCGCAACCGGTGGTAGTGGCCTCAGACTTGAAATCAGATGGTCTGAGAATACTAAGAGGCTGTTTTGGAGATCTTCATTGGTGGCCCGCCGATAAATTTTTCGAGTGTGGTACTCGCGAAATGCTCGTAATTATTTATGCCTTGCTTCTTGTGCACCTTCCGACATTTGTCCTATGGGTAGAACGAAGCTTTCCATCATATCAGCACCATGTATAAGCACTTTGTGGACAGTAACTGGCATATAGTACCATGGATATAAAGATACATAAAGTTTGGCTGTTTCAAGGGCATATTGGCGGAAAGCTCGTGTGTTAATACTTTGTCCACATGAAATAGCTTGTAGAACAACCGCAAAGCGAGATATTAGATTTACATCTACGCCGATAATTTCTGCAGATTTCGATGGATCTGCAAAAATACGTCTGGCAGTATTGCCGTCATTTGTGCTCCCGAACCACTGTTTAACAACGTCGACAAAAGGCCCGTCTCATTTCTAAATTTAGAAATGATTTCTGATTTTTTTCGTTGAAACCTTTGCTTCTCATCTCCAGTGCCCCGAATTTGCCATTTCTTGATATCCAACCGATACGACACGTGTAAAAGGCCCTCAAAAAACGAATATAAGCGTGTAAAGTCGACAGACCGAAATTGAACGATTGGCGGTCACGGGAGCGTTTCAGGACATTGTCTATTTTGTTCATCTCTACAGGGTGTCCCAAAAATGCTGCGGTTCCTTAAAGGGGGTGATTCGGAGGGTGATTGCAAACAACTTTTTCCTTTGCGAAAATGCCCTCCGAGGTTTCGTTAACGAGATATTAATAAAAAGCACCGACCAATCAGAGCGCGAGCCTTCCACTGGAGCTCCCGCGCTAGCGTGGCCGAGTGCCGGGCCGCGCTGCGACTACGAACAAGCAAGGCGGCATGCATCGAAGGAAATTGCGTAGAATGGCAAATGAAAAAGACGTAACAAAAAAATCGAACCTTTTGTGATGGTTTGTTTGCCATTTAAAGTGAATAATGAATAAAGGATAAATGGATGAAAATCGCGTGTAACGTAAAAAAACGAATACACATTTTTTTTAGAAGATTCGAAAATAATAATTATTTGAAGTGGGAGGATAAGGAATACGTAAAATTCCTTGTGTTAATAACATATGCACGAAAAGGTAATGTAACAGTAAATTAACGAAAAGTGATCGTAGTTCGTGGGCCTTGGGGAGGAGATATTGCTGTGAAGAGGGCCTCTTCAGGACAGTGGCTATTTGGGAGGGATGCAGGGCAGATTGGTTAGTTTGGGGCCAATCGGACCTCAAGCCCACAGTCTCTCGCACCGAATACGTCGACGCGTGCTTGTGTTTTGAAATTCGAGCACGTGTTTATACTCGAGAGATAAGGGATGCGTCTTTAATTTGAGGGTAGGACGAAGCAGGCGGGACTACGCGCAGTCAGCGGACTATCCCTTCTTTTCCTGTGTCTCTCCGCAGGACGTATTGATGCTGGATAATACTCTGTAATTTCTAGTTCTCCAAAATTAATCAGGCTGATCAGCCAGAGCATTTCGCCAGGGTCGCGGTTTATGACCGTATTGTCCCGCAAGTCGGCGGTAGAGAACGGTTTCCTACAGTTTCGGATAATTTATGACTTAATTGGTTCCGCCTCGTAGCAGACGTGAACTCAGGGTGTGAGAAAGGGGAAACAGGAATGGTATGCATTTTCTTCTTTATAGCAACTCGAAGACTTTCTGCGTCTCTTCCCTTCGGACCCTTTCGAACCGATACACGTGGTGTCTGTTTTCTATCTGGAAGCAATGGGTACATTGGCAGTAGAAGGACGGAGCGCGGGCTTTTGTGAAAGTTTTCGTTGTACTTCTGCAAAACACGTGTGTTCCGAAAATGTGCTGGCTTCTTTTTACCTGATGCCTCTTGGCCTGGTGGGGGTCAACTCATAATGGAACGAGAGAAACTATTTGGGGGTAGAAGAAGTCGCTTGGAAAAAATCTTGTCAGTCAGCAGTCAGCAATCACGTCGCAGACAAATGTTCTCTGCTCAAGAGTATTACGCGATGTTCTGTGTGTACCCCCCCCCCCCCCTCCCCAACAACGAGGACGCAAGTGCTGCAGCGCGAGAATTTGCGCGGGAATTACCCACGGCTCCGATCGCCAAGTAAAAATTCATTTCCACCAATTTTTATAACGTAGGAACAACACGTTCCATGAAAATTACATTAAGTGATCAGTGTTAGTAGCCGTGCAGTGAAGTGAATATTCGGTACGTTGACCTGGACGCACCTGACATTGCGACCCTTAACTTTGGGTAGTGTCGTATACCTGGGATCAGCTGTGCACTGGGCTCGTCCATCGATGACCACGATCGGTTCAGTGACCCAGTGACACAAGTTTTCAAATTGCAGGTGAATTTTCGACAAGGGTGGGTTTTAGTTACTTTAATGGTGATCATTCATTTTTAAATTTAACGCAAGCTATGGCTTATTTCCGGCGATAATTCTCAAAATTCTCGTACGAAAATATTTATTCGGGCTTTTTAAACAGACTTATTCGTTATCAGCAACAGTGCTGGCCGTTATTGAGTTACGGATTTTTATTTCAATAACGAACTACGATCACTTTTCGTTAATTTTCTGTTACATTACCTTTTCGTGGATATGTTATTAACACAAGGAATTTTACGTATTCCTTATCCTCCCACTTCAAATAATTATTATTTTCGAATCATCTAAAAAAAAATGTGTATTCGTCTTTTTACGTTACACGTGATTTTCATCCATTTATCCTTTATTCATTATTCACTTTAAATGACAAACAAACCATGGCAAAATGTTCGGTTTTTTTGTTACGTCTTTTTCATTTGCCATTCGACGCAATTTCCTTCGATGCATGCCGCCTTGCTTGTTCGTAGTCGCAGCGCGGTCCGGCACTCGGCCACGCTAGCGCGGGAGCTCCAGTGGAAGGCTCGCGCTCTGATTGGTCGGTGCTTTTTATCAATATCTCGTTAACGAAACCTCGGAGGGCATTTTCGCAAAGGAAAAAGTTGTTTGCAATCACCCCCCGAATCACCCCCTTTAAGGAACCGCAGCGTTCTAGCACGTCTGTGAAGATATATTATCCAGCAAGGCATTACAAATTTTTGAGTCTACCATTGTCCTTAACCCGCCGGCGAGTTTTACACGAGCGGGCGCGTCGTGTACTCCGTACACGGGAGTTTGTTTTGGCTGAAAAACCGTTTTACCCTGATGTATTGTACTCAGCACCCCTATGTTTTCTTCTAGCGGACATTTCTGCATAATTCTACGTACTTGTCAGGTTCAAATTCGATTTGAAAGTGTCTCTACTTGAATGAAAACCAAAGTATGCCGTGTATCCTGCCGGTGGGCGCGCCCCTGTACTCAAGTTTCCCAGGTGTACGCCTCAGATTGTTCTGGTTTTTGGATATGTTTTAGGGGACAGAAAAATAAGATGTACGTGTTTTTTTATTTCGGCCTGTTTGCATCTTTAGGGGGTGAAACCAGCCCTCAAAGGTTTTCAGGTGTTCGTCTCCGATTGTTCTGGTTCTTGGATATGTTTTAGAGGACAGAAGAATAAGATATACGTGTTTCTTTATTTTGGCTTGTTTGCATGTTTAGGGGGTGAAACCACCCCTCAATGGTATTCAGGTGTTCGTCTCCGATTGTTCTGGTTTTTGGATATGTTTTAGGGGACAGAAGAATAAGATATACGTGTTTTTTTATAGCGGCCTATTTTCATACTTAGGGGGTGAAACCACCCCTCAATTTTATAAGATTTTCAGGTGTTCGTCTCCGATTGCTTTGGTTTTTGAATATGTTTTAGAAGACCGAAAAATAAGAAATGCCTGTCTTTCTATTTTGGCCCATTTGCATGTTTAGGGGGTGAAACTACCCCTAAACTAGCCGTAATCGGTTAACTGCGCATTTTAGAGACTTGAAACCAGTGAAAAAAATTCATAAAATTCTTAAAAAAAAACCTTAGACGTAGTTTATTTTAGGATGACACATTAGTGGTTTTATGGCTTCCCATCGCTACTTTCAATGAGGGGTGAACCACCTCCTGGGTAGTTTACCCCCTAATAACGGTCACTGGCGACAAGAACATCATCCATAAAGCAAGTTATGACGCAAAATCAAATTCATATAACGTTTTATTCAACACAACTTTGTACGTCTAAATGAACTATGAGCGGTTGTTTCACCCCCTAAACATGCAAATGGGCCAAAATAGAAAGACAGGCATTTCTTATTTTTCGGTCCTCAAAAACATATCCAAAAACCAAAGCAATCGGGAACGAACACCTGAAAATCTTATAAACATGAGGGGTGGTTCCACCCCTAAATATGAAAATGAGCCGCTATAAAAACAACACGTGTATCTTAGTTTTCGGTCCTCTAAAACATCTCCAAAAACCAGAACAATCGGAGACGAACACCTGAATACCATTGAGGGGTGGTTTCACCCCCTAAACATGCAAACGCGTCAAAATAAAAAAACACTTATATCTTATTTTTCGGTCCTCTAAAACATCTCCAAAAACCAGAACAATCGGAGGCGTACACCTGGGAAACTTGAGTACCCGGGCGCGCTCACCGGCAGGATACGCGGCATACTTTCGTTTTCATTCAATTAGAGACACTTTCAATCCGAATTTGAACCTGACTAGTATGTAGAATTATGCAGAGATGTTAGCTGGAAGAATACATAGGGGTGCTGGATACAATACATCACGGTAAAACGGGTTTTTCAGCCAAAAACTGACCTCCGTTTACTGAGTACACACGCGCGCCTGCCGGCGGGTTAACAGCGAATGATGAACAGCAATATTTGTGTTGTCATCGAAAGGAACCGTAGTTGGAGTCAGTTGTGTTATTTGCTGTTCAATGTAGGCATTCTCTTCCTTAGTGTTTTCGGAATTCTCGTGAATAAACTGAAATCTGATCGGTCGACACCAACGGGTGGACGAAGTACGAGTATTTTTCCACAGATCGACCTTCTGCCCAGAATGCTGATGTGGGCATCTGATGTCTCTGCGTTACCATCCCTGAACTTGTGCTTGTAGAGAGAGTGTCCCGAACTACCATCCAGTCCCCATTTGTAAGTCAACCTGGAGGAATAATTATTGTGGTCGAAATCGGAGTCCGTTATTTTTTACATGAAGCTGTGTTGTTCTGACAGTACCAGTCTTTGTGCTGTATGGTCTAGTAAATCTCGTAGTTCCACCACTCCCTTGATTTCGGTGAAAATTACTGATGATTCGGCAGCAAGCAAGATTTGTGTGTAGGAAGGATATAAGTGAACGTGTTGAGCGTTAGCTTCCCGGACCACCAAAGATGCACAAAGGTGTCTTGTCTTTTTTCGACCCCACATCTGTTAAACATTCGGCTTGTCAGTCCGTGCCGGAAATCTGAGACGAGCATTGCAAACACCGTACTTGTCACGAAAATTCAGGCAATCGACCCGAGTCACGGCCAAGGGTTTCCAGACAGCCGGGACAATAAACAGCTGGCCGCGCGACGCCCGGCTCATGGAGCAAATATCCTCATTAGGATTTCCCTTTCCGCTGCGTTTTCCAGGAACCATTTCCATATACCCATACAGCACACTCCGTTGCCCGAAGCTTGCAGGAAGGTTCCATGGGGGTTGCCGTGGAATGTTGCCTCGGTGCGGACATAGGAACCTTCCTTGAACATTCCAGCCATGTGGCGGTGGAACATTGCCACTTGGAACCTTCCTGCCAGCCTCACGGAACGTTCCGGCCATTCTCAGGCAATGGTCACGGAGCGTTCCGGACATTCTCTGGCAATGCTCACGGAGCGCTCAGGACATTCTCTGGCAATGCTCACGGAGCGCTCAGGACATTCTCTGGCAATGCTCACGGAGCGCTCAGGACATTCTCTGGCAATGCTCAGGCAACTTTTCGGACATTTTATAACAAAGGTTCCAGAATCGATTCTTATATCTACTTTTCTCTAATTGCTATCAATAATAACAATACAAATAATAATAATATTGGCTCTGATGGAACTTCGCAAGTCCGCGTGGTGAAGCTCCAGGCATTGTGTGATGTCACTCACATGCGTCGCGACAGGTTGCAAAGCCAAAGCACGTAAGGAAGCACAAGTGTAAATAGTTAGAGCGTGATTACTTATTAATTGCTTGTAAATAATAAAAATGGTTAGAACGTGTGTGTCTTGTGGCGCAGGAGACCTGAGTGAATTGGATGAAGGTTTCACATATCACAGGTAAGTATATAGAATCCATGTACATACTATTTGTAGGTTAAGTCGAACTTCATAAAAATAAATATTTTTGTTTGTTTCATATAGATTTCCGTTGGTTCCAGAAAATGGGCTTGCGCCAGAATTTCGTACATTCAAACAACGCCTTATTGTGTTATAATCATTTTGAAAAACACTGTTCCTAAGAAGGCAATTCTAAAGGCTGTTTTCTCCCTGCAAGCATCCCTACTATATTTGGACAGGATAAAAACAGATCTTTTGCAAGTAACAGATATGAATTATTTAAACTAAGGAGCTTATTTTTTAGTTAAAGTAACTAATATAACATATTTGATGCTTATTAACCAACTGCAATTGTTTAATTATTTAAAATACATATATTTCTCTGCTTTCTAAAATACATATATTTCTCTGCTTTCTAAAATACATATATTTCTCTGCTTTCTAAAATACATATATTTCTCTGCTTTCTAAAATACATATATTTCTCTGCTACAAGCTTTTACTTTTCACAGTTTCCTTGTAAACATGCATGTACGGTATAACTTTCATTTCACTTTCCGTTCAATTATTTAAAGTAATGGTGATAGTTATCTTTTCATTGCTTCGCTTTAATGCACCCTGTGTTTGGCGTTACACGAATGCTGTTTGTAATGATGCCATTTTTCATGACTAAAATAATTTATTAATCACCTTTTATAGATTCATTTACTGAAAAGGATCAAATAAATTAATAGAGGATTATGTGACAGAAAAATATAGTTGGTACGGAAAATAGCAAAAACAATCATTCAGTACATTCAGACATGTACTAAAATTAGCAATGAGTAAGTAAATTTATTATTTATCATATTTCAGCACTTAAAATTGTAAAATTGTAAAATAAATGCATGTATTATTCCAGGTTCATTACATGCTGCATGCAGTAAGTACATTTTAAGTAAAGAGGGCAGAAGAGCCTGAAACTGCACATACGCGGGTTTGAGAAGATCCACCAGAGTTTTTCAACAGTGTTTTTCAAAATAATTATAACACAATGAATTGTACGTTGTAGGAATGTACTAAATTCTGGCCCAGACCCATGTTCTGTAACCAACGGAAATCTATATGAAACAAACAAAAATATTTCCTTTTAAGGAGTTCGACATAACCTACAAATAGTATGTACATGGGTTCTACCATTTCTTTTGTATCAATGACACACTGTGTCCTCTCTTGCGTCAGTCTTAATCTTGGTGGTCGAACTATACCGGACTTACCCTACAAATATATCTATTTTGTGCTGTACCATTTCATATTTTATGTTCAGATTAGTTTTATTTACATATATTTTTTATAAGATAGGACTGATACCGTATCGATACATATCGATACTATTATTTTTTTTATTGTTATTATTGTTGCTGTTGCTGTTGTCCACTTGTACAAAAAAATATATGAATATTGCCAATATTTATTGTAATTTAATCAGTTCCGTGACCATTGCCAGAGAATGTCCTGAGCGCTCCGTGACCATTGCCAGAGAATGTCCTGAGCGCTCCGTGAGCATTGCCAGAGAATGTCCTGAGCGCTCCGTGAGCATTGCCAGAGAATGGCCGGAACGTTCCGTGGAATGTTCCAAAAGGGCGGACATAGGATTCTTCATGGTACGTTCCATCAATGTAGCAGGAAGGTTCTGGTGCTGCACCGGAACCGTCCTGCTACATTGATGGAACGTTCCTGCCATGGGAGTGTGCTGTATGGGTAGCGTCACCAATAGCTAATACTTTCGACCACCTCTTTTTCCCAAGACACACCCTCTGAAGGAGGTTCCAGAGTCTTTCTGTGTGAAGCCAGGCTCCTCCGCGTCAGAAGCCAACAAATCTCAAACGCAATCGCACGGAGTAGTTGTTTTTTACACGTGTATTAACCAGGGCTTTCTCATAGACCAATAAATCTTATATTCATTTGTTAACTGTTAAACGGGTGTCTTCATTCATTGAACGGCACACCTTTCATTAATTACTAATCAGTGAGCTCTTGTGACCGTAAGACGTTGCAAGAGTGAGTGACATTGTGTCGTCGGAGCCTTACACCCTCCAAAGAATAAGGCGACATTTTGGCCACAACAGAACGCCTCTTTCCTTTGCTGCTTGCTGCATAGAAATATATTGGTGTTTCGTCAGATCGAGCGAAATCATCAAAGCTAATGCTTCCTTTGGTGTGTAAGGTGTGAAAGGTTTTTGGGGGGGTCAATACTTTTCTGAGGGATTTGGAGCTCTTAGCTGAAGCTTCCCCTATCACTCGGGCCAAATTTCATTTCCCCGATGTTTTATGTGCAACTCGTGCTGCGTACTCCAACTCTTCCGGAGTGTATTCATTCCGCAAGCTTTCTATTAGTCTCCGTTTCATTGTTTGGCTTGCTTTAGAAAACACTTTTTTGGTCGTCCACCCTTATCACGACATTTAAATTCAAACAACGGTTGTTCCAGCCAATCAGAACATTTCAAAAGAAATTTATCTATAATACGATGGTTGGCTTTCCATTTTTCTGCTAATTTACTACAAAATAGTTTAATTTTTTGCGTAAAACAATCCTGTGACTTATCGTCTGAATTGTCAAACTTATATAGTTGAGCAAAATACTCATAAATTGAATTCCGGACTTCAACACTGGTCGACATAGAGACGCTGTTCCTCTCGCAGAGGAATTGAAAACCGTCTCTTCTCTTCAGCAGGAAATTACCTGTAAACAATCAAAACGTTTGTACACCACTCGTTCGCTATCTGAAAACTCTCGATGTTTTAAAAACGAAATGCACGGCCTCCCTACACACACCCACACACACTAATGCAACGTCGCGATTCGCTCGTTGCCACGTGCGACCGTCAACAATCATGGCATCGCGTCCCGTCTTAGATTTGCATTCACGGAAATTCCCTTTCTACATTAACTTATTAAAAATTGTCCCAGCTTCAAAGTTGCAAAAAGTAGCAAATGGAAATTATTTTTTCAGACTTCCTACACTTGTGTGAACAAGTTCCAACAAGCCCCAAGGTGGAACAAATCGTAACTTTTTTTTAGAGGCCGTCAAAGTACAAACACTGTAATTTTGTTTAGTATATTTTTGATTCTAGGCAAACAAATAATGTATTCAGTTTTTAGGATCCTTGTACTTACGGTTCATGTTGGAATCAATCACAGATTGATTAATACCATAAATATTGCCACTAAAAAATGCCACGAACGACAGACACTGACGAGTAAGACTTCGATCGCCGACTCACGCGTACGTTTACATTGAACTCCCGGCAGCGATTTTTTTTCCAGTAGTTTGCGGTGATCACTCTAACTTTGACCAGATTCATCTGAAATGAAAAATTCGCCGGAATTTAGCTAGTATATTAAATTATCTTGTCCTTAATCGTTCATTATCCCGAAAAATTAATTTGCTACAAAATGGCGGCTGTTCAAATTAAAATATCGATTTTCGTCGCAAAAATCGCTCATTTTTCATCTGTAAAACAAAAACTACGCAACGGAAATGAAAAAGCCACGATTACGGACAAGATAATTTAATATACTAACTAAATTCCGTCGAATTTTTCATTTCAGATGAATCTGGTCAAAGTTAGAGTGATCACCGCACACTACTGGAAAAAAAATCGCTGCCGGGAGATCACTGATATTTCTTTTATTTATTTATATTTTCCATTGGAATAATTACTACAAGTAATATAAGATGTACACTTTCTAATACATAAAGGTTTGCTTAAAAAACTCTTCAAGTTTTTCCCCCCAAAAATCCCGAAAATACTTGCGTTTTCAGACCTTGCAGGTAGGCATAACCCCTTAAACCAAAACTGATGTTTTTCTGATATGCGGGTCCGCCATATTGAGTCCGCCATTTTCTTTTTTGCATTTTTCACTTCAGATTCGTAATCAGCGACCTCGAAAACCTTAGTATACTCATTTTTGTACAAATCAAAGGTCACCTTCATCTTTTGCCCAGGTTTTCTCGATTTTCGACCACTGTACGACGGTCGGTTCGAGCGTTACGGCGGCGCTGTAACTCCCAAAAAGACCCATTAAGTCTCCTGTCAAGATCTAAGTCACCATGAAGGAATCACGTGCACTTCCAGGAAACTATAGCAACTAAGAAGAACCATAAAGTCTCCTGTCAAGATTTAAGTCACCGACGCATCACGAAGGAATCACGTGCAACTAAGAAGAAGAACCACGCACTTGTTCAGGAAGTCATAAACCCTTCAACTTAGAACCACGCACGTGTTCAGGAAGTCATAAACCCTTCAACTTAGAACCACGCACGTGTCCTAAACTAAGTCACCCCTCCACTCGAAAATGTACTATAAAAGGGCCATGCGCCACCCAATAAAGTCAGTCTTGTTTCAAATCTATCCGACCTCGTCTCGCTGTTAGTTCTGGTACCTAACCCTTGCCTCTGCGGAGCTCGTTATTGAGTACTTGAACCTAGCGTTTAGAATTATCAATAATACCTACGGGTCTAGTGGAACTTATCGTTCGGAACCACTCTGGTATTTCCGTACAAGTCACTGGAGCTCATTAATAACAGATAGACTCAATGGTCATACACTGACCTTGGTCTTATAATTATTATAAACATTTCGACGATTTCTCCACGTGACAGCGCCTCGGTCCCTCCCGGCGGCGACGGCTTCGGCGAGTTTTTGGAAATTAGGATGGCGGATTATATAGCAACAACCGTTGAGCTGTTGATGTCGACGTACTCCCAGTAGGGAGTGGTAAAGAGTGCAATGCGGGCTCTGGGTTATAGCCGAAGAGATTCCACGGAGGCGTTGGTGTAGGACGCAAGATTCCACTCGGTCTATATCGGGTGGTAGTCGGTGGCGGTGTAGTGGTAGCGATAGCTGACTTTGGCATACCTCAGGAGTTTTCGAAAAGAGCGTCTCGGTTGTACGGTCAAAAAGCGGTTAAGCGATTATGTACGGTAGAGAGCTCCTGGCTGGGTTCGCGGCGGCCTTTATACATACATCGTCGCTCATTTTCGCCAGCAAGTCGGCCGCGGGGCCGTCGGACGCCTAGCCCCCGCGGCGCGTACTACGCTTATTGTCACTACGCTACGTCACAAGCATACAATTATTATGATTTTTCTTGCAATTCATTGCAATAAAAGTTATTTGACATTTATTCTTGGCATCATTGACGCCACAGCATTTCGAACAAAGCAAACCGCGAAGATTTATACTTTATATAATTATGACAATCATAGGATGACGGCAGATGTTGTCACAGTCATGATTCCTCACGAAATATAAGTGTTCTAGACGGGAACCTGTGGCTTTGCAGTGCCCTGAACCATGTGCCTGAAATACTGTAGAATGTTAGCAACGAAAAAAGTCAACCGTGGTAAGCTATCCTACAATCGAATATCGATCGGCCACAATCGATTGAGCTGTATATACACTAGGGTGGACCTCATTTTCGACCATCAGATTTTTTTGGTCCCACCCCTATAATTGCAACATTTGGCGAGAAAATAATCTGGAAAAAGTTTGGGGTCGATTGGACCACGGGAACTCGGCGCGCATCAAATTTGAAAATTTTTAGTTTTTTAAAATTTTACACAAATATACATTATGATATATCGATGAATATGTATTTTTTTTATGTTTAAGAATGCATACACAGCATATACGATTGTTAACAAAAAAAACATCCGTGACCTTGAAAACTCGAAAGTAATCTCCGACGCACACGGAAAGAACAGAATATCAGGCGCCCGAATGACAGAGCGAGACAAAGTATCAACGCGTCTGACTCGTACCGTTCCTGGCTCGCTTTTAGTTCCTCTGACATGCTTTTGCCCTGGCAGGACTAGAGGTGTGACTATTGATTATCGATAGATTATCGATATCTCATTGATACTTAACGATATATCGACAATATCGTTAAGATATCGTTAAGGCGAATAGAAGCGGCGGAGGTAGAATACAGCACACTTTGTTGCAGCAACGATGCAAAGAACAATTTTAAAGACATTGTAACACAACGATACATATACATACGTTTGGGGGGAGGAGAGAGGAGGGTGTGTGTATCCTAAATCTAAAATTGTTGCTTCGGGAATTTATTAGTTTCCGAGATATTAATAAAAAACTTTTAGTATTTCTGTTGACTTATTCCGACATAACGCATTCCACTTTTCAACTTTTTCTGGATATTAGTATTGGTTGGGGCTAGATTAGTGCGGGGGGTGCGCGCCCGCTTGCGGGCGCGTAAAGCATGGTAGCGAACCGATGTGAGTTTGGAGATTTGAACCAGCAACTTGCGAATGCGACCCATCCTACTATATAGGGTGTTATTCTATTGATAGTCAATATTCTAGGGGGCGATTCGACAGGCCAAAATAAGACGAAAATATAGAATACAATTTTTTAATATCGCGCTTCGTTTTCAAGAAAATTGACTTTGAATTTCAGCTAAATACGCGTGCCTTTCCGGTGCCTGAGGAGCACGCGGAGGTAAGGGGAACGCGTCCAGCAGTTCGTAAAACAGTTTGCGGGGACGGGAGGGTCGCCGGGTAGGGGTGCCCGCACCTACGTCCAAACAAAATTTCAAAAAAAAAAATCAACAATAATTTTTTATTAATATTTTGGAAACTAATAAATACCCGGAGCTATAATTTTAGATTTAGGGTCCACACCCCCTCCCCACTCCTCCCACCAAACCTCATCTCGATCGGCCACCGGTCCCTTTCGGAAGTATATCCGACTTTATTATACAATTAATGCGTTGCATTCTACCTCAGCCGCTTCTATTCGCCTTAACGATATCTTAACGATGTTATTGATATATCGATATATCGATAACATTTCGATATTGTCGACATTTATCGATAACTTTATCGATAGTCACACCTCTACGCAGGACAGGGATGAGCGAGAAGTGATGGGGATAGCGAAAAGTACTGTAGATAGAATAGGAAAGCAAAAGAGAAAACCCCACTCTCGGTTTCTTGGTGGGAGAAGCGTTTCACTTTTCGTCTCGCCCGAGGAAACTTACGCTATCGCGGCCAAAGAAGATTCATTTTAAAAAAAATACGAGAGCACGCTTTGGCCGTGGACGGCCCCCATGTTTCTACTCCCTCCCGTCACGCCCTCTGGCAGCACCCGGAAGCGCACGGAGGCGTGCGTGATACCCAACGATTATGACAGAACTTTTAAATTAGTCAAGCTCACACCACGTTTTCACTTTTCAAATCCATGTTTTAAACAAATTTGAAGCCAGCAAAATTATGTCATAACATAAAATTACATCATTACTGTTAATATATATACATTTATATTGGTGATGTATGGCGCCATCTGGCGCAAGAGTGAGAATGAGAAAGACGAGGGAAGGAGAAGTCCGGTACGAAACAGTACGTTGGAGAACGTTGTAAGACACAAAGAGATTAAGACGTGCTGTATTATCAATGTGCTTTATTACTTATTATTCAAATATATATATTTAGTTAATGATAACTGAGTATTATTCATCATTCCTGGTATGAATATTCACATGGTAGCAGACCGCCGTGGTTAGTTGTACGGCTGGGTTGTCGAAAGTAAAAGATACGCAATACAGGTTAGAGCACGTGGCAAACCAATTGCAGGAAAAAGCACAACGTGATAAAAGGAAAATCACATTTTGCGTGTAAAATTGAAAGTTGGGTCTAAACAAGAAGTTTATAGACAATGGAAGACATAAAGATACCGGTGTTTGATGGACAAGATTATAGCAGTTGGAGAAAGAGAATACTAATGTACTTGAAAATGAAAAAATGTGAAGTGGTAATTTCAAGAATAAAACCAGCAACAGACAAAGATGATTGGGAAGAAAAAGACTTAAGGGCTATAAACTATATATATAGCGCAATCTCAAACAAGCAAATGGAATTAATTAGCGACAAAGAAACTGCTTATGGAATAATAAGTAAACTTGACCAAACATACTTAAAAGAGTCAACAGCACTTCAGATAATTTACAGAAATAAATTAGAGAATATGAGACTGAAAAGCTTTAATAATTCTACAGAATACTTCAATGAATTTGAAAAGGCAATAAATGAACTGAAAGCGGCTGGTGCGAAGGTAACGGAAAAAGAAAAGCTAAATTACATGATAAGGACATTACCAGATACCCTGAGTCACATCGGTGATTTGATAGACGTTTTGAAAGAAGAAGATCAAACGACAGAATACGTGAAAAATAAGATCAAAATGGCTGAAATGAAAGTGACTGATACAAGTTCAAATACGAAATCAAATGTATTTAAATGTGAGAAAAGGACAACGATTGTACAAGATAAAATGTGCTACAGTTGTGGAAAGCCTGGTCATTTCAAATACAACTGCCCGGAATACGCAAAATCTGGAAGGGGTTCATGGAGAGGCGGCTCGCGAGGAGGCGGTGGCCGAGGTCATCAAAATCAACAGCGAGGAGGCACTGGACGAGGAAATTTCTATGGTCGTGGCGGTCGTGGCGGTGGAAGTCACTGGCAACGTGGACGAGGCGAGCATCACGACAACAGTAGCGGTGATCCTCAGAAGAGTGGAAACTCATTTTTGACACAGGTTGAAGTTATGTCAGCGGACAAAGAAAATATTGTAAAACATAAAGGTAGGATAGATTGGCTCCTAGACAGTGGTTGCACAGACCATGTAATAAACGACGACAAATATTATAGTGATTCGATAATTTTAAAAGTACCTGTAAATGTCAAAATAGGTGATGGTACAATATTAGAAGCAACGAAAGTGGGAAATGTTATAAGTAAATTTCAAGTTTCTAATGAAAAGATAGAAATTAAAATGAAAAATGTTTTCTTTGTAGAAAAAATGGACAGAAATTTGATAAGTTACGCAAAAATAACTAATAATAATAAGATAGTTTCCAAAGAGAATACATCTAAGGTTTATAATTCACTTAACGAACTAATCGCAATAGCATGGAAAGAAGGTAGTTTGTATAAAATGTATAGTTATATTGACGAGGAAAAAGAATCGAACATGGCAATGAAAACTGATAAAAGTATGACGTCAAAGGAAAAGTGGCATAGAATTTTGGGACATGTAAACTTTAGTTATTTAAATACAATGTGCAAAAATCATGTGTTAGAGGGTTTACCCGAAGAGGTAGAGTCTGATTATTTAAAGTGTGCTACGTGTATTAAAAACAAAATGCATAATTTACCTTTTGAGAATAATAGAACTAAAGCTAACGCTATTCTAGAATTGGTACATACAGACTTAAATGGGCCACATGCAACAACAGGTTTTAATGGTGAAAAGTACTTCTTAACTTTTGTTGATGATTACAGTAAGTTAACTAAGATTTACACGATAAAGTCGAAAAGTGAAGTTCATGACTGTTTTGTAGATTACATAAACTTAGTTGAAAACATGACAGGTTCAAAAGTAAAAAAGTTAAGATGTGATAATGGAACGGAATATTTAAATTCAGCGATTTACAAATTTGTAAGAGAAAAGGGAATTTCGTTAAATGCGTGCCCACCTTATACACATGAATTAAATGGTACTGCGGAGAGATACAATAGGTCAGTTATGGATGTATCTAGGTGTTTGTTAGCTGAAGCAAAAGTACATAATAGTTTTTGGCCAGAAGTAGTATGCGCAGCAGCGTACCTGAAGAATAGAACTATAGCTAATACAATAGAAAGAAACAAAACACCATATGAAATATTCTTTAATCAAAAACCTAGTACAAAATACTTGAAAATGTATGGTAGTAGAGTATTCGTAAGAGTACCTGAACAGAAAAGAAAGTCAAAATGGGATAGAAAAGCAGATTTGGGAGTATTATTAGGTTATAGTGACGTAGGATATAGAGTACTGATTAATAATAAAATTACTGTTACTAGACATGTAGATGTTATCGAAGAGGATGTAGAATGTATAGGTTTGAATAGTCAAGATTCAGGCGATGGTTCACAAGAAAAGAATTTAAAGGATATAAAGAACGCAAACGAAAATTATGGAAAGGTTAACCAAAACAATGGGGATGAGTCTGAGAATATTATTGAAAATTTAAATGAAAAAGAAAAAGAGACTCAACCTGAACTACGAAGGTCTCAGAGAGAAATAAAGAAACCGGATAGATTTGATGATAATTATGTTTATAACGGTTATATTTATGTAAACTTTTGTAGTGCGAACAGTCCAGAAAAGTTTGAAGACGCCATAAAATGTGATGAATCTAGATATTGGAAGGAAGCAATGAACAAAGAAATGAGTTGTTTAAATAAGAATAAAACATGGAATCTAGTTGAGAAGCCAAAGAATGTAAAAGTAATAGATTTAAAATGGGTTTACACAAAAAAATCTGAAAATAATTATAAAGCGAGAATAGTTGTAAGGGGTTTCCAACAAAAGGAAATTATAGAAGATATATATTCACCCGTAGCAAAAATGCAAACATTGAAAATCTTATTATCTTATAGTTGTCAAAATGGGTTATTTATCGAACAAATGGATGTGGAAACAGCTTTTTTAAATGGGAAAGTCTATTCAGAAATTTATGTTAAGCAACCTCAAGGTTATGAGGATGGAACTGAAAGAGTATGTAAATTAGACAAGTCATTATATGGACTGAGAGAAAGCCCAAGAGCGTGGTATGAATGTTTTGATGAATACTTGAGAGACTTAGGTTTTGAGAGAAGTAAATACGATTACTGTTTATATAGTTTAAAAGATAAAGACGAGATTATTTATCTGATATTATTTGTCGATGATTTACTAATATGTTGCAAAAGCAAAGTGAAACTAAAATACATAAAAGGTTTATTAGCTAAAAGATTCCAAATGAAAGACTTAGGTGAAGTTAATACATATCTAGGGATAGAAATTAATTATAATTATAATGAAGGTATTATGACACTTGATCAGGAAAAGTATATTGATTCGTTGGCCGAAAAATACCAAATAAAACAAGCAAAATTGTATGAAACACCTATGGAGCAAAATTTGAAATTAGAAACTGCACAGTCTGTATGTAGAGAAGTAAAATTTAGAAATTTGATTGGTGCACTTTTGTATATAAGTTCTGGAACAAGATTGGATATAAGTTACAGTGTAAATTATTTAAGCAGGTTCCAAAACTGTTACAATGAAACACACTATAAGTACGCTCTAAGAATTTTAAAGTATCTATATTTGACAAAAGATTTAAAGTTAATGTATAGTAAAAAAGAAAACGTAGAAATTGTGGATTGTTTTGTTGATGCAGACTGGGCAGGAGACATAAATGATAGAAGGTCAACCACAGGATATGTAATAAGATCATATGGAAACGTTATTTATTGGAAGTCTAGAAAACAAGGTAGCGTAACGAAATCTTCTACCGCTGCAGAATATGTTGCACTATCAGAAGCTGTAAGCGAAGTAAAAATAATTAAAGATGTGTTAAGTAATTTTAACGTAGATATAAGCGAATCGATAAATATCTATGAGGATAATGCAGGAGCGATAAATATAGCAAAGTATGGAAATCTGACGAAAAACTCGAAGTACATAGAAATGCACTATCATTTCGTGAATGAAAGTTACTTGGATGGAAGTATAGATATAATTAAAGTAGAATCAGAAAACAATATCGCAGATATTTTAACTAAGTCACTTGGGAAAAATAAGTTTGTAAAATTCAGAAATGAATTAAATATAAGAGGTTAAAATATTATGTATGTGATAAGTTAAAATAAGATCAAAACTAGTTAATATAAATGTAAGGAGGCGTGTTAATATATATACATTTATATTGGTGATGTATGGCGCCATCTGGCGCAAGAGTGAGAATGAGAAAGACGAGGGAAGGAGAAGTCCGGTACGAAACAGTACGTTGGAGAACGTTGTAAGACACAAAGAGATTAAGACGTGCTGTATTATCAATGTGCTTTATTACTTATTATTCAAATATATATATTTAGTTAATGATAACTGAGTATTATTCATCATTCCTGGTATGAATATTCACAATTACTAATTTTTATCCAAATTCCTGATATGAAGTGCACAATGATTGATTTGGTGTACAATGACTCTAGAGCAGTCAGGGAATGCAAACCATGATGTTTTCCAGGGTCGCCAGGAAGGGTAGCTCGAAAGCCAATGATAGGGTAAAAGACCCATTTACTGTCACCTACCCAATTACTGTCGCCCTATGCTGTTTTACTTAAAATAAGCCTTAAACCAAGTGAATTCATACACGAAAAAATTTTGACATACATTTAAAATTGTAATTTATGCGAGGAAAAGCAGGACTTAATTTTTTCTTCATTAATTTTGATAAGATGGTAAAAAGTTTTAAGTTGGTTAGGTGAAAGAATGAAAACCACAACTTCCTTACTAGCGACAGAGAAAACAAGGCACTAAAGAAAAGGCGGTAATTGTAATATTTAAGCTATTAACGTAATGACACATAATTGTTTAGATAATATAAGCATCGTAGAACATACTAACAATCAAAATTTAACGATTTACTGCTTCGTTTTATTTAATATTCGGGTGACAGTGATTGGTACAAGCGTTTCAAGACTTTTTAATTACTGTCATGGCAGTAATTGATCAGGCAAATGAAGCCTTACGCTGTTATTGTCACTTGTCATTCCTACAATTTCACGTGCGTGCGCGTATTGACATAACCTTGTACAATTTCGAAATTTTTGACAACGTAACCGTACACGTTTTGTAAGTACTATTGTTAATATTTATAACAGAATCCTACTTTGACATCTTTTATTAAAATAACAAAATTCCTATATTTATTCTCGTTTACTCCTTGCTGAACTAGAATTTAAAACTGACCTAACTAATCTATTAATTAATGCAATATTATCTAAAATGCTTTTATATTATTCTGTAGGTAATGAATACAAAAAAGAAAAGATTTCAGTACACCAGGGAGAACGTTCAAAGTGCTTTATTGTCCATTAAGTCAGGAATGTCTGTGAACGCAGCTAGTCAGAAGTATAAGATACCGAGGTCAACTTTAACTACTAAAAGAGACAAAAAATATCCTGACAAAAAGCCAGGTCCAGAAACTATTCTTTCAGAATACGAAGAATCTGTTCTAGAAAATTGGATTTTGGATAGAAGTAGGATAGCAGCTCCTGATATAAAAGAGCAATTATTAAATAGTATTCAACAAATGGTATCAGGTAGAAAAAATCCCTTTACAAATAATAGACCTGGACGTCACTGGTACCTAGCTTTTATGAGTCGCCACAGTCAACTAAGTGAACGAGTCGCAGAAAATTTAACATTTAGTTGTGCTACAGTTTCTGAAAATGATATTAAAATGTGGTTCAAAGAAATAGAAGATTATTTAACGCTACACAATTTGAAAGATATTGAATCCACAAGAGTTTTCAATGCTGATGAGACCGCTTTAATGTTAAACCCAAAGGGTAATGGTCCAGTTATTGTGAAGAAAGGGAGCAAAATTGTTTACAAAGAAGTAGACAATAATGAAAAAGAGAGTTTAAGTACCCTAATTATGGGAAATGCAGCAGGTGACTTAGTGCCACCTCTGATACTGTTTGGCTACCAAAGACTCCCTGGACACATCATAAATAAATTGCCAAAAGGTTGGGGAATTGGCTTATCTGATAATGGCTGGATGACAGGGCAAACATTTTTTGAATACATAGCTAATATTTCTCACCCATGGCTACTCGAGATGGGTATAAAATTACCAGTCATTTTATTTATTGATGGGCATGTTTCTCATTTAACGCAACCTTTAAGTGTTTTTTGTATGCAACGTCAAATTGTGCTAATTGCATTACATCCTAATTGTACTCACATCTTACAACCAATGGATGTTTCAATGTTTCGACCATTCAAAATTGAGTATGGGAAAGTGGTGCAAAATTATCGTATAGAACAGGACCAATTAAGCGTACAAAAGGCAGATTTTGCACTTTTAGTCAAGAAAACGATAAATAATTTAGATGTTAAACAAATTTTGCAAAATGGATTCAAAACGTGTGGATTGTATCCATTTGATGTGAATGATATTGACTATGGAAAACTTCTATCAAGTAAAAGAAACAATTTAAAATCAGTGGTGATACAAAATGACATTAAAGAGAACAAAAATGCGTTAAAATGCATTGAACAAAAAATAAGTGCAGGCACAATTGATTCCTTCAAACTACATGAATCTAGAAATTGGACGGGAAAAGCGGAAGATAAAAGTCTTTTTGAACTTTGGTGGGATCTGTCACACCCAAATTCTGATCATGTAACTGCAATCGATGATGGGCATTTCGAAACAAATGAGGCATTGGAGTACAAACACAGATACATTAATGTTGATGAGAAGAGGGTACAAATAGTAAAAACAGCAAATGTTGTTGTAAACATAGGTCAGAGTGATCCTTTGGATGTATCTTTAATTTTCGATGAATCTGGCAATCTTATTTCAAATGAACATTTAGAGCAGATTTATGTAGAAGAAATTGATGAAAATATAGAGGTAAAATCTACTATTAATACAGAGAATAGTTGTCCTCCCATCTCAGTGTGTGATCCATTACAAGATGTTTCAAATTTAGATCCATTACAAGATGTTTCAAATTTAAATTGTCGGGAGAAAAAGGACATTAACTCCAGGGTGCCTTCTCCATTTAAGCAATATTTGTATTGGCCTAAAGAGAAGGTATTAAAACAGAAAGTAAGAAACAATAAGGAAAAACTGCCATCCGTTGTCACAACAGATCATTGGTTGAAATATCAAAATAACAGAGATGAGAAGAAAAGAAGGTTTGAGGAGGAAAAGGAAGAAAGAAAGAAAATTAGATTAGCTAAAGCTGAAATAAAAAAGGAAAAAATTGTATCTGCGAAGAAAAAGAAGTTAGAAAAAGAAAAAGATGCAGCTGACAAGAAAAATGTGATAACAAGAAAGGACAAAGTTAAGGAGGAAAAGAAGAAGTCAATTAAACCAAAGAGAATACGTAAAGTAACAGGGAAAAATTAAACAAAGCTTTACTAAGTTACAATTAAATTTTTTTTTTTCATCGATTATTTAAAGTCGCATCAACCACTAGTATGGGTTATTAGCGACTAATTAAATATTATTTTTATATATAATAATGGTTAAGCAGTATTAAAAGCAAAGATGTGATTTAAGTATACGTATATTCAAAGACTGCAAATATTTAATGTTATTGATACAAATTTTAAATACTTACAGACAACGTTATAGTACAAAGTGAAAGTAATTTAAGAATGTTACTTATACAAATTTATTAAGCGTTGACTAGTAAATAAATACGTAGGTAGCTTTACCTATGTCACAATAAAATAAATTTTGTTGTCCGCAAGAAACTGTGTATTTTTTTCTTAATTATATACATTTCAAATACTTATGAACATATATAATATGTTGTTTTTTATGAAAACTTACAACACAAAAGTACTTTTGACCGTAATTGATGCAAAAAAGTAATTGTTGGAATATGTGGCAGTAAATGATATGACAGTATTTTATTAGCTGATAGTAATTGGGATAACAGTATTTAGTCAACTGACAATAATTGGGATGTCAGTATTTGGCCAGCTGACAATAATTGGGATGTCAGTAATTCGATTGAACACATATCACAGGTGACAGTATTAGCTCCCGTCATATCTTTTTTAAATCAATAAATTTATTAATAAAAATAGAGATTTTAAGAGTCATACAAATTTTTTTCTTCAACTAAACATATTAAATAATAATAAATAAATAGATAAACTTATGCCTTTGATCAATAAATACAAAAACTATGCGATACTGTCAGAATCAATCCTTAACCTGACAGTAATTGGGTCTTTTACCCTACCGTGGGCGTACAATAGATAGGGAAAACTGTAGTACTTGTGCGTGCAGGCTCGCGTGCGCCATAGGGTAGGCTTGAATGACTGGGATTCTTGGCGGTTCCAGTGTTCGCTGCCACTGGGGCTCTACACTTTTACAGTTTACCCTATTCGTTGTGCGCCACAGTATGATTGGCTTCGACCTCTCTTCCGCACGGCTCTGGAAAATATGTACCATGGATGCTCGTGCTCCCAAATGCTCCAACTGGCCCTAATTGCTCTAAAGAGTATGTGTATGAACGAGCCATAGTATACAGGGTGTCCCAAAAATGCTGCGGTTCCTTAAAGGGGGTGCTTCGGGGGGTGATTGCAAACCACTTTTTCCTTTGCGAAAATGCCCTCCGAGGTTTCGTTAACGCGATATTAATAAAAAGCACCGACCAATCAGAGCGCGAGCCTTCCGCTGGAGGTCCCGCGCTAGCGTGGCCGCGCGCCGGGCCGCGCTGCGACTACGAACAAGCAAGGCGGCATGCATCGAAGGAAATTGCGTAGAATGGCAAATGAAAAAGACGTAACAAAAAAATCCAACCTTTTGCCATGGTTTGTTTGCCATTTAAAGTGAATAATGAATAAAGGATAAATGGATGAAAATCACGTGTAACGTAAAAAGACGAATACACATTTTTTTGGGAAGATAAGGAATACGTAAAATTCCTTGTGTTAATAACATATCCACGAAAAGGTAATGTAACAGGAAATTAACGAAAAGTGATCGTAGTTCGTTATTGTGATAAAAATCCGTAACTCAATAACGGCCAGCACTGTTGCTGATAACGAATAAGTCTGTTTAAAAAGCCCGAATAAATATTTTCGTACGAGAATTTTGAGAATTATCGCCGGAAATAAGCCATAGCTTGCGTTAAATTTAAAAATGAATGATCACCATTAAAGTAACTAAAACTCACCCTTGTCGAAAATTCACCTGCAACTTGAAAACTTGTGTCACTGGGTCACTGAACCGATCCTGGTCATCGATGGACGAGTCCAGTGCACAGCTGATCCCAGGTATACGACACTACCCAAAGTTAAGGGTCGCAATGTCAGGTCCGTCCAGGTCAACGTACCGAATATTCACTTCACTGCACGGCTACTAACACTGGTCACTTAATTTATTTTTCATGGAACGTGTTGTTGCTACGTTCTAAAAATTGGTGGAAATGAATTTTTACTTGGCGTTCGGAGCCGTGGGTAATTCCCGCGCAAATTCTCACGCTGCAGCACTTGCGTCCTCGTTGTTCGGGGGGTACACACAGAACATCGCGTAATACTCTTGAGCAGAGAACATTTGTCTGCGACGCGATTGCTGACTGCTGACTGACAAGATTTTTTCCAAGCGACTTCTTCTACCCCCAAATAGTTTCTCTCGTTCCATTATGAGTTGACCCCCACCAGGCCAAGAGGCTTCAGGTAAAAAGAAGCCAGCACATTTTCGGAACACACGTGTTTTGCAGAAGTGCAACGAAAACTTTCACAAAAGCCCGCGCTCCGTCCTTCTACTGCCAATGTACCCTTTGCTTCGAGATAGAAAACAGACACCACGTGTATCGGTTCGAAAGGGTCCGAAGAGAAGAGAAACAGAAAGTCTTCGAGTTGCTATAAAGAAAAAAATCCTGCATCCTGTTTCCCTTTTCCGATACCCTAAGTTCACGTCTGCTACGAGGCGGAACCAAGTAAGTCATAAATTATCCGAAACTGTAGGAAACCGTTCTCTACCGCCGACTTGCGGGACAATACGGTCATAAACCGCGACTCTGACGAAATGCTCTGGCTGATCAGCCTGATTAATTTTGGAGAACTAGAAATTACAGAGTATTATCCAGCATCAATACGTCTCGCGGAGAGACACAGGAAAAGAAGGAATAGTCCGCTGACTGCGCGTAGTCCCGCCTGCTTCGTCCTACCCTCAAATTAAAGACGGATCCCTTATCTCTCGTGTCTAAACACGCGCTCGAATTTTCAAACAAAAGCACGCGTCGACGTATTCCGTTGGAGAGAAGGCGGGTTTGAAGTTCGATTGGTCCTGAACTAACCAATCGGGCCTGCTTATCTCTCGTGTCTAAACACGCGCCCGAATTTCCAAACAAAAGCATGCGTCGACGTATTCCGTGCGAGAGAAGGTGGGCCTTGTGGAGGAGATATCGCTGTGAAGAGGGCCTCTTCAGGACAGTGGCCGTTTGGGAGGGATGCAGGGCAGATTGGTTAGTTTGGGGCCAATCGGACCTCAAGTCCACAGTCTCTCGCACCGAATACGTCGATGCGTGCTTGTGTTTTGAAATTCGAGCACGTGTTTATACTCGAGAGATAAGGGATCCGTCTTTAATTTGAGGGTGCGACGAAGCAGGCGGGACTACGCGCAGTCAGCGGACTATCCCTTCTTTTCCTGTGTCTCTCCGCGAGACGTATTGATGCTGGATAATACTCTGTAATTTCTAGTTCTCCAAAATTAATCAGGCTGATTAGCCAGAGCATTTCGTCAGAGTCGCGGTTTATGACCGTATTGTCCCGCAAGTCGGCGGTAGAGAACGGTTTCCTACAGTTTCGGATAATTTATGACTTACTTGGTTCCGCCTCGTAGCAGACGTGAACTTAGGGTATCGGAAAAGGGAAACAGGATGCAGGATTTTTTTCTTTATAGCAACTCGAAGACTTTCTGTTTCTCTTCTCTTCGGACCCTTTCGAACCGATACACGTGGTGTCTGTTTTCTATCTCGAAGCAAAGGGTACATTGGCAGTAGAAGGACGGAGCGCGGGCTTTTGTGAAAGTTTTCGTTGCACTTCTGCAAAACACGTGTGTTCCGAAAATGTGCTGGCTTCTTTTTACCTGAAGCCTCTTGGCCTGGTGGGGGTCAACTCATAATGGAACGAGAGAAACTATTTGGGGGTAGAAGAAGTCGCTTGGAAAAAATCTTGTCAGTCAGCAGTCAGCAATCGCGTCGCAGACAAATGTTCTCTGCTCAAGAGTATTACGCGATGTTCTGTGTGTACCCCCCGAACAACGAGGACGCAAGTGCTGCAGCGTGAGAATTTGCGCGGGAATTACCCACGGCTCCGAACGCCAAGTAAAAATTCATTTCCACCAATTTTTAGAACGTAGCAACAACACGTTCCATGAAAAATAAATTAAGTGACCAGTGTTAGTAGCCGTGCAGTGAAGTGAATATTCGGTACGTTGACCTGGACGGACCTGACATTGCGACCCTTAACTTTGGGTAGTGTCGTATACCTGGGATCAGCTGTGCACTGGACTCGTCCATCGATGACCAGGATCGGTTCAGTGACCCAGTGACACAAGTTTTCAAGTTGCAGGTGAATTTTCGACAAGGGTGAGTTTTAGTTACTTTAATGGTGATCATTCATTTTTAAATTTAACGCAAGCTATGGCTTATTTCCGGCGATAATTCTCAAAATTCTCGTACGAAAATATTTATTCGGGCTTTTTAAACAGACTTATTCGTTATCAGCAACAGTGCTGGCCGTTATTGAGTTACGGATTTTTATCACAATAACGAACTACGATCACTTTTCGTTAATTTCCTGTTACATTACCTTTTCGTGGATATGTTATTAACACAAGGAATTTTACGTATTCCTTATCTTCCCACTTCAAATAATTATTATTTTCGAAACTTCTAAAAAAAATGTGTATTCGTGTTTTTACGTTACACGTGATTTTCATCCATTTATCCTTTATTCATTATTCCCTTTAAATGGCAAACAAACCATGGCAAAAGGTTGGATTTTTTTGTTACGTCTTTTTCATTTGCCATTCTACGCAATTTCCTTCGATGCATGCCGCCTTGCTTGTTCGTAGTCGCAGCGCGGCCCGGCGCGCGGCCACGCTAGCGCGGGACCTCCAGCGGAAGGCTCGCGCTCTGATTGGTCGGTGCTTTTTATTAATATCTCGTTAACGAAACCTCGGAGGGCATTTTCGCAAAGGAAAAAGTGGTTTGCAATCACCCCCCGAATCACCCCCTTTAAGGAACCGCAGCATTTTTGGGACACCCTGTAGAAACAAAACCGCGGAAGGGATTACTATAATAAAAGTGTATTATGCTTCAAATTACCAGGCGCGATAATCTTGAGTACATCACTGGCTTTTTTGCAAAGCTCAATTTTTTCCACAAGGAGATCTTCATCGATTGCTTGTAATCCTCCACTCTGTACACCAATTAGTTGAGATAAAGCAATAGTTACATCAATAATATAAAAATGATTAGCATGGAGGACACTTCTGTAACGACTCAAAAACTCTTTACATGCTGTAATATCGTTTTTCTTTATACGTGAGAGATCTATGCCAATTTTCTCAAGAATTTCTTCAACCTTATCGTAGCATAGTTTTAATCCACATGTTGTACATACGTAATCCTTTTGTTCTGGATCAAGAAACGTTTTTGGCAACATGAACCCAGAGCAATTTCTGAAAAAAAAAAGAATAATCCACATACAATTTTTTCATTAAACGTAAAAAATTATTATCACATATTAATATCACATATTAATATTAAAATTTATTTTCTTTCTGACATTATACAGGATGTCCCGCAACTAGTAGCGCAAGTAGGAATTCGCTATCGAAAAAAATGATTGGATATTTTTCGGGTATGGGGGTATTACTCAATTGTATCTCGCATTGCCAGATCTTGCTCCCTATCTCTTCTCTCATGTTTGAATGTATATGTGTTGCTAATATTATCACTCCTTTTGCATCAGCATTTCTACTTGAGTGTTATCGATAAGTCATACATATACAGGATCCGGCCGAATAATATATAAAAGTGGTCACCACATGGTTCCTTATGTAGGACAAAAAGGGAGCCGCGGGCGATGGGACTTGAACCCACGATCATCGGATTAACTGCGCGCTGCTCGGCCGCCTTAACAGATTCCCCCAACGCCGACTCCCCGACATCTTTATGTTTCGGATTTTACTAAAGGGCGCCACCTATGGTGACACACTCGCATCTTAGGTCGTTCCTAAACGCCGAATTCTTCCACTTATGAAAAAATAAGAAAAAAATATAGAATAAAATTTTGTGATTCTCGGCTTAATTTTCAAGAAAATCAAGTGTGAAAATGCAATATTCTTTAAGCGGTTACACTACTCTGAGACGCTCAAAACCGCATCAAATTAGATGATTTTTTTTATGATGCTATGAGTTTGAAAAGTATTGCTATACTTCTTATGTTTAGGGCATGTATTAAGGAATATATTGTATAAATATTGTACAAAAATATTAAAACATGGCCGAGTTGTGTGTTGTTCCCCGAATCAAATTATGACGCCCACGTTCATCTGAAACTAGAAAGACTATGATCTTATTGTTCATTGATGAAATATCTAGGATGGAGCATACCGATTTGAAAAAAAATCATTGTACAAATAAGAGCAAGATGAAAATTATTATTCATTTTTCTCGTAACAAGGCGAAGGAAAACCTTTGTTACAAACAAATGGGTTACCGCATCAAAAAATTCGTATTGTACATTTTAGATATTTCATCAATGAACAATAAAATCATGGTCTTTTTAGTTTCAGACGAACCTGGGAGTCGTAATTTGATATACAGCACACGCGGAAGAGCTTCGCCGCGCAAGACATAACTCGGCGATTTTATAATATTTATGTATAATATTTATACAATTGTAGTGTCATAAACTTGGGCCGGAGCGACCCAGGCTAAGAAGCCACCGAGGAGTGATGCGCTGGGTGTCGGTCGGACCTCGTGTAGTTTTAAGACGGGTGATGGTGTGTGTGTGTGTGTGCGTGTGAATGAGGGGTGCGTAGCGGGGACTGCCTGGAAAATGCGAAAGGCAGGCAGTGTCGTGTTAGCCGTGGGTGAAGAGACTTTGACCTGCAAGTGGCGGTCAAGACAGAGTTGCATTTAGCTTAGTCTAGTTTAGTTTTACTTTAATGTTTCTTAGGCTATTTAATTAAAATATATATTTACTCGTATTTGACTCATCAAACACCCCGAGTCTCGACCGTCATTTCAAGATCCCACAAATTTTGGGGGCTCGTCCGGGATTAAGTGGACTGTTTGGGACGAACGGACTGTGTTAAATACGGTAGTAAACTGTGACAGTGTTCAGTGATACTGTGGAATATAAGTTTGAACATGTCTTCCAAGGAGGACGAAGTGTTGGAGACACCCAAGGGGGGTGGTGATTTGTCGGAGATGACGATCCCGCAGCTGAAAGAAGAATTGGGTAAAAGGAACTTGAGGAAAACCGGAAATAAATCCGATTTGATTGTGCGCCTGCGGTCTGCTTTGCCTTTGGGAAAAGATGTTGGAAACGACGAGGATGCGAGTGAACACGAGAGCGACGAGGATACAAGCGATCATGAGAGCGACGCGGATGCAAGCGATCATGAAAGCGGCAGGGACGAGGCAAGAGGCACAGCAACAACGTCTCGAAGCCGACGTAGTAGAGTGGCAAGAGTTAAGGAAACGTTGTTAACTTTCAAGGATGTGGAGGGAACTATTCCATGCTTTAGCGGTGATAATCAAGTCAGTATTCATCGATGGTTGAAAGATTTCGAAGACATGGCTGAGTTGTGCGGTTGGTCAGGCGTGCAGACTGTTATATATGCCAAGAGATTGTTAAGGGGCTCTGCCAAAATCTTTGTCAGTTACGAGGAATGTGGCGGGTCATGGAGTCGATTGAAGAAAGCCTTAAGGAAGGAATTCGCGCCGACGGTAAACAGCCGTACAGTGCATAAGAAGTTATCTCAGAGATTTAAAAAAGACGATGAAAGTTATCAAGAGTACGTGTATAAGATGCTTGAGATTGCTGCTCAGGCGAGTGTGGAAATTGTAGCTGTGATCCAATATGTCATCGATGGCATCCGGGATGACGAGGTGAATAAAACAATTCTGTACGGTGCCAAGAATATTCGCGAGTTGAAGGAAAGACTGATTATGTACGAGACCATGAAGAATAATGTGAGATCTAAGCATAAGCGCACAGAAGAGAGAAAGCCGGTTCCGCAGAAGGATGCGACGAAGAATCGTCGTTGTTTCACCTGTGGGTCGCGGAATCATCCAAGTCAGGAGTGCCCTATGAAGGATAAGGGTGTGAAATGTTTTAAATGTCAGGAACATGGGCATTTCGCATCCAAATGTACAACGAAGGTGCCGGTGAATACCTGCAGCACGACGGATGTTAGCCGAAATAAGTGCTACAAGGAGGTGCAAATAGGGGACAATAAGTTTATGGCTCTTATTGACACAGGTAGCGACCTAAATTTAATGCGCGCGGACCAGTATATAAGAATGGGTGCACCGCGTTTACATAATTGGATACTCGGTTTCCGGGGTGTCGGTTTGGATAGCAATCAAACCTTAGGGAAGTTTGTTATTGATGTTATAATAGACGACGAACAGTATCCTATAGAGTTTCATGTAGTGTCCGATGAGTTAATGCGATGCGGTATTTTGATAGGCACAGAATTTTTGAATACTGTGGATGTGCACATCAGTGGTGGTGGTGTCGGGATCACTAGGCCGAAACCGAAACATTCTGCGGTTCCGGAGGTTTTTCACATCAGCGTTGATGATGATAATAAATTAGATCTATCGTACATTACCAGTAGTGAGTATCGGGGAAAGGTTAAGAGATTCCGAGAGAATTATGTACCAAACAAAACTCGGGAAGTGGACGTTAAAATGCGGATACTCTTAAAGGATAATGTTCCGGTGTGTCAGCGTTCGCGAAGGCTATCTCATCAGGAAAAACAAGAGGTTGATTCACAGATAGGAGCGTGGCTGAGGGATGGAATAATTCGTCAGTCGCATTCAGATTATGCAAGCCCTATAGTGTTGGTAAAAAAGAAAGATGGTTCTATTCGTATATGTATCGATTATAGGTTTTTGAATTTAAAGATAATAAAAGACAGATATCCGCTTCCCCTTATTGAGGACCTTTTGGATCGGTTGCAAGGTGCACTTATTTTTAGTACGCTCGATTTGAAGAATGGGTTTTTTCATGTTCAGATTGAGGAAGATAATAGCAAGTTCACTGCATTCGTGGTACCAAATGGGCAGTACGAATTTTTGCGTGTCCCGTTTGGTTTGTGTAACTCGCCATCTGTATTTCAAAGATATATCAATGCTGTGTTTAAGGACTTAATTTCCGCCGGTATTGTGTTGACATATATGGATGACTTAGTTATACCCGCTTGTACTTATGAGGAAAGTTTTGAAAGGTTAGAAATCGTTTTAAAAACAGCAAGTGAACACGGACTCTTAATAAACTGGGGAAAATGCCGTTTTATACAGACGCGAATAGAGTACCTCGGATATATAATTGAGAATGGGCCATCAGACCATCACAGCACAAAACTAATGCGGTGATGAAATTTCCGAAGCCGACATCTGTTAGAGGTGTACAGAGTTTTCTCGGGTTAACGGGATACTTCAGGAAGTTCATGCCGCGATATTCCATGGTTGCCCGACCTTTGACAGAACTTTTGCGATCGGGTGTAAGTTTTAATTTTGGTGATCAGGAGGAGAGAGCTTTCGAGACGCTTAAATTATTGCTAAGTTCAAAACCAGTACTGAGGTTGTATAGAGTGGGCGCAGAAACGCAGCTGCATACGGATGCTTCAAGTTTTGGGTTTGGGGCTATTTTATTGCAGCGTGATAGCGATGATGGTGCGTTTCACCCGACATTGTATGCGAGTTGGAAGACCACTCCTGCCGAGGAAAAGTATAGCAGTTACGAACTCGAGGTCTTGGCGATTGTGAGAACGTTGAGAAAATTTAGAGTGTATTTGTTAGGTATTTCCTTCAATATCGTGACCGATTGTCAAGCGTTTGCCCTCACAATGAAAAAACGGGACCTGTGCGTGCGAGTAGTCAGATGGGCTCTTCTCTTAGAGGATTTCAATTATGCGATCGAGCACAGACCAGGCAAGTCTATGTCTCATGTGGATGCTTTGAGCAGGTACCCGATTCTTACCACAATGTTGCTCGAGGAGAATGAAAGTGGATTAATTTGTAAGTTTAGAAAGGCACAGTGCGAGGACAGTGAGTTACAGGACATTTTAAGTGCAGTGAAGCAGGGTCGTGGGGACGGTTATGTATCAAGAAAAGGACTGTTGTATAAGTGCGTAGGAAGTGACGTCCTTGTGGTGGTGCCCAAGTGTATGCAGACGCAGGTCATTCGGCAGGCGCATGAGCGTGGGCATTTCGGGGTCATAAAGGCCGAGGCTGTCGTAAAGAGGGACTATTGGTTTAAGGGTATGCGACCGAAAATAGAAAAGGTCCTACGGGGTTGTGTTAGTTGCATTTTGGCTGAAAGAAAATCTGGAAAACAAGAAGGGTTTTTAAATAGCATCGATAAGGGGGATCTTCCGTTGGATACATACCATCTGGATCATCTCGGTCCTATTACGTCAACGAAGAAGAAATATCGTCATATCCTTGTAGTAACGGATGCGTTCACAAAGTTCGTGTGGTTGTACGCGACTAGGTCTACGGATTCAAAGGAGGTTTTAGATAAACTTAAGAGACAGGCCGTGGTGTTCGGGAACCCTGGACGAATAGTAACGGATCGGGGAACGGCGTTTACGGCTCGCATGTTCAAGCAATACTGCACTGAAGAAAATATTGAACACATTTCAGTTACGACAGGCGTTCCTCGCGGTAATGGGCAAGTAGAAAGAGTTAATAGGACGCTTATACCATTGTTAACGAAATTGTCTGTGTCCAAACCTCAAGATTGGTATAAACATTTGGAAACTGCGCAAAAGTATTTAAATTCAACGCCTAGCAGGAGTACGGGTACAACGCCTTTCAGAGTCCTGTTTGGGTTGCCTATGCGTTTGAAGGAGGACCCAGAAATTCGTCAGTTAATTGAAGATGAGTGGCTTGCTATGTTCGAGGAAAGTCGTGACGAAGTACGAAAGCAGGCCAAGGAGAATATATTGAAAATCCAGGTTGAGAATAAAAGGCAGTTTAACAAAAAGCGGAAAATAGCCACGCTTTATCAGGAAGGTGATGTGGTCGCCATTAAGCGGATACAACCGTCTACGGGTGGAAAATTTAGCAATAAGTTCCTTGGGCCTTACGTTATAGAGCGTGTTCTGCGTAATGACCGTTACATTGTAGGGAAAATTGGAGATCATGAAGGTCCTCAACGGACTTCCTCTTCGGCGGACAATATGAAACGTTGGGCTAGCGACGACGACCAAGCTTTTGAAAGTGACGATGGACACGAAACAGAGGATGAAGCAGAGGACGGGGAGAACGTTTGAAAGGCAACATCTGGGGACAGATGTAATGTAGGATGGCCGAGTGTAGTGTCATAAACTTGGGCCGGAGCGACCCAGGCTAAGAGGCCACCGAGGAGTGATGCGCTGGGTGTCGGTCGGACCTCGTGTAGTTTTAAGACGGGTGATTGTGTGTGTGTGTGTGCGTGTGAATGAGGGGTGCGTAGCGGGGACTGCCTGGAAAATGCGAAAGGCAGGCAGTGTCGTGTTAGCCGTGGGTGAAGAGACTTTGACCTGCAAGTGGCGGTCAAGAGAGAGTTGCATTTAGCTTAGTCTAGTTTAGTTTTACTTTAATGTTTCTTAGGCTATTTAATTAAAATATATATTTACTCGTATTTGACTCATCAAACACCCCGAGTCTCGACCGTCATTTCAAGATCCCACACAATGTATTCATTAATACATGCCCTAAACATCAGAAATTTAGTGCTGGTTTGAGCATCTCAGGGTCGCGTAACAACGTTAATGCATTTGAATATATGTAGGTGTTTATACGTGCCGTATCGTATCTGCATAGGCACGTAGATACCGGCATCGGCACAGCCATCCGACAATCTCGCGAAGAATACATTGCCGGATACTAGGGTGGCTCGATTTGCAACTTTTTTTCGGATCGAATTCTAATACCCGTCAAAAGTGGCCCACCCATAAGGACATTTCACGAATAAATTTTTTTTCGAATTGAACAATATCTTCTGTCTCCACTATGAGGGTCAATTTTTAAGATTTTGGGTAGAAAGACTAAAGTTATGGCCTTCATCGGATGGATTCGTCTGGCGGTACAGATGCGTTGACGTGCACATATTATGATAAAAAGTCATCCATAAGAACCACAGAGTCATGATCATGTCATTGCAGAACCGTCGGATGCACGCAGGGGAAAAGGGAAAATGCGTTCTGAACACGTTTATTGTGCAGATTTTCGCTCAGTTGGTGATTAGGACATGCCTTGGATGCGACAGTGTATGGGGTTTGTAGTACTCATGTAGTATAAAAATCCCCACAAAATTACCTTTTTTAACAAAATGGTACAAAAAAAGCGCCAAGTATATAATCCCATAAAAAAGAATCCCATTTAAAAACATTGTCGTAAATTAATATAAATTTATTAATGTGCTATATTTAACTTTACAAAAGTAATGATATACAAAAATTGCGCCCATTATCACAAGCGCCAAGTAGTGTGAATAAAATATTTATTCGTATTGAAATATTTATTTGTATAGAAATATATATGCTTAATATTATTTAATATATTTTTTGTTTGTATAAATAGCCATTGTTATAATTGGCGCAATTTTTGTACATCATTAGTTTTGTGAAGCTAAATACAGCACATAATAAATTTACGACAGTTCTTTTTTGTTCGTCTTCGGGCGCGTATACTTGGCGCGCATTTTTGTACCCTTTTTTAAACAAAATAATTTTGTGGAGATTATAAATCACGCGAGACGTGGAGAGTTCAATTGCCTGATACAATTCAACCAGCTCCTGAAAATCAGGATCACATACAGATTTTGCACCAATGCGACAATTTTGAAACCAATGCAGGCGGACATTGAGTTTGTAGCTTCTATAAACATGATGAAAGAAGAGTTTATATTTATGATTCTCTTAATTCCTTGAAGTTGCATAGTCATCATAAAATTTATCTTGAGAAGTTATATCCTTTTTTAAACAAACAAGGCGGTACAATTGACGAAGAATTTATTGAATTTCCGCATGTACAAGCACAACCTAACGGACGGGATTGCGGAGTTTTTGCGATTGCATTTGCTGTCTCATTATTATTCAAAATATTACCAGGCAAAGTAACGTACAATCATGCGTTGATGCGTCAACATTTGAACCAAATGTTTCGATCTAATCGTATAGAACATTTTCCATGCATTCAGGATCAACAATTAACACGTTGTGTGTATGAATGTAAATCTGCAATTGGTAGTACAATTAACAAAAATCCCTCTTGTGCAAACGATCCTCCATTTAAAATTGGTCAAAGTGACATTACTAATGAAAAACCGGTGGGACGGAGATGGGATCAGATTACCGACTCAGTCGGTATGGCCAGGTTCGGCGAATGAATACGAGGGGGTTACCGGATAACAATTGTTTATTGAGTCTTCTGCGGTTATTACAGGTGTAACGTCCTGCGACGAGCCGTCATTAAAATCTTCTTTCTTTCATTATACTAATTCTTATTATTTTATATTATACTATATCATATACCCAAAACAATTGTATTAGTAGTAAGACAAGAATGCACGTATGGGGAATGCAAGTATGGACGAATGCAACCTAGTGGTCAGTGAACAAACCAAGTGAAGTGAACGCATGCGTAACGTCATTTAACCCAGCGAGTGAACCGAATGCGGACCGCGATCGGATCAAGTGCACATGCGTGAGACGCACGATCGGCCGAACGGCAAGTGAAACGCGAGTGTAACGCCTGATTGGCGCCAGCTAAATACGAAAGCTAATTGGTGCGCGTAAAGTGCGACAGGTGATTGGAGCGAGACAGGTTCACCAAATAGGTATAAATATGTGCCCGCCAGCAGCAGGAAAGCAGAGATCCTCGAAATGCCATTGAGAGATCGTCATGAACCATAAGTACGCACCACTTTAACAACCAAACTAACTAACATTCTCTCCGAGGCGCTCGAGTAGGCATCACGCTTAAAATCCACATCCAAACCAAAATTCACAGCAAGACGCTTGAACCGGCATCTTGGGTTTCCAAAGACATTCAATATCATTCACAATCTACCATCTAAGGCTGCTTAAGTAGGCACCTTGGCTACCATCTGGGTATGCTCTAATCAAGCTACCTGGCTACCATCTGGGGCGCTCAACTAGGCACCTCAGCTACCATCTTAGGCTGTTCTTGACAAAGCACCTGAGCAACGTGGAATCTACAACTAAGGAAGTTTTTAACGAGGCACCTTAGCACCAATCCTAGAAACCGTGGGCAAGCTGATAGGCAACTGGAAGCTATTACAACCCGAGAGAAGGAACCCTCTCATTATCTTGACTTAAACATTCTAAATCGACCAAAGTGTCATTCTATATATATATATATATATCGACTTAGTGTCCAGACTATGTTCAAATAACGATCTAGTATCGTATCACTATCTTTCTATTCTTTTCGACTAAGCGTCTATTACTATTTCGACTAAGCGTTAAATACTATTTTCTTTTCGTTGAAGCGTCACTTCGAACTCGTACCGATCGGAGCGATATTTAAGTTAGTTAAATTTCTGTTCTATTATACCGACCTAGCGTCACGAGCGAAAAATCGAACGTAATTCTGTTTAACCGACCAACGCGTCGTTACATAATCATTTCCGTTCTGTTACGATTCACGACACCGCGTCGTACTTGTTCAAATCAAACCAAATTCTTTTGAATAAACCATTTCTGTTACTTATTGTTAAAAGAAGGACTCTAATTTCATGAAATTCATTTCTTTATCGCACGCCACCCGAACCAATCCCAACATTCTACGAGTAAACCGCTCTACTTGTAGAATCCCCTGTAATTAACGGCAACGTCTCGTTCGAGAACGTTACACAGGTGCGCTGTATGCGTTCGGTCGCGGTAGTGGCTACTTCGAGTCTGGGGCCGTGATGACGGCGTGTCTGGTCGCGACGGTACGGTTCCTCGCAACGGTGGCGACTTCGACGAGCTTGTGGATGGAGGATGCGGAGGTTGTGTAACGTTCTGCCCAGGGTGGCCTAAAAGGCGCGCCCGTGCGGGAGTCGTATAAGAGATGTAACGAGTTACGCCGGTGGGACGACGATCTCACTCCCCACCACGCGCCCGACCGAGGTAGCGCGTACCGCGCTACGCGAACGGTCTTGCCCCCCACCACTCGTCCGCAATTACCGACAACTGGCGCGAGAGGGTCGCACCGAAAATGCGCGGACGAGGACACACAGGCGAGGGCATAGGCCTATTTGGCAGAGACCGCCTAGAGCGACAGTACGAGTAGTACACCTCTCCCGGAGGCCTCCTGTGCGATTCCACGTTCTTGTGCCGACACTAGTCCTTGCGAAATATCAAGCTCTCGTGTAAGCACCCGTTCTTGTGCGTCGACAGACTGAGTCTCTGTGCATTTTTCGACTCTCCACCTCCACGGTTCCCAGAAGGCCAGCGGGAGCCATCCTCTAGACGCAGACCGACATGCGCCATCGATCACCCGAACAGAGTTACTTCCGTTCTCGAGAGCGTCCTTATAGTCTCCGATTCACCCGCGGATCGTGCCCACTGGGTGACCGGATCACAGACTCTCCGACCAGGGTCCAGTGGCAGGGTTGGCCCGCCAGGACACCGAACGGTCAAACCGTCTATCCCTTCCACACTCGCCGAAACGCTACCGACTACCGAGATACGCGCCGCGACACGCGCCGCGATACACACTGACCTACGCACCGAAGTACACCCACACTCGCTTCCGCGTGTCGGCCGCATTTACCCATGTCTCGTCCAAATAATAAATGGTTCTTCCCGCCGCTCTGAATTCTCGAATTTTCGTGATGAACGTTCGGCGCCAACGAATTATATCTTCTCGCTCGATATGGGCACTATTGCGTTGTCTCTGTACGTGCTCGAAGTTCATTTTCTTCAAGAGGCGATGTAACGTATTCCGCGATATAATCGGTAAATTTTCGTCTCTTCGGATCGCCGCCAACACTCTCGGAAGTGTCGGTAGTTCTCTACGTTCCCAAAAGGCGTGCACATGCTTCCGTATTGCTCCTTCCTCTTCCAACATCTTCTGCATTATATCGGGCCTTACCCGCTTCTTCAAAGTTGAAGTCACGGTCCCCGTCCTTTTAAATTCTTTTAAACTGTCGACGACGGTACGGTAGACAACGCCGCATGTATTTTGAACCAATTGGATAATTTCTTTGTACCTCTTTTCCGGAAACTGAGCTTTCTTTTCCCTATAAATATTGTTGATGATCTTTCTTTGTCCAGCGTTAACTATCTGTGAGAGAAACGTTTCCCATTAAAATGAAGTATACATTTTCCAGGCCTTTCAGGTTAATATTTATCCTGATAATATTTCAGTTACTTATAATACTTCAGTTGCTTATAATACTTCAGTTTATAATATTTCAGTTGCTTACCTTTCCTTTCTTATTTTTTTGTATGGGCGTACGCGCAATGTTATCCATATTCTTTAGTTTGAAATTTCTTATTAATATGATAACCCATTTCGTTTGACATTTTCAGTAAAAAAGAGACAATCAAAACCGACAAAAAAGTCGAAACACACGGTATATTCGAAAGTGGCGCCACGCCAACGCTTTCGGCGCAGAACGGATGCGCAGCCGAAAGACCATTGGTTGGTGGCATAGCCAATGAGCGCCAACATGCGCAGAACCGCTCTAAACTCGTCGGTCGGCAGGTTCCTTATAAAATGACATGGAGAATAGACTCCGGGTTATGAGCGTACAAAACACAACTTTTTATGCTCTTTCCATACGTTAAATCAGAACGTGAATGCCACTAAGCGTTTGGTCAAAAACTTCGAGGAAACATCGCTAGTAACTGTGCGAACGTCCGCACGTAACCACCGAAAATAGCCTATGTCGCATACCTCGGGAGACCTATCCAATATAAATGCTAATCTCTCTGACATTCGGGGCCAACTTCACAGCCTCAGCGACATAAAGTAGAGCCTCTCCAAACGTGATGACATCACCGCCACGCCTAGCGAATGTATGGAGCGAGTGAAAAACTTAGAGTGGTCTATTCGTGACGTTTGTTTGAGTGTAGATGGTCTTTCGTCGGCTCAACAACAACTATTGCTACGTTGTGATAACACGGAGCGGTGCATTGCAACACGGGTTAATGCTCCCCTATCTACTGCAACGAAAGCGCCATTAAGAGGAATGATTTCATCTATTGCACGGCGCTTACAACGACTTGAGGAGCTCAGCTGACACTACGAACTGGCCGTTACGGGATTCCCTGATGGTTCATTACTGACAAGTAAACATTCACTTATAAGGAATAGAGTTTCCCGATTTGGAATATATATTTTTAAAGTACTCATACTAACTAAGAAATCCTGAAATTTATATCTGCAATGAACCTATTTTATTTCATGTTATCATTAACATTCAATGTAGCCTCAAGGCGAATGCGAAAAACGGCAAAATCCCCTTATTTAAGTGTTTGACTTTTGCTATAAGTGCAAAACTGAACAAGAGAGAACTTAGGCATTGACATCACTGGACATTCAGATTATAAGCTATAAGGAGACTACACACTTATCCGACGATGTTAGCTTTGAAGTATATGTAAGAGCATTGTATGATACAAGACATGAACACTTTAGTAAAGTATATACATATAAAATACATTTATAATTAATACAAAAGGAATACAAAGTTGTTTATCTCTCCTTTATTAAACCTAACATTAAGAATAATTGGCGGTAATTATGCAGAACAGGTGTTTCCTCGCCGATTTCAATGATTTTTGGATATGTTTTCGGGGATATGATTCTGAACAACTTTTTCCTATACATGGTACCGCCGCTCGACCTTCGTTGCCGAAATATTTGCGAAAAACTTCTGTTGATTTATTCCGACGCAACGCATTCCACTTTCCAATTTGTCCCGGTTATTAGTATTGGTTGGGGCTAGATTAGTGCGGGGGCGGAAGTGCTGAAGGGCGACGTTGGCGACAACGCAGGGTTCATGGACCTCGTCAACGTGGAATGGGACGACCTCCGCTTGCCTAAGGCGAGAGGTACCGCGAGGAGCAACGGCTACTGGGAGAAAATCCAGCGCCAGTATGCGGAGTTTGAGGTGCAGGAGAGTGCGAAGCTCGAGAAGGAGAAGGCGAGGAGGAAAGCGGAAGACCGCGACACCGGGGTGTCCTTCACGAAGAAGGGCGCCAAGTTCTTCGGGTAAGCGGTCATCGGGGATGCGCGTATGCGGTCGCTGGTTCTGGGGAGTCCTACCTCAGGGGCACCCGCGGTTCGATCGCGCCTAGCCTCGCGGGGGCTCTAGCGATACGGCTCGCGGAGGGGGAGCACGGAAGATGGTGCCGAAGAATAGAATAGCAAGGCCGTGGCGGGACCTCGACCCCTTTCTGCGGGCCGGGGTCCGCGCCCAGTTGTTGCCGGTCGCGACCATATGGGAGTAGAGGTGGGGGTGTGTCCCTACCTCCACCTAGAGAGAACAGAGAGTTTGGGGGCGACGCAGCAGGCGGGGGGGGGGGGGGGGGTACGCGATTGCACGGGACGCGAAGGGTGGTTCCTCCCTCTCCCATTAGTGCACTACCCGCGCACAGTTTATCCCGGGCGGGAGGGTTAGCGGAGTTGGCGGAGAGTACGGGGGGTGGGGGCGTCGGCGGCGGGCGTGCGACGGGGGTGTTCTTGAGTTTAGGATCCATCCCCCATTCCTCTCGCTGGGCGCCCGCCGCCGTCGCCTACCCTGGGGAAGCTACAGCTTCGCGTGGCGCAGAGTGGAGACCGTGGGGGGGATCGGTGGAACGGGTACACGTGCCTGCCCCCCCCCCCCCCACGTGCAGCGCGCTTCACGCGGCTGGCGGCACCGGGGGGCTGTGAGTGGGGGCCCGTGGAGCCTAGAAGTAGCAGTCGGGGACGAGGGGCGACACTGGCGCATAACCCGCAGTGTCGCCCCGGCGTTAGCTGAGAATTCTTCTGGGGAGCTTAGCTTCTCTCCCCCTTGGAAAAGTGCCAACTCTGGCAACGAGAGAGGAGATCGGGGCTCTTGGAGGGTGGCCTATTGAACGTATCGCTAGTTTGATCTCGCGCAAGAACGACCACTTTCCTTGCCGGATCTCCTCGCTGTAGGCGGTTACCGGGCAGGTTTTAGTTGGTTGGAGTCCAACATAGCCCTGGTTCCTCCCCCCGGACCGGGGTATCCATTCCGGATTTCCTGCACGAAAAGAAAGTGGGGGGGGGCGCTCTCGGGCACGTAAAGCATGGGAGCGAACCGATGTGAGTTTAGAGATTTGAACCCGAAACTTGCGTATGCCTGTCAACACCCTGACTCTGTTCGGCGGTGCCAACGTCGCCGGATTTTAGGATAACTCTGGTTCTGAAATATATTTTTTTTACTAGGAAGAGGGTGCACCTGTTGGGTGTGTGGGGACTCCCGTCAACATCCCAACTCACATAGGTTCGCTACCATGCTTTACGCGCCGCCCGCATTAATACTAATACCCGGGACAAGTTGGAAAGTGGAATGCGTTGCGTCGGAATGTGTCAAAAGAAGTTTTTCGCAAATATCTCGGAAACAAAGGTCAGCTTCATTATTTATTTTGTCTCATGCTGACGCATACGCTGCCGCGGACATGTACTGTAGGTACTGTGCCCCGATGAAAAGAAGTCGGTCGAGAAACTCTAGGGTCCGAATATCAGGTCCGAATACTACTATCCGAATATATACTATCCTTATTGGCCGGCGCGACAACGTCGACGAATACAAAGTAAGCAAACGGGACACGGGCGGCGGGAGCTGATGCGAGCGAAGAACCCCTCTTGTCCCTGTGACATTTCAACCGACTTCTTTCCATTGGGCCACAGTAAGGGCGGGCGCACACGAGCGACTTTTTGTCGGGCAACTGTTTCGTCTTTGTCGCTCTCCAGTTGCTTCGGTTTTTGAGAGCGCGCACACGTTGGCAACTGTTTCCTGAAAACAATTTCATTTTCACGTGTTTTTGTAGTACATTATCGATTCTATATCGGCGCGTGAGTGCTCTCCCGGCGAGGCCGTTTCTCGGTGTGTCGGATGGAGATACGCTCCGCCTAACCAGATTGACCGAGCGCGATTCGCAAAACCGGACACTGAAGCGAAGACGCGATCTAGACGGCGCGGCTCGCCGTCGATACTTCCTAAGTCGAGGTCCCAAAAACGAATGCATCCTATCGAGTCCACGGTTGAGGACCGCGCCTCGCCTTCTCGAAATCGATCGGGGGGAGAAATCGCCCCGTCGGCACCTGGCGGTCGCTGCCTCTTGTTGGGAAATAACGGGGCCCGGGCCGTCAACGGTCACGTTGCGCTTACAACGGACCCCCGCGGTTCGTCAACCTGCCCGACACGCGCGAGGTGATTCCGCTGAATCGCCGATTCGGAGGAAAGCGACGCGAGGACAGTGAGCACGGGATGGACCAGAAGGGCCCATGTAACACTGCTCTTATCATTCGGCACAGGAAAAATCAACGGAAAAGGAAATATTGGGTTCACCCGCTGATATCTGAAAGATCAAATAAAGGGAAATTTACTTTGATGTTTGAAGAGCTAAAATGTTACCCAGAGAAATTCTTCGATTATTTCCGCATGAGTATAACTTCATTTGACGAGCTACTCACAATTATGGAACCTGCCATTACCTACTAAAATACAAATATGCGACTGGCGATTCCACCAGAGGAGAGGCTTGCAGTTATATTAAGGTAGGTTACATAAAATAATACGAGACGGCAACTATAATGTCGTCCGTGTGCGCACGTAGGTACCAAACTATGGGAGGGGAGACAGGACGGAGACAGTTGCGTCGCCCTTCTGTCGGCTGCCAGAGCAACTGAAAAGTCGCGTCGCTGTTGCGTCGCTCGATGTGCGCACCTACATAAGACTGTACAGACGTTGTGGAAGAGACGAAACAGTTGCCCGACAAAAAGTCGCTCGTGTGCGCCCGCCCTAAGTATACGGCAGAATAGATTGTAGTCGTAGCAGTAGGTTTTCGCAAATATCTCAGAAACGATGGTCGAGTGGCGGTAATATGTATATGAAAAAGTTGTTGAGAACTATGTCCCCGACAACATATCCAAAAATCATTGAAATCGGTGAGGAAACACCTGTTCTGCATAATTACCGAACCGCCTACCAAACCTTAAATTAGTTTGACAAGACCGTTTTTGTACAAAAAAATTCACAAAGAATTACCTATTTGTCGGCCTATTTACTCTCTTTTTACACAGGAAAGTGGTCGCTTCCGAGTGGTGTAAATGGAATGTGTGTAAAAAATTTCATGCACGCCGTGGAACATCGCAAAGTTGAAGAAATTTTTTTAAAATTGACCAAGTGCTCTTTATATTGCTATAACTTTACCGAAAAGCAATGCATCTGAAATTTGAAAAAGCAGCTGAAATTAGAGATTCCACGCTTTCAAGCCATATTTTCAAAATATCGATACGACTATTTTTACCGGAGTTATGACTATGTGAACTTGCCCCTATTTTTCGGGCTCCTAGAGGTGATCCTCTAATTAATGTGAGGAGTGTAGGAATGACAATTGTAATTTCTATATTCCCTCTTTGATGTTCGTGAAAGTATCATCAGTGGATTGGCTAAATTCTTCTGATGAAAATGAGTTTATACCTGACCTCATTCGGGCTGTATTTAATCATACATCATGTATAATTGATCTACGGAATTCATTAGCGATTCAAAATCTGTACAATTAAATGTAGTCGTATTGGGACACATTTCCATCGGAATAATCTCGTCTGTCCAATGGCAGTACTGGCGTCAAAAGTTAATTAACAATGTCGGTATACGTTCAATGCGCGGAGCAAGCTGGACAATATTTTCCCAATAGAAGCGATCGTTCGGAAAGGCCAGATGGGACATTTTTCAGGACCTTGCGCCACTCAAAGTGTTAAAGTATTCATTCGCATTACAACTTACGAAAACTTACATTTCATTGCACTTTATAGAATTATACATAACGCCGAATTCTGTAGGATCTTCACACCTATCGCAGACACAATCAAAAAATTTTGTTTCAGATAGAAAATAACGTCTGTTCGCAGTACTCCATAATGCATCCGTGTAACAGATGGAAATATGGTGTCCTAAAACAATAAGATTTTTATTCATGGCATCATATATTGGAAAAGATTAAAGAACAATATTTGGAACGTCAAAAATGTTAAACGAATGTTAATTGTTGAAGTAGTCACATAAACATGAACCATGCAATCAAGATGCACGATAACAGACAGAAATAAAAATGTAGTACGTGCTTTTATCAAAATGCAACCTATGCTGCTTTTCAATAGGAAGCAATATATATAGTACATAATAAAAATTTAAATGCTTCCTGCAATTTACATTATACTGCTTGTACTTCACCACGACAGCGAAAGTATTCAAAACCAAATTTGTACTATTTAATCACAAAATTAACAGTCATCACAGTTCTAAAAGATGATATGAGGAATTAATATAAAATGGCATACGGTAGGTGTACCATATGTGGCCACTTGAAGGATTTCCGTATCATTCACTGATACATAACTTAAAAAAGAATACGTACAAGAAAGTGAAGAATATATCAGTGTAATCCAAAATATACATATAAATAAAATATTCTAAGTTGAACAATGTTTGAATCATAATTATTTAAAATATCATTACATTATCATGCAAGACGGTTTTGCACCACTTGTGGCCACAAGAGTAGGTACCATTTTTGGCCAGCCGGCTTTTCCCGCTTTTCCTGTTTTTTTTCTTCTTATTCCTTTCTTCTACCTTTATGGCTTTAATCTTTTCATTTTCTTCTATTTTTGCCAGTCCTTTTGCTTTTTTAATCTTTCTCTCCTCTTCTTTGTCCTTTTATTTTTCTTTGGCCAACACAATCCCCATCCAATTGTGTGATGTTATTACAGCAGGCAAAGGTTCAGCTGCTTTCCGCTTTCGCTTTATGACTTGCTTTTCGGGCCACAAAGGAATTTCGTTGAAGACGTAATTTTTTGTATCGTAATATTTATTGCAGATTCAGCATTGTTAGTAGGTATTAAGCAAATCACCAGTGATGGCTTTTGTACCAGTGTTATTGTTACTGTTTTCGGCAGCTTTCTTCACTGAGACTTCGACAATACCTTGCGAAGAGGTATTTTCGTTCAATGTTAAAAACTCGTTATTATGTAATTTATTATTTTCGATACAGTGATTATCTGGAGAAAATTCGTGATAGGTGGAGCTTTGTTTAGGATTATTGCGGCTGCATAATTCATTGGACATGGATTGGGAAGGATGTTCTTCTGGAAAAATGCTATCTTTAAAATGTCCAACTTTAAGTGTTCGTCCCAATTACAATCTTTATTAAATTTTATTAATATTTTCAGTTTCGGGGCTGATGAACATTTAGGAAATAGTATACATTCAGTAGATTTCGAAAGGAGAAAGTTCATTTTTGGGCCGAATGTCACCTACTACCCCTATTCCGACCACTCTGCGGATGGCGTTTGGGGGGAACGCGTTTAGGTCGTCGGCGGTGGTTTTTGGATCGAGAATTTCCTCAATCGATTTGTCCGTCTCACCCGGGCCCAGATCATGCTCCTTGGTTGTTTCGTAGTCGTCCTCGTCGCTGTCGTCATCGCCGTCGTCGTCGTCGGGCTTCTTCAACCTATGATGTTATTGTTGTTGTTGGTGAAGTTTCCTCTTGACGAGCAATGGTCGTAGCTTCGGAGACATCGCTCAGCTCGTTTTCAACACTGCCGTGTTCTCGACCAAGTGTTTCAACGGTTCGGCGATCGGACGCACGCTCTCCTCCGAGTAGCTTTCATCGTCACGTTACCGATTTTCAGGCTCATATATTTCTTTCGTATAACGTCGCTGATTTTAGCAATTTTCGTATTCGGCTCGACGTCTCGCGGCTGTTGTCTAGGACGTCGTTTCTGATGTTTCATTCCTTGTTGCTGTTGGTGTTGTTGCGTAATCTCAATGTTGACAACGCTAGTCGTCTCCGTCGCTGATCCATTATCCATCCCCGTGATGCTCGATGAAGTACTCGCGGCCTACTGATGTCCTCGCGCTACCACGAACTCTTTAAATCCTCGTCGATACCGACCATCGTACATGGAACTGTCCTTGTTGATGACCACGAAGTCGTATCGTCGTCTCCAACATCTCGCGCACAGGTCGTTGAATGTCTCGAACTTCATGTCCGTATTCACGTGATCGTTGTACACTAGGGTGGTCCTTAGCTATAGGGGTCAAATTTTTTTTTGAGTTTTTTTTTGGTCTTACCCTCTTAAAATGTGATAGTTGGTAAGAAAATGATATGTGCAAAATTTCAGCGAGATCGGACAACGGGAACCCGTGCCGCATTCAAGACGAAGTTTTAAAATTTCTATTATTTTCGTTAATTTCAATATAAATGTGTTCCGCCGTTTTAGAGGTAGTACTGAATATTTTTTAATGAAAATATAATGTCTTACATGTACATAATATTATCCAAAGTTAACTTCTAACTACATATTATAAAATAAATTGTAATATCTTATAAAATATTACATATTTGTCAATACACGCCTTTCATTAAGGTTGATTTACTCGCATCTGGATAACATCGCCGATAATCTTGTAATACTTGTAAAATGAACTGCTTATTATTTTCATCTTTCGTTAGTAAGCTATTATATTCGGTGATTAGCTTTACGCCTCGTTCTGCACTGTCGTTAACTACTTTTAAATTCTTTATTATTTCTAACGCATTTTTATATGTTTCATCGATTTCCCAAACTGAAGGGTCTTTTTGTAAAAATTCGGTACTTATATGAAATCTAGAAAAAAATTGCGACTTTGTGACGAGATGAAATTTTCTATGCCAATATTAATATAGTTTTTGACATCTTTTAAAACAATCTTTTTACTTGAAACCTCTGTTTGATTAGAATCCAAATTTTGGATCATACGTCTCTTTATATCACAAGAATGCGTTTCGTGCCTCAGGTAGCCGACACAGATAACAGTATGGTTCAGATACTGCGATACATAGGAAGTATAGAAATATATTATAGGAAGCAATATACAAATACTCCTGGTATATATCTAAGAAACTGTATTTTTATTTAAAAAAATAGACACACATTTTTAAAATAATGAAATACAATCATATCTGATATTAATGTAAAATTACTGTAATTTTACAACTTCGTCTTAAATGCGGCAAGGGTTCCCGTTGTCCGATCTCGCTGAAATTTTGCACATATCATTTTTTCACCAACTATCATATTTTAAGAGGGTGGTAAGACCAAAAAAATCGGAAGTTGAAAATTAAGGACCACCCTATTGTACACGCACCGCAAGTTCATTCCGCTCTGTTTGAATGATAAGAGAAAATTCACATTGTCCCTGATCAAGTGTTTCGGTATTCGCGCGTACGATTGGCAGAAGTAAAAACAATCCACGCTCGCGTGCCTGCTCATGCTGAAGTATTCGCGGATCGCGATCTTTTCGTCGCACGCACGTCATCGAACACGAAGATCGAATCGGTTCGAGCGTCTCTCGGCCGGACGATCTCGGCGGTGTCCGAGTAGGGGAATTATCCGAGTCCGCCGACGCGCGACAACACTCGCTCCAGATATCGATACTTTGGCTGTCACAACGATTTTGAGTACACGTACACGTTCTGGAACCGTTTGGACTCACCAGCAGGCTGAGAAGCACGTTCGTTTTCTCGCACCCGGACGGACCGCAGATCACGGCTCGTTCGCTCTTCGGCGCCAACGAACCGTGCCTGCGCGATCGACTCCTATCCCACGCCAAATCCTCCAACGTCCTGTTCGCGGTCACGCGAATACCGTTCGGCTGTTTCGCGAACCGCATATTCTCTCCTCGCTCGCCGAGCCCGCAACGCGACGGCTATTTATACCCACGACGCCTGTCGAGCGATTCAGAATCGTAGCTCTCGTTGAACCGATCGCTATCGAAGGAGCGTCGATTTACGACTATCCTTGCAGCCCCGTGTATCTGCATTCTCGCATGTATGGTTGCGGTAACGTGTAAATCGATGAAGAAGAAATCGACGAAGACAGGATCAGGTCTCGTAAACAGGATCATAAGCCGTTTACCGATAGAGCTACACATTCCGGGGTATCAGTTCTGCGGACCGGGGACGCGTTTGCTGAAGCGATTGGCTCGCGGCGACGAAGGTATAAACCCGCTGGACGCCGCTTGTCGAGAGCACGATATCGGGTAATCGCGGCATTGGGACGTGGAGGGTCGGCGCGAGACGAATCGCGCGTCAGCCGAACGAGCGCGAGAACGAGTGTTCGTGAACAACGCGACGTTCGGTGAAAACGCAGCGGCGACTGGCGTGTGGGCCACGATGAAAGCTAAGACTAAACTCGGCATGGGTATGAGAAGAAAGACAACGCGAAAGAAAAGCAAGTCCAGAGGACAACCGTCGCGACGGCACTGCGTCCTACCGTTAGCGAAAGGCGGAGGTTTTCTTCCGCTTCTTCTGCCTGCTCTGTCGGCTGTCGGGGCATTGGCCGGTGGAGCGGTGGGTATTACCAAAGCGGTCAACAACGCGAAGGCGGCGCGAAAACAGCTGGAAGAGACATTGTGTCATAATCGGGCGATGGAAGGGCGAGGAATTTATCTGGCACCGTACGTGCGCGGCGCCGGCATGAACGTGAGACGACAACCGAGGAAAAAAGAACACCAATCGACCGGGCTTGCGTCGGCGAATGCGGCGATAACGCGACGTCAACGACAACAACAACCTATGACGAACCTGCAATTAGAGAGCGAGTGCATCGACGTACCGTTCTTTCAATCAAAATGCCGAAAAGAGGAGACAAATGGAGAGCATTAAAGAACGCAACGATGCCGTTTCCTTGGAAATTACGTAAAATAACCATGCCAGACGTTGATTGGCAACATTATACTAATCTCCCTCATTCCGATCCGCGGCAGCGCGCATGGAAGTACATATTTCTGTTCGATACCGGCAACGTACCACCTCCGACGATGGGAGTGCCGGCGAATTCAAACACGGACGCGAGAGCGCTCCAACAAGTGGAGGAAGAGGTTGAGCGTCAACCTCCTCCACCAATGTACAAATCCGATGCGCGAGCGATTCAAAAGACTCATCTCTCGAGACGAGATATAAACCGGGCGGCGAGATGTAACGTCCCGCGACGAGCCGCCATTAAAATTTTCTTCCTTTTATTATATTAGTTCTCATTATTCTATATTATGTTATATTATACCCTAAACATCTTGTATTAGCCATAAGACACGAATGCACGTATGAATGAATGCGACCTAGTGGCCAGTGAAAGAACTAAGTGACGCGAACGCATGCGCAGTATCATTCAACCGAGCGTGTGAACCGAGTGCGGACCGCGAGCGGATCGAGTGCGCATGCGTAGAACGTACGATCTTCCGAATACCATGTGAAACACGAGTGTAACCAGCGCACAGTGGGACGACGCGGGCAAATTCACGGACATCGACGAAAATATGAAGTACCTATTTTCATTGATATAATTATATGAGCATTATCTTTGAGTACTAATGGATACGAAATGATGAAAAAAAAATTTTTTTAAACATTTTAAATCCCGAATTTTTAACAGCAAACACGTGCACTTCTGGAGACGGCTGTCATATGAATGTAAATAATTAGTATTAGTATAATGAAAAAAAAATCTACCATCATACTACACATTAAGGTTGATTGTTAAGAAGTTATTTATGTAGCATAAAAACAAAATTTAATGATTATATTTATGTTTTTCAACCTCTCAAAAAAAAAAATTTCTTGTCGATTTAGAAAAATGTCCAAATTTGTCCAGAAAATAAAAAATACCTATATAATCACTAAACATTCTAGTTTTAGAAAATCCAATTTCCAGTTGCGCCAACTTGCGCCCTTTTGCAGAATTAATTAAAATGTGTACGCATGTGGGACGAAACGAGTAAATATGTATCTAGACATTCGTTTTCTTGTACCCGATTGATTATGTCTTTTTGATGTCTCTATGGAAATGAATATAAATATGATATAGCGAACGATAATTCATAAAATTAGGTTATTATTATTAAAGTTAGTTAAACCTGAATAAATAAACGGCGAAGCATCGCATCGCTTTCATATTTTCTTAAAAATAAATATATGTTTTAGAAATAGATTTAGGCAGTCAAAATAATGATCAAACGTAATATTTATATCAAATACTATGCATAAATTGAGACAACAAAACAAACTTTTCAATATCTGTAGTAATTTCCGTGTCATATCAATACTGCTTCTATGTAGATCCTTTTTAAGGCTTGCCGGTTTGACTGTCCGTGTCTACATCACATTCTGGTGTGTTCTGCATGTCCATTAATTCTTCTAAATTAATTCTTCATTGTCTTCTTTATTTAATAACAAAAATACTTCGGAGAACATTAACTACTTTATCTTTTGTTTGCAATGTGTGATCTAATATTTGAAATCAGAGGATCGGATGAAATTAAGAGATTGTGGAAAATATCCTCATATGTGCGTTTTCTGTTTATTTTGCGAAACATTCAACAAAAAATGACAACAATAAAATAGTTTATGTGTGTAATATTTATGCCAATTTTTATAAAGATATGATAGGTCACATACAAGAGGTTTGAATTCCATAGTTCATCTCCTGAAGCCTTTTACATTTGTACGGAAAACCAGACAAAACTATTTTAAAAATTTCTAAATTTTCAAAGTCTCATAACTTTGCTAAAATTCGTCCAAAGTTGATGAAACAAAAACCATTTTAAAGTTTGAACTTTCTACTTTTTTACTTGTTGAATCACATTTATCGAAATGGGTGTCCAGGGGGTAAAAACCGCCCTCAAAGAAGAGTGTGCCAAACTGCAAAAATTTGTTGATGTTTGTCAAATGCTAGAGAGTGCAAACAATATTTTTTGCAATTTTTATGTTCACTGTCGGAAAGTATGATCATTTGCCTTTAAAATAAGCCAAGTTCCATCAAAATTGGATGTTTTTGAACAAAGATACGGCCATGTCCAGAGATATCTACGTTTCGTCCCACTGTGCAGCGTTGCCAAGGATTATTTGTGGCTATACACCTACAGAAGTGGTGGTAATCGGTGCGTGAACTGACACTAGCGCCAAGGCAACCAAGTGACCCCAACCCGAAGCCAACCACGGCCAACCAGCGTCGCCGGGAAATATATTGTCGACGCTTATTGGCCGTGGTTGGCATTATCGACGCTGCTTGGCCGTGGTTGGCTTCGCGTTGGGGCCACTTGGCTGCCTTGGCGCTAGCGTGAGTTCACGCACACATTACCACCACTCCTGTAGGTGTATAGCCACAAACAATCCCTGGCAACGCTAAGTGTAACGCCTGATTGGTGTAAGCCAAATACGAAAGCTAATTGGTCCGCGCAAAGTGCGACAAGTGATTGGTGCCGCCCAAGTTTCACGGATGGGTATAAATATAGGCCCGCCAGCAGCAGTCAACAGAGATCGACTCCTTCACACTCTCTCCGAGGCGCTTGAACCGGCACCTTGGCGAGATTCACGTCTCTACATTCAATCCAATCCACATTCTCTCTCCGAGGCGCTTGAACCGGCACCTTGGCGAGATTCACGTCTCTACATTCAATCCAATCCACATTCTCTCTCCGAGGCGCTTGAACCGGCACCTTGGTCTCCATACGACATTCAACTCATTCGCACTCTCCCATCCGAGGCCGCTTGAACAGGCACCTTGGCTTCCATCTGGGTATGCTCTAACCAGCTACGTGGCTACCATCTGAGGCGCTTGACTAGGCACCTCGGCTACCATCTTAGGCCGCTTGACTAGGCACCTTGTTGTAACCCAGCCAACGACCGGGAGTTACAACCGCCGCACATTCCGATGACCCACGCGAGCGTCAAAGCGCGGGCAACAACCCGCGAGCACCGTCAGCATTTCCAACGAAAACGCCCAAGAGCGAGCCGAAGGCGGTGACCCCTCTGGTCCCCGCTTCGCCCCGGAATAGCTATAAGACTTTGTACAAACTACGAGCGGTGAGAAAATTAATAACAGACACACGATATAGTACGCGCTTCTCCTGTCACCCAGATCGGGACAGAATAAACTTGTTTAACCTTACGGTGAGTTCCAACTCTTTAACCCGCAACGATCCCCTACCTTCGGTTTCTAACCGAATATCCGCGTCCCGGCATTATCACCCGAACCTTTCGGAGCCCGCTGGACCCGGAGCACCCCGAGATTCTAGCCAGAATCTCGACCCCAGGCGCCTTGGCACAACAACCTAAGCAACGTGAATCTACAACTGAGGCCGCTTTTAACGAGGCACCTTGGCTCCCATCCTAGAAAACGTGAACCAGCTGATAGGCAACAGGAAGCTATTACAAATTCGAGAGAAGGAATCCTCTCAATACCTCAACTTAAACACTCTAAATCGACCAAAGCGTCATTCTTTCTGTATTATATTATATACCGACTTAGTGTCGAGAATTATGTTCAAATAGCGATTTATTATCGTATCTCTATCTTTCTATTATTCGACCAAGCGTCAATTACTATTTCTTTTTTACCAAGCGTCCAATACTATTTTCTTTTCGACTAAGCGTCAATCACTAATTCTTTTCGACTAAGCATCATTTCGAATTCTTACCGATCAAAGCGATATTTAAGTTAGTTAATTTTGCGTTCTATTATACCGACCTAGCGTCACAAGCGAAAATCGATCTGTATTCTGTTTTACAGATCAACGCGTCGTTACGTAATCATTTTCGTTTAGTTATATTTCATATTACAATTCCACGACACCGCGTCGTACTTTTTGTTCAAATCCAATTAGAACCAAAACCTTTTTTAAATAAACTATTTTGTTATTTATTGTTAAAAGAAGGACTCTCGTTCGTGAAATTCATTTCTTTATCGCACGCCACCCGATCAAATCCCATCATTCTACGAGTAAATCGCTCTACTTGTGGAATCTCCTGTAACTAACGGCAACGTCTCGTTCGAGAACGTTACACTGGCTGTTTGAATGTCGAGGGTCTCTGTTCTTCTTACAGTTTTTGTCGTTCCCCAATTTCCCTTTTACGTTCATCAGTTGTTTTCACTGGCTCTTTAGATAATGATCCTGTTCCTGCTATAGTTGTTGTTGTCGTTCGCTAAATTCTCCAACAGCTTGAGCAGATTTCTTCAAAGGCGTATGGGATACCGAAAAACTGTCATCATTATCACTTATTCTTCTTTTTCGAAGAGGCAGTATTACGTTCAAATCTACAAATGTGCCAAAGGAGACTCTGTGACGTTCGTCACCAAGGCGCTTCCCCCTCCCGAGCAACGACTCGCGAAGCGAACCCGTGTCACGCGAGACCGTAGCGCCACCAAAATAAAAATATTCATTGCTAGGTACTTATCGGATCTTCGACTGCCATACTAGCGAAACGCCATTGAGGCAGCAATCATTACAATTCCGTCATTCAAAGACAATATTTTCGACGCTTTCCAGGAAATATCGAGGTAAAAACAAACCGTGCACAGAATGCAAATCCCTTGGCGTGACAACATGCAGATGCCACTCAAAGTGTTACCAATTATTAGCAGTTGAAACAGTTTAGTTATATTTTCTGTCAAAATATAAAATGTAACTAAAAGTAACTAGAGATAACACAAAAATAAGTAGCATTCATAGTAGAGCACTAAAGAGGCGCATGTGTGCGCATCCGCCACATTGGGTCCTCTGGAGAGAGAAGATTATTGAGTACCCGCCTTTTTAAGTATTGTCAGATTCACTTTATGAACAAAATATGCGTTGTTGATATTGATACATGGTAGCACGACACATTATTAGAGTTGTTAAGAGAATTCTGCATGCTAACGTCATCTCCTAGGCGTACCGCTAATTAGGCAATGGCACCGGCCAGCTGACTAATGTGGAGCGTCGATCACGGCTCCTTCCATCGCTTTACGACCGATGGAAGGGGGACTGCTTCTTCCTTCCAGGAAATCGGGCCGATTTCCTAGATCTCGCTCTCTGTACGCGTCTTACTTGTCGACGAGCCGTCAACTAAGTCGCATTGCTTTATATCGCTGCTATACCGTCTTTGCTTTCGGTCTGTTAGGGAATCGGGCCGATTCCACGTGCTCCGCGTTTGCTAAAACTAGATTAAGCCTACAGCGTAGGAAAGTTAATGTTTCGTCTCTTTGTTAAATTGTCCGTTCTCTCTTCTTTATTATACAAACTGTAAATAGTGTAATTAAGACTAGTGCTTAAAATTAAAGTGTCATAACCTAACGAAGCCCTCTCGCGAGTTCCCAGTTCCAGCGACGTGTGCGATCCGTTATTTTCTAAACAATAGTATTTTATTACATTTTAGTTTATATTTGGTTTATAAAGCGAACTTGACAGTACTCAAAAAGGCGGGTACTCAATAATCTTCTCTCTCCAGAGGACCCAATATGGCGGATGCGCATACTTACCTCTTTAGTGCTCTATTCATAGTATACACCAGCGCTGCACAAGCTAAGGCTCGCGAGCAGGGTTGCCAGGAGTAGGGACGCAATACGTAACTCGTCCCTGTTGGTCTCTGCTTCTAACAACCGTATCTATATATTAGGGTGGCTTTTATTTTGGACTTTTGAATTATCTTCGCGGCACACCCCAGAATAGTTCCCAATAATAAAAAAAAATTGTGTAAAGTTTGAGCCCGATCGGATAAGGGGAAAAGGTGCCCCTGGGCCCATGAACATTTAAAATATTATTTAACAGCTCACAAAGTCGCTTTATACAGGGTGTCCCAAAAATGTCGGATTTCCTTGAAAGGGATGACTCAGGGGGTGATTTGAAACAACTTTTTCCTTAGCGAAAATATTGTCCGAAGCGTCGTTAAGGAGATATTAACAAAAAACCCCGACCAATCAGAGCGCGCGCCATCCGCCCGAGCTCCCGCGGTAGCGTTGGCTACGCGGTAGGCGACTGCGCTTGTACTACGAACGTACGAACAAGCAAGTCGGCATGCATCGAAGGAAACCGCGTTACACAATTTTTTTTTAAAGCAGAATCTTAAATAAGAATTATTTGAAGTGAGAGGACAAAAAGTACGTAAATTTCGTTTTTAAATAAGGCATAAACGAAAAGGTAATGTAACAGAAAATGTACGACAAGTGATCGTAATTCGTTATTGAAGTAAAAATCCGTAGTTTAATAACGGCCAACACAACTAAAATTAAAAAATAATATTAGGTGTATGAATAAATTCTTTCCGACTGGATTTACATAATAAGTACAAAGCTACCGAATTTTTGTCGCGGTGGTATTCATAAGCTGCCAGAAAAATGGCAAAAGGTAATTAACAATAATGGAAATTGTTTCCATGATTGAGTTGTTTTCATATTTTTTCAATCGAACTGTTATTGTACCCTAAAATCGGAAAGAATTTATTTCCACACCTAATAATCACCAATAAATTAAATAAAACTCACCCTGTGACGAAGTCACGCCACGCGCCATCCGAACGCTCGACACCGAAAACACGGGCCTTAGTTCGCGCCGCGACCGCTAGGCGGCCGCGGCCCCGCGAGGTCTCTCGCAAGTAAAGATTCGCGGCCGGCGCGTATAAGGCCCGCGGCGAGCGAAATTGACAGCTCTCGTCCCGCACGCATTAGTGGTTCTCACCGCCGTACCGTACGTTCGAGAGGCTCTATTTTTGTGGATCTTCCTGAGGTGTGCACGCGCCGACCTATCGTCACGCTGTGCCATTACCAGCCTCGTTTCCAAAATAGGCCGAGAGCAATCTTGTGCCCTACCTCCGTCGAAGAGGTCTCGCTGCGCCCATTAGGCCGGAGATCTACTGCACTTCGAACCTCCGCTATACGACTCTCGCACGGACGCGCCTCCTTGAGGCCACCAAGAGTAGAACGTTCAATACACCGCATCCCTACTCCTACGAACCGCCGAAAAACTCGCCGCCGTCGCTAAACGACGCGCCGTACCGCCGTAGCTCTTTCCGCCGCGCTCGGAATTATTGTAAAACACAATTCATATATACACCTTAGTGAATAAACACTCTTATTTATTCAATCACAGCTTCTGCTCATTCGCTGAACCCTGCCTTACCGACTGAGTCGGCAACCTATCCCTTCTCCGTCCCACCGGTAATCGTTCCGCAAACAAACACGATTACAACCCTTTCGGACATTCCTTTCCTTGCTTTCCTTCCTTTTTTGGAAACCTGTGTCACTGGATCACTGTACCGATCCTGGTTATCGGTGGACGAAACGATTTATGGTTAGGTAGCGCCCAGTGCTCAGCTGATCACAGTGCGTCCGGGTTAATGTACCGAATATTCACTTCACTACACGGCTACTAACACTGATCACTGAATTTATTTTTCACGGAACGTGTTGTTCCTACGTTATAAAAGTTGGTGGCCCCGAAAGGGGCCGATTACTGTTAATTACTGGAACGAGATTACTACTAATACCCGGCGAAAAGAAGACTCCTGGCAGACGGTCTCGGGCTGTGCAGTCCGCTGCTGTGACGAAGAAATCGAACGAAACACATCGAGACCGAGTGGGATAGAGCGATCTGACCGACGATCGTGAAAACAAAACAATAGCGTAGGCTACATCTGTACGGTATTAACAGTAATCGGCCCCTTTCGGGGCCACCAACTTTTATAACGTAGGAACAACACGTTCCGTGAAAAATAAATTCAGTGATCAGTGTTAGTAGCCGTGTAGTGAAGTGAATATTCGGTACATTAACCCGGACGCACTGTGATCAGCTGAGCACTGGGCGCTACCTAACCATAAATCGTTTCGTCCACCGATAACCAGGATCGGTACAGTGATCCAGTGACACAGGTTTCCAAAAAGGGAAGGAAAGCAAGGAAAGGAATGTCCGAAAGGGTGAGTTTTATTTAATTTATTGGTGATTATTAGGTGTGGAAATAAATTCTTTCCGATTTTAGGGTACAATAACAGTTCGATTGAAAAAATATGAAAACAACTCAATCATGGAAACAATTTCCATTATTGTTAATTACCTTTTGCCAATTTTCTGGCAGCTTATGAATACCACCGCGACAGAAATTCGGTAGCTTTGTACTTATGTAAATCCAGTCGGAAAGAATTTATTCATACACCTAATATTATTTTTTAATTTTAGTTGTGTTGGCCGTTATTAAACTACGGATTTTTACTTCAATAACGAATTACGATCACTTGTCGTACATTTTCTGTTACATTACCTTTTCGTTTATTCCTTATTTAAAAACGAAATTTACGTAATTCTTGTCCTCTCACTTCAAATAATTCTTATTTAAGATTCTGCTTTAAAAAAAAATTGTGTAACGCGGTTTCCTTCGATGCATGCCGACTTGTTTGTTCGTACGTTCGTAGTACAAGCGCAGTCGCCTACCGCGTAGCCAACGCTACCGCGGGAGCTCGGGCGGAAGGCGCGCGCTCTGATTGGTCGGGGTTTTTTGTTAATATCTCCTTAACGAAGCTTCGGACAATATTTTCGCTAAGAAAAAGTTGTTTCAAATCACCCCCTGTGTCATCCCTTTCAAGGAAATCCGACATTTTTGGGACAGCCTGTATAATATCCACCAAGTTATTGCTTACATAAAAAAATATGCCAAAGAAGAGTTGCAGATCCAGACTAGGAGCATCTTTTATTTTGTATTACTCCTTCTCGAGCGACAAACGGTTTTCGAACCAGGCCGAAAAACTAAAAAAATATATTTTTCAAATTTTATAATTTTTATTTCCGAGGAATATTTTTTAATCATTTTAGGAGGGAGGCATACACCGAGATATGCCAAAAAGACAAACAAAAATTTTTTCCCGAAAATTCGCAAAAATATTGAAGATGTAGACGTCAGAAGTGAGGTATTCAAATGTATTTTTCTCGAAAACATGATTTTCAAACATATTACCCACGATTACTCAAAAACTATTGAACCGATTTACTTCAAATTTTGCATGGCCATATGATACACTATTACTCAGTTTTTTGACAGCACAGATTTTTTATTTGATTCATAGTGTCTTTTTTATTGCCTAAAAAGTGCAAGCTTTTATGACCGATTTTTTTAAATTATGAAAATTTAAATGTATCTCGAACATTTCTTATGTATGAAGACTAAAAGAAATGTGTATTTGTAATTTACTGTTACGTCTCTGCACAGTGTAATAGACAGGTGTCCCGACTCAACACCTTTACCCTAGCGATTTTGTGTGCCGATTTCTGTGTGGTTCCTCTGTCCGTCGCGAGAGGCGTCGTTATGCGATTGTAGTAGTAGAGCTTTTTGTCGTATTATGCGCAAAACGTCGGCCTTTTCTCCTTGAGCGCCAATCTAGTTGCCGCCAGAAGAACTAGGACGAAAAAGTCACACATTTTGAACACGAGTCGAAACACCTGTCTATTACACCATACGTCTCTGTCACCAATGAGCATACTTCACTTATAATGTCTATATCTTCGATATTTTTGCGAATTTCAGTCTCTAATTTTCAGGAAAAATTCATGACATATCAAATACTGAAAATATAGAGAAAAAAAAATTTTATCTTTTTGGCATGTCTCGGTATATGCCCCCCCCCCCCACACAAATGTTTAAAAAATAGTCCTCGACAATAAAAATTACATTTTTTTTGTCGATTTCATAAGTAAAAAGTGTTCGGGAAGAATTTAAACTTTTACAATTTGAAAAATAAAAACTTTTTTTTGTATTTTTTCGGACTTTTTTCGAAAACCGTGTAGTCTCACGAAAAAATGTGATAGAGCATAAAAGATGCTCCTTGCCTGAATCTACAACTTTTGTTTTACATATTTTTTTATGTAATCAATAACTTGGAGGATATTATATAAAATCGACTTTGTGAGCTGCTAAATAATTATTTAAATGTTCAAGGGCCCAGGGGCAGCCATTCCCGTTATCCGATCGGGCTCAAACTTTAAACAGATTTATTTTTTATTATTTTGAACTATTCTGGGAGATGCCGCGAAGATAATCTTGAAAAATATATATATATATAGTCGTGTTGCTCTTATTTACTGTTGGTGAAATTTTACTAAATTTTATATATACTATAACGACTTGTGCACACCATGCGACAATTCCCCCTCTACTACTCCCTACTACGTCGTAACCCGTCCCTGCTGTTCCTACTTCTGACATCCCTGCTCGCGAGCCCTGTAGGGTTCTCCCACTCCCGTCCGCGTCGTCAGATATACGCGCGACGCTATAGAAGCGACTATGACGCTACACATGACGTTTATTGTATTAGTGACACACGTCGCCACAGCAAGCCAATGCTACTATAGTTGGAAGGAGAAACAGACGCGTGAGGGGCTGCACCGCTGGACAGCGCTGGTATACACTACATTTCAAAAGAAAAATTCTCATGTTGTATATGTAATAAACAATCAAGATTTTTTTACCACACAGTAACCTTTCATTTGATGTAATTTTAGCAAATATAATCACCTTTTACGATTGGAGTTGCAGCGTGGAAAATTATTCCACCTTCATTAGTAAAACTTTTTGAACAATTTGCATTACAAGCATGTTCAAAGAACGAAGCTAGCTCGTAAATTGCTATATATGGAGGATCTGAGAGGGGAACTTCATGTCCATTAACCTGAGAGTTAATGAAAATTTTGAATTAGGTAATTTACAATTTCTCAGGATAAGAATTTTATCACATATAATAAAAGTTAAATATATCAATACTAGACATTTAATGTATTAAAAGAATGTCTACACTCGACTTACAAATATTCTACCAATTATCATGAATGCACGTTAGATATTGGAAATATTTATACTTGTTTAGGTCAGGAAAAAGTGTTAAAGATTTCGCAACGATTTAATTGTGCTGTAGAGTTATACGTGGTGGCCCGTATGGGCCTACCACTACTGGTAGTTTCATAACTATGCAAATAATTATATTTTTTTATTCATAGTTACTTATATAATTATTAGCAAATAACAAGTAATCAAATATTTGTACAAAGAAAATATTATAATCTGTACTTGTGTAGTCGCTCCATTCAAAGATTTTGAGTATATTGTTAGAAGTCACACACAAATGATACCCTTATACACTTAAGAAATTGTCCTTTTAACAAAAATATTCACTCACACTTCCAAAATTGCCGAACACAATTATGTTCGAAATTTACGAGAAATCACTAAAATTTCAAAACTTTAACTCAATAGCGACACGAGTTCCCGTTGTCCAATCACTTAAAAATTTTGCACATATCATTTTTTCACCAAGTGTCACAATTTAGGGGGGGGGGGATGTAAGGCAGAAAAATCGGAAGTTGAAAAATAAGGACTACCGTACGCCCCATCCTGCTAGTGTCATGTGCGTGATAACCCCACTACAGGTATGTCCCCCCGCCAGGTGTACCTACCTGTGCTGCATGGCAACCGCATTGTATAAAAGGGCAGGGAGGACACGAATAAACGATCAGTCAATCAATCAGTTTTCCTTACATAAGAAAGTTGCGATCTCGTGACACTAGATACTAATCAATTTCTTATATGTCCCTGATGAAAATGATCACAAATATGACCTCAATCTGACTATTTTTAATGAAGTCGGCTTTAAATTTGGTAAATTAATTTTATATGTAATTTCGTTAATTACAGACCTAAGGTTGGGGCCAGATATATTGGCCGGTGAATTCGTGTTCGCGAGCAGCGATTGAGGAGAAATCAACCACCACCGTATGGCGATCGTGGATTTGTCAGTTGGAGTTGCATGGCCCCCGAAGGGTATGGTGGGGTAACGGGAACGCTGCTCGGTTCCGCCTGAACCTAGCTGTTTGGCTATTATTTATGCTTAGCGTAATAGTTGTGTGCGTTACGAAGCTATGCGTAGACCAATACGAGATGAAGCTATCGAGAAGGAATCAATGTTCTGACCAATAAAGCTCCTGAATTTTTTCGGAGCTAACGCACACCTATTCTGATGTGTGTATTTCTACGCTGACAGCTCGGTTTGGCCTACACGACAGAAGCTTGGCACTATCCCCACCACTTCTGGCTCACTCTTGTTCTGTGAAGGCGAGAGCGAGTAAAAAAACGTTGGGAAAAGGAGCACCGAGGCAGGCAAACGGTGTGGTGGGAGAATACCCCTCACGAAACTCACCGGCCAATATATCTGGCCCCGACCTTAATTATGTCGGGTTTGGTATCATTTCCATTGAGAAACACAAGGAATCGATTGGTGTTATTTTCGTGAAGATCAAGTGAGAAATGCGGAACTTCACATTTTTCACTTGTTAATGGTTAGTTTTACATTGTTTTCCCGGTCGTCTATTCTCAAGTGTCGTTCGGTCGAGTACGTTCCCACATCCTAAGCAAGAAAAATATGGCAGTGGTGATGATTTTGTATCAACCTAACCGGGGTAAAATCAAATCAACCGGACACAATTATTCTACACATTTTGCGACAACCACGAGAACATGTAGTTGCTGCAGTGTTCATACATGAACAGTCTTCGTATCGTGTTTTCCGTAATGTAGATGGCGACGCTACCTTTCAAGATTTTGATAACTCGCTCGTTGTGCACTCGTGCGAAATCGATTCGTAAATGATCGATTAGAATAGGGTCTCACGCGTTATCGCATCGCTGTGGAAATGGCGAAGTATATCCGTTCCTTGTTGTAGCCGGAGCTTCCACGTAGACAGAGGAAAGTACAGTTCGTTGCATTTAGTGTCGGCTATTGCAAGCTCGACGCGACACGAATCGTGTCGGATGCAAATTTCAATAGCGAGATGTTTATAGGCAGTCGAGTTCAAAGGGTAATCCCATCCCATAATGCAGGCTTGAGAATTAAGTGTTCTTTTCGGCCGATTTTCAGAAGCAACGCCCTCTTTCTCCCGCCGCGCATCTTGGCCCCCGAGTTGCAAAAAACTCACATAGGTGGTGTTTTGTTCGTTCGGGTTTCATTGTCAGACGAAAAATGTGCGAACGAGTAATATGTACTTACATAATATGTACATATGTATGTAACTTATGTTATGCTATTGTTGTTTATTAGGAAAATCTGTGTCATTGAAGCGGTGGTTACTTAGGTACTAACCTACTCGTACTACATAAATACACTACCGGTGAAAAGTTTGAAACTGGTAGTTTATGTACAACTCTACTGATCGAACGACCAAACGAGGAACACACGTGTAACGTACCGCGACGAGTCACCGTTATAATTATCTTTCTTTTACTATACTAACTCTAATCATTCTTATATTATGTTACATTATACCTAAAAACCTTTTGTATTAGCAATCAGACATGAATGCACGTATGGATGAATGCAATCAAGTGATCAGCGAAAGAACTATGTGAAGCGAACGCATGTGCAGTGTCATTCAGTTGAGCGAGTGAACCGAACACGGATCCAACGCACGTGCGTGAAACATACGGGCAACCGGACGCCGAATAAATCGCGAGTGTAGTGCGCGACTGGCGCGAACCGGATATAGAATCCGATCCCGCAGCGAGTGATTGGTGCGGGCTAAGTTCCACAAATGAGTATAAATATAGGCCCGCCAGCACAGAGATTCATTCCTGGATCTCCGACTGAACCAGTATCATACTAAGGCCGCTTTAGTTAGCCCCTCAGTCTCCGGGCCGCTTTCATTAGCCCCTGGGCCGCGAGATATCTGCAGTCCAGTGTACTTCAACCAACATCCAGTCTACCATCTGAAGCCGCTTTCATTAGCCCTTCAGCTTCCATCTGGGGATATTTTAACCGATTACCTGGCTACCATCTGAGGACGCTTTAATTAGCCCCCGGCTTCCATCTCAGGCCGCTGTAATTAGCCCCAGAGCTACGTGATATCTACAACTGAAGCCGCTTTTATTAGCCCTTCAGCCTCCATCCTAGAAAGCGTGGGCCAGCTGATAGGCAACATGAAGCCATTCAAATTCGAGAGAAGGAATCCTCTCAATCACTCAACTTAAACATTCTGAATTGACCAAAGTGTCAATTCTTGTATTATACGTTATACCGACTTCGTGTCGAGAATCATGTTCAAACAGCAATTTAGTATCACACCTTTATATTATATTTTCTAACGGCTCAATTCTAATTACCAAAAGAGCCAAACTATCTCTATATTCCGTTTTACCGACTTAGCGTCAAAACCAAAATCGAACGATAATCTTTATTGAGTCTGGCGGGGGGGAGTCCGTGGTCGAGGTCCGTGTGGAACGCACGTGCAGTCGAAAGTCGAGTTTTATAGGTTATATTAGATAACCTATTTACATATACGTAAATCACCCTAACTGGGAAACTAATGTCAAATAATACAACAAAAAATTGTGATAGATACACCACTATTGGAGATTACTTGATGATAGTAAAACTAAAATAGCGAGGGTGAATAGCAGTTTTATTTTGAATAAAGCTAGCAAATCAGGTAGCACAGAAGAGATCATAAGCGACCTCAATAACAATGCTAAAGGGGACATAAGTGAAACTAAAAAACGGAAATTCACACCAATAAGTAATGGCATTGACATGGTGGGAATAGAAGACACGGATATGGCAACAATATCGACTAGTAATAGCGAAGCTAACTATGGTTCAAGAGAAGCCACACAGAAATGGCTGTTAAATCCACAAATATCATGCAGCAATAGATTTAAACCACTGGAAAATCTCGAGGAGAGAACTAAAGTTAAAGAAAATAAGCCACCACCAATATTTATGGATGCAGATAACCTATAACCATTAACCAATTTAATAAGCGATCAAATGCATATACAGGATTATACCATGAAATGTACCAGTGAAAACCAGATAAAACTACAAGCTGAAAGCCCAGACTCATATAGAAAGATCATACAAGCTTTAAAAACAAATAATGCTAGCTATTACACATACCAAGGAAAAGATAATAAGAAATACAAAGCTGTGATCAGAGGCTTACACTATTCCATACCCCATGAAATCATCAAAGAGGAACTGGAAAGTCTAACATGAGGGATATAACATCACAAACCTCAAAAGTTCATATAACGGAAATCTGTTACCCCTGCATAAAGTTGAACTAATGGCAAATGAGAACAATAATGAAATATTTCAAATAAAGAAGCTTGCAAATACTATAGTTACAATAGAACAATATAGAAACATGAGAGATATACCCCAATGTGCAAATTGCCAAAAGCATGGGCATACTAAAAACTATTGCAACAGAGACCCGGTATGCGTCAAATATGCTCAGTCACACCTCTCGCATCTATACCCAAAAGGCAAAAATATAGAGGATGTAAACTGCGCAAATTGCAGTGGAAAACACCCAGCTAACTACAAAGGGTGCAAGGTTAGAAAGGATATACTGGAAAAATTGCACCCTAAAATAAGGCATAAAGATTTAACAAAGTCAGAAGGAACGATGTTCAACCAGCCGAATACAAAGGTAAAATCAACTTACTCATCACAGAACCAACAAGATAAACAAATACCCACTTACACGACATCCAAGTTAAGCTATGCACAAGTAACGGCAAATCAAAGAGCACAAGAAAAGGGAGAACAAACCAGTAACCCAGCAAATAATATAGATAGCAAGATTGATAAACTAACTGCAATTGTGGAGCAACAAATACAACAGTCAACAATGATAATGAATCTCCTTGTCAAACTAGTCACCTTGATTGAAAGAAAGCTCTCATGAAAGTTATGATATGGAACTGTAATGGACTACAACAAAGAGCGATAGAGCTACAAGAATTTATATCCCGAAACGATATTAACATCTGCTTACTACAAGAAACCCATGAAACCAATAAAAATCACTACAAAACCTACCCATATCACTGCTACACAACGAAGAATGTAAATGGTGTTGTGGAAAGCGCCTGGGTCGAGATTCTCCCTGAGAATCTCGCGGTGTTCCTAGGTCGTCCTTCGCTGTTGTCGTCCGACGGGCTCCGAATACTCGGGTGAGGATGCCGGGACGGATATACTCGGTTATAAACCGAGGGTAGTAGGATCCTTGGCCGGTTAAAGAGTTGGAACTCACCGTAGGTTAAACAAGATTTATTCTATCCCGATCTGGGTTACATGGACACTGTGACAATCCGCGTGAGTCTCGTATAGAGTCTATAACAAGTCTGAGCTCGCATTGCTCGTACATGGTTCTTATACTTTAATCGAGGCGAAGCGGGGCCAGCGGGGTCTCCGTCTTTGGCCCGCTTTTGGGTGTTTCACCATAAGCTGACGGTTCTCGGTATGCTTCCGAAAACCCTTACGCGGTTGTGCCGGATTTCGGCTGTTCGATTGGAGCAATCGGAATGTGTCGCGATGTCGTTACGCTGGGTGTCGGTTGGGTTACAACAATGGCAAAGCTAGAGGAGGGACTGCAGTCCTAATAAGGAAAAACATCAAACACTTACAATTGAAAGGTATGAGCACCGATAACATTCAAGCTACATCTGTCAGAGTTTACTCAGAAAATGCACATCCAATTATCTTCACATCCATCTACTGTCCACCAAGAGTTAAACCACCAACTGAAGATATGGAAGAACTAATTAAAAATTTACAAGGAAAATACGGACTTCCGTTTCCGGGCGCGTGAGTGAAAGTTGTGCGAAGGTAGTGTGCGAGATATATGTAGTGGAAGTGTAGGGAGGTGGTGAAGGGAGAGTTGTGAGGGTGTGTGGAAGGTTGGGAAGGGCGTGCAAGGTGTGGTGGGAAAAAGGGAGTGGGTGAGGTTAAGAGCGCACGGGGTTTTCTGCGAGAGGAAGAAAGGAAGGTGTTGGAGGTTAGGTGTGGAACGAGGAAATTTTGAGCGGGAAGATAAAGTGAGTGGTACAGGTGGAGAGCTCTGTGGGCAATTAGGGAAAGATAGGTAGCTGTCAGGAAGGCGGGTGATTTAAAAGAGAGTAAAAGAATAAAGGGTAGAGGAGAAGAATAAGTAGTAAGGATAAGGACAAAGGAGGGCGGAACTCTGAAGGAAATAGGAAAGAGCGGGGAAAGGTGGGGGAGGAGGAGTGTAAAAGATGTGAAAAACGGGTGGGGAGGAGAAGGGCAAGGAGGAGGCAAAAGGAAAAGAGGAAAAAAGGGTATGCGAGGGTGAAAAGCACAGAAGGGATAGTGAAAGCAGCATAGGGATCAGTGTGGGGAGCTTGGAGGGATATGGGGGGAAAAAGAGGAAGGAGAGGGAGGGGGAAGAGGGTAAAGAGGACGAGGGAGTGAGACATGGTTTCAGGAAATGCGGGAAGACGGTGAGATCGCCGACAGAAAAGGAGATGGAGGAGAGGAAGGGCGGTAAGGAGGAGAAGGGAAGCATAGAAGGCTTAATAAGGGAAATGATGTCGGAGATAAGGGGAGTGAAAGAGGAGCTGAGGAAGGAGAGAGAGGAGCTAAGGGAGGTAAAAGAGGAAATGAGAAAGGAGAGGGAAGAAAGAAGAAGGGTAGAGAAAGAGTGGAGGGAGGAAAGAGGGAGGTGGGAGGAGGGACTAAGGGAGGAAAAGAAGAGGAGAGAAGGCATAGAGAAAAAAGTGGAAAGGCTGGAGATATGGGAGGCAAAAATGGAGGAGAGGATGGAGAAGGTAGAGAGCTGGGAAAAGGAAGGGGAGGGGAGATGCGGGCAGAGCCAGATGGAAAGAGTAGAAGGGGAGGATTATAGATGTAGAATGAGGAAATTGGAGTTAAGACAGGACAAAAAGGAGCGAGAGGAAAGAAGAGATAATGTGGTGATAAGGGGGCTGGAGGTAGAGGGTAAGGAGGTGAGGGAGGAGGTAAAGAAGTTATGGGATAGGATGGAATTGGAGGAAGGGGGGATTAAAGAAGTAGTGAAGATAGGAAAAAAGGGAAAGGAGGGAAATGCAATGGTGCTAGTGAAGTTAGCAGGAAGAGGGGAAAAAATAAAAGTAATGGAAGCGAAGAGGAAGCTGAAGGGTAGAAGAGAAAGGATTGAGGATGACCTCACGGAAGAGGAGAGGAGGGTGAGGTGGAGGATAGAGAGGGAGGCAGAGAAGGAGAGGGAGAGGGGGAAGAAGGTGCAGGTAGGATACATGAAGATGTGGGTAGATGGGAAAATGAAAAGGTGGGATGAGATGGGGGACAACTGGTATAAGGACCAGGGAAACGAGTAATGGGGGAGGGGGAGAGAGGCAGGGGAGGGGAGACGGGGAGGAGAGGGAGAGCGAAGGAAGTGGGAGATAGAAAATAGCGTTTTGGAATGTGGCAGGAGTACGGAAGAAAGATGGGGACTTCTGGAGAGGGCTCGAGGAGTGGGATATCATGGTCTTGAGCGAAACGTGGGTGGAGGAGAAAGATTGGGGATACGTGGAGAAAAGGCTGCCAAGGGGATATGTGTGGGAAAGTCAGTGGGCAAAGAGGGAAAGCAAGAAGGGAAGGGCGATGGGTGGGATGTTGATGGGGGTGAGAAAAGGGTTGGAAATGGAAGAAAGTGTATATAGAGAGAAGGAAGGGTTAATGGCGAGGAAGGTGAGGTTAGGCCGGGAGTGGTGGAGGATAATAGGAGTATACGTGAATAAGGATATGCAAAAGAAGCTGGAGGAACTGAAAGAGTGGACAGAGGAGAGGGAGGTTGGAATTAGAAACGTTATTGGGGGCGACTTTAACGCAAGGACTGGGAGGGAAGGGGGGGGGGGTGATACGGGGCATGGAAGAGGAGGGTGCAGGGAACGGGGGAAGCAGGGAGTCGAGGGATGGGGTGGTGAACGGGGAGGGGAGAATGCTGTGCAGGTTTGTAGAGGAGAGGGGATGGGGAATCCTCAATGGAAACATAGAAGGAGACGAGAGGGGGGAATGGACATATACAGGAGGTAGAGGAAGTTCGGTTATAGACTATGTGCTGGGGAATGAAGACACGAGGGAAAAGGTGGAAAGGATGGAAGTAGGAGAGAGGGTAGACTCGGACCACCACCCTGTAGTGGTGTGGATGAAAGGGGAAGGGAGGGAGAAGAGGGTAAGGGGGAGGACGGGAGGGGCGAGGGGGTGGGAGCGAGGGAATTGGTCGGAGTAGGGAAGAAGGGTGTTTGTAAGAGAATTTGGGAAAAGGGCAGTGGGAGAAAGGGGAGTGGAAGAGGAGTGGAGTGAACTGAAGGAAAGAGTAAAGGAGGCGATAGATAAGATGGAAAAAGGAAAAATGAGGGGAGGAAGAGGAGGGTGGTGGGACGAGGAATGTAAAGAGGAAAAACGGAAGGTAAGGAAAGAGTTGAGGAGATCGAGGAGGGAAGGAGGGGAGGGGGGGAATATAGGGAGAGTAAGAGGAGGTATGGGAAGTTATGTGAGGAGAAAAGGAAAAGGGAGGTAGAGAGATGGGAAAAGGAGCTGGAGGGGATAAAGACGGAAGGACAAGTGTGGAAGGCGATAAATAGGGAGAGGAAGAAGAGAAGGATGGCCAATGAAAGGATTAAAATGGAGGAATGGGATAAGCATTTCAAGGGAATTCTAGGTGGTGTAGAGTGGGGGGTGAGAAGGGGTGGTAGAGGAGAGAAGGGAGAGGAGGAGGAGGAGGGGATAGGAAGGGAGGAAATAAGAAGGGTGCTTAGGAATTTAAAAGAGGGGAAGGTGGGGGGAGGGGATGGGATTCAGAATGAAGTATGGAAGCTAGGTGGATCGGAGGTAGAGGAGTGGCTGTGGGCGCTTTGCAACAGGGTATGGAGGGGGGAAGGGTGGCCTGAAGGGTGGAGGGAGGGAGTGGTGGTCCCGGTTATGAAAAAAGGGACAGGGGACAAGACATGAGATTACAGAGGGATAACGCTAACGCAGACGGCGTACAAAGTGTACGCGTCAGTATTGGCGGAGAGGCTTAGGGAGGAGGTGGAGGGGAAGGGACTGCTGCCACCGAGTCAAACGGGCTTTAGAAGGGGGCTGGGGTGCATGGACAATATTTACGTCCTGAACTACCTGATTAATAGACAGGTAGGGAGGAAGGTAAGGAGGATGGTGATATTGTTCATGGCCCTGAAGGCGGCCTTTGACTCGGTGGACAGGGGGTTGCTGCTACAGGCAATGAGGAGGAGGGGGGTGAGGGAAGGGTTGGTGAGAAGGTGTGAGGAGATACTGGAGGAGACGGTGTGCAGGGTTAGGGTAGGGGAAGAGGAAGGGGAGAAGTTCTGGACAGCTAGGGGTGTGCGGCAGGGGTGTCCTTTGAGCCCTAGCCTCTTCACTCTGCTACTGGCGGATATAGATGAGGAATTGGAGAAAGGGGGCTGGGGGGGTGAAATTGGGGGCAGAAAGGTGTATACGTTGGCATACGCAGACGATGTGGCGGTGCTGGCGGAGGATGAAGAGGGTATGAGAGGGATGATTGCGAGATTGGAAAGGTATATGGAGAGGAAGGGGTTGGAGGTAAATATAGGGAAGACAAAGATAATGAGGTGTATGAAAGGGGGGGGGGGAGATGGAAAAATGTGTCGTGGAGGTGGAAGGGAAAGGAGCTGGAGGAGGTAGGGAGGTATACGTACCTAGGGTACACGTTGATGAGGGGTGGGGGGCAGGAGGTCCACATAGGGGAGAGGGTAAGGAAGGGTGCGGCGGTGATGGGGAGGGTGTGGGGAATAGGCAAGAGGAGATTTGGGAAGGACTGGGGAAAGAGGCTGTGGCTCTTCGACAAGCTGGTATGGGCAGTGCTGGAGTACGGGGTGGAGGTGTGGGGGTGGAGAGATAGGGATAAAATAGAAGCTCTGCATGAGAGGTATTTGAAGTGGGTGATGGGGTTGGAGAGGAGCACGCCGGGATATCTGGTAAGAGAGGAGCTACAGAGGGGGATGTTGAAGGGAAGGGCGGGTTTGAGAGCGTGGGGGTATGAGAGGAAGTTGGAGGAAGGGGGAGGAGGGGAACTGGCCAGGCTGTGTTGGGGGGAGGTAAAGGAAAGGGCGAGAAGAGGAAAGGTGTTGGATGGTTGGGAGGATGAGAGGAAACAGTATTTCGAGGGAATGGGGTGGAAGGTGGAGGAGGTGGAGAGGCTGAGGGAGAGAGGGGGTTTGAGGGGAGAGGAGCTAGTGGATAGAGACAGACGACGACAGGAGGAGGAGAGATGGGGAAAGATAGGGAATTTGAAATACAACAGGTGGTATGGTGCGGTGAAAGGAAAGGGAGTACCGGGGTACCTCAAGAAAGGTTGGGGGGAGGGTAGGTGGAAAAGAGTGGCAAGATTTAGGCTGGGGAATGAAATGAGGGGGGGGGGGAGATATTGGGAAGAGGAGGGGAAAAGGTTGTGTAGGAAGCGCGGGTGGAAGGAGGAGACCTGGGAGCATGTGTGGGAGGAATGCTCGGGGTGGGGGGAGGAGAGAGGGTGGCAGGAGGTGCTAGGGGATGAGGGAGAGGGGGAGGGGTGGTTAAGAAGAATAGACAGGTGGAGAGGGGTGGGTGGGAGTGTACAGGAAGTGGATGGGGATATGAATGGGCAAATGGTAGTGAAAGAGGATGCGAGCGGAAGCGGAGGTCAAGGATAGGGAGGGGGGTTGAGGTGGTGTGTGCGAGCGTAGGATAGGAAAGGGGAAGCGTGCGTGCGAGAGCGGTATGGCGATACGGGTAGACGGGTATAGGCGTAGGTTAAGGTTAAGGTATAGGTTAGGCCGGGGAGCAGCCGACCATCTGCTGCTCCCCCGGGAGCCGCGCCATTGGCGCCGTTTTTAGCGCGCTCCCGAGGAAGGCGGTCGAGCAGGTACAGGGTGAGTGCGGCGGTCAATTGACCATATGACCTAGTGCCGCCTCCCCGTCCGGCCGCGACCCTTTGGGCCGCGTCCGGGTCACTGCTCGACCGCGGGGGGTCGCGGGGTGGGGGTGCCGGGGGGCACGCTCACCCCTCCACAACATCATGCGACCCCCCCAGAAGTGGCGACGCGGACGCGTGGTCCGTCTCGCGTCGCCGGAGTCTTGGGAAGACCCCGCGCGTTGCCGCGCGGGGCTGTTGAGCGCGGAGTTTGCACTGCGCTGAGAGGGAGGTAGCGGATGAATCGCTAGTTTGCTCCCGCAAAAAGTCCTCCCCCTCGAGCGCGCGACTCCGCGCCCGAGGACGACCACCGTGGAGTTTTAGTGGGTGCAAGTCCCACATAACCCCGTCCCTCCCCCGGGGGCGGGGTATCCGTTAGGGATTTCTCCACGTCAAAAAAAAAAAAAAAAAAAAAAAAGGTATAGGTTAAGTGTAGGTTAAGTTGTAGGTTAAGTACTATGTATAAGTTGAAATGTAATGGCGGAGGAAGGAGAGGAAAGAGGGAGATTATAACCCCAAGGGGATTAGTAAAGAGCTATATATACAAGGAAAATACATCATAGGAGGAGACTATAATGCTAAGCACCAATGCTGGGGATCAAGAATAAACAATCACAGAGGTACCACTTTATTGAAATTAATACGGAAAAGAAAACTCAAAACAATAAGTCAAAATAGACCAACACATTGGCCTACAAATACTCAGCACATTCCAGATATCATTGACTTTGCGGTTACAAACTTTCTACCAAATATTAACAAAATATACACGGAAATAGATCTAACCTCTGACCATGTACCAATAATATTTATCATTAACTCCAAACCGCAATTCACAACACCTAAAACATTAACATCGAAATCAACACATTGGCCTACATTTCAAGAATATATAAACACAAGCCTAACCTGCAACGTTCCACTGAGGAACGAAGAAGATATAGATAAAGCGGTGGAGAGTCTAACCGTACTAATACAAACCGCTACATACCAAGCCACACCACCAAGTAATGAAATAGCATATAAATACGAAGTGATACCAAATGCAATCCTGCAAAAGATTAAAGAAAAACCCTGATAACCATCTGCCTGCAGTCTGCCAGCAGATTGACAGCAGGGTCTGCCAGGAGAGTGCAGGATCTGCCGGCAGCTGCGGAACAACCTACGTCCGCTTTCAGCTACGGTTCTGCCGGAAGACCCTGCCAAGCAGAGTCTGCCGGCAGATCGACGGCAGATCCGCGGCAGATCCTGCTGCCTGCTTGACACATCCAACAGCGCCATCTGTAGGCCACAATAGCCAAACAATTCCCTCTGCGTGACGTCACATAGACCTACGCACCAACACAAATGTACATTACTGCTGTAGGTGTATCCCTACCCCAAATAACAAAGCAAGCAGATTCTACATTTATTAAATAATTCATTCACTTATTTAAAAAAGTATTTATTCGTTTAATAATACAGGATTGGCGATTACAATGGTTACAAAATAATATAGGTAGCGCATATAAATTCGAAGAACATTTATAAATCTATATACAATACGTTCCGTAAGCAGTGGTACCTATTAGGTGCGATATCAGAAAATTTCCTGTATTTTAGACTTCTTTTTTCTGTAGAATCACCATATTCCGTATTGTGTTAGCGCTGAAAACAAATAGAACATTAGTATAAAATTAAACGTAACGTATGAATAAACAGGACACATGCGATACTTACTTCAGATCCATCTCCGCACAGCACACACCCTAGGCGATCATGCATGCTCCTGCGAACATTACCATTTATAATAAAATATGTATTAAATTATTATCTACTAAACAAGACGCTAAACATTCGCACTTCGCGCATAACCCTACTTGTCTGTCTTGCAAATAATGTGAATCCCGATTTACGCGACGTAGATAATTAGAAATTATTCAATTCCATAATTACGTTTGCCTTCTGGATACGTCGAGATGAATTGTCAGGATATTGATGGATGAAATTACTTGGAATATTCTTCGCTTTTTCCGGCACTGACTGCCACTGCCAGTGACTGCCACCTCAGACCTCGAAAACGAACGCAAACTGGACGTAGAGCCTTGACCAATTACGAATTTCGGCACTATGGCGCAGCCAATCCGAGCGTAGCTCATTGTACCGTTCAAAGTGGCACCCGTTGTGCTTGAAGACGTACGCTCGAATAATATTCAAAGTAATTTCATACATCAACATCCAGACAATTCATCTCGACGTATCCAGAAGGCAAACGTAATTATGGAATTGAATAATTTCTAATTATCTACGTCGCGGAAATCGGGATTCACATTATCTGCAAGACAGACAAGTAGGGTTATGCGCGAAGTGCGAATGTTTAGCGTCTTGTTTAGTAGATAATAATTTAATACATATTTTCTTATAAATGTTAATGTTCGCAGGAGCATGCATGATCGCCTAGGGTGTGTACTGTGTGAAGATGGAGCTGAAGTAAGTATCGCATGTATCCTGTTTATTCATACGTTACGTTTAATTTTATACTAATATTGTGTTTGTTTTCAGCGCTCACACAACAGGGGGCATGATTCTACAGAAAAATGAAGTCGAAAATATTGAGTGGAATTTTCTGATATCGCCCCTACTATTTAAGTACCAGTGGTTACGGGACGTGGATTTGTAAATGTAAATGTTGAAAGTCCCTCTTTGGATTTATATGCGCTACTTATATTATTTTGTAACAATTGTAATCACCGATCCTGTATTTTTATGAATAATAAATAAATACTTTTTGATATAAGTAGAATTAATTATTTAATAAATTCCAGACTCTGCTTCCTGGTTATGTAAGGGTATGGATACACGTATAGCAATCACGGTATACATGCGTTGGTGCGTAGGGACGTCTATGTGACGTCACGCAGAGGGAATTGTTTGGCAATTGTGGCCTTCAGATGGCGCTGTTGGATGGTCAGGCGGGCAGCAGGATCTGCCGCGGATCTGCCGTCGATCTGCCGACCCTGCTTGGCAGCATCTACCGGCAGAACCGTATTCGAATGCAGACGTAGGCTGGACCGCAGCTGCCGGCAGATCCTGCCGTCAGACCTGGTTATCAGGGAAAGAAAAGCAACAAAGTACTGGCAGAAATACCACACTGCAGAGGCTAGGAGGGAAATGAATAATTTATCTAAACAGGTCAAAGACTTACTAAGTAAACATAAAAACGAAAAATTCCAAACTATGGACAACTTAGACATAATACCAGAAAAGAATTACTCATTATGGAAAACGGTCAAAAATATAAAAAATCCAATAAAACAAATTACCCCGTTCAAAACCGATAATGGATATTGTAAGGACTTAAAAAAACAAGCGGAAATCGCAGAAAATCATTTAGAAGAAATATTCTCAAAACAATGGAAATGTCACAATACCACAAAATAACATACATGAAGATAATGCGAGCAACAACGGAATGGGAGAGTATGAAATGAGCACAACGAAAGAAGAGGTTGAATATCATATTAAACAGCTGAAAGATAAAAAAGCCCCTGGCTACGACATGATAGCTGGGAAAGTTATCAAGGAACTACCAGATAAAGCTATACGATACCTAGCAATAGTGTATAATGCAATGTTAAGAATTGGATACTTTCCATTAAGCTGGAAGTGTGCGGCAATCATACTAATCCCAAAGCCTCACATACCTCTTGATCGTGTTAAATCCTATAGACCAATATCCTTACTCCCAATCATGTCTAAGATCCTTGAGCGAATTATATTGAGGTATTTACAAGAAGAAATTGATGAGAAACAACTAATACCTAACTATCAATTTGGTTTCAAGAAAAAACATAGCACAATCGAGCAAATTCACAAGTTAACAAATAATATACTACAAGCACTGGAAACCAAACAATACTGCAACTGCATATTTACGGACATTGAAAAAGCTTTTGATAAAGTACCCCACAATAACCTTATATACACTCTAACAGAAATTCTTCCGCAGCCACTGACGCGAATACTAACCAGCTACCTAACAAATAGACACTTTTTTATAAAACTTAATGACACCTACTCTGAGGCTAGGACTATAAAGGCTGGGGTACCACAGGGGAGTGTCTTGGGCCCAACCCTATACTCACTATACACAGCAGACGCTCCAGAAATTGGCGAAGGTAAAATCCATACTTTTGCAGATGATACAGTTATAATGGAAACCGGGAAGAGTATACAACAAACAACCAACAAATTGGAAGAAAACTCCATCAAGCTCAAGGACTGGATGGACAGGAAACTCATCAAAGTCAATACAGATAAAAGCAGCAATATATGCTTCACGCTGAACAGAAAGGATATTCCAGAAATAAATATTGACAATGCAATAATACCACAAAAGGCTGAAGTGAAGTATTTAGGGCTAATACTGAATAGAAAGCTTACCTGGAGTACGCACATAAAGGAAACTAAAAATAAAATGAAGCAGGTAACAAAAACCTTCTACTGGTTAATAAGGAGAAGTTCATGACTGAAGATTGATCTTAAACGACAAATATATATATATATATATATATATCATTTGTAGGGGTACCGCGAGAAATGAGTGCGACTTTAGGTTAAATAGTTTTCGTTTATTCAGGTTTATTCAGACTCGCTCGCTGTGCTAGCTCACGTTGAACTGCCGTTCGCTTCGTCTCCCTACCCGAGACTCTAACGGCTCTCTTCAGGGCGAGGAGAGGTCGTGCCTCGCGTCGTTTGTTTGTTTTCGGTTTCGCGCTCTTTCCACGAACCTACGTTCCGCTAACGCGTTTCGCTCGCCACATCACCCCCCCCCCCCCCCGGCAGTAATCGAGGGTATGATCGATATACGTTCGAATACAATGCACGCCCCGTCTTAGAGTTAATTGTATGCTATGTCTTACATGCTAGAGTCTGGTTAATTAGAGTTTGTTTTACACACCCGCTTGCCAACGCCGACGCTTCCAATACCGGCGAGGTACCTATCGGGAAATCGCACCCGTCGGCCCGATCTCGTCGTCTTTTCGCTGCCGGTTTTCGGCCCGGGCGTTCTCGGAGAATCGTCCGCGCCCGCCGTCGACATCGGGAGCCGCGTCGGCTCGGTTACTCGCTCCTGCTCGACGTCACTAAGTAAGTACGCGGGTTTCAAACGGTCCAGACTCGTCGGCACCTTCCTGCTACCTATTTTAACAATAAAATGACGGGGATGCCTTGTGACGACCTCGTACGGGCCGTTATATATCGGCTGTAAGGCGCGCTTTAGTGTGTCGTACCTGACGAATACATGCGACGACGTGGCGAGGTCTTTAAAAACAAAAGTCCGCTTTACGCCGTGTCGCGCTATTGGCGCCGGGCGCAGGTCCCGAAAACAACTCTTCAGCCGTGTGGCGTATGTGTCGTGGCTGTCTCCACCGTTTCTCTGAACCGCCAGAAACTCGCCCGGTAAGGCTATTGGTTCGCCGTAGACCATCTCCGCCGAGGTCGACTTCAGGTCGTCCTTAAATGCCGCTCGTATTCCTAGTAGGACGGCAGGCAAACAGTCCGTCCATCTGTCATCGCCGTGGCAAATGATTGCCGCCTTGAGCTGCCGATGGAATCGCTCCACCATGCCGTTCGCCGCGGGGTGATACGCGGTCGTCGTCAGATGATCGGAACCGAGGAGTCGAGACATTTCCTTAAATAGACCCGCTTCGAACTGACGACTTTGGTCGGTTGTAACGCGACGCGGTGTCCCGAAACGCGCGACCCATCCGGCGAAAAACACTCGGGCTACGGTTTCCGCCGTAATATCTTCGATTGGGAACGCCTCCGGCCATCGCGTGAAACGATCCACGCACGTTAAAAGATACCGGAAACCTCTCGAAACAGGCAACGGCCCGACTATGTCCACGTGGACATGTTCGAATCGCGTAGACGGGGGCACGAACTGCCCGACGGGCGCAGACACGTGTCTGCTGACTTTCGCACGCTGGCACTGAATGCACGATCGAGCCCAGGTTTTACAATCTTTCCGAATTCCTGGCCACACGAATCGCGCCGTTACCAATTTCGTCGTGGCCTCGATACCGGGATGCGCAAGACCGTGTACGGAATCGAATGCTTGTTTACGAAACGGCACGGTGACGAAAGGTCGCAACGCATCTGTCGAGACGTCGCAATACAGGTCCGCGTCGGCTCCCGGCGATCTCACCCTCTTCAGCTTCAACGCTGTATCCGGACCCGAGAACAGCCGCCGCTCGTCGTCGTCCTGCTGTGATTTCGCGAGTTCGCTGAAATCGAGCGCGCGCGAAATTTCCGCGATTCTAGACAGGGCATCGGCCACGACATTATCCTTACCCGACACGTGTCTAACGTCAGTCGTGAACTGTCCTATTAGGTCCAAATACCGAAACTGTCGCGGTGAGTGGCTTTCCGATTTTTGCACGAACGCGAAAGTCAATGGTTTATGGTCCGTGTAAACGACGAACTGACGGCCCCCGACCATGTGTCGAAAATGTTTTACGGCGCTGTAGATCGTTAACAATTCGCGATCGTATGTACTATATTTACGTTGCGCGCTGCTGAGCTTCTTTGTGAAGAAAGCCAACGGCTGCCATCCTTCGTCCGTCTGCTGCTGCAATGCTGCTGCCAACGTGACATTGGAAGCATCGGTGAAAATTGCCAAGGGCGCCGACAGCTTAGGATGCGCTAAGAGAGCGGCTTGCGCCACACTCTCCTTACACTCGTCGAACGCACGTTGTCTCTCCTCCGACCACGCCACGGGGGATCGTCCCTTGACACGACCTTGCAACGCGGCGTTAAGCGGTGCTTGTATCCTGGCGGCCGCGGGTATAAATCGCCGATAGAAGTTCGCCATTCCCAGGAACCGTCTCAGCTCTTCTACTGTCTCGGGCCTGGGAAAATTACGAATAGCTTCTACTTTCTCCGGTAGCGGTCGAATACCCGCTGCAGATACCGCGAACCGAGGAACCGCACTTCCGACTCTCCGAAGACACACTACCCGGAGTTTACTACTACCCCGTACTCGCTCAAGCGGCTAAAAAGTTCCCGTAGGTGCCGCTCGTGGTCTTCCTCTGATTGCGAAGCCACCAAGATGTCGTCGATATACACGTAACACCAGTCAAGTCCCCGTAGAACCTCATCCATGAATCTTTCAAACGTTTGTGCAGCGTTGCGCAGCCCGAAGGACATGAATGGAAACTCGAAGAGCCCGAAAGGCGTCGTGATCGCTGTCTGTGGTATGTCGTCCGGGTTCACGGGAATCTGATTGTATGCCCGTGCTAGATCAACCGTGGAGAAAATGACTTTACCCGCGAGTGCGTGTGTGAAATCCTCGATGTGGGGCACCGGGTACCTGTCGGGATTGTCCTCGCGTTCACCTCCCGGTAGTCGCCGCACGGACGGCACTCGTCTTCCTGCTTCTTCGGCACCAGGTGGAGCCCCGATGACCAGCTACTCTCCGAGCGACGTGCCGTTCCGTTTTTCAGCATCGTTTCGAACTCCCTCTTAGCGATCCGCAACTTGTCGGGAGCGAGGCGTCTCGGTCTGCTGGTGACCGGCGGGCCCGGCGTCGTTCGGATGTGATGGCGTGTCGTGTGTTTAGGCTCGCGGTGTCCTCCCGACGGTCTCGTTATGTCCGGGTATTCTGCGAGTATCGCGTGGTACTTGCTTTTCCCTGCGATAGCCTTAACACCTCCCGAACGCCTTGCCGCCACTCGTCCTCGCACGGAGAGCGAGGTTACTCCGTCGGCGAGCCTCCTGTTTCGTAGATCCACCAACAAGCCGAAATGCCTAAAAAAATCGGCGCCGAGAATAGGTGTCGTTACATCCGCGATAACGAAACGCCAGGTGAAGTCTCTACGCAATCCAAGGTCGAGTCGGATTGTTATATGACCGTACGTGTAAACCACCGACCCGTTCGCCGCGTACAGTTCGTAAGAGGTCTTTGTCCTCGCACCACTCACTCGCGATCTCGGAAAAACGCACAGGTCTGACCCCGTGTCGACCATAAACATCGTCTTGGTCGTACGATCCGTGACGTACAAGCGACTCGTCGAAGGCATTGGATCGTTTGCCGCCATCAACGACTGCCCGTCGCGTTTCCCGACGCGTATTTACACGGCTCGCGGCACTTCTTCGCCGCCGTGCCGAATCGGCGGTGGAACCAACACGCGTCGTTCTCTTCTTCGTTGCCCTGGCCCCTCGTCCGCGAGGTGCTACGTGCCCTGTTCCTTGATTTGGATCGCGCGCGTTGCCGAACAGGACCTCGGCCACTTCGGAGAGCCGCAATCTCTCGACGCAATTCCGCGATCTCCGTCTTCAACCCGTCGTCCCCCGATCCGGACGCAGTGACCGCCTGAGCTCGCGGCGTGACCTCGATGACCGCGTCGGCGAGGGCGGATAGGTCACTTAGAATGGCTTTTTGCCGCGTAATCAGCACCGTCTGAATGCTCGCCGGCAGGCGTCCTAACCACAGCGTTTTTAGGAAACTTTCAGACACTGTATCCCCTGCGAAATTTTGTAGGTGTCGTAGAAACACCGTGGGTTTCCTGTCTCCGAGTTCCTCATGCTCGAGGAGACGCCGAATGTTCTGTTCCTTCGAGTCAGAAAGGCGCCGGATAAGTTCCTTTTTTACTGTTTCGTACATATCCGTGGCCGGCGGATTATTTATGATATCGATCACCGTGTCCGCGTATCGGTTCTCCAAATTCGCGGTCACATAATGATATTTGGTGGAATCCAGCGTAATACCCGAAAGCACAAATTGAGATTCGAGTTGCCGAAATCAGGTAGTCGGATTCTTCTCCCAGAACGGCGGTACTCGGATGGCTACACGCGCCACCGACGGCAACGGACCCGTGTCCCCTCCTCTCGATTCAATCAAACCACATTCTGCATTATTCGTGGCTTCGTTCTCGCTCATCGTGGCACTCACTTCTCGCGGCGTGGAAAATAAAGTCTAGGCTCACTCGCGTTACTGGCCCTGTGCAACTCGCTACTCGGTCCGCGTGTTGCAAATTTACGTCACACGGAACAAAAACGCGACACAAATCACGTCGGTAGTTACCACTGTAGGGGTACCGCATTAAATGAGTGCGGCACGTTGAACTGCCGTTCGCTTCGTCTCCCTACCCGAGACTCTAACGGCTCTCTTCAGGGCGAGGAGAGGTCGTGCCTCGCGTCGTTTGTTTGTTTTCGGTTTCGCGCTCTTTCCACGAACCTACGTTCCGCTAACGCGTTTCGCTCGCCACATCATTAATTAAACCGCTGTGGACATCCCGGTATACCACTATGGGCTACAGCATCAAAATCAAACGTTAAAAAATAGAAACTGAACAAGCTAAGATCCTAAAACTAATCAGAGAAGCCCCTTGGTACGTCAGAAATGATGACATCAGAAGATCATTAAATATCAACACTGTTACTAGTGAAGTACAAAAATACAGCCTGAAACACAAAAATAGAATTGAAAACCACATTAATACAACAGTAACCGACTGCTACATGCCCATCAACCGCAGACTCAAGTGTAACGTCCTGCGACGAGCCGCCATAAAAATTTTCTTCTTATATTATATTAATTCTTATTATTCTATATTATACCCTATCATATATACCAAAAACATTGTATTAGTAGTAAGACATGAATGCACGTATGGAGAATGCACGTGTTACGTATGTGGAATTTTCCCATACGCCGCTCTCAACCGTTTTTTCGAGCTCGCGTCTGCGAAGGGAAAACGCCCTAAAATCCTTTTGCTTATCACACACCACTAATGTGGGTCGTGCTCTCACCATCTGGTTGACGATCATGGGAACGGGAGTGACACGACGACGACCCCGAAGGATTTCCTTATATGGAGATTTCCAACTAATCCCCACTCATTTTTGGGACTATATAAACCCTTTGGTTTCTACCCTCTTCGGTTCAAAGCAGTACAGTTACGCGTAGAGTAACGTCGTGTCACGCTCGTACAGAGTTGGTTAAATCTAGTAAGATCGAGCTAAAGTCTCCGTCGGAATCATAGTTAACCTCATAGAATCCGCGAGTTCGGTTTATATTCTATTTGGCTTCTCCGAATAACCACTCGTACGCCCCGCATCGCCAGTGCGTCAACACCGCGCAAATCAGTGGTAATTCATACACTTTTACTACACTATTTAATCGCGACACTTACATTTGTACAATAATTAGTTATTGAATACACGAATGGTGTTCACGTCTAAATTGAGTCAGATTCGTTAAAACCCATCTTTTACCCAGCGATCCTTATAATATTAATAGCACTCACCCACAGATACAACTTTACCGCTCGAGTTGTATCAAATATTAATTAAGAGTTACGAGGCGATACTAACATTTCCCGCGACTCCCTGATTTCACATCAGGGTCGTTCGCATCCAATACCAGAACAAGGAATCTTGTCCAACCTAGTGGCTCCCCGATTTCGCATCGGGTTCGTCCACGTTTAACCTCTCCTGCGGCTCCCTGATTTCGCATCAGGTTTGTCCGTATCCTACAGCTCCCTGATTTCGCATCAGGTTCGTCTGTAAGTCAACCACCTTCCGAACAGCTCCCTGGTTACGCACCAGGTTCGTCTGTGAATAATCCAACCTCCTAACAGCTCCTCGACTTCGCGTCGAGTTCGTCTGTGAACATCATCGTAGTGACTCCCCGATTTCGCATCGGGTTCGTTCACGAATAATCACCCTCCTGCGGCTCCCTGATTTCGCATCAGGTTCGTCTGTGAGTGACTCCATTCCTAGAGGCTCCCTGATTTTGCATCAGGTTCGTCCTCGTTTCCGATAATCCTGCGGCTCCCTGATTTCGCATCAGGTTCGTCCGCCCTCTAACTAACAAATTCATAAACCGTATTCCTTGGGAAATACCCCTCTCGCCGGCCTCTCGCGTTGCCGCAGCCCCGGCTCGTAACAGAACTGATGACAGCGGTGGGATGCTACTGTATTAGAATCGCCGTCAAATTTGGGTTTTTAAATACGTTAAAATCACTCATTATTTATTATCGACAATATACTAGTTTTCTCTAGTCAAGTCACTTAGTAATTTTCAAAATGACAAGCGCACAGGCGAACGTCTCGTCTAACGACATTATGAACCTGACAGTTTCAATTGCAAACTCAATGTCACTCTTGACGCAACGGACATGTATACAAAACATTACAATGTCAATTCCAACCTTCGACGGTGAAAGTCCACCCTTGACGCGCTTTGCACAAAATGTGGAAGACGGGTTAACTTTGATTCCTGAGGGTACGGAAGCCGAGTATCTTGCGATAATTCTAACGAAACTGATCGGTCCGGCACGCAGGTGCACCTTAGAGCATAAATTCGAATCTGTTAAGAAATTAGTTCAACATTTGAAAAAGAGATTCGCGCCGGGAAGAAGTTTGTCATACTTCCAAGTAGAAATCGCGAAACTACGAATTCGCGAATGAGAAAGCCTGCGACAGTACGTCGACAGGACTTGTCATCTCGTTTACTGTGCGCGCGGAGCTATTCGGGAAAGGTATCTGGATCACGCTGAAGACTTCGTCAAAGAAATGGAAAAGGACGTTAAAGAAAACTTCATCGACGGTTTACAGGATCGAATTTCCTGGAAATTGTCGGCTCAGACTCAAGACAACAAAACACTTGAACAAGCTTACGACGCCGTGCTACAGATAGACCGAAAATTAAGGAATAGACGACAGTCGCCCCGTAATGAATCACCCTCCCGGTGGTCTCGCCGAGACCATTACGCGGAAGACTCTCGCCACCACGACCGTGAAGTGTCGTACCCGCACTCTCCAAGTAGATACGACCAGAACAGGGATCGGTCTACAAGACCATCTGGTTTTGAAGAGGAACGAGAAGGACGAACACGCATGACGGCCTGGACTTTGCGTCACAAGAGCCCCTCGAAATCCCCTTCTTATCGCTCCGACTCATCGTACGCAGATGACGGAGAAAAACATTATTCCATTCTAAATAATCCCGATAAGGATCGCAAGCCGAGTTTATATTGCTGGCATTGCGGTACGACCGGACATGACGGAAAATCCTGTAGGAAACATCCGCGTAATCCAAGATATCAACGGGACTCGCGAGATTCATCTGTCGAATCAATCAAGTCTTTAAACTTCGACCGCGCTCAACGTATAGGCGACACGATGAGCGGAAACAAGGAAGCTCGCCAAAGGACAGTCCGCTTCGAAGAGGAACCCTCATCAAGGAAGCACCTGCCCTACGCATCAAAACCAAGGTTCCAGAATTGGAGTCAGGAACGGGAGAATTCCTAATTGATGGTGGAGCGTCCGTTAATCTAGTAGTTATTAACGCCCTGGGAGAAAAAGCAACGATAAGCTCTCGGGAAGAAATCGAATTAACCGGAATTACTACTAACCCAATTCATACCTTAGGAACAACAATTCTTCATATCCATGAAGCTCCCGCACTTTTCTATGTGGTAAAAGAGCTTGCAATAGAAGCAGACGGACTTATAGGAAGCCCGTTCTTAAAACAGGAGGAGGCCGAAATTTCCTATTATCATGGGACGTTGGTGTTAAAAAACAAACCAACCCGACCTTTACGTTTTTCAAACTATCTAGACATAGTTCAAACAAAAGACCTACCGATGTCCACCAAACATCGTATCGAACCTAGGACGTCGCAACAGATTGCTATTACAATAACTAACCCGAGGATTAAGGAAGGATATTTACCACGTATCAAGACCCTCGAACATCTCTACATAGGGGATGCAGTTGTGAAGAACAACGAAGGGAAGTGCTACGTTATGGCAACAAATACCAGCGATGTACCTCTAGACGTGGAGATAGAACCGCAAACATTGGAGCCTTTCGATATATTCAATCCATCGGACGAAGATCTTTACCCAGCCATAGAATACCCGTCAAAATTCAAAACCAACGAAACTAGAAAGGAAAAAATCTTAGAAACCTTAAACACAAAGCATTTGAACAAGGAGGAATTAGATTTCGTCACAAGTTTAGTCAGAGAATTTCCCGACCGATTCTATCTTCCTGGAGATAAACTTGGGAAGGCCCGCGAGTTTAAACATTCAATTCATACATCTAATGATATTCCAATCAACACGAGACAATATCGGTACCCTCTCATACATCAAAAAGAAATTCAAAAGCAAATCAGCGCGTTATTATCAAACGGTATAATTACACCCTCTAAATCTCCATACAACTCACCTCTATGGATTGTGCCAAAGAAAGAGGATGAAAAGGGAGAGAAACGTTGGCGTCTAGTAATAGATTTTCGCGGCCTCAACGAAATAACAATTTCCGATAAATATCCATTACCTCAAATCACGGAGATTTTAGATCGGTTAGGAGGAGCTAAATACTTCTCAGTCTTTGACCTCGCTAGTGGATTTCATCAAATAGAAATGGACCCGAAAGATAAAGCTAAAACTGCATTCACTACTCCAAATGGACATTACGAATTTTCTCGAATGCCCTTCGGATTAAAGAACGCACCACCCACCTTTCAACGCCTGATGGATCAAGCACTCACTGGACTTCAAGGAACAGACCTCTTTGTCTATTTGGACGACATAGTAATTTACGCATCATCATTACAGGAACATAATATCAAGGTCAAAAAGTTGTTAAACCGCCTTCGAGAACATGGATTAACCCTCCAGACCAACAAGTGCCAATTCTTACGAAAGGAGGTTGCATACCTTGGACACATTATCTCGAAGGAAGGGGTAAGGCCTGATCCTAGGAAATTAAAAGCCGTTCAAGATTTTCCCACACCTACAACGCAGAAGAACATTCAACAATTCTTGGGACTTGTAGGATATTATCGAAGATTCGTACCGAATTTCACTACGAAAGCAAACCCTCTAATTAACTTATTAGGAAAAGGCATCAAATTCAAATGGACGGAAGAACAAGACCAAAGTTTTAAACAATTACGCAATGAACTTTGTCAACAGCCCATATTACAATATCCAGATTTCAGTAAACCATTCATTGTAACCACAGATGCATCCGATTACGCTGTCGGAGCAGTACTTAGCCAAGGGGAGATAGGAAACGACCTGCCGATTGCCTACGCTTCCCGCAGCCTAAATAAACCCGAGAAGAATTATTCGGCGACAGAAAAGGAATGTTTGGCCATGGTTTATGCCGTAAGATACTTCAGGCCTTACATCTATGGAACTCCATTCACCCTCGTTACAGATCACAGACCCCTGGTCTGGTTACATTCCGTTAAGGACCCCACTTCAAGAGTTATGAAATGGAAACTCCGACTCTTAGAGTACGAGTATCAAGTAGTCCATAAATCTGGAAAGACGAATAAGAACGCAGACGCACTGTCACGCAACCCCACTTCTGCGTGCCTACCACTTATTCCACGAGACCCTCAAGATCCTAATTTCAAAGCCCAGATACCGAAAACAGACGCTAACATTGAGACAATTGGGCACCGCATACGACAGTTACGACGCGATAGAGAAGTCCGACCCAACTATCGGGAGACAAGCAGCAGCTCAGACGAAACAGAAGAAACTGCACGTGGGAACGTTCAACATTCTCCAATAATATACAAGAACCGAGCTTTCCCCAGCTTATCTCAAGAGGTAACGATGCCAGATGAACGTCAGGAAATTATAAACACTTTCTCGCCCGTAGCAAATTCCACACAAATCGTCCCTTTAGATAAGGACCAGACCTCATTCGACGATCTAATATCCTTTGAGGAGCCGACCGACAATACTGTCATAGAAAATGCAGGAAATATTCAACAAGAATTACTCAATACACCGCAAGTACCCTTAGAAGTCATGGATGAATTTTTACAACCTTCAATAAACCAGCTACCTGCAGGGACTACAGCCGAAACAAGTGTGGGACAACCACCTGACAGCAGGTCAACTGAACCTAGGGTCTTTGACCGCACGCTTGACCCTTACCCATTCTCCACTACCGACACCGAAAATTCAAACGACCTTGGTGATCTGGAAGAGATTCCACTAGACCAACCACATAAAATTATTGTTTCTTCAAACACCTTTACCGCCGAAGAAGGACATCACGTACATTTCAGTTCTGCCGATTGCAATTTAGTAAACCCCGTTGGAAAATTACTACTAGACACAGAAATGATTAATAAAGCAAATCTTCTGGCAGCACAACCAAAAAAGGGACAGGTGATAACTACGGACAAAGGACTATTTAAAACTTTCAGTATAATAATCTCAGAAAACTTCTTTGATAATATTAAAAGAGTAGATGTGCTCGATGGATTGAAAACTCTTCGACACACCTTGGATCAAAATCAGATTAAATCATTTCGAATTTCTGCTACGGGGGACCTTCATAAAATACCATCCAATGAATTCGTCAAGATTTTAGAAGAGGTTTTCATGGGAACAGGTCTGCAGATTATTCTATGCAACTGTACCATCACAACACCATCCGAGGAAGACAGACAGCACATCATCAACGAGGCTCACGACAGTTTAATTGGAGGACATAAAGGAGTTACGAAGACATACAAACGCATCCGATCAAAATTCCATTGGCCACAAATGCGCAACGACATTCAGGACTACATCCGAAAATGCCAAAGTTGTCAAGAACAGAAGTTAGTGCGAGCGAAAACTCGTCAGCCGATGTTGATCACCGACACACCTATAGGAGCCTTTGACAAAATTTCCTTAGATACAGTGGGACCTTTACCAATTACACCCAGTGGGAACAGACACATTCTCACCATTCAAGATAATCTAACGAAATATTGCGTAGCCGTAGCAATACCTAACATTCGAGCTACTACAATTGCAGATGTTTTTGCCAGACATTTCATCGCAATTTATGGTACACCTCGCGCAATACTAACAGACAAAGGAACTAGCTTCATTGGAACACTTATGACCAACCTATCTGAAATATTTAAAATTAAACAAATCACAACCTCGGGATATAGACCACAAACCAATGGATCTCTGGAACGAAGCCACATCGTCCTCACTGAATACCTTAAGCATTACATGGATAATTATGAGGACTGGGATCTATTAATACCATTTGCAATGTTTTCTTACAATACATCCGTTCATGAAGTAACAAATTTCACTCCGTACGAATTAATCTTTGGCAAGCCAGCTCGAGAACCAAGCTCTTTTCCAACCGGTGAAAAATTAAAGTCATACGGAGAATACCTAATAGAATTGATAACGCACATGACTAGTATTCGTAATATAGCTTCCGATAATCTAAACAAAGCAAAAATTCGTTCGAAAAATTATTACGATATCCGTGCAAAACCAGCAACGTTTAACGTAGGAGATTCTGTTTACGTACTCAAGGAACCACGCACCAAAAAATTTGATCCACACTACATTGGACCGTACCAGATAGTAGACGTGACAGACCTGAATAACGTAGTATTACGAACGCACAATAAATTAATCACCAAGCATCAGGATAAACTAAAACATGCTTACTCTCCATTCACAGTTGAAAACCAACCATGATTTTCACATATTTGCTCCTGCTACCTCTCGCTGTCTTTGGCGACAGTCAAATTATAACACCAATTCAAGAGGACACCGGACTCTTCTACGAAAAATTACCCGACATAAGGACCTTCCAATCACAATGGCGCCTAGTCACATCTCTCGATGTCAATCGGTACCTCAGTTATGCTCCACATGTGAAGCATCATATCTTGGCTATGAATCAACTTTGCAATCGTCATGATTCTATCAACTGCCTCAGCAAAGAATTGGGACCACGATTAATCAAGAAAGAAGAAAACACCGTGCATTATAGCAATCTGATACGCACCGCAATAGGTGACACCTCATATTTTAAAACACCATCCCCACGGCGTAGCGTACCTTTCGGATTCATCGGCACTCTCAGTAAAATGTTATTTGGAACCTTATCACAAGAAGACGCCGAATACTACAACCGTGAATTAAACAAAATTTACAAGGATCAACGTGAAATTACTGAAATAATAGCAAACCAGACGCATATTATAAAAGGAGAATTTTCAATCACACACGCAAGGTTAGTTAATTTAACTCAAATCATATCTCAACTAACGAAAACGATGGCCATACACTCCGAAGCATTACAAGAGACGCAGTCAGACATCAACAAACTACGTTTCGAAGCAGCCATCAGGGACTCTGTATTTGAAATAGAAAGAGGTTTGGACGATTATAGCACGAACCTACTGTTGCTAATAGATGCAGTCCTGTTAGCAAAACAAGGAATTTTGCACCCTGCTATTCTATCCCCAGAGCAATTATTGAAATCAGCTCAAAGAATTAAGGAAATACTTACATACGAATTTCCCTTAACACCCGAGGAATTGCTCACAGAACAAATTGAGAAAATAACAAACTTAAACGTAATTTTCACTAAAGGAAGAATACTCTTCGAACTCACCATACCTTTATTAGAGCGAAAAACCTACAATTTATATAAAATATACCCCTGTCCATCGACACACAACCTGGGAACAAAAAGGGTAATTTCTTATATCCAACCACAAACCCAGTTTATTGCAGTCTCAGCAGACGAACAACAATATTTCTCTCCAACGGAAGAATATTTAAGGACTTGCCGGTTACACCACAATCAATTTTTGGGACCAGCAACTCTACCAGTATATCAAGCAGATCGACAACCAACCTGTGAATCTACGTTGTTATTGAACCCCACTTCGATTAATTGGAACTCCTGCACCATTAAATTAACTACACAAGTAAAACCATACTGGCAGACCTTAAATGCACCAACTACATGGCTTTACTTCATGCCAGAATATAAAAAGGCACAAATCTATTGCAAAGGAAGAAAAACTGTAACACAAAACATCACGGCCACCGGAATCTTTAAATTAAAACCCGGATGCCAAGCAACAATAGACTCGGTACAACTAAAATCATTGGAAACCATTGACACCTCGCAAAATATTGAATACTACCCCTCCAAATCTTATAATTTATCAATAATTATACCGGAAGTTACCGAGCATCACTACGAAGCCTTAAAAATGAACGAACATGAAACTAAAAAGTGGGAGGATCTTCCAACAGCATTATCACTTACAGAAATAGAACAACGAGCTAGGAATTTTGCAACCCACCAAACATCTATCCGGCAAATACAGATCTCGACCTTTTCCTCTATTGGAGGCATAATAATCATACTGATTATAGCAAATACAATATTGGTTATGAAATGCAAATCTAATCAGACCAACAATATAATAGAACCCCCTAAAGAACGCCAGGAAATAACAATAAATGTACCAAGTACATCCGAAAACAGCAGCCCGAGCGCCACAGTTTTCTAAAGGGATGAGAACACACCCACGAGAATCCCTCTCCTGGCACTCGTATAGTTTCAGGGTGGGGGCGCGATAAGGGTTCCTTCCCTATAAAAGCTGGGCATCAGGCCCCTTGACTCAGCACAACCCCTGCTTCCACATGTCCAAGAGCATCGTCACGCAGACATCACCAGACGAGGGTACGAGAACTGTAGCAGTACAGACGGGACACTACGGATCTTGGGAGACATCATCCCGAGTGGGTACTATCTTCACCCCAGGGCCCTACCACTGCAGTGCCGGAGGAAATATAAGGAAGGGCCGAAGCTCTTCGACTCAGAAGTCCAAAGTCAGGACAGTGGGCGTCCAAACGACTAAAAATAAACCACATCCCCGTATTCCGGACTGGCTGGTGCTCCAGGAGATCACCGACGACAACATTCGTGATTGGACACCGGGCGAGCAGAGCATCGCAAAAAGACCCAAGCATGAGAACCATCACGATACGTGACTTCGGAAAGACATCCCGATGCTTGGTTACGAACGTGGAAGACCTCATCACCTTTTGGGTCACCCTGGACACTTTCACGGAAGCAACCAAGGTCACGTATCAGGAGTTAAACTCCCACATGACCACCTCCGAACACCTATGTCTGCCAACAATGGGCAGCATCAAACCGGGACGACTCGTGACCGTGAAGTTCGTTGGTAAGGGATGGCTGCGCGCAGAGGTCACCGCGCAGAGGTCAACAACATGCACCATCTTCCTTGGTGACCATGGCATAGCAATGGACTGCTCTGTCACGGCATTGCGATCATTGCCGCCTCGGTTCCACGCCCTGCCATGGCAGACAACACGGATCCAATTGAGGGGCGTTAAACCACGATCCTGCCGACCGCTCCAGAGGACGACGCACATCGCGGAGATGGTCATGGGGAGAAGGAAGGGCCGCCTCTCAGACCTCCAGCAAACAGCAGAAGGCATCACAGCAACCCTGACGCTTGATAGATTACCCGGACAACCCCCACTAAATGTCATCGACCACTGGCTGGAGATGGGCTACGTGGTGCCCAGCGACATATAAACCAAACACCCCGCAACACCTAGCGATAAGTACACTACATTACACTACACCCGACAATTCTCTTTTACACTTTTACTTACGAAAGACTTGTAGGTCGTTTTCCCTTCTTTTGTAAAAGCATCACGAAAATCGCGATGTTTTGTCTTGGGGAGGGAGATGTTACGTATGTGGAATTTTCCCATACGCCGCTCTCAACCGTTTTTTCGAGCTCGCGTCTGCGAAGGGAAAACGCCCTAAAATCCTTTTGCTTATCACACACCACTAATGGGGGTCGTGCTCTCGACCATCTGGTTGACGATCATGGGAACGGGAGTGACACGACGACGACCCCGAAGGATTTCCTTATATGGAGATTTCCAACTAATCCCCACTCATTTTTGGGACTATATAAACCCTTTGGTTTCTACCCTCTTCGGTTCAAAGTAGTACAGTTACGCGTAGAGTAACGTCGTGTCACGCTCGTACAGAGTTGGTTAAATCTAGTAAGATCGAGCTAAAGTCTCCGTCGGAATCATAGTTAACCTCATAGAATCCGCGAGTTCGGTTTATATTCTATTTGGCCTCTCCGAATAACCACTCGTACGCCCCGCATCGCCAGTGCGTCAACACCGCGCAAATCAGTGGTAATTCATACACTTTTACTACACTGTTTAATCGCGACACTTACATTTGTGCAATAATTAGTTATTGAATACACGAATGGTGTTCACGTCTAAATTGAGTCAGATTCGTTAAAACCCATCTTTTACCCAGCGATCCTTATAATATTAGTAGCACTCACCCACAGATACAACTTTAACGCTCGAGTTGTATCAAATATTAATTAAGAGTTACGAGGCGATACTAACATTTCCCGCGACTCCCTGATTTCACATCAGGGTCGTTCGCATCCAATACCAGAACAAGGAATCTTCTCCAACCTAGTGGCTCCCCGATTTCGCATCGGGTTCGTCCACGTTTAACCTCTCCTGCGGCTCCCTGATTTCGCATCAGGTTCGTCCGTATCCTACAGCTCCCTGATTTCGCATCAGGTTCGTCCGTATCCTACAGCTCCCTGATTTCGCATCAGGTTCGTCCGTATCCTACAGCTCCCTGATTTCGCATCAGGTTCGTCTGTAAGTCAACCACCTTCCGAACAGCTCCCTGGTTACGCACCAGGTTCGTCTGTGAATAATCCAACCTCCTAACAGCTCCTCGACTTCGCGTCGAGTTCGTCTGTGAACATCATCCTAGTGACTCCCCGATTTCGCATCGGGTTCGTTCTCGAATAATCACCCTCCTGCGGCTCCATGATTTCGCATCAGGTTCGTCCGTGAGTGACTCCATTCCTAGAGGCTCCCTGATTTTGCATCAGGTTCGTCCTCGTTTCCGATAATCCTGCGGCTCCCTGATTTCGCATCAGGTTCGTCCGCCCTCTAACTAACAAATTCATAAACCGTATTCCTTGGGAAATACCCCTCTCGCCGGCCTCTCGCGTTGCCGCAGCCCCGGCTCGTAACACACGTATGGAGAATGCAAGTATGGACGAATGCAATCTAGTGGTCAGTGAACAACCACGTGAAGTGAACGCATGCGCAATGTCATTCAACACAGCGAGTGAACCGAGTGCGGACCGCGAGCGGATCAAGTGCGCATGCGCGAGACGCACGATCGGCCGAACGGCAAGTGAAACGCGAGTGTAACGCCTGATTGGCGTCAGCTAAATACGAAAGCTAATTGGTGCGTGCAAAGTGCGACATGTGATTGGACCGAGCTAGGTTCACCAAATGAGTATAAATATGGGCCCGCCAGCAACTGGAAAGCAGAGATCCTCGAGATACCATTGAGAGATCCTCAAGATATCATAAGTACGCACCACTTAAAACAACCCAACTAACTAACATTCACTCCGAGGCGCTAGAATAGGCACCACGCTTAAACCTCCACATCCAAGTCAAATCTCACTCTAAGACGCTTGAACCGGCATCTTGGATTTCTAAAGACATTCAATATCATTCACAAATCTACCATCTAAGGCTGCTTAAGTAGGCACCTTGGCTACCATCTGGGTATGCTCTAATCAAGCTACCTGGCTACCATCTGGGGCGCTCAACTAGGCACCTCAGCTACCATCTTGGGCTGTTCTTGGCAAAGCACCCGAGCAACGTGGAATCTACAACTAAGGAGGCTTTTAACGGAGCACCTTAGCACCAATCCTAGAAAGCGTGGGCATGCTGATAGGCAACTGGAAGCTATCGAAATCTGAGAGAAGGAACCCTCTCATTATCTTGACTTAAACATTCTAAATCGACCAAAGTGTCATTCCTTATACATACCGACCTAGCGTCAAATTTATCTCTACTACTATTTCTTTTCGACTAAGCGTCTATTACTATTTCTTTTCGACTAAGCGTCTATTACTTTTTCTTTTCGACTAAGCGTCTATTACTATTTCTTTTCGACTAAGCGTCTATCACTATTTCTTTTTGACCGAGCGTTAAATGCTATTTTCTTTCGTTCAAAGCGTTAATTCGAACTCTTACCGATCGGAGCGATATATATATAGGTTAGTTAATTTTCTGTTCTATCGACTTAGCGTCACGAGCGAAAATCGAGTAATATTCTGTTTAACCGACCAACGAGTCGTCACGTAATCATTTTCGTTCCGTTACAATTTCACGACACCGCGTCGTACTTGTTCAAACCAAATCAATTCTTTTGAATAAACCATTTTTGTTATTTATTGTTAAAAGAAGGACTCTAGTTTCATGAAATTCATTTCTTTATCGCACGCCACCCGAACCAATCCCACCATTCTACGAGTAACCGCTCTACTTGTGGAATCCCCTGTAATTAACGGCAACGTCTCGTTCGAGAACGTTACACAAGAGTAAACACCCATTAGACCTCATTACAACTACGCAAGCTCAATAGAGTAATGTTATGATCAACCTAGTAATGTTAAGGCGTAATCCATCCAAAGACTTTTACTTTTTAACCGACTTCAAAAAGGAGGAGGTTATGTATTCGACCCGTATGTATGTTTTTTTATGTTTGTCCCCTCATAACTCCTCAGCATATGGACCGATTTTGATGATCTTTTTTTTATTCGAAAGAGGATGGTGCCCCGTTGGTCTCATTCTACGCGGAATCAATATTGGCCCAATATTTTACCAGTTATAGTTAATAATAATAATTTACATGTTTGTCCCCTCATAACTCCTCAGCATATGGACTGATTTTGATGATCTTTTTTTTTATTCGAAAGAGGGCGATGCCCCGGTGGTCCCATCCGAGACTAAATCAAAATTGGCCCAATATTTTGCCCGTTATGGTTAATAATAAAGACTATTGTCACCTAATTATTATTATTTTATGTACGTACGCGCATATCTCCTCAGCATGCTGTGTCAATATATATAAAACTAAAAAGTTAAAAATAAACAAAATTTAAAAAAAAATTAAAACCGACTTCAAAAAAAAAAAAAAATTGCACTAAAAAGTAAAAAATAATTCTTTCCCTTATTTAATCTACGACTCATGTTTTTCAAGTCGGGGCCTCATCATTTGCACTGTGTAAATCTGGCGCCGGCTTAAAAAATATGAGTCGTAGATTAAATAAGGGAAAGAATTATTTTTTACTTTGTAGTGCAATTTTTTTTTTTTTTTTGAAGTCGGTTTTAATTTTTTTTTTAAATTTTGTTTATATACTTATGCTTAGAATAGTAGGGGAGACCGGGGATAGTTTGGACAATTTTTGATTTATAGTCTTTAGCGGGCCTGTAAGATGCCTTGCGGCTATAAATTGTACACCATTCGATAGCTCAGAATGTGCGCTATTCATTTGAACCTGAGAAACGGGCCTTACATTCCCTAGTATTACTTTGAGATGAAAAAAGTTCAGAGATGCATATTGTCCAAAGTATCCCCATTGGTGGGGTTACGTTGGACATAGCACGGGGATAGTTTGGACAGATGGAAAGAAATGATAATGAATAATCCAATGAATATATAATTTATTTACAATGACAAATAGCCTGTTGGACCATTAAGGAGCCCGACCTCCATGGTGTTTTCCAGAGCCGCGCGAAAGGGGAACTCGAAGCCAATGATACCGCGGGTGTACATCGGATAAGAAAAACTCTAAGAGTGTGCGGTGCAAGCTCGTATTCATAGGCTGAAATAACTGGCCTCTTGGGCCAGTGGCAGCACTGGGGCCCATAAGAATCCCTGTCATTCAAGCCTATCCTACGTGTTATCAGTCCAATGTAACCCCTCGTATCATATCAAAACAAAATTATTTGTGCCTTTTCTCAAAAAGGATACTTTGATTTTTGCATAGCATTACTTTATTCTAAACACATTCAGCAATGCCTCAAAAAAGTTACAATAAAATTTTTCCATAATGAAGTATCCGAATCACAACAAAAAGTAGATGAAAATATTATACAGTAACATACAAGAATTGAAAAGTGTGACATACCTTGTCATTCGTGAATGCAACACGCCATATTGAATATCAGTTGATTTGGTGTGCATATAGGCACAAACTACAAAAAAAATTGCAATCATCATGACACTATGGAGGCAATTTTCAAACTGTCCAATGTATCCCCGTGTCCAAACTATCCCCGGTCTCCTCTACACCTTAATTATATTTTAATATTTTTAAATCTTTATATTTTTATATCTTACAACATAGTAATATGCAATGTGTGAGTGTGATAAGTGTGGAAGCGAGAATGACTGTACATGTGTGAAGGCACCTCAAAGGTACAACTGGTTTCTAATGCCATATGGGCAAAATGTAACTATGAATGGAGATAAAATAAAAAATAATAAAATAAAAAGATAATCTTTATTACCGACTAAGCGTCATTTTTCGTTAACATTATATTCCGTTGCATCGAGCTAGCGCCGAAACCGAAATCAATAACCTTTATTACCGACCCATACGTCGTTACGTAATTATTTATCGTTCTATTAATTTACCGTCACAGTTCACACGACTCCGTGTCATATTATGTTCTTTTCCGACCTAGCGTGAAAACTTTTCTTTGAATAAACTATTTTGTTACTTATTGTTAAAAGGAAGAAGTCTCGTTCATGAAATTCATTTCTTTATCACACGCCACCCGAACCAATCCCACAACTTCACAGGTAAACCGCTCTACCTGTGAAATCTCCTGTAACTAACGGCAGCGTCTCGTTCGAGAACGTTACACACGTGGTCACTGTTCGCGAGTGTATATAACACAACAAAGTCTGCAAGATCGGTTGACAACGCTTTTATACTCGTTCATATGCATGTACAGATGTAAGTACATACAGTGTATCGATGGCGGTGGTAGTGATGTGAGTCGACGGCAATTACACAGTTCGACAGCCATCTGGACTTGTAACATTCAATAGCCGTTTTATAGTAATAGTTATTCGGTTACTTGTTCCGCCAAATTATTATATGAACCCTCGCGAACACAAGGATATAAGTTATTAGTGCATTATGAACATTTAAATATGTTTAACAGAGATCAAAGGGAAAAGAACACCCGAAATGTATTCAAAACAAAACGTGTCTTACCACTTCTGTTGATGGTTTCCCGGGGAAAAATGTCTGTTGCATCGCGTGGAGTAGTCAGATTTTCTCCTAGACCCTTAGTTTTTGAAATATATAGAAAGATATCTGCAAAAATTGGTGCATTTCCGGTGTCATTTTCCCTTCGATCGTTGTTTAAACATATTTAAATGATCATAATGCAATAATAACTTATATCGTTGTATTCGGGAGGGTTGATAGAATAATTTGACGCAACGAGCAACCGAATAACTATTGCCGTTTCGACACAAAAGATGTTCAAAGTTGAAAATTTGCAGTTTTTTTTTTAAAATCGATTTTCTCAAAATCGGTTTCCGGGCGAAAAACTTTACAAGAATTACCCAGCGGCTATTGAGGACCAAAAATCGTGTTGGGCAGTGTAGCAGTCCGTGTTCGCGTTGGTGATAGCCATGAAACTGGTGAGACGTTAGCCAAATCTCTTCTGTTTCTGAGAGTTCACGAAACCCATAATCTCTGTGGTGGGGCAACCCGTCAATACTAAGGCACAGTACTGTAGCTGCCCCCACCCACCCTATGGTTAGCAACGTAAGAGCTCCGCGCTCGACTCTGACCCGGCTTACGGAGCCACAAAATGTCAAGCGGCTCCCAATTCAGCCAATTGTACAGGCCTAAATAAGATAAATAGATCGAATAGAAACGAGCAATTCAATCTTTCGCACAGGATTTGACCACTGTCTTCGCATTTTGATGGCTATCGTAGAAAAAAGTCTGCATTTTTTAATTTTTAATGCGGACATGTGTGGTGCATTTAGTGGGGAAAAAACAATAAAACTATAGTTCTATAACGATCTTCAAGAACAGTTTAGGTTAGGCATATGGCAGTTAAAGCGAAACAGCTATCTCTTGTCTCTCTTCTAGATGTTTCGCTGCTCCGGAACCACGTGTAGTTTTCCTAATCGCTCCTGTTTCCTCTCACTTACACTCATGTCGAACCCCAGCTGTGTTTCCGCCGATCGATATATTGATTTTCATTTCGCCTTTCGTTTTTTAAAAACGAGGAGGAAAGGAACTGAGTGTGAGTCAGAGGAAGTGGGAGCTACTGCTCCATGAATGACTTAGTGTCTGCGTCAAATTTAACAATTTTTTGCGGCGAAACGTTGTGTTTGCGGCACATAGTTTCCTTTGATCTCTTGTTCTTCTAACCGAGTCAAGCACGTTGATGTAAAAAAATGTGACATTAAGTTTTAACCCGGCGTTGATAAGGTGGGGAAATGTAACCAGAGTAGTAATGTGGGGACCCACACACCCCACAAATAATTTAGTGTACTAATGAAATCCATATCTTTAATTAATATGAGATTACGTAGTGGCGTGAAATTTTACCGAATAAAAACGCAGATACACCAAATTAAATTTTTATTACCCAGAAATACTTAACTAATTAAACATCTTTAATTTTTAACAAAAATATACTCTTCCTAGCTTATATAATGAACAAACGAAATAACGACTCACTGCCACGCGGTGTTAAAAAGTTATACTCAATTTAAAATATTTCGGGTCTGTGAGACCCCACCTTACCAGCGCCGGGTTAATCTTACTAAACAATGTTGCGGCAAGTTTTTTTTACAAATTCTACCGATTAAGAGGTATAGATTAACCCTTGAAAGCAGTGACCATTACTTCTGATCAGAGTTGGGCATTAGTTGAATAAATTTTTATTCGGCTACATATTGATTCGACTAAATTTTTATTCGAACGAACTCGAATAAATTGTAGTTATTCGAGAATAACGAATAAATTTTTAGTCGACTAAATTCTTAGTCGAATAAATTTTTAGTCCACTAAATTCTTAGTCGAATAAATTTTTAGTCGAATAAATTTTTAGTCGTTATTCGTTATTCGAAGGACTCCCGTGACGACTAAGCGACACGAATAAGCGTGGATCAGAATCCGAGCCGCTCCGTCTGCCAGACAAGCGTTTCCCTTGCCCCATAATACTCCTCGACCCGACCGGAGGCTGATGGCCACGAGACTCGAGCCGAAGCGGCTTATTCGTGACGTTCAGTCGCCACGGAGGTCCTACGAATAATGAATAAGGAATAAGGACTAAAAATTTAGTCGACTACATATTTATTCGTTATTCTCGAATAACTTCACTTTATTCGAAATTTGTATTCGAGTTCATCGAATAAAAACTTAGTCGACTAAAAATTGATTCGGTAGTCACGAATAAATTACATTTTATTCAAAATTTTTATTCGAAGGCTAGTCGAAGAACAATTTAGTCGAATAATGCCCAACTCTGCTTCTGATACACCCGCACACATGGACACTTGCAGGTAAAATAAACATAGTGCGTGTGTGCGTGAGGGGGGTTTTAGTGGACATTCGCAGACTGAATAATCGCGGTGCATGTGTGTGCCCGTATGGGTGATTTTTGAGGACGGAATTGTGTATTTAAATCCCGTTGGGTGAATTTTGATATGCTCTTGTGCATTTTCTCAAGTAGACAGGTTTAATGTCACACAACGTGACATGTGTGCTTTTCTAAAAATTGTCGGAAGAACGTAGTGCTATTGCGTGGTACCGCCGGTCATAATTTCGGCTATGTGGATAAGAATAGGTTTTACATACATGGTAAATCTATCGGGTGTCTGCCGCCACTGCACGCGCACTGCCTGGCGTGCGGCGCGCGCACCGCTGATCGCCAGGTTGCCATGATGCAGGTGTTTCAAAGCAGAATTTGTAAGCATCAATAACTAAAAAACGAGGCCTTTACCGCAATTTTGTTATTCTTGATTTTCGTCTTATTTAGGCCTGTAGGATCATCCCCTAAAAGGATGACCATCAACAGTCGAACACCCTGTATAAAAATGTGTTCGATCTGTTCGCTGAAGTAAACTATTTTCTTTCGTCTTTGGTGTTCAACGACCTTGAATGACTTTCAGCAACAGGGCATTGTACGCACCTTAAGACCCTGTATTACAAGGCACGTAAAAAGATATATCATTCAATTTAAAAAAATCATCAAACCTCTCTTAAGCTTCCACCTATAAAGCAACTACTACATAGGTACACGTCAGATTTTGTCCCCCTTGATACCGAGAAACATTTGTCTAACAAGGAGAGGACAGGGTGTGGTAGACATCGATTTTTATGAGCCTTGGCACGATGGATCTATATCGAAAATAAGTAAATAGGTGTCCGAGCGTTTAAGCCAATAGGCCTTGATAATAGAGATATGGGCGGTATTCTTAGTCGCTACTTATTCTTAAGCAAATGCTTAAGCATGCGGCATCATGTACTAACCTAGTAGCTAGGAAAGGATGCCGAATGCTTAAGCATTTGCTTAAGAATAAGCAACGACTGAGAATACCGCCCTATGTAAATTATTAAACATTTCATGGTGGCCGTGGGGTTTTAGTGGATAAAAATCCCACACTACCCTAGCGCCCCCGGGGGATTCCCCTTAGGAGGCGTCGGGATCTGTGTGAAGTAAGCCCCCCTTTTTTGAAAACTTAAAATGCATTTGTTGTTCCAGCTTGTACTAGCTTTGTACCGCGTTGTACCGTTGAGCGTTTTCAAAAATTCGAAACCGGTTTCGAAAAAAATTGTAAAATCCAATTTTCAGGCTAGCCCCCCATTTGTGAAAAATACAGTTTTTCTCAATTGTACTGCATTGTACTAGTTGTACCGAATATTGTACCGTTCGAAGAAATTGTTTAACTCTTTTGGTTTCCGAGAAAAATCCATATAACCAAAGTGTCGAGTCGTACTACTGAAACTTTTTTTATAAAAAATTAAAAAGGCTCTGTTGTACCAGTTTGTACTAGGTTTATACCGCGTTTTACCGTTCGAAAAAAATCTATAACTCTGTAGCGGCCATCGGCACGACCAAATACGAACATTTGGCGTGCAGATGGTCGACATGGTTTATGACACGCTCCCCAGCGAAACTATTTTTGAGTAAGCCGCTTTCTGTTCCTTTCGTGATTGAATTTTGAACAAAGCATGTTTTCCTTCGAGACTTTCGTTTACGGCCTCAATAGTTATTGCGGGTATCATAAACCCCGTGTTTCCGAAGGGCCCACGATGCGAGGCCGGGCGGCCTGCGACCGGCCGCGTCACGCGCCTCGGGGCCTGGGGGAAATCCCGCTGCATTGTCAGGAGTATTTCTCCCGCCAAATCTCACCCCCGTCACGGTGGAAGCGCGTCGAAGACGCGCAAAATAGGTGGCGCGATTTTGGGCCTGAACGATACCGATTGGTTGACACCGGCATCGGGTCAACCAATTAGGAGGTGTTTTTAGTCGCGCGCGTCTTGCCGAAAAATTGTGCGTCCGGCAGACGCCAGCCTTCGCCCACACCTCAACAAGGGTTAACGTCTTGTCCGACATAAGACACTGAAATAAAGTCGCTCTTTGAACTATTGTGTGTTTCAATTAGGGAACAGAGCCTAACCTTGTTACGTGCCGACCAATTTTAAAATTTTTGAAATTCAATTTAAGACATTGACAATTGATCCAACCACCTAGGTGTGTTACGGGATATCCCTCGAGCAATTGTCAATGATCTATTAACCAGAGTTTTTATAGTAATAATTTAATCCGATTCAAAGCCTGTCACGCCACGGCATATTCTCATGGAAGATTATTGTCAGCGATCTTCCAACGCTGTCGACGTTCTTAGAACGCCGGGCGCGATAACAACTTAGATGCTGGGAACGTTCGGAGCGACGACGGTTGGGCCCGTGTGCATGAGGTGCAGAGTCAGCAATTTCGGCGATCTTTGTGCAAAGGCCCGAGTGCTCGGGCCTACCCTGCCAACGCTCGTGGCAGTCGCCTGTTAAGTCGCGTTGTGCGCTGACGTTCTGCCCGAGGGACATTAACTATCGTAATATAGTCGTTGAGCTGGAGTTCCGAGTGATCGTGAGACAACAGAAAGACTCAGTTCCCTCGTAGAGACTATATAATTACATACCATCTTATTCAATTTTCACTATTTTGGCAGTCGCCTGTTAAGTCGCGTTGTGCGCTGACGTTCTGTCCGAGGACATATTGCCGCATTGTTAATCGGTCTATAAGCCGGAGTTCCACTGTGCCTTAGTGAACGTGGAAGGACTTAGTTCTCGTAGAGACTGTTTGTTTAAAACTTTATTCATTTTAATCGTTTTTTTTGCTATTAAATCGTTTATGTTCTCACGGCCACCATGAAATGTTTAATAATTTATTAGTAAATATCTCTATTATTAACGTTTATTGGCTTGAACGCTCGGATACCTATTTACTTATTTTCGACATAGATCTATCGTCTCAAGGCTCATTAAACTCGATGTCTACCATACCCTGTCCTCCCCTTGTAAGTATTTTTTTCTATCTTGAAATGTAACCGAATTACTCCGGGGGCCTGTTTTAAATATCTCACTCTATACAGGGTGAAACTTTGTATATGACAAACAAGATTATCCATTCTCACACATAAAGGGATAATTTATTATTGTGTTTATTCACTAACTCTCATACCTGCAGGATACCAACAATTTTAGTAATTTCTTCATCCAGTATATCGTCCGTCTTGAAAAATCTTCGAATGAAACGCAGAATGTTAAGTGGATTCTCAAAAACGACGCCTGCCTTTTCCTTTATTCGATTGCAATGACTCTCAAGAGACAGTAACGTTTGAAACGATTTTGGATCCGTGTTTTTCATGGATAGCGCTTTTATAATATTTATGCACTGATAACTTGGATGTGGATAGCCGAATTCAGTGATAGTGACCTAGAATATTGTACTGTAGTTAAATACTAATATTATGGTACAGAATATTACATTCAACATCATACTATCCTAGTAATTTCGATATTAGAATAAATATTGTTTATACGGTTACATAGAAAAATTGTTATCAAACAATTGTAAACCAAATATTGATTCAAAAGCAGTGTGAAATTTCGAATTTGACGACGAACGACGGACATAATATTTTTACTATACGCTGCTTTCTTTTTTTTACAGGTTGTCCCAAAATTGCGGGATAATCCAGAATATGTAATATCTTGATGCAAAAAGACATCAAATAGTCATTTTCCGTTTTGCAATCCGCTCTTCGTTCTCGAGATATTAACAGTTGAATATTAACGGTCGGACTTCCGGACCACGCAGTTTAAATCCGAGTCAGCTGAGCGCGCAGCTGCGAACGCAAGTACGCACACACACACACACACACACACCGCGCTAACCCATTATCACTGTTTGAACCACTGTGTGCATGGGTCTGTACTAGGGTGGCTCTTATTTACTCTTGGTAAAATTTTTTTTCAAGATTTTCTTCGGGGCACCCTCCAGAATAGTTCCAAATAATTAAAAAAAAATCTGTGTAAAGTTTCAGCTCGGTCGGATAACGGGAAAGGGTGCCCCTGGGCCGTTAAACATTTAAATCATTATTTAACAGCTCGCGATGTCGATTTTATATAAGGTCTTCCAAGTTATTGATTAAATCAAAAAATATGTCAAACAAAAGTTGTAGATCCGGACAAGGAGCATATCTTTTTATGTATTACTATTTTTCGTGCGACAAACGGTTTTCGAACAAAATCCGAAAAACTAAAAAAAAAACTTTTTTTTTTCAAATTTTGAATGTTTAAATGTTTCTAGAACGCTTTTTATATATGAAGGTGAACAAAAAAAATGGAATTTTTATTTTCGAGGACTATTTTTTAAACATTTAAGGAGGGGGCATATACCGAAATATGTAAACAAGATAAAAAAAATTTTCTTCTTATTTTCAGTGTTTGATATGTGATCAGTTCGGCGAAGTATTCGCGATAGTACCAAAGTAGGTACGGGGACCCAAATGAGGAGAACGCTAAGAGGGGGTTTTTAGTGGGTAAACCATGTAATTGGGAGCCCCACATAACCCCAGCATCATATGCTGGGGTATGCGTAAGGCATTTTCCCCCTCTATAAAAAAAAAAAAAAAATGATATGTGATGAATGTTTCCTGAAAAGTTGGGGTCGAAATTCGCAAAAATATCGGAGATATAGACATCAGATATGATCATTTTACCCGAAATCATGACGTCTATATCTCCGATATTTTTGCGAATTTCGACCCCAACTTTTCAGGAAACATTCATCACATATCAAACACTGAAAATAAGAAGAAATTTTTTTTTTATCTTGTTTGCATATTTCGGTATATGCCCCCTCCTGAAATGTTTAAAAAATAGTCCTCGAAAATAAAAATTCCATTTTTTTTGTTCACCTTCATAAATAAAAAGCGTTCTAGAAACATTTAAACATTCAAAATTTGAAAAAAATAAGTTTTTTTTTTAGTTTTTCGGATTTTGTTCGAAAACCGTTTGTTGCACGAAAAATAGTAATACAACAAAAAAGATGCTCCTTATCCGGTTCTACAACTTTTGTTTGACATATTTTTTGATTTAATCAATAACTTGGAAGACCTTATATAAAATCGACTTCGCGAGCTGTTAAATAATGATTTAAATGTTTAACGGCCCAGGGGTACCCTTTCCCGTTACCCGATCGAGCTGAAACTTTACACAGATTTTTTTTAATTATATGAAACTATTCCGGAGGGTGCCCCGATGAAAATTCAAAAATCGAAAATAAGAGCCACCCTAGTCCGTACCTACGTGTGCCACCTGCGGCTGCGTGCGAACGGTCATTCCTTCGCACCCAACTGTTTCGGCTCTAAACTACGCGGCTCGGAAGTTCAACCGAAATATTCATACTGTTAATATTTCAAGAACGCAGCCTCCGAATTGTTCCGTATTGTTCCGTAATTTTGTGAGACTCTGTATATTTGAGCGCCGACCGATATCGAGAATCGATAGATGAGTGGGAGAAGAAAAACTATAATTATCTTAAGGGGGTATTAGATCCAAAAAATCGATTTTTTTATTTTATAATAGTTTCGTGTTTCGTAAATATGTCCCTAAAATATTAAGGTGAAATTCGTAGAACTCCCAGAGTTATAGGGGCTTAAGGCCACAGCGTGGCACGTAGTCGTTCCTTCGGCTCTTGTATCTAAAGAGGCTAGAACTGCCAGCAGAGAAGAGAGAGCTGCCCAACACGAGTTCTTTGAAGCCGAGGAAGGTTTCCTCTACGGTCCTGGTATAGCAGATTAGGGGTAAGTTACAGAAATTAGTTGTTATCTACCGTAACTTCAGTCGTATAGGTTGTAAGTGCATGAAAAAGTTTAAATGCGCTTTTCTCGAAACAACATTTTTAGATCGGGCGTACATTTTTCTCAAAACTACTCGACCGTTTGAGCTAAAATTTCACACACGTTCAAAGTCAATGCGTACTTAAAGCCGGTAGCCAAATTATATCAATAGTAAATACAACCCCCCCCCCACTCTCTGTTTTAGTTAAAAAAATCGAAAAAATCAAACATCAATTTTTAAACAGCTGCGATTTCGGTAACAATGTTCGGACTTGGTTAGGACTGCTTGGTGCGATAACTGCACTCATATAGATTAAAAAAATCTTTGGTTCTTTCGTTTCAGATGACTAGGACGGCCGCAATTCGTGCGCACGATGGGGCCGGTGTTTGATGACATGACCTGCGCTTCGGCGTGTAACTTGTACAATTTTCAATAAAATGCATTACAAAAATTTTTGTTGATAGTTCAAACATTACTAAATATGTGTGCGAAGCCCCTGTCCTGTAGGTGCGATAGGTTTTTCAAAATTAATTTTCAAATATAACCTAAAATAACGAGTGTCTAGGGTGTAATACCTCCTCAATGCTAATTAGTCTAATAATAATAACAAGGCGGAAACACTTAGGAACGCCATGTAAATTGAATTGGCAAAAAAAATTAACTTTTTTATTTATTTCTAGTGTCGACGATGGAGAAGCACTGTTGTAGACCCTTTACAACCATATGCTACAAGTGATTCGCACTTTTTACGACGTCTTTCGCTCTGGTTAGAAAACGATTAGGAAGGGAGACTGGGGTATTCACCTGGCATAGTTGCTTCAGGGAATACCTGTGTCGCATAAGGAGACAAGCGACAGTGTGCTGCCACCACTACGTGGATGATGTGGACACTGCGCAGCACATGCTGGGGTTCTTTCCAGCGTGGGCTGCTGGACGCAATGTCCTTGTGAGGGTTATGGGAAGAAACCTCTGGCTGCTGGCCGTCGTCGCCGTGATGGTTGGCGATGAGAGCACTTCAAGCGCGATGGCCTCGTTTTGCGAGCAGGTGATACTGCGGGAGGAGGCGGCGGAGTGGGATCCGGTGGTAGCCGATCCTGCCCGCGCTGGAAGGAGACGAAGAAGTAACAGGATACGTTGTGCAGAGGAATGGGGTCCTTTGGGTCTCTCCCTTTCAACATCTGTGACCGACGAAGTCGTGGTCGGACTGGTTGAGGGCCTATTCCGGTTGATAGGAGACGCAAGGAAGGCGTGGGACCGAAGCCTGGTCCTCCGGTATCACCGGAGGTTCCGAGGGAGAAGGTAACTCAGCCCTGAGAAATGAGCCCATAGCGTGCCACTTGGGGGGGGGGGGGGGGGGGTCGAGTCCATCCCTACCCACTGGTGCATCTTCGCGCCGCGCACATTTTTTTTCGATGCGCAGGCCGATTTGTTGCAAGAAGACGTTCCCACTGGTGTAACTACGCGACGCACACGGGTCATATTTACAAGTTTCGAGCAGTTTCGAAGCACTTGAAAGGGTCGACTTTTACGATGAGGGCCGCGTCGGAAATGCTTGTAAACGCACTATCCGAGATTGGACTACCATCCCTCGAATGCGAATACACGTCGGATATTGGTGAAAAGATTGAGAAAGACTGTGTTTTTCAACGCAAGTATGCCTACTCTTTACTTCTACGTATCACTCGCATAAGTATATTTATTATCTATTATTATTATTTTATGTATTAACATAACGCGCGAAAGGCTAGGGGTGTGTTCAGATTCGGGCATTGAGCGCATGAAATTGGTGGCATCGTATTGGTGGAATTCTAGAATTTCTTTCACTTGCCACCATTACGATGCCACTTGCGGTGCATGAGGGGCGCAGTAACTGCTACAACTCCGATTTCCTGCAGTTCCTGCGCGCCTCATGCACCGCAAGTGGCATCGTATTGGTGGCAAGTGAAAGAAATTCTAGAATTCCACCAATACGATGCCACCAATTTCATGCGCTCAATGCGCGAATCGGAACAGACCCTTCATAAAAATTCAAATAGGACTGATGATAGCGTTGCCAAATTCACTATGTTCCAGCCTATTACTAGAGATGGCCGTGATTTTTACTTTAATTACAGCCACGACTTTCACAGATTTTTACGAAAATTTTTTGAGTATAATAATTTGGCTAACCCTCGGTAAGATTACGGTCTTAATCCTAGTTATGTTCATTAGCACGACGCCCGCATAACGGGTGCCAGAATGTTTATAATTTTATGCGAGCGCGGAACAAATAGCACTACAGTTTGTAAATCCTCGGTATTTTACAATTTGTTCGCGAAGTGCGTCGCATATGTCTATTCCTCGTGTAATTGTTCGGAGTGGTTCAAGTGCGAACAAGTCCTCACTAACACAAAACTTGCTATGTATTGTTTTTACAAAAATAGATAACTGACTTATGTCACTAACATCTGTACTTTCACGCATTAGAAGTGACTAACTTCTTATTAAATATCAAAACCGTTAATTTTTCTTAATGTGAATAGGTTTTATTCCTCTGCGAAACAGATATGGTCTAGAATTCCTAAAGTAAAGCCTACTCGTAATGGGGAGGGGGGGGGCACCTACAGCAGTGGCGGTATATGTGTGCGACAGTAGTGTGTGCATGTATGCTGTAGGTGTTCCCCCTCCACTACGAGTAGGATTTACTTTAGGAATTCCAGACCATCACTGATCGAAACGTATGTCTGGCATATTTGCTTCTCCTGGTGCAATACGAAGATACATACTGTTATGTCTCGCGATGGATGGAATTCCATGGCCCGCTGGTGCTCGCGACAGAGACAAGAGGACAGCGAGAAGAAGGCGATCGGATCGATCGCCTGTCAACCCTTCACTCGAGAGCCAGACGCCATTACGTGCAGACGTGTATCGAGATCTCTATTAAAAGCCAATTACATTCAGTTATTGTTATAACCCGTTACGGTTTATGTTCATGAGTTGGGATTCGCGTTCGTTCGTAAGCTTGTATTATGTCAAAACGTAACAATACTTTTCATCATTCCATAAGAGTGTTTGCTGTTGTGCAGTGAGACTATCTTCGATTTGTGTGTCATCACTAATTTCATTCGTAGGAATTTGATTAACATTCTCATTATGAAAAAAAGATTCGTAAACTGTAATACCAATTTAATGGCCCGTGCGGGAAGAGGAATCGCACAATTCTGTGCTCTCTTGCAGACTGTTACGTCCGAAACCGATGTGTGTGTGATTTCCGGAACGTAAAGGGATCTTGTCCCGTCGCCTCCGGCGTAACCGTAATCCCTCAGGCCGGTCACGCTTTTTGGAGTACTGTGCAGGGCAGGTGGATAGGCATTTTGAAGATCGAGGAGGAAAAGAAAGATTTGTGTTTCGTCTTGGGACCGTCAGCCAGACTCATCAGTAGAGCTACAGCTGACGGCCCCTGCCCCAGACACACGGGAACTAAGAGGAATATATGAACGAGATTAGTGGATAGACTTCCGTTTCCGGTCGCGGTGTGTGAAAGGCGTGTGTCAAGTGAGCGGTGATAGAGGTGTAGGGAAAGTGTGTTGAGGAGGTGACAGGGAGAATAGAGTGCGAGTGCAGTGGTTGAGGGAGAGGTGTGGAGAGGGTAGAGATAAGAGGGGAAGGGCTAGGATTGAGGGTGAAAGGGATATAGGAGGGATAAGGGAAGATTTGGAGGTTAGGTGGTAGAGGTGGGAGAATTGAGCGGGAAAGAGCAAGGAGAGCTATAAGAGGTCACACCTGTAGGAGAGGAAGGGAGGTAGAAGTGTTGGTAAGGAAGGCGGGAATTTTGAAACAGGGAAAAAGGAATTAACAACATGATCAAAGGGAATATGGGTGGAATGGCGGCAGGGGGGAATGGGGGAGATGGGCAAATGGGGGCAGAGGGGAGTAAAGGGAGTGGGAAGGACAAGGACAAGGGGAGTGAAGTGAGAAGGGAAAGGTGTAGGAAGGACAGTGGTAGTAGTGTGGGGAGCAGTGTGGGGAGCTTAGAGAGTTTTTGGGGGAAAAAAGAGGGAGGGAGGAGGAGGTGGGGACGATGGAGGGGGAGGCAAGGGTAGGGTTTAAGAGGAGCGGGAAAACGGTAAGGTCGCCAGTGAAAGGGGACGAAGAGGGGGTAGAGCATGGGGGAGGGGGGTGGAAGGAGTGATGATGGAGTTAGTAATGGAGATAAGGGAGATGAAAGAGGAGATGAGGAAAGAAAGGGAAGAAAGAAGAAGGGTAGAGGAGGAATGGAGAGGAGAAAGAAGGAAGTGGGAAGAGTGGATGAAGGAAGAGAAGGCAAGGAGGGAGGGAATAGAGGAAAAGTTAGAGAGGTTGGAAGGAAGTGGTAGGAGAATGGTGGAAGTGACGGAGAAGGTAGAGAAATGGGAGAAGGGAGGAAGAGATGGTAAGGAAGTGATGGAGGAAGGACAGGTGGAGGAATGGAGACTGAGGCTGAGAAGGGTGGAGGTAAAACAGGATAAGAAGGAGAGAGAGAGAGCAGGAGGAACAATGTGGTGATAAGGGGATTGGGGTTGGAAGGAAGGGAAGTGGAGGAGGGGGTGAAGAAGCCATGGGGGAGGATGGGATTGGATGAGGGGGGTATAAAGGAAGTGACAAAGATAGGAAGAACGGGAGGGGATGGACGAGGAATGGTACTCGTGAAATTGGCAGGAAGGGAAGAGAAGAGGAAAGCAATGGAGGCGAGGAAAAAGTTGAAGACCGGGAAAGAGAGGATTGAGGACGACCTCACGGAGGAAGAGAGAAGAGGGAGGTGGAAGATAGAAATAGAGGCGGAGGAGGAGAGGAGGAGGGGGAATAATGTACAGATAGGATACATGAAAATGTGGGTGAACGGGAGGATGAAGAGGTGGGACGAGGTGTGCGAGAAATGGATGGTGGAGCAGGGAAACGAGAAGGGAGGGAAAGGAGGAGGGGAGAGAGGTTAGGGGGAGGAGAAGATGCAAGGGAAGGAAGAAATAAGGTGGCATTCTGGAATGTTGCGGGGGTAAAAAATAAAGACGTGGAATTTTGGAAAGGGTTGGAGGAATGGGACGTGGTGGTATTATGTGAGACGTGGGCAGAGGAAAAACACTGGGAGGGGGTGAGGAATAAGATGCCAAAAGGGTATGTGAGGGAGAAGCAGTGGGCAAAGAGGGAGAGTAAGAAAGGGAGGGCAATGGGGGGTATGATAATGGGGGTGAGGAAGGGGAGGAAGGGGAGAAAGAGGGGATAATAATGAAGAAGGTGAAGATGGGAGGGGAGTGGTGGAGGGTGGTGGGAATATACGTAAATAAGGATTTGCAGAGGAAGCTGGAGGAGTTGAAGGAGTGGATGGAGGGGAGAGAGGAGGGAGTAAGAGTGGTGATAGGGGGAGACTTTAATGCAAGGACAGGAGGTGAACGGGGGGAGATATGGGGGGGGAGATGAGGGAGAGATGGAAGTAGGAAGTAGGAGATCGAAGGACAGAGAGGTGAATGGGGAGGGGAGGAGATTGTGTAGGTATTTGGGTGAGAGGGGGTGGGGGATAATGAACGGAAGTGTGGAAGGAGATGAGGAGGGGGAGTGGACGTACACAGGTGAGAGAGGGAATTCGGTTATTGATTATGTGTTAGGGAATGAGGAGACAAGGGAGAGAGTTGAGAGAATGGAAGTAGGTGAAAGGGTTGATTCGGACCATCACCCAGTGGTGGTATGGTTGAAGGGGGAATGCAGGGAGGGGGTGGGAAGGGGGAAAAAGGGAGAGGGGAAAGGGTCAATGAGGGGGAACTGGACTGAGAAGGGGAGAGAGGAGTTTATAAGGTTATTTGGTGAGAGAGAGGGAGGGGACAGAGGAATACAGAAAGAATGGAGGGAGTTAAGGGATAGGGTAAAAGAGGTGATAGGGAAGATGGGGAAAGGAGGAGAGCGTAAGGAGAAGAAATGTAAGGTGAGAAAGGAGTTGAGGCGATGGAGGAGGGAGGGTGGGGAGAGGGAAGAGTATAAGGATAAGAGGCAGGAATATAGACGCATGTGTGAAGGAAAAAAGAGGGAGGAAGTAGAGAGGTGGGAGAAGGAGGTGGAGGGGGTGAAGACGGAAGGGCAGGTGTGGAAAGTAATAAATAGAGAGAGGAAGAGAAGAAGGAGGGTGGAGGAGGGGATAAAAATGGAGGAATGGGAGGATTATTTTAAGGGGTTATTAGGAGGGGCGGAATGGAGGGTGAGAAAAGGGGGGGGGAGAAGGAGGGGAGGACGAGGAGGGGGAGTTGAGTAAGGAGGAGGTGAGAAGGGTGGTGAGGAATCTGATGGAGGGTACGGCGGGAGGGGGGATGGTATAGATAACGAGGTGTGGAAATATGGGGGGGAAGAGGTGGTGGATTGGTTATGGGAAATCTGTAATAGGGTATGGAAGGGAGAAGGATGGGTGGAAGAATGGAGGGAAGGAGTAGTGGTGCCGGTGTTGAAGAAAGGGAACGGAAAGAGGGTAGAGGACTACAGGGGGGTGACGCTGACACAGACGGCGTACAAAGTGTACGCGTCGGTGTTGGCAGAGAGGTTAAGGAAGGAGGTGGAAGGTAAAAAGTTGTTGCCGCCGAGTCAAACCGGCTTTAGGAGAAGAATGGGATGTATTGATAACATCTATGTACTAAACTACATGATAAATAGGCAGGTGATGAGGAAGGAGAGAAGGCTAATAATATTCTTCATAGACCTAAAGTCGGCATTTGACTCGGTGGACAGGGAGGTGCTAGTGAGGGCGATGCGGAAGAGGGGTGTGAGAGAGGGGCTAGTGGAAAGATGCGAGGAGGTACTGAATGAAACAGTGTGTAGGGTGAGGTTGGGGGAGGAGGTGGGGAGGTGGGGAGGGAGTTTTGGACAGCTAGGGGAGCAAGACAGGGATGTCCGTTGAGCCCGAGCTTGTTTACCTTGTTGTTGGCGGATTTGGATGAGGAGCTGGAAAGGGGCGGGTGGGGAGGGGTGAAAATAGGAGGAAAGAAAATATACACACTGGCGTATGCGGATGATGTGGCGGTGGTAGCGGAAGAGGAGGAGGGAATGAAGGGGATGATGGCGAGGCTAGAAAGATATTTGGATGGGAAGGGACTACAGCTGAACGTGGGGAAATCAAAGATAATGAGGTGCAGGAAGGGGGGAGGGTGGTAGAAGAAGGTGACATGGAGGTGGAAGGGAAAGGTGGTGGAGGAGGTGAGGGAATACAAGTATCTGGGGTATACGCTGATGGCTAATGGGGGACAGGAGGCACATGTGGGGGATAGGGTGAGAAAGGCGGCGGCGGTGATGGGGAAGTTTTGGGGTATTGGGAAGAGGAAGTTTGGGAAGGATTGGGGGAAAAGGGTATGGATGTTTGACAGGTTGGTATAGGCGACGGTGGGATATGGAGTGGAGATATGGGGGTGGAGGGAGAGGGAGAGGGTGGAGGGGTTACAGGAGAGGTTTTTAAGATGGGTATTGGGGGTGGATTGGTGTACACCGGGGTACATGGTTAGGGAGGAGATGCAGCGGGACAAGATGAGGGGAAGGGCGGGGATGAGGGCCTGGACGTATGAGAGGAAGTTGTAGGAGGGGCAAGGGGGGGAATTGGCGAGGGAATGTTGGGAAGAGGTAAAAGGTAGGGCGAGAAGGGGAAAGGTGTTGGGGGGATGGGAGGAGGAAAGGAAGAGGTTTTTTGAGGAGAGAGGGTGGACGGTGGAGGGATTGGAAATGATGAGGGGAGGGGGGAGCTGAGGGGAGAGGAGTTGGTAAGTAGGGGAAGAGAGCTAGAGGAGGTGGAAAGATGGGAAAGGATAAGGGAAGTAAAAGGGTATGAATCGTATTACCCCTTTTAACTTTTACCGGGGGACTATTTTGAGGAGGGGTGGGGGGAAAGTAGATGGAGACGAATGGCAAGATTCAGGCTGGGGAGCGAAATGAGAGGAGGGAGGTATTGGGAGGAGGAGAAAAGAGAAAATGCAGGGTATGTGGTTGGGGAGAGGAGACATGGGAGCATGTGTGGGAGGTATGCACAGGATGGGGAGAGGAGAGGGGGTAGCAGGAAGTGGTGAGAGAGGTATTGAAGGACGAGGGAGGGGGGAGAAGAGTGGATGAGGAGGGTGGAAGAAAGGAGGGGAGGTGGAGTGGAAGAATGGAAGAATAAGGAATCGAGAGTGAAAGGAAGCGAGCGGAAGTGGGGGTCAGATAAGGGATGGGAGGGGGAAGAGAGGCGTACGTGGCGGTGGCAAGCGAGCGAGCGGGTGAATTAGAATGTAAGAGCGGGTAATGTTAAGGATAGATGTAAGAGATGATGTATGAAACGGATTGTAAACCCAGAGGGGACACAATAAAGTAGTATATATGAACGAGATTAGAGTTAGGGACTTGTGAGAAGATCTAGACATCTAGCGGCGCTGGCGAAGACTAACCAGGCGCGGACCCATGATGGGGCTGGGACGTGACACAGACACTTGAACGAGAACGTGAAAAGGGTCCATTGTGCAATTAATTGCTCTACCAATCGTATCACCCGGAAATTACCAACGCAGCTCTTGTTTGGGTACAAACCGCGCAGTTTGGCAGATGCGAAGCTGCTAGCCCAGATCTAATGCGCGTATCACACTAGCTGCTGCGGCCGGCTGTTTCCCAATCACACACAGGCGGCTTCACTTTGATTGGTCGGACGCCAGCGGCAGCCGCGAGCGACGGCCGCAGCAGCTAGTGTGATACGCGCATAAGACCAGGTGGATCTCTAGGCGATGCGCGACACGGCAAAGACTGCCACGGACGCCGAACGTTCGGAGCAGAAAAGGCGGTTTGGAAGTAAGGAAGTACAAACCTCCCAAGAAGGGTCGACGGAGGCGAATCGGGATCACTTTGTGTTTGATGGTAAAAAATAATAGTCAAACATAAAAAACTAATTTTTTATTATATATTCGTGACCAGTAGACCTTTGGCTTCAACATTACTAATAAAAAATAATCTCAAACTTAAAAATGTTTCTTCTGCAAACAAAAAACCAAAAAGTGGCGAATCGGATAACCCAGATATCTCTGAAAAACTGCAATTTTCGTAACAAAATCTTTAGAATCAACTTCAACAAATCTAATATACAGACAGTGAAGTCAAGTAGTTAGCACACAGATCGGAAGGATATTGGCGTTCTTTGCCGCCTCTATCAGCACAATTCTCGTGGCACCACTCTTCTCAGACAATCTTTTGAAAGTGGACGAATTGATTTTTCACCACAGTAAATACAATGCCATCTTCTTAAGACCATTAATTTATTGATATTTTTCGTCATTTCTTTAGATTTAATTTTTATCACAGCTTCCTTTATTTTTCTTTTTTGACACCATGATCCCTGCTTCATATTTTTTATGTACGTACGATCCATCCGTATATAAACAATTATCATATTTAAAATCATAAAAATACTCAAACGAAAAAAAGAGTGATCCGATTCGCCCCTTTTTTTTGTGATCCGAATAGCCCCATATATAAGGATTTCAAAGGTTGTAAATGACATAAAAATATTATGATGTAATAATCTAAAATCTATCAAATACTAAACTTGGACACCGTGCAAACTAATAATAATAAACACATTTGAATTTTCAAACTCATTTCTGATTTTAAATACGAAATTGCACATTACGTATGTTAGATTCGGACCAAAATTGTAACGTTCGCACGCGTCCATCTCACTGAAAACGTATGCCAACTCTAAACAATGAGTTAAAACAATTGACGGGCTATTGCGGTAGGTGCGGGGGAGTGGGACGAGGTACTGCGAACGATCGGAATGCTCATTTCTGTCGCGATGTAAGTGTTGAAATATGTGTAATTTCTGCATGCTACATGTGTGTGTGTACGAATGGATGCGCGGGCAGCGCCTCGGGGAATAGAGCGGAGTCGTGCAGTTGGTACGCATGGTGGAATGATAGAGAGAACGAGCGGAATATGCGTGGCGCATATCTGTACTTTCCTGTGCAATCACATACATAATTAAAGGTGATACTACTTTGTTATTGGACTTCCGTTTCCGATGAGAAAGTGGTGAGAAGGAGAGTCAAGCGTTGGAAAGTGAAGAGTGCAGAGTGAGTGCAGTAGGAGTGCAGGAAAGAGTGTGGTGTGGTGAAAAGGTGCGTGAGAGGTAGGAGAGAAGGGGCAAAGGGTGGGAAGAGGGTTAAGGGCGGGAGTTAGGGAGCAAATAGGGGGGAAGGAGAGGCCAGGAAAGTGAGGTTAGGCGAGGTAATAAGTTTAGGATTAAGGCGGGAAGGAAAGGATAAGGAGTGTAGGGAGCGTCGTTCCCCCTCTCCGCGGATCACGCTGGAGTAGGGAGATGGCCAGCTGCCAGCGCGGCGACGCGCGCTCCGCGAGAAGAGTTCGCAGTTACACTTGGTAGTCAGACTTCCTACGAGTCCTCCGATCAGTTGTCTCGTCTAGACTCCTCGTTTAGACGTTGACCGGAACAGTCTCCGAAAGCGCTCTTGGTGAGCACATTCCGCTTGCGACTTATCTGTACTCGTGTGTGGAGAGGAGGCGCATAACCTCTCTCCGACATTGTTACTTCTACGCTTAGGCGTGGCGTTGTATTCACGTCCGCGTGGGCGATCCACGCGGGAATAAAGGAGCTGTTCAACACGGAGATCGATTCCATTGTCTTGATCCCAAGATCAGTCGAATACGTAGCGGCAGTAGGGCCGCGGAGAAGATCGATATATTCCACTACCTCCACTCAATCCTACATATGGTGACCCCGACGTGATTTTGGGATCATCACGAACCGTTCCTGACGGCGTTTCCGTTCCTGGAGGGACCGTTCCTGACGGCGCTTCCGTTCCTGGAGGGACCGTTCCTGACGGCGTTTCCGTTCCTGGCGAGCCACGCTGGATCATCAATTGCCACGTGGACGGCGTAGGACGGTGGCTGGTTGGCGCGGAGCATTATCCGAAGGGTTCCGGCGAAGCTGCTGTGTCCGACCTTGTCTAGATGACCACCTAGGATGCTATTTTTGGGCCGGATTTTCGTCATCGTAGGATTTGCGGTAAGCGAGTTGGCAATTTCCGGTGCTAGTTTTTGCGTGCGAGATAGTTTCGTGCTCAGGGCCGCGTTTACGTCCTTGGTTGGTGTTTTCGGACATTCGTGTTTACCAGTAGGCAGGCCGCGGCGAAACGGTTACGCTCGACAGCGTTGCCAAACGTTCCGATAGGTATACGTCCTGCGTAGTATTTCTCGATTCCGAGGTATCGGCAACAGCGCGTTTCTGTTGTTGTCACGGATTTCTATAGATTTTTTCTTTGCGGTTCACGGTCGACCCGTTCTTGTACGAAATAAGACGGTAGATCGACAGCCTTTGTACATATGTATATATATAGCGGTTAGTGTATGCGCACGTTTATATTGAAATAGTTTTACGGTATTAAAAAGGGTGCAATGCCGCAGTCATACAATGAGGATTCGACGCCGGCCGCGGTGCCCCCGGCAAATGCAGACACTCGCGTAGGAGAAGGTAGAATTGATAACTACCGGATTCCGAAAATCCCGACGTTTTTCAAGGCAGATCCGGCGTTGTGGTTCATGCAAGCCGAGGCTACCTTGAGGTCGGCACAGATCACTGCGGAAGCGACTAAAGCCGATATAGTTATAGCAGCGCTAGATTATGAAGTCGTTACGGTAATAAGGGACATAATCATGCGAGTTCCGCGTCCAGCAAACGTATACGAATTAATCAAAAGGCGCGTTATTGATACTTTCGTGATAAGTCGTGACCGACGGTAAACCGTCGCTAATTCTAACCCGCTTACGCAGTTTAAATGACGGGGGTTGCGATGACGCGATTATGCGGTCGATATTCATAGACCAGCTACCACCTGGTACGCGTGCAATACTGGCCGCGTCCGGTGTCGAAGAATTAAATCAGCTGGCTGAGCTCGCGGATAAAGTAGTCGAAAATTCTGCGAGTCCCAACCCACAGGTCGCGGCGTTATCACGTTCGTCGAACGTTCGGACGTCAAGTTCGGTTCCGTCGGACATAGCGAGCGAGCTTAAGCGGTTAGCCGACGCGGTAAATTCCCTCGTCGTTAGAAAGTCTCGCGATCAACGCGCGGGCGGACGCCGAACGTTTCAATCTGTCGCGCGACCGCGGCAAGGACAAATTATGCGTCGCGCACACAAAATATCCCGACAACCCGACGTCTTGTAAGAGCTGGTGCTCGAAGTACGCGTCATGGAAGTCGAGAAACTAGAACGACCCTCTGTAGTAGAGACGGCCGTCGAGGGTCAAATTAAAACCAGACGTCTCCATATCAGGGATCGAACGTCCGGCATGAGATTCTTAATCGATACCGGCGCGGATATATCATTGCTACCGGCCGACCCGAGAATTCGTGGCGAGCCGAGTGCATATAAATTATTCGCTGCAAACGAAACGCAGATTGACACCTACGGTGAATCATTTAGGACTCTCGATTTAGGGTTTAGAAGGCCAATCAAATGGAATTTCACCATCGCCGCCGTTCCATACGCAATACTGGGCGCGGACGTTCTAACGCAGTACGGCCTTGTGGTTGACTTGCGCAATAGCCGACTAATCGATTCCGAGACCGGGATCGGGGTATCCGCGGTATTTAAGAATGTTCCGATTTCGAGGGTGGGAACGACCAACCCCTCCTCGAGAAACGCAAAATTATTAGCGGAATTTCCGGAAATAACGGGCGCTTCGCGACTAACTCCTCCGGAGGGGGGTGACGTTTTCCATCACATAATAACCTCGGGACCTCCGGTGTCAAGCCGTCCGCGTCGGTTAAGCCCGAAAAATTAAGGGCGGCAAAGGCCGAATTTAAAGCATTGGTCGAGGCTGGAATATGCCGAAGATCGTCGAGTCCATGGGCAAGTCCAATTCATTTAACGCGAAAAAAAGACGGGTCGTGGAGAATTTGCGGGGATTACCGCGATCTAAACGCGATCACGACTCCGGATAAATACCCGACACCGCATTTACACGATTGTAACGTTCTCAAACGAGACTGAGCCGTTAGTTGCAGGCGATTCCACAAGTAGAGCGGTTTACCTGTGAAATTATGGGATTGGTTCGGGTGGCGTGCAATTAAGAAATGAATTTCACAAACGAGAGTCCTTCTTTAACAAAAATTAACAGTGTATTTATTCAATAATAAAGGTTTGACTCTTGGTCAAAAATAGAGTATATAATGTTTGAACTTAAATGGTAAGTATTATAATGAATCGACGTATTGGTCGATTTTAAAGAATACGTTTGATTTTGGTTTCGACGCTTGATCGGTAATAAAGAATACGCTTGGTTACGGTTTCGAACTAATAGGGTAACTAAGTACAGTTTAACTGTTTTGTATAATTGTTGGTATAATGATACGATACTAAATCGTATTTGAGCAATAAGTTGCTATACTTTGTTTAGATAATAATAATGACGCTAGGTCGATTTGGTAATATAATAAGAGTGTTTCTTCTGGTGCCTATGAGCTGGCCCACGCTTTCCAGGAAGGAAGCTGAGGGGCTAGTTAGAGCGACCTCGGAAAGGTTGAATGTAGGATTTTGAGGGGCTAGTTAAAGCGACCTCGGAAAGGTTGAATGTAGGATTTTGAGGGGCTAGTTAAAGCGACCTCGGAAAGATTTTGAGGGGCTAGTGAAAGCGACCTCGAAGGAATTTGAGGGGCTAGTGAAAGCGACCTCGAAGGAATTTGAGGGGCTAGTGAAAGCGACCTCGTAGGAATTTGAGGGGCTAGTGAAAGCGACCTCGGATAGGTTTTGAGGGGCTAGTGAAAGCGACCTCGGAAAGATGTTGAGGGGCTAGTGAAAGCGACCTCGGAAAGGTGTTGAATGTAGGAAGTTGAGGGGCTAGTGAAAGCGACCTCGGAAAGATTGTTGAGGGGCTAGTTAAAGCGACCTCGAAGGAAGTTGAGGGGCTAGTTAAAGCGACCTCGTAGGAATTTGAGGGGCTAGTGAAAGCGACCTCGGATAGGTGTTGAGGGGCTAGTTAAAGCGACCTCGGAAAGATGTTGAGGGGCTAGTTAAAGCGACCTCGGAAAGGTGTTGAGGGGCTAGTTAAAGCGACCTCGAAGGAATTTGAGGGGCTAGTGAAAGCGACCTCGTAGGAATTTGAGGGGCTAGTTAAAGCGACCTCGGAATGGTTTATTGTAAGAATTTGAATATAGGAGATTGAACGTGATTTTGAGGGGCTAGTTAAAGCGACCTCGGAATTAGGTTGAATGTAGGTAGTCAGGACGTAGAATTTATATATACTTGTTGAGAGAGTTTTATAAGCGGCGTGCTTATTGTTCGGTAGCAGAACTCAGTCTGAATCTAAGCTGCTGGCAGGCTCGTATTTATACAGTTCTGCGATACCTTGCTCCAGACAATCACTAGTCATCTGGACTAGTGCGCCAATTAGAAATGGGATCCGGTTCCCGCCGGTTCACGTACTACGCTCGGTTTATTTGGCGTCCGGTTGAGTGCACCAATTAGAATTAGCTTCCGGTTCGCGTACTACGCTGAGTTTGGTTAAACGCGCGGTCTGTGCGCGCGCGCTTGGGTTATTCGCGCGGCAGTGAGTTCGCGCGGTTAGTTATGCGCATGCGTTGCGTGTCGCTTGGTTCACTGTTTCCCGCCGGTTAATGGCGTCGCTCGCCCGCGTCATAAATGCTGGTTTACACTTTAGGTAAAATAGGAGTATAATAGAATGAATATAATACTTAGTTAGAAAAGAGATAGTAAAAAATGTACGGCGGTTCGTAGCGGTACGTTACATCTCGCCGCCCGGTTTTTCTCTCGTCCCGAGAGATGTAGTTTTGTGGATTTGATTAGACGGACTACTCGTTAATGTGGAAGGTTTGATTTTCCACTTCTTCTTCTATACGTTGGAATGTACTTACTTCTTCGTTTGGCTCGAACTCCCCTCCTCTCGTGGTAGATGGTACGTTCCCCGTGCCAAATAGAAATATGAATTTCCACGCGCGTTGTCGTGGATCTGAACGGGAGAGATTCTTATAAGGCTGCCAATCTATTTCCAGTACTGCGATATTTCGCAATTTCCATAATGTAGATGTTGATGGAGTTGGCGATGTTGACGGCGTTGATGGTGTTGATGGCGTTGACGGCGTTGACGGCGTTGACGGCGTTGACGGCGTTGACGGCGTTGACGGCGTTGGTGGTGTTGACGACGGCGTTGGTGGTGTTGACGACGGCGTTGTTGGTGTTGATGGCCTTGATGATGGCGTTGTTGGCGTTGATGGCCTTGATGGCGTTGACGGCGTTGATGGCGTTGATGGCCTTGATGATATTGACGGCATTGATGGTGCTGTCGGCGTTGATGGCCTTGATGGTACTGACGGCGTTGATGACGTTGATGGTATTGTCAGGGTTCTAACGCGCTTTAGCTTTTTGCCTGCTCGGTTTGGCATGATAAACTCTAATATTGGTTTAAATTGAAAATTGCTGAATAATGCGACTGGTTTTCAAAGGTACTCGAGATCGAATGAAGCCTGGGTTACTACCTCCCTAAAAATAATTATGATTCTCCTTACACGGTGCTATCCCCTTATTTACTTCATGTTCCCCTTATGTCTCGTGTCTTCTTTTATTAAGAATGCTTCTCTCTCTTACATTGTTTGGGGTACGGGACTCCGCGAGAGTTTGCTGTCTTACTCTATTTCTATGTCACTCTGTTTATCTGTTGTTCAGGAATGCGCGGTTTGTTTTTGTCGTTGACTCATTGACCGCGGTATATACCTATCCTTCTTTGGCTTATTCATGAAAGGTTTCTACGTAACACTAGCGTTTTCGTTCGTTGGGTTGAGGATTTGAAGGTAAGGGTTGAAAATAATTATGTTAGAATTGGAATATGTAAGGTAGAAAATGAAATTTTATTGAGGCCGTTGTTGGCCTCGCTCGTGAGCCTCCAATACATTTAAGGAAAGTCCCAGCTCAAGGGCTTCCTTGTTATTTGGACTGATGTGCATAAACGTCTCTACACAATCAGCACATTGTGCTGCCACTCCCAAATTATGAATTTGTCGAGTGCAAATCATACAATACTTAAAATTTATTAAGTTCCTGCGTAGCGTAAGTAGGTGTCGGCTTGCGGGAGTGTAGTATTTAGTGTCCTTTGCGTCCAGATTTTTATAGCACGGATAACATATCTTGCGGCGGTAAAGGTCGCTTCGATCCGTCCGATATCCAACCCATTTGGCCTTCAGGCAGACCATCTCTAATAGTCTTAGATAATGGTCCTTGTTTGCTTCCTCCTCGCGAGGACGGTGAATAAACTTTTCCTCCGGCGATTTATTTGACATTTTCTGTACCGGCACACCACGTTTTTATTTTAATAATTTGTTTTTATTTGATTAGAGTTTAATCACTTAATAAGTATGTATTTTCTGTTGTTCCTACCTTATTTTTCTTAATAGTTTCCTTATTGAACTTTTCTTTTTTCTTCTTATTTTTTTATGTGCGTCCTTTCGCTAGGATGAACTATGTCTGAATGGTTCCGTGAGTACGGTCCCCTACCACTTTTTTGATTTTGTATTTTTGCAAAATTTCTGGTGGATTACTGAAATATCCCTAGGGCCGCCATCTTTGTTTGGCGTATAGGCCTTTTTAACTCTGTCCTGATGGACAACCTTAGTTCGACGGGGGCTCACAGCTATCTTTACATTGTTGTTCTTTAAGATTTCTACGGTCGTGTATGGCCCAGTGTATTCGTCGCTAAATTTGTGCCTTTTTGGATTTAAAAGCATAACTTTCTCGCCTTTGTGATACTTAATTGATGATATTTTTCGATCGTAATAATATTTTTGGCGATATTTTGAGTTTTTTAAATTGTGTCGTCCCAATTCGCGAATATTGAACAGTTTAGTAACTAACCTATCAACAAAGTCTGGGTATGTTGCTAATGAATCGTTGGGTGTTAAACTTGATGGCTGTCTGGCCTTTCTACCGTATACTAATTCATGAGGGGTATATTTGGTGCCCTCGTGTATACTTGTATTATAAGAAAACATTGCTTGTGGTAACCACTGGTCCCATTGTTTTTCTTTGGTTATGTAATGCTTTAAATATTCAACCAAGACATGATGGCTTCTTTCCAGGGAACCGTTTGACTGTGGATGGAACGCTGAGGTTTTATACTGCCTGATGTTAAGAGTCCTTGCTAACTTTTGCATGAGAGAACTGACAAGGGAAGATCCTTGATCCGTGAGAATGGCTTTTGGGCATCCGAATTGACATATGAAATGTGTGGTGAATGCTTGAGCTATTTCCTCGCTTGTGAATGAGACTAACGGTACTGCTAGTGAGAATTTTGTTAAATTATCCTGAATGGTGAGTATATATGTTTTTCCTGCTGTTGTGAGTGGCAATGGTCCCACGATATCCATGGATATCTTGTCAAAAGCATCTAGTGGCGTATCGGTAATTACCATTGGTTCCTTAATTTTAACTCGCACTAGTTTTTTCTTTCGACAACTTATACATGTTTTAATGTGTTGCCTCACGTCCTTTTTCATATTTGGCCAATGGTATAGGTTCCTTATTCTGTTATAGGTTTTGGTTACCCCTTTATGGCCTCCTACTGGTGACTCGTGGTTTTCCTTTATTATCATTAGGCGATCCCGTTCCGATGGGACGCCTATACAAATGTATAGTGCCATTGCAGATTGTGATGCTGATATTTGATTGTAAGAACCTTAGTGTGATCATCTGTTTTAATTTTTCCCACGATATATTAATTTCTGTTTTGGGTAATGAAATTTTGTTAATGTTTTCTTGTGTTAATTTGATATATAGGTTCCTAATCATGGTGTGGTAGGCTTCTTCAGTTGGTTGATCTGGCATTACCATTCCTAAAATGGTCCGTCCTGGCTTAAGAATTTCTATAACGTTTCCTGCCTGTAGTGGCAGAGGTAAGGTAATCTTGATTTGCTCCTTATTTATAAACTCTGTGCTTTCCTCGCCTAGTGGTTTGCCGTGTATAGTGATGAATAATCCCGCGGTTTCCCTTCTCATCCATAAATGATCTGAGATTTCCTTGACCCTACCTTGAAGCAATTCTTGGTGAACTATTTTTGGTAATGTTTGCTGTTGTGGCGGAATTTGTTGTCGTGGTGATATTTGCTGTCGGTGTGATATTTGCTGACGGGGCGGTATTTGCTGTCGGTGTGGTATTTGCTGTCGGGGTGGACCGATAAATGTTTTGAACTTATTAATTGAGTCTTTCTTTATTGTTACTGGAGATATTGGTCCTGTTAATGTTCCACTAGATTCTCTCGTACAATATTTCCTTCCCCTGATTGGTGGACTATTCCTCTTGCTGCTGCTACTATTGCTAGAGTTTATTTTGGGAGGCTCTCGATAAATGTGGCTTCCCGGCACTTCCTCGTTTTCAGTGATCTCCATTATTTGATCCCAATCTTTTTGCATTGTATCAATTTCCATGCTGTGTGGGCTGCGAGGGCGGTTAAGGGTGGTTGGTTTAGGGGCTGTCGGTGGATGACCTATTTGTCCAGGAGAGGGATGAACCTCTACTGACACCTGAATGTCCTTGGGTGCCTCGGAACTACTGGTAGACACCTCCATTTCTGATCTAAATTTTTCAGTAATTCCCCTTTTCTTTTCCACCGGTTGGTTTGATGATGTGGTGGTTGTAGTTCTAAGTTTCCTTTTTAATCTCCTTTTTACCGTATACTGGGCTGGATTAAATTCGGATGACGATGATGAGGTCGATCCGTCTCCTCTTGGTTGTTTCGCGGGGTTTGGATTTGGAGATTCTGTAGCAGTGGCGGTTTGGGAACGCTCACGTTTCCTTTCCACTTGCAACGGGAGTGCGTTTACCGGATTCCGTGACAGCGCGTCTGCATTAGTATTGTACTTTCCTGGCTTGTATATTATTTTATAATTATATTCTGCGAGCTTAATTTTCCAGCGCATAAGTCTTGAGGTTGGATTAGCTAGAGTATGGAGCCATTCTAATGGTTTATGGTCCATGACCAGAGAAAAACGTTTACCGTATATGTACGTACGGAAATGCTGAACGGCGTAAATTAACGCGAGTAATTCGCGTTCGGTTGGGGCGTAGCGTGTTTCGGCATCATTTAATATTCTTGAGGCATAAGCTATTGGTAGATCTTTCCCAATTTCTCCTTGACTTAGAACTGCGCCTACTGCATAACCAGAGGCGTCTGTAGTTATAATAAAAGGCTTTTGGAAATCTGGATATTGTAGTATCGGTTCTTCGCATAATGCGTCCCGTAATGTTTCGAAAGCGGTTTGTTGTTTTATTGTCCACTCAAATCGGCGGTCTTTCCTAGTTAAGTCGGACAATGGTTTTGCAATTTTTGAAAAGTTCTTAATAAATCTCCGGTAGTATCCGGCTAACCCAATAAATTGTCTTATGTTCTTTGCTGTTTTGGGTCGTGGGAATTGTTTAACTGCCTCTAGTTTCTTCGGGTCTGGCCTGACCCCTTCTTCGCTAATAATATGCCCTAAATAACACACTTCCCTTTTTAGGAACTCACATTTGTCTGGTTGTAAACATAGGTTTGCTTCTCTTAGCCGTTTCATTAGTCGTATAAATTTAGTCGCGTGTTCTTGAAGTGAGCTAGCATAAATTACTATGTCGTCCAGGTATACAAATAGTTCTATTCCCTGTAATCCAGTTAGTACTTGGTCCATCAGCCTTTGAAATGTCGCGGGGGCGTTTTTAAGACCGAAAGGCATTCGGTTAAATTGATAATGCCCATAGGGTGTTGAAAATGCTGTTTTATGTTTGTCTTCCGGATGCATTGGTATCTGATGGAACCCTGATGCTAAATCAAATACTGAAAAGTATTTTGCGCTGCCTAACTGATCTAATATTTCTACTATATTAGGTAAAGGGTACGCGTCGCCTATTGTTCTTTCGTTTAATTGACGGAAGTCTATTACTATTCTCCAGCGTTTATTTCCTTGACTATCTTCTTTCTTGGTTACTACAAATAACGGTGAATTGTACGGAGAAGTTGAATGCTCAATTATTTTATTTTGTAGAAGTTCGATCATCTGTTTATTGATCTCCTCCTTATGGACTTGGGGATAACGGTACTGTTTGATATTTATCGGTGCCTCATTTTCTGTAATTATTCTGTGTGAGACGGCATTTGTTGCTTCTAATTTATTTCCCGGGAGGTGGAATCTGTCAGCGTACTGTTCGATTAAATTTTCGATATTAGCTCTTTCTTCTGGGTTTAGGTGATTTAGACGAAGCAGTTCTAGTACTTGGTTAACGTGGTCTGGAGATGCAGTTTCCCCTTCGAATTTTACTTCCTCGTATGGTTCTATTTCGACAGAAGGTATTTCTATCTTGATGTCCTTAGAGGATGTATTTATCGCGTATAAGTATCCTATTCCGTCATCGTTTGTGACTATGGCATTGCCCATTAGGATATTGGGGTGTACGTGTAATTTAGGAACGTATCCTGTTTTCAGGCCTGGATTTAAAATTTTTATTGGTATTTGATAACGCATTCGGCCCGGTATTGTTATTTCCCCGTCTTTAAATGGAAGTATTTCATTTCCTATTACGACACCTAGCCTGGAGTAGTCTATTGTTGCTCCGATTCCTCGGAAAAAATCTGTTCCCAAAATTCCATCCTGCGCGAGAGGCAGAGTCTTTACTACGTGGATTTCAACTACTGTGTCTAATATTTTTGTTTTTATGTATCCTAAAGTAGGTAGAGAACCCTCTGTTATTCCTCTTAGATCGTACACGACGTCGTTATAAATCTGTGTTCCTGGAGATATGGCATCTTGTTTTATTACGCTTAAATCGGCTCCCGTGTCGATCATCATTAATACTTTGTTCTGCTTAAACTCTGAACTTGTCAATGCTATGCTGGGGGCTCTCCCGATTGGTTGAAGTGTTAAGACGGCTTGCCTGCGTACGGGATTTTGAGAAGGATTTGACGATTCTTTGGGATTTAGTGAATTCTCGGATCTCCGCCTATCATTATACATCTTCTTTCTACATTCCTCGATTGTGTGTCCCTTATTTTTGCAATATCTACATTCGAGTTGTTGTGGTTTACGCGGCGCGGTATTACGTGGTGCCATTCTTGAACCAGTGTTGTGTGACGATGGCCTTGGCCCAGAACTATACGGTGTTGATCGCGACGCGGAGTTTATCTTCCGGCATTCCTGAACCGTGTGTCCTACCCTTCGACAATGATCACAGTATTTTGACTGCCAACTAATTTGCGCTATTTGCCCTACTGGGAATTTACTGCTACAGTCATTCGCTGAGTGCCCGTACCCATAACAATTTGTGCAATGTGTGGAGTGTGATAGTCCTTCCGCGATTTTATTTCTCATTAAGTTCTCCTGACATTCGGTTTCGGCTTTTATAGCAGATTCTATGGCGGTATCGAGGTCAGTGAATTCGACTGTACGCATTCGTGCGTAGATTTCTGGTTTTAAACCCGTTAAAAATGCCTTAATTGAATTTATTTCGGCGGATTGATTGTATTGTGCTACGTGTAAAGGGACCTCTATTTCGTTACAGTGTTTTAATTGTAGAAAAATCCCGGAGACTCTACTGCTATAATCTACAGTGGCTTCATTCTGCATCTGGGCTACCTTTGACATTTCTCCATATAATTGGATTGAAGAATACAGTGGTGCGAAACGAGCGTTGAGAACCTTAATTACCTCCTCTATAGTATTGTAATCCCCATTTAATATAACTCGAGAGGCTTGCCCGAACAGTTTGCATTTAATTAATTGTATTAAGCCGTATTCGGCATTCGGTGCGATCATATTTTTCGCGTTTCTACAGCATTTCGAGAATTGATGTATTGTAATGTTTCGCCCATCAAAGGCTGGAACCGTGTCTGCGGCATCGCGGATCCTAGTATGCGGTTGACGCGAATTATCCTGACTAATTTGTAGGCGTTGTAGCTCTTCTACAACTGCGTCTACCTGAGTTGGGTTGCTACCGGTTGCTCCGTCGGTAGGCATGATTGAAAAAAAATTTTCCGAAAATTGTCTGATTTAGTAAGAAGGAGTCTTGTTTTTCGCTAAGAGAGTATATTCTTCCTTGCCACACGTTTTGCGGTTTAAAGCAATTAGTATCCCACCGACTGTCACCAAAATTTTAACCTGTAACGTTCTCAAACGAGACTGAGCCGTTAGTTGCAGGCGATTCCACAAGTAGAGCGGTTTACCTGTGAAATTATGGGATTGGTTCGGGTGGCGTGCAATTAAGAAATGAATTTCACAAACGAGAGTCCTTCTTTAACAAAAATTAACAGTGTATTTATTCAATAATAAAGGTTTGACTCTTGGTCAAAAATAGAGTATATAATGTTTGAACTTAAATGGTAAGTATTATAATGAATCGACGTATTGGTCGATTTTAAAGAATACGTTTGATTTTGGTTTCGACGCTTGATCGGTAATAAAGAATACGCTTGGTTACGGTTTCGAACTAATAGGGTAACTAAGTACAGTTTAACTGTTTTGTATAATTGTTGGTATAATGATACGATACTAAATCGTATTTGAGCAATAAGTTGCTATACTTTGTTTAGATAATAATAATGACGCTAGGTCGATTTGGTAATATAATAAGAGTGTTTCTTCTGGTGCCTATGAGCTGGCCCACGCTTTCCAGGAAGGAAGCTGAGGGGCTAGTTAAAGCGACCTCGGAAAGGTTGAATGTAGGATTTTGAGGGGCTAGTTAAAGCGACCTCGGAAAGGTTGAATGTAGGATTTTGAGGGGCTAGTTAAAGCGACCTCGGAAAGATTTTGAGGGGCTAGTGAAAGCGACCTCGAAGGAATTTGAGGGGCTAGTGAAAGCGACCTCGTAGGAATTTGAGGGGCTAGTGAAAGCGACCTCGGATAGGTTTTGAGGGGCTAGTGAAAGCGACCTCGGAAAGATGTTGAGGGGCTAGTGAAAGCGACCTCGGAAAGGTGTTGAATGTAGGAAGTTGAGGGGCTAGTGAAAGCGACCTCGGAAAGATTGTTGAGGGGCTAGTTAAAGCGACCTCGAAGGAAGTTGAGGGGCTAGTTAAAGCGACCTCGTAGGAATTTGAGGGGCTAGTGAAAGCGACCTCGGATAGGTGTTGAGGGGCTAGTTAAAGCGACCTCGGAAAGATGTTGAGGGGCTAGTTAAAGCGACCTCGGAAAGGTGTTGAGGGGCTAGTTAAAGCGACCTCGAAGGAATTTGAGGGGCTAGTGAAAGCGACCTCGTAGGAATTTGAGGGGCTAGTTAAAGCGACCTCGGAATGGTTTATTGTAAGAATTTGAATATAGGAGATTGAACGTGATTTTGAGGGGCTAGTTAAAGCGACCTCGGAATTAGGTTGAATGTAGGTAGTCAGGACGTAGAATTTATATATACTTGTTGAGAGAGTTTTATAAGCGGCGTGCTTATTGTTCGGTAGCAGAACTCAGTCTGAATCTAAGCTGCTGGCAGGCTCGTATTTATACAGTTCTGCGATACCTTGCTCCAGCCAATCACTAGTCATCTGGACTAGTGCGCCAATTAGAAATGGGATCCGGTTCCCGCCGGTTCACGTACTACGCTCGGTTTATTTGGCGTCCGGTTGAGTGCACCAATTAGAATTAGCTTCCGGTTCGCGTACTACGCTGAGTTTGGTTAAACGCGCGGTCTGTGCGCGCGCGCTTGGGTTATTCGCGCGGCAGTGAGTTCGCGCGGTTAGTTATGCGCATGCGTTGCGCGTCGCTTGGTTCACTGTTTCCCGCCGGTTAATGGCGTCGCTCGCCCGCGTCATAAATGCTGGTTTACACTTTAGGTAAAATAGGAGTATAATAGAATGAATATAATACTTAGTTAGAAAAGAGATAGTAAAAAATGTACGGCGGTTCGTAGCGGTACGTTACATCTCGCCGCCCGGTTTTTCTCTCGTTCCGAGAGATGTAGTTTTGTGGATTTGATTAGACGGACTACTCGTTAATGTGGAAGGTTTGATTTTCCACTTCTTCTTCTATACGTTGGAATGTACTTACTTCTTCGTTTGGCTCGAACTCCCCTCCTCTCGTGGTAGATGGTACGATCCCCGTGCCAAATAGAAATATGAATTTCCACGCGCGTTGTCGTGGATCTGAACGGGAGAGATTCTTATAAGGCTGCCAATCTATTTCCGGTACTGCGATATTTCGCAATTTCCATAATGTAGATGTTGATGGAGTTGGCGATGTTGACGGCGTTGATGGTGTTGATGGCGTTGACGGCGTTGACGGCGTTGACGGCGTTGACGGCGTTGGTGGTGTTGACGACGGCGTTGTTGGTGTTGATGGCCTTGATGATGGCGTTGTTGGCGTTGATGGCCTTGATGGCGTTGACGGCGTTGATGGCGTTGATGGCCTTGATGATATTGACGGCATTGATGGTGCTGTCGGCGTTGATGGCCTTGATGGTACTGACGGCGTTGATGGCGTTGATGGTATTGTCAGGGTTCTAACGCGCTTTAGCTTTTTGCCTGCTCGGTTTGGCATGATAAACTCTAATATTGGTTTAAATTGAAAATTGCTGAATAATGCGACTGGTTTTCAAAGGTACTCGAGATCGAATGAAGCCTGGGTTACTACCTCCCTAAAAATAATTATGATTCTCCTTACACGGTGCTATCCCCTTATTTACTTCATGTTCCCCTTATGTCTCGTGTCTTCTTTTATTAAGAATGCTTCTCTCTCTTACATTGTTTGGGGTACGGGACTCCGCGAGAGTTTGCTGTCTTACTCTATTTCTATGTCACTCTGTTTATCTGTTGTTCAGGAATGCGCGGTTTGTTTTTGTCGTTGACTCATTGACCGCGGTATATACCTATCCTTCTTTGGCTTATTCATGAAAGGTTTCTACGTAACACTAGCGTTTTCGTTCGTTGGGTTGAGGATTTGAAGGTAAGGGTTGAAAATAATTATGTTAGAATTGGAATATGTAAGGTAGAAAATGAAATTTTATTGAGGCCGTTGTTGGCCTCGCTCGTGAGCCTCCAATACATTTAAGGAAAGTCCCAGCTCAAGGGCTTCCTTGTTATTTGGACTGATGTGCATAAACGTCTCTACACAATCAGCACATTGTGCTGCCACTCCCAAATTATGAATTTGTCGAGTGCAAATCATACAATACTTAAAATTTATTAAGTTCCTGCGTAGCGTAAGTAGGTGTCGGCTTGCGGGAGTGTAGTATTTAGTGTCCTTTGCGTCCAGATTTTTATAGCACGGATAACATATCTTGCGGCGGTAAAGGTCGCTTCGATCCGTCCGATATCCAACCCATTTGTCCTTCAGGCAGACCATCTCTAATAGTCTTAGATAATGGTCCTTGTTTGCTTCCTCCTCGCGAGGACGGTGAATAAACTTTTCCTCCGGCGATTTATTTGACATTTTCTGTACCGGCACACCACGTTTTTATTTTAATAATTTGTTTTTATTTGATTAGAGTTTAATCACTTAATAAGTATGTATTTTCTGTTGTTCCTACCTTATTTTTCTTAATAGTTTCCTTATTGAACTTTTCTTTTTTCTTCTTATTTTTTTATGTGCGTCCTTTCGCTAGGATGAACTATGTCTGAATGGTTCCGTGAGTACGGTCCCCTACCACTTTTTTGATTTTGTATTTTTGCAAAATTTCTGGTGGATTACTGAAATATCCCTAGGGCCGCCATCTTTGTTTGGCGTATAGGCCTTTTTAACTCTGTCCTGATGGACAACCTTAGTTCGACGGGGGCTCACAGCTATCTTTACATTGTTGTTCTTTAAGATTTCTACGGTCGTGTATGGCCCAGTGTATTCGTCGCTAAATTTGTGCCTTTTTGGATTTAAAAGCATAACTTTCTCGCCTTTGTGATACTTAATTGATGATATTTTTCGATCGTAATAATATTTTTGGCGATATTTTGAGTTTTTTAAATTGTGTCGTCCCAATTCGCGAATATTGAACAGTTTAGTAACTAACCTATCAACAAAGTCTGGGTATGTTGCTAATGAATCGTTGGGTGTTAAACTTGATGGCTGTCTGGCCTTTCTACCGTATACTAATTCATGAGGGGTATATTTGGTGCCCTCGTGTATACTTGTATTATAAGAAAACATTGCTTGTGGTAACCACTGGTCCCATTGTTTTTCTTTGGTTATGTAATGCTTTAAATATTCAACCAAGACATGATGGCTTCTTTCCAGGGAACCGTTTGACTGTGGATGGAACGCTGAGGTTTTATACTGCCTGATGTTAAGAGTCCTTGCTAACTTTTGCATGAGAGAACTGACAAGGGAAGATCCTTGATCCGTGAGAATGGCTTTTGGGCATCCGAATTGACATATGAAATGTGTGGTGAATGCTTGAGCTATTTCCTCGCTTGTGAATGAGACTAACGGTACTGCTAGTGAGAATTTTGTTAAATTATCCTGAATGGTGAGTATATATGTTTTTCCTGCTGTTGTGAGTGGCAATGGTCCCACGATATCCATGGATATCTTGTCAAAAGCATCTAGTGGCGTATCGGTAATTACCATTGGTTCCTTAATTTTAACTCGCACTAGTTTTTTCTTTTGACAACTTATACATGTTTTAATGTGTTGCCTCACGTCCTTTTTCATATTTGGCCAATGGTATAGGTTCCTTATTCTGTTATAGGTTTTGGTTACCCCTTTATGGCCTCCTACTGGTGACTCGTGGTTTTCCTTTATTATCATTAGGCGATCCCGTTCCGATGGGACGCCTATACAAATGTATAGTGCCATTGCAGATTGTGATGCTGATATTTGATTGTAAGAACCTTAGTGTGATCATCTGTTTTAATTTTTCCCACGATATATTAATTTCTGTTTTGGGTAATGAAATTTTGTTAATGTTTTCTTGTGTTAATTTGATATATAGGTTCCTAATCATGGTGTGGTAGGCTTCTTCAGTTGGTTGATCTGGCATTACCATTCCTAAAATGGTCCGTCCTGGCTTAAGAATTTCTATAACGTTTCCTGCCTGTAGTGGCAGAGGTAAGGTAATCTTGATTTGCTCCTTATTTATAAACTCTGTGCTTTCCTCGCCTAGTGGTTTGCCGTGTATAGTGATGAATAATCCCGCGGTTTCCCTTCTCATCCATAAATGATCTGAGATTTCCTTGACCCTACCTTGAAGCAATTCTTGGTGAACTATTTTTGGTAATGTTTGCTGTTGTGGCGGAATTTGTTGTCGTGGTGATATTTGCTGTCGGTGTGATATTTGCTGACGGGGCGGTATTTGCTGTCGGTGTGGTATTTGCTGTCGGGGTGGACCGATAAATGTTTTGAACTTATTAATTGAGTCTTTCTTTATTGTTACTGGAGATATTGGTCCTGTTAATGTTCCACTAGATTCTCTCGTACAATATTTCCTTCCCCTGATTGGTGGACTATTCCTCTTGCTGCTGCTACTATTGCTAGAGTTTATTTTGGGAGGCTCTCGATAAATGTGGCTTCCCGGCACTTCCTCGTTTTCAGTGATCTCCATTATTTGATCCCAATCTTTTTGCATTGTATCAATTTCCATGCTGTGTGGGCTGCGAGGGCGGTTAAGGGTGGTTGGTTTAGGGGCTGTCGGTGGATGACCTATTTGTCCAGGAGAGGGATGAACCTCTACTGACACCTGAATGTCCTTGGGTGCCTCGGAACTACTGGTAGACACCTCCATTTCTGATCTAAATTTTTCAGTAATTCCCCTTTTCTTTTCCACCGGTTGGTTTGATGATGTGGTGGTTGTAGTTCTAAGTTTCCTTTTTAATCTCCTTTTTACCGTATACTGGGCTGGATTAAATTCGGATGACGATGATGAGGTCGATCCGTCTCCTCTTGGTTGTTTCGCGGGGTTTGGATTTGGAGATTCTGTAGCAGTGGCGGTTTGGGAACGCTCACGTTTCCTTTCCACTTGCAACGGGAGTGCGTTTACCGGATTCCGTGACAGCGCGTCTGCATTAGTATTGTACTTTCCTGGCTTGTATATTATTTTATAATTATATTCTGCGAGCTTAATTTTCCAGCGCATAAGTCTTGAGGTTGGATTAGCTAGAGTATGGAGCCATTCTAATGGTTTATGGTCCATGACCAGAGAAAAACGTTTACCGTATATGTACGTACGGAAATGCTGAACGGCGTAAATTAACGCGAGTAATTCGCGTTCGGTTGGGGCGTAGCGTGTTTCGGCATCATTTAATATTCTTGAGGCATAAGCTATTGGTAGATCTTTCCCAATTTCTCCTTGACTTAGAACTGCGCCTACTGCATAACCAGAGGCGTCTGTAGTTATAATAAAAGGCTTTTGGAAATCTGGATATTGTAGTATCGGTTCTTCGCATAATGCGTCCCGTAATGTTTCGAAAGCGGTTTGTTGTTTTATTGTCCACTCAAATCGGCGGTCTTTCCTAGTTAAGTCGGACAATGGTTTTGCAATTTTTGAAAAGTTCTTAATAAATCTCCGGTAGTATCCGGCTAACCCAATAAATTGTCTTATGTTCTTTGCTGTTTTGGGTCGTGGGAATTGTTTAACTGCCTCTAGTTTCTTCGGGTCTGGCCTGACCCCTTCTTCGCTAATAATATGCCCTAAATAACACACTTCCCTTTTTAGGAACTCACATTTGTCTGGTTGTAAACATAGGTTTGCTTCTCTTAGCCGTTTCATTAGTCGTATAAATTTAGTCGCGTGTTCTTGAAGTGAGCTAGCATAAATTACTATGTCGTCCAGGTATACAAATAGTTCTATTCCCTGTAATCCAGTTAGTACTTGGTCCATCAGCCTTTGAAATGTCGCGGGGGCGTTTTTAAGACCGAAAGGCATTCGGTTAAATTGATAATGCCCATAGGGTGTTGAAAATGCTGTTTTATGTTTGTCTTCCGGATGCATTGGTATCTGATGGAACCCTGATGCTAAATCAAATACTGAAAAGTATTTTGCGCTGCCTAACTGATCTAATATTTCTACTATATTAGGTAAAGGGTACGCGTCGCCTATTGTTCTTTCGTTTAATTGACGGAAGTCTATTACTATTCTCCAGCGTTTATTTCCTTGACTATCTTCTTTCTTGGTTACTACAAATAACGGTGAATTGTACGGAGAAGTTGAATGCTCAATTATTTTATTTTGTAGAAGTTCGATCATCTGTTTATTGATCTCCTCCTTATGGACTTGGGGATAACGGTACTGTTTGATATTTATCGGTGCCTCATTTTCTGTAATTATTCTGTGTGAGACGGCATTTGTTGCTTCTAATTTATTTCCCGGGAGGTGGAATCTGTCAGCGTACTGTTCGATTAAATTTTCGATATTAGCTCTTTCTTCTGGGTTTAGGTGATTTAGACGAAGCAGTTCTAGTACTTGGTTAACGTGGTCTGGAGATGCAGTTTCCCCTTCGAATTTTACTTCCTCGTATGGTTCTATTTCGACAGAAGGTATTTCTATCTTGATGTCCTTAGAGGATGTATTTATCGCGTATAAGTATCCTATTCCGTCATCGTTTGTGACTATGGCATTGCCCATTAGGATATTGGGGTGTACGTGTAATTTAGGAACGTATCCTGTTTTCAGGCCTGGATTTAAAATTTTTATTGGTATTTGATAACGCATTCGGCCCGGTATTGTTATTTCCCCGTCTTTAAATGGAAGTATTTCATTTCCTATTACGACACCTAGCCTGGAGTAGTCTATTGTTGCTCCGATTCCTCGGAAAAAATCTGTTCCCAAAATTCCATCCTGCGCGAGAGGCAGAGTCTTTACTACGTGGATTTCAACTACTGTGTCTAATATTTTTGTTTTTATGTATCCTAAAGTAGGTAGAGAACCCTCTGTTATTCCTCTTAGATCGTACACGACGTCGTTATAAATCTGTGTTCCTGGAGATATGGCATCTTGTTTTATTACGCTTAAATCGGCTCCCGTGTCGATCATCATTAATACTTTGTTCTGCTTAAACTCTGAACTTGTCAATGCTATGCTGGGGGCTCTCCCGATTGGTTGAAGTGTTAAGACGGCTTGCCTGCGTACGGGATTTTGAGAAGGATTTGACGATTCTTTGGGATTTAGTGAATTCTCGGATCTCCGCCTATCATTATACATCTTCTTTCTACATTCCTCGATTGTGTGTCCCTTATTTTTGCAATATCTACATTCGAGTTGTTGTGGTTTACGCGGCGCGGTATTACGTGGTGCCATTCTTGAACCAGTGTTGTGTGACGATGGCCTTGGCCCAGAACTATACGGTGTTGATCGCGACGCGGAGTTTATCTTCCGGCATTCCTGAACCGTGTGTCCTACCCTTCGACAATGATCACAGTATTTTGACTGCCAACTAATTTGCGCTATTTGCCCTACTGGGAATTTACTGCTACAGTCATTCGCTGAGTGCCCGTACCCATAACAATTTGTGCAATGTGTGGAGTGTGATAGTCCTTCCGCGATTTTATTTCTCATTAAGTTCTCCTGACATTCGGTTTCGGCTTTTATAGCAGATTCTATGGCGGTATCGAGGTCAGTGAATTCGACTGTACGCATTCGTGCGTAGATTTCTGGTTTTAAACCCGTTAAAAATGCCTTAATTGAATTTATTTCGGCGGATTGATTGTATTGTGCTACGTGTAAAGGGACCTCTATTTCGTTACAGTGTTTTAATTGTAGAAAAATCCCGGAGACTCTACTGCTATAATCTACAGTGGCTTCATTCTGCATCTGGGCTACCTTTGACATTTCTCCATATAATTGGATTGAAGAATACAGTGGTGCGAAACGAGCGTTGAGAACCTTAATTACCTCCTCTATAGTATTGTAATCCCCATTTAATATAACTCGAGAGGCTTGCCCGAACAGTTTGCATTTAATTAATTGTATTAAGCCGTATTCGGCATTCGGTGCGATCATATTTTTCGCGTTTCTACAGCATTTCGAGAATTGATGTATTGTAATGTTTCGCCCATCAAAGGCTGGAACCGTGTCTGCGGCATCGCGGATCCTAGTATGCGGTTGACGCGAATTATCCTGACTAATTTGTAGGCGTTGTAGCTCTTCTACAACTGCGTCTACCTGAGTTGGGTTGCTACCGGTTGCTCCGTCGGTAGGCATGATTGAAAAAAAATTTTCCGAAAATTGTCTGATTTAGTAAGAAGGAGTCTTGTTTTTCGCTAAGAGAGTATATTCTTCCTTGCCACACGTTTTGCGGTTTAAAGCAATTAGTATCCCACCGACTGTCACCAAAATTTTAACCTGTAACGTTCTCAAACGAGACTGAGCCGTTAGTTGCAGGCGATTCCACAAGTAGAGCGGTTTACCTGTGAAATTATGGGATTGGTTCGGGTGGCGTGCAATTAAGAAATGAATTTCACAAACGAGAGTCCTTCTTTAACAAAAATTAACAGTGTATTTATTCAATAATAAAGGTTTGACTCTTGGTCAAAAATAGAGTATATAATGTTTGAACTTAAATGGTAAGTATTATAATGAATCGACGTATTGGTCGATTTTAAAGAATACGTTTGATTTTGGTTTCGACGCTTGATCGGTAATAAAGAATACGCTTGGTTACGGTTTCGAACTAATAGGGTAACTAAGTACAGTTTAACTGTTTTGTATAATTGTTGGTATAATGATACGATACTAAATCGTATTTGAGCAATAAGTTGCTATACTTTGTTTAGATAATAATAATGACGCTAGGTCGATTTGGTAATATAATAAGAGTGTTTCTTCTGGTGCCTATGAGCTGGCCCACGCTTTCCAGGAAGGAAGCTGAGGGGCTAGTTAGAGCGACCTCGGAAAGGTTGAATGTAGGATTTTGAGGGGCTAGTTAAAGCGACCTCGGAAAGGTTGAATGTAGGATTTTGAGGGGCTAGTTAAAGCGACCTCGGAAAGATTTTGAGGGGCTAGTGAAAGCGACCTCGAAGGAATTTGAGGGGCTAGTGAAAGCGACCTCGAAGGAATTTGAGGGGCTAGTGAAAGCGACCTCGTAGGAATTTGAGGGGCTAGTGAAAGCGACCTCGGATAGGTTTTGAGGGGCTAGTGAAAGCGACCTCGGAAAGATGTTGAGGGGCTAGTGAAAGCGACCTCGGAAAGGTGTTGAATGTAGGAAGTTGAGGGGCTAGTGAAAGCGACCTCGGAAAGATTGTTGAGGGGCTAGTTAAAGCGACCTCGAAGGAAGTTGAGGGGCTAGTTAAAGCGACCTCGTAGGAATTTGAGGGGCTAGTGAAAGCGACCTCGGATAGGTGTTGAGGGGCTAGTTAAAGCGACCTCGGAAAGATGTTGAGGGGCTAGTTAAAGCGACCTCGGAAAGGTGTTGAGGGGCTAGTTAAAGCGACCTCGAAGGAATTTGAGGGGCTAGTGAAAGCGACCTCGTAGGAATTTGAGGGGCTAGTTAAAGCGACCTCGGAATGGTTTATTGTAAGAATTTGAATATAGGAGATTGAACGTGATTTTGAGGGGCTAGTTAAAGCGACCTCGGAATTAGGTTGAATGTAGGTAGTCAGGACGTAGAATTTATATATACTTGTTGAGAGAGTTTTATAAGCGGCGTGCTTATTGTTCGGTAGCAGAACTCAGTCTGAATCTAAGCTGCTGGCAGGCTCGTATTTATACAGTTCTGCGATACCTTGCTCCAGACAATCACTAGTCATCTGGACTAGTGCGCCAATTAGAAATGGGATCCGGTTCCCGCCGGTTCACGTACTACGCTCGGTTTATTTGGCGTCCGGTTGAGTGCACCAATTAGAATTAGCTTCCGGTTCGCGTACTACGCTGAGTTTGGTTAAACGCGCGGTCTGTGCGCGCGCGCTTGGGTTATTCGCGCGGCAGTGAGTTCGCGCGGTTAGTTATGCGCATGCGTTGCGCGTCGCTTGGTTCACTGTTTCCCGCCGGTTAATGGCGTCGCTCGCCCGCGTCATAAATGCTGGTTTACACTTTAGGTAAAATAGGAGTATAATAGAATGAATATAATACTTAGTTAGAAAAGAGATAGTAAAAATGTACGGCGGTTCGTAGCGGTACGTTACACGATTGTTCAACAAACCTAGCGGGAAAAACAATATTTTCATCGCTAGATTTATACAGAGCATATAATCAGATTCCTATGGCGCCCGAGGACGTGGAAAAGACGGCAGTTATCACGCCATTCGGATTGTTCGAATATGTATATATGACGTATGGCTTGAGGAACGCGGCTCAGTCTCTCCAGAGATACGTCGATCGCGCTTTGGGAGATTTAGACTTTGTATTTGTATATATTGATGACATTCTTGTGTCATCATCAACGCCGGAAGAGCATGTTGCGCACTTACGCACCGTGTTCAAACGGTTGAAGGAATTCCATCTTAGATTAAATATCGGGAAATGCGTAATGGGGGTCGCAGAAATTGAATTTCTGGGCCACCTTATAAATCGCGACGGTATTCGCCCTACCACAAAAAAGTGGAGGCGATCGCGAGCTTTCCTAAACCAAAAAATATTGTGGAGCTGCGTAGATTCTTAGGTATGCTAAATTTTTATCGGCTTAGTATCCCTCAAGCCGCGTCCGAACAAGCACCGCTTAACGCGTACCTTAAAGATTCGCGTAAAAACGATAAGCGTGAAATAAGTTGGACCGACGAGGCGGAAAAGGCTTTCGAGAAGGCGAAATCCAGCCTTGCGAAGGCTGCCCTTTTAGTCCACCCTCGGGCGTCGGCGGAAACACGGATTATCACGGACGCATCGGACGTCGCAATGGGCGCAGTCCTGGAACAATGCTCCGTGCCTGGCAAATGGGAGCCGTTAGCATTCTTTTCTAAAAAACTATCGTCCGCGCAGAGAAAATACAGCGCGTACGACCGTGAACTCACGGCCGTGTATGAGGCAGTGAAATATTTCCGATACTTTATCGAGGGACGAGATTTCAAGGTCGTGACAGATCACAAGCCCCTGGTCTATGCATTTATGCAGCGCGCCGAGAAGGCGTCGCCGCGCCAGGTGCGTCAATTGTCTTACATCGCGCAATTTACAACGCGGATTGAATTCATTCCGGGAACCGACAACGCGGTCGCGGATTCACTTTCGCGAATCGAGTCATTAAGGTTACCCCTTGAAATAAACCTAAAAGAGCTTGCCGAGCAGCTGGAGGCTGATTTAGAGCTAAAACAGCTCTGCAAGAATTCTAACCCACCGTTAAAATTTATAAAAATCCAATGGGGCCCGGCTCATACTACGGTATTCTGCGAGATGTCGGGAGAATCCATTCGTCCGTATATTCCTGGATCGCTGCGGGAAAGAGTATTTAACATGTTTCACAAGCCCGCGCATCCGAGCGCCAAAATTACTGACCGGGTAATACGTCAAAGATACGTGTGGCCAGACATGCATCGCGATGTTACGCGATGGTGCAAAGCATGTCTGGACTGCCAACAATCAAAAATATCGCGGCACGTTCGTCGCATTCCGGAGCAGTTCGTGGCTCCAGATGGGCGTTTTGACCATGTACACATGGACATTATCGGTCCATTGCCGCGGTGCAATGGATTCAGTTATTGTTTGACCATGTTAGATCGGTTCTCGCGATGGGTAGAGGCCGTGCCTCTAGTCGAAACGTCAGCTCAGACTGTAGCAAGAGCATTTTTTGGTGTGTGGATTTCCCGCTATGGGTCTCCAAAAATTTTAACCACGGACCAGGGCGCTCAATTCGAATCGCGTCTTTTTACAGCTCTTCTAGCGTTAGTAGGTACCGAGCGAATACGTACTACCGCTTACCATCCAGCGTCTAATGGAATGTTGGAACGATGGCATCGCGTGGTAAAAGCCGCGCTTATGTGCCACAGCGACAAAGATTGGACTCGAGTTCTCTCTACAGTCCTGTTAGGGCTGCGCTCACACGTTCGTGTTGACACCGGTGCGTCTCCAGCAGAATTTCTGTTTGGTACAACTCTATGCCTTCCGGGAGAATTTTTCTTACCGGATGACTTGACACCGGATCCGAACATATTTTTGGAGGAATTTCGAGAGTACATGCGGCGGGGTACGACCGGTGCCCGTAGCTCATAACTACAAAAAGCGCGCATTCTTTTTCAAGGAGTTGAAGGTTTGCATGCATGTATTTTTAAGAAACATGGCTAAAAAAGCGTTAGAGCGTCCGTACTCTGGTCCCTATAAAGTTATCAGACGAATTTCCGAATCAATCTACGAGATACTAATAAACGGTTCGCCGCGAAGTGTCCCTACGGATTTACTAAAACCAGCATATTCGGTATTGGAAGTCCCCGATGATTCACCGTCGGATCTGGCGGGTCCGTCGGAGGACAAGTCGGCGCCCTCGAATGCGTCGTCACAACCCGTATTGAAAATGTATGCGAGAAAGAAGGTAACGTTAGCACCTGGCACGAAACTATCATAAAAATTGCCAATCTCGTTTACGTCAACGGAAAATGTAAATAATGTATACAGGGTGTCCCAAAAATGTCGCGTTTCCTTGAAAGGGGTGATTCGGGGGTGATTTGAAACAACTTTTTCCTTAGCGAAAATATTGTCCGAAGCTTCGTTAAGGAGATATTAACCAAAAACCCCGACCAATGAGAGCGCGCGCCTTCCGCTCCAGCTCCCGCGGTAGCGTTGGCTACGCGGTAGGCGACCGCGCTTGTACTACGAACGTACAAACAAGCAAGTCGGCATGCATCGAAGGAAACCGCGTTACACAGTTTTTTTTAAAGCAGAATCTTAAATAAGAATAATTTGAAGTAAGAGGACAAGAAGTACGTAAATTTTGTTTTTAAATAAGGCATAAACGAAAAGGTAACGTAACAGAAAATATACGACAAGTGATCGTAATTCGTTATTGAGGTAAAAATCCGTAGTTTAACAACGGCCAACACAACTAAATTTAAAAAATAATATTAGGTGTACGAATAAATTCTTTCCGACTGGAATTTCTACCGCGGTGGTATTCAGAAGCTGCCAGAAAAATGGCAAAAGGTAATTAACAATAATGGAAATTATTTCGATGATCGAGTTGTTTTCATATTTTTTAAATCGAACCGTTATTGTACCCTAAAATCGGAAAGAATTTATTTCTACACCTAATAATCACCAATAAATTAAACAAAACTCACCCTTTCGGACATTCCTTTCCTTGCTATCCTACCCTTTTCGAAAACCTGTGTCACTAGGCCACTGTACCGATCCTGGTCATCGGCGTCCAGTGCTCAGCTGATCGCAGGGTCAATGTACCGAATATTCACTTCACTGCACGGCTACTAACACTGTTCACTTAATTTATGTTTCACGGAACGTGTTGTTCTTACGTTACAAAAATTGGTGGCCCCGGCAGGGGCCGATTACTGTTAATTACTGGGACGAGATTACTACTATTACCCGGCGAAAAGAAGATTCGTGGCAGACGGTCTCGGGCTGTGCAGTCCGCTGCTGTGACGAAGAGATTGAACGAAACATATCGAGACCGAGTGGGATAGAGCGATATGACCGACGATCGTCTAAACAAAACAATAGCGTAGGCTACAGATCGCTCTATCCCACTCGATCTCGTGTTTCGTTCGATCTCTTCGCCGCGCGGTGCGACAATGTATGTGGCAACTTCAGCCAATAACCAAAATACGTGTGCCCCGTCTGTAAAAGTGTGCTCAAATAGGTGACGCGACCAATCGTCATAGCAGCGGACTGCATAGCCCGAGACCGCGTGCCAGGAGTCTTTTTTCGCCGGGTAATAGTAGTAATCTCGTCCCAGTAATTAACAGTAATCGGCCCCTGCCGGGGCCACCAATTTTTGTAACGTAAGAACAACACGTTCCGTGAAACATAAATTAAGTGAACAGTGTTAGTAGCCGTGCAGTGAAGTGAATATTCGGTACATTGACCCTGCGATCAGCTGAGCACTGGACGCCGATGACCAGGATCGGTACAGTGGCCTAGTGACACAGGTTTTCAAAAAGGGAAGGATAGCAAGGAAAGGAATGTCCGAAAGGGTGAGTTTTGTTTAATTTATTGGTGATTATTAGGTGTAGAAATAAATTCTTTCCGATTTTAGGGTACAATAACGGTTCGATTTAAAAAATATGAAAACAACTCGATCATCGAAATAATTTCCATTATTGTTAATTACCTTTTGCCATTTTTCTGGCAGCTTCTGAATACCACCGCGATAGAAATTCCAGTCGGAAAGAATTTATTCGTACACCTAATATTATTTTTTAAATTTAGTTGTGTTGGCCGTTGTTAAACTACGGATTTTTACCTCAATAACGAATTACGATCACTTGTCGTACATTTTCTGTTACGTTACCTTTTCGTTTATGCCTTATTTAAAAACGAAATTTACGTACTTCTTGTCCTCTCACTTCAAATTATTCTTATTTAAGATTCTGCTTTAAAAAAAAACTGTGTAACGCGGTTTCCTTCGATGCATGCCGACTTGCTTGTTCGTACGTTCGTAGCACAAGCGCGGTCGCCTACCGCGTAGCCAACGCTACCGCGGGAACTCGGGCGGAAGGCGCGCGCTCTGATTGGTCGGGGTTTTTGGTTAATATCTCCTTAACGAAGCTTCGGACAATATTTTCGCTAAGGAAAAAGTTGTTTCAAATCACCCCCTGAGTCACCCCTTTCAAGGAAAACCGACATTTTTGGGACACCCTGTATAGTACAATGGCGCGTGGGCGCTGGGCGAAAGCGGTCGCGTGAACAGAAACTGTCCGAAAAGGCGGCGCAAGGGCGCTGGAAAAACGGTTGTGCGTGCTCGTGCTTATCCTCGCTGAGGTGGATTTCGAACTAACGGTCGCCGGGCGAGCGCTCCGAAAAAGATCGTTGACATCAACAACGCAATGTCAACGGGCCTCAGCTGACTCATCAGCTGTTGCGATGAGTCAGCGGGCGCACGATTGAAATCGCGACGCGGCTCGCTTCTTGCGGCCGCAACAGTGTAAATATTGTAAATAGCGAGTAGACTTAAGAGTAGCGATAAGGAATAGGATAAGGTCATAGAGTAAGGTAGAATGTAAGAATGTAAAGATAGGGATGGGCGGTAAAGGGGAAGGATAAATTGTAGAAACTTGTAACCCCAAGGGGGACAATAAAACCATACATACATACATACATACATACTTTGTTATTGTTCCTACGTATACAAAAGTGTGTTAGGATAATTATTTCGGCGATCTGAAAACCTCAATTCTCTACATGGTAGCAGAGCGTGGTTGCCGAATTTTAAGGTTATGAAGTCACGTGTAGCCGGAAGTGAATACACAGAAATTGATACAAAGCAATTGAAAGTAAATCCCGAGGAGGTAAGCGAAGATATAAAACGAATCAAGATGCCAAAGGACGATGAAATAAAATTTCAAATATTTAATGGATGTGATTACAAGATATGGAAGAAAAGAATATTATTGTGTTTAAAATGGAAAAAGTGTGATGAACCGGCAACTCCAGAGAAAATGGAAACAGATACGCAAATCGACTGGGATGAAAAGAACCTAAAAGCGATGAACTACATCTACTGTAGTATAACAAACGAACAATTGGAATTTGTTGGCGACCTCGATACTGCTATAAAAATAATGAATAAATTTGATGAAATGTACATGAAAGAATCAACAACACTATAGATTTGCTTAAGAAACAGACTCAACAGGATGAATTTGAAAGATTTTGAAGAGTCAAGTTCTTTTTTTACAGAGTTTGGAAAAATAATAAACGAGTTAAGAAGTGCTGGTGTAAAAGTGAGTGATCGAGAAAAACTCGACTATATGTTGCAAACGCTACCAGATTCATTGAGTTATGTCACATGTTTAGAAATTGTACAAACACGTGCAAAGGTGGTTCCAGTGGTGGGGCGCAATGGCAAGGAGGTGCGCATCAGCCGCAACTGCTGCCTGGGTCACATCAGCAGTCACAGCAGCACAGAGGTCGCGGCAGACGAGGTTTTGATCAACGAGGACAAAGACATGGTCAACGAGGACGAGGTTATGGTCAACAAGCACAAGGCAGAGGCTGGCAGCCGCGCTACGACGGGGCCGGTCAACACGACGCGAGCTATTCGTACAGCGAGGGCTACGACGTACAAGGAACTGGATCTTTCTTAACGCAAATAAAGCGCGACAATATTGGCATGTGTAGACTAAGATTGTTTACCCATAAGTAGGTTTAAGTTACGCACCTACATGCGCGTGTATGACGTAATGTAGCCAGGATCTGGCAACGCTGCTAGACCCGAACAAGGAATAAAACGGTTCTCGGAGTGACCGCTCAGATCGCTCTGAGATTACACAGCAACGTGTCGTAGTAAAATCCTTAGTATCAGAATCCCCAAAATCAAGAAGAACAAGCTAAAAAACCAACAAATGGTAGCAGAGCGTGGTTAAATTTCACGGGCATTATTTACCGGAACGGTAAGAAAAGTGAGTGCCGAAAACGCGACAAGATCAAGGAAAAAGTAAACGAAGTAGTGAGTGAACACGTGGCGTCATGGAACATTCAGGAAGCCAACAGTCCGTGACGGGTTTCCAGATCCCGAAACTAAACTCGGAAAATTATCATGAGTGGAGACAAAACATTAAATATTTATTAATGGATCGGGCGCTCTATGGTTTTATTGGTGGAACCGAAACCGATCCCGGAAATAGCGACACAAAGAAGCTACAGGACTATAGAGTCCGACGCAATAAAGCTATGGCGACGATTTGTCTAACAATGGGACCGGCACAAAGGAAGATAATTACCAATGAAATGGGACCGATAAAAGCCTGGGAAGCACTAAAAATGTGTTATGAACCCAAAAGTAGGGCAAGAGTTGCGGCTTTAAGAAGGATCTTCTATAACATGAAAATGGAAGAAGGAGAGCAAATGACGTTGTATTTAGCAAAATTGCGTCACGCGGCCACGGAACTACGAGACGCTGGTCTCCCCGTCGAAGATTCGGAAATCGCCTACCAAATGCTAGACAACCTTCCAAAGGCATACGAAGAAGTAATTCAATTTCTGTACCAGTTGGACGACAAACAATTCACATCGCAAAAGGTGAGTGAAGCTTTATTATCAGAGGCTCATCGCATAGAACATTGCAAAATTAATCAAGTAGAAGAGAAAGAATATTCAGCCGCGTTTGCCGTTCCAAGCGACATGCAATCGACAAGGTCGCCGAACAAAAACAAATTCGGTCGTTACAAAGGGGGGCCGAAGCCGAGGTCAGACTGGAACAATGAAAAACAGCCGCGATCGGCGGAAACACGCATTTGCTTCGCATGTGGTATCGCGGGGCACCTTGCATCGGACTGTAAAATTAAAAGAAAAAACATAGATAAGGGCTTCCAAAAGGGAAAAAACTTCCGTAGTGGCACATGTTTTGTAGCTGCAAATTTAGTTGACAATAATCAAAACTGTGGAAATGAGTGGACCATTGACAGTGCAGCATCTGATCATTTTACAAACGATATAAATTTTTTTAAAAATTTTGTTGAACAGCCCAAAGCTGGAGCACTCGTTGCAGAGGGCACAAGTGAAGTGCTGTGATATGGTCAAGTCGACCTAACCATAGGGACTCAAGACGGCACTAGAGAACTGACACTAAAGAAGGTATACTACGCCCCCAACACGAGAAGGAACCTGATATCGGTTGGGTTGATGGATCTAGCAGGATTCAAACTGTACTTCTATCAAAAAAGGGTGAACATTAGGTTGCTCAGTGGGAAAAATTTCCTGAACGTCCCCTTAAAAAACAGGATGTATTCGTTTGAAGCAAAAGCGAGGAAGTCAGATAAAAGGGATTACACGGAGTCAAATACAATAGAGCGAGCAAATTCCGATTGGGACAAAGAAGATGTGATGAATTGGCATTCAAGATTCGGGCATCAAAACATTGGAAGCCTGATAGACCTGCAGCGCAGAGACGGAGTCTATGGACTGGAGAACATGAAGGGGACTGAAAAATGCTGTACCCCGTGCCAAATGGGGAAGACTACGAAGGCATCGCACAAGAAGATAAATGGACCAGTATCGAGGGAAGTCCTAGACCTCGTGCACCTCGGTCGTTTGGGGACCATCAGCAACAACGTCCCTAGGAGGGGCAAAATACTTCCTCTCAATCATCGATGACTATTCTAGGTACACAATGGTGTACACCATGAGCAGGAAGAGCAACGTTTTTAACTGTTTCAGAGAATATTTAGCAGACGTTGAGCGGCAGAAGGGAAAGAGGTTGAAGGCAATCCGAAGCGACAACGGTCTCGAATTCTGTTCCAAGGAGTTTGAAAATTTTCTGACGACCAGGGGAATTCGAATACAACGCAGCAACACCTATTCTCCGGAAATGAATGGGGTTGCCGAGCGGTTTAACCGAAGCGCAATTGAAAGCGTCCGCGCGCTGCTAATAGAATGTAAATTATCGAAAACATTATGGGCCGAACTATTACATACTTACGTACATGTCAAAAATCGCTTCCCACATAAAGGTGTCGGAGGTAAAATCCCTTATAAAGCGTGGACCAATAAAGATTTTTCAGTAGGTTATTTAAGGAAAATGGGGAGCCTCGTATTCGTTCACGAGAAAGGTAAGATTAAGAGTAAACTCGAGCCAAGAGCAAAAATGGGAATACTAGTCGGGTACGCCTTCAGAACGAGAGGTTACAGGATTTGGTTTCCCAATACCAGGTCGGTAATAGAAAGCAAACACTTAAAGATTTTTGAAAAAGAGAACGGTATGGAATGGTTTCAAAAAACGAAAAATAAAAATTGGGGTCATGAGATAAGTGCGCTTAACGAACAAGACTTTGATTATACAATTCATAATGATTTTGATGTAATTACTAATGGCTTCGATGATAGTTTGGCAGAGTCGGAACGCGAATGCAGCGTTGAGGTCCCGGAAAACTCAAAGGATAGCGAACCAAGTGTCCCAAATCCTTCAAATTGGGAGAGACAAGTCAAAATTAGGGAAAAGGGGACAATGGCAGGTAGGGCGGATGCCACCTACACAACAGAGAGCGGTAAGAAGCTAAGATGTTATAAAAATATAAAGGACTATTGCCGCCAACATGGAATCGGTTACAAAAGGGGGGGGTTTCTGTTTTGCCGAAAACAATGAAAACGTCGAGAGTGAACACCCAGGCGAGATTGGTGAAGAGCTGTGTACATCTCAGGATGAAAAAGACAGAACATTAGAAGCAAATTATCTCGAGATGGCGGTTCCAAAGTCATACAAGGAGACACAGAAATCAAAGGACCGAGAACAATGGAGTAAAGCCATGGGAAAAGAATTACAGGCAATCAAGAGTCGAGACGTCTATGAATTAGTAGATAGACCTACCGGAAAGTTAATAGGGAGCAAATGAGTTTTCAATATAAAAAGGGACAGTTCAAACGAAGTTAAAATTTTCAAAGCGCGCTTAGTAGTGCAGGGTTTCAAACAACAATACGGTGTTGATTATGATACGACATATAGCCCAGTGGTTGATTTCACAATAGTAAAATTACTATTTGCGGTTCTAGTAGACAAATAAAAATGGATCCATAGACATCTCGACGTAAAAAACGCGTATTTATATGGGTCACTAAACGAATGTGTGTATCTCGAACAACCGGAAGGTTGGGTGGAAGAAGATGCAAACAAGGTTTGGGAATTAAAGAAATCCTTGTACGGCTTACACCAATCAGGGCACAATTGGTACAAAGAGAATCCCAGAAAAGCTAGGGTTCGAAAAATTAAAGCGTACGAACTGTGTATACAAATTCGGGAACGACGCGGTAATAGCAGTATACGTTGGTGATTTTGCGGTATTTGCGAGGAATAACTATGTAATAAAAAGAATAGTGTCAATATTACAAAAGGAACTAGAAATGAAGGATCTGGGAAAAATTCGCAGGTTCCTCGGTGTAAATTTCGTGATTAAAGATGGGAAGGTATATCTTAACCAAAGAGATTATATTCACAACACAGCTCATGAATTCTGTGCGACAAATGTAAAGAGATATGTTCCAGTGCAAGCAGGAACGGACATACTAAAACCCCGCGACGGAGAAAAAGTAGACGAAAGAAAATATCGCGGATTAATCGGAAAACTACTGTTCGTAGCAAATCGAAGTAGGCCAGACGTGTTGTTTGGAGTAATCGCACTCTCGCAGTTTTCGTCTGATTCAACCCTCTACCACTGGAACATGCTTCTGCAAATACTCGAGTATTTATATACTACAATTGAGTATAACGTAAACTTATCAGACGCTGATGAGTGCAATTTAATGGGGTTTAGCGACGCGAGCTGGGCCTCCTATAGTGTGGACAGAAAATCCTTTTCTGGACATATATTTTTCTTGGGGGATATTCCTCTGTGCTGGAAGTGTTCCAAGCAGAAATGCGTTGCATTGTCCACCATGGAGGCCGAGGTCATAGCGCTATCAGAAGCAGCCAAGGTGGCAAAATGGCTATGAAACGTTATGAGAATAAGCATATTCTCACCGCTGGGCACATGCGTCGCCTGGTAAATTCCGAACCGGTAGCTAAGGGACGTTCTTCGGATCTCAAGCGTCTCCTCGACGACTTCGCTCAGGCGAGAGAGTCGCTGTCGGCTTTAGGTAACCCCGTGGCAGAATGGGACGACTGGTTTGTGTTTCTGTTCACCGAAAAACTGGATCCAGCTTCTCGATTGGCTTGGGAAGTCACCTTCACTGACCGCTCAACCTGTCCCAGCTACGCTGCAGTCGAAAACTTTTTCGAAACGCGTGTCCACGCTCTATATGCTTCTCAGTAGTTGGAAACGGCGGCGTCCTCCAATCAGCGGGAAAAGACTGGGGGATCGAAATCTCCGTCTACCCGGACGCGTACTGCGTTGCCAGTTAAGGCGAGTGCGCCTTCAAAAGGGCGAAAGTCGATGCGCCAGTGCCCTCTGTGTCAAGGAGCAGACAATTTAAATTACTGCCCGCAGTTCAAGGGAATGAACGCGCGGGATCGTAAGGCACAGGCGAGGAAGGTAGGAGTCTGTATTTCGAGTTTGAATGCTGGGCACTTCGTGGCGGACTGCCCTTCGTCCTTCCGCTGTCTGCTGTGTAGTAAGGAGCACCATACTCTCTTGCACGAGGCGTTCGTGCCTGGTGAAAATAAGGAGTCAGGCAGCATCCCTCCTCAAGGAATTTCCACGACCTCGGCGTCAGTGAACTCCATTTCTGCCAAACGTCTGGTACTGTTGGCGACGGCTCGAGTGGGGCTGGTAGCCCACAATGGCCATTCGATTTCGGTGCGAGCGCTCCTGGATCAAGGCGCCGACGGGTCCTTCGTTAGTGAATGGGTGGCGCAGGCCCTTCGCCTGAAGCGAAGACCCACATATGTCGCGCTCTCTGGATTCCAGGGTAGGAGCGTTGGAGTCGCCAGGCATGAGGTCGAGGTGATCTTGACCTCGGATTCCGATCCATCATTCAGTCTTCCTATCAACGCGCTGGTGACCCGGGAGGTGATACCTCCGACGCCCTTGCGGCTGGCATCGAAATTTGACTGGGCCCACCTTAGGGAACTTCAACTAGCTGACGAAGATTGTTTCACTCCAACCAAAGTCGACGTTTTGCTGGGAGCAGATGTCTGCTACGCTCTGATGGGAGAGACTCGTCAGGGACCCCGAGGTATTCCCTCAGCCACACATACGCCGTTTGGCTGGGTCGTCTTCGGCCCAGTATCCGAAGAGGATGTAGATGCGACGTCAACGTCGCGAAAGGTGCTTCACACGCGAGTGCAGGACACGCTCGAGTTCGATCTTCGCCGGTTCTGGGAGCTGGAGGAATTTCCGGACACTGCCCCAGGAGATTCCGAAGACACTTGGTGCGAGTCCACGTTCTTGTCCACCCACTAACGGGACGGGACAGGAAGGTACATGGTCCGCCTTCCCTTCCGTCAAAACACCGTTTGCCTTTTGGGAGCCTCCAGGCCGGCGACTCTGCGCACGTTGCTGAGCAACGAAAGGCGTCAACAGAAGGATGAACGTCTTCGTGGCAAGTATGCTGACTTCTTGCACGAATATTTGCAGCTTGGACACATGGAACCTGCAACTGGGGAGTTGAGTTCAACGTGTCCGCATTATTACCTTCCTCACCATGCGGTGTGGAAAGGTGAGGGCGCTGACAGCAAGATCCGAGTCGTATTCAACGCGTCCTGTGCGACGTCTTCGGGGAATTCTCTGAACGACCTCCTGATATCTGGCCCAAAATTGCAGTCAACGCTGTGGAGCGTTCTGTCGAAATGGCGCTTATTCCAGTTCGCCTTTTCTACAGACATTGTAAAAATGTTCAGACAAGTTCTAGTTCACCCGGATGACCGGGACTGGCAACGAATTCTGTGGCGCTCGACCCCAGAAGGTCCTATGGAAACGTATCGGTTGGTCAGAGCTCGGTAGTTGTACATACCGTGCAGAAAGTACCCCAAAACGAACTCTTTTTACGATACTCCTCGTTTACGCGTCTATTACGTGTTACTGCTCTACTCCGCCGGTTTGGTTTTAACTTGAGAACAGCTGATCGACGACGATCCGGGTCTCTCTCCTCTGTCGAGTTGTCTGATGCACGAATTTTGCTCTGCCACCTCAGTCAGCTGGACACACTTTCTCCGCCGAGTTCAACGAACTAAGCAAGGGAAGGCCAGTCAAGATGTCCTCCCCTCTGTCTTCTTTAAATCCATTTCTGGACCAGTTTGGGCTGCTCCGTGTTGGAGGCCGACTGGGTCGAGCTGAGCTCTCGGCTGACTACAAGCATCCAGTGATCATCAGTCGGCATTCTACCCTGGCTGTATTGCTAGTGGGACACGCCTATCTGGCTACTTTGCATGGGGGTTTTACCCTCACTCGCTCTTTTTTAGGACAAGGGTATTGGATTCCCCAGAATCGGAATTTGATAAAACGGATCACTCGGAGCTGTCTCCGGTGTCTGAGATTCCGAGGCGCTACTGGACAGCAGCAACTGGGTGAACTTCCTGCCGCTCGGCTGGAACCTTCCAAGCCCTTTCTGAGGAGTGGGGTGGATTATGCCGGACCCATCATGGTGTGGACCACCAAAGGACGGGGCCACAAGGCCTACAAAGGCTATTTGGCTATCTTTGTGTGCCTGTGCACCAAGGCAGTTCATATTGAGGTCGTGTCGGACCTTTCCTCTACCACTTTTATCGCGTCTTTTCGCAGATTTGTCGCAAGACGAGGACATTGTGCGGAGCTTCTCAGTGATAATGCTACCACATTTCGAGGAGCCGACAAGGAGCTGAGGAGCCTTTTTTGGAGAGCCTCGGATTTCTTCAAGGAGGTCTCCGAGATCATTGCTACGGACGGGACACATTGGTCTTTTATTCCGCCTCATTTACTCACCTCATTTCGGAGGGTTATGGGAGGCTGCGGTGAAGTCTGCGAAGTACCACTTGCGACGTATCATCGGGGACACCACTTTGACTTATGAAGAACTTTCAACACTGACGTGTCAAATCGAGGCTTGCCTCAATTCAAGGCCCCTTACGTCCTTATCCGACGACCCGTCTGATTTGTCTCCTCTGACTCCAGGACATTTCCTTGTTGGAGCGCCATTGGTCTCCATCCCTGAGCCGAGTTCCTCTGCCTTACCGGTTCACGGAATGACAAGATGGAAACTGCTGTCTAATTTACGTGATCATTTTTGGCACAGGTGGACGAACAAATATCTGCATCAACTGCAGCAACTTCCAAAATGGCCTAGGCGTAAGGCCAATTGGAAGGTCGGGATGCTGGTACTGGTCAAGGACCAATTGCTCCCCCCGACGAAGTGGCCGCTGGCCAGGATTCTGGAGGTCCACCCAGGCAATGATGGTCTGGTACGCGTCGTCACCATCCGTACCGCTACCAAGACAGCGATTCGCTCCATCGGAACTTTGTGCCCGTTACCCGACGGGACATCAGCTGACTCGTCTACGGATGTCATCGACCTCCCGCATCCCTGAGGGCCCAGGACCACGGTCCGATACGCTGCTCGTCACGGCGGGCGGCAGGGGTGCCGATTGAGCCATGCCCTTGTCGGGACTCACTCTGGTGGATGAGCGCATTGACATCAGGCACTCGGGAGTGCCGAATGTTCAACACCGAACTCTGCGGTCCTTATGTATTCGTTTTCTTTTCTTGTTTCGTCGTCGTGCCCTCGGACGAGGCGGGCGGCATGTTCGGAACGATTTCCGAAGTCCGCTCTGTAAATATTGTATATATGTTCTGATTTTACTCTTAAGCCTTGTACATATTCAACTTTCTATTTTAAACTGCGCGGGCCAACGATGGGACTGGATGCCTGCTCTCGTCGATTCCGTGATTCGGGTGGACCGAGTAGCTCGGGTCGCGGGATCGGCGAGGGGGGCGACCGAACCCGACCGGTGGCTCGCGAATTCCACCGAGGCCTTCTTCTTTGCGTTAATGCGCGTCTTCGCTCTCGCGGTCTCGTTACCGATAGTCAATGGACTATTGTGCACGTGTGTGCCGGTGCTTCTGTTTAACTTCTTGTGCTCGCACGCGAGTGTTCGCGTGCGGATTTACGAGTTTGTTACAAATCGCGTTGACTCGCGTCGGCCCGCAAGTTTGATCTTGTGAGACCCACGTTTAACCGCTGCGTTAAGCGAAACGTGATTTTGTAAAACTGTGCCACCACGTGCTTTGCTGGCGGCCATTAAAAGCTAGACTCGATCCAACCATCCAAACAGTGTGACGGCATTTTTCTCTCCTTGATCACAGCGAGAGCAATCTCTGAAAGAGTTTTAGAGAACTTTACGCTCAAATTACAACGATACCGAGTTCAAAAATTTAGTGCGCACTGAGATTTCGTGAGAATTCGAGACGAAATGTTAAGTGAGTAGAAGTGAATAGGAAGTGATAGAGATAGTAATCGAAGAAAAGAAATGTGAGTAAAAGAATCAAAGAATAAATTAAATTAATAAATCGAGAAGATTAATAAAGTGAGATTATTTTTTTTATTTTAAAAGCATGCCAGTTTACCATTCCCTTGCATTCCGTCCCACTGAAATGGACGAAGAATATTATGGGCCATGGGAAGGGATACTGCCGGAAAATTATCCCACGATCTATTTGAAATTGATGCGGCTGGTCTGTCTGCAGTGGCAGGGTTTAATTCATAAAGATCGATATGATTTTTTTAAGAGAAAGATTCGCCAAAAGTGCTACGAACGGCTTCCGGAAAATCACAGATTTTCTTACCCCCAAACCTTCAATCATCTCCTCACCCGAGAAACAAGTGCTCTGGCGTATCGTGATTGCAAGTTCTGTAATGCAACTTTGTATACAGTATATTACGCGCGCCGGTGCCCCGAATGTGTAGAGGCACATTTTAATTTCGATGAAGAGGGTGAGGATGAGGAGACCCTCCGCCAGGGAGGAGCATTAAATGTAATTACCGAATGGTAATTACAAAATGAAAAAAAATCGTGTATTTCATTTTCCTTCCAAACTGCGTAGCGAATCTCGGTATCAATCCCGTCAATAGGGAAGAAAAAAGGGGTCGCGAGAGAACAGGTCGCGAAGATAGGAGAACAATACCGAAATTGTGCACAGATTAGCAATCGACAGCGATCAGTACGGATCAGTTTGGCGATTGATAGCAAAGTATTTTTCACAAATTTCAAAACTCAAAATCGTTATAATAATGACGAATCGTCGTGCGGGCACAAAAAGAATAAAAACAAAAAGAATAGAAACTCAATGGAAGAAATTATGGAAAATAGATGTAGCGGCTTCGGCGCTAGCTCGTTCGCTTGAAGAGCGGGCTATTTTACCGCTATGCGTTGGAGGCTCGGGTTTCCCCCCGTGTTCCTGGGTGAGTCAGGCTATGGCCACACTACGCATCTGGCAACCAGACTTGCCCAGATAAGGGATTTTCGGCGTGCGGACGCGCTTTTCACGCCAAAATTTTCCGCGGGTTTTCGGCGTCGCTTGAGGGACGCGTCCCTCTGAGAGGGCTGTATGAATAGCCTCCAGAGGTGACGCTCGCCCTCACTCTGTTGGAACTCGCGCTAAAGTGTAAACCGTATTGAACGTTTATCCGAGTTACGCCGTGAATCATCTTCTCTAAAATAAATAGGAGTATGGTGATAGAGACCTTAGTTTTAATATTCTTTTCACCCATCATATATATTCCTCAAATCAACTGGTGCGATTATGTAAATTTTAATCCTTCTGACCCTCGACAACGAGCATGGAAGTACATCTTTCTCTTCGGCTCTGGACATGTACCACCCTCCAACTACTGGAAAGAGGTTAACTATGGACGACGATGTTCAAAGACTCCAATACATGGACGAGAAAATCGACAGCCCAAACCCTCCATTTGACCCTTTTGAAAATACCATTCCCCAAGACCCTATCTCTCGAGGACGAGAGATTACACCGGGCGGCGAAGTGTAACAAACCCCCAAAAATGCCCTTTTCTTTTTCTCATTAATAAACATAATTAATAATCACCATAATACTTATATTCTTATTATTCTTACTTTTATAAAGCGTGTTAGCATTAATATTAATATTAGCTCAGAGTACCGCGAGCCGCGAGTGCAATGAAAGAGAGAATCGAGTGTTGAGGAGTGAGAGAATTGAACGCATGCGCGATCCTCAGTCTATCGGCGGATCGGCGAAAGCAAGGATCGAGAGCAGAGAAGTGTGCAGAGCAATAAGTGGGAGAACCGAGCGTTCTACGCGCGCCTGCGCATTAACCAGTCGCTCTGTAGGCCGACTGGAGAACGGACCATGCGAGCGCAGAATTATCAACGCGTAATAGTCGAACTCCGTTCCTATTGGTGCGCTCCCAGTATCCAGAATATGTATAAATACGGGCACGATAGCCCAGAGAGCATTCATTCATTCATTCGAATTCAAGCATTCGACTCCAAGCATTCAATGCAATTTATTCAATTCGACTCATTCAAGGCATATAAGGAACATTTAAGGCTAATAGTCGATCCCAACATAAATTAATGCTCCAACTTTGGAAGCCGCTTTGTAGACCCCTCGGTTCTGTTGAGCATTCCAAACAAGGCCATTGTCGCCAGGTTTGATGAGACGTTCCAGCCTTGGAAGCTGCCTTGTAGGCCCCTTAGTTTGATGAAGCAAAGTTATTAATTATTATTCTCAGTTTAGTAATATTACTCCCGAGCAACGTGGGAGCGAGATTATTCCAAGTGGAAAAATCTGCCCTTGACGAAACGGAGAAACAATTAAGAATGAATCTCAACTTAAACATATTCAAATCCTAAATCCTAAGTTATTACCTAATTCCAAAATCTTTCTACATCGACCAAAAGAGTCACTATCTATAAGCTAACTCCTAGATCCATAAGCTAATTCCTTCAATCGACTAAGACGTCGCTATTAGACATTTAAGTTACTTTACTTCAAATCAATCGATCAAACGGGCATTCTTTTGTACCGACCAAGAGTCGCAACCTAATTATCCTAATTTCTTTAATATTATAAAGCGTTAATTTTTGCTTGTTTGTATAATTTAGAAGTGTTTTATTGAATAAACACTATTAAGATTAATTCTTGTTCTTGAATTTTAATTCTTTATCGCACGCCACTCGAACCAATCCCGAAATCCTGTGAAGCGCGTTACGCCCCGCGTGGAAACGTTACAACTGCGATATCTGATAGTCTCCGTCGATGATGTACTATTTACGATCGTCGACAGGGACGCAAACAAAAGCAGCCCACGTCCGTCCATGGTGGCCGTAGTGCGAGGGTTTTCCGAAAATGTATTTCACGGGGGAATTCTATTGTTTTAAGTAAGTGATAATTGCAATTACGAAAAACAAGTGAGATAAAAGGAGGAGGAGGAATTCTATTGTTTTAAGTAAATGATTACGAAAAACCAGTGAGATAAAAGGAGGAAAGAGAGGGGTCAGATTTACGGAGTGTGGGACCTTGGTTATGGGGATCGGCTATTTGAGCCCTCCCGCCGGTCCGTTGTAAGCTTAAACCACATTGCACACGCCTCATTGACGTCAAGGTGGTTTATCTTTAATATAAGCATGTTTTAGTTTATCGAAATGTTTTATGATCTGTTGGCCCTCGTCCGAAATTAATATTGCATTGTTTTGTTCGGTGATCGCTTTTATCTTGTAAGGGCCGATGTAATGCGGGTCGAATTTATGGAGCCGAGGCTTCTTTTGTACGTAAACGAGGTCATTTGGCGCGAATGTGACCTGGTTATTTTTGCGGTCGTAAATGTTTTTTGAACGCGATTTGCTAGTATCCAAATTTGATCGTGTGGTCGTTCGGATTTCGTCTAGGCGCTCCACTAGATTCTGTACGCATCCCGGGTATGTTAGTAATTCCTCGCGGGACATAGGCGTAAACGGATCTGGAGCTAATTGTCCGAAAACTACTTCGTACGGAGTGAACTTTGTCGCTTTGTGCACCGAGGTATTGTACGAGTACATAGCGAACGGGAGGAGCAAGTCCCAGTCTTCGTATCGTTCCAGGTAATGTTTGAAGTATTCAGTTAGGACTATGTGACTTCTTTCGAGGGAACCGTTTGTCTGCGGTCGATATCCCGATGTGGTTACGTGTTTAATTTTGAAAGTGTGGGCTATTCCCTGTTTTATGTTATTAATGAAACTTGTCCCGCGATCCGGTAGTATTGCGCGCGGCGCGCCGAAGATTGCGATAAAGTAACGCAATAACGCGTCGGCCACAGTTACGGCTCGTATGTCAGGTAAAGTGACGGCCATACAAAATTTTGATAGTTGGCATTGGATCGTCAATGCGTGTCGGTTTCCGTTCGGTATTGGGGGAAGCGGTCTGTTTGGGAATTCAGTAGTTCGCGTCGCCGCCGCACGCTCGCTCACCGCAGCACCTTCTGGACAGCGGAAGTCACGGTCGATCCGCAATCAATCGACCAATCAGATTTCGTCTTGTCGATCGATGCTCGAGATGTTCGAGACGACGCCAAGGCGGAAATGCGCATCCATCTTGTATTCATTCTCTTCAGAACAGTGAGCAAGGACAAACGCATTTTTCTCGCTTTTAAGCCTTTTGCTCACCTTGCTAATTTTTCGTGCTCAGTTCACACCATTGAATTATTAAGTTCGGGGGCTCATTGAATTGTTAATGTGCATCACGGCCAAACCGTTTGTGCACCTTGTGTAAATAAAGACCTCAGTTTTGTTCAAAACGCTGTGTTGTGGTGGCTCATCGCCGTACATAACCTCTCCGGCAACCTATTGCTCAGAGCTAAACTCGATTATTTTACACGGTCCTACGGTGTCCGGGGCTACCTTATCGAAGGGTCTTGCAGGCGTATCGGTGATTAACATTGGCTCCCGTGTTTTCATGCGTACGAGCTTTTGTTCTTGGCAGCTCTGGCAACTCCGTACGAAATCCTCTACGTCACGGCGTAGGCGCGGCCAATCAAATAGGCTGCGTATTCGTCGCTACATCTTCGTCACGCCCTTGTGCCCTCCTATCAGGCTTTCGTGATAGTACCGGATGATTTCTTCCCGTTTATCCTCTGGTGGTAGTTGGATTTCGGCAGTGCAGATCGTAATTGTGATGGTTGTACGTTTGAAAATTATTTTGCAGTATTTCTGGACCGCCCCACAGTGGGGTAGGAGACCCCAAAAGTTGGCGAAAAATCGAAATACAAAAGAATGTTTAAATATCTGATTTTTTATCCCTGGTATAGTTGAAATATGTGCGCATAATAAAACGTATATCCACAGCCTTCTACAACTCTTCTTTCCTTACCCGAGTCGGCCAAAAACAGTTAGCTGTAGCAACTCCGTTACACGTTTATTCCAAGCGATTTATCAAACGATTTTGTGTAGCTATTTTTTGAGTTTTCTGTGTTTTAAACTTCTGTTTCGCGATAAAGACGTAAATTTCAGGTGTTTATTTAATTACTTTTTGTTGTTATACGTTTGCGGCAAGCAATAATACCTTCGTAATGTTTAATTCAAAATTGCCTCGTATAACCTTAATTACCATAGCTGATCTACAAAAACAATTAAACATTTAGTTAACTTCCAAGTCCGATCAAGCATTTTTGTTTGCACAGTTATCATCTCTGATTATTAAAGAACTGAGATTAACTTTCAGATTTTGCTCGTTTTTGCTCCAATCCCTAAAATTTCAGTTTATTCAAAACAGTTCCCAGTCCATGAAAATAATTTCTTTTTGCAAACACTGTTAATTGAAATATATATATATCTCTTGTTATTTTCAGATGTGAATCCTAATACTATTGTTGTAACGAGATATTTAATTAACACATGTTTCCACGACGGCAGTGGTGGTTTTTTTAAATGGAACCATATATTTTTTAATACATAAATCGACCCATCTTGATATTCCCTGATATTTTTTTTGCCACTTTGACTTGAGATTCGTACTCAGCGACCTCGGAAACTCTAGAATACCAAGTTTAGACCAAATCTGATATTTTTTGGGTATACGCATCCGCCATATTGGATCCGCCATTTTGTATTTTGCCATTTTGAATTCAGATTCGTAATCAGCGACCGCGAAAACTTTAGTATATTCATTTTTGTAAATATCAAAGATTACATTCATATTTTTACCATGTTTCTGGGATTTCAACCCACTGTGCGCCCTGGCGTCGAAACGGTGTTACGGTGCGTCCAGACGTTGCGCGGCATGCGCGCGAGGCACGCCTCACCCATCGGAAAGTCTTCGGAGACTGCTTCGACATGAACGATTCCAAAGTAACTTCGAGCTACCTCGAGAAAAGCTCGCAGGGTGATTCTCCAGCTACGCCGGTCATCCGTGACGAGGACAACAGCCTGCAGTGCCCCATTGAATTTTATGGCTTTCGACCCTCGAAGGGTTTGGAATACCATTAAGAAGTTGTGAAATCTTCAACTTCCGCATTCCTCATTTGCGAAAACGACGCCAATGGATTCCTGGCGTTCCGTCGATTAAATTCACACTAAATATCATGCAAATCGCACTACTTTGACACAAGCTATGTGTGTTCCTTATGTAAAAGTTATCCGATTTACACGACATTTGGCATGATTTTCATCGGAAAACCCCAAGGAATCCATCAGCGACACCGCCATATCCATACGATAAAGAATAAAGAATTATTTTATTTACTAAACAGATACAGGGTAATTCTCGAGGTACGCCCGACACCCCGTGACGAGGACAACACCCCGCAGTGCCCATCGAATTTTATGGCTTTTTCCGGAAAAAGATACGAATCCTGGGCCGAACGTAGCGAATTGGGGTTGAGTCCCCGCAGTCGAGGGTGAAATATCCATTACAGCGTATTAAGAAATTCTTTTCTTCATCGTGTCGAAAGGGAAGTGACGCCAATGGATTCCTTATGTTTTTCTGATGAAAACCATACCAAATATCACGCAAATCGGAATACTTTGACACAAGCTATTTGTATTCCCTATGCAAAAGTTGTCCGATTTACACGACATTTCGCATGATTTTCATCGGAAAACTCCAAGGAATCCATCGGCGACACTTCCATATCCATACGATAAAGAATAAAGAATTATTTTATTTCTAAAACAGATACAGTGTGATTTTGGAGCTACGCTCGTCAAAAAGGTGCGGCCTGGTACCCCGTGGAGAGGTCAACTCCTCGTGGTGCCTCTCCTAATTTTATGGATTTCGACCCTCGAAGAGGTTCGAGTCCCTATTAAGAAGTGAGAAATCTTCGATTTCCGCATTTCTCATCAGATCTGTGCGAAGGCGATGCCAATGGATTCCTTATGTTTTTCTGATGAAAATCATACCGAATATCGTGCAAATCAGACTACTTTGACACAAGCTATGTGTGTTCCTTATGTCAAAGTAGTGCGATTTGCACAACATTTGACATGATTTTAATCGACGGAACGCCAGGCATCCATTGGCGTCACTTTCCCTTCGATACGATGAAGGAAAGAAGCAAACATTTGAAATCCTGAACATTTCTCACTTCTTAATAGACACTCCAACCCCTTCGAGGGTCGAAAGCCAAAATATTCGGCGAGGCACTGCGGGGGGTTGTCCTCGCCACGGGGTATCAAGCCGCATCTCTTCGACGGGCGTCGCTAGAGAATCAACCTATGTATAAGTAGGTACAATAAGTTCGGGCGCGCAGGTAACGTTGTCAAGCGCCGGCTCGCGGGACAATACAATGAAAAACCGCGACCCCGGCGAGGCCGCTCTGGCTGATAATCGCCTGATTAATTTTTAGGAATCAGATGTGGCATTTTCCTCCCCTACTATATAGCTAATCTCTCTACGTTCGTCAGGCAATAAATCACAATACCTACACTCATAAACCGCGACCCCTGCGGGACCGCTCTGGTCGTTCAGCCTGGTGAAATTTTCAGAGCGAGGCGAAAATTCATTCCATATTTACGATCGGTAATTTCATTTGTTTCCAAAGAACTTTTCAACCACGCCTACTTGCCAGATTTGTAAAGGGCAATCAAGAACGTAGTGCCGTCTTTATGAATTGTAAGTATTCTTCAGTTTCAGTTAATCTGTATATTACTCCGTCGGTGGGTAGTAGGTACATACTATGAGTTCGGGCGCGCAGGTACCGTTGTTAGCCGCCGACTCGCGGGACAATACTGAAAATTGATCTTGTGAAATGAAGAACATGTTCTTAGGTTTGATCGAAAAATGTTTCCCTGGCAATGGTGTATTGTAATATGACTTCAAGAGGATAAACATGTAATTTTTGAACGTTAAATATTTCATTTGTTGTCCTGATTGAAATTATAATTCTTAAAAATTTAAAAAAAAAATTATTTATATTTATCAGTCAAATAATTAGAGAAGCATTACCATAACATTAATATGGCTATATCATTTTTTTTAACATTATTATATTGCTGAGGAGATTAATGCCAGACTGGCTTGTGGCCCTTGGTGATGGACGTATGTGGGTGTAGCCGTGAGAATTTGATTTTCCCTGTAGTGGAAAAACCACTTAAAATGCTAGTCAATGTGGTCGCATTCGACAACATGGTCGCGGATACCTGTATACCGACTTTTTTTCCCGACCATAAGGACACATCTGCATCTCCTTGGATTCCATTTTATGACCTTACCTGGGAGCAGCGTAGTTAATATTCCAACGAGTGGAAATTCCCTATACCTACCGCGGTGCGGAGCATCGACAACCTTTTAAATATTTTCCATTGACTAGAATCTTTCACAATTGTGTGTATTATCACAAAGCCGATAAACGAATCAGTCGGATCATAAGTACGTTGCGCCTTAAATAAGCATATACAGCAAAGCGCATGTAACACTTTTTTTAGGAACTTCAATAATAATATTTAGCATTTTCGCTGCCAAAAGTGGGATGTTGCATTTTCCTCCGATTTCTTGGCATTCGGCCCCACTATGCGACATAACATACAGGTAATTAGGGGGGAAGTAGGGTAAAGCGGAACACTTTGCGTGGGGTATAACGGAACAGCTATTTAACCCACTTCCGCCAATCCAATTGTCTTGAAACATTGCAGTTTGTGGGTGGTTTGGATGACAGAATTTTGCAAAAATACGGGAGGGGTGAAAGAATTACCCAGTCATCAATAAATATAACCCATAACCACAAATCCAAGCGATTTGAAATCAGCCTGTAACCACAAATCAAATCAATGCAATCGATATGCAATCAGCATATAATCACAAAGCAAAACTTGGACGCTAAAAAGTAAATAATAATGAAAAATATGCCAGAAAAATTGTTTAACCCTCTAGCGCCCAGTGTGACGTATACGTCACATCTAGAATATCATCTTTCCACTGGATCTTTTGGGGAAAAGAATGATGAAGCACATCACTGGGACCATTTTTCAGTTAACTAATCGCAAAAAATAATTTTTTTCCACCGGGAAAGGTGCCTGGGCCCTGAAGGGTTAAGTTACACAATTTTATTTTAAGCGCACTAAAAACTAAAAAATTCTCCATGCACGTGTTGATATTCATTACTCATGTAAAAATCCATGGGTATTTTAGTTTTTTCAGTAAATTTTATGTTATCTGGTAACATGTTGTTTCTTCTGTGTATAATACATATATTTTTGTTATATTATATTTCTAATACTTATACCTAAAACATATATTTATAGTTTTTTGCATAAATGCATACTTTACATATTTTACCCTACTCCCCTCTACTCCATTATTGGAACTTTCGCTGCATTGGCAAATCTCCGCCAGGGGTGTCTTCCCGCCGAATCGCACCCCCGCTGCTGAAGAAGCGCGACCTGCCGGGTCAAAACACTATTTACTTCCGCGGGATTTCCGGTGCTTCTCAAATGCGACCAATCAGAGCGGTCAATTTGGGCCTGAAATTGTGGCGGTAGCGTCGGTATTGTTTCCGCTTTCAAGTCTTCGTTTAGGGTACGCGGGGTGCACTGGGCCATAGCTAAGCGAACGTTCGAACGGCAACAACGTGTCACGTCAGCAAGACAATTATTGTCTTCGGAAATGGAGAAAGAGCAGTGCCGCGAATTGATTGGCCATTTCGAGGTGCAGCGCGTGTTGTGGGACACCACCCTGGCAGGGTACCACGATAAGCATCTCAGGGCTGATGCGTGGAAGAGTATCGGCAGTGCGATGCAACTACCAGTGGGTCAACTGCAGAAAAAACTAAAATCGCTGATGGGGTCTTATCGTCGAGAAAAATCGAGGATGAAGCACAGCCTCATCACCGGTTCAGGTTTGAAAAGTTTTATTTACCTAAATTTTTTTATTTGTAACAGCGATCGGGCTTAGTTATGCAGAAAGCTACCAACCCTCAATGATCTGCAACCGAGCGCACTTAGTTTAGGGCAGAGTCGTGCAGTACCGCCCGCTCTAAGTTTTTTTTGTTATATCTTGGGGTAGAGTTGATAAAAATCAGAAATTCAAAAACGTGTTTGTAGTACAGATAGAACTTAGTAAAAGGAGGGAAATTATTTTTGTGAAATTTAATAAAAAGAATTGATAATTCGCAAAAGTAAAAAAGTTGTAATTTTTAGGAAACGAAAAATTGTCGTCCAGTACCGACCAACTATTAAATTAGTAGATTTTTACGTCTTAATGATTAATAATGTTAATAAAAAGACATTTAATTAGTACAATACAAGATTTTTTTCAAATTTTATTTGTACAAACTCGCAAATAAAATAATTAATATTCTCCTGATGTGTGCATTCGACGTGTGCCCAACCGTCACATTCGGTACACTGCACCCAATCTTTGTCAAATGATTCCTTGCGAACCGAGATGGGCAAAATTTTTATATAAATAAAATTTCGAAACGTTTTTCGAAATTAACTTAAAAAAATTAACTTTATTCGTCGAATAATCTAAAGTTAAAGTAACTTCTATTTGATCCTTATTTACATAATTTTGTATTTAGTTAATGCCCAACTCTGCTTGCAAATAACACACTGAATAACTTCTTCATTAAATCCTAGCTTCCTGTTTGTTAGGTTATCATACCTATCCATATTTACTTTATTTTTCTGCGGGAAAAGGTAGAAGGAAGGCTAAATGAACATCTTATAAATTAATCTGAGTTGCTAACAGATTGAACTTACTGATAAGAAAAATTTGGTCTCTACTGGTTGACGAAGTCTGTTGGTCGGTACTGCACGACAGTTGGATGGTCGATACTGTACGACAAACACGGGGAATCATTTCAGATCATGGTATATTATGTACAAAAAATATTGCAAAACTAGGACGTTTTATTAATAGACTAGAGATAGTATATATGATAGGAGAAAATCATTTACTTACACGAGAAACAAGAGATCAGCTTTAAAAAATAACTTTTAACCCACTGAATATCAACGTATACGTTTAATACCTCAGAACATCGAGAGCAATGGAGTGAACAATATGGCCCCGAAATGGGTTATAGAGAATTATGAATTTGATTGGTTAATTCAAATAAAGTGCTAATATCTGGTCGAAGAAGCGAGAACCAGCTTTGGTCGGTACTGTGTGCTGGTCGGTACTGCACGACTCTCCCCTAAAGATTGAGAATGTTAAAGAAAAGTAGTTCATTCCTATTGGGTATATTTTCTTTCCTGTTATTCCTTTGCAGTGTTATGTAATGGATTATTTAATGGTGAGCAGTATAATTGATATTATTTTAAATTTTGTGTAGCTTTTGCTTTTTGTGTCTAAATTGCAACTATCGCTTGGTAATTTTACTAACTGTAGAATGTAAAAGTTGTCCTGCGGTTTAATTTCTTTTCCCCCAAATTAAAGATTACCAAAAGTATGGGATCCGTAATGCGTTTAACTAAGTTTTGGTAATTTTGAAGGTTGGTAGCTTCTGGCATAATTATGCCCAAGCGAAGACCTTGGCGCAAAAACTGGGTAAGCACAGTGTTTGGTGAAATGTTACTTGCTCAACTTTTAATTGTTTTTATACATTGTCGATTGATGGGTGTAAGAATGAGACAACTTTCGCAAGTTGGACTCTACCCGGTTTTTGCAACAAGGTCGTTAATTAATACACTTGATAGTGGATGTATTTTTTGTCGAAAATGGCTTCTTATTGACTTCGAAGTAAACAATTATGTGTTTCCTTATACAGGCCGAGGAGAAATATATACATCGAAATGGTTTGCGCTGGACTGTTTCCAGTTTTTATCAGAGAGGGACATTCCACATGAGACAGCTGATACAATCAACGACGTAAGACCATTTTTTTTTTTAAAAAACCATTCATATTTAACTACACTTGTTACTTCGTTAGTTATACATACATAGATACATACATACATATATACATACATGCATACATAAATATATACATACATACATACATACATACATACATACATACATACATACATACATACATACATACATACATACATACATACATACATACATACATACATACATACATACATACATACATACATACATACATACATACATACATACATACATACATACATACATACATACATACATACATACATACATACATACATACATACATACATACATACATACATACATACATACATACATACATACATACATACATACATACATACATACATACATACATACATACATACATACATACATACAAACATACATAGACACATATAGATACACTATTGATACAATATATTACAAGGCTACGTCAAATATTATTTTGCCACGGTATCGAACTATTTCCAACAAAATGTCGGGCAAGATGCAAACGTATCTCCTTAGCCGTATTTGCTGTTCTTGTATTCGCTGACATATCGACGTCGTTCCTACGTCTAGCGCAAATTATCCCTCCCGCTTCCCCAGTATCTGAACTGGCTGGTCCTGAACGGTCATTTCTTCGCAAAAAATTCTGTAGGTAAATGGTTGACAAAATAACTTTTTTTGCATTTTGGGGGGTTAACAAAATAGATTTTCGTAAAACACGGAAAACCGAACTTAATATTCCGAACGCATTTTCCACGACTCGACGCCCTCTTGATAGTCGGTAATTAAAAATTCGTTCGATCGTACCGTGGTCAGGCTCACCGTCAAACGGCCTCATCGTGTATGCATTTAGTGCGAACGCTTTGTCCCCGAGGATCATGTACGGCACTTTTATTGCATAGGGTACTCCTAGAACCTCCGGTGATGGTATATTAACTCGCTTATTCTCTAACATTTCATACAACTTAGTATTTTTAAGCACTCCGCCATCAGAGTTGCGTCCCTGACACCCGACATTTACATACAAAAAATTATAACTTGCATCCTCCAGCGCAAATAAAACGATACTAAAATATTGTTTATAATTATAATATTCTGTTCCGGTGTTTGCAGGCGCTTGTATCATTACATGCTTCCCATCCATGGCTCCTATTGCGTGGGGAAAGTTCCATTTTCGCTCAAAATTGTCCGCAACGGCCAGCCACTCTTCCTCCGAAGATGGTAACAGTAATTTTTAATAAACGATTTGTAATTAATTTTCGAAGGTATCTGAAGCAACATCTCAGTTGGATGCTGAAACGCGCGCGGAAACACTCGAGGAACAAGAGGAACAAGAGGGACAAGAGGAACAAGAGGAACAAGGGGAACAAGAAGCGTCTACCAGTTCCGATAGCACCTGCACCCAAGCGTTTGGCGACCGTGCTTCGATAACCGCGAGAGCATCGCGTCAGGCGAAAAGACGCCGGGTGGCAGACCCGATTACAACCAACCCAAGGCTTGAGAAGGCTTACCAAATCTTAGAAAACACCTCAAACCTCTCCACAGACCCATATTTTACGTTCGGGTTACACGTGGGCAATGAATTGCGAAAATACGACCCACAGACGCTGGCGCGTGTAAAGTATATTATTAACGGCGCGGTTTTTGATGCGGATAGCGGTAAATTTAGCGGCGAAAACAATTGTCCTACTCGCGACCCTTCCGTGTAATTGTATAATTAACGTGCACATTTCCCCGTCGCACCATCCAAACGAACACATTTATCAATAACTGTGTAATGTAAATAAAATGTAATAATGTTCTTTATCCTAAGTTTATCTTATTTGTCCGTCCTCAACTCATGACGTTTCATTCGATTATAATGTACCAAAAAGTTATTAAGTACCCGTAAGAAATTAAAAAAAAATGAACACAATGAAAGTAAAAAAAAAAATGAACACAATGAAATTACAACTTCTCTACTAATTAAGTATACATATACAGTTATTTTTATTTACACTTGCCTTTACGTAGTCCTTGAGACCTTCAATTATTGCGTCGCAAGTTTCCGGTACAATAGTTGATATCGATTGTTTGGACACTCGAAACAGGTATTGCAAACTGCTATACGAGTCCCCAGTTGCTAAATATCTTAATGTGATTGCCAACCTTTCCTTCACCGATATCGCCTCCCGCATGCGCGTATTTATTCTTGCGACACGTGACTCTATTAAATTAGCCAAATCATTGAAATCTTCGACTTCCATGCGTGTCAAGTTCCTCACATTTGCTTCAGCACAATCGAATGTCGCATCTGCAATGAGTTGGTTTCGGCATTGCAACCGGTTTGCAAATAATTTTCATGGCCACAAGCGTCTTTTTCTCCTTCGTTTCTGTTCACTCTCCAAAATATGGTGGATCACTATATATGCTGCTGCGGCAGTGCGTAGACGGAACGGCATGGCTGTCTCGGCGGTTCCTCAAATTATTGCAAAGCGCACAAAACTCTCACGAATAGCGTGTCACGAAGTGCCGCTTTCGGAATACTATCTTATACTGACTTCGAGGACCTCAAGCGATGCCGAAAAAGCGCATAAAAAAAGGTGCGCGAAATGTACTTACCTGTGCAAGTCTGGTTGCCAGATGTGTAGTAGGCTATAGCCCAACCCACTCAAAGAATCCGAGAGTATGCCCAAAATCGTAAAGTCCATTTACCTGAGAAGCCCCAGCATAGCAATGCCCCGCGATGTCCTTTCCGCCGAACTTTTTAGATTTTTCATTCTCACAGATCGAACACGCAAGTTTTTGTCGTCGTTGAAAACGCGTTCGGAATATTAAGTTCGGTTTTCCGTGTTTTACGAAAATCTATTTTGTTACCCCCCCCCCCCAAAATGCAAAAAAATCCTTGCGGCAGAAAAGTAAAAAGACAAAAATAATGTAATAATTTTATTCCAGGTTGTTCTATTTCTGTTAAAAATATCTTTTATAATATATATTCTATAACATTCTGATAAAAATTGTGAAAAGTAATTACTTATTTATGTCGGGGCGTTTTACCTACCGACTGTGTACATAACGTCCCATGTAAGGTTCAGGAAAATTATTATTTACAGTTATTTCAACATATGTTTTCTTCACAATTCCGGCGTAGTTGTGAAGAGTAATGAACTCTTAATGTGTTTACACCAAAAATTTAAAGAATTATTAAAAAATATTAGTTTCATAAATGTTTCTTTAAAAGTGGAGGGTATTGTATACAGGGTGTCCCAAAAATGTCGGTTTTCCTTGAAAGGGGTGACTCAGGGGGTGATTTGAAACAACTTTTTCCTTAGCGAAAATATTGTCCGAAGCTTCGTTAAGGAGATATTAACCAAAAACCCCGACCAATCAGAGCGCGCTCCTTCCGCCCGAGTTCCCGCGGTAGCGTTGGCTACGCGGTAGGCGACCGCGCTTGTGCTACGAACGTACGAACAAGCAAGTCGGCATGCATCGAAGGAAACCGCGTTACACAGTTTTTTTTTAAAGCAGAATCGTAAATAAGAATAATTTGAAGTGAGAGGACAAGAAGTACGTAAATTTCGTTTTTAAATAAGGCATAAACGAAAAGGTACGACAAGTGATTGTAATTCGTTATTGAGGTAAAAATCCGTAGTTTAACAACGGCCAACACAACTAAATTTAAAAAATAATACACTCCTCACATTAATTAGCGGATCACTTCTAGGAGCCCGAAAAATAGGGCCAAGTTCACATGGTCATAACTCCGGTAAAAATAGTCGTATTGATATTTTGAAAACATGGTTTGAAAGCGTGGAACCTCTACTTTCAGCTGCTTTTTCCAAATTTTAGATGCATTGATTTTCGGTAAAGTTATAGGAATATAAAGAGCACTTGGTCAATTTTAAAAATTTTTCTTAAACTTTGCGATGTTCCACGGCGTGCACTAAATTTTTTACACACATTCCATTTACACCAATCGAAAGCGGCTACTTTCCTGTGTAAAAAGTGAGTAATAAATTGCTTGTGTAATTTTTTTTGGCCGAGTTATTCAACTTTGAAACAAAAACCGTTTTTTTTACTTTAGTTGCTTCTAGCATGCGAAGAGATCATCGTAGAACGTTCCTTAAAAAACAAATAGAAAGATCAGACTTTCCTCTTTAAGACGCATCTTCGACTTTTTCGATTCGGTTAAAATTTCGGTCTCTGATGTCCTTTCCAACATATGCTTAAAAATTGCACAAATTCCATTTTCTCTTCAACTCGCTGTATCTTCGCGAGGGATTATCAGAACATCAATGTCTTAAGCCCATTTTAAAGCGGAGAGTCTGCCGATTCTTTTGAGTGCCACCGGAACCCGCTTCGATAATTTTTTACCTGTGGCCTTTATGTTTGAAGTTACCGTTTCGGAAAAATACGGCTACAATGGTAATATGCCGGACTGTCGTTCCCGCGAGGGCGATCGGCTCTTGTTTCTATCCCCACTCGCCTACTTCCGTAGGCGAAAGCAAATCGAGCTACGGCGACTTGTAAGCACATGTGCAGCTCACTGATGTTTCAACTTCTGCTACTGCCAGATACCACTGAATACGCTGTTAATATGCCACCGGAACTCGCTGCGATAATTTTTACCTGTGGCCTTTATGTTTGAAATTACCGTTTCGGAAAAAGCTGTGGCATCAGCGGCCGCGTGACAGCCGTGAATGCAGTACCGCCGGCATTGGCGTCACCCAAGACATACCGCGTGGAGGTTGCTCGGTCGGATCTATGCCTCTTTTGTGAGAGTGTGTGTGTGTGTGTGTTTGTGTGTTGGAGATGGGGGCGAATCGATGGATTCGCAGGTAATTCAAAATCTTAATATGGTGTATTACCACCGCGATTTTGGATAACAGCCCGCAATCGCTGTCTCATGTTAATACAGTGACGTATTAGACGTTGAGGTAATCTGCGCCAAATTTCCTGTAATGCTGCCACTACCTGTGGCAGAGTTGTGGGACGAGGATTGTATCGGCGCAGTCGACGACCAAGCATGTCCCAGACATGCTCGATCTCGTCCCAGTAATTAACAGTAATTGGCCCCTTTCGCAGCCACCAATTTTTATAACGTAGGAACAACACGTTCCGTGAAAAATAAATTCAGTGATCAGTGTTAGTAGCCGTGCAGTGAAGTGAATATTCGGTACATTAACCCGGACGCAGTGTGATCAGCTGAGCACTGGGCGCTACCCAACCATAAATCTGTTCGTCCACCGATAACCAGGATCGGTAAAGTGACCCAGTGACACAGGTTTCCGGAAAGGGAAGGAAAGGAAGGAAAGGAATGTCCGAAAGGGTGAGTTTTATTTAATTTATTGGTGATTATTAGGTGTGAAAATAAATTCTTTCCGATTTTAGGGTACAATAACAGTTCGATTTAAAAAATATGAAAACAACTCGATCATCGAAACAATTTCCATTATTGTTAATTACCTTTTGCCATTTTTCTGTCAGCTTCTGAATACCACCGCGATAGAAATTCCAGTCGGAAAGAATTTATTCATACACCTAATATTATTTTTTAAATTTAGTTGTGTTGGCCGTTGTTAAACTACGGATTTTTACCTCAATAACGAATTACGATCACTTGTCGTACATTTTCTGTTACGTTACCTTTTCGTTTATGCCTTATTTAAAAACGAAATTTACGTACTTCTTGTCCTCTCACTTCAAATTATTCTTATTTAAGATTCTGCTTTAAAAAAAAATGTGTAACGCGGTTTCCTTCGATGCATGCCGACTTGCTTGTTCGTACGTTCGTAGTACAAGCGCGGTCGCCTACCTCGTAGCCAACGCTACCGCGGGAACTCAGGCGGAAGGCGCGCGCTCTGATAGGTCGGGGTTTTTGGTTAATATCTCCTTAACGAAGCTTCGGACAATATTTTCGCTAAGGAAAAAGTTGTTTCAAATCACCCCCTGAGTCACCCCTTTCAAGGAAACCCGACATTTTTGGGACACCCTGTAGTTTTACCCTATAATCAAATGAAACGTCATGAGTAGAGGACGGACAAATAAGATAATATTAGGATAAAGATTAGGAACTAATGAAAACAATGTACAGATTCAAGATATGTAGTTGTTTATTTGAAATATTAACATTTTTTACAAGGAATTGTGTCCTGTTGGAGTTTATTATAGAGTCTCTTGGTTCCTCCTGTTCCTCGGTTTTTGTCCTTGTTACTCCGACGATTTAATGGACGGAGACGTTGGAATGACGTCGCTGTGTCGCACTACTGCCCATTCGAACTATTCCTAAAAGATCAACAAATATTCCATTTTGCAAGGCATTTGGAAATGGTTCGATGCCGTGGGAAACTAATGTTTAACATCTACCCTAATATAAATTAGTCAAATAAAAGCTTGTAAAAGGGGTTTCTTACGTCATTTATTATATCGGCTCTCCCCCGTGGAACGTCTCTATCCGATAAAAATGAAAACGAATCGAAGGCGAACCATCGCGGACGATAAATTTCTTGCCGGGCTGCATAGGGAAAGAAACAATTGATTACTTCGAAGTCAATAAAAAGCCATTTTCGACAAAAAAAAATACATCCACTATCAAGTGTATTTATTGACGACCTTGTTGCAAAAACCGAGTAAGTACAACTTGCGAAAGTTGTCTCATTCCTACACCCATCAATCGACAAAGAATAAAAATATTTAAAAGTTGAGCAAGGAACATTTCAGCAAACATTGAGCTTGCGTAGCTTTTGCACCAAGGTCTTCGCTTGGTCATCATTATACCAAAAGCAACCACCATTAAAAAGACCAAAACATATCTAAACGTATCACGGATCCCCTAATTTTGTGATCTTTAATTTGGGGGAAAAACTCAAACCGCACTACAACTTTGATATTATACAGTTATTAAAATCACCAAGCCATAGTTGCAATTTAGGCATAAACAGCATAAGCTACACAAAATTTAAAATAATATCAATTACTCTGCTCACCATCAAATTATCCATTACATAATATTGTGAAAGAATATCAGGAAAGAAAATCTACGCAATAGAAATAAAGTACTGTTCTTCTTAAACATTTTCAAATCTTTACACTAAATGTGCTCAGTTTTACATCATTGAGGGTTGGTAGTTTTCTGCATAAGTAAGCCCGAGTGTTGTTATAAATAAAGAAATTTAGTTAAATGAAAATTTTCTAACCTGAACCGGTGATGAGGCTGTGTTTCAACCTCGATTTTTCTCGACGATAGGAACCCATCAGCGATTTTATTTTCAGTTGCAGTGCCGCCACTGGTAGGTGCATCTCCCTACCGATGTGCTCCCACGCATCTCCCCGCAGCTGCTTGTTGCAAAATCCTGCATCCCTAGTGTCCCACAGCACGCGTTGCCTCTCATAATGCGCGATCAAATCGAGGCTCTGTTTTCTCTCCATTTTCGAATAAAATGTAAAGTAAAGTGTATAATTATCGAGACACGTTGTTGCCGTTCGAACGTTCGCTTGGCTATGGCCCAGTGCACCCCGCGTACCCTAAACGAAGACTTGAAAGCGGAAACAATACCGACGCTACCGCCACAATTTCAGGCCCAAATTGACCGCTCTGATTGGTCGCATTTGAGAAGCACCGGAAATCCCGCGGAAGTAAATAGTGTTTTGACCCGGCAGGTCGCGCTTCTTCAGCAGCGGGGGTGCGATTCGGCGGGAAGACACCCCTGGCGGAGATTTACCAATGCAGCGAAAGTTCCAATAATGGAGTAGAGGGGAGTAGGGTAAAATATGTAAAGTATGCATTTATGCAAAAAACTATAAATATATGTTTTAGGTATAACTTTTAGAAATATAATATAACAAAAATATATGTATTATACACAGAAGAAACAACATGTTACCAGATAACATAAAATTTACTGAAAAAACTAAAATACCCATGGATTTTTACATGAGTAATGAATATCAACACGTGCATGGAGAATTTTTTAGTTTTTAGTGCGCTTAAAATAAAATTGTGTAACTTAACCCTTCAGGGCCCAGGCACCTTTCCCGGTGGAAAAAAATTATTTTTTGCGATTAGTTAACTGAAAAATGGTCCCAGTGATGTGCTTCATCATTCTTTTCCCCAAAAGATCCAGTGGAAAGATGATATTCTAGATGTGACGTATACGTCACACTGGGCGCTAGAGGGTTAAACAATTTTTCTGGCATATTTTTCATTATTATTTACTTTTTAGCGTCCAAGTTTTGCTTTGTGATTATATGCTGATTGCATATCGATTGCATTGATTTGATTTGTGGTTACAGGCTGATTTCAAATCGCTTGGATTTGTGGTTATGGGTTATATTTATTGATGACTGGGTAATTCTTTCACCCCTCCCGTATTTTTGCAAAATTCTGTCATCCAAACCACCCACAAACTGCAATGTTTCAAGACAATTGGATTGGCGGAAGTGGGTTAAATAGCTGTTCCGTTATACCCCACGCAAAGTGTTCCGCTTTACCCTACTCCCCCCCTAATTACCTGTATGTTATGTCGCATAGTGGGGCCGAATGCCAAGAAATCGGAGGAAAATGCAACATCCCACTTTTGGCAGCGAAAATGCTAAATATTATTATTGAAGTTCCTAAAAAAAGTGTTACATGCGCTTTGCTGTATATGCTTATTTAAGGCGCAATGTACTTATGATCCGACTGATTCGTTTATCGGCTTTGTGATAATACACACAATTGTGAAAGATTCTAGTCAATGGAAAATATTTAAAAGGTTGTCGATGCTCCGCACCGCGGTAGGTATAGGGAATTTCCACTCGTTGGAATATTAACTACGCTGCTCCCAGGTAAGGTCATAAAATGGAATCCAAGGAGATGCAGATGTGTCCTTATGGTCGGGAAAAAAAGTCGGTATACAGGTATCCGCGACCATGTTGTCGAATGCGACCACATTGACTAGCATTTTAAGTGGTTTTTCCACTACAGGGAAAATCAAATTCTCACGGCTACACCCACATACGTCCATCACCAAGGGCCACAAGCCAGTCTGGCATTAATCTCCTCAGCAATATAATAATGATAAAAAAAACGATATAGCCATATTAATGTTATGGTAATGCTTCTCTAATTATTTGACTGATAAATATAAATAATTTTTTTTTTAAATTTTTAAGAATTATAATTTCAATCAGGACAACAAATGAAATATTTAACGTTCAAAAATTACATGTTTATCCTCTTGAAGTCATATTACAATACACCATTGCCAGGGAAACATTTTTCGATCAAACCTAAGAACATGTTCTTCATTTCACAAGATCAATTTTCAGTATTGTCCCGCGAGTCGGCGGCTAACAACGGTACCTGCGCGCCCGAACTCATAGTATGTACCTACTACCCACCGACGGAGTAATATACAGATTAACTGAAACTGAAGAATACTTACAATTCATAAAGACGGCACTACGTTCTTGATTGCCCTTTACAAATCTGGCAAGTAGGCGTGGTTGAAAAGTTCTTTGGAAACAAATGAAATTACCGATCGTAAATATGGAATGAATTTTCGCCTCGCTCTGAAAATTTCACCAGGCTGAACGACCAGAGCGGTCCCGCAGGGGTCGCGGTTTATGAGTGTAGGTATTGTGATTTATTGCCTGACGAACGTAGAGAGATTAGCTATATAGTAGGGGAGGAAAATGCCACATCTGATTCCTAAAAATTAATCAGGCGATTATCAGCCAGAGCGGTCTCGCCGGGGTCGCGGTTTTTCATTGTATTGTCCCGCGAGCCGGCGCTTGACAACGTTACCTGCGCGCCCGAACTTATTGTACCTACTTATACATAGGTTGATTCTCTAGCGACGCCCGTCGAAGAGATGCGGCCTGATACCCCGTGGCGAGGACAACCCCCCGCAGTGCCTCGCCGAATATTTTGGCTTTCGACCCTCGAAGGGGTTGGAGTGTCTATTAAGAAGTGAGAAATGTTCAGGATTTCAAATGTTTGCTTCTTTCCTTCATCGTATCGAAGGGAAAGTGACGCCAATGGATGCCTGGCGTTCCGTCGATTAAAATCATGTCAAATGTTGTGCAAATCGCACTACTTTGACATAAGGAACACACATAGCTTGTGTCAAAGTAGTCTGATTTGCACGATATTCGGTATGATTTTCATCAGAAAAACATAAGGAATCCATTGGCATCGCCTTCGCACAGATCTGATGAGAAATGCGGAAATCGAAGATTTCTCACTTCTTAATAGGGACTCGAACCTCTTCGAGGGTCGAAATCCATAAAATTAGGAGAGGCACCACGAGGAGTTGACCTCTCCACGGGGTACCAGGCCGCACCTTTTTGACGAGCGTAGCTCCAAAATCACACTGTATCTGTTTTAGAAATAAAATAATTCTTTATTCTTTATCGTATGGATATGGAAGTGTCGCCGATGGATTCCTTGGAGTTTTCCGATGAAAATCATGCGAAATGTCGTGTAAATCGGACAACTTTTGCATAGGGAATACAAATAGCTTGTGTCAAAGTATTCCGATTTGCGTGATATTTGGTATGGTTTTCATCAGAAAAACATAAGGAATCCATTGGCGTCACTTCCCTTTCGACACGATGAAGAAAAGAATTTCTTAATACGCTGTAATGGATATTTCACCCTCGACTGCGGGGACTCAACCCCAATTCGCTACGTTCGGCCCAGGATTCGTATCTTTTTCCGGAAAAAGCCATAAAATTCGATGGGCACTGCGGGGTGTTGTCCTCGTCACGGGGTGTCGGGCGTACCTCGAGAATTACCCTGTATCTGTTTAGTAAATAAAATAATTCTTTATTCTTTATCGTATGGATATGGCGGTGTCGCTGATGGATTCCTTGGGGTTTTCCGATGAAAATCATGCCAAATGTCGTGTAAATCGGATAACTTTTACATAAGGAACACACATAGCTTGTGTCAAAGTAGTGCGATTTGCATGATATTTAGTGTGAATTTAATCGACGGAACGCCAGGAATCCATTGGCGTCGTTTTCGCAAATGAGGAATGCGGAAGTTGAAGATTTCACAACTTCTTAATGGTATTCCAAACCCTTCGAGGGTCGAAAGCCATAAAATTCAATGGGGCACTGCAGGCTGTTGTCCTCGTCACGGATGACCGGCGTAGCTGGAGAATCACCCTGCGAGCTTTTCTCGAGGTAGCTCGAAGTTACTTTGGAATCGTTCATGTCGAAGCAGTCTCCGAAGACTTTCCGATGGGTGAGGCGTGCCTCGCGCGCATGCCGCGCAACGTCTGGACGCACCTTAAGGTTTCTATGGCGTCCCTGAGCGCTGTTAATGCCGACGTGAGCTCATCTTCTCCCATTTCATGGTAGAAGCTTCCTGCTCCGACCACGCTGAACATTTTTCCTTCCTCATTGCGGGTGATTATTACGCGGTTTCTAATTAGTTCTTCGGATAATAATTTAGTCTCGGAGAAAAGTCCGATAGCTTTTAAAGTTTTGCAAATTGGGCTAGTTAATATTCTGTCGGAGGATATTGTTGCGAGCACCGGGTATAGGCCCGTACATAGCCTACTGGTGCTCGCAGCGGAAGAGAGAAGGTCGGCCTCCGTCAAGAGGACGATCAGGAGGCCGACAAGAAAGAGAGTCGATTTCCGTACGTCCGGGCGTTAGGACGTACGCGTATTATAATACGGGACACATAAATGTATTACGAATAAAGTAACCGGTCGTTTAGTGTGAACCCGTGTTGTTATACTGCCCGACGCAACAATGGTGTCAGAAGTGGGATCCGTAGTCACGGATCCGAAGATACGCAAGGAGCTGTTGCGTGCGATACGCAAGGAGCCGTTGCGTACGACGCGAGAAACAACGTTGAAAGGATAGAACCAGATTCAACATCCCGGAAAGCAGCTGACCAGCGAGGGACTGACGGAGCGACGACGGCGGTCGAGACCCGCCGACACCGAGGGACAAACATCGGAGCGGAGCGGCGACGGCGGTCGAGGCCCGCCAACACCGAGGGACAAACAGCGGAGCGGGAACAGCGACGGCGGTCGAAGCCCGCCGACGCCGAGGGACGAATGCAGGAAATGGCGACGGCGGTCGAAAACCGCCGACATCCGAGTAGCTCCACGCAGTAGGCGACACAGCTGTTGCAGAGGAGGAGACCATGGCTGGGTCGGCTCTGGACGCTCGAGAAGCCGATCTCCGAAAAAGAGGCCGGAGCTTTGGTTGTATAGTCCGCATAGGCTAATGTAGAAAACCATTATCGACAAACGAGACGAGAGAAACGCGAAATGACAGCGCGCTCTGAAGTTGGCTCCCGACGTTAGCCACATATCGCAGGATCGCTGTCTCGTCTGGTATAGACATGTTTTAACGCGATAGTAATTGATTTACTTTCCTTATTACCTACGGCTTTGAGCTTTCTAAAAGCTAGAAAATAGCACCGTCCATGGGATGAAGATTGAGAGGGTCAGACGTAGGGAGTTTCTGTTCCCACCTGTTTCCCCATATGTTCCCCCTGTTTCCCATATGTTCCCCACTGTCCCAAAAATGTAATCTGTGCCAGCCTCGTTCTCGACCCTTTTACCACTGGGTAATGTCTCCGTGCGTGATTGCCACGGTTTTGTATAACCAAAGAGTAACGCTTCGACTTCTCCTGAGACGGGAAGGACAGTTTCCGTGGAGAAGTGTGAGTCGCCGAACGCCGTCCAGATACAACGTTCGACAATGCCGATTCAACTTGGAACTGCAAGCAGAATCGAGGGACTCGTCAGGCTCGGGGAATCGTCAACAGAAGAGGCCTGGTAGGACGCTATAGAGGGAGCGTCGGAGTGTTGGTGGTGGAGGTGCGACTTCGGCGGAGACGCAGGGACGTCCGGGAGTGCACGGACCACACCGAGGGTGAGTGTACGGCTCTGGGTGACGGCCGGGGGTCCATGCAGCGTTGCTGGCGAGCGGCGTCCCCAGGAGTGCGACACCACCGAAACAACGCAGAGGCGCCTGGAGTGCGCGAAGTTGCTGTGCTGCGACGAAGGGAGTTCGAGAGCGAACATCGTCGCAGAGTGGCCGAGTGCGAAGTCACGACGGAGGGAGTTCGAGGTCGAACACCGTCGTAGGATCGCCAACACCCGAGAGACGGAGTCCCGAAGAGTGGAGACGTTCAATCGGGATGAGCCGTTCGTCGACTAAAGAAGACTGGAGACACGAGAAGAGGAGAAAGGAAGAATGAAGATTAGTTTTAAGCTAATCTGGTGGTCTGGGCTGCGTACACAGTCCAGCCCCCGCCTCTTTACTCTGTTACAGGTGCACGAAACCCCACGACGAGGGACAAGGTGTCGGGGGACTGCTGCCGCAGCTTGGATACGGTCCCGAATTCCCCGAATGTGCCACAACAGCGTGGTAGTCCACAGCGGAGTGCGGACATACGTGGAACCACCCCGCTACCCTCCTGGTCGGGATCCTGGCCGGGCAATGCTTATTGAGGGGTCCCCCCCTACGAGGTGGACAGCAGACGGGAAATGGTGTCCCCAACCACCGGACGGACGTGCGAAGCACGGATCGGTCGGAGGGGGCATCGCGGAGACGGGACCGCTGACGAGCTGCAACGAGACGGTCCCCTGGGGCAGCACCAGAGGCCAAGAAGAGGAATGGGGCCATCCGAAAGTCAAGGATGGGAAAACTGGAGGCGAAGAAGAGAGAAGAACGAAGATGGGCCGGGAACTCAGGGCGGATTGATCGGGGAACGGGCCGATAGCATGCTCATGAGTGTGACCCCCTGCTTTCGGGCCCGTCTCGCTTGTCCGTCCTCCCGGTTCTGACCGGCTCCAACGAATTCTCTCGTGAGTGAGAGAAGGTTAATGTTCTTTGTCTCTGTTGCAAAAGAACCCCGGAGGCGCAGAAGGACTGGAGTTCCGGACCAGACCACCGGAGGGACATCGAGGGCCAACCCCTGTAGAAAGCAGCTGCCTACAACCGAAAGGAGGACACAGCGGTGGAGCGGCAGTGTCGGACCGGTAGCGGCGGAGCAGCAGCGTCGGAGCGACAGCACCGGAGCGATAACGTCGCCGTGGGACACTCCGGAACAGTCCCAGGAACGGCGCGGGACCCACGGGAGAGGACGAGGACACCGGGGGAATTCTGGAGAAATTCGTCGTTGGAAACACCGGGGGAGTTCTCCAACACGACGCGGTGGGGATCGTCGTGGGACGTTCAGGAGCAGAGTCCCAGGAACGCCGCAGGACAAGGAACGGAGGCCCAGGAACGCCGCCAGACAAGGAGCAGGAGAGTCTCATTGAGGGACAGTAACAGACAGATTCGTCGCTGGACATTGCGAAGAGGAAACAGGTCTACCCCTAACAGTCCAGTGGTACCCACGCCTTGCTCAGGGTTTTTGGAGTGGTTTTCCCCTGAGCGAGAAGGCAAATGCCAAGGCGGAGGTCTGAAGGAACCACCGAACTGATACGACCACTCCTTCAGACCGGGGTATGAAGATCCCGAAGACGAACTACCGCGGTCGGGACGACCGCTTTTCGAGAGGGGAGAGTAGTGTTGCGAGCACCGGGTATAGGCCCGTACATAGCCTACTGGTGCTCGCAGCGGAAGAGAAGAAGGTCGGCCTCCGTCAAGAGGACGATCAGGAGGCCGACAAGAAAGAGAGTCGATTTTCGTACGTCCGGACGTTAGGACGTACGCGTATTATAATACGGGACACATAAATGTATTACGAATAAAGTAACCGGTCGTTTAGTGTGAACCCGTGTTGTTATACTGCCCGTTGCGTCGGGGTGGCCGGTAAGGGAAACGCCCCGACGCAACAATATAAAATGGGCATAGTTATCGGGGGTTGACGCAAGCGTGGTCCTGCCTGTATCCCGATGTTCCCCGCATGGTTGTTGGAAAATTTGGCGGGTCCACGAATGGCCCGTATTTGGTTTCTTGGAACTCCGATATCTCAGGCATCTTAATCACCTAAGACGTTCGGCTTATGCTGGATTTCTGCCCGGGGGGCGATCGATCTTTCTGCTCCTTCAGGGTCTTGTCCTTAGGGCAGATCATGGTCGACTGCGAGATGTCCAAGGCTTCCGCGTGTAGGGGTATTCCCCATGACACCCGCTTCTTTGGCCTTGTTGCGGCCGTAAGACGCGGGTCGCGTCACGCGTTCGAACGAGTGCCCGCTGACTCATCCCAACAACTGATGAGTCAGCTGAAGCCCGTTGACATTGTTTTGGTTTACGACATCGATCGTTTCGGAGCGCTCGCCCGGTGACCGTTAATTGGCAGACAGCATCGTATTGCCGAGCACGTATTTTGTGACCTTCTCTTTGCGCCCATTGCGCTACTGATATCCAGAGTTCATCTCTGGACGCGAACCACATTCGCCAAGGCCCACGCGTTCTGTATCATATTGTGTGTATGCGATTGTGACGTCCGTGGTCAGTGTTTGACCACGAGAAAATACATTGTGCCAGTGTACGATAAGAGGTCGCTGTTGGGGTTTCTTCCTTCCAATCGACCCATCCCAGCGCCGGTATTTTTTCCTGCTCCTTGGCGGAAACAGGGCTTGATTGTAGGTCCTCTGTTTTCGGAGGACTGACGTTTTCGGGGGGATTCGATGCTTCCCCTTCTTCTTTTGATGGGTATTCTTCGGCAATACTCTTCAGGATGGTGAGTTCTTCCTGTGTAAGTGGGCCTACGCGCGAGTCATCGCTTAATATGGCGGAGTCCTCGTTGCCTTCTTCGTCGTTTTCCGTGTCTAAGAACTCGGGCATTCCCGTCTGCCCTTCTGTTGTATCCAGAACGGACGAGTTCGCCCTAGTAGAGGAAGGATATTGGGAGACATTGGACCTCCTGCTGGAGGTCGTCCGGACGCTCCGCGCATCCCCCGCAGCAGCCAAGGATCCAGCCGCCTCATCACCGGGAGAAAGGAAGAGCCGCGCCAAGCTTCCACGCCTCACCTTGCCGCGATTTTCGGGTGAGTATTCGGAGTGGCAAGTCTTTCGTGACCTCTTCACGTCGCTCGTGATAAAAGACGGGACCCTCGATGACGTCGAGCGGCTGCAGTACCTGAAAACGGCGGTGGTGGAGGGCCCCGCGGCAAAAATCGTTGACCAGTTTACGACCACCGAATCAAATTTTGCAACCGCCTGGGCGACCTTGTCCCGGCGGTACGATAACAAACGCGCGCTCGTTGCGGCCCACCTCCGTACGTATATATCGCTGCCGCCGATGACGTCGAATTCTGCCGACGAACTCACGCGCGTGCGCGACACATCCAACCAATCGATCGCGCTCCTTGCGAATTTAGGATACTCCACCACCTATTGGAACGACATCGTCATAGCGGAGCTCACGCCGCGTACCGCTGCTCGGCCTTTCGGGCCATGCAGCCGGAGCAACGTCGCGATTTAGCAGCAAGCGGCTATGCTTTAACTGTCTCGCGCCCGGCCATATGGTCCCGCCGTGCCCTGTCACCGCCTCCAGCTCGCGGTATGGTCGGCGACACCACTCGATGCTCCATACGAACGGCGATGACAAGGCCACTATCCCCGCGTCTACGTCAACGCGTGACGCTTCGGCTATGTCCACGGCGGGCGGCGCCCCGGCCTCGTCCGCGGTGCACAATACGTACACGAGTTTCGGGAGCCCGAGCGGAGAGCCGGAGTTGCTGGCCACTGCGATCGTTCGCGCGAAGTCGGCGAGTGGAAATATGATCCTCATCCGCGCGCTGCTGGATCAAAGGGCGCAGACATCGCTGGTTTCCAAATCGGTCGTGCAGACCCTCCGCCTGCCCCTCCAGCCGTTACGGACCTACCTCACGGGAGCCCTGGATGGTCAACTGGGAATTTCACGGGCCCAGGTGCAGCTCGCCCTGGCCCCACTGCAGGACGACCGCACGGCCCTCAACATCAACGCCAAGGTCGTTCCCAGGGTCTCGTCCTACTTGCCCGATTGAACGCCATCAACGATGTAACGAGTTAGAACCGGTGGGACGCGGGTCTTCCCCCACCACGCGTGCCTAGCGCGGCCGCGAGATGGCCGCGCGCCGAGCGGCGCTCTCGCTTGCGAAGTTGGCGCGCGACCGCCTATAAGCCAGCGCGACGGGCCCGTTAGGCAGAGTCTACCACGAGCGGTACAGGCAACCGGCTAGCGCTCTCCCAAAGATTTCCTGTATAACCAGGCTGCATCTTTGTGTAATTTTGAATCCCACTACCTCCACGGCTCCCAAAGGAACGCGAGTACGCCGACCTTTGGACGCAGGTCGATATCCGCTGTCAATCTTAGGGACAAGCTTCGCTTGCCCCGGAGGACATCCCATAGCCTCCGTATCTTCCGCGGGTTTTACCCACTGGACGGACGGACTCAAGGTTTCCCGGTCAGGGCCATTGGTGGAGACCACAGCCAAGGCACCAGAACGACCACTGCCCCCACTCCTTACATTACCGCCGAACCTTTGGAGCATTCGACCTCCACGACGCGACCGACGCGACCGACGCGAACGACGCGGACGACATAGTAGGTTAAGCGTTAAATTAAGCCGCACTGACCCTGTAAGTCAGCTGGACCTGGCCGGGACATTTGTATACGTGTTAGCTTCAACAATAAAGCCCATTTTACCCACGACACCTGAGTCATTCACTTGACGGCCCTGGACACCCGGTCTGAGCCGGCATAATCGCGGTTCCTCCACCGCACACCGAGTAACCTCCACGAGGAGCGGTTACAACGACGCTCGGGGAGCAGTTCGCCGGCCTCGACTTCGCCGATCCGGAGCCGTCCACCCGTCGATTTAATTGTCGGGGTTGACTATTTCGGCGCCCTGTTACGCCCCGGATTGCGTCACGGAAAGACCCGTGCCCTTATAGCACAAGAGACGCTCTTCGGTTGGATCGTCTCGGGCCCGACTGGCCGCCCGTCCGCCGCGAGCGTAGTACATCACGTGTCCACCCGAGCTCCCACGGACGATGAGCGGCTGCACGATCTGCTGCAGAAGTTCTGGGAGCTGGGGAAAAATGAGGCGTGCGAGCAGCACTTTCGATCGACACACTCGCGGCGGGCGGACGGTCGATACGTAGTATCTCTTCAAGGGCGGGCATCTTCCCGATGTCAGCGCGTCGCTGCCTCGCGCCTCGCGCCTCCGCCATGCTCCGCGCGCTCGACAGGCGTCTGTCGGGGGACGCGGCGCTGGAGGCGGCGTATCGGCGGTTCATGGGGGAGTATGAGACGCTGGGCCATATGGAGGAGATCGGGGCCTGACCCCAACGCCACAAGCCTACGACACGCGTGTATCTCCCACACCACGCGGTCGTGCGTAGCACCGACGGGAAGCTGCGAGTCGTGTTCAATGCATCGAACCCGACCACGAACGGGACGTCCCTGAACGACCACATGCTGGTCGGCCCCAAGCTTCAGCGCGACCTTCTAAACGTCCTCCTCCAATGGCGCCTTCCTCGATACGCCCTCAAGGCCGACATCGAGAAGATGTACCGTCAAATCCGCGTACACCCCAGCGACGTACATTTGCAGTGCGTGCTGTGGCACCGGCGCACAGTGGTCGAAAATCGAGAAAACCTGCCCAAAACATGAAGATGACCTTTGATTTGTACAAAAATGGGTATACTAAGGTTTTCGAGGTCGCTGATTAAGAATCTGAAGTCAGAATTGCAAAAAACAATATGGCAGACCGCATATCAGAAAACATCAAATTTGGTCTAAACTTGGTATCCTGGCGTTTTCGAGGTCGCTGATTACGAATTTGAGGTCAAAATTTAAAAACAAAAAAACAAAATGGCGGACCCAATATGGCAGACCGCATATCAGAAAACATCAAATTTGGTCTAAACTTGGTATCCTGGCGTTTTCGAGGTCGCTGATTACGAATTTGAGGTCAAAATTTAAAAACAAAAAAACAAAATGGCGGACCCAATATGGCAGACCGCATATCAGAAAACATCAAATTTGGTCTAAGCTTGGTATCAGCAGCCAACAGCCATCGCGAGTGGTCGAAATGGGTTTTCTAGCTGGACAAAACCCAAAATTGAAAGTGCTTAAAAAAATCTTTCATCACGGTAAAGAAACCGTAGTTGGAGTCAGTTGTGTTATTTGCTGTTCAATGTCGGCATTCTCCTCCTTAGTGTTTTCGGAATTCTCGTGAATAAACTGAAATCTGATCGGACGACACCAACGGGTGGACGAAGTACGAGGATTTTTCCACAGATCGACCTTCTGCCCAGAATGCTGATGTTCTGCCGTTAATTGTAGAGGTAAAATAGATGTCAATAAAATGTGGGCATCCGATGTCTCTGCGTTACCATCCCTGAACTTCTGCTTATAGAGAGAGTGTCCCGAACTACCATCCAGTCCCCATTTGTAAGTCAGCCTGAAGGAATAATTTAATTTAAAAAGGACGGAGTCCGTTATTTTTTACATGAAGCTGAGTTGTCCTGACAGTACCAGCCTTTGTGCTGTATGGTCTAGTAAACCTTGTAGTTTCACCTCTCCCTTGGTTTCGGTGACAATTACTGATGATTCGGCAGGGTAATATTTATTTTTTTCAATCAAGATTTGTGTGTAGGAAGGATATAAGGGAACGTCTCTTTCGTTTGCTCCTTGCTGCATAGAAACGTATTGGTGTTTCGTCAGATCGAGCAAAATCATCAAAGCTAATGCCTCCTTTGGTGTGTAAGGTGTAAAAGGTTTTTGTGGCGTCAATACTTTTCTGACGGATTTGGAATTCTTAGCTGAAGCTTGCTCAATCACTCGGGCCAAATTTCTTTTCCCCGATGTTTTATGTGCAACTCGTGCTGCGAACTCCAACTCTTCCGGAGTGTATTCCATCAGCAGGAAAGAATTTATTCATACACCTAATATTATTTTTTAAATTTAGTTGTGTTGGCCGTTGTTAAACTACGGATTTTTTCCTCAATAACGAATTACGATCACTTGTCGTACATTTTCTGTTACGTTACCTTTTCGTTTATGCCTTATTTAAAAACGAAATTTACGTACTTCTTGTCCTCTCACTTCAAATTATTCTTATTTAAGATTCTGCTTTAAAAAAAAAATGTGTAACGCGGTTTCCTTCGATGCATGCCGACTTGTTTGTTCGTACGTTCGTAGTACAAGCGCAGTCGCCTACCGCGTAGCCAACGCTACCGCGGGAGCTCGGGCGGAAGGCGCGCGCTCTGATTGGTCGGGGTTTTTTGTTAATATCTCCTTAACGAAGCTTCGGACAATATTTTCGCTAATGAAAAAGTTGTTTCAAATCACACCCTGAGTTACCCCTTTCAAGGAAACGCGACATTTTTGGGACACCCTGTATGTATTGTTCGTATGATACATCACTGTCGATATATCGATGTCGCCGCGATGTGAATTGTATTTCATGGTTCGTCGACGAATTAAAAAATTTTTCAAATTTTGCCAAGCCCATTCTAGCCAATAATGCTTCCATGGAAAAGTTGACGAAAGACCAGTGGGCGACATTTCGCAATGCGTCACATTGTCATATTTGCGAAGAGCCATTTGAGGCTGGTGATAAACGAGTTCGCGATCATTGCCATTTATCCGGACGGTTTAGAGGACCTGCACATTCGGAGTGCAATTTAAAATATAAAAATGCGTTTTACATCCCCATAGTTTTTCATAATTTATCCGGCTATGATTCACATTTCATTATCGAAGAAATATCTACCGCTTTCAAAGGTCGTGTTGACGTATTGCCTATAACTAAGGAAAAGTATATTTCTTTCACAAAAAATGTCGAAGATCAGGTTGAATCAGACCCGCGAAATTGTATTAAATTGCAATTCATCGATTCGTACAAATTTCTCAATACCAGTCTCGACAAATTAGCTTTTTTTCTTAGCACAAATAAATTAAAAATTTTACAATCCCAATTTGAAACATTGTCCATTGAAGATTTCAATTTATTAACGCGAAAGGGTGTCTTTCCATATGAATATCTTGATTGTGTGGACAAGCTGCAGGATCCATGCTTACCACCGCGCGAGTCATTCTACAGTTCGTTAACGGGTGAGACTGTATCCGAGAGCGATTACGCGCACGCTGAGACTGTTTGGCAACGTTTCGGGATTAAAACCTTGGGCGAATACAGCGACTTGTATTTGAAAACAGATGTCTTGTTATTGGCAGATATTTTTGAAAATTTTCGCGAAAGTTGTATCAAGAGTTATGGATTAGATTCAGCGCATTATTATACATTACCTGGTTTCACATGGGATGCCATGCTAAAACATACCAAAATTACATTCGAATTGCTCACTGATGTTGATATGGTCATGTTTATCGAACGCGGTATACGTGGGGGTTTAAGTCAATGTTCTGGAAGATATGCACATGCCAATAACAAGTACATGCCATCTTATGACGCATCGGAACAATCATCATATTTGATGTACTTTAATGTAAACAATTTGTATGGATGGGCAATGTGTCAGGCCCTACCATATGCCCAATTTCAATGGGTCGAAGATGTCGCAAATTTTGATGTGTCTTCAATCGCTACCGATTCGCCCACAGGATACATTCTCGAGGTAGATCTAGAATATCCGCAACGTCTGCACGACGCTCATGCTGATCTACCATTCTGCCCGACGCGTGCCAAACCGCCAGGCAGCAGACAGGAAAAGTTACTCGCGACATTATACGATAAGCAGCGTTACATTATCCATTATCGCAATCTACAGCAGTGTACGCGTCACGGTCTTCGTATTACAAAGATACACCGCGTGCTTCAATTCGCGCAATCTCCCTGGCTCCGCGATTACATCGAACTAAATACACGGTTCAGAACAGGCGCGACAAACGATTTTGAAAAAAATTTATACAAATTGATGAACAACGCGGTATTTGGTAAAACTATGGAAAACGTGCGAAATCACGTGGATGTAAAACTTTTAACACAATGGGATGGACGATATGGCGCGGAGGCAATGATCGCTAAACCGAATTTCCACAGCAGAAGTGTATTTTCGGAAAATTTAATAGCTGTTGAATTGTGAAAAGTCGAGGTGAAATTCAACAAACCGATATATGTGGGTATGTGCATTCTGGACATATAAAAAATTTGTTTGTATGAATTTCATCATGAGTACATGTCTCCCCTGCACAGACAAAATTGTAAAATTCTATACACAGACACAGACAGCCTCATTTATCATATTCAGTGCGAAGATATCTATGAAACTATGAAATACAATATCGATAGATTTGACACATCCGATTATCCTATCAACAATCCATATAATATGCCGCGCTTAAATAAGAAGGTTCCAGGGTTGATGAAGGATGAAAATAATGGTGCGATAATGACTGAATTCGTAGGTCTTAGAGCGAAAATGTATGCACTTCGCGTAGACGGTAAAAAAGATACAAAAAAGGCGAAAGGCGTCAAGACCAACGTCATAGTCAGAACGATAACTTTCGACGACTACGCACAGTGTTTGCAAAGGGAGATCGAAATGATTCGCAGACAATCATGCATACGGTCTAAATTGCACAAAGTGTACACCATTTCGGAATCCAAAATCGCTCTAAGTCCACATGACGACAAGCGGCATATCGTACCCGATTCGATCGACACTCTGCCTTGGGGACATTACAAAATTCCATTGTAAAAATATCGATGTAAAATAGAAAATTATTTTGTATTTATTGTATAATATAACATGCTTCACACATGTATGGAAATTATTATAAATAGTGGAATTATTGCATATGTATCATTGTATATATATATATTAACTGGATTATAAATGGTTGAAATAATGTGTAAAAAATAAAAATTGTATGTACATTTACATATGTATATGTATATCATTGTATTTATTGAACCATGTATTATTATTTTACAATACATTATTTTTCATTATCCATGAATTGTGTGATTTATCAAACCCCAACCACTTAACTTATACCTTATCCCCCTTCCTACGCAACACTTTTTCCACTAGATATACATCAGGATCGGTGACGCGTTGCAGCTCGTATTCATAGAATCCTCCAGCAACAGGTTTTCCACAGGAATTGATGAGCAGATACGTCGCGGGATTAGTTGTCTGTACTTTCGCTATCTTGAACACCTCCGTTGTCCAATTCGGTGTATAGCCTTTATCGAATATGGTTTTGAATTTGCTCACACGCACAAACTCGCCCAATTTGAATCTCGCTGGAGCAGCAATCTTTATGTTGCTGTATATGGTGGCTAGCAGCTTATCGGCGATCGCAGGGGTAACATCGCGAGGACACATTTTGATGGTTCTATGTTTTCATGCGTTATATTCTGAAAGTAGACGCGGTAGCGCATCGATCCATTTATAGGTTCCATTGGGCGTAAACAGTTTCCACATATTGTTCTTCAAAGTTCGATTGAAACGTTCTACGACGGAGGCCTTCATCACCGAATACGTCGAATAATGATTAATGTTATGCTTTGCCAAGAGTTTCTGCACATCGGTGTTGTAAAATTCTTTTCCTTGATCGGTTTGCAAATTTTTTGGATATCGATCTCTAAATATCTTTGCAAACGCTTTAGTCACCTCTGCACCACTTTTAGTCTTGAGCGGCAATGCCCATGCATACTTGCTCAGCACACCGATGACGGTGAGTATGTAGTGGTGACCTTGGTTGAATCGCGAGTATGGGCGCATTTCTACAACATCAGCTTGCCACAGATCATCGTATCCATGCACTATGACGCGCCTCCGTGGGAAATGTCTTCGAGCTGGAGCATGCAATTCCTCAACAAGCTGTCGCTTCTTGTGGCCATGGTTTTCTTCTTTACTCTTGGATTTTGATAATGGTCGCATGTTTGATCGCAGAGGTGTCTGACACGAATGGTTCGGTAATTATTGTGTATGTGCATTATGTGTCCTCCACCGCCTCGAGGTAATTCTGGACAAGTTCAATCGTCTCGCATGATTCTCCTTCGCAGCGCTGCTGTGGGATAGAATTCGACGCCTGTGTTATCTTTTGAATGCTGTTTTGCAATGTCAGCATATCTCTCTGAAACACAACCAGCTTCCTCTCTAATTCTTCCTGCTGCTCTCTCAAAAGTTTAATGCTCTTTTCCATGTATAGTTTATTGACAGCATCGCTGTCAGCTGTGGGTTGCGCTACATGTCGTATCTTGCATGATTTTGCATCAAAGTCAGCACCGATCATGCAAAGAGCGTTATCTCGCATATAATTTCGAAGCACACCGCTCCATTTGTAATAGTCCATTCTAGCTGCCCCACTCTTCTCGAGCGATACCCCAAATTTGTTGATCGGCATCTCGATGCATACAATGCACATTATCGGTGCGCAGCTTAATTTATAATGAGGCCTACCTCGCGGAGTTCCTCGATAATCGATAGAATTTCATTGTCGTGCGAGTTGTTACCCGCCTGATGCGATGCTTCCAGCAAACGGAATCGCTCCACCAGCTCGTTGGGATCGTCCCAGTGCATGTAATCGATCTTGTTATCGCTTACAACCATGACTCTCGGTGTCGTCAGACCATTCCCTGTCCTACTAGTCGATACACGGGGGAGTAGCGGTGCAATTACATGTTTGTACTTATATCCTTTGTTGCCCAATATGGGATTTTGAGCGTTATGATCGCGTCTGTGAGCATTCGTCGCCAGCAGTATGCTTTTGGATTTTTGTTTATCAGCATCGGTGTATGTGGTATCGTCGAGAATTCTCTTGACAATCAGTTCGTAACGACCAGGTGTTCCTCCATATCTTACACCATCGATGATTATATTATCATCCTTGTCTATATCGAAAGCCTTATCCCCAAGCATCGTTCCACTACCACCAAAGTATACGCCATACACATAGTCCATGGTTGTATCCCTATCACCACTTAGGATTGCGCTCATGTATTTTTGCCCCAGCGGACCGAAATGGCTGCGAAACGTTTCTTGTCCCTCGGATGTTTGGAGTTGATGTCTAATAGATGTTGCAAACGACACATCGGGACTAGTTTCGAAAACGTCTTCATCATTGGTTGTGAGCGATTGTACATCGAGAAATGTATTTATTGGTGTCGAAGGAATCGAGGAATCGTTTGATGCAACATTCTGCCGTTTCCGCTTCGATTGAACTGGTGTAGAGGTTACGAGTGATTTTTCCGATGACATGTGTGGTTTCCTCTTTGTCTTGCGTGATGTGTTCCCTTTCGGATGGATTTTTGTTTTAGGCGTTAATGTTTCATTCCCATCGACATATGTGCTCATCAACGGTGACGTGCCAGCTTCTGTCGCTGTGGTATTTTCCACAATATGTTTTAGGGGTTCGACAATAGGTTTAAACTATCTCTCCAACGCAATATCTTCCTCCATCTTGCCAGTCTTCAAAGCCTGATGCTTCTTGCGAATGGATTCGCTGATTTTTGCAATTTCCTTCGCTATTCTCTCGCGATCCTTAATCTCCAGACTATCGATATCAAACATCGTTGTACCGCAGACGTTGCTTATCCCCACCGAAGTGTCGACGACAATTGACCATCTCACGGTATCGCAAACTCGTTGAATCCCTTTCTATAACGTCCATTGGACATCGCGCTATCCTTATCTATTACCGCGAAACCATACTCCCGTTGCCAACAATTACGGCACAATGCGCAGAAATCCTCGTAAGACATATCAGTGTTTACATGATCGTTGTACACATGTTTCAAGTTGGTACCATCCTGCTTAAACAGAATCAATAGATTCGCATTGTCGCGTATAAGATGTTTTGGAATCTTTGCATATGTCTGACAGAGATAGAAGCAGTCAACGTTCGAGTGGCGCCCCATTGCAAAGTATTCCCTTATCGTATCTTGCTTGTCACATGCCACGTCATCAAAGATAAAAATGGAATTCGGAAGCGATTCGCTCGGTGGGATGACGTCACTGTTATTCGAAAACGTAAAGTAGCCAATTTCATCTATTGGAGTCAATAAATTCTCCAAATACTGATATTTCGGCTGCTGCAACGACTTGGAATACACGTACACGTTCTCGAAGCGGACTCCGTGTGGACTTTCCAACAAGCTCACCAACACGTTGGTCTTTCCACAATTTGATGGACCACAAATGAGGCAGCGTATTGTGTTTCGTAACATGCTACCATGTCTGTGCATTGGTTTCGAAGACATCATTTGCGATTTATCGTCAAAATTTGTCACGCGTATCGTTAAAGGTTGCCGCACAAATCGCATCCTCTCCGCGAACTGCGAAAAATGATTTTGATACGTCGAAGCGGTGACGCGACCTATTTATAGGTCTGCGCCAGAGTTCTGCAACGGGCGGATATATCGCGGGTTTACCCGTCCGTTACCCGTCCGTCTTTCGATTCACCCGACCCGCCCGGACCCGCCGGCGGGTAAGCGGGTCAGCGTCGATTTCTATCCGCCCATACCCGCCCGGAGCTGACGGAACTTTTATCTGACTCGCCCGTATCCGCGCTATACCCGCTAATACCCGCGCTACGCTATACCCGCTAATACCCGCGCGTTCAAACAGAGTTAATATTTTATTTATATTATAATTATGAACAAAGGGAAAGTAACAAAAATTCCAATACTGCAGAGAAACATAAAAGCTTTTAAAGTATGAATAGCATAAAGTTTTATAGCGTATTACAAGTATTTTTGTTGATTTATTATTTCAATTTAAATTAAATTTTTGCATGTATCCATAATTTCTTGAATTTGATACAATGTATGCCATACTGTTCATTCGTAGAATGAAATAAATCCGCATCTTGATATAACAACTGCCGAATAAAGTACCAGTAAAGTCGGAATTGAAGTGCAGCTAAAGGCACGGGTACGAACGGATAACAGCGCGACCACGGGTGAGTCAAGTACGTGTCGCGACAGCTTCGGGCGGGTAGAAATCGACGCTGACCCGCTAACCCGCCAGCGGGTCCGGGCGGGTATGGATAGCTTCGTAGCGGGTATCACCGGGTGAGTGCAGACACGGGTACGGGCGGGCGGGTGAATCGACGTCACGGCCGCGTGACGGGCGGGTCAAACCCGCCCATTGCAGAACTCTGGTCTGCGCCGATGCAAAACAGCTCAGTATTCAAAATGCTTCGGGTCCTGTCGGATAATTTCGATATTCGAAACCTAACCTCTGAGCAGCTGAAATATATACCAAAGATTATTCTACTGCGAGAGTTTGGTAGACACATTCATCAGTTGTGGGACAGACTCCCCAAGCATATAAAAGCCGATTCTGAGGTTCAGCAGTATCGTCGGTGTTTGAAGCATTATAATTGTCCTTGGCAGCGAACGCATATCGACGGTCCAGCACCATTGATTAAAAACTGTGGCGAATGTCGTCGACGAGAATAAAGAAAGGTCGTGGTTTGTTAAATCGGGTGATAAACGCGCTACCTATCGAATTACATATCCCAGGATATCAGTTTTGTGGTCCAGGAACTCATCTGGCAAAACGATTGGCTAGAGGTGATCAAGGTATCAATCCGTTGGACGCAGCGTGTCGCGAACACGATATTGCGTATTCGCGTAGCAACGACCTCAGCGAACGACACGCTGCAGATAACGTTCTCGCTGACAAAGCGCGAAAACGCATCGTTGCGCGAGACTCGACACTGGGTGAAAGAGGTGCTGCTACAGCTGTTTGGGCAGCTATGAAGGCCAAGACGAAAATTGGGATGGGAATGAAAACAAAAACTCGCAAAAGGACTTCAAAGAGAGCATTGAAAAAGCGGATTCTTCCGATAGCAAAACGCGGTGGTATATTACCACTTCTCCCACTGCTAGGTGTTCTCGGATCATTAGCTCGTGGAGCAGCGGGGATCGCCAAGGCGGTAAACGATAATAAGGCGGTGCAACATCAGCTACAGGAAATGCAGCGTCATAATCGCTCCATGGAAGGTCGTGGACTTTATCTCACACCATACAAACGCGGGCAGGGAATATCAAAACGAAAAAAAAAACGCCGAAAAGAAAATAAAAATGCCGGCGGGCGTAACTACCGATGTGCAATTGGAGGAGTTAGCAAAACGTATGCGTATTCCATTCTTTAGAGGTGTTTTTATGCGCAATGCACTACCTGCCGGAGGAGTACATCGAAACGAGAGCGGTATCGTAAATTTGGACAATGTCGAGGGGTCAGGGACTCATTGGGTGGCATATGTGAAGAGAGGGTGCCGAGCTATATATTTCGACAGCTTTGGGAATCTTCGACTACCTAAGGAATTGGTGCAATATCTGGATAATGATGCTGTGAAAATCGAATACAATCGAACGTCTTATCAGAAGTACAATCAGAGCAATTGTGGATAACTCTGCCTACGCTTTCTACAAACGATCGGTCGCAAATTTAAGGATTAACTTCCCACCGCTATGATTCAGCACTAGTCGAGTCGTACAGCTCGGAATATGTCGTTAACATTCACTCTAACCGGCAAGAGTAGCACCCTCGCGGTGAGCTACTTTCCACCCATAGATTTGAGCGATGATGATTACGAGCTTGGTTTAACAACCTTTGAAACTTATCATACAATACCGAACATCGACTGGAGCAACGATAATTTCTACTTCACCTCAAACTATGGCATCAAAAACAACAGTGTTGATACCACTCCTGAAACTATTAGGATTCCACACGGCTTCTACGAACTAGACGCCATTGTCAAGTATTTGAGGCAGCGATTACTCGAGCGGTATCCTAAAAATCCCGATGACACTGATGATGACAACGATGTGTATCCTATAGTGTTGCGTCCCAACAATAACACCATGAAAAGCGAGCTGTACTGCTCATTCACCGTAGATTTTACGAAGCGCAATAACATTGGATCGCTACTGGGATTCTCGATGAATCGGGTATTAGAACCAGGACGGTGGCACGAAAATGATCCAATTAATATCATGAACGTGAACATTATTCGCGTAGAATGTAGCGTGACCGCTGGCGCATACAACAATGGGAAGCGTGTACATACGATACATGAATTTTCTCCGAGAGTCCCTTCAGGATATAAGATATCGGAAACGCCTGCACAGATCATTTATCTTCCAATCACCGCACGGGTCATTACGGATCTAACGATACGTGTTGTGGATCAAGACGGACGGTTGCTCGATTTTCGAGGTGAAGAGATTACCATCAGACTGCACATGCGACGGCGGCGATAATACGTGTGGTGTGAATGAATGAGATGCTTGTGCTGAACGACTCCAGAAACCCGTTTCTTCCAAGTGAAATTGTTTACAACAACTACAACAACTACAATAGCTCTGATTATGCTAAAAAAAGAGACTCAGTGCTGTAAACATTGCATTTTTGAAATCATTGGGATTTATTGTACGCATATAAGTTGAAAAATGGCTGACATTCTAAGCATTGGAGGGAAGCCGACGTTTGATGATCGCATCGTCAAGCTCGAGACTCACACGTACAACCCATACGTCAACACAACGTTTGGACATAGTGATGAGATAAGAATACCTATACAGCAGCAGGATTTATACACATTGCCGTGTGAAAGTTTCCTCTACGTGGAGGGGAAATTGGTGATAAATAAGCCAAACGATGCATTAACAGTGATATTGGGAAATAATTGTATGGCGTTCATATTTTATGAGATTCGATACGAGCTGAATGGCGTGGAGATTGACCGTAACAGAAACGTTGGAATAACTAGCACGCTTAAAAACTATGTATCGTTGACATCTGACGAAGACAAAAATATGGAGAATGCTGGATGGGGCTTGAAACGACATGATGAGCTAATAGTGAAAAATCATTTCAATTTTTGCATCCCGCTCAAATATTTGCTGGGATTTTGCGAGGACTACAAACGCATGATTATTAATGCACGTCACGAATTGATTTTAATACGATCACGCAACGATAACAATTCTCTAATAGGATCATCGACGTTGGAACCAGAAATTGAATTACTTAAAGTGCAATGGCGGATGCCTCATGTGACGCTGAACGATGTTAATAAGCTATCGTTGCTACATGCTTTGGAAAGTGGACAAAACCTGAGCATTAGTTTTCGCTCGTGGGATCTGTATGAGTATCCTCTCTTACAGAGCACAACCAAGCATTCGTGGGCTGTGAAGGCAGCTGCACAGTTGGAGAAGCCGCGATACGTTATCTTTGCTCTACAGACTGCTCGAAAGAATGTGATGACCGAAGATGCTACTCGGTTCGACCATTGTAAATTGACCAATGTAAAACTTTTTCTCAACTCGGAATTTTACCCATATGATGATCTGAACTTGGACTTTGACAAGAATAAGCACGCCATCTTGTTTAACATGTATACACATTTCCGTAAATCGTATTATGGGCATAGTTGCAACGAGGCATTATTCACCGTGGCCCAATTTTTACAATTTGGTCATTTGGGAATTTGATTGTAAAGAGAATGTGCCTGCAAATACTACAGCCTACTGCCTGATTCTGCACGATCGGGTGGTTGAATACAATCCGCTGACAAACGTGGTGCGCAAAATAAATTAAATTGTCATGCTACTTACACGCCCTCTTCAATGTCAAATTCACACCAAAAAAAATTTCATCATGAAAATTGAGATGCTTTACAAGAAAGACTGCATTCTCCCGTCTGTTGTGGAAGCGAGCGGACCTCTAAATCGTATCGATAATGGTTGTACCAACATTTGTTGATCTGCAAGGATTCATCGTTGATGGAAGATTTGTCGTCAAGGAAGTGGCTATCCTACGAATGGGAACAATTCTCTCGCACTATATTTTTGGGAGTTCGATGCCTCAATATCTTCTTACAAAATCCGACAAATCAAGCATCCGATGATTGGTTGCAAAACATCATGGGCTACGGTGGGATGATGGAGACGTTCCATACAGTATGGCTAAACAGCTAATTACGAAAGCTATAGCTGATGCTGTCGACGAAGAAGATGATGCATCCCATATCGTATACGTTAAAGGGTTGCAGAAATGTGGCTGGCTTGCGGATTTCCTCGATGAAAATACGAGAGCGAACGTGATCATTGAGACGTTGGACATTGACTACGACGATATCAAATCTCTAAATAAGCTAAATGTAGTTAATACTCTGCGATGTTGTAGACACACAAAGCATTGTGCTTTGCAAAATGTATTTAAAATATTCAACTGGTGGTCTAAACACCAGATGGAAATTCATAAATAAAATCATTTTTTTTTAATGCATAAATGTTTTTTTCTTCATCCTTCTCAAACCCAGCCCCCTTAATATGATGTACGCTAGATTAAGACGATGGCTGTAATTATTTAGAAGTGGTATGATACATGTTCGATACACGTTCAGAGTGGTATCATACACGTTCAATACATGTTCAGAGCGGTGCCATACACGTTCGGAGTGGTACCATTCATGTTCAGAGTGGTTCGATAGATGTTCAAAGTGGTGTGATAGATGTTCAGAGTGGTACCATACACGTTCGATACACATTCAGAGTGATACCATGCACGTTTGATACACGTTCAGAGTGGTATGATCTAGTCGAATAATGTGTCCAAAGAAAAATTCGAAGAAGATGCATGTGAATATTGACAGGATGGTCAACGAAGAAGAAGAAAATGAAGATGGAGAACAGCAGCATCTTACTTTGCAAAGCTACGCACTTCTCGATTTCATGATGGTAGGGGTTTCTACATGCGAGAGCTTGGAGATGTAGCGAGACTAGTTGTCTTTCAAAGCTTCAGTGTTAAACAGTGAGTCATACAGTTATAAAAAATGGGTGTCGCGAGAATTGCACCCGATTCTGACCCCGAGCCGTGTCAGGATAGTCGAGAGGTATGTACATACCAATATTTTTTTTTTTTAACATTTTATCGTGTTTAGCCATTTAAATCGAGTGAGAAAATCGAATGAGATTAAATCAGACGATCGTACCAATACTATATCGTTCGCGGGTTTCTATGTTTTAGCACTTGCCCCCAATGCCATCGTCGTCGTCATCATCATCGTCGGCATCATCGCCTTCGCATTCGCCATCGCATTCGCCATCGCCTTCGCCACCGCATTCGCCATCGCATTCGCCATCGCCTTCGCCACCGCTGCCTTCAGTGGTATGTAATACATTGCATTGGTGTGTGTGTGTGTGTGTGTGTATTTTGTTGCATTATTCTTATACCGGCGTTTGTGTTCTAGAACAATCAATTATTGATGTCGCGATTGCGACTATTGGCGAGAATCCTGGCGGATGCTGCACCCCCGGTGGCGGCTGCGCCCTCCGTGATGCCCCGCCAGGAGTCAACAATGCGGCGAAATTCGGGCCAGGTGGTTGGGTCAGTGGTTGCGGCTCGGCTGCGGCAGCCATGGATGCCATATAGGCGACTGGGGCCCCTACAGCTGAGGCGACCACGGCCCCCATCGCCGCCGTCGCCGCCTTGGATCGATGTGCGACGGTTGCAGCCGTGGTTGAACCAGTCGCAGCCCCCGTCGGCGTCATTGCCGCGGCCACCGTTGACGTCGGCGTTACCACAACCACCATCGGCGTCGACGTTGCCCCAACCACCATCGGCGTCGACGTTGCCGCAGCCACCGTCGGCATCGGTGTTGCCGCAGCCACCGTCGGCGTCGACATTGCCACAACCATCGTCGACATCATGGCGAGCATTGGCACCATCGCCATCCCCTGAATGGCCCCTCGAGCTATTCACACCACCGGCGTCGCCACCATCACCGTCTCCCGAGTGGTCCGAGGGGCTATTCTCGCCGCCGCCGTCCCCACCATTATCGCCGGATTAATAATTTTTTCATTATATTCCTTATTTTCATTTATATTTATATTTATATTCATTATTTTCATTTATATTTATATTCGTTATTATAATTTATATTCATATTCTATATTATCATATATTATCATTATATTCTTTATTATTTTTCCATTTATTTTTTGTAACTATTTATATTTATATTTATATTCATTATTTTCATTTATATTTATATTCGTTATTATCATTTATATTCATATTTTATATTATCATATATTATCATTATATTCTTTATTATTTTTCCATTTATTTTGTAACAATATATATATCATAAACATACATTACTTCTCAATTTTATTTACTCATCATCCATCCTCCTTCTTTCCTCTTCACATAATTTTAAGATTCGACGTTTTATAAAAAAAAGGATTATATTTCATTCGTGCATTCTTCGCACTGTGAAGAAATGGTATCGTCTCGCGCGACTGCGCCAGAAGAGTCAAATTACACGCGTTATCGCGCGAGATGATACCATATCTTCACAGTGCTATGAATGCATGATGCATATTTGTTTGCTAGAGTTTGAAAAAATTGGTAGCTTTAGAATGTATGATGCATATTTGTTTGCTCGGTTGGTTTGGAAAAAAATATTCTGGCGGTAGATCTGATTTAGAAACAATATTTGGGGGAAAAAAAATTCTGGGGCCGGATCGAGTCTGAAAAAAGATTTTTTCATACAAGACCCGGCCCCAGAAATTTTTAGAGGGAGGGGGGCAACCCTCTGAAAATTTTCCAACAGCGGGTCAGGTCTGGAGAGGTCTCCGCGGCGGCTCGGCCCGGACTGATCCCCACCACGATTACGGCTTCCCCCACTCCGCGGTTCGTGCGCGCGCAACCGGTCTTCCACTCCCAGCTCTCCCCGCGCCCATAGTTCCCTCCACCGCACTCCCCCGCGCGCCCTCACTTCCCCCCGCCCCCGCGCTCCCCTCAGAGGACCAGGGTTAGAATCGGCTTTGCCTTACTACTCCTGTGTCACTGGGTCACTGTACCGATCCTGGTTATCGGTGGACGAAAAGATTTATGGTTAGGTAGCGCCCAGTGCTCAGCTGATCACAGTGCGTCCGGGTTAATGTACCGAATATTCACTTCACTGCACGGCTACTAACACTGATCACTGAATTTTTTTTTCACGGAACGTGTTGTTCCTTCGTTATAAAAATTGGTGGCCCCGAAAGGGGCCGATTACTGTTAATTACTGGGACGAGATTACTACTATTACCCGGCGAAAAGAAGACTCGTGGCAGACGGAAAAGGGAAGGAAAGCAAGGAAAGGAATGTCTGAAAGGGTGAGTTTTATTTAATTTATTGGTGATTATTAGGTGTGGAAATAAATTCTTTCCGATTTTAGGGTACAATAACAGTTCGATTTAAAAAATATGAAAACAACAATCATCGAAACAATTTCCATTATTGTTAATTACCTTTTGCCATTTTTCTGGCAGCTTCTGAATACCACCGCGATAAAAATTCCAGTCGGAAAGAATTTATTCATACACCTAATATTATTTTTTAATTTTAGTTGTGTTGGCCGTTATTAAACTACGGATTTTTACTTCAATAACGAATTACGATCACTTGTCGTACAGATCACGGCCCGCCAGCAGCAGGAAGGCAGAGAAAGATCAGCAGAGGTCCTCGAGATACCATAAGTACTCATCACCTAAACAACCAAACTAACTAACATTCTCTCCGAGGCTGCTCGACTAGGCATCACAATTAAAATTCCACATCCATACCAAAATTCACACCAAGACGCTTGAACCGGCATCTTGGTTTTCTAAGACATTCAATATCATTCACAATCTACCATCTGAGGCTGCTTGAATAGGCACCTTGGCTACCATCTGGGTATGCTCAAATCAGCTACCTGGCTACCATCTGGGGCGCTCAACTAGGCACCTTGGCTACCATCTTAGGCTGTTCTTAACAAAGCACCTGAGCAACGTGGAATCTACAACTAAGGCCGCTTGTAACAGGGCACCTTAACACCAATCCTAAAAAGGATTCGCGTCGTACTTGTTCAAATCAAACCAAACTCTTTTGAATAAACCATTTCTGTTATTTAGTGTTAAAAGAAGGACTCTAGTTTCATGAAATTCATTTCTTTATCGCACGCCACCCGAACCAATCCCACCATTCTACGAGTAAACCGCTCTACTTGTAGAATCCCCTGTAATTAACGGCAACGTCTCGTTCGAGAACGTTACACGTTTGTTCGTGATGAATAAGCGAGACGCTTAGTTTATTATTTCTATAATACTGTACAACAACATAATCAGCAAACTTAAGCGTTTGGTTATAACATAAGTTTCTCTTTGCGCGCTCTCGTGCACCCAATGAGTGGTTGGTCCTGCCGCTCTCGACCGAGTAGCTCGGGCCGCGGGATCGGCGGAGTGGGGACTGATCCTTTTTCGGCGAACCGCGATGTAGCGGCTCCCGTTTGCTTCTTCTTGTTCACGCGCTTCAACTGACAACACGTACGTGTCGTCGCGTCGACCTTTGTTACGCGAATCTTCGGTTTCTTTTACAAACTGGTGCGCGTAATTTGGAAAACGGCCTCGATCTATCGAGCCGTTCAGTATTTCATTGCGACGCGAAATACAAGTCTCAACGATCTGTGCGCGCTCCGAAACGCTGGTTCGGAGCGAGAAATAAATTATACTTTTGATACACGAACCCGAGTCAAACTTCCGAGAAATCTATCTCCTTGAGCTATCGAAAGTGGGGCGTGATTAAAACTTTGGAGTATCAAAGTTCATTTCGCACAACGTTTCTCGAACACGCTTGTAGCCGCCCGTGAGGAGAGACGTGCGGGCGCGGAAACCGCGGCTCGCGAGACCCGCGCTTAACGACGCGCCTGTTGATTTCTGCGGCCGCGGATAGCAACGATTGGGTATAAATTAGAGGCCCGCAAAGGCATTTTTCTGCTTAGCTGATCTGAGAAAGAGGACGAGGTACGACACACGGCCGCTCTCGGACAGCTTAGGGACTCCGGCAGGAGAGTTCGGCGATAATACCTGGACGCCTGCTGGAAGGATTCACACTAGAGTCTGTTCCTGGACGCTCGATCGATATGGAGAGTACGGCGATAATACCTGGACGCTTATCGGTCGAGAGAGTACAGAGTATCTAATTAGAAAGAGGAGAGTACGGAAGAATATTCCTGGACGCCCGTTCGGTATGGAGAGTTCGGCGATAATACCTGGACGCCAACCGAACGGGAGAGTACAGAGTAACTCCTGGACGCCTCGTTAAATAGAGAGGAGAGTACGGGAGAATATTCCTGGACGTCCGTTCAGTATCGAGAGTTCGGCGACAATACCTGGGCGCCAACTGAACGGCAGAGTACAGAGTAACTCCTGGACGCCTCAGTAGAGTAGAGTCACGAAAGTACAAAGCCCCTTTCTGAAATACCCGATCGTTGAGAGAGGAGAGTACGGGAGAATATTCCTGGACGCCCGTTCGGTATGGAGAGTTCGGCGATAATACCTGGACGCCAACCGAACGGGAGAGTACAGAGCAACTCCTGGATGCCTCATTAGAATAAAGCCAAGTGCCGTCTGCACAATAGAATCTTGAAAATTGTATAAACTCAACGAGACGTAAAGTCTGTCTTTCGAAATTTGTAGCCCCGTCCTACCAAACCATGTATTCCTTCCTGATCCGAATAAATTTTGTGTGTACAGAATATATCCTTGTTCCTGTCAATCCTAAAGGCTACAAACCTACTTACTCTGCACCTAGAACTACTTAAAGCTAACTACACTAGAATTAAAACTAAAACAATTTATACAACGAACAATTAACAATAGTTTTTTTTTTAAATCATACATATCACTTAATTTTGGGGGCTGTTACGCGAGAATCCCCCTTAAATAAAAATTCAACTTATGTACCTTATATAAAATTAATATACAGGTTCTATCGAATGAAGTTCATTTTGAATAAATCCGTTAGAAGCATTATTTTTTCACGTGAAAATTCTCTTATTCTATAGTTTCATATAGGTAAAGATTTTGTACATGCTTGTCGAGTACTCGGTTGTTTAAAAAAGCTGAATACGTATATCAACTTATCAAGCACCGCATTACCCGAAATAATCGGGCTACCCGACACAATCGGGCTACCCGACACAATCGGGCTACCCGACACAATCGGGCTACACGACACAGTCGGACTACCCGTAGGCCCGTCTGTCCCGGGCCCTCGTCCGAGGTCGCCCGACTTTACCCGACCCGACCCGACCGCTCGGGTACCCGACACATTCGATTACCCGCGCATCTCTACCAGACAGGCGTCGACTACGCGGGACCAGTCATGACGCGACCGGGAAAGGACCGCGGGTATAAGGCGCACAAGGCGTATAGCGCTATTTTCATCTGTCTATCGACCAGGGCCGTGCACCTGGAGCTTGTCACCGATTACACCTCGGCGAGCTTCCTTGCCGCGTTTCAGCGGTTCGTCTCCCGGCGCGGGCGCCCCAGTCATATTGACAGCGACAACGGTACCACTTTCAAAGGGGCGGCCCGCGAGCTCGGGGCCGCGATTCGCGGCGCGGTGGCTTCGCCTGAGGTCACATCGTTCGCCGGTGCAGAGGAAATTCAGTGGTCGTTCACCCCCCCCCCCCCCCGCGGCTCCTCACTTCGGCGGTTTGTGGGAGACGGGCGTCAAGAGCGTCAAACATCACCTCCATCGCGTCGTTCAGGACCATACTCTGTCCTACGAGGAGATGACCACTGTCCTCTGCATGATCGAAGCGTGTCTAAACTCGCGACCCCTCGGCCCCGCTCCCGCCGAGGACGACGACCTCGCGATTACTCCTGGCCACTTCCTGACCGGAGCACCCCCCCCCCCCTAGCGCTGCCCCCGATGGCCTCGTCGAGCGGTCCTGCGTCGCTCCGCGACCGTTGGCAGCTTGTGCAGCGGATGCGCGACCATTTCTGGAAACGGTGGCAGTCAGACTATCTGACCTCCCTCCAGCCCCGGCGTAAGTGGACTATCCCTCAACGCGGCCTCTATGTCGGGGACGTAGTTGTCCTCGAAGAGGACGACGCGCCGCCGGCTCAGTGGCGGCTGGGCCGCGTCTCGCAGGGCGACCCTGGTCCGGACGGTCGGGTTCGAGTGGTGTCGGTGCGCACTGCCTGCGGCGAAACACTGCGACCGATCACCCGCGTCGTTCTCCTCCCGTGCGCGCTCGCGGCAGACGAGGGCCCCGTCTCGGCGTGAAGGGGCCAACTGTAATTTTTCATGAATATGAATTCCCAGATGGGTTCAAGAATGCCTGCGAATACGCAGATATCTAACATGCAAGCTCCGCGGCAATATCGCCGTATGTACGAATATAACCAATCCCGCGCTGAAACCAGCAGCGGAGGGCCCATGGGCAACTGGGCTGATGAGGTTGATGTTGAGGAACGGTTCCAAAATATCAACTTACAAGCTAGACCAACTCAACGTTCGGCTACCTTCAAACAGAAGGTGCCACGTGGAGAAACTACGCGGTCTGAAGTCCGGACAGGATTTACACCTGACCAGTTCAAAGCGACTACACCAACCGCTCCATTGAATGAACGTCAGTATAACGATGTCGGGATGTCAACGCTCGTTCCTAACTATAATTATTATGGACAAAATTTTCACTTCTCTGGGTTGTATACAATACTTCAGGCATTATACAATCAATACACTATTAAGGATCCCCGTCTACCTAGGGAGTTACCTTTTTGCCTATTTCAACATGCAATGGTCACTGTGCTTTGGCTGCACATATTTGGGAATCTGAAGACCATCAATAAGGATCGGAGGTTCGCAGATGCAGCGATGATTGTTGGTAGGTTACCGGAGGGATTTTGTATGACCGGACTTATTGCAGAGTACATAATGCAGTTTACCCACAACTTGATGCCAGATGGCGACCACATTCAGATGAACATTCCTGAATCTTGCCTGCCTCAAGCACCTATAGGCGATATTTCGGCCGGCACATTTGGCCCGATTACGCCGGAGACCCATAATAAATACGAGTGTTATTGGAGCCCATATGTCTCCTTAGAATATATTCGAGCTTGCAGAGACCAGCAGCCCAATACTGATTGGACTCCATTGCCGGGTGGTTACTTTCCACCTGATGTGGTTCCAACTGTTAACCTGCTTGGCTATCATCGGACGGAGCGTATCCATCCTGAGACTCTACCGATAGTAAATACTGTGCTATACTCTGTCCATCCTAAGAAAAAACGGGTCCGCGCAGGGATGGTTCCGAGGGGGCGCTGATTGGTCATACTCCCCCCTTAACCGCCTACGTTTTTCTCCGTCTTACCGCCTGTTACCTCTCTGTCAACTGTTCCGCACGCGACGCCTTCATATACACGGTGGCACAATTATTTCCGAATACGCACGGCAACCGCCTGCGTTTTATAAAAATTTTAACAAAAAATTTTATCGTTCCTTTAAATATAAATCCTAAAAAAGACGTAATAAATGGCATTCTAAATAGACTATTTAGAACACCTCGTTAACTGATGTTATATCTGTTCGGAACCAAAGAACTACCGGGTAGATACATTGCACTCCTGCAGTTTTGACATTGACATCGGTCACGTCCCGCCCTTGGAGGGGCAGGGAAACCGGCAGGTAAAGCGCTACGAGCAATCGCCTGCGTCGGGCCCGTAGGCGGTGGTGGGGGCTGCGCAGATCGGTCGCAAAACGGTATGGGCTTCGTTTTTTCTTAGGATGGACGAGGTATAGAAACTAGTACTAATTCAGATGATATTTCGGAAGGCTCCGAATGTCGAGGGACAACGCTATACCTGTGATTGTGCAAATGGCAATAGGACTGTGGGATGCTGTTCCGATGTTGCTGCCATAATTTATTATTTAGCACATGGGCGTTACAAATAAAAAATTATTAAGCCAGCGGAAATATTAACCGAATTATTCGATGTAACCAACGTAACTGCTGTTATTGACGAAGACAGCGACGAAGATTAGAACCAGAAGTCGATAACGTGTAAGTTGAAAAATTATGTTTATATTAAGGTGTAAACTACACACAAAACCTTAAACGCGTTCTCCTTCTAGAAATATTCAACACATTATCTAAAAATGTCCGAATTGTTTATTTCAGATGATCCATTTTCAATCAGCGGCAGTCGTCGCAAACCGCTTGAATAATAATTCCCAAAACTGGTTAAATATGTAATTTTTACAACGTAATGACATTTATGAATATACATTTTCCTAAGCTTGTGACGTTCGTCACTAAGGCGCTTCCCCCTCCCGAGCCACAACTCGCGAAGCGAGCCCGCGTCACGCGAAAGCGCGTCCCCACCGCGCTCGACGGCCCGCAAGTCTAACTCGCAACTGGAAATAATTTTTTCAGACTCTCTACACTTGTGTGAACAAGTTCCAACAAACCCCAAGGTGGAACAAATCGGAACTTTTTTTTGAGAGGCCGTCAAAGCACAAACTGTTGGCTGCTGATACCAAGTTTAGACCAAATTTGATGTTTTCTGATATGCGGTCTGCCATATTGGGCCCGCCATTTTGTTTTTTTTGAAATTTTGACCTCAAATTCGTAATCAGCGACCTCGAAAACGCCAGGATACCAAGTTTAGACCAAATTTGATGTTTTCTGATATGCGGTCTGCCATATTGGGTCCGCCATATTGTTTTTTGCAATTTTGACCTCAAATTCGTAATCAGCGACCTCGAAAACTCCAGGCTACCAAATTTAGATTAAATCTAATGTTTTTCTGATATGCGCGTCCGCCATATTGGGTCCGCCATTTTATTTTTTGCAATTTTGGCTTCAGATTCTCAATCAGCGACCTCGAAAACCATAGTATACCCATTTTTGTACAAATCAAAGGTCATCTTCATGTTTTGGGCAGGTTTTCTCGATTTTCGACCACTGTGGGCCGTGGTGGTCAACCAGCGGTCACTGATAGCTGGCCCACCGCTCAAAGCCTTCAATGTAGACTGTGCGGGGCCGAGGTTCTCACTCGCCCGGCAGTAGACTCCAACGTTTCCCCGAACACGGCCGAGCACCGCTGAGCACCGCCGAGTGCCGCCGTCCTGCGCCGACGAACTCCGTCAACCGCCGAGGCCGCCGACCGACCGGCGCGACCGACACGGACCGACACGAGCCGACGCTCGCCGCCGGGCCTACCAACGCCGTCTAGATAATACGAACCACCTAGTTAAGATCACCGCTAGCTTGTAAGCGTCTAGTCTTAAGCAGAGTTTGGCAAAAGTTTATCTAAATAAAAATCTCAAATAACGTACAACAGATAAATAATTTTTATTCGTTATTCGAGGCTCGAATAATTGAAGTTATCTTTATTCGAATAACACCGAATAAATAATTTTATTCGATGAGAATTTATTCGACGAATAAAGATAATTTTTTATTGGATCAGAATTTATTCGACGAATGAAGATAATTTTTTATTCCATGAAAATTTATTCGACGAATAACGATAGTTGTTTATTCGAAGGTTTTATTCGAATAAATGCGTCGAATAAATTTTTCATCCGTAGCATTTATCTTTTCGAAGCCTTCGAATAAAGCCACGAATAACTTTCGTCAACGTCGAGCGTGTTTATTCGAGCCGCCGGTCCTTTGTGTTCGGCGCTCGTCGCTCGGCGGGGCTCGACCCTGGGCGGCTCGAATAAACGCACTCGACGCTGACGAAAGTTATTCGTGGCTTTATTCGAAGGCTTCGAAAAGATAAATGCTACGGATGAAAAATTTATTGCCTGTCAAGAACCGGCGGCGTGCCGGTTGCACCGCCGCCTCCGCCGCTGCTACCATCGCCGCCAACTTCAGGCGATCAGATGCAAATATCGACATCAGATGGCGCCGTAGCAGCGTCATCCATGACACAGGCCGCAACGGAGAGCGGAAAAGCGGAGGCCGCGGAACCGGAAAAAGACCTTAACAGCGATGTTTTAAACGTCATTGGACAGCGTCTGGCAGAGGAGCGAATCCTAGCATCCCCTGTCCACTCAAGCTTCGCCATTCGTTGGGCGGAAATTTTAAAAATGGGTGCCCCGCGGAGGGGAGATCGAAATTGATAAAGAAATATCCACCTCCTAGCAACTGCCTGTTTCTCGACTCCCCTAAGCTTAATGCGGAGGTGGAACGGTCAGTAAACGCAACCGCTTGTACACGGGACAAACGGATTGTAAGCAGACAAGAAAGATTAGGAGCTTGCATTTCGGGGTTGGAAAAAACGATATCTACACTTTTGTTACGAGAATCTGCGGACGACATACCGGTAATCGAATGTTTCAGCGATGTCTGCCGGTTAATCGCCGATTCTGTACACGACGAGACGGTCATTCGCAGAAGTCTCCTATTGGCCAATATTAATACCACAATGAGAGGGACGTTAAGCACGACGGCGGCTGATGAGTAACTCTTTGGCAAAAATCTGTCGGAAAATCTAAAATCAGCTAAACTTTTAGAACAATCCGCCGCAGACCTCAAGGTCTCAAAACCTTCAGCTTTGAAGAGTTCAAAAAACTCGAAGGGCCCGCTGCTTCGTGTACAGAACAGAAGTTACTCGACGGGGCCAGGCGGGCAGAAGCGAACAACGACGTCCTCATACCGGAACCAGGAACCTCGTCATGCGGAGCAGCCACAGCGGACACATCAGAGCACATACAAGGGTTCACAAAGGAAGCACTGCTCGAAGAGGCGTTAAACGATCCTGTAAGCTGTACTGCTGGTCGGTTAAGATAATTTTATAATAATTGGATGACTCTAACCTCAGACCTTAAGATTTTGTCGTGGATCAGGGGTTATAGAATTCCGTTCAAGTCAACGCCGCATCAATCTAGGCCTATCTTAAACAGTAAATTATCCGAGACGGAAAAGGCAAACGTAGCTAATCTAATTGCGCAACTAATTACTAAAGTCGCGGTTGTTGAATGTAAACCGGAAAAGGACCAATTCCTCTCGAATATTTTTCTAGTCCCCAAACCGGATAAATCCTTTAGGTTAATTTTAAATCTAAAACATCTAAACGAGTTTGTGGAACAGAACATTTCAAGCTGGAAGATTATAGAACAGCTATAAGGTTAATAGAACAGGATTGCTATATGTCGACTATCGATTTAAAGGACGCGTATTATTTAATATCTATTGACGAGTCGCACAGGAAATTTTTAAGATTTGAGTTTTGTGGGAAATATTACCAATTCACCTGTTTACCATTCGGGTTAAGCACAGCTCCTATGGTGTTCACAAAATTATTGAAGCCTGTAGTAGGTTGGTTAAGACAACTAGGCTTATGTTCAGTACTGTAGTTAGACGATTTTTTATTGGTTGGAAACACTTCTTCGGAATGTGCAAGCAATTTGAACAAGACTCGCAGCTCATTAGAGAACTTAGGGTTTGGGGGGTCGGCCATGTGATGCGCGAGGAGATGGACGTGCGTAGAGACGCTCCGTCGTTCGGCGCGAATAAAGGCGGTAAAGCGCGCGGGCGCCAGTTTGAGTGGTGTGAAGGGCACCATAGACCCTTCAGTATCGTCGGGGTGAAATTTGTGCAGAGCTAAGTGCTCTGTGGAACCCGATATTTCGGTGGAAAGTGCGGCGCGTCCCACTGCAGCGAAAAGTGACAGGCCTAGATGGCCGCCGCAGCTGTGTGGGGCGATAATGTGCTTCTGCGAAAGATACGAGCCCTTCGGGCGCAGAAAAGGACCCACTGAGGGATAAAGGATAACCTCTAGGTGGTCTGGGCACCACCTGGAGTAAGTGGAAGGCGTATATCATGCAGGGAAAGGTAAAATTTGGCGAAGTTTCCTCATGGCCGGCCGTTGAAAAAGGACTTCGACCAATGGCAGAGGAGAAGAAAGCTCGTCGGCCAATCAGCGGCGAGAAACGAAGAGAAGAAACGAAGAAGGAAAACGTGATTGAAGGACTGGACGCACGAGGACGCACGAGTATCCTGTTGCCCAATCAGGAGGAGTCGAATCCCCGCGAAACTTGAATCGTCTACGAACAACTTAGACTAAGTGCCCTAAAGGTCCCTCTGGAGGGCAATGAAGACATTCTTCTGGGCACAGAATCAGTTCCGGGAGACTCTCAGGAGTATTTTGATACCCTGGACATGTACCGTGCGTGTCTTAAACAGTGCTGTACGATTTGTTCAATTTTTAAGACTTTTAAAGTGACAGGCGAGGTTATGGCTCCCTGGTATCTCGGTGGATTTTCGAGCGAAGGGAGGCAGCCATCGAGCTGAGCTTGTTGTGATAGATTGGTGGTGGCCCTGGTAACATCCTGGGAAGGGCTTAGCACCCTCAGATCAACGGAGGGCCTCCACTGGATGTAGGGCACCTCCAGATGCAAGAAGACACCCAACACACGGGGCTCCGATGCCTTGGAGCGAAATAAGCGTTTTTAAAGATTTTGGACTAGTGGGCTTAGTCTCTGAGAAGAGGGCAGATAGGGCATGGCTGATAAGCCCTATTTCTGGGCCCGCTATCACCTCCGGGAGGTCCCCACGATCATTTTGACATCCTGGACATGGAGCCCAGATTATTAATCGAGCCAGGGGCGAATTATTAAAATTTATTAAAATTTCTACGTGCTGCAGCAAAGTGACAGGCGAGGTTATGTGCATCAGAAAAGAGACCCGTGGAAGGGTTTCCAGTGACGTGAGCGCCCTGAAGGAGTAGTGGAAGGTCGATAGAACCCCAGAGTACGTCCTCCGAGGGTCCGAGGACCCTACGGCCCTTGGAAAGGCCACGGTAGGGATTCCTCGGGTGTGGGGGGGGAGGGGCGTCCCTCACGGGGGGAATTGACCGATAAGCTAGGTTTTTTGAGCTCGCAGCTGTCTTCGGGGCGACACAGGAACGTGTTGGACACGTTATATTATTGTGTTAAGTGACGCGGCGCACTGTTAGCGAATTTAAACATTTTATCCCGGTGGACTGAGTCGGTTCTCCAGAAGGGTGAGGGGGGTGACTGACAACCCCAATTGCTGGACCTGCCAACCTCTTCAGTGGTCCCTCTGGAGCATTTTGACACCCTGAAAGTGGTCCCGCGGTGTTTTATTGCGGCTGTAGTGAATTTTCAAATTTAACGTAAAAATGCTCGGTACGGAGTGACAGGTGATGGAGGTGCCAGGATAATCACCCCTTTCAGCGGATGCTACGACGTGCAGGGGTCCTTGGGACGAACCTTCCGTAATGAGTCGACGCCGTGGGATAGCGTGGGACCGACGGACCATCTCTCGAAGGGTGGAGGCATCCGGAGTCCTTGTAGGATCACCGCAAGTGACAGGAGAGTCTCCGCCACCGATAATCGGCCTGTATGCGGGAGATTAGACGAGCATGGAGGGGGGAGATTTGGGGGGCTGTCTTGGAGGCCCCCTGGGCTAATTGGGCCCTATTGTTGGATGACCTCGGACAAGGGAACTTGCTCCAAGGGTGGAATAGGGAAGGAGTTTTTTAGAAGCGCTAGGAGCGGCAGTGGGCGCCGATACAGGGTCCAGGGACTCCTGTCAAAATGTGCCGCGGCCAAGTCTATCTGGGCAGTGTGCGAGAAATCCGCTGGGCGTTAGGGCCACCGGAAATATGTCAAGTATCAGCCCTGCCTCGGATGTAACTAGGGCGATAACTGGTATAGGACCAGCCCCTGATAGCCCCGTCGGCAGCAACCAGAGTAGTAGTCAGACCGATGACACCGTGCTGAGACAGCGGGCCGGTGTCAGCGTGGGAAGCGATACGTCGCATTTGCACTCCCCCGCACAAGAAGTCACAGCTGTCCGGACACATGGCGCGAATTTGGACAACGAACAGGAAAGAACCGGAGGGGAGAGAAAAAAGGAGGAGATCGTTTGGGAAACGGGAAATCTGGCAAGCTTTATGGAAAAGAAGCTGGAGGAGGCCAGGAAAGCGGCTGGTATCCATCTGACATCGGCGAACACCCGTCAGGCCACCCCGAAGCAGAGCCCGAATGTGGAGGCGGCAACCCCGGGAAATGCCAAGGAGGCAGAGGTGGCCTTGATTGACCTTGGAACGCTGGGTACCAAGGGGCCCGCAGAAGGAAGGAGAACACCCCCCCCCCCCCCCAAGGGATCTTTAAGGGGAAAGCAATCAAGAGGACCCCGCCAACAAAGCAACTTGGGGAAGGGGAGAGGTTGCTCCCCACGGGGCAGAAGGGTGATAGGTCCCAGGAGCCCCAGAGACCTGGTGGTAGATCCCGGAAAGAGGTGGTGGGAATAATGCCCCAAACACGAACTGGAGCGAGGGCCAAAGCTGGTAATGTGGTATATTCACAGACGAAGCTGAAAATAAGATCAGTATCAGCCACCAGGGTGGAAGATGCCCCGAGGAAAAGTAGAGAGGGGGTTGAGAAGCCGGAGCATGAATTCGCTGTACCGGTCAACCCAGGAGATAGAAGGGCAGGTAATCAGGCAAAAGGTATGTTATCCCCTGAAGCTAATACGGGCAGATTGCTGGCGGACGTGGCTTCCTTCCTCGGCAGGTTGACTCAAACATGTTTGGAGCTTTCGAACGCTGTAATGAGGAAGGAAGTTTCCTCGATCAAAGGGGTCTTGAGGTATGCCAGAGAGATGGCTAATGATTGTGAGGGAGCGTCAGCCTCGGTTGCTGAGGCGATGGCGTCGCATAATTTAAAGAGATGGAGAGGAAAGTCTGGCAATAGTGACCCTAGAGATCTAGGGCAGCTGGCATGTCCCACCACCCTAGCACGGAAGGTGTAGTGCAGGGAGATAGGGGTCCAGACGGAACCGGGGTCATTCAGGAGCAGTGGGAGTGTAACCTGTTGGGGAACTGACAACGAGGGTAGACCTGGGGAGAAGGCGGTGGAGACCTCAGGGAGGTCAAAGCCGAGAGCCAAAAAGGCTACTAGGGATATGGAGATCCTGAAAGCTAGTTGCAACTCCAACAGCAGGAGTGTTGGAGTAGGAAACGATAATAGCACGGGGGGCAAGAGACCTCGGGATAGACCCTCCCCACAGCAGGTGTTGGGGAACTCTACCAAAAGGAGACTTTTTGCGGATGTTTGTGCTCAAGGTTCTGGGAGCCCTGTACGGGTAGGATGTATCCCGGCCTCCGAGGGCATGGAAGTGGAGAGAGGAACTGAGGAGCAGACGATGGTGCAGAACCAAGTAAATAAGGGCGGGGATCAAGAGCGAGACAGGTGGGAACAGGTCCTTACAAAGGGGCAGGTAAGAAGAGAGAGAAGGGAGAAGAGGAAGCGTGATCTGCAAGCTAACGCCCTACAGCAGCAGCAGCAAGAACAAAAATTGAAGCAGCCTCAACACAGGGAAAACCCCATAGGAAAAACGAGACCACCAAGAAAGAAACCGGAGGCGGTTCTAATTAGAGTCCCCCCTAACTCTTCGTGTTTGGAAGTGTATAAGAAGCTCCTCTCGAGAGGGAAGGATGCGCTTGAGGGAATAGTAGGGGTAAAAAAGACAAAACTAGGTCACATCCTCTTAGAGGTGACTAAGAAAGCCTCGGTGGCCCCTATTGTTGCGGCAATCAGGGGAAACTTCTCTGCGGAGGAAATTGATTGCTCTCCGCTGATGGATATGGTCGCGGTGCAAATGAGAGGGATCGATCCGATGGTTGAAGCCCAGGAAGTTCTTGAGGTCCTTGCGGGGGAGCTTAGAGTGGAAAAGAACTCCATTAGGATGAAAATGCTCAAATCTGGATCAATGGGCACGAAATCGGCGGTGGTAGAGGTTTCGGGAAATGCCCTGATGACGAACCCCGAAACACTCAGAGTTAGACTAGGACTAACGGTGGTTCCAAAACTCAATTGGGCCCTTTACACGTACGTTCTTGCGTGCCGCTTTTGCGCGCGACACGCCAGCACGGCACGCATTTGGCGTGGCGCGCCGGAACGTCGGAAGGAGCGCGCTCCTTCTCGCAGACCAGAAGGTCGTACCCGTCACTACTTACAGACAGCGAGTTCGGGCTCCCATTTCTACGTCGACTCCACATGCTTTTTCCATGAACCAGCGCAGTCTTGTATTGTGTACTACCTGTTCCATGTATATTATCGATCTGCGAAACGATCGGCAAGACACGATCGCGATATACGTAGGTTCGCGAAAAATATACGAATTCCTCGATATACCTGGCTTATAGAGGATATCATAAATGCTGTTACTGTAGGGCACACTGAAACATCTGTTTTTACGAACCTACGTTTGGTTTACCTGAAGGTGCTATAAATTATGGAAATGGTTTATTACTCAGTTATAACGACTGTATTGCGATCTGCATTCTCCTTGCAGACGAAAAGTTTCCACTTCATCGGACGTTCTTGTTCGCACCTCGTGCGCGGTTAAAAGTGTGGCGCGCCGGAAATCCACGCTCTTGCATGCGCGTAAAACCGTTGTCAGGCGTGTCGCGTTCAAAAGTGTGGCGCGCAAGAACGCCGCACGCAAACCTCGACTCAAGAGGCAACGCCGCCGATAAACAGTGCCTCGATGGGTTTCGAGGACTTCGACCCTCGACCGCGGGGGGGGGGGGGGCGTACAATGTTGCCCCCTAAGAAGTGACGAATCGAAATGTCTACATTTCTCATAAAATCTTGGTGAAAGTGGTGTGAATCGTTTCCTTATGTTTTCCTGATGAAAATGGTCCAAAAACGATACAAATCGGATCGTAATTAAGGAATCTTCAGAATAAATTGATTTCCATAACTTCTTTAAAAATAGTTCGATTTACATGAAATTTGGTATAATTTTCATTTGAAAAACATAAGAATTGCATCGGTATCACTTCCATATCGATACGATAAAGAATACAGTTTTTCTGAAGCAGGTATGAATCCTCGGCCGACCGCAGCGAATCGACTTCGATGACCCACAGTCAAGGGTGAAATATTCATTACAGTGTATTAAGAAATTCTTTATTCTTCCGCGTATCGATATTAAAATAACACTAATGGATTCCTGGCGGTCTCTCAATTAAAATTATCACAAATGTCATGCAAATCGGACTACTTTTACACAAGCAATACAATTTATAAAAGGAGCAGGAGCATTTCTTAAACACACTCTCTTATCGTATCGATATGGAAGTGACATCAATGGATTCCTGGCTCACCCTGGAGACCGATGAGGGTGTAATTTATCCAAAAGCATGATTAGATCGATGTAGAATCTGTGATCAGTACGGTGATCAAAATAAGTGTGTAAACTTTGTTTTATGAGGGCTGCCCGGATTCCGTGGTCCGAACTATGACCAGATCGAGCAAAAAACCTTGCTGATTGGCCAAATTTTCCTTGGAGAGGAGGGACCTTCCCTCTGTAAGTTCGACGGTGTAGGGGGGGGGGGGGTCCTCACGTAGAGGTATCCAGACATCCGACTGGCAAATGCTTCCCGACGAAACCTTCGACTGATTTTATGCTAACAGGGTGCATATGATTTTTGTAAGGCGCTCTATTTGAAGCACTATATAGTTTTTGTTTTATTTACTTTATCTTTGTACTTTTTTTTTGCTCTAAACTTTGTACCTAAGGGTTCTCCCGTTAATAAAATAATAATAATAATAATAATAACTCCGGATATAACCACTATTTTTGCATACATTTTTTTTTTCATTTTCCCTAAAGATTGACAAATAAAGCCACAAAGCTGGAAGTATATATATTTAATTCTTTGGTTTTAAAAAATTCGCGTTGACTTCCTACCACTTGTAGCGGCTCGCAGAGTCTTGGATGCCAGGCGCGGCGCGCGCTTCAGAATTTTCCGCACTGTCGGAAAGTCCACGCGCCACGCCGAAGCCTTCGTTTCAAGTACCGCTTTCCTTTTCTAACTACCTTTTCTGTCTCTTATGTAAACTCTTCTGGAGTCGAGGTTTGCGTGCGGCGTTCTTGCGCGCCACACTTTTGAACGCGACACGCCTGACAACGGTTTTACGCGCACGCAAGAGCGTGGATTTCCGGCGCGCCACACCTCTAACCGCGCACGAGGTGCGAACAAGAACGTCCGATGAGGTGGAAACTTTTCGTCTGCAAGGAGAATGCAGATCGCAATACAGTCGTTATAACTGAGTAATAAACCATTTCCATAATTTATAGCACCTTCAGGTAAACCAAACGTAGGTTCGTAAAAACAGATGTTTCAGTGTGCCCTACAGTAACAGCATTTATGATATCCTCTATAAGCCAGGTATATCGAGGAATTCGTATATTTTTCGCGAACCTACGTATATCGCGATCGTGTCTTGCCGATCGTTTCGCAGATCGATAATATACATGGAACAGGTAGTACACAATACAAGACTGCGCTGGTTCATGGAAAAAGCATGTGGAGTCGACGTAGAAATGGGAGCCCGAACTCGCTGTCTCTAAGTAGTGACGGGTACGACCTTCTGGCCTGCGAGAAGGAGCGCGCTCCTTCCGACGTTCCGGCGCGCCACGCCAAATGCGTGCCGTGCTGGCGTGTGGCGCGCAAAAGTGGCACGCAAGAACGTACGTGTAAAGGGCCCAAATAGGTGCTTCGTCTGCCATGAGTTGGGGCACCTGGCAAGAGAGTGTAAGGTACCCCCTGAGGATGGGGAGCTATGCAGGAGATGTGGGGAGGTAGGACACAGGATTGGGAGTTGCCACAACCCCCCCAAATACATTATATGCTGTAAAAACGGAGTTGGTGGCAGCAAAGTAGCGCACGTAACGGCATCACTAAGTTGCCCCGCAAATAGGTGCGGTACGAGGTCGGAGGCTCTGAAGACGGATAGGAGGCCGAAGAGCGGAGGTGCTAATGGAATTAAGGGTCCTCCAAATTAATTTAAATAGGTGCAGATTGGCCCAGGATATTATGGTACAGAATGCGTCTGTCATAAAGGCGGACGTCGTTATCATTTCGGAGCCATATAGGGAACTTAATAAGTGGCATAACGACGCAACGGGGGACGCCTCCATCTGGTTCACCGGAATAAACAATAAGCTCCCGACGAGAACACTGCAAATGATGGCCGAGGGAGTAGTTGCGGCCATCCTTGGGGATATGGCGGTGATAAGTTGCTACGCCTCCCCTAAACAACCGGGCAGAGGGCTTCGGCAACTATATGAGCGAAGTGGACGACCTCCTCAGAGTAGCAAGGGGTTGGGCAAAACGGGTGATCGTAGCAGATGACCTCAACGCGAAATCACAGGATTGGGGCGGCAAAAATCTGATGCCAAAGGGGAGGTGGCGATGGAGTGTATAACCAGGAATTGTTTGATCCCCGTCAAATTACGAGCCCCAGCCACCTTCTATCACAATCACCGGGGAACATCGGTTGTGGACGTGATGGCCACGGATAGAGTCACGAATAGGCGAATCAAGAAGAGCGAGGTTTTGCGATACACCACATTTTCGGACCACCGGTACGTCCTGCACACGATAGAGAACCCGAGGAGACAGGCGGCCATCCCGCCGCCCTGGCCCAGATACTCTATAAAGAGTATGGATGTAGACGTGGTCTTGGGGAATTTTGGTGGGTTGCTGGCAGACTCGGGGCGGCTAAATAGGGCCGCGGGTGATATGACGGAGAGTGGGATCGGGGATTACTTCCTGGCGGACAATCTTCAAAGAATTCTGGAAGAGGTGACGGAGATGTCGCTCCCGAGGAAGGGCTTCCCTAGAGGGGAGAGAAAACCGAACTTTTGGTGGACTCCCGAAATTGCGGTCGCCAGGAGAGATGCACTGAGGGCAAGGAGATGGTTCCAGCGGCAAAAAAGAAAAAATGCGGTGGGAACTCATGAAGCCAGGCAGGTTTACTTCGAAGCGAAAAGGAAAGTACAGATCATGATATGGAGGTCAAAGGAAGCCCACTTTGCGGACCTCTGTTCCCGAGTAGAGGATGACCCATGGGGGAAACCGTATAAGGTGGTCATCTCAACCCTGAAAGAAAAGGGACCTAGGATGGTCCTAGCCCTGGATCAGGTGAAAAAGATAATTGGGTAGCTTTTTGTAACCAGCGGGGAGCTGCCACCCCCGCAGTCCACTAGTAGCGCGGTAGCCAACTGGGTGATTAGAAGAAGAAATCCGGGGGATGCTGACAGAGTGGACGAGGACATGAACGACGAGGCGATAAAAAGGATCAAGGTGGGAAAGGCCCCAGGCTTGGATTCGGTCCCTACAGAGATAGCGGTTTGCATATTAAGGGAGCACAGGGAAATCTTCCTAAGGGCAGTTAATGATACCCTTAATAAAGGGCGGATACCTGCAGCCTGGAAAAAGGCAAGGGTAATTCTCATCTCCAAACCTGACAAGGACCCCGGACTCCCCGGGGCTTATAGACCCATTAGTATCCTTCCGGTACTAAGCAAGGCGTGGGAATACTCCATCAAGGCTCTTATCGAGAAAAAGCTAGGAAAAGACCCGTTCCATCCCAGACAGTATGGGTTCAGGAAGGGTGTGGGGACGGTGGAAGCAATCGACGATATTATTGGGTTCGCCAAAGATTGCAGGGTGAGAAACAAGGTTTGCCTAATGGTTGCTGTGGACGTAGAAAACGCGTTCAACTCGCTTAACTGGGACCGGATATTGGTGGAACTGGGTGCGAGGGGCCTACCAGAAGATATTAGGAGGGTCATGAAAGACTATTTCACCCATAGGGGGGTGGTAGTGCATACCTCTGAAGGCCAAGTTGAGGAGATGATCTGGGCAGGAGTACCGCAGGGCTCTGTACTGGGACCGTTCCTGTGGAACACTGTCTATGACTCCATACTAAGACTGCTAACTGCGTTAAAGCACATTAGGGCGGTTGCCTATGCGGATGATCTGGCAATCCTAATCTCCGCTGAGGACGAGGAGCAGCTCGAAGCCAGGCTGCAGAGTACTATGAGTACAGTCAAAGAATGGTTCGTGGGGAATGGCCTGAAGGTGGCCACTGGAAAAACGGAAGCGATCATCCTAACTGGGATGAGAACAAAGAAAAGAAGGGAATTCGAGATTCTGGGCAAGTGGATCAGGGCTAGGAAGGTGATCAAGTACCTGGGTGTCACTATAGACTGCAGAACGAATTACAAAGCCCACCTCCGGTTGGCCACTGAGAGAGGCTGCAGGATTATGGGGGCGTTGGCGCCACTACTGCCGAATGTCAGGGGACCGTCGGTATATGTTAGGAGACTGTACTATAATGTATGGGAATCAGTTGTCCTTTACGGGGCCCCGGCGTGGGCTGGTGCAGTCACCTCTGGGGATAATGAGGGGATTCTACGAAGAGGCCAGAAGACGGCCCTAACAAGGTGCCTGACGTCCTACAGAACGGTGGCATACGCTGCCCTGTGTGTGTTGGCGGGGAAAATGCCTGCAAAGCTCAAGGCACAGATGTGGGAGAAAATATATGAGGCTAAGAAAGCGGATAAGGGGAACCCAGAGTTTGGAGGGGATCCGGGCATGCTATCTACTAGATACAACCTCGCCAAGAAATTAGCCCTTGAAGAGGCGATGACCGAGTGGCAGGAGGAGTGGAGTGCTTTCGACCAAAGCAATTGGACTAGAAGGATCATCCCACTAGTTAGTACTTTTGTGGAGAAGAAAGGGACCACATACCAGATCGATTTCTGGACGGCGCAGATCCTTACGTCCCATGGATCTTTCGCGGCGTTCAGGAAAAGGATAGGGAAAGCAACATCGGATGCCTGCGAGAAGTGTGGGGAGACTGTTAGGGAGGACGCCGAGCATGTGTTGGTCTCGTGCCCGGAATACGAAGAGGAAAGGAGGAAGCTGACTCGCGAACTAGGTGCTCCAGTTGAAGGGCATAATTTTGTGACCCTGGCTACGTCAGACCCTGGGAAATGGGAGGCGCTGAAGGAATTTGCCAGGGTTGTGATGCAGAAGAAAGCCGATTGGGAGAAAGAGACCGAAAGGAAACAGCGAGAGATTCGCAACGTGGCCCGGGCGGCGGAACTAGCCCAGAAAAGAGCGGTGGTGGCCAGGAAGAGAAGGAAAAGGAAACCGGCCCGGCCTCATGAGGGGAATGGGCTACCCAAAAAAAGGAGGAAAGCTACCACCCCCACCTCCCCCTCCCCTAGCAGGGACAAGGAAAAAGGGATAAATGGGGGTGGGTGACTAGGACTATGAAGGAGACGAAGGCGGAAAAGACATACCCGCGAGAACAAAGGCCATGGGCCTCCATAGTTTTTTGAACATTTTACTAGTCAGGACATGTACATAGTTCACGGATATTTATTTATTTATTTATTATTTATTATTTTACTGTACAATTATTACTACTATTAATATTTATTGCATATGACATACACACATGTTATTAAGTATGACATTCACAATGTACATAGTTTTAAATTAAACTGAGGTGACCGAGAGAATCCAAATAGAGGTTGTCACCGCCGTAGACCCGGTGACGAGGGATAACCTAGGTGGTTGGGGAATACCACCCCCCCCCCCCCCCCCAGAAGGGCGGATGGCCACAGGAAAAAAAGGAGGGAAGAAGGAGAAGATCCACCCTATGGGAGCAAGGGATGAAGCAATCTAGTAAGTGCCACCCAAAGCAAGGATCTGGAGGAGGACCTGGGGAGAGGGTTTTTTTAGTGGGTATCCCGGTCAAGGCGAGTCCCACATAACCCGGGCAATGCATGTCCGGGTATGCATAAAGCATTTTTCCCTCTCCATAGAAAAAAAAAAGAGAGAACTTAGGGTTTATAGTAAACTATGAAAAGAGCCAACTGACACCTGCAAAGAGGTGTAGATTCTTAGGATTTACTTTTGACTCATCCTCTATGACCCTGGAACTGCCCGAAGAAAAGAGGATAACAGTCAAAAAATTGATACAGCGCTTTCGGAAGTTATGTCAATGCAAAATAAGAGATTTCGCGCAATTTATTGGCACGATTATAGCTTGCTGCCCAGCTATTAAATACAGCTGGGTTTATACAAAAGAATTTGAGCGACAGAAGTTCTTAGCTCTTACAAATAACAAAGGCAATTACGAGGCTATTATGGCGCTAAGGGCGAATGTTGTAGATTTCACATGGTGGGATACTCATATTATGTCTGGGATTAATACAATCGACAACCTAGAATTTGCTATGGAAATCTACTCAGACGCATCGCTCACGGAGCTTGGGGAGCTGTTTGTAAGACACAAAGATCTAATGGGTTGTGGAAATCGGCCGAAAAGCAATACCACATAAATTATTTGGAGTTAAAGCTGAAAGAGTTTTGCTAAAAACTTGCAGAACTGTAGTATTTTACTCATAACTGACAACACCACAGCAATATCTTATATCAATAGTAGGGGCGGAATTCAATTTGAAAATTTAAATAAAATTACAAAAGAAATTTGACAGTGGTGCGAGAATCAAGACATTTGGATCTTTGCTTCGTATATTAGCTCTCGCGAGAATTTCGAGGCAGACGCCGAATCACGTAGATTAGAGCCCGAAACGGAATATGAATTGTCGAAGACGGCTTTTAGAGAGATAATTCGTAATTTAGGTTCACCAGACATAGACTTATTTGCGAGCAGGTCAAATCATAAATGTGATCGGTAAATATCTTGGAAGAAAGATCCTGGGTCTGAGGCAGTTGATGCCTTTACATTACCTTGGAAAGACTTGTATTTTTACGCCTTCCCTCCGTTTAATATAATTCTGAGGACCCTTCGGAAAATTAAAAAGGAGGAAGCGGAGGGAATAGTAGTGGTACCTGACTGACCTGCTCAGCCATGGTACCCACTCTTTCAGTCAATGTTAGAGGCAGATCCAGTCAAGCTCAAACCGAATGTAAATCTGTTGTCTTCTTGTAACAGGGAACCGCACCCACTTTGGAAGCGTCTTACCCTGGTGGCAGGCAGATTATCCGGCAAGCATTAACTGCGCAAGGAATTCCAGGACCATCGTTAACGATTTTGATGGCATCAATTAGCGAATCTACGCTAAGAAATTACAATATGGGCTTAAAAAGATGGTGGCTATTTTGTAGCAGAAATGCAGTGGAACTTTGTAAAGACGGCATCTTCTACCTGCGACCGGTCGCAGTATACTGGTGCAATGGGGAAGCATGCATCTGTTCTCCTACAAGCGTCTGCGATCGTCGGATATGCGCCAGACGTAGGAGCCTGACGCGAGTCTGTTTGAGTACCAGCCTAGGCTACTCGAGACGCAACACAATGCGATAGGGTCTGTTTCCCATTATACCTAGTCGCAGACTGAGCACAGCGACCCATTGCCACAGTGTGACAGAATCCCAAGAAATAAGAAAAGAAGTCAGAATTCAAAAGATATGGGAGTATGTATTTTTATGTTACCTGTAGACTACTAATATGAGCACCTAAAAGCGGTAAAAATATCATGACGCCTACTTCTGATCTGTGTGCAAACACGTGTCTATGATTGTATGTATTTTTCGTGCAGAATTTTAAATCGCGTCTTTTAATTTTTGGTGATATAAAAGAAAACAATTTTAGGGCCCCAAATGAGTAGTGTCGATTCTGTTAAGTAATAGCAAATAATTAGTTACATACAGTTTTTTCCATACGAAACCAATTGAAAAATTGTCAGCAATCATCCCCTATTTAGTTCCACTTACGGGAACTTCTGAACAAATTTTTTGTTTGTTTTCTAATCAACATAATCTAGGCCTTGCTACTGCGGAAAAAGCGATCGCGAATATTTGGCAGTTATGGATTAAGTACGTGTATTCTATGTTGCACAGTGGGGGTAAATCCCCCAAAATGGGAAAAAATGCAACATCCTGTATTTTGCATATAAAAATGCCGAATATTATTAAGGAAATTGATACTAAAAGTGTTAATATATAAGTTTGACGTTATTTAAGAAAATGACAAGAATATACAAGAATTTGATAAATATGCCATGGAAAGTGCAGTGTTCCTATCGACACACGCGCGAAGTTCCATGATGTAGCGTGATGAGTGATGCCCTAAACGGATTGTTAGCAGGCCACGGTTTACTACAGCTTTATGACACTAGACCTTTGGCCCCCTACACGATATAAAGTAATTAGGAAACATCTGCCAAGTAACTTGCAGAACAGCGGAACAATTTTTAGGATTAATCCCCAATTGCTACAAGCTAATTCCTCTACGTTCGGCAGGCAATAAACCGTGTTTCGCTACAGTATAAAAGAATAATAAGTATGGTCGGAACGTTGACCGTGAAGAAAATTAATTTTAGGTCCGCACAATTACCAAAAGAATGTTTCCTTGGCAATGGTGTAGGAAACGAAATTATTCTGCAGAAAGACCAGTACGCCTCGCGGAGAGCCACAGGAAGAAAAGGGGTGGTCCGCTGACTGCGCGTGATGCCTTACAGTGAGTCAAAAAATTGTACACCTACTTTTTTTGCAATAACCTTATACAAATAAGTGATACACTAACAAAAACTATTCCCATTAATACTGTACTATGTACAGAGGTAATATACAAATTAACAACTTTTCATAATAGGTTGCAAAAAAATAATGCCATAAAAACAAGAACTTGGAAGTCAAAAAAGTATTTGTACACTTACAATTATGGTAGAAAGCTTATGATTATTTACGTTGTACATTATGATTAATATTTTGTATGCATCCCTTTTGCTTCAATAATTGCTTGTAGTCTTCTTGGCATAGATTCTACCAGTTTCTGTGTTATTTCCCTTGACAGTCTTGGCCACTCTTCTAGAATCACTCGTTGTAAATCAGTCTTATTAGATATTTTTCTTTTCCTTACTTCTATATCCAACAGGTGCCATACATTTTCTATAGGATTAATATCAGGGGATTGTGGTGGTGTAATCAATTGTTTGGGAACATTGTATAGCAACCATTCTCTCGTTTTTTTAGCGGTATGCTTTGGGTCGTTGTCTTGTTGGAAATAGTAAGTTCCACTTAGGCCCAATTTAACTGCACTTTCTTTTAAATTATCACGCAACACCTCGATATACTTGATGGCATTCATTATTCCCTCGATAAATTCCATATTTCCAACACCACTGTACGCCATACAGCCCCATATCATCACGTGTCCACCGCCGTGCTTAACAGTTGGTTTAAGATTCTTTTGTTGAAGTTCAGTATTGGCTTTTCTCCAGACGAATTTCTTCCCATCTTAGTCAAAAATATTGAACTTACTTTTGTCTGAGAAGATAACACGTTTCCAAAATTCGATTGGTTTATTTGCGTAGGTTTTAGCGAAACATACCCGTTTTTCTCTATTCACATTATTGATGAATGGTCTCTTTCTCGCAGCTCTGCCATATATTTCAGCAGAATGCAAAACATTTCTAATAGTTTGGGGACACACATTCTTCCCTGATATTGACGCGACATCATTGCATAGTGTTCGAGCACTTACAAATGGATATTTTGTAGCTTCTTTAATAATACTCCGACGCTCTCTAATTGTAAGTATCTTCGGCCGACCTGACCGTGGCTTATTGTCTGTAGTTTTTATTTTCTCGTACTTTTTGACAATATACTGCACTGTTGTAAAGTTTAGATTTAAAGTTTTGCCAATTTTTCTATAACTTTCTCCACGTTTTCGAAGAAAAATAACACCGTCTCGCACGGATGCGGGTATTTCATTTTTCTTCGCTGTCATGGCTTCTGTATGAAGTTCGAAGACACACTACCACCGTAAGCAGACCAAGACCACTATGTAAACAAACACTTATTTACGTTTTGATCGGTGTCACGACGGTGCATGCTTATTTTCAGGATTTACCAGAGAGTCATAAGTGTACAAATACTTTTTGGACTTCCAAATTCTTGTTTTTACGGCATTATTTTTTTTAAACGTATTATGAAAAATTGTTAATTTGCACATTACATCTGTACATAGTACACTATTAATTGAAACAGTTTTTGTTAGTGTGTCACGTGTTTGTATAAAGTTATTGCAAAGAAACTACGTGTACAAATACTTTTTTGACTCACTGTATCTCTCGAATATAAACACGCGTTGGAATATCAAAACAAAAGCACGCGCTGACGTATTCAGATGTGAGAGAAGGTGGGCCATTGGGAGGATAGAATATTTTTAGCTACAATTTTTTCTATAATTTTTAAAATCTTTATTTCTGGCTTCTTTTTGGGTCTTCTTTCTGGGTTTTTACCTTTTTTAGGAGTTCATATTAGTAACTTACAAGAAATATTCGGGTCAGGCATGAATAACAGCGACGCTGAGCCTCGCCCATTCTGTACTTTGCGTTTCTAACTCCACTGCGTTGTATCAAATATTATAAAAGAATAAACACGATTTATTATTATTATTATCATAAATATATAAAAATATATAATCCTCCCACAACTTTTGAATTCTGACTCGTTTCCTTGTTTCTTGGGATTCTGCCCCACTATGGCAATGGACTTGGTCGCAGGTAGGAGTGTGCGGATCGTCCCGAGGCTCGGGTTCCTGGCCCTCGGGACGGGTCAGAAAATTTCGGGTGGGGTCGGGCGGGGTCGCGATACTTTCGTATTGCTCGAGATCCCGAAGTTTTCGGGATCCCGAGACTCGTTTTGCGCTACAAGCAAAGAGAAGATATAATAAGAGGCGTCACTCGACAAGGACAGAAATAAACTAGGGAAATCACTAGACAACCAATTTAAATGCCCATTCGGCAATGATTGGTAAACTTCGGCAATAATCAGCAAACTGCGGTAAGGTACATTTAGTTGATTTGAATATCCCGCTCGAATAGACAACCAGTTTAAACGTCCGAGGTTTGCCGAGCCGACCTGAAACCAAATTGCCCGCTCATGGCGGCTATGCTTGTAGCCCGAATCGAGTCTCGGGATCCCGAAACCGTCGGGATCTCGAGCAATACGAAAGTATCGGGACCCCGCCCGATCCCGCCCGAAAGTTTCCGGCCCGTCCCGAGCCGGAAAAGTCGGGTACCCGCGCACCCCTTGTCGCAGGCAAGGAGATTCAGCCTAGGGCCAGTCGCTGGGTAGGAGATTCCGCCTTAACCCAATCATTCCAGAGGTCCTAGCGTTCCTTACACGGTTATATGAAGAAGGACTATCCCACAGCACCATAAATTGTGTTCGATCAGCGATCTCACTAATAGCCGTTACTGAGTGTTGCAACCGCGGTTAAACGCGCCGCTTCGCGTTGATTTAAATGTGCGTGCGAGAGCGTGTAAACACGGTGACGCACCGTTCGTCAAGACCGTTACGCGCGTCACACGTTTTTGCACGGCTCGAGCGTTCGCCTTCTTGGAATTCGACAGTTAGTCTTTAGAACACCTGACTAAGATCAACACACTCTCGCACGCACCAACAACATCTTTCTCTGTCGCCCCGCGACCCACAGTTTTGAACCGATTTAAAACGGCCCTTCGAGCCATTCGCGCCCAGCGCCCACTGTACATATCTTTGTACATAGTTTCCGTTGAGTGTTTTGTGAGTCGTGTTTTCTTGTATTGTCTTGCTGTGGTGTGCTCGTCCTCGTTGTAAACGACGCCCACGAGCTGAATATAGGAGAGTCAAGTGAATCGTTGGAGTGCATCCCTTCCCTGGCCACATCAGCGGTAATCCACCACGGCTCCACCAGGCAATCGTATAAACACTGAGGTTGCACAAGACGTTAGAATTCAACGTTTCTTCAAAGGTATTTCGAACCTAAGACCTTCAAGGCCCAAGTACGACTTTACTTGGAATCCGAAGATTGTTCTTGCATATTTTATAAAACAGCCGGCAAACGAACAGTTGAATTTGAGCATGATCTCCAAGAAACTAATTACTCTTCTCGCGTTAATTACTGGTCACCGGATGCAGACATTCTCTCTAATTGAGTTACATAGCATTAGGATATCCGCGGATAAAGTAGAGATAGCGATTCCTGCGCGTAATAAAACGTCGAAGAAGAACGCAATACAACCGCTTTTAACCTTGCTATTGTTTCACAACAAGAAAATATGTGCAGCTTCAACCCTATTGTATTATTTGGATAGTACAAAAGAAATCCGTAACTCGGTAGAAAGACTGTTTATATCTAATAATAAACCAGTCAAGGCGGTCTCTACGCAATCTTTAAGCCGCTGGGTAAAAGAGGTTCTAACTAGTAGCGGAATAGATACTACTGTGTTTTCAGCGCATAGTACACGCCACGCATCTACCTCAGCAGGAAAAAGACTGGGCGTGGATTTAGATCTTATTAGAAAAACGGCTGGCTGGACTAAAGAGTCCAAAACGTTTGCAAAATTTTATGATAGGGAGGTTGGACCGGATAAGCAACAGTTTGCCTTATCCATACTGGATGGTTAATATGGATAACATGGAATAAATAATTATTCAGACTAACTCTTCAGTTAATATTCCCAGTGGGATCGCCGTAATGAGACTTTAAACATCTACGATTTGATCTTGAGGAGGAGGCGCTAAATACAATTGTATAATTGAACGAACTTACCACGTGAAGTTCGATTAAAATTGTATTAGCGCCTCCTCCGAAAAGATCAAACCCACCCTTTCCTGTTTTCTTTGTTCTCTGTTACAGAAAAACCCATTATCTAGTACACTAGATAAACCCAATCTATTACGGCAACACTTTAAAATAATGAGGATCGCGGCCGACGCCGCATGCGTGTTTTGTTTTATTTTATGTAAAAAATGTGACGATACTAGCATAGAGTAGGGGTACTACGATTTGATCTTTTCGGAGGAGCCGCTCATACAATTTTAATCGAACTTCACTTGGTAAGTTCGTTCAATTATACAATTGTTAATAAATTTGAAATATCCAAACTCTTTGGAGCAGCTTACTGCAAAACAGCAACATTGCAAAATGCCGTCTCCGCTTTTGCTAAAACTGGCATTTTTCCAACAAATCGCGAGGTGTTCACTGAACGTGACTTCGCGGGGGCAGTGACAACAGATAGACCATTAATTGAGAGTGCAGTATGGAATTGTTCAATGGAGAGAACAGGTGAACATCTACCTGGACCTATAAAGCAAAATTGTTTTACTCCTCCCCAACGACCATCCACCAGTACCGAAGCAAATATCTCTCCATCAAACATTATGAGGTCTGTGAAGTTGGCACCCCAAATTCGAATTTTTAAAAAAACTCAACGGCATTCGTGTGTCCATCGTTTGCCCACCCAAAATTTTCGTTTGCCCACCCTTCAAAAAAAAGTTATGGACAAAGAAAAATTTTCACCAGCACCCCCATGAAAACATTTTAATGATTTGACAGTGGGAAATGATTGTCCATCGTTTGCCCACGTTTGCCCACCCAAAATTTTCGTTTGCCCACCCTTAAAAAAAAAGTTATGAACAAATTAAAAATTTTGTCATCAGCACCCTCCATGAACAGATTTGAATTTTTTAAAAGTAGGAAACGATTGTCCACGATCTGGCTTCGTTTGCCCAACCAATGATTTCGTATGCCCACCCTCCAGAATCGAATTATTAATAAAAATAGCCAAGATGTACGACACGGTTGAAACGACCACGTATAAGTTCGATTTTTTATTAATTAAACGTTCGAATCGTTTGTCCAACGACGCATTTCGCTAGTGTAGATGTAGATGACGTTTGCCCACCCAATAATTTCGTATGCCCACCCTCCAGAATCGAATTATTAATAAAAATCGCGAAAATGAAGAGTACCGAAGACGCGACCACGTATAAGTTCGATTTTTTTTATTAATTAAACGATGATAGGCTACGAAAGAGACAAATGATACTTTGCATCGCTTCGAAAATGAATTTAGGAAAGATGTCGATGAAACGAATTACTAATTTGCGTATCAATATCTTTTTATTTATGTGTAGAGTGATGTAATATTTTGTGCATTGAAAGATAGCGAGATCCGGGAGTGAAGGAAGGAAAGATGAATCAGTGTATTCGACGACCGCACATATTATACCTATATACGACGTTGCAGAACGTTTTTATTAAGTACAATAAATGTAGGATCACGGAAAAAAGGAAGTCGCCTCAGCGGGACTCGAGCCCGCGATCTTTAGGTTTGCGCACTGGCCAGCCGCCTTAACCACCTCGGCTACCGCCGACTTCCCGTCCTCGTTCTTCCGTATCCGCCTCTTATGCTATGGGGGTTCCTGATCCCACACTCGGCCCTCCTGCGACGACATTCGCCCTCGAATGTCATTGTCGCACTTGCCTTTTACATGGTTGGTGTCGCTTATTTCACGTCGCTGACACCTCTTACGACCGTGGTTGGTGTCGCTTATTTCGCGTCGCTGACACCTCTTACGACCGTGGCGTCTATTATTTTACGTCGCAGACAACGACCGTGGTGGACAAGCTCCGTGTGGCGATCGGTGCTCCCCCCATCCCGGACGAGCCCCCAAATGTAGGATCACGGAAAAAAGGAAGTCGCCTCAGCGGGACTCGAACCCGCGATCTTTAGGTTTGCGCACTGGCCAGCCGCCTTAACCACCTCGGCTACCGCCGACTTCCCGTCCTCGTTCTTCCGTATCCGCCTCTTATGCTATGGGGGTTCCTGATCCCACATAAATTAAATGGCAATACTATGGACACTGGCAGTAATTGGATCATCTAATACTCCTTTACAAATATCTTTTGTTGCTGTATACAGTTTAGCAGTTTGTTTAAACATTATTGTGCTAATTAAGTAATTGTATTAATTATTTATATCACATTTTCCATGTTCGCATATATTCCCTCGGAGGTTGCCTGTAGAACCTAAGTCTGTATTCTTAATATTTCTGGATCTGTAACACATTTTGTAATGGAAATACTTAATAGTTGTTTTATAAGCGCACAAAATTTTACCATAGATTCATAAGATGTCAAATATTACCTGAAATATGGTACTTATTATTCCATTTAGCATTCCATTTGCCCTGGCATTACTGCCTCATACATCATGTTCGCAGTAATTTTGTAAAAAGTCCGCCTGTAAGAAATGATCGCAGAAATTTCGGTAAGTTTATTATAAAAGTAAAAGTTTGTTTCAATAATTCGTTGAACATCATCCATACCTGCGACGCCCGTATGTACCAGCCTGGCGCAGTTTGATCAAACCGGACTCGGCACCCTTATGTATGCAAATAATTTGCATACATAAGATCCGCATCTGTATCTTTTCTTCTAGCTGTCTTCTGTGTGTCTGTTCCTATGAACTTAGAAATGTATCTAAAAAAATTAAAGGGTGAATTAAGTTTATTATTTTCTTCGTCCCTTTTTTGGGAAAGTACGGCGGCGTCGACCCTCTCGCGTGATCGCATGATCTGCCAGGGAATGTCCTATTGCTAATAATTGTGACGCAGTCAGTGGTTTTGCACTTTACACTGCTGTGGACGCCGTACCGATCAAGTGTATTATTCCCTTCGTCCCTTTTTTGTAAACGTTACGGCGGCGTCGACCCTCTCGCGTGATCGTATGATCCGCCAGGGAATGTCCTATTGCTAATAATTGTGACGCAGTCAGTGGTCTTGCACTTTACACTGCTGTCGACGCCGTACCGATTCAATAGTTTTATTATTGTAAAATACCATTATCATATATTCTGTTTAATTAAAGTTTTAACAGAAATTTTTATATTTTTATAAATATTATTGTCGTCGGATATACTTTTAACATTTGTGGATTTTTAACTGTACGCAATTTTTGACTAATGTCATTGTGTAGTGTCCATATTCCTGTTGTATTACGGCAGTAAGCTGTAAAATGTCCTGGGCTATGACATACGATGCCATTTAAAACGTATATTGCATCATCAATTTCCAATTTTTCTGGTATGCTGTTTAAAAATATTCCATCCGGATATTTAATTTTATTTTGTTGCAAAAAGATTTCAGTGCCTCTCTTTAATTGCACTGCTGATTGACATGTTTTACACGTGATTGTTTGTATATTGAAGAATTCCGCAACAAAATTAAGAAAATTTTGTTTAAAATCTTCAGTTGCGTTTGTACTAGTAAAATCTACTACAAACAATTTTCTCAAATGTACTGCACATTTGCCGCAGATTCTATTTTCTTCGACACTGCAAACGTCTGTTATAAGTTTTGTAAATAGCCAATTGGCATTTGTAGTACAATCTACAATATTATTGCGAATTTCAAATATTGTACATAAAATAGCTCCTCGCTCTTCATACACGGAGTTGTTAATATTCTCCATAGCGTATTTTAGGACGAACATAAAAAATATAATATCTGAGTTCCCATCGATCCAGTTTTTAACTGTACTATAATTGCAATACGCACTGCTTAATACTTCAACCAATGAGTCGAATGCACACGTATTTTTAATATATATTTTTTCGCCATTAAGATTAACTAAATTACAGTTATTTCCATTTCTTAATATTTCGTTTCTTCTTTTCCATAATGGCCTGTCATATGTGAGGTGAATGTCTGGGCATGAAGTTAAATATTTCCCTCTAGGAGTATTCTTTTTGTTTTCGATTGAGGGCTTCTGTATTATATTTAGTGTACTGTTTTTTTGTACATCCGCGTTTGTTTTTACATTTTCTTTATTTTCATCGTCTGAAACTTGTAAGTCTTTTAATTTGTTTGGTTTCGCTTCAATATTTAAGCCTTTCCAATTTTCCTCTTCCGTTAAATAATCAAAAGTATGGGTAGCGTTTTGCACATTTTGGCCAAAATCAAGCGAATCGATTTTTCTTTCTTTTTCCTGTCTTACCTCAGTTACCTGCGGTGCAATTTTCTCGTTCGTGCGTTTAATTGCAGCACGTTCCAATTTCGAGATATTTTCGACAGATTTTATATGGTGAATGATAAATTTATCGACGCGCATTGGTTTGTAATTTGCGCCCAAATCTGAATGCTTGAGATCTTTAAAATATGCCTCACATCTAGAGGATGTCGCTACATTCGATGACAGAGGGAAATATCCCCTCATCACCTGTGTCCAGAGAGGAAAATGTCTAGCTAATTTAACTAAATAAGGGACAAGTTCTGGACAATAAAATGCGTTGTACCTATCTGTCTCTTCACTGTTTTGTGTAATTTGTTCAGCCGCATCCCTGATATTATTTATAAATACAACTATACTTTCATTTTCAGTTATAGTTTCTAAATCCTCGTATTCTCTGTCATTCTCGTCGCTCGTAAATGTGAATGACTTTATTCGTTCGAATAAATACGATCGCTTCAGCTCACAAATTACTGTATTTCCATCGGTATCTTCGGCATCGTACTCACTGTAAGCGACAATAAATATTGAGTGTAGCAGTATCTTAAAATCTTCGACATTATCACACGATGACATTAGCCCCGTGCATCGCACAAAGAAGTCTTTAATTTTGGGATGCTTTCTGTGAAATACATCTCTGCTACAAATAATTTTTATCAAATGGGCAATATCAATTCTGATAAAACAGTGAAGTGGGTGTTGCAAAATTTCGCCATTAATCCAATTATAACAATCCGAAATGTAAGTTTTTAAACAACGTTCATTGAACGCTAAGCTGGTTGCATTCAAAAGCGCCAGTGAATAATCGCAATCAACTTCTGGAGGCATTGGTGCCCCGTGTCTGATGGTCTCTCTCAACCAGTACGTAATTAAATTAGTATCGTGCTTTTCTGAAAGCATTTGAAATACTGGTTGTATACCATTTGCACCTTTTACAATAATTTGGTATAAGAATATATGTTTCTTCTCACCATTCAGTTTTTCGATTGTTTTAACTAATTTTCCAGTCGCGTCTATTTCTATTTTCCTGGACGTTTTAATTAATGTTTTATATAATTCCATTTACATTGGCGACCAGTAAAAACAATAGAAATGATCCATTGAAATCTCTTTAATGTACCCTGAGTATTGCCCCTTATGTTTCAACTCACATAACGAATTGATAGGGTCAAGATTTTTATTTATTCCTAATTCGCGTACGATGGCTTCTTCTCTGATTTTTCTTAACGTACATTGTCGCGCAACATAAGGTGGTTCGGGATCGTCGTAGGCTAAATCAGATACCGCATGATTTCTCCATTGTCTGGGTTTAATATTTAAAAGTTCTTGCCCAATTGCTACCCTATTTTTTCCTTTTACCGCCCTTTTCTTTTCATGCAGTATTACCGAAGCATCGACTGTGTGCACTCTTAACACAATACCAGTGCCAGGAGCCGGTTTATATAAGCAATGAGCTTTAAATTCGGCACCGCATTCATTACAAGTGCCGTATATTTTCAAATATGTCCCCGCATCCGGAGAATCGAAAACTTTGCCATATTTAAACGTATATGCGCACGGAAGTTTCGTTTTTAAAAAACAAGCTTTACAAATCGTATCAGTCCAACCGGGACTAAGTATTTTATAAGACTTTCCACGAGTGCCCTTTTCTTTATACACTTTCGATACAGGAGCAATAGCTTTCAATTGCTCCTCAGACAATGTAATATCAAAATAAAGTGGCGGCAATTTAATATATTTTTTATTCGCATTATTGTCAGGCACGAAATCTCGACTAGTAGTACTTACGTTAGAAACATCAATGCTATCCATCATTGCTTCGTCCTCTTCTTCTTCTTCCATTGGAATTTGGAAATGTTTCTTCAAATTTGTCAGCAAATTCCACCGATTGGTTTGTCACGTCCCGGGTGAGGTCTTTAGGGACGATGACTATGGGGAAGGAAAAGACAGGCGTGAATGTTGAATCCAGCACTCTGAGGATACTTGAGGAGGAAAGTCAGGCGCGAATCTAAAATCCAGCACTCTGGGGTTTTTGAGGGAGCTCAGGCGCGAATATTAAATCCGTCACACTGTGGGTTTGAGAGGAACTTAGGCGCGAATATTAAATCCGTCACACTGAGGGTTTTGAGGGAGGAACTTAGGCGCGAATATTAAATCCGTCACACTGAGGGTTTTGAGGGAGGAACTTAGGCGCGAATATTAAATCCGTCACACTGTGGGTTTGATAGGAAGACCAGGCGCGAATATTAAATCCGTCACACTGTGGGTTTGAGAGGAAGACCAGGTGCGAATATTAAATCCGTCACACTGTGGGTTTGAGAGGAAGACCAGGCGCGAATATTAAATCCGTCACACTAAGAATTTTGGAAGAGATCAGGCGCGAATCTTTAATCCAACACTCTAATCGACCAGGGAAGGTTTTAAAAGGCGAATATATACCCGGGAAACACCCGTTAGAGTACCTTGTATTTGTTTTGATTTTTGGTAATAGAATTTACCGTTGCATTTGTATACAAGAAACAACGCTTAGTATTTCCGTAGATTGCACAGCTCATGCAATGGTATGTTTGTAAACAGAGTAAGGGCCTCGCGTTCGCTAACCGAAATCGGCTGTTGCGGCAGCCTGTTTATTTGGGATCTTTGTAACCAAAGAATGCACACAATAATTCAAAGCGAGATTTTAAACAAAGCGGTTTATTTACTTTGTTTAAGCGGTTATTATGCGTGGTATTTTTGGTATTCACACATAACATTTATAATATGAATTATGACATAAATGACGAGATATATATATATATATATATATATATATTAAGCATTAACGAAAGAATATGAGAGTGATGAACGTTAGTAATACAAAATTATATATACGCAATAAGCGTTGATAGACAAGAATAATATGTTTGCAATAAGCATTAATGAAATAATAATATAATAAATATGCAATAAGCGTTGATAGACAAGAATAATATGTTTGCAATAAGCATTAATGAAATAATAATATAATAAATATGCAATAAGCGTAGATAGACAAGAATAATAAATGGTATGGAGGTGATATTCATAATAATAATGTTAGATAATAAAAGGACTTACAGTAATCGTCGTGGTTCACTGATTTGAATATTTTAACACTGTTTGAATTATACTTCTGTCTGAGATAACTTTCTATTGACAAAAGAGCGTCCTGGGCTCTCGATCCTTCGTATTTATAGGATTTTACAAGAGTACTGCGGGGGTACGCGCGGTAAAGACCTTGACACATTTCGGAAACAAGACGCAGTAGATTTCTGGGGTTTTTGTAAACGGTATGGCTATTAATAGGTGTATTTATGTCACGTACGCCAAATGCGTCGCAATTATAATCACGTGTTGATCACGTTTGTAAATTTGCGTCGCAGTAACATTTCTGGGGTTCTTATGACTGCGAAAGGAGATACTTAACTCGTCGAATGGGTTTTTGGGTGTTTTATAGGAAAGGGGTTAGCGTGGCTTGGACTCTGTGAGTCGTAAAGAGGGGATTGAGACGTGCTCTCGATTTAAGAGGATTTTTGTAACGAGGGACTTGCTTGAATTCGTTTTAGAGGGAAGGATTCGTGCCTCATTGGCGAATAGGCAAAGGGGTTTTGTAACGATCATCTCGTGATGGGGATCTCTAAGATACATCATCGAGGTGGAGTTTCGTATAGGTCATCTTGTGTTGGTGACCGCTAAGGTACAACATCAAGGTGATCGGTGATTGAGGAGATGGGGTAAGAGTTGAGTTTGAGGGACTTTGGTGGAGTGATTTTGAGGTTTACTAATGGATTTTTGGAATAGAAACGCGCGAAAAATAGTGGGACGTCACAGGTTCTAACGTGAAAATTTAATGTGCCCGGCGACAACTTACTTGAAAATTTTGCAGCTACCACTTTCCACACTTTTTCCGAACGACCCTTCAATTTGCAGTTCTCATCGAATATGTCACACTTTTCACACATCTGCAGCATGTGCAGAATAACACTAGAGTCTATCAATGCTTTTCTAGGCATTCTTCACTAATCACCACAAAGAAATCACAACTAAAAAAATATAATCTTCTCACAGTTACTTCACAAGCCGTAAATGAACGCACGATCTTGCAAGAGCTGTGTCTGAAGACTAACTGACTTTCGTGCGTCGCACAGTGGGTTGAAATCCCAGAAACATGGAAAAATATGAATGTAATCTTTGATATTTACAAAAATGAATATACTAAAGTTTTCGCGGTCGCTGATTACGAATCTGAACTCAAAATGGCAAAAAACAAAATGGCGGATCCAATATGGCGGACGCGTATACCCAAAAAATATCAGATTTGGTCTAAACTTGGTATTCTAGAGTTTCCGAGGTCGCTGAGTACGAATCTCAAGTTAAAATGGCAAAAAAAATATCAGGGAATATCAAGATGGGTCGATTTATGTATTAAAAAATATATGGTTCCATTTAAAAAAACCACCACTGCCGTCGTGGAAACATGTGTTAATTAAATATCTCGTTACAACAATAGTATTAGGATTCACATCTGAAAATAACAACATATTTTATTATTTTAAATTAACATGTAAGAAACATAATTGTTCTACGTTCTCAGGTAACAATTTTGTTCGGTTACTGATGGCTCGGTTAATTATGATTCAACAGGAGACAGAAAACTTATGACTGGTATCGATATAAATGATATACAGAATTCTTTCCGTCTCGGTCTCCTGTTAATAGCTGGCTTTCGAGCCGATCGCGGCCGAGTTTTGCCGAGCCGATATGAAATCAAATTGCCCCCTCATGGATCCGCACAATCCTAGTGGATAGCATTAATGTTTCAAACGAAACTAATACTAGCCAAGAATTCGAACCTCACAATAATCCTAATAAACTGAATACTAAACTGCCGCAATTATATTTTCATATTACATTGTCTGAGGGGCAATGGAAATCTATTGCTCCTGTATCGAAAGTCTATAAAGAAAAGGGCACTCGTGGAAAGTCCTATAAAATACTTAGTCCCGGTTGGACTGATACGATTTCCAAAGCTTGTTTTTTAAAAACGAAACTTCCGTGCGCATATACGTTTAAATATGGTAAAGTTTTCGATTCTCCGGATGCGGGGACATATTTGAAAATATACGGCACTTGTAATTACTGCGGTGCCGAATTTAAAGCTCATTGCTTACATAAACCGGCTCCTGGCACTGGTATTGTGTTAAGAGTGCACACAGTCGATACTTCGGGAATACCGCATGAAAAGATAAGACTAGGTTAGCAATTGGAGAGCAACTTTTAAATATTAAGCCGAGACAATGGCGAAATTATAAACTAAAAAATAATTCTTTTCTTGTACTACCATTTCGATATTGTTTTTTCACTTCAAATAAAACCGTGGCGCAGGATATCTCACAACAAATTCATTTGGACGCGTGATTCTGTATTAAATTGATCCATATTCTATAATGAAACATCCTTCTCCACGATTCTATTTATTGACAAAACAACATCGAAATTATTATTATTATTATTATCATCAACGGGAATGCCCTTTAGTAAACAAAAGAAACAATAAACCTGATAATTTGTACAGTAATATAGGAGTCTGGTAACCTATTCTAATTACATAAGTATAGCGTGCATTACGCGTCGGGGACAGTTATTCGGAGAGTCGACTGAGAACTTTGTGCCGAAATGAATCGCATGATATGGAGAACAAATCGATGTCAGCGAGATATTGGTTTGCTTCGTACATAGCTCTGTTGATGGGGTCAGCTGTATAATTAAGGTACTTGGGCACCTTAGACAGAAACAGGGACTTGGAACGCAGTTGCCTTTGCGGGGCGAAGAAGCATACTGTTGCCAAGATCTCTGGGCGGTCAATTTGACCATGAATTACCTTGAACAGGAACATGAGATCAGAAACAAGCCTCCGATCACAGTAGTAAGGCAAAGCGGGTTCTAACTCAGGTCCTCTGAGGGGAGCGCAGGGGCGGGAGGAAGTGAGGACGCGCGGGGGAGTGCGGTGGAGGGAACTATGGACGCGGGGGGGAGCGGGGAGTGGAAGACCGGTTGCGCGCGCATGAGCCGCGGAGTGGGGGAAGCCGCAATCGTGGAGGGGATCAGTCCGGGCCGAGCCGCCGCGGAGACCTCTCCAGACCTGACCCGCTGTTGGAAAATTTTCAGAGGGTTGCCCCCTCCCTCTAAAAAATTTCTGGGGCCGAGTCTTGTATGAAAAAATCTTTTTTCAGACTCGATCCGGCCCCAGAAATCTTTTTTCCCCCAAATATTGTTTCTAAATCAGATCTACCGCCAGAATATTTTTTTCCAAACCAACCGAGCAAACAAATATGCATCATACATTCTAAAGCTACCAATTTTTTCAAATTCTAGCAAACAAATATGCATCATGCATTCATAGCACTGTGAAAATGGTATCATATCGCGCGATTGCACCAGAAGAGTCAAATTACACGCGTTATCGCGCGAGACGATGCCATTTTCACAATGCTAAGAATGCATGATGCATATTTGTTTGCTTTTAAAATTATGCGAAGAGGAAAGAAGGAGGATGGATGACGGGTAAATAAAATTGAGAAGTAATGTATGTTTAAGAAATTATATATATTGTTACATAATATAGATTAAAAATATAAATATAAACAAATAGAACAATAGAAAAATGGAAAAAATATAAATGATTAAAACTAATAAAAGGAGGGCGAGGGCGGTGATGGGGATGATGGTAGTGATGGATGTGCTGTAGGTGAGGGGGGTGATGGTGGTGAGGGGGGTGATAGGGGTGATGGAGGCGATTGCGGCGAGGGGGGCGATGGGGGCGACGGTGGTGGTGGAGGTGATGGGGGGTACGATCGTTGCAGGACCCCCCGCCGGTTGTGGATATGGTAAGTCCTGTAACACATACACAAACAACGATACAATATTAGCACATCAAATGTACAAACCAGTGCAAAGTATTACCAACCTGTGGAGGCGGTGGCGGTGACGGAGAAGGCTGCGGCGGTGAAGGCGGTGATGGCGATGGTGGCGGTGAACCCCAATCTAGTGACCATACTGGCGACAGCGGTGGCGAGGAGCCCTAGACATAGAAACTCACGATATAATATTGACATGATCGTCTGATTTAATCTCACTCGACAAAGGACTAAACACGATAAAAATGTTAAAATATTGTTATGTACATACCTCAGGGTCACACATTGGCGCGATTTTCAGTAATCCCATTTTTGATTTTTTAATTTTTTCTTTCACAGTCGTCCTGCACGATGAAGCTTTGAAAGACAACTAGTCTCGTTGCATCTCCAAGCTCTCGCATGTAGAAACTCCTCCAAGCTCACATATGCAAAAACCCCTACTATCATGAAATCGAGAAGTGCGTAGCACATTCATTTTCTTCTTCGCTAACCATCCTCTCAATATTCACATACATCTTCTTCGAATTCTTCTTTAGATACATTATTCGACTAGATCATACCACTCTGAACGTGTATCAAACCACTTTGATCACGTATCAAACATCTATCGAACCACTTTGAACATCTATCGAACGTATATTGAACCACTTTGATCGTGTATTGAACGTGTATCACACCACTCTGAACGTGAATCGAACGTGAATTGTACCACTTTGAACATGAATCGTACCACTGTGAACGTGAATCGAACGTGAATCGAACATGAATTGAACGTGTGTGGTATCACTCTGAACGTGAATCGAACGTGAATCGAACGTGAATCGAACGTGTATGGTACCACTCTGAACGTGTATCGTCTAAAGTTGCATATGGTGCAAAGTAGGATGCCTTTGTTCTTCACCTTCTTCTTCACTGGTCACCCTCTTCTTCTATGTGCTCCACCTGCATTTTTCGCTGATCATCTTCACCATCTACATCTTCTTCGAATTATTCACTGACCATCCTATCCTTCTTCGTTTGCATCAATCGATTATATCGAACATGTATCGTACCACTTTCAACATGTATCGAACGTGTATCGAACCACTTTGAACATCTATCGAACATCTATCGTACCACTTTCAACATCTATCGAACGTGAATTGAACGTGTATGGTATCACTAATCGAACATGAATTGTACCACTCTGAACGTGAATTGAACGTGTATGATACCACTCTGAACGTGAATTGAACGTGAATCGTACCACTCTGAACATGAATCGAACGTGAATCGTACCACTCTGAATGTGAATCGAACGTGTATCGCACTACTCTGAACATCTATCGAACATGTATCGTATCACTTTCAACATCTATCGAACGTATATCGAACCGCTCTAAACGTGAATTGAACGTGAATCGTACCACTCTGAACGTGAATCGAACGTGTATCGAACCACTTTGAACATCTATCGAACGTGTATGGTACCACTTTGAACATCTATCGAACGTGAATTGAACGTGTATGGTATCACTCTGAACGTGTATCGAACGTGAATCGAACGTGTATGGTACCACTCTGAACGTGTATGGTCTAAATAGATCTGGAATATCCGCAACGTCTGCATGATGCTCATGCAGATCTACCGTTCTGCCCGACGCGTGCCAAACCACCTGGTAGCAGACAGAACAAGTTACTCGCGACATTATACGATAAGCAGCGTTACATTATCCACTATCGCAACCTGTAGCAGTGCACGCGACATTATGAGTACATGTCTCCCCTGCTCGCTCAAAATTGTAAAATTCTGTATACAGACACTGACTGTACATACATGTATAGAACATATAATTGTATTTATTAACTCATCCTTATAAATAGTGGAATTATATCAAATAAAATTGTACACATGTATTTATTTTACCAATACATTATTTTTATTGAACCATGCATTTATTTTTTTACATTACATTATTTTTATTTATCCATGAATTGTGTGATTTATCAAACCCCAGCCACTTAACGTATACCTTATCCCCCTTCCTACGCAACACTTTTTCCACCAGATACACATCAGGATCGGTGACGCGCTGCAGCTCGTGATCATAGAATCCTCCGGCGACTGGTTTTCCACAGGAATCGACGAGCAGATACGTCGCGGGATTAGTTGCCTGTACTTTGTCTATCTTGAACACCTCCGTTGTCCAATTCGGCGTATAGCCTTTATCGAAGATGGTTTTAAATTTGCTTACGCGCACAAACCCGCCCAATTTGAATCTCGCTGGAGCAGCGATCTTTATATTGCTGTATACGGTGGCTAGCAGCTTATCGGCGATCGCAGGGGTAACATCGCGTGGACACATTTTGATGGTTCTACAGGGTGTAAACGGTATACGTAGCGATATTTTAGGGGGTGGTAGGGGAGGCCCAATGGAACATAAAAGTCCTATGACATAGTGTCCGATCTGTCTCCATTTTGCAGTAATAATGCCTTAAAGTTTGCACCATGCATTTGAAACGGATAATAGCTCGCGCATATTGGTGAGACTAACACATTGAAATAGGGTGTTGACCTGTGACCTTTCATGTAATTCCCAAAGTGGTGTGTTTTTCGGAAGGAAAGACTCTTAAGAGTGATCCTCCAGCGACTCGACTCCAGGAGATGCCGCATCGTATCCCGTGGCGAAGACAACACCTCGCGATAATTCACCGCAAGTTTATGGCTTTCGGCTCTCGAAGGAGTTTGAATACCTATTAAGAACCAAACTCTTTCAGCTCCGCATTTCTCATCAGATCTCTGCGAAAACGACGGCAATCGATACCTTTCGTCATCGTTTGGTTGTCATTTAAAGTGAATTACGAGTTAAAGATAAATCGAGGAACATTATGTCAAACGTAAAAAAATGAATACACATTTTTTTTAAAACAGAATCGAAAATAATAATTATTTGAAGTGAGAGGACAAGAAATACGTAAATTTCGTTTTCAAATATCGCATAAACAAAAAAGTAATGTAACAGGAAATAAACAAAACGTGATCGTAGTCCGTTATTGTGATAAGAATCCGTAGTTTAATAACGGCCAACACTGTTGCTGATAATGAATAAGTCTGTTTAAAACCCCCGAAGACAAAATTTAGGTACGGAAATTTAGAGAATTATCGCCGGAAATAAGCCGTAGCCTGCGTTAAATTTAATAACTAATAATCATCAATAAAGTAACTAAAACTCACCCTTTCGGAAATTCACCTGCAGTTTGAAAACCTGCGTCACTAGGTCACTGAACTGGTCCTGGTCAGCGACGGATGCGTCCAGTGCACAGCTGGTCCCAGGTATGCGACACCAACCAAAGTAAAAGGGTCGCAACGTCAAGTGCGATCGGGTTAATGTAGATACGGAATATTCACTTCACTGCTCAGTTACTAACACTGATCACTTAATTTATTTTTCACGGAACGCGTTGTTCGTACCTTATAAAAATTTGGGGAAAATGAATTTTCACTTGGCGTCCGGTGCCGCAGATATGGCCGCCCAAATGCTCGTACAGCAGTAATTGCGTCTCCGTTGTTCTAGGTTTATGCTCAGAACAACGCGTAATACTCTTGTGTAGAAAACACTTCTCTGACGCGATTGCATACTGACTGACAGGATTTTTTCCAAGCAATTTCCTCTACCCCAAGTAGTTTCTCTCGTTCCATTATGAGTTAACTCCCACCAGAACAAGATGCTTTAGGTAAAAAGAAGCCAGCACATTTTCGAGACACACGTGTTTTGCAGAAGTGCAAGGAACGAACCATCCTACACTTTCACAAAAGCCCGCGCTCCGTCCTTCTACTGCCAATGTACCCATTGCTTCGAGATAGAAAACAGACACCACGTGTATCGGTTCGAAAGGGTCCGAAGGGAAGAGAAGCAGAAAGTCTTCGAGTTGCTATAAAGAAGAAAATTCACGTCTGCTACGAGGCGGAACCAATTAAGTCATAAATTATTCGAAACTGTAGGAAACCGTTCCCTACCGCCGACTTGCAGGACAATACGGTCATAAACCGGGACCTTGGCGAAATGCTCTGACTGATCAGCCTGATTAATTTTGGAGAGCTAGAAATTACAGAGTATTATCCAGCATCAATACGTCTCGCGGAGAGACACAGGAAAAGAAGGGTAGTCCGCTGACTGCGCGTAATCCCGCCTGCTTCGTCCTACCCTCAAATTAAAGACGGATCCCTTATCTCTCGAGTATAAACACGCGCTCGAATGTCAAAACACAAGCACGCGTCGACGTATTCGGTGCGAGAGACTGTGGGCTTGAAGTCCCATTGGTCCCAAACTAACCAATCGGGCCTGCTTATCTCTCGTGTCTAAACACGCGCTCGAATTTCAAAACAAAAGCACGCGTCGACGTATTCCATGCCAGAGAAGGTGGGCCTTGGGGAGGAGATATTGCTGTGAAGAGGGCCTCTTCAGGACAGTGGCCATTTGGGAGGGATGCAGGGCAGATTGGTTAGTTTGGGGCCAATCGGACCTCAAGCCCACAGTCTCTCGCACCGAATACGTCGACGCGTGCTTTTGTTTTGAAATTCGAGCGCGTATTTAGACACGAGAGATAAGCAGGCCCGATTGGTTAGTTTGGGGCCAATGGGACTTCAAGCCCACAGTCTCTCGCACCGAATACGTCGACGCGTGCTTGTGTTTTGAAATTCGAGCGCGTGTTTATACTCGAGAGATAAGGGATCCGTCTTTAATTTGAGGGTAGGACGAAGCAGGCGGGACTACGCGCAGTCAGCGGACTATCCCTTCTTTTCCTGTGTCTCTCCGCGAGACGTATTGATGCTGGATAATACTCTGTAATTTCTAGTTCTCCAAAATTAATCAGGCTGATCAGCCAGAGCATTTCGCCAGGATCGCGGTTTATGACCGTATTGTCCCGCAAGTCGGCGGTAGAGAACGGTTTCCTACAGTTTCGAATAATTTATGACTTACTTGGTTCCGCCTCGTAGCAGAAGTGAACTCGGGATATCGGAAAAGGGAAACAGGAAACAGGATTTTTTTCTTTATAGCAACTCGAAGACTTTCAGTTTCTCTTCTCTTCGGACCCTTTCGAACCGATACACGTGGTGTCTGTTTTCTATCTCGAAGCAATGGGTACATTGGCAGTAGAAGGACGGAGCGCGGGCTTTTGTGAAAGTGTAGGATGGTTCGTTCGTTGCACTTCTGCAAAGCACGTGTGTCTCGAAAATGTGCTGGCTTCTTTTTACCTAAAACATCTTGTCCTGGTGCGACAATAAATTAGGTGATCAGTGTTAGTAACCGTGCAGTGAAGTGAATATTCCGTATCTACATTAACCCGATCGCACTTGATATTGCGACCCTTTTACTTTGGGTGGTGTCGCATACCTGGGACCAGCTGTGCACTGGACGCATCCGTTGCTGACCAGGATGAGTTCAGTGATCTAGTGACGCAGGTTTTCAAGCTGCAGGTGAATTTCTGAAAGGGTGAGTTTTAGTTAGTTTATTGGTGATTATTAGTATTTAAATTTAACGCAGGCTATGACTTATTTCCGGCGATAATAACCCATTTTTTCCTGTGTCCGAACGCGAGGCGTAGGTATTGATGATGGATAATCCTTTTTTATTGCTATATTGGTGGCATGTTTCTCACATCTGGCATATTTAGCTGATCGGCTAAAGCGTTTCGTCAGGGTCGCGTCATAAACCCGTGACCGTTTTAAGGGACTCCAAGGTCGGGTACGCGACTCTGGCCACTCGCGGTGAAAGGTCTAGGGGGTCGTAAGACTACCAGCCCTTTACGTACAATCCGGATGTCCGTGTTTTCCGCGCGTCAGAAAAACACACTTCCACTAGCAGGTATCCGCCGCCGAACTGCCAATCAGGGTTCACACGAAGTCCCTCACCAACCCTGATTGGCTAAGGAAATCACTGCCTCTGCGACCAAGTTCCACGTTGGTGTTTTCTTTTGCCACGGAAAACGCAGAATACTCAGTCAAGACACAACAGTCATCACACTCTGTCTCCGAAACCTGACCAGACGTTTAGACTTTGCTGACGCTATCCGTGTGAAATCGCTGATCGTGCGACACGTGCTTGCGAACTGCCTTTAAGTGGAAAAGTGATTTTGTGAAGCATGGAGACCTATGCGGGGTATTCGTGCAACGACATGTTTAATATGATTGTGCTGTACGGGGAGGCTGGCTGCAGCGCATCACGCGCGAAGCAATTGTACGCGGAACGGTTCCCAAATCAGCGACAACCATCCCGGCAATTTTTCATCAATTTGTGTGAAACATTGCACACTACGGGTTCCTTTTTCCCTCGCATCGAAGGAAGAGGACCAAGAAGGGATATCGACAGGGAAGAGGAAATCCTTCATCATATTCACAATAACCCTGCCCGCAGTACGAGGAGTATTGCTCGACAAATGGGACTATCCCATACGTATGTCCATCGCACCTTGCGTGATGACGGTTTGTAAAATTTTAAAACGAAATTCCGAACGGTACAGATAAATAGGGCGCTCACTCAATAGGATTCTACTCGTACTTACTTTAGCTTCCACGCTACCCTCTATTGCGAATTTTCCTACACTCAATTTTTTGTAACTAAACATTTTTGTGCGAAGAAACCCATGTTTCGGGGACCCTGTCGTTTAAACATTTGGCAATCATCGCCCAGTTGTTTCTTAACACTGCCCGAGGATAACGCGATAACCACACATGTGTAATTAAGGAATATCTTTGGTTTTTTTATTTTGGATGATCCTGTCTAAAGTTATCGTGGCGATAGTGCAGGCCAGTTTTTTTTTTACAACGATGCAGCACGTAATGCATATCAGAGGCAGGGGTGGGCAAAAATGAAATAAAAAAATTGTTTTATACTCTACATTTATAGACGCATAAAGAGCAAAAAATTTTAGACCCAGACATGGAATCCTTTTTTAGAAAAAATCATAAAAGTCACCTATGTTTTCGCGCGATTTGACCGGGGGGTGCCTTTAATATCTGAATCACTGACCTTATCCTCGCTATCGACGATGATTATGATATTTTTTATTTTATCTTTTGTTTCCGCATACTTCACTAATAACACAAACTCCCACTAATTAAAAAATCATTAATCCAAAATCCCACAGGCTTATACCCTTACCACTCGCAACGAGTGCAGGATTTATTACCTGCGGATTTTGAAAGACGGCGGACTTTCTGCCGATGGTTTCTGGATAGAGTGCAACAGGATGACCATTTCCCGGCGATCGTAGTCGCAGCAGATGAATCAACGTTCACACGTTGTGGAATAATTAATTTCCGCAATTCCCACGCGTGGGAAGCCATGAATCCCCATAGTGTTGTGACGGGACACTTCCAGCACGAGCTACGGCTAAACATATGGGCTGGGGTCGTAGGCGATCGTCTCCTCGGACCACATATTTTGCCGCAGCGTCTAAATAGCGCAAAATATGCAAGATTTCTTCGGCGGGATTTGCCACTTCTACTAGAAGATCTCTGCCTGGCCACCCGAAGAAATATGTGGCTCCTTCACGACGGCGCCCCAGCCCATATGGGAGCAGCTATACCAGCTATAGGGCGAATTTGGGGGAACCGAGTTATTGCACGGAATGGTGCGGTTCCGTGGCCGCCAAGAAGCCCGGATTTAAATCCAATGGATTTTTACGTATGGGGCCATATGAAAACATTAGTATACGCCGACACCGAATTTGAAACCTTAGAGGAATTGCAGGGTAGAATATTTCATGCTGCTAACGTTATACGTAAGCAGCCTGGAATATTCGCCCGCGTTCGTGCTAATTGGTTGCGTCGGTGTCAGGCGTGTCTAGATGCAAACGGCCATCATTTCGAGCATCTTTTATAAATAAATGTAGGTAGCGAAATTTGTATTTCTTTACTACACATTCACGTAAGAGTAGCCGCGCATTGACAGCAGCTTGTTGCGTGACAGTTTAGTCACACTCAAAGGAAAGAAACAGTTTTGTCGCTTTCTGAAAAAAAAAAACAACATGTAAATCAATGCACTTTTCGTGAGCGTTAAAACTGTCGCGCAACAAATTGCCACCACACCAAAAACACGTGTAGAGTTTTCATTCACTTGTTTGTTATTTTCTAGCTGACGACCCTAAGTGCCTCCGCCACTCCAAACAGATCCTTCATGGGACCGCTACTGTAAGGGGTCCGTACTTTCTCGGTTACTGGGTCATCATGAACTGCTCACAACGGGCGGTCTTTGTCCTACGGCTCATCTGTGTGCGTGTAGCGACGATCATTTCCACAAACATCTCCGATGTTTAAACCTTTATAACAGCTAAACTATACGAGATACAACAAAATGTATTCAGACTCTTTTACTCTACTGGTGGTCTCCAATGTATTTGCAAAATTATGGAATCCTGCGACTGTTAGTTTAGCGTATAGACACGTTAACTTTGAGGCATTATTACTGCAAAATGGAGACAGATCGGACACTATGTCATAGGACTTTTATGTTCCATTGGGCCTCCCCTACCACCCCCTAAAATATCGCTACGTATACCGTTTACACCCGGTATGTTTTCGTGCGTTATACTCTGCAAGTAGACGCGGTAGCGCATCGGTCCATCTATAGGTTCCATTGAGCGTAAACAGTTTCCACATATTGTTCTTCAAAGTTCGATTGAAACGTTCTACGACGGAGGCCTTCATCACCGAATACGTCGAATAATGATTCATATCATGTTTTGTCAAGAGTTTCTGCACATCGACGTTGTAAAATTCTTTTCCTTGATCAGTTTGCAAATTTTTTGGATATCGATCTCTAAATATATTTGCAAACGCTTTAGTCACCTCAGCACCACTTTTAGTCTTGAGCGGCAACGCCCATGCATACTTGCTCAACACATCGATGACGGTGAGTATGTAGTGGTAACCTTGGTTGAATCGCGAGTATGGACGCATTTCTACAACGTCAGCTTGCCACAGATCATCGTATCCATGCACTATGACGCGCCTCCGTGGGAAGTGTCTTCGAGCTGGACCATGCAATTCCTCAACAAGTTGTTGCTTCTTATGGCCGCGGTTTTCTTCTTTACTCTTGGATTTTGATAATGGCTGCATGTTTGATCGCAGAGGTGTCTTTGACACGAATGATGTGATAATTATCGTGTACGTGCATTATGTGCTTCCCGTTGGTCCCAGGAAATTCTGAACAAGTTCAACAGTCTCGCATGATTCTCCTTCGCAGCGCTGCTGCGGAATAGAATTCGACGCCTGTGATATATTTTGAACGCCGTTTTGCAGCGTCAGCATATCTCTCTGAAACATGACCAGCTTCCTCTCTAATTCTTCCTGCTGCTCTCTCAAAAGTTTAATGCTCTTTTCCATGTATAGTTTATTGACAACATCGCTGTCGGCCGTGGGTTGTGCTACACGTCGTATCTTCCGTGATTTTGCATCAAAGTCGACACCGGTCATGCAAAGAGCGTTATCTCGCATATAATTTCGAAGCAAACCGCTCCATTTGTAGTAGTCCATTCTAGCTGCTCCACTCTTCTCGAGTGATACCCCAAATTTGTTGATCGGCATCTCGATGCATACACTGCACATCATCGGCGAGCGGCTTAATTTATAATGAGGCCTGCCTCGCGGAGTTCCTCGATAATCGATAGAATTTCATTGTCGTGCGAGTTGTTACCCGCCTGACGCGACGCTTCTAGCAAACGGAATCGGTCCACCAGTTCGTTGGGATCGTCCCAGTGCACGTAATCGATCTTGTTATCGTTTACCACCATGACTCGTGGTGTTGTTAGACCTTTCCCTGTTCTACTAGCCGAAACACGGGGGAGTAGTGGTGCAATTATATATTTATACTTGTATCCCTTGTTGCCCAATATGGGATTTTGAGCGTTATGACTGCGTCTGTGGGCATTCGTTGTCAGCAGTATACTTTTATATTTTTGTTTATCAGCATCGGTGTATGTGGTATCGTCAGGAATTCTCTTGAAAATCAGTTCGTAAAGACCGGGTGTTCCTCCGTATCTTACACCGTCGATGATTATATTATCATCTTTGTCTATATCGAAAGCTTTATCCCCAAGCATCGTTCCACTATCACCAAAGTATACGCCATACACATAGTCCATGGTCGTATCTCTATCACTACTTAGGATTGCACTCATATATTTTTGTCCCAGCGGGCCGAAATGGTTGCGCAACGTTTCTTGTCCCTCGGATGTTTGGAGTTGATGTCTAATAGATGTTGCAAACGACTCATCGGGACTAGTTTCGAAAACGTCGTCATCATTGGTTGTGAGCGATTGTACATCGGGAAATTATTTATTGGTGTAGAAGAAACCGAGGAATCGTTTGACGTGACATTCTGCCGTTTCCGCTTCGATTGAACTGGTGTGGAGGTTACGAGTGAATATTCCGATGACGTGTATGGTTTCCTCTTTGTCTTGCGCGATATGTTCCCATTCAGATGGATTTTTGTTTTAGGCGTTAATGTTTCATACCCTTCGACGTCTGTGCTCGTCAGCGGTGATGTGTCAGCTTCTTTCGCTGCGATATTTTCCACGATATGCTTTAAGGGTTCGACAACAGGTTTAAAGTATCTCTCCAACGCGATATCTTCCTCCATCTTGCCAGTCTTCAAAGCCTGATGTTTGTTGCGAATGGATTCGCTGGTTTTTGCAATTTCCTTCACTATTCTCTCGCGATCCTTAATCTCCAGACTATCGATATCAATCATCGTTGTACCGCAGACGTTACTTTCCCACCGACGTGTCGACGACAATTGACAATCTCATGGTATGGCAAACTCGTTAAATCCCTTTCTATAACGTCCATTGGACATCGTGCTATCCTTGTCTATTACCATGAAACCATACTCCCGTTGCCAACAATTACGACACAACGCGCAGAAATCGTCGTAAGACATATCAGTATTTACGTGATCGTTGTACACATGTTTCAAGTTGGTACCATCCTGCTTAAACAGAATCAATAGATTCGCATTGTCGCGTATAAGATGTTTAGGAATCTTTGCATATGTCTGACAGAAATAGAAGCAGTCAACGTTCGAGTGGCGCCCCATTGCAAAGTATTCCCTTATCGTATCTTGCTTGTCACATGCCACGTCATCAAAGATAAAAATGGAATTCGGAAGCGATTCGCTCGGTGGGATGACGTCACTGTTATTCGAAAACGTAAAGTAGCCAATTTCATCTATTGGAGTCAATAAATTCTCCAAATACTGATATTTTGGCTGCTGCAACGACTTGGAATACACGTACACGTTCTCGAAGCGGACTCCGTGTGGACTTTCCAACAAGCTCACCAACACGTTGGTCTTTCCACAATTTGATGGACCACAAATGAAGACATCATTTGCGATTCATCGTCAAAATTTGTCACGCGTATCGTTAAAGGTTGCCGCACAAATCGCATCCTCTCCGCGAACTGCGAAAAATGATTTTGATACGTCGAAGCGGTGACGCGTCCTATATACAGGGTGTCCCAAAAATCTCGCGTTTCCTTGAATGGGGTCACTCAGGGGGTGATTTGAAACAACTTTTTCCTTAGCGAAAATATTGTCCGAAGCTTCGTTAAGGAGATATTAACCAAAAACCCCGACCAATGAGAGCGCGCGCCTTCCGCTCCAGCTCCCGCGGTAGCGTTGGCTACGCGGTAGGCGACCGCGCTTGTACTACGAACGTACGAACAAGCAAGTCGGCATGCATCGAGGGAAACCGCGTTACACAGTTTTTTTTTTAAAGCAGAATCTTAAATAAGAATAATTTGAAGTGAGAGGACAAGAAGTAAGTAAATTTCGTTTTTAAATAAGGCATAAACGAAAAGGTAATGTAACAGCAAAAATGTACAAGTGATCGTAATTCGTTATTGAGGTAAAAATCCGTAGTTTAACAACGGCCAACACAACTAAATTTAAAAAATAATATTAGGTGTATGAATAAATTCTTTCCGACTGGAATTTCTATCGCGGTGGTATTCAGAAGCTGCCAGAAAAATGGCAAAAGGTAATTAACAATAATGGAAATTGTTTCGATGATCGAGTTGTTTTTATATTTTTTAAATCGAACTGTTATTGTACCCTAAAATCGGAAAGAATTTATTTTCACACCTAATAATCACCAATAAATTAAATAAAACTCACCCTTTCGGACATTCCTTTCCTTGCTTTCCTTCCCTTTTCGGAAACCTGTGTCACTGGGTCACTGTACCGATCCTGGTTATCGGTGGACGAAAAGATGTATGGTTGGGTAGCGCCCAGTGCTCAGCTGATCACACTGCGTCCGGGTTAATGTACCGAATAGTCACTTCACTGCACGGCTACTAACACTGATCACTGAATTTATTTTTCACGGAACGTGTTGTTCCTACGTTATAAAAATTGGTGGCTGCGAAAGGGGCCGATTACTGTTAATTACTGGGACGAGATTACTACTATTACCCGGCGAAAAGAAAACTCGTGGCAGACTGTCTCGGGCTGTGCAGTCCGTTGTTGTGACGATTGGTCGAGTCACCTATTTGGGCACACTTTGAAAGACGGGGCACACGTATTTTGGTTATTGGCTGAAGTTGCCACATACATTGTCGCACCGCGCGACGAAGAGATCGAACGAAACACGAGATCGAGTGGGATAGAGCGATTTGACCAAGCGTAGCCTACGCTTTTGTTTTGACGGTCGTCGGTCGGATCCGTATCTGAGCGTCCGGTCGGAGCGGACTGCACAGCCCGAGACAGTCTGCCACGAGTTTTCTTTTCGCCGGGTAATAGTAGTAACCTCGTCCCAGTAATTAACAGTAATCGGCCCCTTTCGCGGCCACCAATTTTTATAACGTAAGAACAACACGTTCCGTGAAAAATAAATTCAGTGATCAGTGGTAGTAGCCGTGCAGTGAAGTGAATATTCGGTACATTGACCCTGCGGTCAGCTGAGCACTGGACGCCGATGACCAGGATCGGTACAGTGGCCTAGTGACACAGGTTTCCGAAAAGGGAAGGAAAGCAAGGAAAGGAATGTCCGAAAGGGTGAGTTTTGTTTAATTTATTGGTGATTATTAGGTGTAGAAATAAATTCTTTCCGATTTTAGGGTACAATAACAGTTCGATTTAAAAAATGTGAAAACAACTCGATCATCGAAATAATTTCCATTATTGTTAATTACCTTTTGCCATTTTTCTGGCAGCTTCTGAATACCACCGCGATAGAAATTCCAGACGGAAAGAATTTATTCATACACCTAATATTATTTTTTAAATTTAGTTGTGTTAGCCGTTGTTAAACTAAGGATTTCTCCCTCAATAACGAATTACGATCACTTGTCGTACATTTTCTGTTACGTTACCTTTTCGTTTATGCCTTATTTAAAAACGAAATTTACGTATTTCTTGTCCTCTCACTTCAAATTATTCTTATTTAAGATTCTGCTTTAAAAAAAACTGTGTAACGCGGTTTCCTTCGATGCATGGCGACTTGCTTCGCTAAGGAATATTTTCGCTAAGGAAAAAGTTGTTTCAAATCACCCCCTGAGTCACCCCTTTCAAGGAAACGCGACATTTTTGGGACACCCTGTATATGTCCGCACCGAGGCAAAACAGCTCAGTATTCAAAATGCTTCTGGTCCTGTCGGATAATTTCGATATTTGAAACCTAACCTCCGAGCAGTTGAAATATATACCAAAGATTATTCTACTGCGAGAGTTTGACAGGCACATTGATCAGTTGTGGGACAGACTCCCCAAGCATATAAAAGCCGATTCTGAGGTTTTGCAGTATCGTCGATGTTTGGAACATTATAATTGCCCTTGGCAGCGAACGCATATCGACGGTCCGACACCATTGATTAAAAACTGTGGCGAATGTCGTCGACGAGAGTAAAGAAAGGCCGTGGTTTGTTAAATCGGGCGATAAACGCGCTACCTATCGAATTACATATCCCAGGATATCAGTTTTGTGGTCCAGGAACTCATCTGGCAAAACGATTGGCTCGAGGTGATCAAGGCATCAATCCGTTGGACGCAGCGTGTCGCGAACACGATATTGCGTATTCGCGTAGCAACGACCTCGGCGAACGGCACGCGGCAGATTACGTTCTCGCTGACAAAGCGCGAAAACGCATCGTTGCACGAGACTCGACACTGGGTGAAAGAGGTGCTGCTACAGCTGTTTGGGCAGCTATGAAGGCCAAGACGAAAATTGGGATGGGGATGAAAACAAAAACCCGCAAAAAGACTCCAAAGAGGGCATCGCAAAAGCGGATTCTTCCGGTAGCAAAACGTGGTGGTATATTACCGCGTCTCCCGCTGCTAGGTGTACTCGGATCATTAGCTGGTGGAGCGGCAGGGATCGCCAAGGCGGTAAACGATAATAAGGCGGCGCAGCATCAGCTGCAGGAAATGCAACGTCATAATCGCTACATGGAAGGTGGACTTTATCTCACACCATACAAGCGCGGACAGGGAATATCAAAACGAAAAAAAAAAAACGCCGAAAAGAAAATAATAATGCCTGTCTGTGTAACTACCGATGCACAATTGGAGGAGTTGGCAAAACGTATGCGTATTCCATTCATTAGAGGTGTTTTTATGCGCAATGCACTACCTGCCGGAGGAGTACATCGAAACGAGAGCGGTATCGTAAATTTGGACAATGTCGAGGGGTCGGGAACTCATTGGGTGGCATGTGCGAAGAGAGGGTGTCGAGCTCTTACAGTTTCTTTCTCTGTCTACTTCCGCTTTTGCCACAAATCGCAGCAACCAATCAGCGACGATATGCGTTTGTCCGATCACTCTCTAGAGGATCACTAAACGGGGTTAGCACCCTGCGCCCTCTGGGCCCCTTGCGCCCCCGATGATCGTGACAGAGCCTTCGTGGAAAATCAACCACACTCAGAAGGACAGTACTTCCACTGAATTTGACCGCGATACATCAAGTATCTTGTGAAGTATCAGTGTATAGAAGTATCAAGTATCAGTGTCCTTAGTGAAATTTCGCCGTTTACTTCGCTTGAGAATGCCGAAAAAGTAAGTTGAAGTGTGTGACATTGCGTACTCTTTAAAATTCATTCATATTATCTTCACTGACATTCTCGTCTATTAGCAACATGGACAAGAATAACGAAGAATTAATTGAATTGGTACGCGTGCATCCCTGCCTGTATAACATGGAAGACCCCAAATACCTGAATGGCGACTCGAAGCTAAAGATTTGGGACAGTATAGGAGTTCAACTGAATGAAGCAGGTAAGCCACATAGATTTTATATTTTATAAAAGAACAACATAAAACTGTACAAAACTCTCAAATTATTTCAAACACACACGCACGCGCACCCCCCATCATATATTTTACACCGCATTTCATTCACAAGTATTTACAATAAATCCCATTCAACCCATTTCACTCACTCTCAAATCACACTTGCATTTCATTCACGCAATATAGATGCAGTATGTCCGGTTCGTTTGCACGTACGCTATTATTTTTGTAACTATTGAAGAAGGGAAGAACTGTTCGCTACGAAAGTTGTTTGATTTGATCGAGGAAAATTAATGGAATGTTAGAATTTACGTTCTTGTGTGTTCAAACGCAAATCCCAATGTTCTATTAAGTTTCCACCATCAAATCAAATAACTTTCGCACGGAACAGTTCCTGGTTTTTCCAATAGTTAGAAAAGTAAGAGCGTGTGTCCGAAGAGACCTGACATACTGTATATTTATAACTACAAAAGTAATAATTAATTAATAATATAATTAAACTAATAATTAAATTTTATCGTTTTGCCATGCAACGGTTCCCTCGAAATTAAAATAATCGGTGAAGCATTCCCGCACACGAAATGCTTCCCTTGTGGAATTACCCCCTTGTGGGGGTAAGTTGTTACTTCGTGGATTTTCCACATTGTCCTCCGACGTTGACGGGCCTGCATCCGCCGTATTGCGTTCAAGCTTCCTAATGAAATTGTACAAAATGCAGGTCGATAGCACTATAAAGTCTAAATATTCCGGTTTTGCATGTATGCGCCGATTGTAAATCCTAAACTTCTGTCCTAAAATACCAAACGCATTCTCGACCAATCGCCTGGCACGGCATAACCGGTAATTGAAAATACGCTTTTGTGTATTGTCCAATTGTTTCCCTGGGTAGGGCCTCATCAAATACCTTTTCAACGGAAACGCTTCGTCTCCAACGATAACAAATGGGGCTTTTTTATTGGTCCCTGGCAACATTCTGTCAGGGGGTAAATCCATAGTTCCCTGTTCTAACCTCTTGCCCAAGTTGGAGTGGCTGAAAATTCCGCCATCACTATTTTTCCCAAAGGATCCGACATCGACCGCAATGAAGTTGCAATTAGCATCGACTAGTGCTAACAGTACAATAGAAAATGTTTTCTTGTAATTGAAATATTGAGAACCGCTGTTTGCGGGTGCCTGAATCAGAACGTGCTTCCCATCTATAGCTCCGACGCAATTGGGGAAGTTCCATAGATTCTGAAAATCTTCCGCAATACATCTCCATGTATCTTCTGTGGGGGTGGGCATTTTTCCCCCAAACAGTGTCTTCACAATTGCTTTGCACGTGTCGAGAATTATCGACCTCACCGTAGTATGCCCGAGGCGATAGCTGAATGATACAGTTTTCATTGCATCGCCAGTTGCTAGATACCTGAAATAAAAGAAATGAGATAATAATATAAAACAATATAATAGTACATTGCGTGACAAGGGAGGGAAGTAAGCGATACCGACGAGCGTGAAGTTTGCTGCCCTCGCTGCGCTCGAGCAGGATTTCGTGCGAGGCAAAATCGCGTCTCTCCCTTGTCACGCACGATACTTTTTTCAACACCTGCATGAAAGGTGTGTTTTTGATAGCCTGCTGAGCGATTTGCAAAAAATAAACATGAACGATAACGATTAGTCGAACAATTGCATCATCATACCACAGGGTAACGCCAAACTCCACTTTCCTTGGGAGCAAAGTAAAAAATTGCGAATACGCGTCCGCGGAAAGTCTTTTTCCCTTGGGAGGAAAGTAGAAAACGCGAATACGTCTGAAATTGGTAATTTTGCTACCGCTCAGTAGGCGCAAAAAAAAAACATTTTCATGCAGGGTGTTGAAAAAATTCTTATTTCATTAACATTAATTTGTTTTTTTTTCAGGGTCAACGTGCAAAACACGCTGGAATAGTTTGAGGGATAACTTACGGAAGAATTTGAAGCGGCAGGAGGGAAGAAGCGGCCAGGCCGCCAAAAAAGTTAAGGCATATAAATATGCCAAAGAAATGTCGTTTATAAAAAAAATTTTTGGAAGAGCGAGATACGATTGGGAACATTCAACCCATACCAGAACAGGTACGGGTTGAAATAGGAGAAAGTTCAAATCGGGATACGCCTGCGGCACCGGCGGCATCGGCCGCACCGGCGGCACCAGCGGCTCCATCGGCACCAGCGGCACCACCGGCCCCACCGGCACCACCGCACAGTGGAACGAGAATGCCCTATTTATTTGGACATCGGCCAAAATTTGAAGTGTCAAAATTCTGTTCTATAGCTTCATTAAATCTTTATTAAGTGTTCGTAGCATTACAAAACACAAAGAAATAAACTTTATATTCACATTAGGTTTGATTTAATTGTATATGAATCTGACCTATATGAAAATTTCAGTCTTTTTGTCTTTCAGTTGCACCACTTTAAACCTTTATTGCCTAAATCCTATTACTTCATAAGTTCTCAATAATTTACATATTACTGAGTATCTTATTATTAATGATTTTGTACAACAAACATTCTGAATTAACTTGGATTTCATCAATAATCAACTGTATTAAATAAAAATGTGTTGAACTCAATACTATAATAATTCAACTAGCGATTTAAAGTTTTGCTCAAAGTCGCCCAAGTTCTAAAATACCTTAATTTAATCCTTTAATGGTAAGGTTTTGAGCTGTACAAAAATTACCTGCTACTAGCTGCGATTAATAAAATAAATCTAATGTAAACATTTCAGTTTATACGTATTTAACCTCGGCTAGCAGACAGGCCCGATCGTCGCAACACGTGTATATCGACGAACGCATGAATCACGTGTCTATTTTTCTGTTCATATTTTTAATAAAATTGTTATATTTAATAATGAATCGTCACTATAATTTATACCTAATAATTTTGGTATAAGGTAACATCCCGACCCCGAAAATTCAAAAAATTCTGAAACTTTGTAAATATATATGGGATGTCCTCCTGATTACAACGCAATTTTTGTTTGCTGCCCAAATTCATTCGAAGGGGGGGGGGGGTGAAATTAACCACCGAAAATTTGGCTATTTTTCGATTTTGTGTTTTTCTACTTAACATAAATTGAAAGTGTGCAAATTTTTACAATGAAAATCCAAACCGTTTGGAAGTAATTGCCATGTCCAGTTTTTGCCCTTACGTCGTTCCACTGTGCACCGGCCCCACCGGCACCACCGGCCCCAGCCACAGAAGAAGAGGAGATGGAACGCGAACACCTCCAGCCTGCGCCCAAACGAAAGAAGGTGAGAAACACCGAACAAACGCAAACGGCCGCCTCACAAGTGTTGCGTTATTTAGTTGATAAGCAATACGAAGAGCTGGATGCGATAGACTCATTTTTGAAGGGAATATCGCATAATATCAGGTCCCTCCCACCCCGACAACAAAATTATTTAAAAACGGACATTTTTAATTTAGCGCAACACTACGAGTGGCAGTATTTTGAGCAAAGTTGCGGGGAACACATCATCTTCGTCGCAAAGTGGACCAGGCGCTAGCAATATAGCATTAGAAAGCAATAGTGCTAGCACCCCCGAAAATAGTACAGGGAACGAAATATCGGAACCCCAGTAGTGTGAACCAGTATCAAATCACTCAAAAAATAGGTAATTGTTATGATTTTATTTTAAAAAAAAAGTAAACATCACAATGTTAACAAAATTTTAGACTGTATTTGTACATCATTCATGATAATAACATTTTTTTTTCATATTTTATTTAATACTGCTGTCTGTTGATAGATGTGACTGTGCTGGTGATACAAAACAAAGAATCCGCAACCTGCGGAATTTGTAACGCATTATGAAATTATCTGAAAGCAACAAACCACGAAAATTGTTACAGTTTATGTTATTGTTCATGGAATCATCTACGATCATAACATTTCGACCAATCATCTTTTTATCAACATTTCCGTGCGTAAAATTACCCGTTTTTTCGAAGTTTGTGGTTCAAACGTCTGCTACAACATGAGATTACTATATTTTACTATGACCATACATGATTCCATAGCCAATCTTATAAACTTAAACAATTTTCTTGGTTTGTTGATTTCAGATAATTGTACAGGGTGTCATAAATTCCGCAGACGGGGATTTTTTTGTATTATCAGGATAGTCACACAGTCACACTAACAGACAGCAGTATTAAATAAAATATGAATTTTTTTATATCTTGAATGATGTACAAATACAGGCTTAAATTTTGTTAACATAGTGACTTTTACTTTTTTAAAAAAAAATAAACATAACAATTACCTCTTTTTGAGTGATCTGAGGGGGAGGTCCTTAAGCCATTCTAAATAATTATTAGTATTAGTTTAATTAGTATGTAATATTTAGTTAGTATGTAATTTAGAATGTACATATACCAGGACAAAAACAGAAAAATAAAATAGTACTTATCACATAATATAATAAAATTACTAATTTCTTTGTACGTAACATACCTTAGACAAACTGCCAATCGTTCTCTGGGTGTAATTGCTCTTCTCCACCGCGTGTCCTTCTTCTTCAACGCGCTTTCTAATTTACTTAGTAGCGCATTGAACGTGTACGGAGTCATCCGAAAATATTGGAGGGTTACAAATTCTCCTTCCGTATCCCTTTTTGACCACGCTTGGTGGACCCACAGTCTCTTTTCTGTTCCTGTTCGAAACATTTTCCACACTTTCTACATTTTCTTCCTCCTCATCTAAAAGTATAGCAAGAATTGCTAATACTTCTTTATTGTTCCGCGCCATAACTTCGATTCACTATCGTCACAAATTGGTGTTTCCAGTTGGACAGGTATCGCCGCACTGACGAAAAGAACTGTGCGGCAGGCCCAGAGATGCCAGAAGTGGCGACAACAGGGGCGAATTATGACATAGTGTGTGCACAAATTGTATAGTAGGTATATATAGCTACGTTCGCGCCCCTATTCCTGACTGAAGGCCTACGCCCCTACGGAACCGGCTGAATTGGGTCTGCAGGCCGGGCTAGAGCAGCAGGCCTCCTACACAGTTGTCAGCAGGTACCCGGGGTGTGCGGGTACCCGACGTTTCGGGCTCGGGACGGGCCGGAAACTTTCGGGCGAGATCGGACGGGATCCCGATACTTTCGTATTCCTCGAGATCCCGAAGTTTTCTGGATCCCGGGACTCGTTTCGGGCTACAGGCATGACCGCCATGAGCGGGCAATTTGATTTCAGGTCGGCTCGGCAAAACTCGGACCCGATCGGCTCGAAAGCCAGCTATTAAGAGTATCTACTAAATATCAGTACCAGTGATAAGTTTTTACATTTCTGTCTCCTATTAAATCATAATTTGTATCTTATTTATTCATTTAAATAGATATTTTCATTGTTACCAAATAGCCTGTGACGTGCCATATACGTACTTAAATAAATACCATATTCAAAATTTGGGAGAAAGACTATTTTTATATCGATAATATTTTAAAACCTTAATAAAATATACTTTCTACTTCGTACGTTATGTAAAGGGAATATATACCTATTGGGTATTAAGTTTTTTAAGATAGGTTCAGATGTAACACAGAAAACGTACGGACAACTATAAGCATACAGAAAGGAATATTTAAAAATATACGGGAAGGCGAATATTTTATTATTTCAAATTAACATGTAAGAAACACAATGGTTCTACGTTCTCAGGTAACAATTTTGTTCGGTTGCCGATAACGATATTTCCAACAGTGGAAGGCACCCCCGCATTTCTCATTCCCTGCCCAGATTCTGTAGGAACAAAATCCTAAATCTCTAGCAATGTTCGTTATATTTTATTAAGATTTTAAAATACTGTCGATATAAAGTTCTGAACATGATATTTATTTAAGTACGTATATGGACATATTCAGTATTCACAAACGATTTGGCAGCAATGAAATTACATATATATGTAAATGAATAATAAGATACAAATTTTGATTCAACAGGAAACAGAAAGGTAAAAACTTATCACTGGTATTGATATAAATGATATACACAATTCTTTCCATCTTGGTCCCTTCTTAATGGCTAGCTTACGAGCCGATCGGGTCCGAGTTTTGCCGAGCCGACCTGAAACGAGTCTCGGGATCCCGAAAACATCCGATCCGTCCCGAGAGCGGAGAACTCGAGCCTCGGGACGATCCGCACACTCCAAGTTGTCAATGACACGGAACTGACACGGAACTGAGACGGAACGGATATGTGTGCACAGACCTTAACAGAGATATCGTAATATCGTCTCAGGGATCTGTCGAAAACGGTAAGGTTTTCTTCTGATTCTGATTCTCCTTCAACCAAATTTTCGTCAACATAATACGTATACGCATTACATGCACACCTTCAGCCAAAACGGAACTAATACATGTTTCGTTCGTTGATTCGTCGACTCTCGGGATCATTCGGCAGGGATCGTCGTCGATCATTGTACATATATATATATATACCTATGTATACTATTTGAATTTTATAACCTACCAAGTGTCAATCCATCATAACCTGCCAAGTGTCAAATAAGGTAAGTTGTCCAAATTTGAAATGTCACGAGTTTTTACACTAAATAGGCGACTGAATGATTGTCTCAATTAACAAGGTCAGTCGCCAAAATTTTTTAAATAGATTTTTAATGTAGAGTCGCAGACTTGGAAGTTGTCCGGAGAAGGTTAGATAGACAGAGAAGCATCTTGTTTCTCACAAGTTTCTGGAAATTTGTCAAATAAGGTTAATCGACAAAACTTGTCAAATTAGCGTAGCATTAAGAATTAAGAGTTATTTATAAATTTTATTTCGACCGTAATAATTAATATATGTGATTTCGGCGCACAGGTTCGGTCAATTTAGCAAACTAAAAAACAAACTATTTAGCAATAATAAATATATAAGCTTTCGACGTTTCGATCTCCGTTTAGATCTTCTTCAGGAAAGTTTAGAATATTGCTTTTGCTCTTAGAATTGAGTCACAGTGCTATGGCACTGCCTATTTCACACATGAAATTGAGAAGGATTCATGTCTTAGCTTTCTTGACACAATAGTAATCAGATCAAATAACAAATTTATCACAAATTGGTATCATAAACCGAGTTGGTCGGGCAGATATATTAATTTCTTTTCTGCGTATCCTATGCAACACAAGGTAGGATTAATTAAAGGACTAATTGACCGTGCGATTTTGCTTTCGAATCCGGAATTCCGACCCGTTAATTTGCTTCTTTTAAAAAACACCTTGAAACGTAATGGTTACCCTATAGAAATGGTCTCTTCTATTATTAAAGATCGTACTTTTGAAATTTACCATCCTATTGTTAACAGAGAGACGGAAAGAATTAAGAAAAAACGAAATAGAATCAATTAGTTGGAAAAACACTGTTGTATTGCCCTTCTGTAACAATATTTCTAATGACATAAAAAGAATCTTTAGAAAAGCCGGAATTCACACTATTTTTAAATTACCTTTTTACACGAAACAATTGTTCCCTTTAATTAAAGACAAAATACCGCTTTTAAAACATTCTAACATCGTATATTCGATTCCTTGCTTAGGTTGTAATCAAGTTTATATCGGACAAACATCTAGACTTTTAGAGAGACGAGTATATGAACACAAAAGAAATATTTTTTTATCTCCCTCACAACATACGGCTCTTACTAAGCATTCGTTAGAGTTTGATCATAGGTTTGATTTTGACAATGTTAAGATTGTTGATAAGGAAACTAACTTAAATCAGAGAATTCTTTTGGAGACAATTCACATGATTAAACAGCCTAGCGTAAATCTTAGGTATGAAACACCTAAAATACAAGAATATTACGCAACATTACTAAAGAAGTAATGTCTTATGATGTTTTTGCTCCATAGAATTTCCTATGATTGAATTAATTTTCTACATATCAGTGATTGGTATGTAACTTTTAGTTGCTCGTTAACACCTTTGAGTGTATAACACACCATATGAGCAAAAATGCTTAGTTATTGTAAACTGTATATCCTTCAATTTTAAATCTCACGGAGTTTAAATATGTTTTGTAACGAGTAACGATGTTTACCTCGTTTTCACCTTCTGGAAGCTGATGTTTGGTTCACGATATACGTTAGTCTTATTCCAACCGACTCGCGTGTCGTAGGCAGTGCCATAGCACTGTGACTCAATTCTAAGAGCAAAAGCAATATTCTAAACTTTCCTGAAGAAGATCTAAACGGAGATCGAAACGTCGAAAGCTTATATATTTATTATTGCTAAATAGTTTGTTTTTTAGTTTGTTAAATTGACCGAACCAGTGCGCCGAAATCACATATATTAAGAATTAAGATTAAGAATATTATGGCGTACCGCTTGCAATGTAGAGTCAGTCACATTAGTCAAGAAAGTACGTTGAAAATACATCTCCCTTGATACTTTCCAATCTTTTGTGAAAGATATTCATTGTTGCAGCCGAGATTCAGCACTCAGCTGTTGCGCGGATTTAAATGTGCGTGCGAGAGCGTGTAAACACGGTGACAAACCGTCCGGTAAGACGGTTACCTACGTCACACGTTTTTGCCCGGATTCGAGCGTTGCGCGCTTCCAAGAATCCGGCAGTTAGTTCGAAGAACACCTCTGACGACAACAACACGCTCTCGCACGCACGAATTATACCATCCTTCGTCGCCCTGCGACCCACGGTTTTGAATCTCCGGAAAACAACCCTTCGAGCCATTCGCGCCCTACGCCCAGTGTACATAGTTTTGTACATAGTTTCCGTTGAGTGTTTTCGTCGTATCTTGTTAAGTCGTGTGTGTTCTGTTCGAATTCTGTGTGGAGTGTTCGTGTCCATTTTACGACGCCCACTTCGGCCAATAAACGTGCCGTTCTATCACCGTCAAAATCGTCGTTGGAGTGCATTCCCTTCCCTGGCCATACCAGTGGCGATCCACACCGCCTCCACCAGGCATTAGAGTAAACATTCATAATACTTTAATATATTAAATCCACAGTAGTTTCTATGCTATTCATTAATTTTACTAGTTTTCCATTAACAATATTTCAATTCACCAATAAATATATAGTAAACCAACAACAATAAAAATATTGAATCTCTTCGTTCATTTTCGCTAAATTACCATTGGCATTTTTTAAATTTCCTCCAACAAGACTTTCTACCATATGTTCTCACTTCCTTCGGACACATTATGTAGTCGCTACATTCACTAGAGCAAAAGGCCACTCTATAAGTAAGTTCTACGCTAAGTCGTATATAACTAAAATGTCGCTTTTATATTTATTTACAGATAATCAAAGCAGAAGATGATGCAGTGTGATCTACGTCAGACTATGTACGCACAAATTTGCAGGTAGAGTTTTGCATATGCAATAAATAATTAGTAAATAGGTTAAATAATTAGTAAATGGGTCCTATTTCAGTTAACGATGCAGACGAATCGTAATTACGCATACTTAAGTCCTAAGAATATAAAATAATACGATCAAATCAAACGTAAATAGATTATTATTTATTTTATTTTGCTAAAAATATTATGTATCGTTCTCCGACTTTGTCAAATTATAATGACACTTGAGAAAACAGATTTATTAAAGTGTTTTAAGTTATAAGTTCTACGTTACGTTGTAACTAAAATAACTAAAATGTGGGTTTTATACAGGGTGTAAACGGTATACGTAGCAATATTTTAGGGAGTGGTAGGGGAGGTCCAATGGAACATAAAAGTCCTATGACATAATGTCCGATCGGTCTCCATTTTACAGTAATAATGCCTCAAAGTTAACATGTCTATATGCTAAACCAGGGTTGACTAACTGGTGACTCACGAGCCACCGGGGGCTCCTCCGCCTTGCTGCTACGCTGACCGGCCCCTCTCCATACCGACCAAACTCTGACGATCGCAGTGGATTCTTCTTTCTTTCCTTCTCTTTTCGACTGCGATCGTCAGTGTCTGGTAGGAATGGAGGGGGGCCGTTCAGCGTGACAGCAAGGCGGAGGTGCCCCCGGTGGCCCGTGAGCCACCAGTTAGTCAACCCTGTGCTAAACTAATAGTCGCAGGATTCCATAATTTTGCACATACATTGGAGACCACCAGTAGAGTAAAATTGTCTGAATACATTTTGTTGTATCTCGTATAGTTTAGCTGTTATAAACGTTTAACCATCGGAGATGTTTGTGGAAAAGATCGTCGCTACACGCACACAGATGAGCCGTAGCACAAAGACCGCCCGTTGTGAGCTGATCAAGATGACCCAGTAACCAAGTCACTACGGGCCCCTTACAGTAGCGGTCCCATTGAGGATCTGTTTGGAGTAGCGGAGGCACTTAGGGTCGTCAGCTAGAAAATAAGAAACAAGTGAACGAAAACTCTACACGTGTTTTTGGTGTGGTGGCAATTTGTTGCGCGACAGTTTTAACGCTCACGAAAAGTGCATTGATTTACATGTTGTTTTTTTTTTTCAGAAAGCGACAAAACTGTTTCTTTCCTTTGAGTGTGACTAAACTGTCACGCAACAAGCTGCTGTCAATGCGCGGCTACTCTTACGTGAATGTGTAGTAAAGAAATACAAATTTCGCTACCTACATTTATTTATAAAAGATGCTCGAAATGATGGCCGTTTGCATCTAGACACGCCTGACACCGACGCAACCAATTAGCACGAACGCGGGCGAATATTCCAGGCTGCTTACGTATAACGTTAGCAGCATGAAATATTCTACCCTGCAATTCCTCTAAGGTTTCAAATTCGGTGTCGGCGTATACTAATGTTTTCATATGGCCCCATACGTAAAAATCCATTGGATTTAAATCCGGGCTTCTTGGCGGCCACGGAACCGCACCATTCCGTGCAATAACTCGGTTCCCCCAAATTCGCCCTATACCTGGGACCAGCTGTGCACTGGACGCATCCGTCGCTTACCAGGACCAGTTCAGTGACCTAGTGACGCAGGTTTTCAAACTGCAGGTGAATTTCCGAAAGGGTGAGTTTTAGTTACTTTATTGGTGATTATTAGTTATTAAATTTAACGCAGGCTACGGCTTATTTCCGGCGATAATTCTCTAAATTTCCGTACCTAAATTTTGTCTTCGGGGGTTTTAAACAGACTTATTCATTATCAGCAACAGTGTTGGCCGTTATTATATATTCTCTTTATTGCGCCCCTAGGGGTTACAATTTCTTCCGACCTCGCTCCCTCCACTCTTTACATCTTTCCCCCATACACCACCTTAACCTAACTTAACTTATCTTAATTTAACTTAACCTAGCTTACCCTAATCTTAATATTACTCTATATACAATATATACAAATAGCGGATTGCGAACGCAATCCGCCCGCACGCTCGCTCGCTCTCCCCTTCCTTACTCCGCGCCCCTCCGCGCCTATCCGCCCCCGGGCCTCCGCTTCCACTCGTCTCCCCTTTGATTCCATTCCTTTTCATCCACCTCCACTCCTCCACACAATAGCCTCCAATTCTCTAACTTCCTCATCCATTCCTCCCCCTCCCCTTCGTCACCAAGCACCTCTCCCACCATTTCCTGCCACCCCCTCTCCACCCCCCACCCCATGCACTCCTCCCACACATGCTCCCATGTCTCTTCTCCCCTTCCACATACCCTACACCTCCTCTTCTCTCTTTCCTCCCAGTACCTGCCCCCCCTCATCTCGTTACCTAAACCTAACCACCCTTCTCCACCTACTTTCCCCCCACCCCTTCTTTAAGTAGCCAGGCAACCCTTCCCCCTTCACCCTTCCGTACCACCTATTGTAACCTGAGTCCCCTATCCTTTCCCACCTCTCCTCCTGCTGCATTTTCCTTTCCCTACTCACCAATTCTTCTCCTCTTATTCCCCCAGCCTCCCTAATCCTTTCCATATCTTCCATCTTCCACCCCCTCTTCTCGAATAACTCCTTCCTTTCTTCTTCCCACCCCTCCAGCCCCTTTCCCCTCTTTAATCTCCCCTTCACCTCCTCCCAGCACCTCCTCGCTAGTACCCCCCCCTGCCCTTCCTCCAGCTTCCTCTCGTACGCCCAGGCCCTCATCCCTGCCCTTCCCTTTATCATTTCCCTTTGTGCCTCCTCCCTCACCAGGTACCCCGGCGTACACCTATCCATTCCCAGCACCCATTTCAGAAATCTATCGTGAAGCCTTTCCACATTCTCCCTTTCCTTCCACCCCCACACTTCCGCCCCGTATCCCACCACCGGCCACAGCAATCTGTCGAATAACCATATTCTTCTTTCCCAGTCCTTCCCAAACAGCCTCTTCCCAATCCCCCAAACCTTTCCCATTACCGCCGCTCCCTTCCTCACCCTCTCCTCCACATGCCCCCTTGCCCCCATTCCCCATCACTGTGTAGCCCAAGTACCTAAAACTCCTCACCTCCTCCAGCTCCTTGCCCTTCCATCTCCACTTCACACTCTTCCATCTCCCTCCCCCCCTCCTACACCTCATAACCTTCGTTTTCCCTATATTTACTTGAAGCCCCTTCCCGTCCACATATCACTCCAGCTTCCCCAGCATTCCTTTCATCCCTTCTTCGTCCTCGGCCAACACCGCCACATCGTCAGCATACGCTAACGTGTATACTCTTCCCCCCCCCCCAAACTTCACCCCTCCCCACCCTCCTATTTCTAGCTCATCATCTATATCCGCTAACAAGAGAGTGAAGAGGCTCGGGCTCAGCGGGCATCCCTGCCTCACTCCTCTCGCCGTCCAGAATCTCTCCCCCTCCTCACCCCCCCCCTGCACCCTACATATCGTCTCCTTCAACACCTCCTCACATCTTACCACCAGCTTGACTAACACCTCTCTGTCCACCGAGTCAAACGCGGCCTTCATATCTATAAACACTACAACCATATTTTTCCCCTTTCTCCCCAACTGCCTATTTATTAAATAATTCAAAACATATATGTTATCCATACACCCCACCCCCCTCCTAAACCCCGTTTGACTCGGTGGCAACAGTCCTCTTTCCTCCACCTCCACCCTCAGCCTCTCCGCTAACACAGACGCGTACACCTTGTACGCCGTCTGTGTTAGGGTTATGCCCCTGTAATCGTCCACCTTCCCCCCTCCTCCCTTGTTCAGTACCGGGACCACCACCCCCTCCTTCCACCCCTCCGGCCACCCTTCTCCCCTCCACACCCTATTGCAAATCCTCAGCAACCATTCTTCCACTTCCGCGCCTCCATACTTCCACAATTCATTTGGGATCCCATCCCCCCCTCCCGCCTTCCCATCCTTTAAGCTCCTTATGACCCTTCCCATCTCTTCCTTTCCTATCTCTGCCTCCCCGTCCTCTCTCCTCCTTATCTCTTCACCCTTTCTCACTCTCCATTCCACCCCCCCCCCCCTAGCAGTCTCCTGAAGTATCCGTCCCATTCCTCCATTGCTATCTCTTCATTCACCCTCCCCCTCCTTTTCCTCCCCCTATTTACCACCTTCCACACTTGTCCCTCCGTTCTTACACTTTCCACTTCATTCGCCCACTTCTCCACCCCCTTCTTTCTTTTTTCCTCACATAGCCTCCCATACTCCCTCTTTCTCTCCTTATATTCTCTTCCCTCCCCTCCTTCCCTCCTCCACTTCCTCAGCTCTCTCCTCACCTTCCTTTTTTCCTCCCTACACTCCCCAACCCACCACCCTCCCTTCTTTACTCTCTCCCCCTCTTTCCCCATCTTACTTATCGCGCCCTTTATCCTATCCTGCAACTCACTCCATTCCTCCTCCACTCCCCTCTCCCCCCCACCCCTTTTACCAAACTTCCTTAAAAACTCTATCCTTCCCTCCTCCGTCCAGTTTCCTCTGCCCCTCCCCTTTCTCCTCTTTGTTTACCCCCTCCCTCGCCCTCCCACCCTTCCCCTCTCAGCCACACAACCACCGGGTGGTGATCTGACTCAATCCTTTCCCCTACCTCCATCCTCTCCACCTTCTCTCTTGTTTCCTCGTTCCCTAACACATAGTCAATCACAGTATTACCCCGCCCCCCTGTGAATGTCCACTCCCCCTCCTCGTCCCCCTCTGTATTTCCATTCATTATTCCCCACCCTCTTTCCTCTAAGCACCTGCACAACCTCCTCCCTTCCCCGTTCATCACCTTATCCTTGGATCTCCTACTCCCCTCTTCCCTCCCCTCCTCCTCCTCTCCTTCCCAAACCTCTCTTATAATCCCCACATATTACCACTCTAACCCTCGCCTCCTTTTCTTCCATCCACTCTCCCAGCTCCTCTAGCTTCTCCTTCAGGTCCCCATTTACGTAAACCCCCACTATTTTCCACCCCCCCCAAACTTCACTTTCTTCGCCATAATCCCTTCCCTCCCACCTCCTCCCCCCTCGCCCACTTCCAACCCCTTTCTAACCCCCAATATCATTCCCCCTATCGCTCTCCCCTTCTTGCTTTCCCTCCTAGCCCATTGCTTCTCCCACACGAACCCCCTAGGCAGCCTCCTTTCCACATACTCCCACTCTTTCTCCTCTACCCAGGTCTCACACAGCACCATCGCGTCCCACTCCACCAGACCCCTCCAGAACTCGTCGTCCTTCCTCCTCAATCCTGCCACGTTCCAGAAAGCCTCCAACTCCCCCCCCCCTTCCTTTCTATTCCCCCTTTTCTCTTTCACACCCATTCCCCCTCCCCGCATCATTCGTTTCCCTGCTCCTCACACCATTTCTCCCTTATCTCGTCCCACCTCTTTACCTTCCCATCCACCCACATCTTCATGTAACCGACCTGCACCCTTCGTCCTCTCTCCCTCTCCATTTGCGCCTCTCTCTCTATCTTCCAGTTCGCTCTTCTTTCCTCCTCCGTGAGGTCATCCTCCACCCTCTCCCTTCTCCCTCTTAACCTACTTTTCGCGTCCATTACTTTCCTCTTTTCCTCTCTCCCCTCGAGCCTAACCAACACCATTCCACCCCCCTCCTTCCCCGCTCTTCCCAGTCTCACTACTTCCTTTATCCCCCCCCCACCCCCAACCCCATTTTTTCCCATAGTTTCCCCACCTCCTCCATTGCGTCCCTGCCTTCTCCCCCCACCCCCTTACCACTACATTACTTATTTTCCTCTCTCTCTCCTTTTTATCCTGCCCCACCTCTAACTTTCTCATTCTCAGTCTCCATTCCTCCTCTACTCTATCCACCAGCTCCCCTTTCCCTTCTCTTCCCATTCTCTCCTTTTCCCATCTCCCCACCATCTCCATCACCTCTTCCATTCTTCTCTCCCTTTCCTCTAATTTCCCCAACCTTTCCACCAACTCCTCTCTCCTCCCTCTCTCCTCCCTCATTTCCTCCTCCCACCTCCTTCTCTCCACCCTCCACTCTTCCTCCGTCCTTCTTCTTTCCTCCCTCTCCTTCTTCATCTCCTCCCTCTCTTCCCTTATTTCCTCCTTCAGTTCTTTTCTCTCCTCCCTGTCTCTCTTCATTTCCTCCCTCATCCTCCTCATCTCCAGCATCATCATTTCCCTCATCATCCCCACTAGACCTCCACCCGCCTCCTCCACATCTTTCTCACCCCCTTCTCCCCTTTTTTCCCCGGCGACTTCCTTGTCTTTCCGCTCCTCTTGAACCCTGCCGCCCCTTCCCTCGCCTCCTCCCCGCGTCCTCCTCCCTCTCTCGCTTTTTCCCCCGGAGATTGTCCACGCTCCCCACGCTGCTGCCCACACTACTTATACTCTCTTTTCTTTTCCTTTATTCACTGGTACCCCTTCCCGTTCCCTCCTCCATCTCTTCCTCTTTCCTTCCTCAGCAGTTTAACCTTCCCCCTTCCTCTCAACTCCTCCCTATCCAGTTTCCTTTTCTCTTCTATCCTTCAACCTTTCGCCTTATCGCCCGTTCAAATTTCCCGCCCGCATGCTCTTCTCCCAACCTCGCTTCTCTCCCGCTCGGCGGCACCACTCTCCACTACGCTGCTCTCTCCACGCTCCTTCCCGCCTTTTTCCGTCTACCGCCACCACCTAACCTCTAACCTCCCTACAACCTCCTGTATCCCTATCACCTCCAGTCGCCTGCCCTCTACTCTTTCCCTCGCTCCTTCCTCGCAACTCCACCACCTTCCACCCACACTCTCCAGCCCTCCTTCCCCACCTCACACACCTTTCTTTCACCTCGCCTAACCGCTTCTTATACACGCACCTGTCACACACGCAACCGGAAACGGAAGGCGTGTTGGCCGTTATTAAACTACGGATTCTTATCACAATAACGGACTACAATCACGTTTTGTTTATTTCCTGTTACATTACTTTTTTGTTTATGCGATATTTGAAAACGAAATATACGTATTTCTTGTCCTCTCACTTCAAATAATTATTATTTTCGATTCTGTTTTAAAAAAATGTGTATTCATTTTTTTACGTTTGACATGATGTTCCTCGATTTATCTTTAACTCGTAATTCACTTTAAATGACAACCAAACAATGACGAAAGGTATCGATTGCCGTCGATTTCGCAGAGATCTGATGAGAAATGCGGAGCTGAAGGAGTTTGGTTCTTAATAGGTATTCAAACTCCTTCGAGGGCCGAAAGCCATAAACTTGCGGTGAAGTATCGCGGGGTGTTGTCTTCGCCACGGGATACGATGCGGCATCTCCTTGAGTCGAGTCGCTGGAGGATCACTCTTAAGAGTCTTTCCTTCCGAAAAACACACCACTTTGGGAATTACATGAAAGATCAGAAGTCAACACCCTGTTTCAGTGTGTTGGTCTCACCAAATTGCGCGAGCTTCTATTCCTTTCAAACGCATGGTGCAAACTTTAGGGCATTATTACTGTAAAATGGAGACAGATCGGACACTATGTCATAGGACTTTTATGTTCCATTGGACCTCCCCTACCACCCCCTAAAATATTGCTACGTATACCGTTTACACCCTGTATATTTACAGATAATCGAAGCAGAAGATGATGCAGTGTGATCTACATCAGAGAAAAAATTTTATTGGAACATACTATTGATATTATTATATTAATTAAACGATTTTATTCAACTTCGATCCTCTGTTTCCTTTTTGTATGCTTGCTTTATATCAGAAAATTCTAATTTAAACCAATTCCACCAATCCAATCGTCTTGAAGCTTTGCAGGCGTGCGTAGTTTGGATGACAATTATATCCCCATAAAAAAACTTTAAAAAGTAAAAAATAATTACGCCAAGTACATGAATTATCTTTATAAAAAGAAGTGAGATCCCCATAAAAAACTTTCAAAAAGTAAAAAAATTACGCCAAGTACATGAAACAAATAAATCACAAAAAATAAAAGATAATAATATAAATCACAAAAAAATAGAAGAAAATATATAATATCACAAAAAATAGAAGATAATAATATAAATCCCCCCAAAAATAGAAGAAAATATACAATATAAAAAAATATGTGAAATCAAAATGAGCTGCAAGTACATAAAGTTGCTTTCCAATGTATTAAATAATATTAAGCAGATATATTTTTATACAAATAAATATTTTAATACGAATAAATATTTTATTCAAAATACTTGGCGCTGCTCACCGAATTGGTGTTGCTAAACAGAATACATATGTATAAAGTGCATTAATCTTTTTCTTTCTTTCTTGTGCGTTCGTTCGTGAATGTGTGTATGTGTGCGTTTGCATATGCTACGTATGATATTAGAGTTAAATATATGTAGAATAAATCTGACTGCGTTTGTAATATGTATATGTATATGTTTATATATTTTAGATTGTAAGGGAGTTATTGTAAATTATTAATACTAAGATAATTAACATTTTTTCGGTTTCGCAGCGCCAAGTATTTTGAATAAAATATTTATTCGTATTAAAAGTATAAAAATATATCTGCTTCATATTATTTAATACATTGGAAAGCACCTTTATGTACTTCCAGCTCATCTTGATTTCACATCTTTTTTTATATTGTATATTTTCTTCTATTTTTGGGGGGATTTATATTATTATCTTCTATTTTTTGTGATATTATATATTTTCTTCTATTTTTTGTGATTTATATTATTATCTTTTATTTTTTGTGATTTATTTGTTTCATGTACTTGGCGTAATTTTTTTACTTTTTGCAAGTTAATGCATACGGAACAAAATTTTAAATACACTTTTAATTATGTTTTTCCAATGTTATCCGGAGGTAAAAATCGCGCCTTTGAAAAGACGGCGGGAGTGATTTCAGCTCACAGACTCATTCTGAAACAAAAAAACCAAACTGATTCTTAATCATTATGAGTACCGCTATCGCAGATGCCAGAATTAGCCACGTAAGTAAAAATTTAACAAAATTGCGCGCATTCGATCTTCAAGTCTCGAAATTTTCTATTTTTACTTGAAGTTTGAATGCGCGCAATTTTGTTAAATTTTGACTTACGTGGCTAATTCTGGCATCTGCGATAGCGGTACTCATAATGATTAAGAATCAGTTTGGTTTTTTTCTTTCAGAATGAGTCTGTGAGCTGAAATCACTCCCGCCGTCTTTTCAAAGGCACGATTTTTACCTCCGGATAACATTGGAAAAACATAATTAAAAATGTATTCCGTAAAATGTAAAAATGTATGTTCCGTATGCATTATAAGTAGCTTAATAAATTAAGAAAAAGTTTGACATTGTTATTTATTGCATTCACTGAGAAAAAAAACCTGAATTTTGCCGAATTTTGCGGCGTGATTACCAAAATGACCCCTTAAATAACATTTGACCTGTTTAATTATACGTTGTAAAATCTTTATGCAAGTAACAACAATAGGTTGGTGTTGTTTTCCTAATGAAAATGATATCAAATGTGATAAAGTTCCCTTAAAAAGTGTCCAGATTTATATCGTATTTTGTATCATCGGAAAACACCAGGAATGCATCGGTATTAATTATTTTCATGAAAATTGAATGAGAAATATAGAACTTGGTATTTCCATTAGTACATGACACTCACCCATTTCCTATTTTCGCTTTTATGATTGTGTTGCCCTCTAATTGTGTTGTTCCTTTCCGCGTCACCTTGTCCGCGCGGATTTAGCTGTAGGTACAGGTAAAACGGCCTTTCGCCCCTACAGCGTAGGACCCATGCGGATATATGCTACTACCAATAAAATATAAAACATTTCGTACCATCCCTAGTCCCCAAAAATTAATCAGGCTGATCGGTCAGAGTACGTCGCCAGGGTTGCGGTTTATGACCGTATTGCCCCCCGAGTCGGCGAACCGTTAGAGCAATATACGGATTAACTCAGGCCGAAGAATTACTAAAATTCTTAAAGACCGTAGCACCTTATTGATTGCCCTTAGAATGTTCGTTTCGCTCTCATTGTCAGCCTGTTTTTGTCACGATGCACAGTGGGCCTCAACCCGAAGAAATGGAGGAAAAATTCAACATGCCATTTGTTCCTATCAAAATGCCAAATCTTATTCGGCTGATTTTAAAAAAAAATTTCGTTTTCTGTTGCCAAAGATAGAAAAGTATCTGTTACTGGATCTGAAGAAATCTGAAGAAAATGTAAAACATTTTTTTAGACGTGTTTCGCGAAGACATCTTTTATGGATTTTTTCAAACCAAGAAGTTTTTTAAAATCAGCCGAACAAGATTCGGCATTTTGATAGGAACAAATGGCATGTTGAATTTTATGTATAGGTTTTAAATAATACCATTAAGAATAGGTATATGTACCATGTTTGAAATAAATGGGACAAATAGTTTTGGAGATATTTAATACACGGCTCACGCGGAGGAGCTTCACGGGACAACAAATGACTCGACCATTCTTTAACATTTTTGTACACCCTGTAAGACAGACGGGCTGTACAATTTATGACGGCAGGCAATGCTTGAGGTCTAGCCTGGTCGTCTGCGTTGCAGATGTGTACAACTCAGGATTAGGCCCGAATTTTCGTCGATGATAGATGGGACTTGACCTTGAGTGATGCCAAATGCACGTTTGGGGAAAGTCGAGTTATCTCTGCCCGTGACGTTTTCCCACCGTGGTCTGGCTTTCGTCCACTGTTTCAGGCGGGCATTTCAATAGCAATCGTGTAAAGGACATTTAAGAATATTGTTTGTAATAGATTTTAATAATAAGACACAAGCCAAGATTTTAAACAAAATTTTCTTAATTTTGTTGCGCAATTCTTCAGTACCTATACACATATGTATAAAATTGTGCAAAATTAAGAAATATCTTAGAAGAATAAAGAATTTCTTAATACGCTGTAATGAATATTTCACCCTCGACTGTGGGTCGCCGACCTCGATTCGCTGCGGTCGGCCAAGGATTCACACCTGTTTCGGAAAAACTGTATACTTTATTCTTTATCGTATCGATATGGAAGTGATACCGATGGATTCTTTACGTTTTTCAAATGAAAATTATACCAAATTTCATGTAAATCGGACTATTTTTAACGAAGTTATGGAAATCAATTTATTATGAAGATTCCTTAATTACAATCCGATTGGTGTCGTTTTTGGACCATTTTCATCGGAAAAACATAAGAAAACGATCCACGTCACTTTCGCCAAGATCCGGTGCGAAATGTAGAATTTTCGATTCGCCACGTCTTAGGGAGCAACATGGTACGGCCCCCCTGGTCTCGAGGGTCGAAGTCCTCGAAACCCATCGAGGCACGGCTTATCCTTGGCTGCCAGGATCGTCGCGCGCCTCAGACTCGTCCGCACTGTCGGAAATCCTGAGGCGCGCAACGAGCCTAGTTTCAAGTATCGTTCTCTCCTTTTCTAACTACCTTTTCTGTCTCTTATGCAAACTCTTCTGGATTCGAGGTTTGCGCGCGGGCAAGAGCGTGGTGATTTCTGGCGCGCGGGCAGGACTGTGATGCTTTCTTGCTGCGCGCCACGCAAGAGCGTGGGTGAAAAATTTGACCTGCATCACGAGCAATCAGAAGACTACCCCCTTCTTCAAAACATCTCGCATATTACCTCTCTTCATCATTTATCTTAGATATAACATCACTTGCATACCTATATGTATTTATTGTCTATCAATATTAGTTTTTATATTAAAACAAGCAGTGACATGGTAATTATTGCCGTTGATAGTAATAATTATGATCGTCACAACAGTGAATGTGTTAACTGCAATTTCATTTGCCATCGCATTGCCGGGGAAACATTTGGACATTTTTTAAAGTACCCTTGTAAAATTTTACAGTCGTTATAACTGAGTCATAAACCATTTCCAGAATTTAGAGCACCTTCAGGTCAACCAAATGTAGCTTCCTAAAAACAGATGTTTCAGTGTACCCTACAGTAACAGCATTTATGATATCCTCTATAAGCCTGGTATATCGAGGAATTTGAGATACTTTTCGCGAACGTATATCGCGATCGTGTCTTGCCGATCGTTTCGCAGATCGATGATATATATCGAACAAGTAGTACACAATGCACCACTGCAGTGGATCGTGTAAAAAGCATGTGGAGTCGACGTAGAAATGGGAGCCCGAACTCGCTGTCTCTAAGTAGTGACGGGTACGACCTTCTGGTAGCGCGAAGGAGCGCCACGATCCGGCTTCACGTACTTTTGCGGGCCGCGCGGCATGTGGCGGACCGCGCGCAAGACCGACCGTGTAAAGGGCGCTATTTGTCTGCCAGATGTCGAATAGGAGGCAATCGACATCGTGCCATTTTTTCTGGGACTTCGACTTTCCTGGCTTCGAGCTAAGCCGTATATTGCTCTGTCGGTGGGTGGTACATTTGGTAACCAACCCTACGCGCGTGTACCGTTGTCCACGGCCGACTCGCGGGACAATACCGCCATAAACGACGACCCTGGCGACACACTCTGTCCGATTATTCCAGCTAGTTTTTCGAACCAGCTAGTTGTGCTTTTCCTGTCGGTAGGAACAGGATAGACAATATAAAAACTTTTCGTCGATACACGTGGACGAATAGTGGAACGTCACATTTCTTTCAAAATGTTATAAGTAATTAATGTGAAGCATTCATTCTCTAAGTTTTTTTAAAGGTGGTCAAAGATTTTGATCAAAATTCCACTTAAAGGTGATCATTGTCTCGGATTAATATTTATCCATTGCTCCTCAGATAATGTATTATCAAAATATAATTGCGGCAGTATATTATTTATATATTATATATTATTTATTTTATTTGGATTATTGTAAGGCTAGAATTCTCAAATTCTAGTATAACTTTCGTTAGAAACATTAATGCTATCCACTATTTCTCTTTCTTCTTCATCCACTGGAATTTTGAAATGTATTTCAAATTTATTAGCAAATTCCACCGATTGTTTTTAACGTAAGAGTTTCGTGTATTTGGTGACAACTAATCAGAAATGTTTATAAATGCGTAGTTACATTCTTTCGCTGACGGCACACAACGCTGACGCCCTAAAGGGCGGCGGCGCCAAGTGCCACTGCTGAAACGTAAACAGATGTCTGCGATATTCTTGAATTCTTTCCAACGACGCACGAAAGTCAGTCAGTCTTCAGAGTTCGGACTCAGCTCTTGCAAGAACGTGCGTTCATTTACGCCTTGTGAAGTAACTGTGAGAAGATTATATTTTTTTTCTTGTGATTTCTTTGTGGTGATTAGTGAAGAATGCCTAGAAAAGCATTGATAGACTCTGGTGATATTCTACACATGCTGCAGAAGTGTGAAAAGTATGAAGTATTCGATGAGAGCTGCAAATTGAAGTGTCGTTCAAATAAAGTGACGGAAAGAAGTGTGTGCAAATTTTTTGGATAATATACCACCAAACACCTTAAACATTTACGGTAAGAACAATCGATTTCGATAATATCTTCGAAAAAAATCGAACGTAAACGCGATCACGTCTCCGGTACTCTTCATTTTCGCAATTTTTATTAATAATTCGATTCTGGAGGGTGGGCATACGAAATTATTGGGTGAGCAAACGTCTTCTACATCTACACTAGCGAAATGCGTTGTGACGTAGCGTCCCAGCGCGAGGAATCGAGCGCACGGCGGTACGACCGGGAGTGAGCGAGAAGCCGAGCGCACGCGGGCGACCGCGACCGAACCCGACCGACCTCGCCCGAAGCGTGCCGGTTCCGCGACGCGTCAGCGCGATGACGCTCACTCCCCACTGCGCCGCTAGATCGCGTCGGTTTCTCGCTGCTGGGAATTTCCGAGAATCGGGACATATGCCGCGATGATTCCAAGGCAAGACAGTTCCAGTGGGGAGACGGACCCCCACCACCAGACTTGCCTGGATGTGGCCCGGTGCAAACCTCGGTGAAACGACTCCGTATACTCCGCGATCGTCAGATCGGAATCCACCCCGTTCCTACCACCTGTCCCGGTAAAGAGACGCAGGAAGTTGCCCGGTCTCTTTCCCGCTCCTCGTGTTGAACAGAGACGCCCGGATGCTGCCCGGTCTCTGCCGACACTCGTCCCGTTAAAGAGACGCAGGACGTTGCCCGGTCTCTCTCCCGCTCCTCGTGTTGAACAGAGACGCCCGGATGCTGCCCGGTCTCTGCCGACACTTGTCCCGTTAAAGAGACGCAGGACGTTGCCCGGTCTCCCTCCCGCTCCTCGTGTTGAACAGAGACGCCCGGATGCTGCCCGGTCTCCGCCGACACTTGTCCCGTTAAAGAGACGCAGGACGTTGCCCGGTCTCTCTCCCGCTCCTCGTGTCGAACAGAGACGCCCGGATGCTGCCCGGTCTCCGCCGACACTTGTCCCGTTAAAGAGACGCAGGACGTTGCCCGGTCTCTCTCCCGCTCCTCGTGTTGAACAGAGACGCCCGGATGCTGCCCGGTCTCCGCCGACACTTGTCCCGTTAAAGAGACGCAGGACGTTGCCCGGTCTCTCTCCCGCTCCTCGTGTTGAACAGAGACGCCCGGATGCTGCCCGGTCTCCGCCGACACTTGTCCCGTTAAAGAGACGCCGGACGTTGCCCGGTCTCTCTCCCGCTCCTCGTGTTGAATAGAGACGCCCGGATGCTGCCCGGTCTCTACCGACGCTTGTCCCGTTAAAGAGACGCAGGAAGCTGCCCGGTCTCTCTCTCGCTCCCTTACCGTCCCGATACCGAGACACCAGGCGCGGAGCGACCGAATTGTTCCGTTAAGCGGACGCGCACGACATAGACCGACGACGCCGTACCGCGAACCGCGCCGCCGCGCAACGACGGCTTGACCGCGATTAACGCGAAGTACCCCGCGTCTAAGTACTTGTATATAGTGTACATAATTACTGATAGTGAATAAACCTAACTTAACCTACCACGGAAGGACTTAATTTAAACCCTGGCAAAGCCGACTGAGACCGTCCTTCCTACCGGAGTGACAACCGTCACAAATTGGCGCCCGAACAGGGACCGGAAAAAGGACGATAACCGATGAGCTCCGTGCTCACGCGGTTATACCACCTGAACAAAGCCGAACTTGTCGAAGCTCTCGAGGCCGCGGGCGAAAGTACAGCCGGATCGTTCGACCAATTACGCACCCGGCTCCGACAGTACTTGGTGAGCACCGCCAAAATGAGCACCACCAACGAGACGACCACTACCAGCGCCCAGACACCGGCGATCGTAATCACGGAGCCCGAAGCCACCGCCGCACCGTCACCTATCGCCACGGCCATGGACCGCGTCCGCAAATGGGGATGCCATTTCGATGGCACCAAGGACGCCCGCGACTTCTTGGAGCGGATCGTGGAGCTCCAAGAAGGATACGGCCTCACGAAGGAGCAACTCCTCCGATGCATGCCCGAGCTCCTCCGGGGACAGGCCCTCCTCTGGCACCGCAGCAACAGCCCGGAATGGACCACATGGGCGGACTTTGAGAAAAGTTTCCGCCTGTATTATATACCGACCACCAGCCAATATGAATTGGAGGAGGAAATCCTAAAACGAAAACAAAAACCAGGGGAACGAGCCAGCGAATACATAACCGGTATCAGAACCCTGATGCGACGACACGGCAACTACCCACCGGACCGGCAGCTCGACCTGGTGCACCGAAATCTGCTGCCCGAATACAGGCAATACATCCGCAGGAGGGAGTGTCCGGACATAACGACCCTCCTCGAGACGGCCATCGAGTTCGAGGCGATCGAGAGGGACAAGAAAGCCAACGCCCCCAGCACCGGGTCCGCTCCGGCCAAACAGCAACCCGTTCGACCTGCACTTTCGACCGTCGTGACGAATTACAGCCGCGAGAATTGCTGCTGGCGCTGCGGACAACGGGGCCACCGTCGACAGGACTGCCGGCAACCGTCGCGCCTGTTCTGCTCGCGCTGCGGACAGGACGGCCGACTTTCCCGCGACTGCCCGTGCCAACCACCGTCGGGAAATGGCACGGGGCCCGGAACCCAGGGGACCGCCCGACCACCGGCCAGTTCCGCGCCCCAGTAAATCTGCCGGACCAAGCCACGCGGCCGTTTGCCACAATCATCCTGCACGGCCGAAGGTATCGAGCCCTCCTGGACACGGGAGCCACAGGATCATACATACGCCAGGACGTGGCGAATCATTGCCTCCGCCATGGCAGCACCCTCACCCCAACGCGTTGCCGAGCCCGTTTAGCGGACGGCTCCGTGGCGCCCCTCGCCGGGGACCTACGAACTCCGGCCCGAGTGGAGCAGCAGAAGTTGACACACCAGTACGCCGTCCTCCCAGCGCTCGCACACCCGGTTATTCTCGGCATGGATGCCCTGAAGAAACTAAGGGTCCGTATGACCCTCGGACAAAGAATACTAATTCCCGACGCCGCCACCATCGAACCGACCCACGGAGCAACGGCTTGCACCCCGACACAAGCCGAGGCCCTGCAAGCACTCCTGGACCAGGAACTCCCAAAATTTCAAGGCCTACAAGGGACCACCCAGCTCGCGGAGCATACGATCCACCTCAAACCGACCGCGCCGCTTAAACAGCGCTACACGCCACGGAACCCGGCCATGCAACAAATCATAGACGAGGAAGTGAGTAAAATGCTGGCCGAGGGCATCATCGAGCCCTCGCGAAGCCCCTGGAGCTCGCCTGTCGTCCTGGTCCGCAAGAAGAACGGCAAGAGGCGCTTCTGCATCGATTTCCGCCGCGTAAACCAGGTCACCGAGAAGGACGCCTACCCACTTCCTCAGGTAGAGGCCACGCTCAGCAAGCTTCGGGAGGCCCGATATATCTCCACCATCGACTTGGCGAACGGATACTGGCAGGTACCCCTCGCCCCCGAAAGCAGACCGATCACCGCCTTCACCGTACCGGGCCGAGGGCTCTACCAGTTCCGGGTCATGCCCTTCGGTCTGCATTCCGCACCCGCCACCTTTCAACGCCTACTCGACAGAGTCATCGGGCCAGAATTGGAGCCGCGAGCATTCGCATACCTAGACGACATTATAATACTGGGTCGCACGTTCGAGGAGCACCTACAAAATTTACGCGAGGTCCTGCATCGGCTACAAGACGCCAACCTCCGCATCAACCCGGAGAAGTGCGACTTCTGCCGCACCGAACTGAAATACCTCGGACACATGGTAACTGCACAGGGGGTCAAGACCGACCCCGATAAAGTACAGGCCATCCTGGGCATCCCGGCCCCCACCAACCTCCGCGAACTCCGCCGATTTCTGGGGATGGTGTCGTGGTATCGACGGTTCATCACCCATTTCGCCGACACCACTACACCACTCACCAAGCTACTTCAGAAGAAGAGGAAGTGGACGTGGGGCCCCGAAGAGGACACGGCTTTCCGCACCCTCCAACAACAATTGGCTGCCGCACCAGTACTGGCCTGTCCGGATTTTACCAAGCCGTTTACGCTGCAAACCGACGCTAGCGAAGAAGGCCTTGGAGTCGTGCTCACCCAGGAGACGGACAACGAAGAGCACGTCATCGCCTACGCCAGCCGCACACTGAACCCCGCCGAACGAAACTACTCCACCACAGAAAAGGAATGCCTGGCGGTGGTGTGGGGGATCAGGAAAATGCGACCGTACCTCGAAGGCTACCGCTTCACGGTCCTGACCGATCATCAGGCCCTGAAATGGCTGCAGAGCATCGACGATCCATCCGGCCGCCTCGCACGCTGGAGCTTGGAGCTCCAGCAGTACGATTTCCAGGTGCAATACCGCAAAGGAGCCACGAATCTGGTCGCCGACGCACTGTCCAGACGACCAGAAGACCTACACACGACCGACGAACCCCCAGCGTGCCCATGGTACACCCGCATCCGAGAACAGATCCTGCGCGAACCCAGCAAGTATCCGGAATACCGTATCGTAGGGGAGCAAGTGTACCGAAGATTCCCCGACCTCAGCGGACGACCGCCCAACCCCGAGACCGAGTGGAAGTTGTGTGTGCCCCGACCGATGCGCACCGCCGTACTCGCCGAAAATCACGACGTCCCCACCGCCGGACACCTGGGTACCACCAAAACCGCAGCCAGACTAGCCGAAAGGTATTACTGGCCGGGGATGTTTCGCGAGGCGGCCAAGTACGTGCAACAGTGCGCATCGTGTAGACGATACAAGATCCAGCAACAGGCACCTGCAGGGCAGATGCACACAACGCCTGTCACCCGTCCTTGGGAAGTGGTCTCCGCCGACCTCGTCGGCCCGCTCCCCCGGTCTAGCAAGGGACACACCACGCTGTGTGTCTTTCAAGACAAGTTTTCGAAGTGGGTCGAGGTCCAGCCCCTCCGACAAGCGACCGCCCCCGCCGTCACCAGGGCCCTCAAGGACACCGTATTCATGCGACACGGATGCCCCCGGACTGTGATAACCGACAACGGCCGCCAGTTCGAAAGCCGGGAATTCGGGAAGCTTCTGAAGGACGCTGGCAGCGAGCACCGGAAAACGCCACCCTACTCTCCACAGTGCAACCCCGTCGAGCGGGTAAACCGCGTACTCAAAACAATGATCGCGCAGTACACGGCCGAAAACCACCGGCACTGGGACCGATGGATACACGAACTAGTGTTCGCATATAACACCGCCAAACACGAGAGTACCGGTTTCACGCCAGCGTTCCTGGTTCACGGACGGGAACTAAACCCTCTACCGTCCACCAGAAGACGACCCACCGGACCTCGACCACACCGATACCCGATTCCGGAGACAACAGATCGACGACCTACAGGACGCCATCGCATTGGCTCACCGAAACCAGGCACGAGCATTCGAAAGCCAGAGCAAACACTACAACTTGCGTCGGCGAGATTGGCGGCCCGAGATCGGAACATACGTAATGCGGCGAGAACACCACATATCCGACGCCGCGCAAGGTTTCGCCGCGAAGCTGGCACCGAAATTCGCAGGCCCGTACCAGGTCGTCCGGTTCCAGGGGCCAAATATCGTTGTGCTCAAGGACGAACGCAATCGCCGCAGCCGGGCCCACCTCAAGGATATCAAACCCTGCACCGAAACCAGTAACAACACCGACGCACCGACCAGGGGGCAAAACGACGACCCCGGAAGCGATTCCGGCATGAGCCAGACCGAGGACCACGCAGGAGCTCAGTCCAACAATGGAAGACGTACTAGAAGTACACGTGCGCGAACCGGTAAGCCCCCGAATGCGGCAACGGTTCCGCGACCTGTTCGGGGAGTCCTCGGGGGAGGAATCGCCCCCGCCGAGCAGCCGCCGTCCACCGTCCTTGCCACCGACACCGGGCAAGGACCTACCGTGGGTCCCAGCACGGACCCCATCGCCGGCCAGGCCGTCCACGAGCGGGTGGAAAGCTCCACCCCCCAAGACGCGGCCCCCGGCACAACCAGAGCCCGCGGCCAAACCACCGCAGCCACGGGCCAAAAGGCCAAAAATCGCCCCCTGGAAGGGACCAGCGAGCCGGCCGCCACCAGCAGCGGCCACCACCGAGCCACCGACAGCAGGGGCGAAGCCCCCGCCGACCGGAACACCCGCACCCGGGCCGACGACCACCAGGGCCGCAGAGCCGACCAGGGGAACGACTCGACGTCCAGCGACGCCGACACGCCGGCCGCCAACACCCGAGGCCGGCCCCGAGCAGAAAAGGGCCCGCAAGGCCCCCAAACCAGGGCGACCCGTCCCGGCCAAGAAAGCACCGCCACTTACCCCGAAACCCCGACCCGCGGCCCGACCGGACGAGCCCCCGCCGCCGAAGCCCCGCCACGCCGCTACCACACAAGGGCCTTCGTGCGCAGCCAGGGACAACCCCAGGGAGCCGGAGGAAGCGACGGACGACAAGGGCTGGACCGTCGTCAACCTGGAACACCTCCGGGAGGGCCAGCGGTTCCGCGTGCGTCAGGACGGGCGCACGATCCAGCTCCGCTGCATATCCCCGGCCCTGATAAAATTTAAATTAGGTTAAGGTAGTATAAGTTTAGGTTAAGGTAACATAAGGGTGACGGGTAGCCGCAAGGCATAAGTTAGTAAGTAAGTTGTTAAATAAAACCGGAGCTTCAACCCGAGATGCGAGCATTTCCCGATTATTACGTCGCATCTCTCTCCGAAGAAAGAGGGGGATGTGACGTAGCGTCCCAGCGCGAGGAATCGAGCGCACGGCGGTACGACCGGGAGTGAGCGAGAAGCCGAGCGCACGCGGGCGACCGCGACCGAACCCGACCGACCTCGCCCGAAGCGTGCCGGTTCCGCGACGCGTCAGCGCGATGACGCTCACTCCCCACTGCGCCGCTAGATCGCGTCGGTTTCTCGCTGCTGGGAATTTCCGAGAATCGGGACATATGCCGCGATGATTCCAAGGCAAGACAGTTCCAGTGGGGAGACGGACCCCCACCACCAGACTTGCCTGGATGTGGCCCGGTGCAAACCTCGGTGAAACGACTCCGTATACTCCGCGATCGTCAGATCGGAATCCACCCCGTTCCTACCACCTGTCCCGGTAAAGAGACGCAGGAAGTTGCCCGGTCTCTTTCCCGCTCCTCGTGTTGAACAGAGACGCCCGGATGCTGCCCGGTCTCTGCCGACACTCGTCCCGTTAAAGAGACGCAGGACGTTGCCCGGTCTCTCTCCCGCTCCTCGTGTTGAACAGAGACGCCCGGATGCTGCCCGGTCTCTGCCGACACTTGTCCCGTTAAAGAGACGCAGGACGTTGCCCGGTCTCCCTCCCGCTCCTCGTGTTGAACAGAGACGCCCGGATGCTGCCCGGTCTCCGCCGACACTTGTCCCGTTAAAGAGACGCAGGACGTTGCCCGGTCTCTCTCCCGCTCCTCGTGTCGAACAGAGACGCCCGGATGCTGCCCGGTCTCCGCCGACACTTGTCCCGTTAAAGAGACGCAGGACGTTGCCCGGTCTCTCTCCCGCTCCTCGTGTTGAACAGAGACGCCCGGATGCTGCCCGGTCTCCGCCGACACTTGTCCCGTTAAAGAGACGCAGGACGTTGCCCGGTCTCTCTCCCGCTCCTCGTGTTGAACAGAGACGCCCGGATGCTGCCCGGTCTCCGCCGACACTTGTCCCGTTAAAGAGACGCCGGACGTTGCCCGGTCTCTCTCCCGCTCCTCGTGTTGAATAGAGACGCCCGGATGCTGCCCGGTCTCTACCGACGCTTGTCCCGTTAAAGAGACGCAGGAAGCTGCCCGGTCTCTCTCTCGCTCCCTTACCGTCCCGATACCGAGACACCAGGCGCGGAGCGACCGAATTGTTCCGTTAAGCGGACGCGCACGACATAGACCGACGACGCCGTACCGCGAACCGCGCCGCCGCGCAACGACGGCTTGACCGCGATTAACGCGAAGTACCCCGCGTCTAAGTACTTGTATATAGTGTACACAATTACTGATAGTGAATAAACCTAACTTAACCTACCACGGAAGGACTTAATTTAAACCCTGGCAAAGCCGACTGAGACCGTCCTTCCTACCGGAGTGACAACCGTCACAGCGTCGTTGGACAAACGATTCGAACGTTTAATTAATAAAAAATCGAACTTATACGTGGTCGTTTCAACCGTGTCGTACATCTTGGCTATTTTTATTAATAATTAGATTCTGGAGGGTGGGCATACGAAATCATTGGTTGGGCAAACGAAGCCAGATCGTGGACAATCGTTTCTTACTTTTAAAAAATTCAAAACTGTTTATGAAGGGTGCTGATGACAAAATTTTTAATTTGTTCATAACTTTTTTTTGAAGGGTGGGCAAACGATAATTTTGTGTGGGCAAACGTGGGCAAACGATGGACCATCATTTCCCATTGTCAAATCATTAAAATGTTTTCATGGGGGTGCTGGTGAAAATTTTTTTTTGTCCATAACTTTTTTTTGAAGGGTGGGTAAACGAAAATTATGGGTGGGCAAACGTGGGCAAACGATGGACAAACGAATGCCGTCGAGTTTTTTTAAAAATTCGAATTTGGGGGTGCCAACTTCACAGATCTGACATTATGCCATTGCCGTAAATAATTCGGAAAGTACAAAGCAATCGTCGTAGAGGAAAAACTGCAATTATTACATCCTCTTCATACAGAAATGAGTTGCTCGCTATTTCAAGTAACAAGGAGAAAAAACATCTACGCTGAATGTACAAAAAAATCAATTGACGAAAAAAAATGTAAAGCAATTAAACCTGGAGAAAATAATGATGAAACTAATTTTTGTGTATATTGTCGCGAAGAATATGGTCTGAGCCGCTTGGATCAAAATTGGGTCCAATGTACAAGGTGTAGTGGATGGTCACACGAAGGTTGCACCGGCTGGGGATCCGAAGAAGTCGACGATTTTCAATGCTACCGTTGTTAATATAGACCGGGGCAAAACTGTATAGTATATAGGGTGGGCAGAACCGGAAAAAGAAGCGGTTTTGTTTTATTGTTCAATTAAGTACCCTATTTAAACTTTTCAATTATATTTTTATTGTTTTGTGTTGTTTATGAAACCCTTTAATAAATACCGTTTTCATTACCCAATTTGTGTTATTATTTAAAAAGTTATGGACCTAGAACTTTTAGTATACGGTTTTGGACAGGTTTCCTCTACTATTAAAACGCGGCGTCATTTTGACGCGACTGCAAAATTTTGCGTAAACTTTGACAATTGTTTGCACGAGTCAACCCTCTTGTAACCCATTCCTCGTGGAGGTTACTCGGTGTGCGGTGGAGGAACCGCGGTTATGCCGGCTCAGACCGGGTGTCCAGGGCCATCGAGTGAGTGACTCTGGTATCGTGAATAGAACGGGCTTTATTGCGAGAACTAGCGCGTGTACAAATATCCCGGCCAGGTCCAGCTGGCTTACAGAGTCTGTGCGGCTTACTCTAAACCTGAACCTAGTAAGGCCAGGAGTGGGGGTAGTGATCGTTCTGGTGCCTTGGCTGTGGTCTCCACCAATGGCCCTGACCGGGAAACCTTGAATCCGATCGTCCAGTGGGTAAAACCCGCGGAAGATACGGAGGCTATGGGATGTCCTCCGGGGCAAGCGAAGCTTGTCCCTAAGATTGACAGCGGGTATCGACCTGCGTCCAAAGGTCGGCGTACTCGCGTTCCTTTTGGAGCCGTGGAGGTAAGAGCAATAAAAAATACACAAAGATGCAGCTTGGTTATACAAGAGTTCTTTGGGAGAGTGCTATCGTTCGCCTGACGCTCGTGGTAGACTCTGGCTAACGGGCCCGTCGCGCCGGCTTATAGGCGATCGCGCGCAAACTTCGCGAGCGAGAGCGCCGCTCGGCGCGCAGCCATCTCGCGGCCGCGCTCGGTAGCGGCGGGCCGCGCTAGGCGCGCGTGGTGGGAAAAGATCCGCGTCCCACCGGTTCTAACTCGTTACACTCTCAAGGAACTCCACCATTTTTGGGGCACCATGTATAGTAGTAAGTACCACATAGGAATAAATTATATAAAACACCAATTAACGAGGACGTTCTCATTCAACAATTCCTCGACTACCCGACTGATTGTGAGTCGGCCAAAGACCTCTCCTCTAGATCCACTCGTGCCCCGCCATAAGCGGGTCACAACTTCATAATTTATTGTTGAGTTCCGTATTTTTTTATAACAATTTATTAATGTACTAAAGGCGTATTGTTCAAAGAGTAACATAAAATAAAATTCACTACAATTTGATTCGTACAAAAAGATAATTTTGTGCCTATGAACATTTCATGGAATCTAATCAAGGAACTGCAAATTTTGACAGTGCATTTTGAGATATATTGTCTGTCGTTTAAACACGATTATTAATCTTTCTATTTGTTTTCATTTTATGTAAAAAAAAACTGAAAATTTTATGCCAAAGATGGAATTTTCAACTTTATATAGCAGTTGTTTCGGTATAAAATCAATATTGCAGTAAAAAATACGTTCGCATAACAGATAGGACATCTTAAATTGCACTGTCAATATTGGAATCACTTAGAATAATCTTAACAGCCACAAAACAAATTTTTTTCGCCCGGTCAATTCTGATATACATAACTTCACGTAAATAAAATACTTTATAATAGTTTTTGTTGTCTTATGAGGGGGATTACTACGTAAAACGCCGCACAGTGAAGTATTTTGCTGATCTGGGTGGCCAAAATTCGATTATAAAAACTTCAACGCAGATAAAACAGTGGACAGAGATACAGTGGATAACAGAGGGCGTTTGAACAAGTGATTGTGCTCTTATCTTGCTCCGCAGTTTTCGGCCTTTTACCCGAGTTTTACATGTGTGCTACGTTTTGGTGTCATGTCCCCATGTGGATCCGGTGTATATCTATTTGTGTCTTCCGTGCAGCGCTGTAAATTTCTGTATAAAGGTCGAGTTTCCTAGCCGCGATCGGCGGCTGCGGCCGGCGGCGGTCCCACTAGTGCAATGAAGAAGTATGCATCTGTGTCTCCGTTGCACTAGTGGGACCGCCGCCGGCCGCAGCCGCCGATCGCGGCTAGGAAACTCGACCTTTAACTGGATTCTTTCACTTCTTGTTCTTCGTTGCCTAACCTCGGCCAACTTTGTGGATTGCCGTTACTGTTTTTGTGTGGCTTCTTCTGGTGCTCCGCGGTTACGGACAAGTAATCAACAAGCTGTCTGGAATTAGTGACATCGATTGTCTCTAACTACTAATCTTTCGTGGAAATTGACTTTATCGGTATGGCTCGTTGTCCCATGTGTTCAAAATTTTTGCCCAAATCGGGTATCTGCACAGGCTGTGGATTTGACGGTAGTAATGGTGCAATATCTACGCAGCCCAGTAGTGGTAGCTCGCCGGTCACCACCGGGGGCTCTAATTTCTTTCCGGTACGTTGGCTAATTTTGGTCACCCAACCCTCTCAGATGCCTCTATTGTCAGATCTAAAGGACATTCACATCTGTCTGCAGGAAATTAAGAGTAAACTGAATACTCTCGATGACCTAGTCGCTCGGGTGAATATTTGTACCAACTCAGTGGACACTTTACGCTCGTCAGTCTCTGACATTACCTCGCGCGTCGATAACCTCTCCAGTCAACAACACCTTCTTGATCGACGTCTTGCAGTTCTGGACCAATCGCAATCTGATGCCACTACATCTGGTGACGCTGCTTCTGCTTCTCCTCCTGCACCTTTTGTTGACGTGACTAGCAGAATAGCGCGTATTGAGCGGTCCAATAGGGATCATGAGCTGGTCATTTCTGGTATCCCCAGCAATGCTATGGACGGTCCGGTGCAGGTGATCACGAGTATAGCTATAAAGGTATCTTTTACACCCTCCAATTGCCACCTACAAGACGCTCATTATTCGATTCACCTCTATTCTAATTCGGGACGACTGGATCTCTAAGAAGCGAGTTAAGAAAGACTTCCGGGCTGATGAAATCGTCCCGGCTTGGCCGAATACGCTGGTATATATTAATGAGCGATCCACGGCCAGTGAGTGCAATACTCTTGTAACGAGTTACGCCGGTGGGACGACGATATTACCCCCCACCACGCGCCCGACCGAGGTAGCGCGTACCGCGCTACACCAACGGTCTTGCCCCCCACCACTCGTCCGCAAATACCGAGAACTGGCGCGAGAGGGTCGCGCACCGAGAGACTCTCTCGCTGCCGAAAATACGCGGACGAGGACATACAGGTCGGGGGCATAGACCTATTTGAGAGAGACCGCCTCGAGCGTTAGTGTGAATAGCACGCCTCTCCCAGAGACCTCCTGTACGATTCCACGTTCGTGTGCCGACACCAATACTTGTGCAAGACCTAGCCCTCGTGTAGCAACCCGCTCTTGTGCGTCGACAGACTGAGTCTCTGTGCATTTTTCGACTCCACACCTCCACGGTTCCCAGAAGGACAGCATGAGCCATCCTCTGGACACAGACCGATATCCGCCATCGATCTCCCGAACAGAGTCAGGATCCCCGACTCTCCGACCAGGGTCCAGTGGCAGGGTTGGCCCGCCAGGACACCGAACGGTCAAATCGTCTATCCCCTCCACTTCCGCCAAAACGCTTCCGACGACCGAGACCCGCGCCGAGACCCGCGCCGAGACCTGCGCCGATACACGCGCCGATACACGCGCCGAGATACGCGCCGAGATACGCGCCGAGACACGCGCCGAGATACGCGCCGCGATCCACACCGAGACTCGCGGTAGACTAAGCCTTAGTTTAAGCCGCTCACACAGTGTGTGCCAGCATAGACCTGGCCGGGATACCCTGTACACTAGCCTAAATAAATTGTCGTACTCCATCTCACCTCTGCGTACAGTTATTCGATCGGCGGCCCTGGACAACCGTCCTGAGCTGGCAATACGGTTCCTCCACCGTCCCACCGGTAACCCCGCGTTTAACGGTTACACTCTTAAAGAGGCGAAGAAGTTGGCGAAGGAACACAATTTTAAATACGTTTGGATGAAGCGTGGTATCACTTATGTAAGAAAAGATGACGCCTCTAAGACCACCGTTTCTCGTCACCATCGGATCTTAATAAGGAGCAATGACATGTATCACGTCGAAGCCGGCAATCTACAGGTCCTTCTTCTGGAGATTCTTCCTGCGAACTACGTAGCTTTTCTATCTATCTCTTCTTTTTCCTCGGCAGAGACGTCGTAGCTTGGTGCTGTGTCTGTGGTCGATTCTACTGTCTCCTCTACGCTCTCTGATGTTCTACGTGCTGATTCTAATTCGCTCTCTGTCGCGCATCTAAATGTTCGTGCATCTTTGACTTATCACTTTTCTGGCTTGACTGATCGTGTGCACGACCATAAATTTGATATTATAGCGCTTAGTGAATCCTGGCTCCGTACCACGGACAGTTCCGTGTCCTTGTCTCTACCTGGATATGTTATTTTTCGTACTGACCGATGCTCTGACTCTCTCTCTAGTGGGGGGAGGTACAGCTCTTTATAGTAACTGTAGTTTTCATTGCTCTAACATTTTTAATACGTTTTCCGATAACCTTCTTTCTAATAGCCTACTTGATGTATCTGGTGTTCTTATAAGTTTTAATCACAGTCGTCTGGCAATACTTGCTGTTTATCGTCCGCCCAGCTGTCCGATCACGTCCTTAAAGAACTTGGAGCTTTTTCTCACTGACGTTTCTTGCTTTGTCGAACGCATTATATGCTTAGGCGATTTTAATGTCAATTTTAATAACATTAGCAATTCCGATGTACAATATATTGAAAGTATGATGTCTATTATTTACATAAAACAAATTATTGCTGAGCCAACGCGGATTACACAAACCTCATCGACCTTACTGGACCTGATTTTGGTCAGCAGGGATATGGATGTGGTCTCTTCGGGTATATTTGATATAAGTCACATTAGCAATCACTGTCTAATTTATGCACTTTTTGACATTCCTAAGTCACGTATGCGACAGCCGGTATATTTTGAGTCGTGACCAAAAAAATATCCCTGTGGAGCGCTTCCGTATCGCTGCTGAGCAAGTCAATTGGAAGTCTATTTATAACCTTGATACTGTTGACTGTAAGGTTGAAGCGTTCACTACATTAACTGCCGCCTTGTTTGATCAGTTTGCGCCTGTACACCTAATGCGTGTATCTAAGACTCCTATGCCTTGGCTCACACCTACTGTTAAAAAGCTCATGAGACTCCGGAATCGTGCACTTTCAAAATATAGGAGATCTGGGGCAGCAGCTGCTTGGGACTATTACAAATCGCTTCGGAACCTCGCTAACTCTTTTATTTGCACGGAGAAGCGGTTATTTTTCCAGAATCTCTCTCGTTGGCGCTCTCCTAAGAGTTTCTGGCACTTTCTCTCTGCTGCTGGATTTCACAAACTATCACATTCTTCCTCTGTTCCTGATTCTTTTTCGGAACCCTCGTATATCCGATCCCGGTATATTGTCTACTAATACAAAGCTCTTGTTGTGTCAAGCCTTAATCATTTCCATCTTTGATTATGCCGATGTAGTGTATGGTCCGTGTCTCTCCTCGTCACTTTCGTCTGTTGTCCAACGTGTTCAAAACTCATGTCTCCGTTTCTCTTATAATGTTCGTAAGTATGATCACATAACGCCTTCTTTCCAACGTTCCGGCTGGCTAAAGATGAAGCAGAGATGGATATTTCATATCTGCTGTCTCGTCTATAAGATACTCGCAACAGGTACGCCGATGTATCTGTATGATCTACTTCGCTCCAATCTGTCCATGCACTCTAGGGGCTCTATGACAACGAGAGGTTGTTTTGATTTGTCTGTGCCTCACCATCACTCTTGTAAGTTCACTGCGTCCTTCTCCTACACAGCCTCCTTTTATTATAACTCCATTCCTTCTAGTATACATTCTCTGTCGTCGTATGCTTCCTTTAAACTTAGTGCTCGCTCTTTCATTCTCTCACGGTTTCTTCTGTAGTCGTCTCATCGTTATTTCCTTTGTTTTCATTCTTTTCCTAACTCCCAACGGCTCTTTAGATTAGGTTGTAGAGCAGCAGTTAATGCTGAACCTCGCCTACTCGCCATTGTAATTTTAATTATAATTTTAATTTTAATTGTAATGATGCAATAAAGTCATTTAATAATAATAATAATAATAATAAAGGTCGCTATATAAAGCTGATTCATGTTCCAATGACGTACAACCTCTTTCCCTTCAAGTACCTTTCCAGCCGCCTGATCATGATCTTCATCTCCTCCTCTTTTTCCGCCAATAACACTAGGTCGTCCGCATACGCCAAAGTGCATATCCTCCTTCCTCCTACTTTCACCACTCCCCATTTTCCTTTCCTGAGCTCCTGCTCTGTGTCTGCTATCAGCAGGTTAAACAAGATCAGGCTCAGCGGGCACCCTTGCCTCAGACCTTTCGCCGTCCAAAAGCTCTCCCTTAACTCCCCTCCCACCTACACCTTGCTCGTCGTCTCTCTATAAATTTCCTTTACCCACTCCCTCAGCCCCTCCCTCACCCCTCTCCTCCATAGCCTCCCATAATATCCTCGTGTCTACCGTGTTGAATGCTGCCCTCATGTCCACAAACAGCGCCACCAGTTTTCCTTTACTCCCTTGGATCTGTTTCCCTATTACGTGGTTTAACACATATATATGATCCACCGTCCCTCTTCCACTCCTAAAACCCGCCTGATTTTCTGGTACCAACCCCTTCCATTCCACCTCCTGTTCTAGCCTCCCTACCAGGACCACTGCGTACACCTTGTACGGGGTCGGCGTAAGTGTCACTCCCCTGTACTCCTGTACACACGTCCCCCCTCCTTTCTTCACCAGTGGCATTCACTCTTTCCATCCTTGTGGCCATCCTTCCCCTTCCCACACTCTTCCGCAGATCTCTCACGCTAACTCTATCACCTTCTCTCCGCCATGCTTCCAAGCCTCATTTGGGATCTCATCCCCTACCATCGCCTTCCCTTCCTTCAGTTTCCTCACTACCCTCCTTATCTCCTATTTGCTTATTCCCTCTTCCTCTCTCCTTCTCCTGCCCCCCTGTCCTCCCATCCTTACCCTATTTTCCACTCCTAACAGTCCCATAAAATACTCCTTCCACTCCTTTTTCTTTATCCTTTCGTCCACACCCTTCCTTTTTTCCTTCCCCTGTTTACTCTTTACTTTCGTTTCTTGCTTCCGCCACCTCCCTTATCAATCTCTCCCTCTCCACATCTATTTTCCCTTCAAACAGCTCTTTGTATTCTCTCCTCCTTCTCTTGTAGTACTCCCTCCTCCTCTCCACCCTCTCCATTTCCTCAACTCCCTTCTCACCTGTCTCATCATCTCCCTACATACTCTGTCCTACCACCCTTCCTCCTTCCGGCTCGTCAACTTTCCCCCACCTCTTCCCCTTTCCTCATCACCACCTTAATCCTTTCTATCATCTTGCTCACCGCCACCCCTTCTATACGCACTGCTTCCATCCATTTTTCAAAATAACGCTCTTTGAAAATGAGTGCAGATAAAAAGGAAAAAATTACCAGGAATTTGTTTTTTTTTCTTTGAATTTATGGAAAAATACCTACGACAATTGGGTAATTTCTCTGACGAGCATACGAAGGAAGTGAAAAAAAGATTTTTTATCCCTTATAATACTGCTTTTATGCCTTATATTAATTGGATTAGCCTAACGGCATGTTTGGAACCAACTGAAGTGAAAAATAATTTTGGCCGCCCACATCGGCAAAATACCTCACTATGCGCCGATGAGAAAAAAAAGTGAGGAATAAATCAGTACACGTGTTATATGAGTAAAGTAGAAGAAAGTGAAGTACGTTTTATTTGTAACAGACTTAATGGAGTAACGTCCCAGTCGGCTCGTAGATACCTAACCTAATAGTCCGGGAGCCAGCGACACTTTTTGATGACTCATTTGTTTAAAGTTGGTTTATCTTTTTTCCACTATATTTGTGCTACACATGCACAAAAAGACCTCCTGCCATAACGATAGTGGAACAACGCTTATTAGCAGCGTGTCAATTATGTAAGAAAATATTGTGCAAAATTCTTATTTGTTTAAATTTGAAAATTTTTGTACTAATAATAGACACCATAAAACACCGAAAAATGATCTACTGCCACCTTAGTTGCGGAACGGCATGCTACTGCCACTCCTATAAACATGTTAAAAAAATGAACTCCATTGGCCAAAATGTTTGAAGCTGAAATTTTTTTTGGTGGTAGTTTTAATCACAAAATGGATGAAAAACGATTGCTGCCAGTCCTATCGTGGAACAAAAGGCTTGGCAGGAGCCACCAAAGGTACGGCGCGACGCACCGCGCAGAGTTACGTTCACACGGCGTGTGCAATTCAACATTAATTTTCTCCGCCGTGGTCATATATTTAAAGCTGATTTTTTTGTACTAATTGTTTACATTAATAAGTGTAAGAAAAACATGTGCTGCCAGTCCTATCGTGGAACAAAAGGCTTGGCGGGAGCCACTAAAGATTCTGTTGTTGGCTGAGGGAATGAAAGGTGCAGTGTGGCGAGTTGGGCGACTAGTCACATGGCACCTTTTATTGGCGATAAAATTATTTACGCAAATTACGAGTCATGTTTTAAGTATGAAAAAATAGGCGATAATGTGATAAAAAGTTTAGAAGAAAATTTATCCTGTAAAGAGCACGAAGAATCTGATACAAAAATAATTTTCCACGCCTGCCAAACTGAAGAAGATTCTCATATTGTTTTAAGATGCTCAGATACGGCTATTTTAATTATTATGCTTGGTAATGTGAAATTTTTAAAGGAAAATGTCAAAATTTGGATGCAGGTTGGCGTAGGAAATAATGAAAGATTTGTTAATGTGTCAGCCATTTACGAAGCATTAGGGGAAAATTTGTGTAATGCATTACCAGCTTTCCATGCATTCACAGGATGTGATTTTAATCCTTCACTCTACAGAAACGGCAAGAAACGGCCTTTGAGTTTATTAAATCACTCACCGAAATTCATAGACGCATTTTCAAGTTTATTCCGCATAAAGAATCCGCATAAGAATCCGCATCGTATGCGAACAGCGATAACGAATATATATAGATTCATTATGTATTAAGATGAAGAGAAAAATTTTATTGCACTTTTAAATATTCTGGTTAAATTCATACAACTCGCCACACTGCACCTTTCATTCCCTCAGCCAACAACAGGACCTTTGGTGGCTCCTGCCAAGCCTTTTATTCCACGATAGGACTGGCAGCAAACGTTTTTCTTACACTTATTAATGTAAACAATTAGTACAAAAAATTCAGCTTTAAATATATGACCACGGTAGAGAAAATTAATGTTGAATTGCACACGCCGTGTTAACGTAACTCTGCGCGGTGCGTCGTGCCGTACCTTTGGTGGCTCCTGCCAAACCTTTTGTTCCACGATAGGACTGGCAGCAATCGTTTTTCTTCCATTTTGTGATTAAAACTGCCACCAAAAAAATTTCAGCTTTAAACAGTTTGGTCAATGGACTTCATTTTTTTTAACATGTTTATAGGAGTGGCAGTAGCATACCGTTCCGCAACTAAGGTGGCAGCAGATCATTTTTCGGTGTTTTATGGTGTCTATTATTAGTACAAAAATTTTCAAATTTAAACAAATAAGAATTTTGCACAATATTTTCTTATATAATTGACACGCTGCTGATAAGCGCTGTTCTGCTCGTGCGCTGGCAGGAGGTCGTTTTGTGCATATGTAGCACAAATATAGATGAACAAAAGATAAACTAACTTTAAACGAATTGACAAAAAAATGTGTCGCTGGCTCCCGGACTATAACGGCTGGTTCAGATATACAGGGTGTCCCAAAAATGTCGCGTTTCCTTGAAAGGGGTGACTCAGGGGGTGATTTGAAACAACTTTTTCCTTATCGAAAATATTGTCCGAAGCTTCGTTAAGGAGATATTAACCAAAAACCCCGACCAATCAGAGCGCGCGCCTTCCGCCCGAGCTCCCGCGGTAGGCGACCGCGCTTTTACTACGAACGTACGAACAAGCAAGTCGGCATGCATCGAAGGAAACCGCGTTGCACAGTTTTTTTTTAAAGCAGAATCTTAAATAAGAATAATTTGAAGTGAGAGGACAAGAAGTACGTAAATTTCGTTTTTAAATAAGGCATAAACGAAAAGGTAATGTAACAGAAAATGTACAAGTGATCGTAATTCGTTATTGAGGTAAAAATCCGTAGTTTAAGAACGGCCAACACAACTAAATTTAAAAAATAATATTAGGTGTATGAATAAATTCTTTCCGACTGGAATTTCTATCGCGGTGGTATTCAGAAGCTGCCAGAAAAATGGCAAAAGGTAATTAACAATAATGGAAATTATTTCGATGATCGAGTTGTTTTCATATTTTTTAAATCGATCTGTTATTGTACCCTAAAATCGGAAAGAATTTATTTCCACACCTAATAATCACCAATAAATTAAATAAAACTCACCCTTTCAGACATTCCTTTCCTTGCTTTCCTTCCCTTTTCCGTCTGCCACGAGTCTTCTTTTCGCCGGGTAATAGTAGTAATCTCGTCCCAGTAATTAACAGTAATCGGCCCCTCTCGGGGCCACCAATTTTTATAACGTAGGAACAACACGTTCCGTGAAAAAAAAATTCAGTGATCAGTGTTAGTAGCCGTGCAGTGAAGTGAATATTCGGTACATTAACCCGGACGCACTGCGATCAGCTGAGCACTGGGCGCTACCTAACCATAAATCTTTTCGTCCACCGATAACCAGGATCGGTACACTGATCCAGTGACACAGGTTTCTGAAAAGGGAAGGAAAGCAAGGAAAGGAATGTACGAAAGGGTGAGTTTTATTTAATTTATTGGTGATTATTAGGTGTGGAAATAAATTCTTTCCGATTATAGGGCACAATAACAGTTCAATTGAAAAAATATGAAAACAACTCAATCATCGAAACAATTTCCATTATTGTTAATTACCTTTTGCCATTTTTCTGGCAGCTTATGAATACCACCGCGATAGAAATTCGGTAGCTTTGTACTTATTATGTAAATCCAGTCGGAAAGAATTTATTCATACACCTAATATTATTTTTTAATTTTAGTTGTGTTGGCCGTTATTAAACTACGGATTTTTACTTCAATAACGAATTACGATCACTTGTCGTACATTTTCTGTTACATTACCTTTTCGTTTATGCCTTATTTAAAAACGAAATTTACGTACTTCTTGTCCTCTCACTTCAAATAATTCTTATTTAAGATTCTGCTTTAAAAAAAAAACTGTGTAACGCGGTTTCCTTCGATGCATGCCGACTTGCTTGTTCGTACGTTCGTAGCACAAGCGCAGTCGCCTACCGCGTAGCCAACGCTACCGCGGGAACTCGGGCGGAAGGCGCGCTGGCGGTTTGCCGGTCGTCGTCGGACGAGCGGCGTGTCCTCGAGTCGCGGCTGGGTCCCGATCTCTCGCTGCCGACGGTCGTGCGCATTTGCGGAGGCGGTAATGTTGAAGAAGGAGGAGGCGGAGCGGGACAGGATCCGCACCGGGCATCCGTCCCGCGTAGCCGCCCCTCGGAGATCCGGTAGGATCGGGAGGAGGAGATGACCCGGGGCCGGGGGAGGTAGGGCGGTGACGTAATTTAGTGAGTCACCCCCGCTCCCCGTCGGCATCAACCCCGGGTCGGAGGCGCCCTTTTCAGGACGCCTCGGTGTGGCCAGTGCCACGAGTTGCCGTCGGCGTCGCGTCGTGGCAGTTCGCGTCGTTCCGATCTGGGGGGCCCTCGTGTCAGAGGGCCCCCCGGGGAGGAGGAGATGACCCGGGGCCGGGGGAGGTAGGGTGGTGGCGTAGTTTCGTGCGTCACCCCCGCTCCCCGTCGGCATTACCCCGGGTCGGAAGCGCCCCTTTTCAGGGCGCCACGGGAAGGAGGCGGCCTTAGCCGTGAGTTGCCGTCGGCGTCGCGTCGTGGCAGGGTGCGACGCGCGACGGCGGAGTTACGATCAGGGGAGGTCCTCGTGTCAGAGCCCCCCCCCCCCCCCCGGAGAGCAGCCGACCATCTGCTGCTCCCCCGGGAGCCGCGCCATTGGCGCCGTTTTTAGCGCGCTCGCGAGGAAGGCGGTCGAGCAGATAAAGGGTGAGTGCAGCGGTCAATTGACCATATGACCTAGTGCCGCCTCCCCGCCCGGCCGCGACACATCGGGCCGCGTCCGGGTCACTGCTCGACTGCGGGGGGTCGCGGGATGGGGGTGCAACATCACCCCCACTTACAACATCATGCGACCCCCCCCCCCCCCCCGAGAAGTGGCGTCGCGGACGCGTGGTCCGTCTCGCGTCGCCGGAGTTTTGGGAAGACCGCGCGGGGTTGTTGAGCGCGGAGCCAGCATTTGCGCTGAGGGGGGGGGGGCAAGCGAATGTATCGCTAGTTTGCTCTCGCACAAGTCCTCCCCCTCGAGCGTGCGACTCCGCGCCCGAGGACGACCACCGTGGAGTTTTAGTGGGTGCAAGCCCCACATAACCCCGTCCCTCCCCCGGGGGGCGGGGTATCCGTTAGGGATTTCTCCACGTTAAAAAAAAAAAAAAAAAAAAAAAAAAAAAAAAAATGATATATAGGCCGGTCGATTCGTTTTAACGAGCAGCGATCGAGGAAAAATCAGGCACCCCTATCTGACGATCGTGGATTTGTCAGCTGGAGTTGTGAAGCCCCCGAAGGGTATGATGGTGTAACGGGAACGCTGCTCGTCTCCGCCTGAACGTAGCCGTGTGGCTGTTATTTATTCTTAGCGTAATAGTTGTGTGCGTTACGAAGCTATGCGGAGATCAATACGAGATGAAGCTATCGAGGAAGAATCAATGTTCTGACCAATTAAATCCTTAATTTTTCCGGGCCTAACGCATACCTATTCCGATGTATGTATTTCTACGCTAAAAACTCGGTTTGGCCTATACGTCAGGAGCTTGGCGCTATCCCCACCACTTCTGGCACACTCTTGTTCTGCGAAGGCGAGAGTGAGATGGAACAAGAGCGAGTCAGAAAAAGTTGAGAAAAGGAGCACCGAGGCAGGCAAGCGGTATGGTGGGAGAATACACCTCACGAAACTCGCTGACTAATATATCTGAACATGACCTTAATCATATAATAAGCGAATAGCGAGTGTTTTCGCCAATCGCGATTTAAAATGCCGGTGCTGGTGGATTTGAGGGAAGAATGACGGGTCGTTCAATCGCGTGACTTCTGGACAACACTTCTTTATTTGTTGTCAGCGAGCTTGCTGTAGTCGTAACACGCAACACAAATAACGTCGGACACTACAATGGACACCGACCAGAGACGAACAGTACACAGAGTCGTAGGCGCGTGGGCGCAAGGCGACAAGCGGGTCGCGGATGGAATAATCCACCAAAAACTGTATAGAGCGCAATGAGCGCGAGCAAAACTGTCTCTTCAAGATCGTGTTGTTGTCACGACGGTGCGATTCTCAGAACTAACGGTCGCCGGGCGAGCGTTTCGCGAAGATCGTTAGCGATCAACACCGTTGCAAACGTTACAAAGCCGCCGCGGCTGACTCATCAGCTGTTGTGAAGCGGCAGCGGGCACACATTCAAATTGCGCGGCGCGACGCGTTGCTCGCGGCCGCAACAGCGAGAAATAATGAATCCCAAAACAATTTTTCGTTTTACTTTACTCTTCAAAGAATATATTTTTAGTACATTAATAAATTGCAATAGAAAAGACATTGCCGAGCTAAAAATTATATTGTTACGGTTAACTTACATCTCAAACCAAAACAGTGTTTATCGTCTTTAATAGTTGTATGATAATTTTTAACAAATCGCTTAGGCGAATAAAACCGTTAATTGGAGGCGCCAAATTCAGTATGACTTGCGTTGTATCTTTGTCGTTAAAATACAGTTCAGTACAGTGATCATCATGAATATAAAACTAAGGGCCAAACATAATTTCAGAATGGAATAATGACACAACCAAACAAAACGAACTTATGCATACATTTTGAGAAAATAATATTTACTTTATCGTCTCTTCGGGAGGAAGTGAAATCGCATTCCGGTCCATGGTCCTTACAATTCTGGCAAAGAGGCCATCCACATCTTCGACAAGGTACTGCAATATTTTTATTCAACACCTTATAGCATCCAAGGCACACGGGAATAGAATTCTGCATAGGACCAGCAATCAGAGGTTGGTATTCCTTCAGAATAACTTCTCCCACCTTAATATTTCGTGTCGCAATATAATGACGACCCAACGTTGAATTTTCTGCCAACTTTAAAATAATTTTATAAATAAATTACACATACTTGATGAAAAGTTTTTAACAAAAAATAGAAACTATAATCTACATGGTACACAACAAGTTTATAAAAATGTGGAAAATTTGTTCAGGATCGGTTTTACTCACCAAAATAATAAAGAAAGTTAGTATACGCATATGTCCGATAATGCTTTCGCAGTTATATGTAAGTATTTGTATATTCCATAAAATTCGGGCCCGACACGACTATTAAGGGGGTAGACACGGGTAATGCAGCGCGCTGTATACCGACACAATCTGGCCTGAAACATGGGTTTGGGAAATCACGTTTTTCGTCCTTAAGGTGCGTTTAAACCAAACGAACGAATGCTCGTTCGCCCCCTTCTTCGACAAAATCCAAGTGATGAAGAGTTGCAAGTGAAGTTTGCCGTTTACACTACTTAATGAGCGCGAATTTTGTCGTAGTGAGGAGCGAACGAGCATTCGTTCGTTTGGTTTAAACGCACCTTTATACGAGCAGATTTTGGGCTGGGTGAAGTCTCATTCGAAAGAGGAAGATTCAAGGCAGCCCGCTCTGGTCATGGTTCAACGAGATTGTGTTGATATCTAATAATATGACTGTGCAGAGTGGAGCAAAAATCGACATGTATGCATTTTCGTACGATTGCAGGTTAGGTTGTATGCATTTTAGGCATACATTGACTACTCAGGAACTGCTGGGAACTGTATACATTTACTGAATTAACGGTTTTACTGCAACACATGCATTAGGGTGTATCGAGAAAACCAAAAGTGGTTGTAACGATTGAGCCTAGTGCGGAAAAGTTGTGGGTCAGCATTACTAAAACATGTGTAAAAGTTGAACTTAATCAGTTAATATCTTCTGTTCTGTCCAGAGGGTCAAAATATCAAAATTTTACCGAAATAATTGAGAAATACCGAACTTTCTAAAAGCAACTTATTCCAAAACGATTCATAAGTACAAACTGCCGCAAAATATCCATCTCATGTCGTGCCAGCCTTCAAGAATGTAGGAAAGGTTGAGGTTAAGAGAAATTTATAGAGAAAAAAGGAAAAAATTTCCCTACTCACGGCCGAGAAAGTATTCAATGTTTTTTTTTACAACTCTTCGCCTGCTTCTGGTTCATTTAGTATTGCTAGAAAGCGACTCAGAACTCACCATGTGAAGGTGGTTGCACCTCGAGTTCCACCCCCCCCCCCTCCCATTAGCCAACCAACCACCCATGAAGAACTAAAAAATTATGTCTTAAGTATTTTTATGAAATCTGCTTTTTTATTGAATACTGGGAGTTCAGCTCTTGCCTCCAGTGTGGCTAGAATATAGCCATCTCTTGCAACTTCTCCACATACCTTTGAAGATGCCTCCGTGACTAGCTTTACGGTTCGCTCTACTGCCTGAGTGTGAGATGGGAACTTATAGTAGTCCCACTCAATTGGTATAGGACTCGCTAGTGAGCTCTGCAGCTCATCAGAAGTTACATGAGATAGAACAGGAGGTGCGAAGACCTTGCAAGAAGACCAATCTATCATGTGGACATAGTTTTTTGCCTGAAAATCCAATGGAGGCACACGGAACGTGCGTATAGGGCTAGAATCAACTGCAGTGGCTCTGGCCTCTATAATTTTTCTAACGGCAGTTTTACGAATATCCGCTCTTTCGTCTGCCAGCATACAAAGCAGCAGATTCTCTGGAGCAGCAAAGAACGCATTTCTTGAAATAACACGATCTACGACCGCCAAATATTTTTTGGGCAAGTATCTCGTCGACGTTATGAAAGAGAAAATGTGTTTCCCGGTATCCTTAAGGGGGTAGACACGTCACGTGACCTGGCCGATTCGGCAGGTCGGTATTACAGCAGATTTTTAACCTGCACAGAAATGGTAATACCCATAGATACGCGGCTGCCTGGTGCACGCGAGAGGGAGCTGTTTGCTATTTCCGTATTCTATTCTGAATAAGGAAATAAATTCTCAGCTGTTGCGTTGTACATGTAAATATTTAAATGGAAGGTCTGCTGATAGAGCAAACGTAGAAAATTCATTGTACATACATTTTAATTACTTAAAATGTGCTTATGCTACAATATGCTACGTTGGCAGTAAGGAATTATATAAGTGAAAAGGAAAAATAGATGAGGGGATATCCCCAGAAAATGAAATATGTTAGGTTAGACATTTTTTTATTAGCAAAACACTGAAACAGAACATGAAATACGCTTATTACAAGATAATTAAACGTCTTATGCAGAAAGCAGTTATGAACAAACATTATAGTATAAAATTGTGTTGGATGTTGAATTGGGGCTAATGAAAATGCGCAGGATGGATGCGCGTGATTATTATGTGGTCCCCTCCTCAAAGTGACAGAAAATATAACCTATGTATTTGTTATATGACAATACATGTTTAGCGGCTATTTCGTTCTTTTGCGCTACATTTATGACCTTTTTATCATCCTTCCGAAACATTCTTATTACGCCGCAATAGTACCTTTAGGAAATCGGGTCTAGCATATAGGTTATATTTTCTGTCACTTCGAGGACAGAAAATCCGCTCCTCCATTTCATACTTTCTGTCACTTGGAGGAGCGGATTTTCTATCCGCTACCTATATGCTAGAACCGATTTCCTAAAGATACTAATCCGGCGTAATAATAATGTTTCGGAAGGATGATAAAAAGGTCACAAATGTAGCGCAAAAAAAAAACGAAATTGCCGCTAAACATGTATTGTCATATAGCAGATACATAGGTTATATTTTCGGTCATGGAAGGGGTACTTCCTCCACCCTGCATTTTTCGCACTTGCAACGATATTCCTGAACCCAGTGTACATATGTACACCCTGGTTTGATCTGTAAAAATAAATGAATTTAATAAAAATTACTTTTTGTGTTTATACCACTTGAATGTAAAAACTAATACTTACACTTCCTGAAGAATCCATTATTATTGTTTCCTATTTCTCATAAATATTTTCTTCGAATGGTACTGACTCCTTTCGATTACAGTTAGTTGTCATAGAACCTGTGATAAAAAGTTATAACGAGGTGTAATCGATCTGAATGCAATACGAATGTAAATGTATGTATGTTATTTACTTATCTTTATGCTTGCAGAGAAGACTGTCTTCCTTTCCTCGCTTCATAGAGCATGATTTTCACATTGGATACTGGTTGGTGGAAATATCTAAAGCAAATTCATATATGAGAGAAACATTCATGATGATTTCTAATTAATCCAATTATTTGCATAACAAAAGTATGTGTCATACTTACGCTTTTATACATGTCATTTCCACTTGATATGAAAGAATAGCTACAGGTATTTATTATTAGGAGAGTGTGAAGAGACCCACCACCACCCCCGTCATAGACGGTCCTCTTCACTCTCCGTATGTATCTTCTACATACTTTGTAAACTACATGCTTATATTCCTAAAATAAATGTTATCGGCGCGTAGGCTCGGTCACTTACATAAAAGTTATTTTACAAATTTTAAGTTCAAATTTCCAACGTTTCGGTCATAATTGAGACTCACCCGCCAACCGACTCATGTTTCGCACGTCGAATACGTTGCGGAGTTTATAAAAGTGAACGCAGTTTTCGTTTTAGATTATTATTTCCTTGATAATGGTCTCAATTATGACCAAAACGTTGGAAATTTGAACTTAAAATTTGCAAAATAACTTTTATGTAAGTGACCGAGCCTACGCGCCGATAACATTTATTTTAGAAATTAAACATTACTTCGGTCGAAATTCGGAATCATTTTATCTACATGCTTATACTTACATTTTGGAACATTGCTTATTCGACAGCTCTTCATATGCGCTGATTGCAGTCGCCGGTGCAATAGTGACCTTGAATAGCAATTGCTTATTCGACAGCTCTTCATATGCGCTGTTTGCACTCGCCGGTACTATTGCGATGTTGTCATCCATTGTTTTATGTACTTTCTTATGTACTTGTACCTGCTCTTCCTATTTTTATGTACGGAGGTTCTCTAATCGGCTGTTGTTGATTGTATCTACTATCTACAATTTCTGGCAACATGCAGTCCTCATAGAATTTCTCAGTTTTTCCTCCATCTCTGTTGCCCAGAATCGATCATCTCGTGATACTGTTGTAACCTTTATTCCTTTCGGCGTCCATAAACAGAATAAAGCCCGTTGCCTTTTCGTTATGTGCAATTGTCCTTGCACTTGATAATAGTAGTGATGAATTTTATTCATTTCATCACCACGGAAAATACGCCCTATTGCAGGAAGTTGCTTTATTGCTTCAGCAGGCGATAAATCCTTCGCCGATTCAGGACATTTTACTTCCACGATGGTATCATGGTCCACGAGGCCGTCAGGTGTTGCACCTAAGTGAGGCACAGTGTCATCGATGAAGAGGCCACACGATAGAATATTGATTTCTAATTCTTCTTCCACTTGCCTCAAGGCGTTTGCCTCATTTTTCCTTCCGTATTCGAGAGAACATAACATTTGGAGTTGCGGGTACATTATACTCTTCACAGTATTTGCCCGTGGTGTAGTCTCTCGTAATCGGCATTCCTTGCCGAAATTGGATGCAGTTAATAATTTTTTCCTATAACCAATCCACTTTTCATTATTCGCCTGATCGTGAGTTTCCTCTTCGATCTTGTCTCGTATCTTGTGCCACTCATGGAGTGTAGTCGCGTGCCTTTCACGCTCGGAAGAGTATACTGTCTCTTCCATATCTGGTTTTTCTGCGCTGGGGCCGTAATCCTGGTCGCACGATTGTTTTTTATTTCGGAAGGAAGATGCCTTCGCTTCTTTCTTATATTCCATTGCTTTTTCTGCTGCACGCTTCCGACGTCCTTCCATCTTTCTTATCATGGTTGACGGCTCTTTATTCATTGCCGTACTCAATCTGCTAAACGCCTCTTTCGTGTTATATTGGACGACTGCAGCGGAGACTCTACCCTGATACGAGCCCCCTCGTCCAAAGTTGATCCTTTTGCCTCCGATGAATTTAGCTATGATATTATTAAAACTTTCAACAGCATTATTATTGAGACCGTGCAGCAAACTGTCAGTTTTAGGGAAAAGTGGCTGTATCGTTTCTTCGATACTTTCATAAATACCAGCTTCTTGCAGTTGTGGAACGTAGTTTACTCTGTTGGGATCAGAGTATTTGTTACAGAAGTATGCTAACTTTTGACACTCCTTGTGTTCACCGAAAACGTGACTCGGTACATTTATCAAGTCTTCCTTCAAATTTCTTATTCGTTACTCGAGTATTATTTCTTCTTGCAACCGGTATTCTGCAGCTTTCTTTATACCAGTACGCAGACGGAGAGCATTATCAGTTACGACAGCTCTTAGTTCTTTATAGCGGCCTTTTGCCCCGATTTCCTTTATTCTTCTACAGAAATTGCGTAGCAGGTGATTGGTGCATTCTATTTTTCGTACCCGCACCATGTACTTTCCATATGGATCATTGTCCAATATCTTCTTGTACACACTGCTATCGCCATCGGCAACTAATATAGAGTATACTAGGCCGTGCATATCTATGCTGCAATTGAAGCCTTCGACAATAGCAACACTTTCCATGCCAGTTGAACTCTGATTACGACCCCAATTCTTGAAGCAACGATGCACGCGCGGTTCTTCCTTCTTCGCAGCTGCTATTTGGCAGGTCATGCAGAATTTATTCTTCACGCTGATATACAGCACTTTCTTCGTGTGGTATCCCACGATGGCTCCTACGCCAGAAAGAGAATTGTAATCTCCTCCGCGGTATGACCTTTTCATCCAGCTGCCATCTGCGACAACTGGGATAAAGGGTACATTTGATTCTGGATATACGTCGCATCTTGCTATAGCTAATGCTTTTTCCTCTTTTCCAGCATCTTCCATTTCGCGTTGTGCGGCCACATCGAGGGCATCGATTAGGTCATTCTGACATTTCTCGTAGATCCTTTTCGTCATGCAGGACACGTTCACGGCAGTCATCATTGTTCCGGCAACAGCGGCGTCGTTGATATTCATAGTGGTATCACTCTTCCGATGACAGGATATACGCTCTATGTATTTGCACATTTTGCACTCTACATAATACACTTTTTCTAATCCATTCTGTTTATATCTAATTATATCGAAATCTTCAATGCCACAGCCAGTAGTCGAATGTTTTCGAAGATTTTTTTTTCTTCTACAATTTCCTCTTCGTCCGCATTGAAATGTATTTCTTCAACAATATCTTCTGCGTCCGTATCGAAATGTCCTTCTTCTACAATTCATTCGATAATTGGAAAATCTTCAAAATTTCCTACGTCTTCTTCGTGTATTCCGTCCGTAGGAAAATCATCCGCAGCAGATGTGCTTGGATGTGTTTGGTAAGAGGTACCTGCTTCCGCCACGGTACCCTGAATTACCGTGAGGCACGCTGCGTTTTAGAATCGTTGTCTGTACGTAAAGAGTAAATAATGAGTAGCACATGGTACATACATAGAAATAAGAAAAACATACAGGAGAAAAGAAAAGCAAGCATAGTAAAAGAAGATATACAGTAAAGTCTCGATGTAAGCGAAAGCCTCGGAACGAAGCAAGTTTAAATACCCGCGTACGTGTGAGACAATACTAACGCAATCAAAATTTAAGATTAAAACTTTTGTATTTAACCGACTTCATTTTGGTTCCATTTTCATGAAACTTTTACCAACATGCTTGTTAGAATCTTCTGATTAAAATGATACCAAATACGACATAAATCGGACAACTTTTACTTATCGTAGATACGAATCGTGTATATTTATACAATTGTCCAAACCATGTCGTGTTTGGTCTCATTTTAATCAGAAAATCCTCACAAATATGGTGGTAAAAAAATTATAAAAAAGAACCAAAAATAAAATACTTTTAATTGTGAACCTCGTTTGCATCGGTGTAGTCTCTCGCCGATTTTCTATTTCGGAACGGGTTACACGATAGCCGTATTACACGCTTCACTGGTTCCAAGGGGGACCAGCCCAACTAGGGGTGATAGAAATTAACTCTAATGTTACATGGTCACAATTTTGAACTCTAATCGAGATGTTACTGTAGATCCTACATTTTTAGAAGTTTGTCGACAGTCTCGAACGTAGCAGAAGACAGCGAGTGGAAAAAAGGACTGCCGATTGTCTCCACCTTTTTCATTCCCTATCCTTCTCTACGGCCGAAACTTATTACCACTAAATATGTATTATCCAAATTATACCGTGTTTGGTGTAATTAATCATTACGGAAACATCGCAAATGTTACGATGCTTTATTTATGAAAATATTATTATTATTATTGCATTAGTGTGAACATCATTCTAATATATATTGATGATGCGAAGAGGGACGTTACGTGATACAAATGTTCCTCTTAGACAACGTGATTCCCTCGTTACGCAAACCGAAGGAAATGCACATTTGGTCCGTTTTCTTTTCACACGCACACATCTGCACAACAGTCTCCGCTACTCGCAAGCGAAGGCAGCCACAAGCAGACATGTCTGCGTTGCGATACGCGGCTGTGTGAGTATACAGGCACGCATGCACTTGACCGCGTGTGAAAAGAATACTTTTCGCATTTCAATCCTGGGTCATTCCACGCGAACTCGGATACTATCGGAGTAACATTTGGGATTTTTGTGGAATTTGGATGTGTGGAGTATTTCAAATGATTTTTCAAATTTTTCAAAATTGTGGAAATTGACTTTTTTTTATTAAATTATAACTGTTGAACTAAGAGACAGATAAGAATGAGCTTTTGGGTGCTTACACTGAAGAAGTAAGAGAACCCCAAAAAAAATTATGTCACTTAAAAAAAATAATTGTTTTAAACAAATGCAATATTATACTAGCAGGCCACTATTTAAACATTTGGAAAAATGAGGATATAGTCCTATTTGTCCTCCTTACGGATCCATGTTCAGAAATACGGACACTTTAAAATTAGCCAAATGAAAATTAATTGAATATGACGCTGCGTGGCCCTCGTGAACTCAGGGTGTCAGAAAGGAGAAACAGGAATGGTATGCATTTTCTTCTTTATAGCAACTCGAAGACTTTCTGTTTCTCTTCTCTTCGGACCCTTTCGAACCGAAACACGTGGTCTCTGCTGCCTACCTCGAAGCAATGGGTACATTGTCAGTAAAAGGACGGAACGCGGACTTTTGTAAAAACGTTGCACATCTGCGAAGCACATATGTTTCGAAAATGTGCTGGCTTCATTTTACCTGAAGCCTCTTGGCCTGGTGGGGGTCATCTCATAATGGAACGAGAGAAACTATTTGTGGGTAGAAGAAGGCGCTTGGAAAAAATCTTGTCAGTCAGCAGTCAGCAATCACGTCGCAGAAATGTTCTCTGCTCAAGAGTATTACGCGATGTTCTGGGTGTAACCCCCCCCCCCCCCCCAACAACAACGGGGACGCAAGTGCTGCAGCGTGAGAATTTGCGCGGATATTACCTACGGCTCCGAACGCCAAGTAAAAATTAATTTCCACCAATTTTTATAACGTAGAAACAACACGTTCCATGGAAAATAAATTAAGTGATCAGTGTTAATAGGCGTGCAGTGAAGTGAATATTCGGTACATTAACCAGGACGCACTTGACGTTGCGACCCTTAACTTTGGATGGTGTCGTGTACCTGAGATCAGCTGTGTCTGTCGATGACCAGGATCGGTTCAGTAACCTAGTGACACAGGTTTTTAAGCTGCAGGTGAATTTCCGAAAGGGTGAGTTTTAGTTACATTATTGGCGACTATTATTTTTTAAATTTAACGCAGGCTACGGCTTATTTCCGGAGATAATTCTCCAAATTTCCGTACGTAAACTCTTCTTCGGAGTTTTTAAACGAACTTATTCATTATCAACAACAGTGCTGGCCGTTATTGAGTTACGGATTTTTATCACAATAACGAACTACGATCACTTTTCGTTCGTTCCCTGTAGCATTACCTTTTCGTTTGTACGTTATTAAAAAAGGAAATTTACGTGCTCCTTATCCCCCCACTCCAAATAATTATTATTTTCGATTCTTCTAAAAAAAAAACAACTGTGTATTCGTCTTTTTACGTTACACATGATTTTCATCCATTTATCTTTTATTCATTATTCACTTTAAACAGCAAACAAACCATGGCAAAATGTTCGATTTTTTTGTTACGTCTTTTTCATTTGCCATTCTACGCAATTTCCTTCGATGCATGCCGCCTTGCTTGTTCGTAGTCGCAGCGCGGCCCGGCGCGCAAGCCACGCTAGCGCGGGAGCTCCAGCGGAAGGCTCGCGCTCTGATTGGTCGGTGCTTTTTATTAATATCTCGTTAACGAAACCTCGGAGGGCATTTTCGCAAAGGAAAAAGTTGTTTGCAATCACCCCCCGAATCACCCCCTTTAAGGAACCGCAGCATTTTTGGGACACCCTGTATTAACTACACGTGTACACGTCGTACACGTGAAATCTGCATCTCTAGTTACTAATGTTACTATAGCTCATAGAGGCACTGTACCCGACGTTTCGGGCTCGGGACGGGCCGGAAAATTTCGGGCGGGATCGGGCGGGATCGGGCTACAAGCATGCCCGCCGTGAGCGGGCAATTTGATTCCAGGTCGGCTCGGCAAAACTCGGACGCGATCGGCTCGAAAGTCAGCTATTAAGAGGGGATCGAGACGGAATCGGGGATTTGTGTTGTCGGTCGATTGCGTCCGAGTTTTGCCGAGCCGACCTGAAATCAAATTTCCCGCTCACGGCGGGCATGCTTGTAGCCCGAAACGAGTCTCGGGATCCCGAAAACTTCGGGATCTCGAGCAATACGAAAGTATCGGGACCCCGCCTGATCCCGCCCGAAATTTTCCGGACCGTCCCGAGCCCGAAACGTCGGATACCCGCACACCCCTGCTATTAAATAATAGTGATAATGAAATCAGGTAGCTGTGATTCGTCTGATGAAAGCGAAAATGAAGATGATATTAACTTGCCATTTAGAATCAGAAATATTATACATATAAATATTATTAATTGTAAACAAAACGCTCGGAGAGATTGTGGTTGCCTAAAAATTGACAGACTATGTTAAACGTGTCATTTCGGGATATTCAGGAACAACATTCGGAGAACATTATCGGTAGGTAATAAGTATATAATTATACATTTGTATTAAAAAAAAACATGAGATGAAGTTTCTTCAAAATAATAACGTAGAAAAGTGGCAGTTGTAATCCTTAGAGAATTAATTGTTTTTATTACTTTTTATTAAATAATCAAAGATTGTATAAACAAATACGCATGCGCGCGCGCGCGCAGCGACTGCTTTTCCTCTGAAATTCTGCGTTTGTTGCACGCTCGCTGCAGCGGAAGTGGCACCGTATTGGTGGCAAGTGAGAGAAATTCTAGAGAATTGTATGCTGTCACCAATACGATGCCACCAATTTCATGCGCTCACTGCACGAATCGGAACGCACCCCGGGTTCCGCTGGCCCTAACGGACTTTTCGCCACCAGTGTTGCCGGCAAGTGGATTCGGGGGTGTTCCCCCTCCCAAAATAAGTGACCGCTGAAAATTTCGCTTAGCATTCCTGTTCCTGACGTAGGGAAGTCAGTCTTCGAGTAACCAACAGTCCTAGAAGTTTATAGTGATAGTACAAGGAAGAAACTTATGGCGGAAAAAGCAATGGAAGATATGACACCTGTAAGTATTAAAATTTTATACTATTAAACGGGGTGATTCTGCCGCTGAGTTCCGTGGATTTCGACGCACAAAAATATTTTTGATTAGAATATTCGTTTAAAAGCAATACGCGATAATTTTTAAATTTTATCTTCTCTGCAATTAGACATTCGAAAGATCGAATATTTCACGCAAACGTATTTTTAGCACAGGGTAAACGTACCTAATATCGCCTAGCAAATGTTAAATCGCTGTCAATTGAATAATTGATATTTTTACATGCAATTCGTTTCAAAGTAAAGAGAAATTATTCATCTTTCATGTAGCATAAGTTAGAATCGTTGAAATCTACAAATTTTTAATTATTTATTAAAAAAACTCAAGACATGCAAAATTCCGGTCCTGGAAAAAGTGTACCTAATATCGCCTACTCAAGAAATATTGATTAATTGTTTAAATTCTATAAATGTTTTTTTTCTTTGATTTCATTTTTATTACAAAAATATAGAAATACGATTTTTAAAATACTTTATTTTTTACGTTCGAATGTACATATTCGAAAAATAAATTTTCTTTGGGTTGCTTTGCAAATTTCGTTATCCCACCGGTAACGAACATTACGTACATCGAAACCATTGTTCTCCGGTAGGCGGTATTGAGAACACGCATACTGCTTACAAGTAAATATTCACTTATAAGGAATGGAGTTTCCCGATTTGGAATATATATTTTGAAAGTAATCATAGTAACTAAGAAATCCTAAAAATTATATCTCCACTGGACGTATTTTACTCATGTTATTAATAACATTCAATACAGCCTCAAGACGTATACGAAAAACGGCAAAATCCTCTTATTGAAGAATAATTGGGTAAAACCGGACATCTATATGTTTTTTGGGATACACTACGGTATGACCCAACCAACGGAATGAACTGAAATTTTGAGGGGTTGGGCGGGAGGGGGGGGGGAGAACCTAATATAAAATTTCAGCTGCGGGTATTTGTTAGTTTCTGAGATATTAATAAAAAAACTTTCGGCAAAATACATTCAAATCTATCTATACACTCAATACAAACGTTAATAACACTGGTCGTAAGAAATTTAATTGTGAATTATCCTCTGAAATTTATACTCTGCCCTGGCCCCTATTCTGCCCTGAACCTATTGAAAAAGAAAAAAAATCAAAATGATAAAAATGGTGGCTGCAAAACGGAAAATTTTAAAGAAACGTCACTTTTCGCCAGGGAAAAGAGCCATACTATATTTTTTTTTGACAAACCAGGAGTTTTTACAGACTTATGTGTAGGTCCAGGTCGTAACTAGACATGTTTCATATATGCTGAATTCTTTTCAAATCGACTGATACCTCCGTTTTTTCCCAGTCACTGCAAAACGAAGAGGAAATATGATTCCGAGAAAAACGCGCTTAAAGTTTCGAAAGAGGAATCTAGTCTACCTGCGTGCGCGCAGAAACGGTTTATGGCGCGCTCGACCGTTTCGGCTGTAAAATCCTCAATTTTGCGAATTTTAACATAAACCAAACGGCATTTTAATCGGGAAGGGTGGTACTTTCGAAAAATGCAACAAAAAAAAATCGAGTTTCTGACTGCCTAGTCCCCTTAAGGCTGCCGTCTCACCGGGCATTGAATGTGTGCGTACGCTCACACAAGCTAGGAAAAGCGTGTACGTATACGCGAAACCGTTTCAACCAACTTTCGTCCTGGAATCGGAAAGAAGGAAGTTTTTGAGGGTATAGTTGCCTCCAGTAGACATCTGTGCATCCGGTTCTGATTCGTTTGAACGGTAATAAGCACCGTACGTTGAAATAACGATGAATTTATGACTCGAAAACTGACAGAATGAGGCTCAAGGCTTCTCCGTTGGTGGCGCCACTGGTATAGTCGAGCCACGTAGTACCAGCGTATACGTATACGCAATGTAGAAAACAAACCGTTTCAACCAACTTTCGTCCTGGAATCGGCAAAAAGGTAGTTTTTGCGGGTATAGTTGCCTCCAGTAGACATTCGTGCAGGGTGGTCTGGTGCGTTTGAACGCACCAGACCACCATACGTTGAAATAATAATGAATTTATGAATCGTGTACTGAGTCAGACTCGAGAAATGGCAGAATGAGGCTTCAAGGATTCTCCGCCACCGGCGCTTATGGTATATTCGCCCCATGTAGCATCAGAACCGGTGGAAGTCCAAGCTAGCCGATAAATGTAGGAAAGACATAGTTGCCGATACGTATGGAGAGTCGCATCGCGCTGTTGCCGCATTTCCCCTATTACTATTTTGTCGTCAGGGAGGCTTGAATGAATCACGGCGAAGCGGCTGGAGAACAGAGATGGGCACAGATAATATCTGGATAAACTCTTGGGATTTTGTTCAAATTGAAATATGTTACAGTCCATTTGAAAATAAGGAGGATTTAAATATCATTTTGCCAAATACGAAAGGTAATTTTCAAAAGATCGAGGAAAGTTGTGTACTTTCAGGGTCTGTATTTATAAAACAATTGAGGCATTTGATGGAAAAAGGGCACATAGGCCTATGTGCCCTTTTTCCTTAAATCGTTTAAATCGACTCAGGTATGTGTTATGTATATAATATATCAAGGACATTACTTCTCTCGCGTTCAGATTAGCTAGATGCTGTTTCATCACGTAGCGTGATCGACTCGCAGCTTCATAGTACGCTGAGCGGTCGCGCAACCGTGCTGTCATGCAATAATCGTAGTTTTGTTTCATAGAGGATTTTGTGTAAGCGAGGAAATATGGAAAGTGAGGCGAGTATCGAATCCGCAAGGAAAGCAGCTAATTTAGGAAAGAAAAAATTGATTTGTAAGACAGTGTTACGTGCCGAACAAAAATTTAAAAATTTTGAAACTCAATCTAAAACATTGACAATTGATCCAACCACCTAGGTGTGTTACGGGATATCCCTCGAGCAATTGTCAATGATTTATTAACCATAGCTTTTTATAGTAATAACTTAATCCGATTCAAAGCCTCTCACGCCACGGCATATTCCCATGGAAGATTATTGTCAGCAATCTTCCAACGCTGTCGACGTTCTTGGAATGCGTGGTGATAAGCCTTTCGAAGCATTGTAGTAGACCATTTTATATTTTTCTTCCCTGTTAAATTTTGTCATACCATCATTGACATCGGATCCTACCATTGAGTGTTGCGGGAGTTTCCCTCGATCGATTGTCAATGATTTATAAACCGTATTATAATAATAATTTTATACGAGCCGTTACGCCACTGCGTTCTTCCATGCGCAAATCTTCCAACACCGTCAACGTTCTTAGAACGCCGGGCGCGATAACAACTTAGATGCTGGGAACGTTCCGAGCGACGACGGTTGGGCCCGTGTGCATGAGGTGCAGAGTCAGCAATTTTGGCGCTCTTTGTGCAAAGGCCCGAGTGCTCGGGCCTACCCTGCAAACGCTCGTGGCAGTCGCCTGTTAAGTCGCGTAGAGCGTGGTCGTTCTGTCCGAGGGACATTTTGCTGTTTGTTAAAATAGTCATTGAGCTGGAGTTCCATAGTGTCGTTGTGAACGTGGAAAGACTCAGTTCCCTCGTATTATATAATTACCTATCATCTTATTCAAAATTTACTATTTAGAGCAGTCGGCCGTTAAGTCGCTTAGTGCGTAGTCGCTCTGTCCGAGGGACATCACTGTTTAATAAAATAGTCTTTGAGCCGGAGTTTCAGTGCATCTTAGTGATCGTGAAAGGACTCAGTCCCCCGTAGAGACTGTCTGTTCAAACTATAATTATTTTAATCGTTTACATTTTTATTAAATCACTTATATTCCCAACGTTTAAAAATTTAAATATTCAAACACTGTGAACATTATAATGTCAGTGAACTGCTCGGTGTGATTTGTGCTCCACGCCTGTGCTGCGCGTCAACCTCTTGCAGCAGCGCCCCAGGACAAAGACAGAGACAGATAGATAGATAGATAGATAGATAGAGAAGCTTTATTTAGCCGAGGCTACTATGTTTACATTTGAAATCAAGCGTATATGCCGTATAACATGAAATAAAATAAAATAAAATATTAAATATATAACATACCATAAAATAAAATAAAATAAAAGAAAATAAAATATAATATAAAAGAAAATAAAATATAATATAATATCCCGAGTTAATGAGTTAATACCGTATGCAATACAAAAAACATCCATCCTCATATCCAATTCAACTCGTTACATCATAACATCATAAACATCATAAATACTACTACGCCTACTTCGCACAGAGAGAGAGAGAGAGAGAGAGAGAGAGAGAGAGAGAGAGAGAGAGACCGTGAATACCTTTATTCAAAATTTTAATAAGCTTTGCGCCGAATCGGTAAGTCCTCAAATTATATTATTGTACGGGATAAACCAATGATCCAACCTCTTTAGAGTGTTGTGGGTTTTCCCTCTATCATTGTTATATTCCCCGTTTGAGGGCGTGCACTGCGTTTTTGCTAAACTTTGTTTTCTTGTAAAATTATATTGCGATATTTTCCTAAATCGTTCATATGGAAAGACTAGAACTACGTAATTATTGATCCAACTCACCTAGTGAGTTGCGGGGATTCCCCTCGATCAATGGTCGTTCCGTAAGACACTTGCGCTAAAATTCCATATTTCAAAACCATGTAAATTCCCGTTTTGTACCACCTTTTAAACACTTCCTATTTTTCATTTGTTTTTGTAATACATGGTAATATTTACTTAAATATCAGCTCATTTTATTCGAACCTGTCTACGAAAATACCACATCCCCAACGGGTCAACCTGTATTGGTTGCAGCAAATACGAATCCCAAAACAATCCTGAATTTTCGCATAATAACCTGATTATGTCGAAATATTAAAATCTATCTAAATTTCGTTAAGCGTTACGTGAAAATAATTAGACGAATCCGCTCGGTCATCATAAAAATAAACGCCCGCACGTAACAACAGCTTGCTGCAAAAAATCGCAGAAACTAATACTTACTTAAAACATTACATTTTTTGTTTATTTTTTTGCTTCATTTTGTATTTTCTATTTAAGGAATGTAAAAAAAATGCGTAACGAAGTAAGTAAACAAAATTATATTTAAATAACCAAACAAAGAAGCAATTTTTTTTACGAATTTACCATATTTACGGAATAAGGGCGCATAAATCACTTGCTTGAAACTTATAAATAAAGACACATATCATTTTCAAATCATGACTTCTGTTTTCAGAACGTTTGAAGGACACGGTAACTACATCCTTAAAAAAATTGGATTTAATTGCATTACTTTTTATTAAGTTATACTGTAATGAAAACTTTGAAATCGATTTTCTTGAACTGGCATTTTGGCGTATGTGCCCTTTTTCCATCAAATGCCTTAATTTTGAATGTGGCAAAATGTGACAACGCCAAAAATATTCGGACCCAAACGGAATAACATTCTGACAATTGCCACATTTCGTACAAAGTTGTTTGGTATGAAGTAAGACATACACCAGGGATACACACTAAGTCTGCCCTAGGGCAGTCGGTGCGCCTTCGAGCTCGACCGTGGTATTTTCATTCCCCACTCCTCGGTATAAGGCAGGCCTGCCCCATCGGGTGCAAATACCTCCTGAATTTCTGGGACCCGAGTAACAGCCGAGCGCGGGACTGTTCCATTGTTACCCGTTGCGAAATTTGTGAGAGAACTGCATGAGTGTGCGTCGTGATACGAGCCTACATGGACGGCTGCACACTCATGCAATTCTCCCGCAACCCATGCTGTGGTTAGCAACGTAACCAGTCCCGCGCTTGGTGTTGCCCGGGTCCCAGAAATTCAGGAGGTATTTGCACCCGATGGGGCAGGCCTGGTATAAGGTATCGTGGTGGAGAATTCTATGACTGCAGAGGCCGTATGCCCATTTTGTTTTCTCCAAGGAAAATATGGTATTGTCTCGAGCTTCCCATTGTTGCCCCAACACGGTCACTGGAGGGGCCCAGTTTATGCTTTTATGACACCCCCGACAGCTAAATAATCGCTTGACCGCGACTTACATACACAGTTCCATCACCGTGTGTTAGCGACCTCAAGCAGTGTGTTAAGATTGACTCAGACACAGGATACGGAGGGTTAATTGAGATTTGAAAAATGTTTAAATTTTTGTATGCAATAATAATAATTTTGTTCAAATTTATAATGATAGCAGTAAGAAGGGTTTAAAAAAGTTTGTAGCTGGCGAACATGATTCTGGCTGTCGCAGTCATCGGAAACAAAAAGCGCAAAATTTTTCTTAATCTGTGTGGTTATCGTGTGAACTAGAATGAATTATTTGCAAAAATCCAATTTTGCAACACAAAAAACTAACATATGCTTTTCCAAAAAATTAATGTTTTCGGCTGTACTTCCGAAAGGGACCGGTGGCCGATCGAGATGAAGTTTTGTGGGAGGGGTGGGGAGGGGGTGTGAACCCTAAATCTAAAATTGTAGCTTTGGGTATTTATTAGTTTCCGAAATATTAATAAAAAATTGTTAATTATTTCGGAAATTTTTTTTGGACGTTGCTGTTGGCCTCCCTGCCCGGGAGCCCTTCCGTTACCCTACTTTTTATTTTTGAAATTTTGTAGCCACAGTCTCATTTTTAGCAACGCCAAACTCACATCGGTTCGCTACCATGCTTTACGCGCCTGCGCGCCCTCCGCATAATCTAGCCCCAACCGGTGGCCGATCGAGATGAAACTTGGTGGGTATTACGAGGGTTATGGACAGACCCGAAATATAAAATTATAGCTTCGGCAATTAATGCGTTCAAAAGATACTGGGGTAATTGTGCATAAACGGGTACACCTTTTTTAATCACTTTACCACGGTCCCCCCTATTAACAATATTTCTGTCGACTTATACCGACACAACACATTCCACTTCCCAATTTGTCCCGGGTATTAGTATTGGTGGGGGGTAGAGTAGCGCGGGGGGCGCGGGCCCGCTTGCGGGCCCGTAAAGCATGGGTAGCGAACCGAGGTGAGTTTGGCGATGCTAAAAATGAGACTGTGATTACAAAATTTCAAAAATAAAAAATAGGGGGACGGAAGGGCTCCCGGGTAGGGAGGCCTGCACCAACGTCCAAAAAAAATTTCCAAAAAAATTAACAATTTTTTATTAATATTTCGGAAACTAATAAATACCAATTTTAGATTTAGGGTTCACACCCCCTCCCCGATATCACATCCTTCTACGTATAAATAAAAAGATATTGATACGCATATTAGTATTGTTTCATCGTGTTTTCTAACCTCACTCCCGAACCTCTCTATCTTTCATTATTGCTATTCTCTTTTACGTTCAGCGAGGCTCTGACGCTAGACGCAGCTCTCGTACCGTACCTATTCCTTCAAGACTTCTCGATAGAAAGAGCTTTGGCAACAGCGCGGCAGAGACAGAGAGAACAGAAGATGCGGCAACTATGCGTAAAAAATTCGTCTACACAGAGTACCTGAAGATGTCACCTCTGTAGAAGTTCTTTCTACCGGCCGCATTAGTTTCATTAGGGTCCGTCTGTTTACAAGGGGCGCTTCGATCGATTCGGACCATAACAAAAATCAGACGGCAGCCTTAAGGAATAGCAGCAAAGTTTGTCTCCTAATTTAATTTGTAAAACCATCATGAAATACAAAAATGTTGTTGAAATGTTGAAGATAACACAATATTATACTATCGGAAACTGAAAAAAAAAGTTTATGTATTATAATAGACGTATTTATTAATGAAAATACGAAAACATGCAGATGTCCCAGTAAGTGGACAACCTAAAACTGCATGTCCCAATACCTGAATTATATCGTCCCAGTAAGCGGACAACCTAAAAATGCATGTCCAGATGTCCCGATTCACGAAATTCTTGTACCAGTAAATAAATTTACACTTGTTTAAAAAAATATTAATTTTCTTGCAAGTTTAACCATCTTCAACTAAATTTAAATCTATTTACTATTGTAATAATGTATTATTATAATATATAAATAAGAAATGCAGTCAATATTTTCTTAGTAAATGAGTGGCGTTTCTTAACAGAAGCCATAGAAATTTCTCGAAATCTGCTATGCGTACGAAGTGTGTTACAAAATAATTATTTCTATCTAACGATTTTCAATTTTCTATAATAATGATTTTAATTAATATTGCTAAATACTTATGCATTATGGTACTATTTTTTGTTTTTAATTACATTAAAAATTAAGCTTAAAAATAAATAAAATTCGCATTGTTGTTCAGGTACTGGGGCATGGCCGGGCACTGGTACATTTACCTTACCTTCAGATTTTCCGCGATGAGTGCGAAGGTGCAAACCGAAATTTTCGTTGCGAAAACAAATTCACTTTCGGCCACTTTTCACAGGAACCAACACGTTCAACGAAATAAAAATTACAATTTAGTACCTAAATTCACCATACTCTGTCGATCGCATTGAAATCTGATTGAAGATCTACAGTATCGACCGCGAGATCATACGATGTATACAGGGTGTCCCAAAAATGTCGGACTTCCTTGAAAGGGGTTACTCAGGGGGTGATTTGAAACAACTTTTTCCTTGGCGAAAATATTGTCCGAAGCTTCGTTAAGGAGATATTAAGCAAAAACCCCGACCAATCAGAGCGCGCGCCTTCCGCCTGAGTTCCCGCGGTAGCGTTGGCTACGAGGTAGGCGACCGCGCTTGTGCTACGAACGTACGAACAAGCAAGTCGGCATGCATCGAAGGAAACCGCGTTACACATTTTTTTTTTAAAGCAGAATCTTAAATAAGAATAATTTGAAGTGAGAGGACAAGAAGTACGTAAATTTCGTTTTTAAATAAGGCATAAACGAAAAGCTAACGTAACAGAAAATGTACGACAAGTGATCGTAATTCGTTATTGAGGTAAAAATCCGTAGTTTAAGAACGGCCAACACAACTAAATTTAAAAAATAATATTAGGTTTATGAATAAATTCTTTCCGACTGGAATTTCTATCGCGGTGGTATTCAGAAGCTGCCAGAAAAATGGCAAAAGGTAATGAACAATAATGGAAATTATTGCGATGATCGAGTTGTTTCATATTTTTTAAATCGAACTGTTATAGTAGTATAACAAGGGGGATTCTAACGCAAATTTGAGTTTGAAGGCCATTTCCCCCACCCCTCCCCCGACCTTGAAATCCAAATTTGAGTTTCAAGGCCAGCGGAAAATTCCTCGCGGGCGGCGGCGGCGCGGCGACTGATGACGTCATCGAGATGACGGAGTGGTGGGGGTATAGCGCGTGAACAGATATCGATACCGAATCGATGCCGAATCGATATCGAGGAGGAACCGCAGGTGAAGTCTCACGCAAGCGGGTCGCGCGGCGGATGACGTCACCGAGATGACGGAGTGGTGGGGGTGCTACTCTGGAGCGTGGTACCAGTCGGTAAGGTAGGAAATATTAATTTATGATATTAATATAAATGAAAAAACAGAATCTCGGACGACGGGGCTCGAACCCAAGACCTCCGCGGTACGAGTCAGCCGCCTAACCAACTCCCCCAACGCCCACTCTCTGACATTAGTCTTTAACGAATGGTACATATACCAAACACCAAAGCATAATAATTATCGGATGATGTTTCGGGCAATGTCGGGAAAGATCGGCATTTTACAAACCGCGTCTTCGGAGGAGCGAAAGAGACAGAGCATTATTTTAAAGCTAAAATTCAGAGGAGGGAAAGAGAGAGCAATATTTTAAAGCTAAAATCTGGGGGAGAAGGAAGGAGACAGCGCTACTTGGTGGTACAATAGCATTAGATAACAATTTTTAAAGCGTCGCAGCGTCTCGCGCGATCGTGGCGCAGGATGATGTCATTCGACAGCGCGAAGAACGAAATAGAATTATGCAGTGTCAGCAAATCTTAAAATTAAGTGGTGAGGAGGATGATGGGTGAATAAAATGGGGAAACGATATGTGTTTAAAATGATAATTTATTTAAAATTAAAAGAATATACATATAATATAATTTAACATTTTGTACTGCAAGCATCATCCACAATATGATTGATTGCACATGCTAACAATTCACAATCGATCAATGAATGCTGTTCGTAGTGTTCGCTTTCAGAAATTAATTTTACATAATCTGTTGGCGCGGTAGCGCTACGTAGAACGTCTACGAAAGCGGCATATTTACTGCTTACAGAGTATATATTTTCACTTAGCCAGGTGTACATATGTTCAATGCAATGGTTGTATGCGAATAGTTTACACATCGTGGCTTCAGTCATATATATGACAACGCGATTATCGGTGATTTTAATAAGTTGATCATCATACACACGTGTGAACTCTAGTCGTAAATGATCAATTATAATGTGAGTTTGGGGCGATGTTGCGTTGCTGCGTAATCGTTGGAGTATGTCCGCCTCGTTTTCTAGCAGGAGCTTCCACGTAGACATTGAAAAGCTCAACTCGTTTCCTTTATTGTCGGCTATGGAGATCTCGACGTGGCACGAATCCTTGCCAATACGAATCCCAATAGTTAGACGTTTATAAGCTGTTGCAGTCAACGGATAATCACGTCCCAGGATCCGTACGATCGACGGTTTCGGTGTTTTCAACCTTTTTGACGTTGCGGTTCCGGAACTGTAAGAAACATGTACATGAAATTAATACTTTGATCGTTTGCGTTTACAGTGAATGAAGTAAATGAAAAGTGTATAGTAACGCGTACGTACCTCATATTGGACTGTTGATGATGATTTTGTTGTTGACGTTTATTTGGAAACCAACCATCGTTGCCAGCTGCGCAGGATGAATCGTTTAAGCTGTGTTTGTACATTTTGATGTGCACTATATTTTTTATGGAGTACGGTCTGTTTCGTCAAAGTCACTGAGGCTACTGAGCGATTGATGGAATAGCGTCCGAGAGCTCGGCTTAAATAGAGGTGCAATTGCCTCCCCCACCACAGCATTTTATTTTAAAGCTACCAATTTTTCCATAACGTTTTTTCAATCTTAACATCGCAGCATATCGCGCGATTGCATGTAATTTGAGCCCCACCTTCAAGGATAAAAGTCTCGACACGTGTCGAATGTAATATGATACTTTTGGGAACGTCGAATATTAGAAATAGGTGTCAGCAGAAACATTGATTCTTAGAAAATAGGTGTCAGCAGAAACTGTGTTGGACGATCTCGCGCGCTAATTCATCATACGCGTGAATCATGGAACGAATTATGCGATATCAGCAGAAACTGCATTGAACCATATTAGGATGGATCGTCGTTTTTGCATGCAATGCATTCGAGGTGTCGACTATAAAAGCGCGCTCCAAACTGAGGAAAAAGCATTTACATTTACGATCATGGGAGAATTCGCGCAAGTAGAACGCCAATTGTTGGATCAATCTGCACGATTGACTTCACGGGAAGAATATCTCGCGTGGGAAGAACGATGCAACGAATGCATCGAATCTTTGGAAGAACACAGCCGCGTAAAACGCCCGCGATTATCGATCGGTGCTCGGCAATCGTTGGTTGCTCGAATCGCGCGGTTCGAAGGACTGAAAAATTCGTTGCGTGGTCGTTTCGTGCGCGAAGGTGCAGGACATTCGAGCACGGGACTTTTGTGGCGCGAAATAGACGCTGCGTTCAATAGCCGCGTGTTAGCTGGTGCCGTGTTAAATTCGAATTATATCGAGCCGCGCAACTTCCTCCAGGATGCGGGGACCATTGTGCTGGAGCATGTGCGGGGTGCTTTGAGGAAACATCGAAACCTCAAAGTGAACACGGTGTTTAATGGTGAATTTGTGGCCGGTGACAAGCATGCTTGTAAAAGCATCAACACCCGAAACCGCGAACTCTTCCGCACATCTGATCTGCAGGAGTGGTACCAACGATGCATTATCGAACCCACCCTGGCATCGCTGGAAGAGTTCCAGGAACGCGACAGCGGATGGGCATTGACGCGAATCCTCAACCTTACCGTCAATGTCAATAAGTACAATCCGTTGCGCGCGGGATGCCGCTACAAGTTGCCGCAGGATTTATTGTTGAAGAAGGCAACAATTAGCGTGCAATGCTCGGACAATGCCTGTTTCGCGTGGGCAGTGGTCGCAGCTGTCCATCCTGCCGAACGAGACACCGCACGCCCAAGCTCATATCCACACTATACATTGGTGCTAAATCTCCAGGGCATTGAGTTCCCAATGTCCCTAGCACAAATTGGAAAATTTGAGCAGCAGAACAACATCTCCATCAATGTGTACACCTTCGAGACGGAGAAACGGTCGACGGTCTTTCCATTGCGCCTCACCAGCCAAAAGAGGGATAGGCACGTCAACCTGCTCTACACACCGAATCAAGAGCACGGCGATGTAGGGCACTTTGTACTGATCAAGGACTTGTCCCGGCTGGTGAGCATGCAGCTGAGCAGGCACAAGGAAAAGAAAATCATCTGCGACCGGTACGTATATAAACTTATGAAATATTGAAATGTCTCGCGAAACAAATTAAATGAAAAAAAAAATTATGTTTTATTACAGATGCATGCACTACTTTAGCTCAACCGAGAAGCTGGAGGCGCATGCAGTGGACTGTGGGCAATTGAACGACTGCGCCATCCTGCTGCCCAGCGAAGGCAAAAATCTGCTCAGCTTCGACAACCACTGTAGGAAGGAGCGACTCCCCTTCGTTGTATACACCGATCTCGAGTGCATCATCGAGAAAACAGAGGACAACCGAGTGGGTGATACAGACAATAAATTACACACATACCAGCACCATAAAGTGCACAGCATTGCCTATTATATGCATTGTTCATACGATACATCGCTATCAACGTATCGATGTCGCCGCGACGCGGATTGTGTTTCGTGGTTCGTAGACGAACTTAAAAATTTTGCAAACTTTGTCAAACCCATCTTGACCAGTAATGTTCCCATGCTGGATTTAACCACCGAACAGTGGACGACATTTCGCGATGCAACACACTGTCATATTTGCGAAGAACCATTCGAGGCTGATGATATACGAGTTCGCGATCATTGTCATCTCTCCGGACGGTTTAGAGGTCCAGCACATTCGGAGTGTAATTTAAATTATAAAAACGCGTTTTACATCCCCATAGTTTTCCATAATTTATCCGGCTACGATTCACATTTCATTATCGAGGAAATAGCTACCGCTTTCAAAGGTCACGTTGACGTATTGCCTATAACTAAAGAAAAGTATATTTCTTTCACAAAAAATGTCGAAGATACGGTTGAATCAGACTCGCGAAATTGTATTAAATTGAGATTCATCGATTCGTACAAATTTCTCAATACCAGTCTCGACAAATTAGCATCTTTTCTTAGCACAGATCAATTAAAAATTTTACGATCCCAATTTGAAACATTATCCACAGAGGATTTCAATTTATTGACGCGAAAGGGTGTATTTCCGTACGAATACCTTGATTGCGCGAACAAGCTGCAGGACCCATGCTTACCGCCGCGCGAGTCATTCTACAGTTCGTTAACGGGTGAAACTGTATCCGAGAGCGATTACGCGCACGCCGAGACTGTCTGGCAGCGTTTCGGGATTGGAACCTTGGGCGAATACAGCGATTTGTATTTGAAAACAGATGTCTTGTTATTGGCTGATATTTTTGAAAATTTTCGCGAAAGTTGTATCAAGAGTTACGGACTAGATTCAGCGCATTATTATACTCTACCTGGTTTCACCTGGGATGCCATGCTAAAACACACCAAAATTACATTCGAATTGCTCACAGACGTCGATATGGTCATGTTTATCGAACGCGGTATACGCGGTGGTTTAAGTCAATGTTCCGGAAGATACGCACATGCCAATAACAAGTACATGTCATCATACGACGCATCGGAAAAGTCATCGTACTTGATGTACTTTGACGTGAACAATTTGTATGGATGGGCAATGTGCCAGCCCCTACCATACGCTAAATTTCAATGGGTCGAAGATGCTGCAAATTTTGACGTGTTTTCGATCGATGTCGATTCGCCCACGGGGTACATTCTCGAGGTAGATCTCGAATATCCGCAACGTCTGCACGACGCTCATGCCGATCTACCGTTCTGCCCGACGCGTGCCAAACCACCCGGCAGCAGGCAGGACAAGTTACTCGCGACAGTATACGATAAGCAGCGTTACGTTATCCATTATCGCAACCTGCAGCAGTGCACGCGTCACGGTCTTCGTATTACAAAAATACACCGCGTGCTTCAATTCGCTCAATCCCCCTGGCTCCGCGATTACATCGAACTCAACACACGGTTTAGAACAAGCGCGACAAACGATTTTGAGAAAAATTTGTACAAATTGATGAACAACGCAGTATTCGGCAAAACTATGGAAAATGTACGAAATCACGTGGACGTAAAACTTTTGACACGTTGGGAGGGACGATATGGCGCGGAGGCAATGATCGCGAAACCGAATTTCCACAGCAGAAGTGTCTTTTCGGAAAATTTAATAGCTGTTGAATTGCGAAAACTCGAGGTAAAATTCAACAAACCGATATACGTGGGTATGTGCATTCTAGACATATCAAAAATTTGTTTGTACGAATTTCATCACGAATACATGTCTCCCCAGCATGGAAAAAATTGTAAAATTCTATACACAGACACAGACAGCCTCATTTATCACATTCGATGCGACGATATCTACGAGTCCATGAAGCACAATATCGATAGATTCGACACGAGCGATTATCCCATCGACAATGCATATAATATGCCGCGTGTAACGTTCTCGAACGAGACGTTGCCGTTAATTACAGGGGATTCCACAAGTAGAGCGGTTACTCGTAGAATGGTGGGATTGGTTCGGGTGGCGTGCGATAAAGAAATGAATTTCATGAAACTAGAGTCCTTCTTTTAACGATAAATAACAAAAATGGTTTATTCAAAAGAATCGATTTGGTTTAACAAGTACGACGCGGTGTCGTGAAATTGTAACGGAATGATTACGTGACGACTCGTTGGTCGGTTAAACAGAATATTACTCGATTTTCGCTCGTGACGCTAAGTCGATAGAACAGAAAATGAATTAACCTATATATGTATATATCGCTCCGATCGGTAAGAGTTCGAAATATCGTTTCGAACGAAAGGAAATAGCATTTAACGCTCGGTCGAAAGGAAATAGTAATAGACGCTTAGTCGAAAAGAAATAGTAGTAGACGCTTAGTCGAAAAGAGATAGAATTGATATAAATTGACGCTAGGTCGGTATATATGAAGGATGACACTTTGGTCGATTTAGAATGTTTAAGTCAAGATAATGAGAGGGTTCCTTCTCTCAGGTTTTGGTAGCTTCCAGTTGCCTATTAGCTTGCCCACGCTTTCTAGGATTGGTGCTAAGGTGCTCCGTTAAAAGCCGCCTTAGTTGTAGATTTCACGTTGCTCAGGTGCTTTGTTAACAGCGGCCTAAGTTGTAGATTCCACGTTGCTCAGGTGCTTTGCTAACAGCGGCCTAAGATGGTAGCCGAGGTGCCTAGTCGAGCGCCTCAGATGGTAGCCAGGTAGCTTGATTAGAGCATACCCAGATGGTACCCAAGGTGCCTGCTCAAGCTGCCTTAGATGGTAGATTTGTGAATGATATTGAATGTCTTTGGAAATCCAAGGTGCCGGTTCAAGCGCCTTGGAGTGAGATTTGGTTTGGATGTGGAATTTTAAGCGTGGTGCCTATTCGAGCGCCTCGGAGTGAATGTTAGTTGGTTGGGTTGGTTCAAGTGGTGCGTACTTATGATATCGTGAGGATCTCTCAATGGTGTCTCGAGGATCTCTGCTCTCCTGCTGCTGGCGGGCCCATATTTATACCTATTTGGTGAACCTAGCTCGGTCCAATCACATGTCGCACCTTGCGCGCACCAATTAGCTTCCGTATTTGGCTGACGCCAATCAGGCGTTACACTCGCGGTTCACTTGCCGTTCGGCCGATCGTGCGTCTTGCGCATGCGCACTTAATCCGCTCGCGGTCCGCACTCGATTCACTCGCTGTGTTGAATGACATTGCGCATGCGTTCACTTCACTTGGTTTGTTCACTGACCACTAGGTTGCATTCATCCATACTTGCATTCTCCATACGTGCATTCATGTCTTACTGCTAATACAATGGTTGTAGGTGTTGAATAATAATAGTATAGAATAATAAGGATAGAATAATGAGAATATAGAATAAGAATTAATATAATAAAAGAAAGAATTTTTGTGGCGGCTCGTCGCAGGACGTTACACCTCGCCGCCCGGTTTATCTCTCGTCTCGAGAGATGAGATTTTAGAATCGCTTACGCTTTGAATTTGTACATCGGTGGAGGAGGTTTGACGCTCGATCTCTTCCTCCACTTGTTGGAGTGCTTTCGCATCCTCGTTTAAATTCCCTGACATTCCCATCGTTTGGGGTGGTACGTTGCCGCTACCGAACAAGAATATGTACTTCCACGCGCGCTGCCGCGGATCGGAATGAGGGAGTCTAAGATATGGTTGCCAATCGACTTTTGGCACGGTTAGTTTATGTAGATTCCACTGACGTGGCTTCGCCGCCTTTATTTTCGCTCTCCACTTGCCTCCTCTTTTCGGCATTCCCGATTCGACATCTACGGTATGTCCGCGCGTTATTAAATTTCGATACTGAATGAAGCTTGTGATTGACTGTTACTCGTGTCTTGTTATGATGTTACCCCCGTTTATTGTCTATGCGTCCCCTAAGGTTCCTTGTTTCGCGACCTAGTTTCCTACGGTTCAGGAGTGTGGTCTGTTTACTACACCGGCTGATTGACCTACTTTTCTTACGCGTCATTTTCGCCGAATTGAATGAAGCTTGTCGTAGCGTGATATATATCATATAAGACCTTTAAATTAATCGAACGGTTTCGCTTGGGTTTTGGAGTAACGGAGGTGAAGGTGATAGAATTTGACTCGGTTGTATTAGGTAGAAGGAGGGTTTATTCAAAAAATATTTTCTTTCTTAGCGTCCCACATTGTCGTCATCCCCAAATTCTAGCACGTTGAGTGCTAGCCCGAGCTCTAGCGCTCGCCAGTTCTCGTGGCCTAGGTTCACGAACGCTTTAATGCAATGTCGGCACTGGCCCGCGATTCCCAGGGTGTACAGTGGTTCGGTGCAAACCATGCAGTATTTATAGTTGATTAAGCTTCTTTTGAGCGTGACGAGGTGATTGGTGGCGGGGGTGCAATATCTTATATCTCGTTCGGACATCCCCTCGTAGCAGGTGTGGCACACTTTCCGCCGATATAAGTCATTTCGGTTTGTAAATGTTGGCCCTGTCGCCTGGAGGCAGATTAGCCTGGTTAGACGTCCGTAGTACCCGCCTCTCGGGTCATCTCCTTCCTCGTCGTAGGGTCGGTACTGCCACTCTTCCTTGGGGGACGATACTCTATCGTACGATATATATTTTTCTTAAGAATGCTTTCCTGCTTCACTTGTAATAAATTAAAAGAATTGGTTTTACCTTCGGGTTCCCATCGTTCGCACCTGAGTGGCCTTTATGGTACTTCGCCCGACGAATCACTTCCGCGATTGTTATATATTGTGGATGCAAATATAAATTGTGACTTGTAACTGGTAACTTAAACCTGTAGTTTGTAATTCGATTCTTCAGAGTACTAGGTTGCGAATGAGCTCCTGCGCTGATTGCGCCCGAATTTATGGACACATGGTCTCGGTGTCTTCTGGTGGGGAGGGGTTTTCCTAGAATTTCCTTTGGTCCTGTGGCACATAGGCTCTCTTGATGCGGTCCTTATGGACGATCTTAGTTCGGTGGGGGCCTATCGCCAATTTTACGTTGTTAGAATCTAAGATTTCTATTATTTTGTATGGCCCGTCATATTCGTCACTGAATTTATTCCTTTTTGGTTTCAGAACCAGGACTTGTTCTCCTCTTTGGTAGTTAATAGTGGTTACTCTTCTGTCGTAATAGTATTTTTGACGATGTTTCGAATTCTCCAAGTTATTCCGGCCCGTTTCGCGAATATTAAACAATCTAGTTACTAGCCTGTCTACGAAGTCTGGATATGTGTTTAAAGAATCATTCGGCGTTATGCTCGACGGTAGCCTTGCCTTTTTCCCATATATTAGTTCATGGGGGGTGTATTTCGTCCCTTCGTGTTCGCTGGTATTATATGAAAACATGGCCTGAGGCAGCCACTGGTCCCATTGTTTCTCCTTAGTTATGTAGTGCTTTAAGTATTCAATTAAAACATGATGGCTTCTTTCTAAGGAGCCGTTGGATTGCGGGTGAAACGCTGATGCTTTGTATTGCTTGATGTTTAAGACTCTTGCGAGTTTTCGCATAAGGGAACCGACAAATGAAGTTCCTTGATCTGTTAAAATGGCCTTTGGACACCCGTATTGGCAAATGAAATGCATGGTAAATGCTTCCGCTATTTCTTCGCTCGTGAACGAGACTAGTGGTATTGTTAATGAATATTTTGTTAAATTGTCCTGTATAGTAAGTATGTATGATTTTCCTGATTTTGTAGGCGGCAATGGTCCCACAATATCCATCGATATTTTGTCGAAGGCGTCTAATGGTGTGTCCGTTATTATCATCGGTTCTTTGGTTTTTATTCGCACGAGTTTCTTCTTTTGGCAACTTATGCATGTCTTGATAAATTGTCGTACTTCCTGCTTCATGTTTGGCCAGTGATACAAGTCTCGGATTCTTTTATAGGTTTTGGTTACACCTTTGTGTCCTCCTGTCGGCGACTCATGGTTTTCTTTTATAATAGTTAATCGATCTCGTTCTGAAGGCAGTTGCACTGCGCCGGTGCAAACTGTAATATTAATATTAGTCTGTAGGAATCTTAGATTTATCATTTGTTTCAATTTCTCCCATGTTATGTTAGTTTCCGTTTTTGGTATTGAAATTTTGTTGATGTTTCGCTCTGTTAGTTTGTTATATAAATTCCTAACCGCGGTGTGATAACCTTCGTCGGTCGGTGGATTTGGTAATATCATCCCTAAGATGATTCGTTCTGATTGGGGAATTTCTATTATGTTCCCTGCCTGGAGTGGTGGGGATGAGGTGATTTTAATTGATTCTGTTCTTAAAAATTCCGCGCTTCCCTCGCCCACTGGTTCGCCATATACGTTTATGAATACTCCTACAGTTTCTCTTCTTATCCATAAATGGTCTTTAATTTCTTTTACTCGGGTTTGGATTCGTTCTTGTTGAATTATTCTAGGTAGTGCTTTCGGTGGCGCTCGTATCTGTCGCCGTGGCGATATTTGCTGTCGGGGTTTATCCTTAAATGTTTCGAGTTTATCCTTCGCGTTCCTTTTTATTACCACAGGCGATACTGGACCGGTCAGTGTTCCGCTAGAGTCTCTTATGCACGACTTTCTGCCACGCATCGGTAAGGTATTTTTTCTACTACTGCTACTGTTACTTGAATCGATTTGTGGGGGATCTCGGTAAATAGGGCACCTTGGAATTCTTGTATTCTCGCTGATTTCCATTATTTGATCTGGATCTTCCATTATTGTATCCACTTCCATAGGCTGCGGTCTAGGATGTTGGTGAGAGGTTGTTGGTGCGGAAATAATTGGTTTAGGGGAAGGGTGAACTTCTGCCGAAACTCGTATGTTTTTAACCACCTCGAAACTGTCGGAGGACACCTCCATTTTTGCGGTCTCCCAACCTGGCGTTACACCTCTCCTTTTCTCCACTGGCTGGTTTGACGATGTGGTTGTCGTGCTCCTATGCTTCCTTTTCAGTTTCCTTTTTACCGGTATTTTACTAAAATTGAACTCCGCCGATGACGACGAGGAGTACCCGTCTCCCTTCGGATGTTTTGTGGCGTTAGGAGAGCTAGAATTTGTGGGCGTTCTGGAGCGTGCGCGTTTCCCTAATACTTGTAATGGGAGTGCATTTATTGGATTCCGTGAAAGGGCGTCCGCGTTGGTATTGTATTTCCCGGGCTTGTACATGATTTTATAATCGTATTCGGCGAGCTTTATTTTCCATCGCATTAATCTTGAAGTGGGATTGGCCAATCTATGGAGCCATTCTAACGGCTTGTGGTCCATGACCAAGAAGAAGTTCCTTCCGTATATGTATGTGCGAAAATGTTGGACGGCGTATATCAACGCGAGCAATTCGCGTTCGGTTGGAGCGTAGCGGGTTTCAGCATCGTTTAATATTCTCGAAGCGTATGCTATTGGTAGGTCTTTCCCGATTTCTCCTTGACTTAGTACTGCACCTACTGCATAACCCGAAGCGTCCGTAGTAATGATAAAAGGTTTGTCGAAATTTGGATATTGTAAAATTGGTTCCTCGCATAAAGCGTCCCGCAGTGTTTCAAACGCGGTGTGTTGTTTTATTGACCATTCGAATCGGCGTTCTTTTCTTGTTAAGTCGGATAGTGGCTTTGCTATTTTTGAGAAATTTTTTATGAACCTGCGGTAATATCCGGCTAACCCTAAAAATTGTCTGATATTTTTCGGTGTTTTAGGTTGTGGGAATTCCTTGACTGCCTCTAATTTCTTTGGATCTGGTCTAACTCCTTCCTCGCTAATAATATGACCTAAGTAGCATACTTCTCTCTTTAAAAATTCGCATTTATCCGGCTGGAGGCATAGATTAGCTTCTCTTAATCTTTTCATTAATTTCGTGAACTTTATTGCGTGTTCTTGAAGTGAGCTGGCATAAATTACTATGTCGTCGAGGTACACAAATAATTCTATCCCTTGTAGCCCAGTAAGTACTTGGTCCATTAATCGTTGGAATGTCGCGGGAGCGTTTTTTAGACCGAAAGGCATTCGGTTGAATTCGTAATGACCATAGGGTGTTGAAAACGCGGTTTTGTGTCTATCTTCCGGATGCATTTGAATCTGGTGAAATCCTGAAGCTAAATCGAATATCGAGAAGTACTTCGCGCTTCCGAGTTGATCTAGTATGTCGACGATATTCGGTAAAGGATATGCGTCGCCTATTGTTTTCTCGTTCAGCTGACGGAAATCTATCACTATCCTCCATCGTTTGTTCCCTTCGCTATCGTCTTTTTTCGCGACTATCCACAACGGAGAGTTGTATGGAGAGGTTGAAGGCGCTATTATTTTGTTTTGTAAGAGCTCGATTATTTGGCGGTTAATTTCCTCTTTATGGACCTGAGGATATCGGTATTGTTTTACGTTAATGGGTGCCTCGTTTTCGGTGATTATTCTGTGAGACACAGCGTTTGTTGCTCCTAACTCGCTCTCGGGGAGGTGAAATCTGTCTGCATATTGTGCGATCAACCTTTCGATATTAGCCCTTTCTTCCGAGTTCAAGTGATTAAGCCGAAGTAGTTCGAGTACTTGCCTAACATGATTAGGGGACGCCATTACGTCCTGAAATTTTACCTCTTCGTAGGGTTCGATTTCTATGGAAGGTATTTCTATTTTTATTTCTTTGGAAGATGTATTGATCGCGTAAAGGTATCCTACTCCGTCGTTATTTGATATTACAGCGTTTCCCATTATAATGCTAGGGTGCACGTTTAGTTTTGGCACGTATCCCGTCTTCAGGGTTGGATTTAAAATTTTTACTGGTATCTGATACCTAGTACGGCCCGGGATTGTTATTTCTCCGTCCTTAAATGGAAGTATTTCGTTTCCTATTACGACGCCTAATCGCGAATAGTCTATAGTCGCTCCGTTTTCCCGGAAGAAGTCAGTTCCTAGTAACCCGTCTTGTAAGAGTGGTAGAGTTTTGACTATGTGGATATCTACTGTCGCATCTAATATTTTCGTTTTAATATAACCCATAGTAGATAGGCAGCCCTCCGTGATTCCTTTTAAATCGTAGACGACATCCGTGTGGATTTGCGTGCCGGGGAGAACGGCATCTTGCTTGATTACGCTTAAATCAGCGCCGGTGTCAATCATCATTAGTGCTCTATCTTGTTTGAATTCCGGACCTGACAACGCTATACTGGGAGCTTTCCCGATCTCTATCGGTTTTAGTGCAAGCACGGCTTGCCTGCGTATTGGATTCTGGGGAGGATTTGGCGGTTGTTGTTCGGGACGTGGAGGTTGTGTAAAGTTTCGGTTATTGTTATATATCCTTTTACGACATTCCTCTATAGTATGTCCCCTATTCTTGCAATATTTACATTCGACCGGCTGTGACGCGGGATTACGCGATGACGTATGTGGCCTTGTATTGTATTGTGACGGCCTTGACCCAGTGTTATATGGTATCGGTCGCGGCGCGGTGTTTACCTTCCGACATTCCTGGACCGTATGTCCTACCTTTCGGCAATGATCGCAATATTTTGATTGCCAGCTGACTTGAGCTATCTGTTTGACTGGGAATTTGCTGCTACAATCGTTCGTCGAATGCCTGTATCCGAAACAATTTGTACACTGTCCGGAGTGTGATAATCCTTCTGCAAATTTGTTTCTTAACGCGTTATCCTGACATTCAGCCTCGGCTTTTATAGCGGCGCCGATGGCGGTGTCTAGATCAGCAAATTCGGCGGTTCGCATACGTGCATAGATTTCAGGTCTTAGACCTGTTAGAAACGATTTGATGGAATTTGCTTCCGCGGATTGATTGTACTGCTCGACATGCAATGGTACTTCTATTTCATTGCAGTGCTTAATTTGTAAGAAAATCCCGGAGACTCGACTGCTATAGTCCACGGTAGCTTCATTCGGCATCTGTGCGATCTTCGACATTTCCCCGTATAATTGAATCGAGGAGTGCAACGGCGCGAAACGGGAGTTGAGAACTTTAATTATTTCGTCTATGGTATTATAGTCGCCACTGAGTATGGCTCGAGAGGCTTGTCCGAACAGTTTACATTTGATTAATTGCGCTAACCCGTACTCAGCGTTCGGCGCGACCATGTTTTTCGCGTTCCTACAGCATTTTGTGAATTGATATATCGAAATGTTTCGCCCGTCGAAAGGCGGAACCGTATCCGCGGCATCGCGAATTCTTGTGTGCGGTTGACGCGCATTGTCTTGATTTATCTGTAAGCGTTGTAGTTCTTCTACAACTGCTTCTACTGGAGGCGTAGCGTTAGCCATTATTGGATTTTATGTTTCTAACGCACCTAATTTAATAAGAAAGAAGGAGTCTTGTTCCTCGCTGGGAGAGCGTAACTCTCTTGCCACGCGGTTTTCGCGGTTTCAAAGCAAAATGTACCAAATATCCCACCGCTGTCACCAAAAGTTTTACCGCCTGTAACGTTCTCGAACGAGACGTTGCCGTTAATTACAGGGGATTCCACAAGTAGAGCGGTTACTCGTAGAATGGTGGGATTGGTTCGGGTGGCGTGCGATAAAGAAATGAATTTCATGAAACTAGAGTCCTTCTTTTAACGATAAATAACAAAAATGGTTTATTCAAAAGAATCGATTTGGTTTAACAAGTACGACGCGGTGTCGTGAAATTGTAACGGAATGATTACGTGACGACTCGTTGGTCGGTTAAACAGAATATTACTCGATTTTCGCTCGTGACGCTAAGTCGATAGAACAGAAAATGAATTAACCTATATATGTATATATCGCTCCGATCGGTAAGAGTTCGAAATATCGTTTCGAACGAAAGGAAATAGCATTTAACGCTCGGTCGAAAGGAAATAGTAATAGACGCTTAGTCGAAAAGAAATAGTAGTAGACGCTTAGTCGAAAAGAGATAGAATTGATATAAATTGACGCTAGGTCGGTATATATGAAGGATGACACTTTGGTCGATTTAGAATGTTTAAGTCAAGATAATGAGAGGGTTCCTTCTCTCAGGTTTTGGTAGCTTCCAGTTGCCTATTAGCTTGCCCACGCTTTCTAGGATTGGTGCTAAGGTGCTCCGTTAAAAGCCGCCTTAGTTGTAGATTTCACGTTGCTCAGGTGCTTTGTTAACAGCGGCCTAAGTTGTAGATTCCACGTTGCTCAGGTGCTTTGCTAACAGCGGCCTAAGATGGTAGCCGAGGTGCCTAGTCGAGCGCCTCAGATGGTAGCCAGGTAGCTTGATTAGAGCATACCCAGATGGTACCCAAGGTGCCTGCTCAAGCTGCCTTAGATGGTAGATTTGTGAATGATATTGAATGTCTTTGGAAATCCAAGGTGCCGGTTCAAGCGCCTTGGAGTGAGATTTGGTTTGGATGTGGAATTTTAAGCGTGGTGCCTATTCGAGCGCCTCGGAGTGAATGTTAGTTGGTTGGGTTGGTTCAAGTGGTGCGTACTTATGATATCGTGAGGATCTCTCAATGGTGTCTCGAGGATCTCTGCTCTCCTGCTGCTGGCGGGCCCATATTTATACCTATTTGGTGAACCTAGCTCGGTCCAATCACATGTCGCACCTTGCGCGCACCAATTAGCTTCCGTATTTGGCTGACGCCAATCAGGCGTTACACTCGCGGTTCACTTGCCGTTCGGCCGATCGTGCGTCTTGCGCATGCGCACTTAATCCGCTCGCGGTCCGCACTCGATTCACTCGCTGTGTTGAATGACATTGCGCATGCGTTCACTTCACTTGGTTTGTTCACTGACCACTAGGTTGCATTCATCCATACTTGCATTCTCCATACGTGCATTCTCCATACGTGCATTCATGTCTTACTGCTAATACAATGGTTGTAGGTGTTGAATAATAATAGTATAGAATAATAAGGATAGAATAATGAGAATATAGAATAAGAATTAATATAATAAAAGAAAGAATTTTTGTGGCGGCTCGTCGCAGGACGTTACACGCGCGTAAATAAGAAGGTTCCGGGGCTGATGAAGGACGAAAATAACGGTGTGATAATGACTGAATTCGTAGGCCTTAGAGCGAAAATGTATGCGCTTCGCGTAGACGGTAAAAAAGATACGAAAAAGGCGAAAGGTGTCAAGACCAACGTCATAGCCAGAACGATAACTTTCGACGACTACGCGCAGTGTTTGCATAGGGAGATCGAAATGGTTCGCAGACAATCGTGCATACGGTCTAAATTGCACAAAGTGTACACCATTTCGGAGTCTAAAATCGCTCTAAGTCCATACGACGACAAGCGATATATCGTACCCGATTCGACCGACACTCTGCCCTGGGGACATTATAATATACCGTTGTAAAATAGAAACTATTGTATTTATTGTAAAATATAAATTGTATTTATTGTACAATAGAAATTGTATTCCCGTGTATAGAAATTATTATAAATAGTGGAATTATTGCATAATATAAAATTGTTCGCAAATGTATAGAAATTATTATAAATAGCGAAATTATTGCATAAAAATTGTTCATACATGTATAGAAATTATAAATGGTAGAATTAATGTGTTAAAATAAAAAATTGTTCACACATTTACATATATGTATCATTGTATTTATTGAACCATGTATTATTATTATTTTTACAATACATTATTTTTATTTATCCATGAATTGTGTGATTTATCAAATCCCAACCACTTGACGTACACCTTATCCCCCTTCCTACGCAACACTTTTTCCACTAGATATACATCAGGATCGGTGACGCGTTGCAGCTCGTGTTCATAGAATCCTCCGGCAACAGGTTTTTCACAGGAATCGACCAGCAGATACGTCGCGGGATTAGTTGTCTGTACTTTGGCTATCTTGAACACCTCCGTTGTCCAATTCGGCGTATAGCCTTTATCGAATATGGTTTTAAATTTGCTCACGCGCACAAACTCACCCAATTTGAATCTCGCCGGAGCAGCGATTTTTATGTTGTTGTATACGGTGGCTAGCAGCTTATCGGCGATCGCAAGGGTGACATCGCAAGGACGCATTCCGATGGTCCTATGTTTTTGTGCGTTATACTCTGCGAGCAGACGCGGTAGCGAATCGGTCCATCTATAGGTTCCATTCAGCGTAAACAGTTTCCACATATTGTTCTTCAAAGTTCGATTGAAACGTTCTACGACGGAGGCCTTCATCACCGAATACGTCGAATAATGATTAATGTCATGCTTTGTCATGAGTTTCTGCACATCAGCGTTGTAAAATTCTTTTCCTTGATCGGTTTGTAAATTTTTAGGATAACGATCTCTAAATATCTTTGCAAACGCTTTAGTCACCTCAGCGCCACTTTTAGTCTTCAGCGGTAACGCCCATGCATACTTGCTCAACACATCGATGACGGTGAGTATGTAGTGGTGACCCTGGTTGAATCGCGAGTATGGGCGCATTTCTACAATGTCAGCTTGCCACAGATCGTCGTATCCACGCACTATGACGCGTCTCCGCGGGAAATGTCTTCGAGCTGGAGCGACCGTGGTTTTCTTCTTTACTCTTGGATTCCGATAACGATTGCATGTTTGATCACCGAGGTGTCTTTGACGCGAATGATGCGATAATTATCGTGTACGTGCATTATGTGCTCCCCGTCGGCCCGAGGAAATTCTGGATAAGTTCAACCGTCTCGCATGATTCTCCTTCGCAGCGCTGCTGCTGTGCGATAGAATTCAACGCTTGCGATATCTTTTGAACGCTGTTTTGCAACGTCAGCATATCTCTGTGAAACACAACCAGCTTCCTCTCTAATTCTTCCTGCTGCTCTCTCAAAAGTTTAATGCTCTTTTCCACGTACAGTTTATTGACTGCATCGGTGTCTGCTACCGGTTGAGCTACGCGTCGTATCTTGCGCGATTTTGCATCAAAGTCGGCACCGGTCACGCAAAGAGCGTTATCACGCATATAATTTCGAAGCAAACCGCTCCATTTGTAATAGTCCATTCTAGCTGCTCCACTCTTCTCGAGTGATACCCCAAATTTATTGATCGGCATCTCGATGCATACAGTGCACATCATCGGCGCGCGGTTTAATTTATAATGAGGCCCACCTCGCGGAGTTCCTCGATAATCGATAGAATTTCGGGATCGTGAGAGTTGTTACCCGCCTGACGCGACGCTTCCAGCAAACGCAATCGGTCCACCAGCTCGTTGGGATCGTCCCAGTGCACGTAATCGATCTTGTTATCGTTTACCACCATGGCTCGCGGTGCAGTTAGACCTTTCCCTGCTTTATTGGTTGATGCGCGAGGGAGTAGCGGTGCAATTACATGTTTGTACTTGTATCCCTTGTTGCTCAATATGGGCTTTTTAGCGATATGATCGCGTCTGTGGGCATTCGTCGCCAGCAGTATACTTTTGTATTTTTGTTTATCGGCATCTGTGTATGTGGTATCGTCGGGAATTCTCTTGAAAATCAGTTCGTAAAGACCGGGTGTTCCTCCATATCTTACACCATCTATGATTATATTGTCATCCTTGTCTATATCGAAAGCCTTATCCCCAAGCATCGTTCCGCTATTGCCGAAGTATACACCATACACATAGACGTATCCATTGACGTATCCTTATCACTACTTAGGATTGCGCTCATGTATTTTTGCCCCAGCGGACCGAAATGGTTGCGAAACGTTTCTTGTCCCTCGGATGTTTGGAGTTGTTGTCTAACAGATGTTGCCAACGACTCATTGGGACTAGTTTCGAAAACGTCATCACCAATGGTTGAGAGCGATTGTACAAGAGGAAATGTATTTATTGGTGTAGAAGAAACCGAGGAATCGTTTGACGTGACATTCTGTCGTTTCCGCTTCGATTGAACTGGTGTGGAGGTTACGAGTGAATATTCCGATGACGTGTGTGGTTTCCTCTTTGCCTTGCATTGTGTGTTCCTATTCGGATGAGTTTTTGTTTTAGGCGTTAATGTTTCATTCTCTTCGATGTTTGTGCTCATCAGCGACGATTTGTCAACTTCTGCCGTTGCGGTATTTTCCATAATATGTTTTAAGGGTTCGACAACAGGTTTAAAGTATCTCTCCAACGCGATATCTTCCTCCATCTTGCCAGTCTTCAAAGCCAGATATTTCTTGCGAATGGATTCGCTGGTTTTTGCAATTTCCTTCACTATTCTCTCGCGATCCTTAATCTCCAGACTATCGATATCAATCATCGTTGTATCGCAGATGTTGCTTTCCCACCGACGTGTCGACGACAATTGACAATCTCATGGTATTGCAAACTCGTTAAATCCCTTTCTATAACGTCCATTGGACATCGCGCTATCCTTGTCTATTACCGCGAAACCATACTCCCGTTGCCAACAATTACGACACAAAGCGCAGAAATCCTCGTAAGACATGTCGGTGTTTACGTGATCGTTGTACACATGTTTCAAGTTGGTACCATCCTGCTTAAACAGAATCAGCAGATTGGCATTGTCGCGTATAAGATGCTTGGGAATTTTTGCATACGTCTGACAGAGATAGAAGCAGTCGACGTTCGAGTGGCGCCCCATTGCAAAGTATTCCCTTATCGTATCTTGCTTGTCGCATGCCACGTCATCAAAGATAAAAATGGAATTCGGAAGCGATTCGCTCGGGGGGATGACGTCACTGTTATTCGAAAACGTAAAGTAGCCAATTTCATCTATCGGAGTCAATAAATTCTCCAAATACTGATATTTCGGCTGTTGCAACGACTTGGAGTACACGTACACGTTCTCGAAGCGGACGCCGTGAGGACTTTCCAACAAGCTCACCAGCACGTTGGTCTTTCCACAATTTGATGGACCGCAAATGAGGCAGCGGATAGTGTTTGGCAGCATGCTACTGTGTCTGCGCATTGTTTTCGGGGACATCAGCTGCGATTTATCGTCAAAATTTGTCACGCGTATCGCCACAGGTTGCCGTACGAATCGCATTCTGTCCGTGAACCGCGAAAATGATTTTGATACGTCGAAGCGGCGACGCGCCCTATTTATACGTCCGCGCCGAAGCAAAACAGCTCAGTATTCAAAATGCTTCTGGTCCTGTCGGATAATTTCGATATTCGAGATCTAACCTCTGAGCAGTTGAAATATATACCAAAGATTATTCTACTGCGAGAGTTTGGCAGACACATTGATCAGTTGTGGGACAGGCTCCCCGAGCATATAAAAGCCGATCCTGAGGTTCAGCAGCATCGTCGGTGTCTGGAGCATTATAATCGCCCTTGGCAGCGAACGCATATCGACGGTCCGGTACCATTGATTAAGAACTGTAGCGAATGTCGTCGACGAGAGTAAAGAAAGGTCGTGGTTTGTTAAATCGGGCGATAAACGCGCTACCTATCGAATTACATATCCCGGGATATCAGTTTTGCGGTCCAGGAACTCATCTGGCAAAACGATTGGCTAGAGGTGATCTAGGCATCAATCCGTTGGACGCAGCGTGTCGCGAACACGATATTGCATATTCGCGTAGCAACGACCTCGGCGAAAGGCACGCGGCAGATAAGGTACTCGCTGACAAAGCGCGAAAACGTATCGTTGCGCGAGACTCGACTCTGGGTGAAAGAGGTGCTGCTACGGCTGTTTGGGCGACTATGAAGGCCAAGACGAAAATCGGAATGGGAATGAAAACAAAAACATGCAAAAGGACTCCAAAGAAAGCACCGAAAAAACGGATTCTTCCAGTAGCAAAACGGGGTGGTATATTACCGCTTCTCCCGCTGCTAGGTGTCCTCGGATCGTTAGCTGGTGGAGCGGCGGGGATCGCCAAGGCGGTAAACGATAATAAGGCGGCGCAACATCAGCTGCACGAAATGCAACGCCATAATCGCTCCATGGAAGGTCGTGGACTTTATCTCGCGCCATACAAGCGCGGACAGGGAATATCGAAACGAAAAAAAAAAACGCCGAAAAGGAAATAAAAATGCCTGTCGGTGTAACTACCGATGCACAATTGGAGGAGTTGGCAAAACGTATGCGTATTCCATTCTTTAGAGGTGTTTTTATGCGCAATGCACTACCAGCCGGAGGAGTACATCGAAACGAGAGCGGTATCGTAAATTTGGACAATGTCGAGGGGTCGGGAACTCATTGGGTGGCATATGCGAAGAGAGGGTGTCGAGCTATATATTTCGACAGCTTCGGGAATCTTCGACCGCCTAGAGAATTGGTACAATATCTGGATAAAGATGCTGTGAAAATCGAATACAATCGAACGTCGTATCAGAAGTACAATCAGAGCAATTGTGGACAACTCTGTCTACGCTTTCTACAAACGATCGGCCACAAATTCAAGGATTGACTTCCCACCGCTATGATTCAGTACTAGTCGAGTCGTACAGCTCGGAATATGTCGTTAACATTCACTCTAACCGGCAAGAGTAGCACCCTCGCGGTGAGCTACTTTCCACCCATAGATTTGAGCGACGATGATTACGAACTTGGTTTAACAACCTTTGAAACTTATCATACAATACCGAACATCGACTGGAGCAGCGATAAATTCTACTTCACCTCAAACTATGGCATCAAAAACAGCAGTGTTGACACCACTCCTGAAACTATTAGGATTCCACACGGCTCCTATGAACTAGACGCCATTGCCAAGTATTTGAGGCAGCGATTACTCGAGCGGTATCCTAAAAATCTCGATGACTCTGATGATGACAACGATGTGTATCCTATAGTGTTGCGTCCCAACAACAACACCATGAAAAGCGAGCTGTACTGCTCGTTCATCGTAGATTTTACGAAGCGCAATAACATTGGATCGCTACTGGGATTCTCGACGAATCGGGTATTAGAACCTGGACAATGGCACGAATCGGACGATCCAATTAATATCATGAACGTGAACATTATTCGCATAGAATGTAGCGTGACCGCTGGCGCGTACAACAATGGGAAGCGAGTACATACGATACATGAATTTTCTCCGAGAGTTCCACCAGGATATAAGATATCGGAAACGCCCGCGCAGATCATTTACCTTCCGATCACCGCACGGGTCATTACGGATCTAACGATACGCGTTGTGGATCAAGACGGACGGTTGCTCGATTTTCGAGGTGAAGAGATTACCATCAGGCTGCACATGCGACGGCGGCGATAATACGTGTGGTGTGAACGAATGAGATGCTTGTGCTGAACGACTCCAAAAACCCGTTTCTTCCAAGTGAAATTGTTTACAACAACTACAACAGCTCTGATTACGTTAAAAAGAAGACACTCAGTGCTGTAAACATTGCATTTTTGAAATCATTGGGATTTATTGTACGCAAATAAGTTGAAAAATGGCTGACATTCTAAGCATTGGAGGGAAGCCGACGTTTGATGATCGCATCGTCAAACTCGAGACTCACACGTACAACCCATACGTCAACACGACATTTGGATACAGCGATGAGATAAGAATACCTATACAGCAGCAGGATTTATACACATTGCCGTGTGAAAGTTTCCTCTACGTGGAAGGGAAATTAAAGATAAATAAGCCAAATGATGCGTTAACTGTGATGTTGGGAAATAATTGCATGGCGTTCTTATTCGATGAGATTCGATACGAGCTGAATGGCGTGGAGATTGACCGCAACAGAAACGTCGGAATAACTAGCACGCTTAAAAACTATATATCGCTGACATCTGACGAAGACAAAAATATGGAGAATGCAGGATGGGGCTTGAAACGACGCAATGGACCAATATTGAAAAATCATTTTAATTTTTGCGTCCCACTCAAATATTTGCTGGGATTTTGCGAGGACTACAAACGCATGATTATTAATGCTCGTCACGAATTGATTTTAATACGATCACGCAACGATAACAATTCTCTAATAGGATCGCCGATGCTGGAACCAGAAATTGAATTACTTAAAGTGCAATGGCGGATGCCTCATGTGACGCTGAACGACGTTAATAAGCTATCGTTGCTACGTGCTTTGGAAAGTGGACAAAACCTGAACATTTGTTTTCACTCGTGGGATTTGTACGAGTATCCTCTCTTACAGAGCACGACCAAACATTCGTGGGCTGTGAAGGCAGCTGCGCAGCTGGAGAAGCCGCGATACATTATCTTTGCTCTACAGACTGCTCGAAAGAATGTGATGACCGAAGATGCTACTTGGTTCAACAACTGCAAATTGACCAATGTAAAACTTTTTCTCAACTCGGAATTTTACCCATACGATGATCTGAACTTGGACTTTGACAAGAATAAGCACGCCATCTTGTTTAACATGTATACGCAATTCCATAAATCGTATTATGGGCATAGTTGCAACGAGGCATTATTCACCGTGGCTGAATTTTTACAATTTGGCCCCCTCGTGGTGATTGATTGCTCGCGACAAAATGAGTCGATCAAGAATGGCACCGTGGACGTGCGCATAGAATTCGAGTGTAAAGAGAATGTACCTGCAAATACTACAGCCTACTGCCTGATTCTGCACGATCGGGTGGTTGAATACAATCCGCTGACAAACGTGGTGCGCAAAATCAATTAAATTGCCACGCTACTTGCTCGCCCTCTATTGTGTCAAATTCATACAAAATTTCATCGTGAACATCGAGATGCTTTACGAGAAAGACTGCATTCTCCCGTCTGTCTTGGAAGCGAACGGACCTCTAAACTGTACCGATGATGGCTGTACCAACGTTTGTCGACCTGCAAGGGTTCGTCGTTGATGGAAGATTTGTCGTCAAGGAAGTGGCGGTCCTACGAACTGGATTAATTCTCTCGCACTATATTTTTGGGAGTTCGATGCCTCAATATCTTCTTACGAAATCCGACAAATCAAGCATTCGGTGGCTGGTGGCAAAACATCATGGACTACGTTGGGACGATGGAGACGTTCCGTACAGTATGGCTAAACGGTTAATTACGAAAGCTGTATCTGATGCGATCGGTGAAGAAGATGAGGACACACCCCATATCGTATACGTTAAAGGGCTACAGAAACGCGACTGGCTTGCGGATTTCCTGGATGAAAATACGAGAGCGGACATGATCATCGAGACGCTGGACATTGACTACGAGGATATCAAATCTCTAAATAAGCTAAATGTAGTTAATACTCTGCGATGTGGCAGACACGCAAAGCACTGTGCCATGCAAAATGTATTTAAAATATTCAACTGGTGGTCTAAACGCCAGCGAAATGCTTAAATAAATATAATCAATTTTAATGCATAAATGTTTTTTCTTCACCCTCCCCAACCTCCTGCATGTACGCTAGATTAAGACGATAGTTGTAATTATTTAGAAGTGGTTCGCTACACGATCAAAAGCCGTTCGATATGCGATCAAAGCCGTTCAATACCCGTTCGGTACCCGTTCCAACCCGTTCGGTACCCGTTCAAAGCCGTTCGATACCCGTTCCAATCCGTTCGATACCCGTTCAAAGCCGTTCGATACCCGTTCAAAGCCGTTCGATACCCGTTCGATACCCGTTCCAACCCGTTCGATACCCGTTCGATACCCGATCAAAGCCGTTCAATACACGATCAAAGCCGTTCGATACACGTTCGATACCTGTTCCAATCCGTTCGATACCCGTTCAATACCCGTTCGATACCCGTTCGATACCCGTTCAATACATGATCAAAAGCTGTTTGATACACGTTCAGAGTGGTACGTTAGACGTTGAAAGTGGTACGTTAGATGCCCAATACACGTTCAGAGGGGTACGTTAGACGTCCAATACACGTTCAGAGTGGTATGATAGACGTTGAAAGTGGTACATTAGATGTCCAATACACGATCGCGCAATACGCTGCGACGTTAAATCGGAACGCTTTAGAATACATGCTACATATTAGTTCGGAAAAAAGAGTATTTCCGTTTGCTACATAATGGTTCGCTGGATCGTTGATTAAAAATTATTATTACTTCTCTGCGTTGGGAAAAAACATATCTGTTGATATGGAAAAGATTTTTCTGCTGACGCCGCATAATTCTTTCTACGATTCGCGCTGTCGCAGCGCCGTCTCCTTCCTTCTCCCCCAGATTTTAGCTTTAAAATATTGCTCTCTCTTTCCCTCCTCTGAATTTTAGCTTTAAAATAATGCTCTGTCTCTTTCGCTCCTCCGAAGACGCGGTTTGTAAAATGCCGATCTTTCCCGACATTGCCCGAAACATCATCCGATAATTATTATGCTTTGGTGTTTGGTATATGTACCATTCGTTAAAGACTAATGTCAGAGAGTGGGCGTTGGGGGAGTTGGTTAGGCGGCTGACTCGTACCGCGGAGGTCTTGGGTTCGAGCCCCGTCGTCCGAGATTCTGTTTTTTCACTTATATTAATATCATAAATTAATATTTCCTACCTTACCGACTGGTACCACGCTCCAGAGTAGCACCCCCACCACTCCGTCATCTCGGTGACGTCATCCGCCGCGCGACCCGCTTGCGTGAGACTTCACCTGCGGTTCCTCCTCGATATCGATTCGGCATCGATTCGGTATCGATATCTGTTCACGCGCTATACCCCCACCACTCCGTCATCTCGATGACGTCATCAGTCGCCGCGCTGCCGCCGCCCGCGAGGAATTTTCCGCTGGCTTTGAAACTCAAATTTGGATTTCAAGGTCGGGGGAGGGGTGGGGGAAATGGCCTTCAAACTCAAATTTGCGTTAGAATCCCCCTTGTTATACTACTTGTTATTGTACCCTAAAATCGGAAAGAGTTTATTTTCACACCTAATAATCACCAATAAATTAAATAAAACTCACCCTTTCTGGACATTCCTTTCCTTGCTTTCCTTCCCTTTTCGGAAACCTTGCCACTGTACCGATCCTGGTCATCGGCGTCCAGTGCTCAGCTGATCGCAGGGTCAATGTACCGAATATTCACTTCACTGCACGGCTACTAACACTGATCACTGAACCGATCCTGGTCATCGATGGACGAGCCCAGTGCACAGCTGGTTTCAGGTACACGACACCATCCAAGGTTAATGTGCCGAATATTCACTTCACTGCACGGCTACTAACACTGATCACTGAATTTATTTTTCACGGAACGTGTTGTTCCTACGTTATAAAAATTGGTGGCTGCGAAAGCGGCTGATTACTGTTAATTACTGGGACGAGATTACTACTAGTACCCGGCGAAAAGAAAACTCGTGGCAGACTGTCTCGGGCTGTGCAGTCCGCTGCTGTGACGATTGGTCGAGTCACCTATTTGGGCACACTTTTAAAGACGGGACACACGTATTTTGGTTATTGGCTGAAGTTGCCACATACATTGTCGCACCGCGCGACGAAGAGATCGAACGAAACACGAGATCGAGTGGGATAGAGCGATTTGACCAAGCGTAGCCTACGCTTTTGTTTTGACGATCGTCGGTCGGATCCGTATCTGATCGCTGCACAGCAGCGGACTGCACAGCCCGAGACAGTCTGCCACGAGTTTTCTTTTCGCCGGGTAATAGTAGTAATCGCGTCCCAGTAATTAACAGTAATCGGCCCCTTTCGCGGCCACCAATTTTTATAACGTAGGAACAACACGTACCGTGAAAAATAAATTCAGTGATCAGTGTTAGTAGCCGTGCAGTAAAGTGAATATTCGGCACATTAACCTTGGATGGTGTCGTGTACCTGAAACCAGCTGTGCACTGGGCTCGTCCATCGATGACCAGGATCGGTTCAGTGATCAGTGTTAGTAGCCGTGCAGTGAAGTGAATATTCGGTACATTGACCCTGCGATCAGCTGAGCACTGGACGCCGATGACCAGGATCGGTACAGTGGCAAGGTTTCCGAAAAGGGAAGGAAAGCAAGGAAAGGAATGTCCAGAAAGGGTGAGTTTTATTTAATTTATTGGTGATTATTAGGTGTGAAAATAAATTCTTTCCGATTTTAGGGTACAATAACAGTTCGATTTAAAAAATATGAAAACAACTCGATCATCGCAATAATTTCCATTATTGTTCATTACCTTTTGCCATTTTTCTGGCAGCTTCTGAATACTACCGCGATAGAAATTCCAGTCGGAAAGAATTTATTCATACACCTAATATTATTTTTTAAATTTAGTTGTGTTGGCCGTTCTTAAACTACGGATTTTTACCTCAATAACGAATTACGATCACTTGTCGTACATTTTCTGTTACGTTAGCTTTTCGTTTATGCCTTATTTAAAAACGAAATTTACGTACTTCTTGTCCTCTCACTTCAAATTATTCTTATTTAAGATTCTGCTTTAAAAAAAAAACGTGTAACGCGGTTTCCTTCGATGCATGCCGACTTGCTTGTTCGTACGTTCGTAGCACAAGCGCGGTCGCCTACCTCGTAGCCAACGCTACCGCGGGAACTCAGGCGGAAGGCGCGCGCTCTGATTGGTCGGGGTTTTTGGTTAATATCTCCTTAACGAAGCTTCGGACAATATTTTCGCCAAGGAAAAAGTTGTTTCAAATCACCCCCTGAGTAACCCCTTTCAAGGAAGTCCGACATTTTTGGGACACCCTGTAGATTCGGAGATATTTAAAAGTGGCGACTTAGCCCCGGTGGCGGCTTAGCCCCGGTCTCCCCTACATCTTTAATTACATACTTCTGTTAGATATTCTTGCATTCACAGAATTATTAGACAGTAAAGTTGTGGCAGCCCAATAAATTTTTACACTATTAAGATTCTCTAAAATACTTCCCTTTCTGTAATTGTTGATCACATGATGCTGCAATTACAGTATGTCTTCCTACATATGTTTAGGTACTAATTTAGTGCATTACCGATAAATTTTAGTGATTACTTTGCGAGATATAGCGAGTGGCGATATTAGGTACGGTCACCCTAATCATCATTATACCCATTATAAGCGGCAACAAATAAACATTTCATAAAAATTGAAAATTTCATAGAACTTGTATACTTTGGTGCCAATACGGAACCTGAAGAAAAAGTCAGAGAAAAAATCCTTTCAAACCCAGATTATGGACCACCTGGGCAACTTTTGACAACTACATCAATATTATATCTGAAAAAAATATATTTTAGTTCCACCCAAACGTACTGTCAGCGAGAGAATCACCTTGTATGTTCATACAATCATACTATTAGCCATAAAATAATACATTCATTATTTCAATTCCAGATGCACCAGGTATTGATGGAAGTGGGGGATAAAACGAGCGTGGAGGAACCGGAGAGGAAGGGGGAGGAAGCGAGGGAGGAAGAAGGAAGAATAGCGGAAGTTTTGCGGAAGGAATTGAACAAGGTAATTATATGCAATTGTTTGCGATTCGAGCAGTAGTTCCTCTCTCCACCGCTCTCATCTCACCGCAGCACCTCACGGGCAGCGGAGCACGACGGCAGATCTACAATCGATCACCGAATCAGATCTGGCCGCCAGTGCTATCACCCAATCGGACCACTCGTCCGCGCGATCACCCAATCAAAGCTCGCTTCCGCTTGGCGCGTCTTCCAGAAGCATCTGGAAGACACCAAGGCGGAAGCTAGCTTCGGGCCATTGTTCATTCTTGTTCGTAACGTACCTAGAATCGGACGCGACACGCTCAAGCTCTTTTATTCATTGTAAACGCTCACTTCTCAGCATTTTTCAACGCTCATCCTAAACTCAGCTCAACTCTAGCAACATAGCGCGATCTCATTCGCTAAACGAGCAATCGTTGCAAGATCTCACCGGCGGAGATTCGTCGGCCACCAAGCACGTGTCGGTGCGAGAATTCTCCACGCTCAACCGTGTTCGTTATCGTGCTCGCTCGCTCATCGTGTTCGTTATCGTCCGTGTTCGCTCATCCATCGCTCATCCATTGTGTTCAATAAATGACGTGTTACATTTTAATAATCACCGTGCTTTGAATTGACTGTTGCTTCACCAACCTAACCTCAATCCCGGCGCGCGAGTTACTTCTAATCGCGAACAGCAATACTAAATACACTATTCTTTTGTTCGTAATAATGTACCTCTGTTGGAGACGAATTGAACAATGTGCTATACGATAATATTTGATTTCATGTGAGATCTACGGTTTATCAATATTTCACAAGTTTCAATGAAACGAAATATCATCGTATATTATATCAATTTGCCTCACAAAGAACTGCAGTATTATGAATAAAATAATACAGCATTGCATTTATTGAAACTGACTTAACCGTATGTTATTCCGTTTGTGTCCGAATATTTTTGGGATCCATTATATGTATGGGTAGAAATAGAAAATTTAATTTTTATGTTACTGTTTCAGGTGAAAAGAGAGAGGCGTAAAATGAAATTCCGCAGTATTAAGGAGAGAAGCTGGGGAGGATGGCGCGGTAGGGGCCGAGGAGGAAGGCGCGGTGGAGGACCGGGAGGTTGGAGCGGTGGAGGGCCGGGAGGATGGAACGGTGGAGGCCAGGAACGAGGAAGTGAAAGTGGAGGGAATAATATTTTTATAAATTATTAAAAAAAAAAAAAAAAAAAAATTTATATTGTTTAATGTCATGGGTTTTATTTCTATGAAGCCAAAATTGATCCCTTTCTGAATACTGTGCTGCAATTACTGTGCCTTTTATTACGTACACTCATATTTAAGTTAAATTTTTCTGTAATAGAAATGAAATATCATAATAAGTCACTTAAAAGTTCACATTAGAGATGACCACTTTAATAAATTCTTCATGTTTACCGTACTTTTCTTTCAAAATATAACCGGAGGTGCGTTAGAGGTTAGGAATACTTAACACGCGCGGCAGTGTTTGCGACACAGTAACTAACGCAACGTGCGAAAACTAGTCCAGTTATTGTGCACAGTAAATGACGCTACTTCCCAATTCGTTTCAGTTACTGAATTTGTTGCAAATAAATACAGAAATTCAAGTAGATAATCGCTGTTTTGTTTTTCCGTAATCTTAATATGTTTTACTAATCAACAGACGCGGTCGCGTCTGGAAGCTAATTCCCCCCTTCCCCTCTACCCATAGGCACACTGAGCGACCACGTATCTATACACGAAAGATAGCGAAATTGACAGGTCGTCGGAGCTATTTTAGCCTTATTATCTTATTTTATGATATAATCCCGGTGTTTTTACATGATTAAGCGAATCATTTTTTTTTTTAACCCATATGTCGTTTTACTTAATGTATCAAGCTATTTGTCTAAAAGATATAAGATTTATTCTGAATTAATAGTTATAAAAATGATACTTTTAGGATTACGAGGTATGACGTCACGTTGTTCTCCTCCACTTGACGCCAGTAGGTGTCGCCTCGAAAGCATAATTTATAAATGTCATTTGGCTGTCATTCAATCATAACCTGCTAGTGTTAACATTTTTGAAATGTCACGATGGTAAAGAAGATTTACGGAACTCGGGATGCGACTAGCGACCCGAACTCAGCGTCGTTTTGTCTTTTTCGTAAAACCGCGAGTGACTGATTTCAAGTCGTTTGGATTTGTGGTAATGGGTAATATTTTTATTGAATATTGCTGATTGGGTACAATTTTCACCTCCACGGGGTTCTTTCCGTCAACCTTTTCCAGAAATCTTATAATGTCCCTCCTCTGCCCTACCCCCCTCAAATACATGAAAAAGGTATTTAAAAAAAAAGAGACAAAAAACAGTATTATTTATACTTCTACGTTAGATTTAGCTGTATGTATGAGCACTTAGTAATTTATATGAAAAAAGTGATGAAATCCTCCCCCCCCCCCCATAAACATGACTCATGTATGAAAGAAGCTAATTCCCTTTAATTCACGAAAAAAGTTCACATGCAAAGATTGTGAAATCATCTTTAATTCACGAAAAAAATTAAAAAAGTTGTCACGCAAAGATTGTGAAATCATCTTTGCTAATTCCAATTGTACCTTTAACCCTTTAATTCACGAAAAAAGTTCTCACGCAAAGATTGTGAAATCATCTTTGCTAATTCCAATTGTACCTTTAATTCACGAAAAAAATTAAAAAAGTTCTCACGCAAAGATTGTGAAATCAACTTTGATAATTCCAATTGTATTCTCGTTCTCCGCTCGAACACTGATTCCTCTGTCACTTTTTATACTTGACATTCCTTTATTGGCCACAAATCAATTCAGTGCTCAGATTTTCAGCTTCGGTTTTAAGGAATTAGCGGGCGTTGTATAAGAAAAAGCTATGAAGTCGACTGAAAAAAAATGTTTCATATTCTCCGCATCTCTCTTACAGCGTATTCGGACGGTCGCAATGGTGCGCACTGGGTGCGAATTTTCACCAATTGGAAGCGAAAAAGTTCGCATTCAGTGCGCACTAGTGCAGGTTGCCGAATGTGCTATTATTAATCTATTACCGACTTTGATTCGTTTAAATTAGTCTCTAGCAAGTTTTTATTATCTTCATACAACAATTTTAACAGTAGATGTCCCTCTTATAAAAGTTTTTGTGTCAACTGCAGGCCTCTCCTACTTCATAGCTTTTTCTTATACAACGCCCGCTAATTCCTTAAAACCGAAGCTGAAAATCTGAGCACTGAATTGATTTGTGGCCAATAAAGGAATGTCAAGTATAAAAAGTGACAGAGGAATCAGTGTTCGAGCGGAGAACGAGAATACAATTGGAATTATCAAAGTTGATTTCACAATCTTTGCGTGAGAACTTTTTTAATTTTTTTCGTGAATTAAAGGTACAATTGGAATTAGCAAAGATGATTTCACAATCTTTGCGTGAGAACTTTTTTCGTGAATTAAAGGGTTAAAGGTACAATTGGAATTAGCAAAGATGATTTCACAATCTTTGCGTGAGAACTTTTTTAATTTTTTTCGTGAATTAAAGATGATTTCACAATCTTTGCATGTGAACTTTTTTCGTGAATTAAAGGGAATTAGCTTCTTTCATACATGAGTCATGTTTATGGGGGTATAATTAACGTTGTGAATCTTACCTAGAACAATTTATTTTACTGAATATTGACATTCATTCGTTCAGTATTTTCTTAAGCTTTTTCATAAGTTTTACAGAAAATTTTGCGAATTCATTATCAAAAAAGTAAAATAATTTTTTTTAGTATTTTAAGAACTTCTGTGTGTTACATGTTTAATTTTAACAAATAAATAATTAACTGAATTTAAATAAAAAAATTAAATATCTTTTATTCGAGGAATATAAAGTTAATCATGCTTAATGATAAACTAGAGGTACAGTAATTGGGTACCCCACAGTAATTGGGTACTTTACCCTAACCTTAAACTAAAAGCAACGAGAGTTGGCACATATGTGTAATATTGAGGGTATTTTCCAGTACTACAGGTAACGATGGTTCATAACAATAAATACACAGTGACAAAAACCTTTTATAAATAAAGTACAAACTTACGTTTCCAAACACGAAAATGCACTTCCTTAATAAAATAATTTCAGGATAATAAATTACCTTGAAGCAATCGTAACTGAACGCGATCATCAAAGCGTCCTCTATTGCTGAAGTGAACGTTCCTCTTTTGTTTTTACATGTCTTTTAATCCTCCCCAGGATATATACGATTCATTTCACGCCAAACAGATTACTTTGCGCACTGGACGTCTAAGGTTTTTGTCTAATTAAGAAACCAATACACTTCTCGGAAACCAAAAGAGTTAAACAATTTCTTCGAACGGTACAGCGCGGTACAAGTCTAGTACAAACTAGTACAACCAAGCGTTTTTAATTTTTCAGAATTTTTTTTTTCAGTAGTAAGAATCGACACTTTGCATATTCCGATTTTTCTCGAAAACGGTTCAGAATTTTTAAACGCTCACAACGGTACAACGCGGTACAAACCTAGTACAAACTAGTACAACCAAGAGTTTTTAATTTTTCAGATTTTTTTTCAGTAGTACGAATCTACACTGTGGATATTCCGATTTTTCTCGGCAACCAAAAGAGTTAAACAATTCCTTCAAACGGTACAACGCGGTACAAGTCTAGTACAAACTAGTACAACCAAGCGTTTTTAAATTTTCAGATTTTTTTTCAGTAGTGCGAATCTACACTTTGGATATTCCGATTTTTCTCGGAAACCAAAAGAGTTAAACAATTTTTTCGAACGGTACAATGTTCAGTACAACTAGTACAATCCAGTACAATCGCGAAAAACGATGTTTTAAAAAAATGCGGGGCTAGCCCCTTTTTTACTTTTCTAATTTTCTCGAAAACGGTTTCGAATTTTTTAAAGCTCTCAACGGTACAACGCGGTACAAACCTAGTACAAACTAGTACAACCAAGAAATTTTATGTTTTCAAAAAAAGGGGGGCTAACTTCACACAGGTTTTCTATTGTACAAATGGAACATGGGTTTTAATGCACATACGAATAGAAAAATACTAAATAAGTAAAAAATTATGTTATAGTCCTCAAAATATGAAATATTTCATTGAAATTTTCAGAAACACGCCACTCCTTACGCTTAGCGCGCGGTTACTTCTATTTCAAAACTTCGCATGCGATGTCCCACGTCTCTCCGACGTTCAATCGATCTCAAATTTTGCACAAATTATTTTTTCATGAAATGGAACAAAGTTAGGGGGCGGCGTGCAAAAAATTTTATGGTCGAAAAATAAGGACCACCCTAATGAATATAGGTTGTTCGAGAAGACACGTGAATAAGGAGTAGGATAGAGGTGTGAGAGGCGAATGTTTAGGTTTATGTCCGGGCAATTGATAGCGGTGCAGATGAGATGGTATGGTTCGCGGTTCCAGAAATTGGTCTCCGAGGACTGATTAGTAGAGAGGAAGGGATGGCATGGATAAATAATCAAAGAAATGCACGCGTGACAGAATTAGTTAGTCAAGAGTGGCAGAGAGTTAGAAACGAGCAGTTAAGTAAAAAAAGAAAAAGTTAAGTAAAAATGCGAGTTGAATATTACATTAAGTATAAACCAGTAGAGTAATAATCATACTTGTTAAATATAATAGAAACCTGTCGGGAATCCAACATAAAGATCTGTCAGGAATCCAACTGTAGAAATATCGTAATACCACAACGTCGCGTTGTTAACCGACCGTCGCGACACCTGAGCGAACCGCGCGATACATGCGACAGGTAATAAGTATACGACCGTTATAGAGTGAAGTCGAACATAACCATGTGACCGTCTCCGGTTTGCGAGACGGTTACCGATGGGGCGGAGAAGAAGTTAGATGCCGACTCAGTCGGTAAGGCCGGGTTCGACGAAAAATCAAGAGCGTGGTAAACAATTAACAAATGTTTATTGGTTGTCAGATGGTTACAGTTTCTTGACGCGTGTCGTTCGCGGTCACGGCTACGAGTCTCGTTAGTTCGCGGCGGCGGCGCTGTCGACGAGCTGGAGGATAAGGATGCGGAGCGGTGTAACGTTCTACCCTGGACGGCCTACAAGGCGCGTCCGTACGCGAGTCGTATAGCGGAATTCCAATGTGCAATAAGGCTCTGGCCTATAGGGCGCGGAGACACCTCACTGGCGGAGGAAGGGCGCAAGATTTCTCTCGGCCTATTTCGGAAGAGAGGTTGGTAATCGGCACAGCGTGACGATGGTCAACGCGTGCACACCTCACGGATACAAAAGAAGCGTCTTGGGTGTATGGTCCGGCAGCGTGAACCACTAATACATACGGTACAAGAGCTGTCAATCTAGCTCGCCGCGGCCTTTATATTGGAAGGCCGTGAATCTTCGCTCGCGAGACAGGTCGCGGTTTCGCGGCCGCCTAGCGGCCGCGGCACGAACTCGGCTTATCGGTTTGACGCCGTACGCTCGCGCGGCGCGTGACGTGACTTCGTCACAACCACGTGTACCGTTTACTTTACATATATGTATATATCTATAGTATAGCGAAAGGTATCCTGCAGTCTAAATTACTAAAGGTTATGGGCTCAGGTACGAAAGGAGAAATAAGTGTGATAGTAAAGTAATAACTTGTACCAAAAATGAATAGTAGTATACAACACATCGAAAAATTAATCGATGGAAACTATGAGACCTGGAAATTACAAATGAGGAGCGTGCTCGTCTATAACGATCTGTGGGGATACACGAGTGGAAAGATCGTAAAACTTGAGACGGAGGCAGACGCACTGAGTTGGACAGCCAAAGATGAAAAGGCGCTCGCTCCCATTGTATTGTGTGTGTCAAAGGCAGAACTAGGACACATACGGAAAGCTAAAACATCCAAGCAAGCATGAGATGAATTCGCCAGAATTCATTGCTCTAAAGGTCCAGTAAGAGAGGCGGTTCTGTATAGACAATTATATAATCTGAGGAAAAATCCTTCGGAACCAATGGCGCAATATATAAATAACTTCCAAGAAAAGGTCAACTCGCTGGAAGACGCGGGAATTGAAATTCCACCCGAATTACAATCAATTCTGTTATTGATCAGTCTGCCCGATAATTACGAAAATTTTTGCGTGGCACTTGAGTCGAGGGATCAAATTCCTACAGTTGATTTCATTAAAGGTAAACTAATGGAAGAAGAGGCGAGGCGGCAAGCGAGTGTAACGTTCTCAAACGAGACACTGCCGTTAGTTACAGGTGATTCAACAAGTAGAGCGGTTTACCTGTGAAATTATGGGATTGGTTCGGGTGGCGTGCGATTAAGAAATGAGTTTGACGAAACGAGAGTCCTTCTTTAACAATAATTAACTAATAGTTTATTCAAGAGAAGGCTTTTGACACTAGGTCGTAATAGAACATATAATACGACGCTGACAATGAGTCGTATAAACTTTGACGATAAATTATTTGAACATAAGATAATTATGTAACGACGTACAAGTCGGTAATAAAAAATACCTTTTGATTTCGGTTTCTACGCTTAGTCGGTAATAAAGGATATCCCTTTGGTTTCGGTTTCTACCCTAAGTCGGTAATTCAATATACAGGGTGTAAACGGTATACGTAGCGATATTTTAGGGGGTGGAAGGGGAGGTCCAATGGAACATAAAAGTCCTATGATATAGTGTCTGATCTGTTTCCATTTTACAGTAATAATGCCTTAAAGTTTGCACCATGCGTTTGAAACGGATAGTATCTCGCGCATATTGGTGAGAATAACACATTGAAATAGGGTGTGACCTTTGACCTTTCATGTAATTCCTAAAGTGGTGTGTTTTTCGGAAGGAAAAACTCTTAAGGGGGTAGACACGTCACGTGACCTGGCCGATTCGGCAGGTCGGTATTACAGCAGATTTTTCTGCACAGAAATGGTAATACCGATAGATCGACGACTGCCCGGTGAACGCGAGAGGGAACTGTTTGCTATTTCCGTATTCTATTCTGAATAAGGAAATAAATTCTTTGCTGTTGCGTTGTACTTGTAAATATTTAATCGAAAGTTCTGCTGGTAGAGCAAACGTAGACAATTCATTGTACATTTTAATTACTTAAAATGTACTTATGCTACATATAATATATTACGTTGGCCGTAAGGAGTTATAAGGGAAAAGAAAAAACAGATGAGCGGATATCCCCAGAAAACGAAGTTTATTATGTTAGGTTAGACATTTTTTATTAGCAAAACGCTGAAGCAAAACATGAAAGTTATACACTTATTATAAGATAATTAGACGTCCCATGCAGAAAGCAGTTATTGAACAAACATTATATATAAAATTGAGTTGGTGCAATAGTGACTTTAGATTGCAATTGCTTATTCGATGGTTTTTCATATGCGCTAATGCACTCGCCAGTGGTATTGCGATGTTGTCATCGATTATACAGAAACAGAATTTGTTTATTTTTCATCGCATCAATATGAAAGTGACATCAATGGATTCCTCGCATTCTCCCGATTAAATTGACAGAAAATGATTTAAATCTGACTATTTTTAACGAAATAGGCTTTCAATTCTGCAAACAAATATTTCACGTAATTTCCTTAATTATGATCCGAGTTATATCATTTTTAGGGCCAATTTGATCGAGAAAGCATAAGGAATTGATTAACGCCACTTTCGTAAAGATCGGATTAGAAATTGCAAAAATTCAGATTCATCAGTGCTTAGTGCGCAACATTGTATGGCCCCGCTGGTTTCGAGCGTCGAAGCCGATGAAACTCAGCGAGACACATGATTGCTGGCGAGCATCGCGTTTGACGACTCTGGCTAAAGAATCACCATGTACAAATGCTAAGAAACGATAGTGTGAAGTGGCGGCGCGTTTCAATTGCACATTGGCAATACCGTAGATTCTAGGGCCTATAATATTAGCTCCGCGTTACGATGTTCTTAATCAGAGTACTGCATTAATGAATTAAAATATAAATGAATTGGTATATTAGTTAAAATTAATGAACTGTGCATGATTTTAATTACGCCTAATTTAATAGCACTTGCAAACTGAATTACTAATTGTAATTAAAAGAATACTTTTAATCGTGCAACATGAAGCCACGCACACAAATGGTTGCGCGTATCGTCAAGAGCATCAGAAAGTACAGTCTTCCAATGGTTGAGAAGCCTGTGGGCTCAGATTATCGGGAAAGACCTACCCACCCCACTGTTTTGCTTGGTCTGCGAGGACCTTCGGGCCCTAGTAGACCGCCCGTTGACAGTCGAGAGCAATAAAACCGACGAGCTAGATAAAATACCCAGTACAGAAAAATAAAATGTTCATGTTTTTGATAAGTGTTGATGAAAGTATTACCGATGAATTTTTTAGGATTTCCCGATGAAAATGATATCAAACATATATGGTATGGTAGCTATATATATATATATAGGAATACCGGGAATCGGGCAACGCGCGACGTTGTCGATGCCGATTGCTGCGTTCGCCTTTGTTTTGGCAACGTGTCGGCAGCAGCCGAGGCGACACGCAGTCTTGTGTGGATAGCAGTCCTTAGAGGTCACGAGCGCTCGCTTTATTCTGAATATCTGTAAATACATAGTGTTAGCCTACGAGCTTCTTTATTTCACGCCCCACCTTAGTCTACTACAGCTTCAGAAGTGGGATAAAGAACAAGTTTTTGTTCACAAGTATTGTGTAGTTTGTGGATACGTGTGCGAAAAGAAAAATCATGACGGCACTAAGCAGTATTCCAGCCATTAGCGAGAATTTGACGAAAGCGTCGGTGGCATCGATTCGCACGCTATACAAATTTATCGCAGAAGAAGAAGGCGATCGAACTAATCGGAAGAAAGTACGTAGTTTTACGGTAATTCAAATTTGCGGAAGGATCACCAGAATGGGATGCAAAGATTGCGTGGGCAGTGGCATCACTTGAACTGGGTGATCTGATAGTTATTTGCAACATCCTGAATTTAGATTATAGTGGACAAAGTAGGGAGATAGCTCTTCGTATATGTCGACACTTGGCGGATACGAATCTATTAGAGGCGACCAACGCACATGCGGGCACTGAAACGGAAGAATCGGAAGACGAAGAATTGGATGCGACGATTCGACAATTGCAGGTGGGTGCAAGTGATCCGACGGCGACGTCCACCGCAACCGTATCGCGTACTGGTAATTTGGCTACTCAAGGCAAGGCGACCGATCGCAAAACGCCGAAATTTACGCTGCATTTTCGAGACATTGAGGATTCAATCCGGCAATTTAATGGATCAGATGGATATCCAGTGGAAAGATGGATCAAAGATTTTGAAGGGAACGCTGAATTGCTTGGCTGGACAGATCTGCAGACATTACTATTTGCAAAGAGGTGTTTAACGGGTTTGGCAAAGTTGTTTATGCAGGGCGAGCAAGGTATTGCGACGTGGAAAAAGCTGAAATCCCTCCTTTTGGATGAATTTTCGACGAAGATCAATAGTGCGGAGTTGCATGAATTGTTGCGTAGTCAAAAAATGCAACGCGAGTAATCAGTGCACGCGTATTTTTTAGTCATGAAGGAAATCGCAGCACGAGGTCAAATTGAAGCGGAGGCACTAATTCAGTACATTGTCGACGGTATTCCAGACGAACCAAGTCGGAAGGCTCAACTATACGAGGCGAAGCAGTTAAGTCAACTCAAGGATAAATGGAAAATTTACGAGCGAATACGTAATTTAAATCGTCCACCCACGAAGAAAGTGACCCCGGCGAATTCAGAAAATCCGAGTAAACCGGCAAACAAGACACATTTTTCGCAAGGAGAGAGCAGGCCACACAACAGATGTTTCAACTGCGATGAAACAGGACATTGGACTGCTGCGTGTCCGAAACCGAAGAGAGACAGAGGATCGTGCTACATCTGCGGAGCGACGGATCACAGAAGGCGGTTTTGTCCACAACGGTCTACGACAACGAAGGAGAGTTTATCATCAACGAAGGAGAAGACTTCAAAACCAACGACGAATGCGGCAGCGGCAAGGACGACGCACTTGGTGCAATTCAACACGAGTGTCGTACCCTGTTACACCGTCAACGCAATGTTGGGCGAAGTAGGTAATGTAAACGCCGTTTTAGACACGGGAAGCCCCGTATCATTTTTAAACAGATCACTGATTACATCAGACGTAGTTATAAGACCGCATAATGATGCTGTAGGGTTCGAGGGAGTGAATCGCAGTAAAATCAATATATTAGGGCGTTTGGAACGGAAAATGTTAGTAGCCGATTGTGAAATCGAAATTGATTTTTATGTAGTTCCGAAGGAGACCATGAGCTGTACTTGTTTATTAGGTCGAGACTTTATTACGAATGATAATATAGAAATAACTTTAGGAAAAACAGTGCAGATTCGCCGTAAACTCGGAACAAAAGACGACGATTATCCGATGTCGGAAATTTTGAAAATTGATGTAGTTGAAAAGAATACTACGGGCAGTACACCGGCAAATATTAAAGTTGACGAAAAGGTAGACTGGGAATCGCGAAGCAAAATCCAGCATATTATCGATGAATATTATGTGAAACCGGAAAGACCCGAATCGCCAGTAACAAAATTAGAGATGGAGTTAGTACTCAAACAAAATCATCAACCGTTTTACTATAACCCAAGAAGATTATCGTATAGCGAGAAAATCGCGGTTGAGGCGATTATTAAGGATTTATTGGATAGGGGAATTATTCGCCCAAGTACGTCCCAATATGGTAGTCCAATCGTACTTGTCAAGAAAAAATCAGGTGAGATTAGAATGGCTATTGATTCTCGCGACCTTAATAAGCTAACTTTGCGAGATCATTTTCCAATTCCTAGAATAGACGATCAAATCGATCAATTGCGAGATAAGGCATATTTCACACGATTGGATTTGAAAGACGCATTTCACCACGTTCGGATGAAGGAAACTTCAATTCAGTATACCGCTTTTAATACATTTATGGGACAATGCGAATACCTCCGTATGCCATTTGGCTTATCAAACGGTCCTTCATTTTTCATGCGCTTTATTAACCCGCCGGCAGGCGCGCGTGTGTACTCAGTACACGGAGGTCAGTTTTTGGCTGAAAAAACCGTTTTACCGTGATGTATTGTACCCAGCACCCCTATGTATTCTTCCAGCGAACATTTCTGCATAATTCTACGTACTAGTCAGGTTCAAATTCGGATTGAAAGTGTCTCTAATTGAATGAAAACGAAAGTATGCCGCGTATCCTGCCGGTGAGCGCGCCCGGGTACTCATGTTTCCCAGGTGTACGCCTCCGATTGTTCTGGTTTTTGGAGATGTTTTAGAGGACCGAAAAATAAGATATACGTGTTTTTTTATTTTGACGCGTTTTCATGTTTAGGGGGTGAAACCACCCCTCAATGGTATTCAGGTGTTCGTCTCCGGTTGGTCTGGTATTTGGATATGTTTTTGAGGACCGAAAAATAAGAAATGCCTGTCTTTCTATTTTAGCCCATTTGCATGTTTAGGGGGCGAAACAACTGCTCATAGTTCATTTAGACGTACAAAGTTGTGATAGAATAAAACGTTATATGAATTTGATTTTGCGTCATAACTTGCTTTATGGATGATGTTCTTGTCGCCAGTGACCGTTATTAGGGGGTAAACTACCCAGGAGGTGGTTCACCCCTCATTGTAAGTAGCGATGGGAAGCCATAAAACCACTAATGTGTCATCCTAAAATAAACTACGTCTAAGGTTTTTTTTTAAGAATTTTATGAATTTTTTTTACTGGTTTCAAGTCTCTAAAATGCGCAGTTAACCGATTACGGCTAGTTTAGGGGTAGTTTCACCCCCTAAACATGAAAATGGGCCAAAATAGAAAGACAGGCATTTCTTATTTTTCGGTCTTCTAAAACATATCCAAAAACCAAAGCAATCGGAGACGAACACCTGACAATCTTATAAAATTGAGGGGTGGTTTCACCCCCTAAGTATGAAAATAGGCCGCTATAAAAAAACACGTATATCTTATTCTTCTGTCCCCTAAAACATATCCTAAAACCAGAACAATCAGAGATGCACACCTGAAAATCTTTGAGGGGTGATTTCACCCCCTAAACATGCAAACATGCCGAAATAAAAAAACACGTATATCTTATTCTTCTGTCCCCTAAAACATATCCAAAAACCAGAACAATCGGAGACGCACACCTGAAAACCTTTGAGGGGTGGTTTCACCCCCTAAATATGCAAACAGGCCGAAATAAAAAAACACGTATATCTTATTCTTCTGTCCCCTAAAACATATCCAGAAACCAGAACAATCGGAGACGAACACCTGAAAACTTTTGAGGGGTGGTTTCATCCCCTAAAGATGCCAAAAGGCCGAAATAAAAAAATACTTATATCTTATTTTTCGGTCCTCTAAAACATATCCAAAAACCAGAACAATCGGAGACGAACACCTGAATACCATTGAGGGGTGGTTTCACCCCCTAAATATGCAAACAGGCCGAAATAAAAAAACACGTATTCTTATTCTTCTGTCCCCTAAAACATATCCAGAAACCAGAACAATCGGAGACGAACACCTGAAAACTTTTGAGGGGTGGTTTCATCCCCTAAAGATGCCAAAAGGCCGAAATAAAAAAATACTTATATCTTATTTTTCGGTCCTCTAAAACATATCCAAAAACCAGAACAATCGGAGACGAACACCTGAATACCATTGAGGGGTGGTTTCACCCCCTAAATATGCAAACAGGCCGAAATAAAAAAACACGTATTCTTATTCTTCTGTCCCCTAAAACATATCCAGAAACCAGAACAATCGGAGACGAACACCTGAAAACTTTTGAGGGGTGGTTTCATCCCCTAAAGATGCCAAAAGGCCGAAATAAAAAAATACTTATATCTTATTTTTCGGTCCTCTAAAACATATCCAAAAACCAGAACAATCGGAGACGAACACCTGAATACCATTGAGGGGTGGTTTCACCCCCTAAACATGCAAACGGGCCAAAATAAGGAAACACGTATATCTTATTCTTCTGTCCTCTAAAACATATCCAAAAACCAGAACAATCGGAGACGAACACCTGAATACCATTGAGGGGTGGTTTCACCCCCTAAACATGCAAACAGGCCAAAATAAAGAAACACGTATATCTTATTCTTCTGTCCTCTAAAACATATCCAAAAACCAGAACAATCGGAGACGAACACCTGAAAACCTTTGAGGGGTGGTTTCACCCCCTAAAGATGCAAACAGGCCGAAATAAAAAAACACGTATATCTTATTTTTCTGTCCCCTAAAACATATCCAAAAACCAGAACAATCGGAGGCGTGCACCTGAGAAACTTGAGTACACGGGCGCGCTCACCGGCAGGATACACGGCATACTTTGGTTTTCATTCAAGTAGAGACACTTTCAAACCGAATTTGAACCTGACAAGTACGTAGAATTATGCAGAAATGTCCGCTGGAAGAAAACATAGGGGTGCTGAGTACAATACATCAGGGTAAAACGGTTTTTCAGCCAAAACAAACTCCCGTGTACGGAGTACACGACGCGCCCGCTCGTGTAAAACTTTTAGGCGCGCCCGCCGGCGGGTTAATACCGCTTTCCGAAAACTATTGGATGAACAGAAAGTATTAATTTACTTGGACGATATATTGATAGCCACGAAAACGATTAATGAAAATATAGAGATACTCAGGGAAGTTATGGATATCGTGGTAAAAAACTGTTTAGAGTTGAGGTTGGAAAAATGCGCCTTTCTATTAAGCGAAATCATTTATTTAGGTTACTGTATAGATTCTTTAGGTATTAGGCCAAATAAAGACAACGTGCAAGCTGTGCGCGATTATCCGATACCGAGGAATTATCGAGAATTGCAAAGCTTCTTAGGATTAGTATCGTACTTTCGGAAATTTATAAAAAATTTTGCGTTAAGAGCGAAACCATTGTACGATTTATTAAAGTCGAAAGTCGTTTTCCAATGGGATGACGAAGTTTTAAAGTGTTTTGAAAATTTAAAGGAATCTTTAATATCAGAACCAGTATTAGCAATTTATTCTCCATTGGTGGAAACAGAATTGCATTGTGACGCAAGTATTCATGGTTTTGGATCAGTATTATTACAAAAGCAAGCGGATGGAAAATTTCATCCTCTATGTTATTTTAGTAAAAGAACAACACAAGCTGAAACAAGATACCATAGTTTTGAACTAGAAGCACTAGCAATAGTTTATTCCTTAGAACGTTTCCGGATATATTTGCAAGACATACCTTTTAAAATCGTTACTGATTGTCAAAGTTTGAAATTAACCTTAGAACGCAAAGAAATAAATCCGCGAATCTTACGATGGTCACTAGTTTTACGAAACTATCAATATACGCTGGAACACAGGTCGGGAGACAAGATGATGCATGCTGATGCATTAAGCCGCGAATTTAGTGTACTTGTGATTACAGAAAATACTTTCGAACGTAATTTAGCAGTTTTACAAGGTCAAGACACGCAAATTAAGAAATTGCATGAAGAGTTACTGTTCAGGAAATGCTGCATCTTAACGCCATCTCCCAGGCGTATCGCTAATTAGATAATGGCACCGGTCCGCTGACTCATGTGGAGCGCCGAAAACGGCCCCTTCCATCGCCTTACAACCGAGGGAAGGGGGACTGCTTCTGCCTTCCAGGAAATCGGGCCGATTTCCTGGATCTCTGTCTGTAAACGACACTTGTCGACGAGCCGTCTACAAAGTCACGTTGTTTAGATCTCTTTGCTTTATTGGATTCGGGCCGAATCCACGCGCTTTGTCAGTCCGCTGGTTTCGCGTTGTAAAGGGCATCGGGCCGAGCCCAAGTGCATCGCGCTACTTATTCGCAAAACCCTACCGCGTAGGAGAACTACTTATATTTCGCTTTGCTTACGGAATCGGGCCGATTCCGCGGGCTTCGACTGCTCAACTAGATTAAGCCTACGGCGTAGGAAAGCTAGTGTTTGTCTCTTTGTAAACTTGTGCGTGCGTTCAGCTTTATTGTGACAATTGTAAATAGTGACTTAAGTATTAAACTAGTGCTTAGACGTTGGGGTCACAAATTTATAGAAGCCCTCTCGCGAGTTCCCAGTTCCTTTGACGCGCGCTCAGTTGCTTCGCTAAACATTTTGGTCCTTCGAGCCGGAGCAGCGCCGTTGGAATCTGCGATTTCTGGAACGTTCGGGAATCTTCGAGAGTGTTGTGCGTAACCGTCGCGTGTGACCTGTAGGACAACAATGAGTCATCTCATAACGGGTCAACGTGACCTCAGCGGTCGAATCGCACGCGCGTTCGACAATCTAAAGTAATTAGGCGCTAACAATTGGACAAAGGCGAACGTATCTCCTCGCTTGGGTGCCCTGCGCAAAATTGGGCCAAGTTTGAGGCGCAACACGAAAATTTGATCGCCATGTCCGCCGATCCTGACCTAGCAGGCGAACCGTATTCGAAGGAAGATCAGCCATCGGCGATGGAGGAGATTTTCTGGAACAGGAGGCCCTGCTGGTGGAGAAGGTGGAGGAGCGCACACATTTGGAGCAGGTCGCGAAGCAGCATGGAAAGTGCTGGAAGATCGGTATGCTAACCAGCGGTTGGCGGTCAAAGCGTTAATGGCGGCCATCTTTAATTTGCCCATGCTTACCCGAGAGTCAGGGCCTGACTAACGGGTTTACTACACCTTGTGCGACTTCGTCACGGCTCTCGCTACCCTCAAGAGGCCCTACGACACCACCGGCGATTGGCTCGTTCACGCGGTGGCTGAGCGGCTGGATCCCCAATCTCGGCGAGAATGGGAGACCCACATCGCACGGACAAAACTCCTCCGACTTTCATCGAGATGAAGGACTTCTTAGAAGGGAGGGTCAACACCGTCGAGGCACTGGAGGAGAGCAGCAAGGGCCCGGGCGGACGTCTTCATCGGACCACCGCTTAATCGGCAACGCTTTGCTGGCCGCTCCTGATCGCCGCTCTACGACATCCCGCGGTCGCGTCGACTGCTTGCTGATGTCGAGGCTACCGCAATGCTGGCGCAGCTGACCTAAGGAAAATTTGCTATCCCTATAGGCTCGCTGCAAAGGGAGCACGGCCAAACGAGCGGGACTCGGTTTACGCTATTAATCGTCTCGAGTAGAATTTAAGCGTTTGTTTGTATATATTTTCTCTTGCTTGTTTAGATTAACATGGAACGATTGCTACTACCCGTGCGTTTGCTGCCGGGAGTTCAATGGAATGTTGCTGCTCGCGTGTGTTTGCTACCGCGAGAAGAACTGCGTCAACGCTGCGGCGTTGAACGACGCCTCCACATGAGCCCAGCGGCGCCGTTGCCGCGCGATCGGTCTACGCCATAACGACCATCTTAGAAACTATTCATCGGGCCGATGAATGGGGGGAGAATGTTCAGGAAATGCTGCATCTTAACGCCATCTCCCAGGCGTATCGCTAATTAGATAATGGCACCGGTCCGCTGACTCATGTGGAGCGCCGAAAACGGCCCCTTCCATCGCCTTACAACCGAGGGAAGGGGGACTGCTTCTGCCTTCCAGGAAATCGGGCCGATTTCCTGGATCTCTGTCTGTAAACGACACTTGTCGACGAGCCGTCTACAAAGTCACGTTGTTTAGATCTCTTTGCTTTATTGGATTCGGGCCGAATCCACGCGCTTTGTCAGTCCGCTGGTTTCGCGTTGTAAAGGGCATCGGGCCGAGCCCAAGTGCATCGCGCTACTTATTCGCAAAACCCTACCGCGTAGGAGAACTACTTATATTTCGCTTTGCTTACGGAATCGGGCCGATTCCGCGGGCTTCGACTGCTCAACTAGATTAAGCCTACGGCGTAGGAAAGCTAGTGTTTGTCTCTTTGTAAACTTGTGCGTGCGTTCAGCTTTATTGTGACAATTGTAAATAGTGACTTAAGTATTAAACTAGTGCTTAGACGTTGGGGTCACAAATTTATAGAAGCCCTCTCGCGAGTTCCCAGTTCCTTTGACGCGCGCTCAGTTGCTTCGCTAAACAGTTACAGAATAATGAAAATAAATTTTTTGAGTTGAATAACGGAATAGTTTATCGGAAAATGAACAACAAATTACTATTTTATGTCCCTTCGTCTATGGAAGATAACGTAATTCGTACAAACCATGAAGAAATTGGTCATCAAGGAATAAATAAAACATTAGAATATATATCCCGAGTTTATTGGTTTCCGCAAAAGAAACAAAAGGTAAAAAAGTTTAATGAAGTATAATGAACTGTATAAAGTGTATTACCTATTCCACTATTGCGAACAGAGTCGAGGGAAACTTACAATGTCCGGATAAAGGATCCGTGCCATTTTATTGTTTGCACATCGATCATTATGGTCCGTTAGAGCGTACAAGAAATCGTTATAAATATATTTTTGAAATAATAGATGCGTATACAAAATTCGTGAAGTTTTACCCAACAATTAGTACAAATTCTGAGGAAGCAATTCGACATTTGAAAACTTATTTTGGAATCTATAGCAAGCCGCGAAAACTAGTTTCTGACAGAGGTAGTGCATTTACGTCGAACAAATTTAAAGATTTTGTAGTTGAAAATGGAATCCAACACATATTAATTGCGACGGCAACCCCACATGCCAACGGGCAAATAGAAAGAATCAATCGATCCCTTACACCGATGTTAGCGAAAATAAGTCAAACTACAGGTACATGGAACCAAGTATTAGAAGATGTTGAATATGCGTTAAATAACAGTGTAAATCGCGCTATAGGAGATACTCCAAGTAGATTATTGTTCGGTATAAATCAACTAGGAAAAATTAATGACGACTTACGCGTAATTTTAGAAGAACAAATCACAGACTATCGAGAGTTAAGTGCGATTAGACAAAATGCAGTGGCAAAAATACATGCTACCAATGACTACAACAAAAAGTATTATGACAAAAGACACAAAACCCCAACGCAGTATGCAGTAGGAGACTATATTGTAGTAAAGAATGTGGATGTGACACCCGGAGTGAATAAAAAATTATTACCTAAGTTTAGAGGACCATATGAAGTTGTGAAAGTATTAGACAAAAACCGTTATGTAATACGTGACCCAGAAGGACATCAATTAACCCAACTACCCTTTGAAGGTATTTGTTCACCCGAAAATATGAGATTATGGTCTAAACTGAATTCAGTCCATAGTGATAGCGAGGAATGAGAGCGTATTTGTATATAGTGTACATAGTGTATATATTGTATATTCTGTAAATATGAATACGTTGTAAGTTTGATATAATTAATAATTATAGTTAATAGTTCAGTGTAATCGTTATGAGTTAAGTATAGTTTGTATGCTAAGTGTGAGATTTAAATAACTTTCTTATTGCTAATTGTAAGTGAGCGCTCTGTGTAAACGTGTGACGGATTATGATTGTCTTTAAGTATTACGAATCCCTTAGGTACCTGCCTTACGATACCATGCTTAAATTTATATTATGAGTTAAGCATTTATGTAAAAGTCTTATTTATGTTGTAAGACTCATTATGAAGAAACATTCTTATGATGTATCTTATATTATGATATACTTTATGTTAGTAACGATTGAGGGCAATCGTTAGTCAGGATAGGCCGAGTTATGGTAGCTATATATATATAGGAATACCGGGAATCGGGCAACGCGCGACGTTGTCGATGCCGATTGCTGCGTTCGCCTTTATTTTGGCAACGTCTCGGCAGCAGCCGAGGCGACACGCAGTCTTGTGTGGATAGCAGTCCTTAGAGGTCACGAGCGCTCGTGTAACGTTCGGCTGTCCGGGGACAACTGAGCGTCGACAGATCCTCGAGCGGAGAGCGGCGTCCCCTCGAGTGTAGGAAAGGTGGGGTTCTATTTCTACGGTTAAGGAGTAAAATCCACGGCTTAACGTGACAATGACTGTTTATTCTAACACACTTATTCTAATAGCAATAACAAATAATTAATATTACCTATAGTCTACGATTAAATATCTTATTTTTGTTTTTTTATGGGTTTTTTGTGTTAAATATGAATATATATATATATGTACAGAGGTATGTTGCAGTGTACTGCCGCTGCCGTCTCCGGGGCGAGCTAGTACTCTTGGCAACTGCTGCAAGAAGGCCGCTGCCGTTTCCGGGGCGAGCACACTTCTCTCGGCAGAGTCTTACTCTTATTCGTGGTTAATGTTAATTAATATATATGAATATTTGTATATTGAGTTATGTTACAGTGTATGGCCGCTGCCGTTTCCGGGGCGAGCTCGTACTCTTGGTAACGTCTGCTGCAAGAAGGCCGCTGCCGTTTCCGGGGCGAGCACACTTCTCTCGGCAGAGTTTTACTCTTACTTTGATTCGTGTATTATAGTGCAAGGCCGCTGCCGTCTCCGGGGCGAGCTCAATACTCTATAATACTAGCGTTAGGAACGGCCGCTGCCGTTTCCGGGGCGAGCTCGATTCTTTTAGCTAAGTCTGCTGCTAGAAGGCCGCTGCCGTTTCCGGGGCGAGCACACTTCCGTTGGCAGAGCATTCGAATGAACCGCTTAGCTGCGTGCGCCTCTTTTATACTCGAGATTTGGTCAGTTGGCGCATGCGCAGTGAGTCGCAGTTTGTTATTTTGAATTTTATTCGCTTATTACATCGTATTTTGTCTTGTTCTTTTACTAATACTTACAATTAATTGTCCCTAACATTCTTACAATAATTATTCTTCTAATATTCAATTGAATCGCTAATTATATATAAAAGTAATAATAATTTAAATTGCGCAGTATGTTTGATGGTCTACATGGTAGTACAAGTCGGTTCCTACTTTACCGACAGTAGAGTTTTATAGGTTAGAGTCCCCGTGGGACGTTACACTCGCTTTATTCTGAATATCTGTAAATACATAGTGTTAGCCTACGAGCTTCTTTATTTCACGCCCCACCTTAGTCTACTACAATGGTGCAATTCGGTCAATTTTTAGTGAACGTAGAGTGTGTCCTAATCATGTATTCATAAGAAAAAATAACATTTCAATAGGTACATGCATGAAACTCTGAGATCAGGAATTCCGAACCAAATAGGGCATATGTAAGAACTGGCGAAATTCAACAATACTTCATCGTCTAAATTTTACAATTAAAGTATTTATTTGACGTGAATATAATAAAGTCGGTCAGCAAAGTCTTTCTCGATTTGAGTTCTGTAGAAGGCTGATTTTCCTTCGCCATCGAAAGTCCCCTCTTGTCCTTCTCGCTGGCAATCATGCGACTCGCTGAATTTCGTGGGCTTCGGCGCTCGAAACCAGTGGGGCCATACAATGTTGCGCACTAAGCAGTGACGAATCTGCAGTTATGCATTTCTAATCAGATCTTTGCGAAAGTGGCGTCAATCGATTCGTCATATTTTCTCGATCAAATTGGCCCCAAAAATGATATAATTCGGACCATAATTAAGGAAACTACGTGAAAAATTTGTTTATAGAAGTGAAAGCCCGTTTCGATGAAAATAGTCCGATTTAAATTATTTTCTGTCAATATAACCGGGAGAATGCCAGAAATCCAGTGGTGTCACTTTCATATCGATGCGATGAAAATTAAACAAATTCTGCTTCTGTATAATCGATGACGCATCGCCGAGCAACGGCGATCTCGCGCGGCTCGGGCCACGAAGGTTTTCGTCGGCATTCGAGCTTCTAAGGTCGTATTCAGATACATATTGTGGAAAAATATGCATCGGTGCAGCGCCGGCGAGGGATCCGAATCTCAACAATGCCGAACAGTTGACGGTTGTAGGAGGAGGAGAGGGGAGGAGCGGTCGCGTGGCGGACGCGAGCAGGGAGAAGACAGAAAAGGACGATCTTTGAAAGAAGTCGTATCCGAGCGTCCATATTAGTTTGATTGTACCGATTGTAGTTCGAGTAATTTCGAGGGGAAGATAAAGATCGTCTACAATATAATGGCCGGTGAGTTTCGTGAGGAGTATTCCCCCACCATACCGCTGTCCTGCCTCGGTGCTCCTTTTCTCAACGTTTTCTGGCTCACTCTCGCCTTCGTAGAACAAGAGTGGGCCAGAAGTGGTAGAGATTGCGCCAAGCATCTGACGTGTAGGCCAACCGAGTTCTGAGCGTAGAAATACAAACATCAGAATAGGTGTGCGTTAGCTCCGAAAAATTCAGAAGTTTTATGGTCAGAACATTCATTCTTTCTCGATAGCTTCATCTCATATTGGTCTACGCATAACTTCGTAACCTTAGAGCATATAGTAGGTATACATTGAGGTCTCATCGCCTCTTGTCTCCTGTGGATGAGCGAGTGTGGGTGTGCGAGCGAGAGAATCTATACTTCACTCTCTCGCACCATGTTGGCGACAGTTTCAAGCAGAGGTCCCTATTTCACGTGTATTTACATACACGTGTACACGTGTAGTAAACGTATCCGAACTTCAATCCGTGTAATTTTTAATACACGGATACCCGTGTAATTTTTAATACACGGATACCCGTGTATTTCTGTTCACGGATACCCGTGTAGTTCTGTTCACGGACGACATGAACGTTGTCATGCCGACTTGACAACAAAGTATGTATTTCTATTTATAGTTGATTGTACGAGGCGGTATTTGGCGACCATGCATCCGTGTACTTATAATCCGTGTACACGTGTATTAAGAACACGGATTTTTAATTCCTTAATACACGTTACACGTGTCCCGTGTACACGTGTATTTAGATACACGTGAAAAGCCACGACCTCTAGTTTCAAGCTTTCGATGAGACCTCCAAGTATATATGCTCTAAGTTCGTAACGCACACAACTATTACGCTAAGAATAAATAACAGCCACACGAGCAGCATTCCCGTTACCCCGCCATACCCTTCGGGGGCCCAGCAACTCCAACTGACAAATCCACGATCGTCAGATGGTGGTGGCTGATTTCTCCTGGATCGCTGTTGACCGGCCAATATATCTGAATACGACCTTGGGATAATGATATAATGAAAGAAGAAAAATTATTCGAAGCCCAAGATGAAAGGCCTTCGAATAAACAATGGAAACTAATAAATACCCGAACCTATATAGAACTTTAGATTTAGGGTACACACGGCTCCCCCAAACCTCGTGTCGATCAGCCACTGGAGCCATTCGGAAATATATCGTTTTATTTAAATAATGCCCATCTCTGCATAGGACCGTAAAGAATTACAAAAAAATCATGGAGTCAACTGTTGACCGGTTTGGAGACTTTTCCTTGTTATATGTTTTATTCAATAGTCGGAAGAATAATAATAAGAGCAATAATTGCAAATAATTGCTGTAACTTCCACATTCTGAAAATATAATATCAGTAAATTAATATTTCCAGTATTAGTAAAAAAGTTCCAATCTCTCTTTTTTTTACTTTAAATAATGTGGCCATATAATTATAACATAAATTCGACAGCGATTTCAAGTGATGTATGTGTCACGGTAAAGGCGTTAGTTTAGTAAATGTATACAGTTCCTAGTAAATGTATGCCTAAAATGCATATAACCTAACCTCTAATCGTACGAAAATGCATACATTGACTGCATCACGCTTTTACTGTGGCACATGTATCCAGCTAACGCTTCAGTTTTGCTATTATTCCACGCTGGCAGTCCTCCCGAGTAGGCGCCATCTCGTATCAACTAGCTGAACTAAATTTGTCACGTGACTTGCTCTGCTTATCGCCAATATGGCGGAACTCGTATTTGGGAATGCAGTCACGGGAATACGTTGTTTGTCCTTATATGAGCACATTTTGGGCTGGGTGAGGTCTCATTAGAAAGAGGAAGGTTCGATACAGCCCGCTCTGGTCATCGTTTGAGTCACAAAACTCTTTTTTTTCGACTTTTGCTCTACTTTCAACACTCATATTATTAGATATTAACACAATCTCGTCGAACCATGACCAGAGCGGGCTGCATCGGGCCTTCCTCTTTCGAGTGAGACCTCACCCAGCTCAAAATCTGCTCATATAAGGACAAACAACGTATTCCCGCAAACCCATGTTTCGGGCCACATTGTGTCAGTATACAGATCGCTGTTTTACCCCGTGTCTACTCCCTTAAGGGTGATCCTCCAGCGACTCGACTCAAGGAAATCCGCCTGGTACCCCGTGTCGAAGACAACACCCCGCGAACAGATCCTCAATAGGACCGCTACGGTAAGGGGTCCGTACTTTCTCGGTTACTGGGTCATCTTGAACAGCTCACAACGGGCAGTCTTTGTGCTACGGCTCATCTGTGTGCGTGTAGCGACGATCATTTCCACAAACATCTCTGATGTTTAAACCTTCATAAGAGCTAAACTATACGAGATACAACAAAATTTATTCAGACCCTTTTACTCTACTGGTGGTCTCCAATGTATTTGCAAAATTATGGAATCCTACGGCTATTAGTTTAGCGTATAGACACGTTAACTTTGAAGCAGTGTTACTGCAAAATGAAGACAGAAGTAGTTAGGCTATGAGAGTTCTGGATCAAGTGTGGGCGAGGGGGTGAGGCGGGCGGGGGGGGGGTACCGCGCGCTCTTCGGTGAGGGCGAGGGGGTGAGGTGGGGAGGGGGGTATCGCGCGCTCTTCGGCGAGGGTGAGGGGGTGAGGTGGGGAGGGGGGTACCGTGTTCGTTTGTGAGGGGGTGAGGCGGGGAGGGGGTACCACGTTCGTGGGTGAGGGGGATTTTCAAATTTCAAAATGGCGGTTGAGTTCGTAGGTGAGGGGGATGACGTCACAGGGGAGGGGATTTTCAATTTTCAAAATGGCGGTCGAGTTCGTGGGTGAGGGGGATAACGTCACAGGGGAGCGGGGGAGGATTTTCAAAATTTCCAGATGGCGTCGCGCGCATTTCGTATTGGCGCCATCTATTGGATGTTTAAGGTACTTTGGATCCACGTCGATATTTGGGTATGCGTTGATAAATTTCATAGATTTTTAGTACATTTCGTATTGGCGCCACCTGTTGGATGTTTAAGGTACTTTGAACACGAGTCGCCGCCGTGCAATCTCCGCACGCGTGTGGGATCGGGGCGCAGGCGCGACCGCGAGCGAATCGAGGAAATTCGAATTTTGTCTTCGATGCTGATTTCTGAGAAAGAGGGTGGTATAGAATTTCTGAGAAAAGATAATGATTCATGGCGTGCGATAGGATTGAACACGTTTTGATACCTATGTGCATACCATTCATGCAGGATGTTTATATCGTGACATAAACATAGAACGATAATTATTATAAATCAATCGTCGCGGCAGCCCATGGAGTAAATATATAGCGATAAGTATTCGGTGGAGAGTTCCGAATATTCATAGTTCCGAGTATTTAATTTATGTAGTAAACATAACATTGCACCGCGCCATGCAGTGTGTTTATATTTGAGCAGGATTGAACGCGTTTTGGCGCCTACGTGCATGCTCTTCATATTTGATTCGTGGAACCGATACAGTGCACGTGTAACGAAGAAACGAATTATACGGTGCGTTCACCCTAGTTCGAAGTATTTAATTTACGTAACCCCACCCTATTGACCGTAAGAGAATCCGGCGTTGCGTTCATGTAAACATCAGACGACTAAAACATAGAGCGATAATTATTCGAAGTGTAGGTTCGAATATTTTAATGATCGAGGAGGCTGTAAGTCAATCGTCGCGGTAGCCCATGGAGTAAACACGGCATTGTACCGTGTGTTTACATATATTGAGCCGTGGGAGCGATACAGCGCACGTGCAATGAAGAAATGAATTTGACGTTGCGTTCACCTAAGCAACCAATGTAAACATAAAGCTATAGTTATTCGGGCTTGAGCTCTGAGTATTTTGGTGATCGAGGTGGCTGTAAGTCAATCGTATTTGAATTTACCGCGTACTCTCTCTTTGATTCTTTTACGGCACACACATGTTTGCGTCACAACACAACCATGATCATCGCCATCACTAATGTGTTGTACATTCACACATTGCCGTGTACGTGTACGTGAATCAGTATAAAGTGACGTGGGTCAGTCTCGTGGACTTCATTACACCACGTACGCTTGAGTGTTAAGTATCGTTCGCGTTAATTTTTTGTTCGATGAACATAGTGCATATTGCATATCAAAATGTACAAACGCAGCCTAAACGACTCATCCTGCACATCCGCCAACGATGGTGGGTTTCCAAATAAACGTCAACAACAACAAGATCTTAATCAACAACTCGATATGAGGTACGTACTCGTTACCATACACTTTCCACTTACTTCATTCACTGTAAACGTATACGAACGAAGCATTAATTTTGTGTACATATTTCTTACAGTACTGGATCCGCAACACCAAAAACATTGATAACGCCAAAACCGTCAATTGTACGGATCCTGGGGCGTGATTACCTGTTGACCGCGACAGATTATAAACGTCTAACTATTGGAATACGCATTGGCATGGATTCGTGCAGCGTCGAGATGACCATAGCTGACAATAAAGGCAGCGAGTTGAGCTTTTCGATGTCCACGTGGAAGCTCCTACTGCAAAACAAGGCTGACATACTCCAACGATTACGCAGCAACGCAACATCGCCTCAAACCCACATCATAATTGATCATTTACGAATAGACTTCACGAGTATGCACAATGATGAACTTATTAAAATCACCGATAATCACGCTTACATATATATGACTGAAGTCACGTTACGTAAATTATTCGCGTACGAACATTGCATTGAACATATGTTCACCTGGCTAACTGAAAATATGTACTCTGTAAGTAGTAAATACGCTGCCTTCGTAGACGTTCTACGCAGCGCTACCGCACCGACAGATTATGTGAAATTAATTTCCGAAAGCGACCACTTCGAACAGCATTCTTTGATCGATTGCGAATTGATCGCGTTAGGAATGCAATCCATGCTGCGTGATGTAAAGCACGTACCATTATAGTACATACATATATGTTTTAATAATAAATGTATAACAATTTTTAAATAAATAAAATATATTTTTATTAAAAAAAAACTGTGTGTTTATTCATGTACATCAATGCATGTGTACTTATATTATAGAATCAGTATTCACGTAAAAAGCGTATTCGTATGGGAGGGGTATTCTTGCTCGTGGGTAAAGATAGCATTCGTCGCCGTTGTACTCGTAGCTATAGAAACAGAAAAAAATTAATACATATTAGCCTATCTGTATATGACGCATAAAGTAGATGCAATGCGTGTATATGACTTACATTAGACAACGTTACGTATATAATTCCATATTTTCTGGACGTTCTCCAACGCGCAAACACTATCGTTGTTGTGAAATGTACATCGAAGAGCACCCGTTAAAGACATAGACTTCAGGTTAGGAACGTCGGGGTCCGCGGTGTTAGGGATGATCCCGCAATAATCATCGTCAACGTCGTAGCCGCCGTCGTATTCGACGGTTCGAGCGTTGTTGTTGCTGCTGCTGCTGTTGTTCGGTTGTTGTTGTTGTTGCTCCTTCAGTTCGTTAAATCGCAGACATCCTCAACGATTATGTCAGGTAGTAGTTGCAGCATCCAGGTTTTCTTTTCCACACCATTCACGACGACAAAGTCAATGTTCGTGAGTGCACTGGCCAGCAACCCAGGAAGTTTGGAGTATGGAACGTAACCGTCAGACCAGCGAAGCCCGTGATGATGCTTCGTGAGCCAGGACGCTTGACGGTTCTCGCACGATTTCAGATGCCCCCAGACGTACGGTGGTTCGAAGATCCAATGGCTGATCGTAGGCGTTTTATCTTTGTTACTGTGTCTGCGAATCGCGAGCTCTTTGACAACGAACTCACAATTGGCATTGAAACCTTGAAGATCGACAATTGCGAACATTATTTTACGATTAGGTAGCAGTGTCCGTGGTGGCGTCTGAACAGCAACTGAGAACTTGGACATCGTCGTTTTCACAGTAGCAGAAGCGGCAGTAGTATTCGTTGATCGTTCACACATACGCATACTATGTTAGTTTACGTACCACGTTAGTCAAAGGGCCGTATTTATTTATTTAACTTATACGGGTAAAACCCATTTCTTAAACAAAAAATTGATAATACACAATACCTAGTAGAGACGGACATTACGCAGAAATGAAAAATAAAAATAAACGAAATATACAGAGTACAATGACTGTAAAATCCACAGAAATGTGCCTATAACTATCAAAACATAACCGTGCGCGGCACTGCTCTATAGACACTAGTCTTAAAAGTAGAAGGAGAACCATGAAAAAATTCTACTATACGATCGTGTATGATCATACAGTACGCTGTAGTATTAGCGTGGCCATTTTCGTTGCACTCGAAATCTATTCGCACAACCACCGTAGCGCTCTTCAACGATTCGTTTTGCCTAGAACAATCTATGACCGCGATAGGCGCGTATTGAAAGAATACGCTACTTTAATATGTATTTTCGCATCTGTACACTAAGGTGTTGTTCTTCACACTGTATATATAGGGCTTAGTCCCGTTAATAAATAAATAAATAAATAAATAAATTCGATCGCGTTCAGTAATGGTTCTCCGTGTCCGTAATACGATCGACCAAATTTCGCGTACATATCGTACAGGATCGCGTATTTAAACTTATCGAAATCCAAGTTCAAATCATCGTACGGGTACGTCTCGGAATTTAGGTATAATCGAACGTTCGTGAGTTTACACGCGTCGAATCTACTCACAGTTCTATCAAGACGATTCTTTCGATCGGTTTGCATGGCGAATATCACGTATCGAGGTTTCTCGATTTGCGACGTAGCTTTCACGGTCCACGTATGTTTCGTTGTCGCTTGCAGCAACGGGTACTCGTACAAGTCCCACGATCTGAAACTCATCGCGATCGGTCGGCCACTTTCCAGGATACGTAGCATCGATAGTTTATTCACTTCCTCCAAAGCGACGTGGGGCATACGCCACTGCACCTTGCGTATGTCTAGTTTCGGCCTCGCAGTGACCGAGGTACCGTACATCGCGTTCGCATCGACTCGTGATCGAATAAGGATCAGCTCCTGCCGCGCGTTCATCACGATGTGTTTGTAATCCTCGCAGAATCCTAACAGAACGTTCAATGGTACGCAGAAATTGAAAGCGCCCGCATGAAAAATGTCTTTATCGTACGCGATGGTATGATCCCAACCGGCATTCGCGAGCACTTTCATTCGCCCAGCAAGCGTACGCTGGGTAACAAGGGGTACAAGTGTCCGAAAATCGTGTCCTCGGTGATCGGCGGGGTGCGGACACCGGGTGTCAGACGCGTCAGGGACGGCGGGCGTGGCGGCGGCGGGCGCGGCGCGGACTCCGCGGGCACGCATCAAGGTCGAGGATTACCCATCGACTATTCGATGACTGTCACCGATAACGCGGTCGATTACGTATACTGGGACGATCCGAATGAATTAGTCGATAGACTCGGGCTGCTCACGGCATCGCGCGCGGCTGGACACACGGGTCACGATAATGAAATCGCATCCATCGTGGAGGAACTTCGCGAGGACGGATTCATCTTAAATTGAACATTCCGGTGATCGTAGCATCAGTAGCGTTCGAGCACGCACGCATCGTTATGTCGGTGAATAAGTTTGGTACCTCGTTACGCAATAATACCAACAACAACAATAACATGAACGAAGCAACGATGACTACGACGAGACTATTGTCCTCGGTGGACGAGCGCATTACGCGAAAACTCGAAATAGCTATCGCGAACGCACGGTTGGACGCCGAGCATCAACGATCTCAACTCGAGACGCGAGTACAACGAACTATGTCGGATATCGTTACCGCTCAATTGTCTCGGCTAGAGGATAACTTAAATAACGCGATGGAACGACGCTTCGATCATTTGAAAGATAGACTCGAAGAGTTTACGACTGCGACAGAGGGTCTGCGACAACGACGACGACGATGATCCCCGACAGTAACAACAACAACAACAACAACAACAACAACAACAACAACAACAACAACAACAACAACAACAACAACAACAACAACAACAACAACAACAACAACAACAACAACAACAACAACAACAACAACAACAACAACAACAACGGCTACGGCTCTGAAACGTCTAATAATAACGAGCGATCGCGAAAGACGTGCACCGATTGCATTTTGCTAGCACTCGAGGAACTCGTACTATTTCTAACGTCCTTGGAACGTCGCGACCATTCCCCGTCCACCCCGTGAAGCATGAGCAAGGAGAGAGTACAATTGGTGAACGAATTACACGCCCCCGCGAGACGCAATTTTCCGCGGCGACACGTCGTGATTCGCGGCTACGATGATTTGTGGCAGGCTGATTTGGTGGAGATGCGTCCGTACGCGAAGCAAAATCGAGGATATCACTATATATTAACGATCATCGACACGTTTAACAAGTACGCTTGGGCCTTACCCGTGAAAACGAAAAGCGGCCGCGACGTGACCGCGGCAGAGCGACCGTGCTGCGGCAGAGCGATAGATGCCCGCGAAATTTACAAACCGACATGGGAAAGGAGTTCTACAACGCGGAGTTTCAACGATGCGCGAAGACCCGCGGGATCAACCACTACTCCACGTATAGCGTGATGAAAGCGTCGATCGTTGAACGTTTCAATCGCACGCTGAAAAACCTAATGTGGAAACAATTCTCCTTGAACGCGTCCTATCGCTGGGTCGACCTGTTACCTACGCTCGTACGCACCTACAATCATAGCAAACATCGAACGATCAACGCTCGACCCGTTGACGTGACCCCCGCGACGCGTTTGTCGTTTGCCGCGAACGAACCCCTACCCCCCTCCGCATCGAAAGGTGTTGGACGGCGCGCCAAATTCATCATATGTGACAAGGTACGCGTGAGCAAGTTCAAGACCCTCTTCGAGAAGGGGTACACTCCGAGCTGGTCGACCGAAGTGTTCGAAATCGTAACCGTACAACGAACGCGCCCGGTGACGTACATTCTGCGCGATTCCGCCGGAGAGCCGATCTCGGGTGGATTCTACGAGTACGAATTGCATTCGGTCGCGAATCCGGACGTCTAGCTGGTGGAGAAGATTATTCGTCGCAAGGGTAGCCAGTTGTTGGTTAAGTGGCTCGGATTCGATTCGTCGCGGAACTCGTGGATACGCGACAAGGATATTCTATGATTCATGATTATAAGCGCGCTCTATGTTACTGGAATAAAGAAATAACGAATATATATATAAATAAATACATTGCTCATTTATTCAATTATTAATCCTCATATTTCAATACAAATAATATTAATAAAAAGAATTAAAAATATATATATACATATAATTTACACTTTAATACATTTATTCATTCAAACATACAAACATATGTAACGAGTTACGCCGGTGGGACGACGATCTTACCCCCCACCACGCGCCCGACCGAGGTAGCGCGTACCGCGCTACGCCAACGGTCTTGCCCCCCACCACTCGTCCGCAATACCGAGAACTGGCGCGAGAGGGTTTCACAGCGAGAGACTTTCTCGCTGCCGAAAATGTGCGGACGAGGACATACAGGTCGGGGGCATAGGCCTATTTGGCAGAGACCGCCTAGAGCGTTAGTACGAAGTACGCCTCTCCCGGAGACCTCCTGTGCGATTCCACGTTCTTGTGCAGTAACACTCGTTCTTGCGAAAGCCAAGCGCCCGTGTTTCACACCAGTTCTCGTGCGTCCACAGACTGAGTCTCTGTGCATTTTTCGCCTCCACACCTCCACGGTTCCCAGAAGGACAGCGTGAGCCATCCTCTGGACGAAATACCGATAACCGCCATCGATCTCCCGAACAGAGTTATCTCTGTTCTCGAGAGCGTCCTTACAGTCGCCGACTCACCCGCGGGCTGTGCCCACTGGGTGACCGGACCCCCCCCCCCGACTCTCCGACCAGGGTCCATTGGCAGGGTTGGCCCGCCTGGACACCGAAGGGTCAAATCGTCTTTCCTCTCCACTCTCGCCGAATCGACCACCGATATACGCACCGAGATACGCGCCGCGACACGCGCCGCGATACGCATCGCCGACCAACGCTCCGAAGTACGCGACGCGATCCGCGCCGATAGGCTAAGTCTAGGTTTAAGCCGTACATACTCTGTTTGCCAGCATAGACCTGGCCGGGATACCCTGTACTCTCGACGAAATAAATTATCGTACTCTACCTTACCTCTACGTATTCAGTCATTCGATCGGCGGCCCTGGACCACCGTCCTGAGCTGGCGATACGGTTCCTCCACCGTCCCACCGGTAACCCCGCGGCTTAACGGTTACACATATACTACGCAGCGGAATTCTCGCAGGGCTCGTCGGAGCTCGTGAGTGTCGAGTTCGGGGATACGATAATGTCCCCACGGAGGGTGCTCACCCGATCGGCCAGAATACAACGTTTATCGTCGAATGGGCTGAGAGCGTTCTTTTCCTCGCTCACCGAATACACCACGTGCAGCCTAGATCTTATATTATTCTGACGAACCGCTTTCTCGGTGAGATTGCGAAGACAATGATTGTAATCGTCGAATTGTACATCATTCGCGACCACGTGTCTCCGCACACCCTTCACTTTTTTAATCTCGCACGTAGCCCTCGCTGCAGCGTTAAACGTCCCAGTCGCATACATTTTAGACCGCAATCCGACGAACTCGGTCATCAAGGCTCCGTTATTCTCATCTTTCATGAGTCCCGGAACCTTTTTATTTACGCGAGGCATACCATATGGATTGTCCACCGCGTAATCACTCGTGTCGAATCGGTCGACGTCACACTTAATTGTTTCATACGCATCCTCGCATTCCACGCTATATATCAAACTGTCGGTATCGGTGTACAGAACCTTACACCGATCACCAAACCTCGCACGCATATATGAATAATGAAATTCATACAAACATTCCTTAGAAATATCAAGCACACTCATACCCACATATATCGGTTTATCGAACTTCACTTTTAGTTTACGCATCTCGATCGCCACTAACTGCTCGGAGAAGATCGTCCGAATATGAAAGTTTGGTTTCGCGATCAGCGTTTCCGCGCCGTAACGACCGTCCCACTTAGTCACTAGTCACACGTCTACGCGATTCCGCACGTTCTCCATTGTCTTACCGTACACCGCGTTGTTCATTAATTTATATAAAGTCTTTTGAAATTCACTCGTGGCTCGCGTCCTCAAATCAGTGTTCAATTGAATGTACTCGCGCAACCAATGCGACTGATCGAACCGCAACACCCGATGAATTCGCGTCACGCGTAAACCATGGCGCACGCACTGTTTCAGGTAGCGATAGTGAATTACATATCGCTCCTTATCGTCGAGCGTGGCAAACAGCTTAGTCTGTTTCCCTTCTGGCGCGTGCTCGCGTACAGGGCAGAATGGCAGGTCGGCGTGTGCATCATGAATCTCCTTGGGATACTCGATGTCCACCTCCAACAGGTATCCCTCGGGTACATCGTCGTCGGGCATGGATGATACGTCGAGCGCGGCGACCGTCGCATCGTCCAACCATTCAAACCCTCCGTGCGGCATAGCCTGCGACATCGCCCATCCGTACAAGTTGTTGACGTCGAAGTATATCAGGTACGTCGACGGCTTCGACTCGTCGTACATCGCTGCCGGCAGGTACTTGTTATTGGCACGCGCGTACCTGTGCGAGCACTGACTCAGACCACCGCGTATGCCACGCTCCACGAACAGTAGCATGTCCACGTCCGTCAAAAGCTCTAATTTGATACCGGTGTGCTTGAGCATCGCGTCCCACGTAAAACTCGGCAGCGTAAAATAATGCGCGGGATCCAGATTGTAACTCGCGATACAGTCGGTGCGGAACCTCTCGAATACGTCGGCGAGTAACAGCACATCTGTATTCAAGTACAAATCACTGTACTCGCCTAATGTCTGTACGCGAAAAGTATTCCACACGTTCGTAATATCCAACGCTGTACGCTCTGTGCTGCTGGTACGTGTACGTACGACTCCGCTCCGCAGGCTCGACGTCCTCCAGCATGCATTCGAAGTCCGCGTACACGACGAATGGTGCTCGTTCCTTGTTCTTGAAGTTTTTGAACTGCAACCATTTGTCGTCAGCGGACGGCAATTCGACGGCGCATTCGTTTATACGTTGGTAGTCCACGTTGTGCTTGGTCAATTGCTCGGACGAATGGAAGAAGCTGAGGCACCTGCAACGATAATAGCATTAATAATAATAATAATAATAATAATAATAATAATAAAACATAAGAATGAAGAATATATCGATTAAAATATTTTTTAACATACCTTTCGCAAACGAATACTCGACCATTGTGATTGCCGAGCTGTTTCGAAATCAGCCTCGACAGGCTGCGAATGCACGCGAAATGATGCTGATTGTGGAATTTGGAATCCTGCACCAGTAGCAGGTTCGCGTGTCTCTCGCGCTTGTCTTCGGTCAAACGCAGAGGCATGCAGCTTTCGTCGGTCCAGGTGTACACGTTCACCGACACGTTATTTATCCTCTCGAACTTCTTAAGCTGATCCAACGTCACGGGAAGAGTAATATCGTCCGTACGAAGTACCGTAGCGAAGTGTGGGTACGAAATGACCCTACTCACATTCGTAGCAGCAGGGTGTAAACTAGCGACGACTGACCACAAGAAGCACGCATTGTCTCTATTTTGTACATTAACCACGGCCTTTTTAACAATGACATCGAATGGAAGTGGCACGAAGCAACCAGCGCGAAGTGGATTATGCTTATTCATATTCACTAGAATATTTAGCACAGCCCTTAGGGTCCATCCACTGTCGCGATCTTGAAACTCCTCGATAGCCACTAACGTGGGAGCGACCACGTGCTTCGAATACCACTCGCGCACGTTCGATGTCCTGAACAGTACACGATTTCGCGTACTGAAACTTTTCATGTCCATATTATCATTTAACATAAACTCCGCGTTCAGTATCGTATTCACGGACACACTAGAATGTTCGCTGATAGCGTCTGTCACGCGCGATAGTATCATTCGTCGAGCACCCTCTAAAAATCGACGTGGATCGACATGTCCCACGTTGATTACCGCGCCAGTCGAAATACGGCCTATAAACGCTGGTTCCACGTCTTCCCATACGACTTTGGGTGTAGTCGATCGACCCGTAACCCCGAGCCCTACTCGCGAAAACCGACCCCGAACAATCGCGCGTAATGTTTTTATTCGCGCGATCAGCGACACCAGGCGTTGTTTCGCGGCCACGGCCACTCCTCCGCTGTACTGGTACTCGACGATTAGCTGCAGGCACGTGTCGCACTGGTCTTCCCAGTCTCGGAATTCCGCAACATAGCGTAAAAGCTCGGACATCCGGGACAAAACCCTGTACGTGTCCATGAACACTTCCATGTTCACTTATTCACGATGAGTTCACTTCCTCACAAATAGTTTCGTCTACCAGACACGCACGAATAGTCGCGATTGTGTGATGATACGACTCTTCCAGGTGATGCAGTCCGTGTCTGGATATCGGAAACCCAACGGCAAAATGACGCGCTTCGAGTGTAGTCGCACAATCGGGGTCGGGTGTTCATTCAAAAATGTTGCTAATTCACGACACAAAAACGAGTCCACGGTAATAGACAATGTTCGAGGGCACAACACTTTGTACACTTCGACCGTACCGTTCTCAATGTCCTGCAGAAGCGTTAACGGCGTACACACGACCGCGGTAAAGTACTTCACTTGCTTGCGCTGCACGTCCTTATCACCAACGATGCAATACAATGTGCATTTGCTCGCAGTACTATATCGCGCGATATGGCGTAGCAATTGACGATGCTGATGCGACAATTGCATAAATCCATTTTGAACGATATTGCTCCACGACGTCTCGGATAATGACTGTAGGCTTAACACGTCGCGGATCTTATGCTTCTCAATCGTAAGCGTTTGGTCGTCCAATTGCGCCATCGTGGATTAAGGGCTCACGTTACCATCGGTATCGTCATCGGAAGACGATGACGCGAGCATTCTGGGGGTACTAGCATTGGTATACTGAAAATCAGATTCTCACGAGTCTATATCGAACTCTTTTCACCCTACCACGGTCGCTGTACCGCTGCCACTTACCTACTATACCTAAACATACTGCATCACGTGCTTACTCCATGGGCTATCGCGACGATTGACTTACAGCCTCATCGATAAGGACGCTCGCCCTATTCCCAATCACCAAAATACTCGGAAGTCAAGTCCGAATAATTATCGCTCTATGTTTACATTGGTTGCTTAGGCGAACGCAACGTCGAATTCATTTCTCCATTGCACGTGCGCTGTAGAGCTCCCACGGCTCAAATATAAACACCCGGTGCAATGTCGTGTTTACTCCAATGGCTGCCGCGACGATTGACTTACAGCCTCCTCGATCATTAAAATATTCGAACCTACACTTCGAATAATTATCGCTCTATGTTTTAGTCGTCTGATGTTTACACGAACGCAACGTCGGATTCTCTCACGGTGAATAGGGTGGGGTTACGTCAATTAAATACTCGGAACTAGGGTGAACGCCACGTATAATTCGTTTCTTCGTTACACGTGTACTGTATCGGTTCCACGAATCAAATATGACGAGCATGCACGTAGGCGCCAAAACGCGTTCAATCCTGCTCAAATATAAACACACTGCATGGCGCGGTGCAATGTTATGTTTACTACATAAATTAAATACACGGAACTATGAATATTCGGAACTCTCCACCGAATACTTATCGCTATATATTTACTCCATGGGCTGCCGCGACGATTGATTTATAATAATTATCGTTCTATGTTTATGTCACGATATAAACATCCTGCATGAATGGTATGCACATAGGTATCAAAACGTGTTCAATCCTATCGCACGCCATGAATCATTATCTTTTCTCAGAAATTCTATACCACCCTCTTTCTCAGAAATCAGCATCGAAGATGAAATTCGAAATTCCACGATTCGCTCGCGGTCGCGCCTGCGCCCCGATCCCACACGCGTGCGGAGATTGCGCTGCGGCGACTCGTGTTCAAAGTACCTTAAACACCCAACAGGTGGCGCCAATACGAAATGTACTAAAAATCTATGAAATTTATCAACGCATGCCCAAATATCGACGTGGATCCAAAGTACCTTAAACATCCAATAGATGGCGCCAATACGAAATGCGCGCGACGCCATCTTGAAATTTTGAAAATCCTCCCCCGCTCCCCTGTGACGTTATCCCCCTCACCCACGAACTCGACCGCCATTTTGAAATTTGAAAATCCCCCTCCCCTGTGACGTCACCCCCCTCACCTACGAACTCAACCGCCATTTTGAAATTTGAAAATCCCCCTCACCCACGAACGTGGTACCCCCTCCCCGCCTCACCCCCTCACAAACGAACACGTTACCCCCCTCCCCACCTCACCCCCTCACCCTCGCCGAAGAGCGCGCGATACCCCCCTCCCCACCTCAACCCCTCGCCCTCGCCGAAGAGCGCGCGGTACCCCCCGCCCCGCCACACCCCCTCGCCCACACTTGATCCAGAACTCTCATAACCTAACTACTCGGACACTATGTCATAGGACTTTTATGTTCCATTGGACCCCCTACCACCCCCTAAAATATCGCTACGTATACCGTTTACACCCTGTATAATTATAACTGATGCGTTAACTAATATTAAAGAATAATAGTACGATACTAAATCGTAAACTGAACATAAAGTCTCAACACTAAGTCGGTGTAACGTTTGATACAATAACGACGCTTGGTCGATTTAGAATGTTTAGTTGAGAATTTGAGAGGATTCCTTTTCTCGGATTTGTTGTAGCTTCCACTTGCCTATCAGCTGGCCCACGCTTTCTAGGATGGAAGTTGAGGGGCTAGTGAAAGCGACCTCGAATGGATGTTGAGGGGCTAGTTAAAGCGACTTCGAATGGATGTTGAGGGGCTAGTTAAAGCGACGGAGATACACTTCGCCTAACCTGAGCGACCGAGCGCGATTCGCGTGTAACTAAGCGCGGGAACGAAGTCGCGATCTTGACGGCACGTCAGCTCGTCGGCAAACTCCTAGATCGAGCTCTCAAAAACGAATCTCGCTGTACCTGGTGTCCGTCGTTTCTCTGCGCTCGCTCCGTATCCCGTCTTCGCGATCGTGGTGGTTCGTATCGGCGCGTAAGTGCACTCCCGGCGAGGCCGTTTCTCGGTGTATCGGAACGGAGATACACTTCGCCTAACCTGATCGATCGAACGCGATTCGCGAGGCTGGACACTGAAGGGAAGACGCGATCTAGACGGCGCGACTCGCCGTGGTGTTTTGCTGCCATCAGCGGAACCACGCCTTAAAATATATCGAAGCATGGCTCGGTACCTGCGAAACTTCGTGCTTTCTCTACATGGGTTCTATCACTTGTCCACGACACGCTCACAATGTTAGCTAATAAAATTGAAGGCCTCACTTTAGAAGTGAGAGCTATTGACCAAAAGCTGAACCAAGGTCTGAGTACTTTCAGACCTCGTGGCAACGAAACTACTATGATGACGTCTACCCCTCGTTCGACTGCACCCTTACATTAAACGCCCGGTTTCCAAATTTCAGATACTAGATTTATGTAACCACTTGCCCATATAACACTGACGACAGCTGGTTCTGTTGATTTTGCCTTCGATCACATTTTTAATAGAGTAAATGCAGAAATTTTTGACACAATGTTAAAAAATGTAATTAACAAAACATTGGAAGGGTTCAATGCGGTTGTACTTACATATGGAGCGACAAATACGGGAAAGACGCACACAATTATGGGCTCCCCAATAAATAAAGGAATATTACCTTTAGAGAGTATATTCGTTTTAAAATTATCTTGTGTTGAAGTCTACACTACTCTCATATATGACATCTTCCGCCCAAAACTGCCTGGGACGAAATCAAATACAAAAACCACCTAAAAATTATAACTACCTGTGACGGCGCCATGAAATTGATCAATACAGCAAATAAGCGTAGAACTGTAGCAGCGACACAAATGAACGCTAATAGTAGTCGGGAACACACGATTTTCACAATAAAAATTCAGAGTACAAATCGGAATGGCCGAGCATTAAAATGTGAATTAAGTTTCGCCGATTTAACTGGCTTTGAACCGACAGATGACGCACATGCTAAGGAATCCATTGCAATCAATCAATCGTTACAAACATTACAATTGGTTATGGGCCAATTACGACAATGCAGTAAGTTTGTTAGTTACAGGGATAATACCCTCACATCATTGCTCAATACGTCATTGTCGGACAAGGCAATTATATCCTTTATATGCACGGTTTCGTCAGACACGCTAAAAGAAACAAAGCGAACTTTGGAATTCGCCCAGGAGGTAAAGGGGATAGATAGCCGGCCGTGTGTAAATATTGTCAAGAAGGCACCACTTGTGGTAAACATACAAAATCAGGTAGATGAATTGAGGAAAGATTTGAATATTACTGAAGATGGATCAATGATTCAGCAAAGAATGAATATTTTAATATCCAACGTCACTACTGGGGCAACTTGGTTTCCGCTCGCCACACCGTGTACGCAGAAATGCACACCTGCCCTACTAGCGAAAAAGTACCGAACACCTATACAACCGTTTGAGGAGGATTTAATTAGGTCGGAACTAAGTACAAATTCATTCAATGAGGAAGAAACCGCAGATAATGCAGGGACGAAGAATGTTTCTGCGCTGTGGAGATCAATTAAATAATGGCGAACAACGTCACCGGTGGGATCCTGCCAACGTAGGGAACAAGCCTGACCGACGGAGACAACAGGACATAGCGGAGACAACGACCCACTTAATAGTAGGGCAATCCACTTCGCGGTACCAACAGACGTCTGCAGAGGTCGCCTCCACGAAATTCTACTATCAACACAGAGGCAAGCGATGCATCACCTGATCTACGTGCTGTAAGTGGGAAATACCACTCTCAGCGAATCCAGGCCGTACGCCGCTATTCTCACGCGCCGAGCGAAATCATTAGATGCGAATATCGAGCGCGATCTAGAATTAACCGTGCGAAAAGAAATTCTTTCGCCTAGATTACTTCGCCGAAGTACTCCGCGTAGATTCTGTAAAGTACGCCCGCGGCAACCCTCCGACAAACCTCTCTTCGCCGGGACATTCGAAGCGTTTCGGGAAATGGGAGAACGTACGCGGCTTACTCTAGACGCAGAAACTAGCGAAGAACACATTAGCGTTCCCGTTGTATTTCCGACTGCGTCAAGTCACGCCGGACGCTTGACCGCCCGGAGACTATACCCGTTCGACGAATTAGATTATAGTTTAATTCCGAGAGTAGACTTAGAGACCGACACCAGAATGTCGCCCACTCCCTCAGCAACCACGGGCGAGAACGTAGAACAGAGTCCTGCAGGAAGCGGAGACCGCTTAGCGAACGTAGAAAAACTACTCACGGGAATAACCACCTCCTTAGCTAGTATGACCAACGGAATGTTAACAATAAACGATAGGTTAGGAGCATTAGAGGCAAGGGAAGGCCCACTACAGGACTCGGTAGACCGTGAAATAGAGAGACTAAAGGCTCGAATAGACCGGGCAACAATCGCCGGCAACTTTGTCGCTGGAGTCGCTGGCGAGTCGGTGGGATAACTGACTTGTCTCCAGCGACTTGTATCCAACGACTTTTATCCGGCGACTTGTGTGCGGCAACTTGTGTCTGGCGACTCGTCCTTTAACCCTCCGTATCCGGAGCCTGGATCAATTTTGACCCATCGCTTGAGAGCGCTAACACACACAGTGACGGAGCTGCGTGGGTCCGCCGCGGCCAAGCGAACTTTTAGCTGTCGGGGGTGTCATAAAAACATAAACCGAGCCTTTCCGGTGACTGTTTGGAGCAACAATGGGAAGTTCGTGACAACTGCGCTGCCGAGTGGCATTCGCGACTGCATAGTTGACAACGACGCTTCGCTGCTTTCTTGTGTTCTTGCCCGTGTCTATTATTTTTGGTGGTTTTGTTGCTTTTATCGTTATCGTTGTTATCGTTGTTATCGTTGTTATCGTTGTTATCGTTGTTATCGTTGTTATCGTTGTTATCGTTGTTATCGTTGTTATCGTTGTTATCGTTTTTTATCGTTGTTATCGTTGTTAGCGTTATTATCGTTGTTATCGTTGTTATCATTGTTGTTCGTGTTATCGTTCTTTTGTTTGTTTGACTTTGTATTCATACAATCTCTGCATTACAAACCGACGGGCAATCTGCACTTTTTGCGGAAGAAAACAAAGACGTGCACGACTGTGAACAGTCATCGGATGGTGGAAGTGCTTCCAATAGCGACGCTGAGCCAGAGGAGCAAGATTCCGAATCCGATGAAGATCATCCATCAGCATCTACACATCCAGGAAACCAAATTGGTAGCTGGACGCCACTGGAGCTATATTGCGCCCGACAACAGTGCAGTCGAATACCTCCAGCGTAAGTGTTCACTAACGGACAAAAGTGAGCATGTCGAAACAGTGGATGAATGTTTTCATTTTTTTATAAATGAAGAAATCATCCACACCGTCATTTTGCATACCAATATCAAGGCAAATAAGAGTATGCCGCCGAATAAGCAGTGGAAACCAGTGGACCGTACCGAAATGGATGCATTTTTTGGGCTTCTGCTACTATTTGGACGGTTCAGAGAATCACGCGAACGCAAGCAGGACCTATGGAAAACTAGCGATGCACTTTCTCGGCAATTTTATGCGGCAATAATGTCGCCTGATCGCTTCATAGATATTCTAAGGTATGTTATTATTATTATTGTTATTATATTTATTTATTATCCTTGCCTTTCGGTTTTGGATGGCTTTCGCTTACATCTTCACTTACATCCACACTTACATTTACATTTATGTTTTACTCACGTATATTCGTTTCGACGATTCCGCCACACGAGAGGAAAGAAAGGCAACGGACAAACTGGCACCTCTAAGAGATGTTACACATATATTTACTAAAAATTGTAAGGAATCTTACAATGCAACAGACGTTGCATGCGTTGATGAGGAGTTGGTGACGTTTCGCGGCCGCTGCTCATTCAAAGTTTACATGCCAAACAAACCTGGCAAATATGGGATTAAAATATGGAGCCATTGTGATTCCTACGGTGTCCGAGGGAGACGAGTAATCGACACAGGATTAAGGAAAGGCTGACCTGTTTATTTCACGGCCTAAGCGAGACTGCTTCGTCCGCGCTCGGAGTAGATACACAGCTACAATGCTGGCTATGTACATATGTGTACATTGTCGTTGTCTCTGGTCGGTAATACAAATACAGGGTGTCTCAAAAATGTCGCGTTTCCTTGAAAGGGGTGACTCAGGGGGTGATTTGAAACAACTTTTTCCTTAGCGAAAATATTGTCCGAAGCTTCGTTAAGGAGATATTAACAAAAAACCCCGACCAATCAGAGCACGCGCCTTCCGCACGAGCTCCCGCGGTAGCGTTGGCTACGCGGTAGGCGACTGCGCTTGTGCTACGAACGTACGAACAAGCAAGTCGGCATGCATCGACGGAAACCGCGTTACACAGTTTTTTTTTAAAGCAGAATCTTAAATAAGAATTATTTGAAGTGAGAGGACAAGAAGTACTTAAATTTCGTTTTTAAATAAGACATAAACGAAAAGGTAATGTAACAGAAAATGTACGACAAGTGATCGTAATTCGTTATTGAAATAAAAATCCGTAGTTTAAGAACGGCCAACACAACTAAATTTAAAAAATAATATTAGGTGTATGAATAAATTCTTTCCGACTGGAATTTCTATCGCGGTGGTATTCAGAAGCTGCCAGAAAAATGGCAAAAGGTAATTAACAATAATGGAAATTATTTCGATGATCGAGTCGTTTTCATATTTTTTAAATCGAACTGTTATTGTACCCTAAAATCGGAAAGAATTTATTTTCACACCTAATAATCACCAATAAATTAAATAAAACTCACCCTTTCGGACATTCCTTTCCTTGCTTTCCTTCCCTTTTCGGAAACCTGTGTCACTGGGTCACTGTACCGATCCTGGTTATCGGTGGACGAAAAGATTTATGGTTGGGTAGCGCCCAGTGCTCAGCTGATCACACTGCGTCCGGGTTAATGTACCGAATATTCACTTCACTGCACGGCTACTAACACTGATCACTGAATTTATTTTTCACGGAACGTGTTGTTCTTACGTTATAAAAATTGGTGGCTGCGAAAGGGGCCGATTACTGTTAATTACTGGGACGAGATTACTACTATTACCCGGCGAAAAGAAAACTCGTGGCAGACTGTCTCGGGCTGTGCAGTCCGCTGCTGTGACGATTGGTCGAGTCACCTATTTGGGCACACTTTTAAAGACGGGGCACACGTATTTTGGTTATTGGCTGAAGTTGCCACATACATTGTCGCACCGCGCGACGAAGAGATTGAACGGAACACGAGATCGAGTGGGATAGAGCGATTTGACCAAGCGTAGCCTACGCTTTTGTTTTGACGATCGTCGGTCGGATCCGTATCTGATCGCTGCACAGCAGCGGACTGCACAGCCCGAGACAGTCCGCCACGAGTTTTCTTTTCGCCGGGTAATAGTAGTAACCTCGTCCCAGTAATTAACAGTAATCGGCCCCTTTCGCGGCCACCAATTTTTATAACGTAAGAACAACACGTTCCGTGAAAAATAAATTCAGTGATCAGTGTTAGTAGCCGTGCAGTGAAGTGAATACTCGGTACATTGACCCTGCGATCAGCTGAGCACTGGACGCCGATGACCAGGATCGGTACAGTGGCCTACTGACACAGGTTTCCGAAAAGGGAAGGAAAGCAAGGAAAGGAATGTCCGAAAGGGTGAGTTTTATTTAATTTATTGGTGATTATTAGGTGTGAAAATAAATTCTTTCCGATTTTAGGGTACAATAACAGTTCGATTTAAAAAATATGAAAACGACTCGATCATCGAAATAATTTCCATTATTGTTAATTACCTTTTGCCATTTTTCTGGCAGCTTCTGAATACCACCGCGATAGAAATTCCAGTCGGAAAGAATTTATTCATACACCTAATATTATTTTTTAAATTTAGTTGTGTTGGCCGTTCTTAAACTACGGATTTTTACCTCAATAACGAATTACGATCACTTGTCGTACATTTTCTGTTACGTTAGCTTTTCGTTTATGCCTTATTTAAAAACGAAATTTACGTACTTCTTGTCCTCTCACTTCAAATTATTCTTATTTAAGATTCTGCTTTAAAAAAAAAATGTGTAACGCGGTTTCCTTCGATGCATGCCGACTTGCTTGTTCGTACGTTCGTAGCACAAGCGCGGTCGCCTACCTCGTAGCCAACACTACCGCGGGAACTCAGGCGGAAGGCGCGCGCTCTGATTGGTCGGGGTTTTTGGTTAATATCTCCTTAACGAAGCTTCGGACAATATTTTCGCTAAGGAAAAAGTTGTTTCAAATCACCCCCTGAGTAACCCCTTTCAAGGAAGTCAGACATTTTTGGGACACCCTGTATACGCGTTACACGCACACCTTTAGCCAAAAGAAACTAGTATATGTTTCGTTCGTCGACTCTCGGGTATAACCTACCATACTCTTATACTCTTATACCCTTATATTCTTATTCCCTTATACCCTTATACCCTTATACCCTTATTAGGGTGGACCTTATTTTTCGACTTTCAATTTTTTTTCGGGACACCCCCCAGGATTGTGCCATTGGGAGAAAAAATAATGTGTGTAAAATTTGAAATCGATCGGACAACGGGAAACCGTGTTTCATCGCAGTTGAGGTTTTTTTATTTTTGGAATTCGTTTTTCTCCATTGTCGTAGATCGTTAATATACATTTTTATATATCGTTGAATTTGTCTTTTTTCGCTCTGTAACAATATAGAATGAAAGTATAACATCACTTAACAAAAAAAAAACATCATGACCTTGAAATCTCAAAAATTGACCTTCAGAAAAAACTTTTTTCGTTGGCATTATTTTTACCTTGCCAAACAGTACAACTTTTGTCTAAGAAATTTTTTCATATCTTTATAAATAACAGATTTCAAAATTTTAATGGAGCAACTGATACTTTCATCAAGATTACATTGTTTCTTAATTATTTAATATTATTATTAGTTTATACGCGCGGAGTAGATTGTGTAAATGGTCATGAATGTTTTGAAAATGCAGTTGTATTTGCATCGGGTAGGTAGTTCGAACCTCTAAGAATCCGTTAGGTTTCGACTTGCTCTGAACAGAAGATCCAGAACCGAAGGTTTAGGAGAGGATAGGCCTTTGGAATAAAAAACTGAATTTCATAGTGTAAGGAATTTGGGATTTCGACTGTCTTTCGATGTGTTTCCAAGCGGTCATTTAGCCGTCGTCGTGGAGCGTCTTGGAAAAGAGAATCTTGCTCTCGTTTTTCTTGAAGTTTACTTCCACGTTTAGAATTTCGTTGTACCGCCCTCCAATCATTGTATAGCGATTCTAATTTTGTAATGCTATGCTGCGTTTTTTTTGTAGGGTTCCGTGCTTTTTCCAAAATCACCTCAACTTCCATCACAACTAAAGAAGCACTCGCATGAATATTTAGTTGCACCTTACGTATGTTATAAAACAAATCTCGTAACACTTGTACATTAGATGGCAACTTGGCACCAATTATTTGACTTTCGTCATAATCCAATTGGAATAATTTTTCGCTTCTGGTTTGCATTTTTGATTCGATTTTTCGAAGCTACTTCAGTGAACGCTCATGATATAGGCAATATTGTAAGAGATTTGAAAAGTATAACAGAATGAAAAGCGAATATATCGTTTTGTATCACTGTATTTCACGAAAAAGTAACGATGCGTCGTCGACAATGATACATTCAAGAATGCCCCTCGGCAACGCAGTTGCCTCGAGCCTCCCTTGTTTAGGCCCTGTCGCAGTCTCCGGAAGGGTTTAAGACAACCCGAAGTCCCGGAAGAGTTTATCGAAAAACAGTCGAAATCCCATATTCCTTACACTATGAAATTCTGTTGTAATATATTGTATTATATGCTAGTATATAGTCCGTGGTGTGCGAATGAGTGTTTTTAGTTGTTTTTGGAATTTTGAATGCGCCGCGTGTGTACGAGGAGTTTGTGTGTTCCGGTACTGTTGCTGAGCAGTTTATGTATGGTGGCGCTGGTGTCTAGCGCGTATGCGTTTCCGGGTCTCCGGTGCTCTCGAGCCTCTTCTTGCGGCCTCTTGGCGACAACGTGTCCGAACCTACCGGTTGTTCTCTTAGTTCTCTCGCCACGTGTTTAACAGTATTTCTTTTATTTCTTACTAAGGGTGTTTGTACGGACGTGCATTATTTTCGTTTCTGGCAAAGGTTTTTGGCTAGTAGTACATATCTATATTCAAATATATATTAAACATTCTATCTCAAAAAAAGCCAGTGGTGCGTTTATTGAATAACCAACAAATTCAGTTTTTTATTCCAAAGGCCTATCCTCTCCTAAACCTTCGGTTCTGGATCTTCTGTTCAGAGCAAGTCGAAACCTAACGGATTCTTAGAGGTTCGAACTACCTACCCGATGCAAATACAACTGCATTTTCAAAACATTCATGACCATTTACACAATCTACTCCGCGCGTATAAACTAATAATAATATTAAATAATTAAGAAACAATGTAATCTTGATGAAAGTATCAGTTGCTCCATTAAAATTTTGAAATCTGTTATTTGTAAAGATATGAAAAAATTTCTTAGACAAAAGTTGTACTGTTTGGCAAGGTAAAAATAATGCAAACGAAAAAACTTTTTTCTGAAGGTCAATTTTTAAGATTTCAAGGTCATGATGTTTTTTTTTAAGCGATCTTATACTTTCATTCTATATTGTTACAGAGCGTAAAAAGACAAATTCGACGATATATAAAAATGTATATTAACGATATACTACAATGGAGAAAAACGAGTTCCAAAAATAAAAAAACTTCAACTGCGATGAGACACGGTTTCCCGTTGTCCGATCGATTTCAAATTTTACACACATTATTTTTTCTCCCAATGGCACAATCCTGGTGGGTGTCCCGCCAAAAATCTCAAATTTATTCTTCGACAAGAGTAACTAAGGTCCACCCTAACCTTTATACCCTTGTACCCTTATACGCGTATATCCTTATATACCCTTGTATCCTTATACTACACCCTTACCCCATAAAAAAACTTCAAAAATGTAAATAATAAAATTACGCCAGATACATGAAATAGTAAAGGACGAAAAAGAGTACCCATAAAAAACTACCAATAAATAAAAACATTACCCTGTGTAGTGCATGAATTGTCTTTGTAAAAAGAAGTGAGATCCCCAGAAAAAACTTTAAAAAAGTAAAGAAATTATGAAAAGTAAAGAAGTACATGAAAAAGTCGAGCACGGAAAAAAGTAAATCAGAACAAAAATAGAAGAAAATATACAATACACAAAAAGATGTGAAATCAAAATGAGCTGCAAGTACATAAAGGTGCATTCCCGCAGCGTGCACTGTGTAACACAATAAAAGACCCCAAAAATGGCCGGGCCTGAAAGTCAAATACTTGGCGTGGCGAGGCAAGGTCAATGTGTCGACGAATAAGAATTATTTAAAAAACGCAAAATAATGAAAGTGCACTCATATTGTCCGAGTTTTAAATTGACAAAATATTTGAAAACTTGTGAGAGGAAAGATATCGGTGTCGATGAATGATCTTGGAATTATTTTAAAACGCAATATAATGAAAATGTACTCATATTGTCAGAGTTCTGAAGTGACAAATTATCTGAAAGCCGCGAGAGGGGAGGTATGGGTATTGATGATCTGAGAACACCTTGCCTCGCCACGCCAAGTATTTGACTTCCAGGCCCGGCCATTTTTTTTGTCTTTTATTGTGTTACACAGTGCACGCTGCGGGACCGCACCTTTATGTACTTGCAGCTCATTTTGATTTCACATCTATTTTGTATTGTATATTTTCTTCTATTTTTGTTGTGATTTACTTTTTTCCGTCCTCGACTTTTTCATGTACTTGGCGTAATTTATTTACTTTTTTAAAGTTTTTTATGGCGATACATGTCTACTTTATTGATTAGTTTCATAAAGAGAGTTTCAAAAATAAAAGGAATATGAAAATTCTTGAAAAGTTTTTAAAACAGCTTTGTAAACTTTTAAGAGATGTACGAACGTTGCAGATATATCTTATCCCATAATTATTAAATTAAATCTTTTATTACTGAAATATCTTGTTATTTAAATTCGAATACTAGATATCAAATTAATCGGGTAGTTGAATTTTTATAAGTAATATGTAATTTCTTGTATTGTTTTATAAATAAAATTTATGAAATAAACAAATCAACAATTCCCAACGATTATTAAACATTTACAGAACATTGTATAATGGTAATAAAGGAATAATATAAGATACTAAGTAGCAAAATACCCCCGCGCTTCGCTACGGGCCTAAGAGATACATATTAAGGACTCCATGAAAAAACATTTCACCCCTTTTCACCACCACCTTAGGGGTTGATTAGGGCAAAATCATGAAATTGGTTTTTAGGCATTTATGTGAGTAACCTTTGTAAGTAAAGACCAAGTTGATATCTAATCGGGCCTAAGAATTATTAACGAGTCCGAGAAAACATTGTTGAGTATACATAGTTTCCTATTCTATCGATACAAACGCTGTGTCAATGTATGCCGAGTGCCGAATGTGTGGCGTCCTTGTTAGCAACGTGATCTGTCCGCGTTACAATTTGGCTAACAAAGGAATAGAGATGTACCGACTAGTGTTTTGGCCGTCTAGCCGACTAGCTGATTAATCGGTCCACAAGAAGCCGACTAGTCGCCGATTACAAAAGTGGCCGAATAGTCGGCTTAACCGACTAGTCGGCCACTATTCGGTACATCTCTAATAGCATAAAACTTGTTAGAAAAAGAGAACGAAAAATGGGTAAATATTCACAAAAAGAGAGCCGATCAATCGGCCTTTGTGCCGACTAGTCGCCGACTAGTAGGCCACTAGTCGGTATATCCCTACAAAGGAACAATGCTAATGGTCGAGTCAGTCCGATCAAAGTATCCGTCACGTGTGTATCTGCGATTATCTTTCTTTACATTTTTCCTTTTATTTCTTTCTACATTTATTGTTAATAAAGTCTAAGTTCAATCAAAACGTATTAACAACAAACATATTTCAGCCATTTTTATCCCCTTCCCTAGTAGCATTTTTGTTGGCCAACGGTAGCCAACAGTTGGGAATCAGTTGGGAGGTGGTTAGTAGTTTCGCCTACAAACCTTCTTTACAGGGCCCAACCGATGAATGTTGCATTTGCATCCCGACAATTTGCCTACGGTTGGGAATCAGTTGGGAGGTGGTTAGTAGTTTCGCCTACAAATCTTCTTTACAGGGCCCAACCGATGAATGTTGCACTCGTGTTTGATTGTCTACGTGATTTGTGTAGGAATAACCAATTTTGGGCTAACTAATAATGCCCTACGGAAATACATTATAATAATTGAAAGAATTTTGAACCCACACTGGCTACACTTTTTATAAAGACTGTCTGGGGGAAGAGAGGGTTGAGTGGAACGGTTGACGTCGACAGTCACAGGACGCAAACCGCCTCGCGAGCGAAATGGTCCCGTCCGTCATTTGGTACATTGTTTAAGGCCACGGTTTTCTGGATCTTAGAGCATATATGAAGAGAACTGGTTTAAAATGAGTCCTCCTTGCTAATTCACGGGTGTGAAAAGATTGCGTTTTATTTATCTGAGGCGTGCGTTATAAAAATGCGCAACGCGTGTCTCGATGCCAGAGAAAAAGTGCCGTTTCTTCCAGCGCACCGCGTCCCTAACAGGGCTTGAAAAGGTTCGAAAATAACTGTTTCAAACTGTTATATAAAGGTTGTGACGTAGCGTCCCAGCGCGAGGAATCGAGCGCACGGCGGTGCGACCGGGAGTGAGCGAGAAGCCGAGCGCACGCGGGCGACCGCGACCGAACCCGACCGAACCCGCCCGAAGCGTGCCGGTCCCGCGACGCGTCAGCGCGATGACGCTCACTCCCCACTGCGCCGCTAGATCGCGTCGGTTTCTCTCTGCTGGGAATTTCCGCGAATCGGGACATATGCCGCGATGATTCCGAGGCAAGGCAGTTCCAGTGGGGAGACGGACCCCCACCACCAGACTTGCCTGGATGTTGCCCGGTGCAAACCTCGGTGAAACGACTCCGTATACTCCTCGATCGCCAGATCGGAATCTACCCCGTTCCTACCACCTGTCCCGGTAAAGAGACGCAGGAAGTTGCCCGGTCTCTCTCCCGCTCCTCGTGTTGAACAGAGACGCCCGGATGCTGCCCGGTCTCTGCCGACACTTGTCCCGTTAAAGAGACGCAGGTCGTTGCCCGGTCTCTCTCCCGCTCCGCGTGTTGAACAGAGACGCCCGGATGCTGCCCGGTCTCTGCCGACGCTTGTCCCGTTAAAGAGACGCAGGACGTTGCCCGGTCTCTCTCCCGCTCCTCGTGTTGAATGGAGACGCCCGGATGCTGCCCGGTCTCTACCGACGCTTGTCCCGTTAAAGAGACGCAGGAAGCTGCCCGGTCTCTCTTGCTTCCTTACCGTCCCGATACGGAGACACCAGGCGCGGAGCGACCGAATTGTTCCGTTAAGCGGACGCGCGCAACATAGACCGACGACGCCGTACCGCGAACCGCGCCGCCGCGCAACGACGGCTTGACCGCGATTAACGCGAAGTACCCCGCGTCTAAGTTATATGTATATAGTGTACATAAGTACTGATAGTGAATAAACCTAATTTTAAACTACCACGGAAGGACTTAGTTAACCCTGGCAAATCCGACTGAGACCGTCCTTCCAACCGGAGTGACGACCGTCACAAATTGGCGCCCGAACAGGGACCAGAAAAGGGACGATAACCGATGAGCTCCGCACTCACACGGTTATACCACTTAAATAAAGCCGAACTCGTTGAAGCTCTCGAGGCCGCGGGCGAAAGCACAAAAGGGTCGTTCGACCAACTACGCACCCGGCTCCGACAGTACTTGGTAAGCACCGCCGAAATGAGCCCCGCCAACGAGACGACCACTACCAGCGCCCAGGCACCGGCGATAGTAGTCACCGAGCCCGAAGCCAACGCCGCACCGTCACCTGTCGCCACTGCCATGGACCGCGTCCGAAAATGGGGGTGCCATTTCGACGGCACCAAGGACGCCCGCGACTTCCTAGAGCGAATCGTGGAACTTCAAGAGGGATACGGCCTCACGAAGGAGCAACTCCTCCGATGCATGCCAGAACTCCTCCGGGGACAAGCCCTCCTCTGGCACCGCAGCAACAGCCCGGAATGGACCACATGGGCGGACTTCGAAAAAAGCTTCCGCCTATATTATATACCAACCACCAGCCAATACGAATTGGAGGAAGAAATCCTGAAGCGCAAACAAAAACCAGGGGAACGAGCTAGTGACTACATCACCGGCATCAGGACCCTGATGAGACGACACGGCAGCTACCCACCGGACCGGCAGCTCGACCTGGTGCACCGAAATCTGCTGCCCGAATACCGGTAATACATCCGTAGGAAGGAGTGCACGGACATAACAACCCTCCTCGAGACAGCCATCGAGTTCGAGGCTATCGAGAGGGATAAGAAAACTAACGCCCCCAGCACCGGGTCCGCCCCGGGCAAACAGCAGCCCGTTCGACCTGCACTTTCGACCGTCGCGACAAATTACAGCCGCGAGAATTGCTGCTGGCGCTGCGGACAACGGGGACACCGTCGACAGGACTGCCGGCAACCGTCGCGCCTGTTCTGTTCACGCTGCGGACAGGACGGCCGACTTTCTCGCGACTGCCCGTGCCAACCACCGTCGGGAAATGGCACGGGGCCCGGAACCCAGGGGACCGCCCGACCACCGGCCAGTTCCGCGCCCCAGTAAACCTGCCGGACCAAGCCACGCGGCCGTTTGCCACCATCATCCTGCACGGCCGAAGATACCGAGCCCTCCTGGACACGGGAGCCACAGGATCGTACATGCGCCAGGACGTGGCGAACCATTGCCTCCGCCATGGCAGCACCCTCACTCCGACGCGCTGTCGAGCCCGTTTGGCGGACGGCTCCGTGGCACCCCTCGCCGGGGACCTACGAACCCCGGCCCGGGTAGAACGACAGAAGATGACCCACCAGTACGCCGTCCTCCCAGCGCTCGCACACCCGGTGATCCTCGGAATGGACGCTCTGAAAAAGCTAAGGGTCCGTATGACCCTCGGACAGAGGACCCTAATCCCCGACACCGCCACCATCGAACAAACTCACGGGGTGACAGCGTGCACGCCGACACAGGCCGAAGCCCTACAGGCACTCCTGGACCAAGAGCTGCCAAAATTCCAGGACCTCCAAGGGACTACGCAGCTCGCGGAACACACGATCCGTCTCAAATCGACCGCGCCGCTGAAACAGCGTTACACACCACGGAACCCGGCCATGCAACAGATAATAGACGAGGAAGTGAGCAAGATGCTGGCCGAAGGCATTATCGAGCCTTCCCGAAGCCCATGGAGCTCGCCCGTCGTCCTGGTCCGCAAAAAGAATGGGAAAAAACAATTCTGCATCGATTTCCGCCGCGTAAACCAGGTCACCGAGAAGGACGCCTACCCACTTCCTCAGGTGGTCCGATATATATCCACCATCGACTTGGCGAACGGATACTGGCAGGTACCCCTCGCCCCCGAAAGCAGACCGATAACCGCCTTCACCGTACCGGGCCGAGGGCTCTACCAGTTCCGGGTCATGCCATTCGGGCTGCATTCCGCACCCGCCACCTTCCAACGCCTACTCGACCGAGTCATCGGGCCCGAATTGGAGCCGCGAGCATTTGCGTACCTAGACGACATCATCGTACTAGGTCGCACGTTCGAGGAACATTTACAGAACTTGCGCGAGGTCCTGCACCGGCTACAAGACGCCAACCTCCGCATTAACCCGGAGAAGTGCGACTTCTGCCGCACCGAACTCAAATACCTCGGACACATGGTAACCGCACAGGGGGTCAAGACCGACCCCGATAAAGTGCAGGCCATCCTGGGCATCCCGGCCCCCACCAACCTCCGCGAACTCCGCCGATTTCTGGGGATGGTGTCGTGGTATCGATGATTCATCACACATTTCGCCGACACCACTGCACCACTCACCAAGCTACTTCAGAAGAAGAGGAAGTGGACGTGGGGCCCCGAAGAGGACACGGCTTTCCGCACCCTCCAACAACAATTGGCCGCCGCACCAGTACTGGCCTGTCCGGATTTTGCCAAGCCGTTTACGCTGCAAACCGACGCTAGCGAAGAAGGCCTTGGAGTCGTACTCACCCAGGAGACGGACAACGAAGAGCACGTCATCGCCTACGCCAGCCGCACACTGAACCCCGCCGAACGAAACTACTCCACCACAGAAAAGGAATGCCTGGCGGTGGTGTGGGGGATTAGAAAAATGCGACCGTACCTCGAAGGCTACCGCTTCACGGTCCTGACCGATCATCAGGCCCTGAAATGGCTGCAGAGCATCGACGATCCGTCCGGCCGCCTCGCACGCTGGAGCTTGGAGCTCCAGCAGTACGATTTCCAGGTGCAGTACCGCAAAGGAGCCACGAATCTGGTCGCCGACGCACTCTCCAGACGACCAGAAGACCTGCACACGACCGACGAACCCCCAGCGTGCCCATGGTACACCCGCATCAGAGAACAGATCCTGCGCGAACCCAGCAAGTATCCGGAATACCGTATCGTAGGGGAGCAAGTGTACCGGAGATTCCCCGACCTCAGCGGACGACCGACCAACCCCGAGACCGAGTGGAAGTTGTGTGTGCCCCGACCGATGCGCACCTCCGTACTCGCCGAAAATCACGACGTCCCCACCGCCGGACACCTGGGTACCACCAAAACCGCAGCCAGACTGGCCGAAAGGTATTACTGGCCGGGGATGTTTCGCGAAGCGGCCAAGTACGTGCAACAGTGCGCATCGTGTAAACGAAACAAGATCCAGCAACAGGCACCTGCAGGGCAGATGCACACAACGCCCGTCACCCGTCCTTGGGAAGTGGTCTCCGCAGACCTCGTCGGTCCGCTCCCCCGGTCCAGCAAGGGACACACCACGCTGTGTGTCTTTCAAGACAAGTTTTCGAAGTGGGTCGAGGTCCAGCCCCTCCGACAAGCGACCGCCCCCGCCGTCACCAGGGCCCTCAAGGACACCGTATTCATGCGACACGGATGCCCCCGGACTGTGATAACCGACAACGGCCGCCAGTTCGAAAGCCGGGAATTCGGGAAGCTTCTGAAGGACGCTGGCAGCGAGCACCGAAAAACGCCACCCTACTCTCCACAGTGCAACCCCGTCGAGCGTGTGAATCGCGTACTCAAAACAATGATCGCGCAGTACACGGCCGAAAACCACCGGCACTGGGACCGATGGATACACGAACTAGTGTTCGCATATAATACCGCCAAACACGAGAGTACCGGTTTCACGCCAGCATTCCTGGTCTACGGACGCGAACTAAACCCACCGGCCGCCCTCTACCGTCCACCAGAAGACGACCCACCGGACCTCGACCACACCGATACCCGATTCCGGAGACAACAGATCGACGACCTACAGGACGCCATCGCATTGGCTCGCCGAAACCAGGCACGAGCCTTCGAAAGCCAGAGCAAACACTACAACTTGCGTCGGCGAGATTGGCGACCCGAGATCGGAACATACGTAATGCGGCGAGAACATCACATATCCGACGCCGCGCAAGGTTTCGCCGCGAAGCTGGCACCAAAATTCGCAGGCCCGTACCAGGTCGTCCGGTTCCAGGGGCCAAATATCGTCGTGCTCAAGGACGAACGCAATCGCAGCAGCCGGGCCCACCTGAAGGATGTCAAACCCTGCACCGAAACAATCAACACCGACGCACCGACCAGGGGGCAAAACGACGACCCCGGAAGCGATTCCGGCATGAGCCCCACCACCAGACTTGCCTGGATGTTGCCCGGTGCAAACCTCGGTGAAACGACTCCGTATACTCCTCGATCGCCAGATCGGAATCTACCCCGTTCCTACCACCTGTCCCGGTAAAGAGACGCAGGAAGTTGCCCGGTCTCTCTCCCGCTCCTCGTGTTGAACAGAGACGCCCGGATGCTGCCCGGTCTCTGCCGACACTTGTCCCGTTAAAGAGACGCAGGACGTTGCCCGGTCTCTCTCCCGCTCCGCGTGTTGAACAGAGACGCCCGGATGCTGCCTGGTCTCTGCCGACGCTTGTCCCGTTAAAGAGACGCAGGACGTTGCCCGGTCTCTGCCGACGCTTGTCCCGTTAAAGAGACGCAGGACGTTTCCCAGTCTCTCTCCCGCTCCGCGTGTTGAACAGAGACGCCCGGATGCTGCCCGGTCTCTGCCGACGCTTGTCCCGTTAAAGAGACGCAGGACGTTGCCCGGTCTCTGCCGACGCTTGTCCCGTTAAAGAGACGCAGGACGTTGCCCGGTCTCTCTCCCGCTCCTCGTGTTGAATGGAGACGCCCGGATGCTGCCCGGTCTCTACCGACGCTTGTCCCGTTAAAGAGACGCAGGAAGCTGCCCGGTCTCTCTTGCTTCCTTACCGTCCCGATACGGAGACACCAGGCGCGGAGCGACCGAATTGTTCCGTTAAGCGGACGCGCGCAACATAGACCGACGACGCCGTACCGCGAACCGCGCCGCCGCGCAACGACGGCTTGACCGCGATTAACGCGAAGTACCCCGCGTCTAAGTTATATGTATATAGTGTACATAAGTACTGATAGTGAATAAACCTAATTTTAAACTACCACGGAAGGACTTAGTTAACCCTGGCAAATCCGACTGAGACCGTCCTTCCAACCGGAGTGACGACCGTCACAAGGTTCTGACTGAAAGAGTTATGAAGAACCTTTATTCTGAATAACCGTTATAAAGAACCTAAATATCAGACTATATAAGTATAAGTTACGGTTCCTATATAGCTCTATAACTTTTATTTTTTAGGTTCTATATAAGTTCCAAACGGTTATAGAACCGATTCAATAACTTTTATTTTTTAGGTTCAATATAAGTTCCAAAGCGGTTACAGAACCGATTCTTCTAACGATTGTACAGAATTTTATAGAAAATGAAATGACAACATATTACAACTATAGACTACCGTGTATAACCAAATTGTTTAAAAATTATTATAAATAAGTAAGTAAATATATATTATGTACACATTTGTACATACGTATACAATTCTTTTGTAATATGAAGTGTTCGTTAATATAAATGTTTGGTTGTTATACCGATGAGGGTCTAGCTCCCCGATTTGAATGATATTTTAATATGTTGTCAGATTCATGATCCTGATGGTGAGGTGGCCCCTAATTGAAAAACTGAACTTGACAAATAAATGTTTCGATCTATGGTATTAAATATTTATTGCACTTTTTGTTATAATACAGAATAGATATTATAAATTATAATTTTTCAAGTGCCCGCTTGTGGTTCATATTACAAAAGAATTGTATACGTATGTACAAATGTGTACATAATATATATTTACTTACTTATTTATAATAATTTTTAAACAATTTGGTTATACACGGTAGTCTATAGTTGTAATATGTTGTCATTTCATTTTCTATAAAATTCTGTACAATCGTTACAAGAATCGGTTCTGTAACCGCTTTGGAACTTATATTGAACCTAAAAAATAAAAGTTATTGAATCGGTTCTATAACCGTTTGGAACTTATATAGAACCTAAAAAATAAAAGTTATAGCGCTATATAGGAACCGTAACTTATACTTATATAGTCTGATATTTAGGTTCTTTATAACGGTTATTCAGAATAAAGATTCTTCATAACTCTTTCAAGAACCTAAATCTTTATAATAACAGTTTCAAGCCCTGGTCCCTAAGCTCCCGAGCCTTCACGAGGCTCGCCGAAGATTGTAAGTAAGTTAAGTTGAGTTAACTTACAATATACCTATTTCTTTTTTACGACTAATTAGTCGTAAAAAGAAAAATATATTTGTTCGTCGGATTTAAATAAGAAATGCTTATTGTTACCTAACTTTAAAGAGAATAATAATGATGAAAGTTTTATTTGCATTCCTTTTGCCAGTATGACGCTCTGCAATTAAAAGTTGTACTAATATGATTTACAATAAATATCTTAATATTATGCATATACCTAAATTGTTTTCACTTCAGATTAACTGGTGAAAGTGAAAGTATCAGGAAGCAACCGTGCAGGCAGATACTTTTTAATTTTACCAGTTGAAATTCTAACATTTTCCCGTTACCTATAAGTAATAAGTATATAATTCAAAAGCCAACCGTTTGCCTACCGTTGGATTACTATTACATATAGTACGGCAGGCCCTATAACTAGTTGGGCAACAGTAGGAAAGCCTACCTTGGCCATCTGTTGTTGGGCCTACCTGAAAAAAAAGTGCCAAATCTAACTGTTGGCCAACGAATATTATGTGCGTGGCCCAACTGTATGCCAACCAAAAATGCTACTAGGGTTCGGGTTGGAATTTCAAAAAATCCCTTCTTATCGAGCACCTACGTCACAACCTTAGAGCATATATATTGTACAGGGAGGTCTCATGACCTCTTGTCTCCTATGGATCCAGTTGCCGATCAACATCGAGCGAGAGATTGTATTACTTTTTCTCGCACGATAGCGGCGCATGCGCATTACGGTCGATGGGGAATCTATACTTCTCTCGCTCGCACGATGTATTTCTTTCTCGCACCATCTTGGCGACAGTTTCGAGCTTTCAATGAGACCTCCATGTCTATATGCTCTAAGGTTGCAACAGGAATATACCCTCCGAATTTCCAGAATTTAATTTATTAACCACAGAACCAAAAATGTAACCAAAAACCATTTTCGAAACAATATAAGGGATGTCAGCATCAATAATAATATTATAATACTATTTATTGGAGATGTACCGACTGGTGGCCGATTAATCGACTCTCTTTTTGTGAATATGATTTTTCGTTCTCGTTTTCTAACAAGTTTTATGACTTTGCTATTAGAAATGTACCGAATAGTGGCCGATTAGTCGAGGCAGGCAGGCGGCATGGTGGGAGTTACCTCTCACTCGCTCTGATCGGCTAATATATCTGATCACCACCATAATTTTATTGATGTATGTATGCTGGTCCATATACTTAATGAGGCGGATAGATTGAAGATATTCTAAGAAAACGGAGCAATATATTTAAGTAACAAATGGGTTTTCTATAATCAGAGCCATTGTTTAAGTATGGCTCACGAGTAACATATTAATTAGAGATGTACCGACTAGTGGCCGACTGGTCGGTTAAGCCGACTATCCGGCCACTTTCGTAAACGGTGACTAGTTGGCGACTAATCGGCTTCTTGTGGGCCGATTAATCAGCTAGTCGACTAGTCGACCAAAACCCTAGTCGGTACATCTCTACTATTTATATTTTTAAATCCAGCACTATCGATTTGATGGTAACTTGGAAGAAAAATGTTATGCATGTCTTTTAACCTTGAATGATTTACAAACATCTGCGTGCTTGATCCAGTCTGCCTTTTGATGTTGCTTGCTACAGTAGTACACATTCTCACAAGCACTACACTTATGCATTGCAACTTCTCCACAAATTGCACAAACAGCCTGGGGTTCCATTGATGAAGGTTTTAGCATGGTCCTTTAAAGAAAAGCTTAAATTAATCTAAATTTATATTGCTTCATAACGAGAAACAACTACACGTCCATTTTACAGACATTGATAATAAAGATAGAAAAATTATTGCAGAACAATAGTACTTGATTAAAGTAGTAGTTTACCAAAAATACATTAGAAATAACAACGTAACATTATGACATTGATGTTTCAACAGTAACAACATAAAACTAATTATGTAAGCTTTTAATTTAAATACATGTTATAAGAAATTTGGTTCCGATGCCCTGAAGGCACCAAACAACTTCTGTCTCAAACGTTTCTTCCTATCTCAAAAACTGTAGAACTTATTAAGGTGGATTGTCTTACAATTAGATGACTCACCCTGTATAAGTGTATACTATGATTTTCATTGCAGATTATATGAATCAAATAAACTTATGATAAAATTTAGAAATTTCATTTTACATTTGATTGCTTTCAAATTTTATTATTTTTACGATAATGGTACATGAATAAGGCATAGGTAAAAATATGTAATTTCCCATAAGTTTGAATCTACTGGCAAAACAGTTATATGAACTTTAATCAATTTCATGCAGCAATTTTAATAGAACTTCGTAGACAAATACAGAAAAGTATTATGTTTATCTGCAGCTGTTTGTTTAGACAATTAGATAATCAACAATTTATGCAATACTTAATAATAAAATTCATTGCTCAAACTTATTCGATGAGTATGGTCGACCGAGGCGAATCGGATCAAAATAAGAATTTAGTACATATTTCTTACATCGCGATGGAAATGAGCATTCCGCTCGTGCGTAGTACCCCGCTCCACTCCCCCGCACCTGCCGCAATAGCCCGTCAATTGTTTTAATTAATTGTTTAGAGCTGGCATACAATGAATCTAACCCACGTAAAGAGTAATTTCGTATTTAAATAAAAAATAAGCTTGAAAATTCAAATGTGTTTATTATTATTAGTTTGCACGATGTCCAATTTTGGTATTTGATATATTTTAGACTTGAGCGAAAAGTTCTCTAAAACCCTTGAAGAGATTGCTCTGGCTGCAATGAAGGGTAGAAAAATAGTGGAACACTGTTTGGTGGTTGGATCGAGTCTTGGTTTAATGGCCGCCAGCACAGCACGTGTGGTGGCACAGTTTCACAATTCGCGTTTCACTTAACACAGCGGTTAAAACGTGAGTCTCACAAGACCAAACTCGCTACAGACGCGAATTAACGAATTGAGTACCAAACTCTTCAATCAGCAAGCGAACACTCGCGTGCGAGCACAGGAAGTTTAAAGCAAAGGCACACGTGTTCACATTAGTCCAGCGACTACAGGTAACGAGAGCGCGAGCACGAAGACCCAAAATCGCGAAGAAGAAGACCCTCGGCGGAATTCGCGAGCCACCGGTCGGGTTCGGCCGCCCCCCCTCGCCGATCCCGCGACCCAAGCTACTCGGTCCACCCGAATTACGGAATCGACGAGAGTAGGCAACCAGTCCCCTCGTTGGCCCGCGCGGTTCAAACTATTTACATGTTTATGTACAATGCATATAGTCCAGTGAAATTAGACGGAAATCTGCCCAATCTACGGAATAATTCCCAGCAAGCTAAATTTTGGTATGGGCCTTTATTTCATCGCTTTAAACAATGTGTCAAAAGTCCCCATCAATCCGAACCCCGCTAAAAATTTTACAAAGGGTTGAAGGTAAAAAAACAACTGTTTTTCGCGAATATCTCGTTATCTAGCAGTTTTGCGACAAAAATAGCTATTATACCATTTTTAGCTTAGGAAACTCTCTACAAAAAAGGTGCCATGAGTTTTTTTCGTAGGAGGAACCATTTACATGTATGTCGGGTTACCAACTTTCAACCCCCATACTTTTGACAAGGGAAGATCCCGAACCCGGAAATTCTAAAAATTATGAAACTGTAAATATGTAAGGTAGTCCTCCTGAGTACAACGCTATTTCGTTTGCTGCTCAAATTCACTCTAAGGGGGTGAAATTGGCCCCTGACTATCCGTTTTTTTTTTCGATTTTGTGTTATAACTCGCGAACCGTAAGAACTGTAATATCTATAATTTACCAAATGATAGTCCTAATTAAAAGAAGTAACTTTTTCCTGAACACTTTTTTTCTATCTCCCACAGTTCGCGAGTAATAATACAAAATGAAAAAAATTTCAGGGTCAATTGCACCCTCGTGGAGTGAATTTGGGCAAGAAACGAAATTGCGTTGTACTCAGGAGGACATCCCCTACATATTTACAGACTTTCATGATTTTTTGAATTTCCGGGTTCGGGATCTTCCCTTGTTAAAACTATGGGGGTTGAAACTTGGTAACTCGACATACATGAAAATGGTTACTCCTACGAAAAAAACTCATAGAACCTTTTTTTGTACAGAATTTCCTAGGCTATAAATTGTATAATAACTATTTTTGTCGCAAAACTGCTAGATAACGAGATATTCGCGAAAAACAGCTTTTTTTTTACCTTCAACCCTCTGTAAAATTTTTGGCGGGGGTCGGATCGATGGGGACTTTTGACATATTGTTTAAAACGACGAAATAAAGGCCCATACAACCTTTGAAATCCTTATATATGGGGCTAATTGGATCACGTCATTTGGGGCGAATCGAATCATTCTTTTTTTTCATTTGAGTATTTTTATGATTATAAATATTATAATTGTTTATATACAGATGGTTCGTAGGTACATAAAAAAGACCAATCAGGGATCATGGTGTAAAAAAAAAGGATATTGTGGTGAAAATTAAATCTAAAGAAATGACGAAAAAAATAAATAAATTAATAGTCTAAAGAAGATGGCATTGTATTTACTCTGGTGAAAAATTAATTCGTCCACTTTGAGAAGATTGTCTGAGAAGAGCGGTGCCACGACAATTGTGCTGATAGAGGCGGCAAGAAACGGCAATATCCCTCCGATCTGTGTGCTAAGCACGGTGTAATAGACAGGTGTTCCGACTTCTGTCCAGAATGTGTGACTAGTTCTTCTGGCGGCCGGCAAATTTCGTCGATGTCGTAAAGGCATTTACATATGTCCTGTTGTGTCTGGCAAGCCCAGTAATACCACTAAAATCTCTACTAGTACAGTGTCATTAATACATATGTATATGCCTTCTAAGTCACGACGCCTCTCGCGACGGCCAGGGGAATTAAACAGAAATCGGCACACAAAATCGCTGGGGTAAAAGGTACAGAGTCGGAACACCTGTCTATTACACCGTAGTGCTAAGTAGTGTCACTTGACTTCATTGTCATTAAATTAGATTTGTTTAAGGCTGCCGTCTCATTTTTGTTATGGTCCGAATCGATCGAAGCGTCCCCAGTAAACAGACGGACCCTAATGAAACTACTGCGGTCGATAAAAAGAACTTATACAGTAGTGACATCTCCAGGTACTCTGTGTAGACGAATTTTTGACGCATAGTTGCCATATCTTCGGTTCTCTCTGTCTCTGCCGCGCTGTTGCCACAGAGTTCTCTCTGTCTATCGAGAAGTCTTGAAGGAATACGGCACGAGAGCTGCGTCTAGCGTCAGAGCCTCGCCGAACGTAGCAATAATGAATGATAGAGAGGTTGGGTAGTGGAGTTAGAAAACATGTCAATGAAACAATACTAATTTGCGCATCAATATTTTTCATTTATACGTAGAGAGATGTAATATTTTGTATAATCAATGTGTGATTTCAAAGCATACAATTTGAATAAGGTACATCACCGAAGTGTAACACACCGATCGTAATGAAGTTTATGAATGCTATACCTGATTCTTCGAAAAACATGACACTTTCTTTTTTATCTAGCTATACATCAAATTATCTATTTTATCAATAAGAATTGTCTGTTATTTAAATACAAATTTAATAACGTAATCATTATTCAGCTTCGATCCTCTGTTTGTTTGTTTGTATGTTTGTATGGTTCAAATCTGACAACTCAAATCTAACCCACTTCCAACTATCCAATTGTCTTGAAACTTTGCAGGCGTGCATAGATTGAATGACAATACAATATTTAAAAAAAAAAAATAACCCCGAAGAGGTGAGAAAATAACCCAATCATCAATAAATAAAACCCATAACCACAAATCCTAACGACTTGAAATCAGCCACTCGCGTTCTTTACAAAAACGACAAAAAGCAGCTGCGTTCGGGAGATTATAGTGGCATCGCGATTACCGAAAATACACAATTTATCGAGAAATAATCCGTCACCTATGTACGAATAGTAAAACTAAAACTTTGCAGGCGATCGTAGTATATCACCATCGCAATTGCAGTACAAGAAAATAATTATTTTTTAGTGACTTTAGCATTATAGCGTTTAAGCAAACTGTTAAACTGTATACAGTGTTGCGTGGCCGTCTGGGAAAAAGGCTCCTCTCCAGGGAATTCAGGCGCGGGACGAATGCCCGTGGAGCGCTAAAGCGGTCTGCTCCTTGGACGCGGATTTTTAAAGATAATATAATGAAAACGATAATAATAAAGACGATTATATAAGATAAAACAATTGGAACACAAATAACTGATAACTTTAATGAACTCAGTAAACGAATTTAAACAATACAAATAAGTATTTCGCAAGATTTATTACCGCACGTCCGTTCACTTTCGCTCTCGGGATTCAAGTGAAGATTCAAAGGCAAACGCTTTTACGTTCTTTACAAGATGTCCTTAAAATCTAAGAGCCAATAAAATATTTATTAACTAAATTCTTATTGGTCAATCTACTTCCTTCACAGTTATTGATTTTTAGAATCAAGCGTTTAACTACATTGCTCTGATTTTACACACTTAGGAGAAGGGATCAAAGTGGAATTCATTTATTCAAACACCCGTTTCCAAGCGGGTATTGATTAATTCTAATCTTGAAGTCCTCTCATTAAAAGAATCTCTAACTATTTTCAAACCCCTCAGGCTTGTGCGAACTTCACCTTGCTTCCCTTCCCTATTACATCTGTGTGGTCCGTTTAGAATTTCGCGCTTCTAAAGCTTATACTTCACGCCGCTAGACGGAAGTCGTAACAACAGCAATAAAAGATATTTCTAAAAAAGTTTGAGCTGTGAAATGTAAATTCACAAACACTAAAAACTAGAAAATAAAAAAATATATAAAAAAAATTTATTAAAAATGCACTAAAAAATAAAAGATAATTCTTTGCTTGTACATACTACAACATACTACAGCATGATATCTCACAACAAATTCACTTTTAGTTTTACTATTCGTACATAGGTGATGGATTATTTCTCGATAAATTGTGTATTTTCGGTAATCGCGATGCCACTATAGACTATAGTGTCCCGAACGCAGCTGCTTTTTATCGTTTTCGTAAAGAACGCGATAGTTGGAAGTGGGTTAGGATCAATTTCGGTTGGAATGGACAATGTCGTATATACGGTTCATTCCATGCCAAGCGGATCACTTTGAACACGCAATGTCTGAGATTTTATTCAAATTGAAGCACGTTATAGGGCATGTGAAAATAAGAGGGGTTCAAGTTGTCACACTTTACTACATTCAAAATTATTTTATACATACCGACCCTCAACGTACACAACCTTCATCGATTTTTTGAAAATTCCCTTTCGAATTTGGCAAAATGATTATTTAAATCCTCCTTATTTTCACATGGACTGTAACATATTTCAATTTGAACAAAATCTCCAGGACGAGGTGGAGGAAATAACCGTGGGGGAACAATATTTATATTTACTCATAAAAAATATATTAAAATGATTGTTTACGTTGTTTGTTTTGATAGAATGTAAAACATCCATATTCGCTATCGTATCGGCATGAACGTTTCAATAACATACTCCTGAGACTTTCCAGTTGAAAATAAATTTAAACACAGTATAAATCGGATTATTTTTAGCATTATCAGGTTAGCAATGTTACATTTATAGTCAATTATCTAGTACAGTTCTAAAAATAAACTGATTTATACCGTGTTTCAACTCATTTTAATCTAGAAAATCTCAGCAGTATGTTATCAGAAACATTACGTTTTACATTTTATCAATACATAATCCACCGCAGCAACACTCTATGCCTCTCGAACCGAACTTTTATTCTAATTTATCCAGATATTATCTTTGCCCATCTCTGTTCTCTAGCCGCTTCGCCGTGATTCATTCAAGCCTTCTTGACGACAAAATAGTAATAGGGGAAATGCGGTAACAGCGCGATCTGACTCTCGATACGTATCGGCAACTATGTCTTTCCTACATTTATCGGCTAGCTTGGATTTCCACCGGTTCTGGTGGCACATGGCACGAATATACCATCAGCGCCGGTGACGGCGGAACCTTGAAGCTTCATTCTGTCATTTTTCGGGCTGTCCTGAGTACACGATTCATAAATTCATTATTATTTCAACGTACGGTGCTTATTAGCATTCAAACGCACCGTACCACCCTGCACTGATGTCTACTGGAGGCAACTATACCCGCAAAAACTTAATTCTTGCCGATTTCCGGACGAATAACGGTTGAAAAGGTTTCGCGTATACGTACACGCTTTTCCTAGCCTGTGTGAGCGTACGCACACATTCAAGGCCCACCGAGACGGCCTTAAGTTGATTCTAAAGATTTTGTTATGAAAATTTCAGTTTTGTCAGAGATTTCTGGGTTATCCGATTCGCCCCAAAACTTGGGAGGAATCGGATATTTCCCACTTTTTGGTTCTTTGTTTCCAGAAGAAACATTATTAAGTTTGATTTTATTTTTTATTATCAATGTTCAAGCCAATGGTGTACTGGTCACGAATATATGATAAAAAATTGGTTTTTTTAATGTTTGACTATTATTTCTTTACCATCAAACACAACGTGATCCGATTCCCCTAGGTCGTTCCTGTGTTTATCTTCAGATTTCTTTGAAACAATTCAACGGCTAGCGGTCACTATCAGTACTCGTAACTCGTTATTATACTTCCCTATTTCGAGTACGTTCGACGTTATACATTCTTTTCTCGTTATATTCCATGCAATCTTATCCAGAAAATAGAATGTCGCAATCCTTTCTTTCGTATTTAATCCTTTTTCCATTTATTGATTTTTCGTAATTTAGAAAGGGAATGCAAATAGATTTAATAATTTTTTTCTATACTCTTTTAGCATACGTAGACATCACACTTTCATAAATTGTATTTTTTATGAAAATGTCAATAAAAAAACTACCCAGAAAACAAAAACGCGCGTTTCATATAGGGTAAACCAACCAGTAATTGACCGCATACGAGTGAATGACCATTAGGCAAAGAAATGCCAATTATAAATTTATATATTTATAAATGGAGCGTAGTTGCACTTTTAATATCCCATAATTTTAGTTACGCGTATTAAGCAAACATGAATAGGTACAATTCTCATTAAAAGTATTTCAAGAATTTATCAAAATGCGGTCATTTACTGGGCTTCTATACGTTTTGCATTTTATAATTGATTTTTTAAAAATTACGATGAGAATAAGTAATTATTTTTATAGAAATTTAAAGAAAAATAAATTTAAATGCAATTTCAGCAGTTGTTTGGTTGCTATACATAAATATATTCAAGTATTAATCTCAAAGGTCCATAAATTTAACAATTCGGTCATTCACTGGTTGGTTTACCCTATTTCGAGTCTCTATCTACACTTACAAAATTTCATTAAAGCCGACAACATTTCACATGGGTTCTAAATGAGTGAGAAAAACGACAAATAATACTTGATCTAAAAATCAAGTTCAAGCAGTGTTATCCAAATCGAAAGTTATTAATTTTACATACCTATTTATATAATAATTTCACTGTAGTTTTGTGGCATTAACTAATATACGATACAATCAATGCACATTCAATTACTTGGAGCACATACCTAATATAATAAATAAATTGACAAAATACTTGAAATTCTTAATACTCGTTGATCGCTCAAATTTTACATCACATGAAATTATGAAAACCCTAACTATCTAAATCATTGATGATCCGTTGTCGCAGAAAGACAAGCGCTAACTAAATGTGCACTGGATTGCAAGGGGGGAAATTGAATTCCTGAAAAGTATCTATTTATAGACAAGAGAGACTACTTGCTAATACGCACCCATATAGTACACAGACATTTTGTAAACGTTTCAAGAACGTGTACGTAAGATATTCAGGACATATTAGGAATGTCCATGAATATTCTAAAGACTACAATGTTAAAAAATGCTACACAATTAAAATGTCTTAATTAGGTAATAATTTAGTCCAAAACAGCTCTTGAAAAGACGTTATTAAGATGCTCATTATATCTCGTTTTTAATTGCATTTCCATAGACTCTTCAATAGATCTCAATTAGGTGTATGTGCTCAAACTACAATTGTCTTACACTAAACTAAACTAACGCCAATTTTAATAAACACTTATTTTACGTACGTGATATTACAAATCCACACATGTATTACATATTTTTCTTCATGCTTCCTCTTTTCAGCAAGATTTTAAACAAGAATTTAGATTAAACATTGTATTTTATTCAGTCATACCACTCTAACGTAAAAGCCACAGCAAAAGCATGATCAATTTCGTGGCGCTGGTATTCGACCTCGCGATTCATCTTTTTCGTATATGTGCCTCCAACATCTCCACCCATGCCGACATTCTAAGTTCCTTTTTCTGGACCCCTCTATTAATTATCAGTGTGGGAACCTGAGTCTTGGAATAATCGACAGGAGCAATGACAGAATAAAGAGAAACAAAGAAAAGAAAAATAAATAACAGAGATCACGATCGTACCGGTGGTCTAACAAGTAAGATGTAAAATAGACTATAATTTTTCACATTGCTCCAATTAGCCAAGTTGCTTAATTTAAATAATAAGATCGCTACTTATAAAATCTGAATGAAATTGATCTTTAAGCAATTTTATCTTGTATGATTAATATAATCTTAATGTTTATTTGTACTATTAATTAATAACTAGAAGATGATAAAATATTAGATACATTGCAAATTTTCATATTTTCAAGCCTATACAAATATATAACGTAAAACAGAAAATTACACTAATAAATTCTTAGAAACGTTTTTAAGACGTCTTACAGAAAACTGCAGTGATATTACAGCTAATTAAAAATCATTTAATTAGTCACCATTTTCAACCAGCTAAAAAGCTTGTTTGCATAGAATCCATGCACTGTTACAACCGATCCGGAGTCAGAGACGGTTGCAACACTTTACACTATAACATTAGGGCTATAACACTCCGCTTCTCATTTTTTATTAATAACTTGGATATTAATTGGCATTCAAAGAAACTGTTGTGACTCAATGATGTCAGATAAGTAAGTAACATTTCCGTATAAGAGTTTTTGTTGTAAATGTAATAGTTCCTGCGTAATTGTATTCCAAAGTCAAAGTGTTACTACCGCCCCAGGCCTACCCTAGTGATAAAACTGTGCAACCCCTACATATTATTAAATTTGTCTAAAATTTGGCATACAGATCACTTACATGAATAGAACCAAGGGGGCGAGCAAAGTTACGTGAAAATAGCACCTTTGGAAAATTGAAACACCCTACTATAGGTAGAGGAACACCCTATACATAATTAAAAAAATTAGTAAATAATATAAAGTTTTTTTTTAAATAAAATCGTACTTGTAGATATCGTGTTTCACTATTCACAAAGCAGCGACAGTTATGTTCCGAACACAGCCATTAATGACGATCCGACACGAGACGAATGCATCCAAAGCTAACCAACATGTCACTACTGAACCTCTGCCTTTTTCCCTCCAATCCTACGGTCCCCCTCGTCTAAAATGGCAGCTTACGCTCCGTCTATACGGGGGATCCCAAAATTCAGGAACTTCCCTTAATATGCGATATCCTGTAGCCTACGCTATTGTTTTGTTTTGACGATCGTAGGTCAGATGGCTCTATCCCACTCGATCTCGGGTTTCGTTCGATCTCTTCGCCGCGCGGTGCGACAATGTATGTGGCAACTTCAGCCAATAACCAAAATACGTGTGCCCCGTCTGTAAAAGTGTGCCCAAATAGGGGACGCGACCAATCGTCACAGCAGCGGACTGCACAGCCCGAGACCGTCTGCCACGAGTCTTTTTTTCGCCGGGTAATAGTAGTAATCTCGTCCCAGTCATTAACAGTAATCGGCCCCTTTCGGGGCCACCAATTTTTATAACGTAAGAACAACACGTTCCGTGAAACATAAATTAAGGGAACAGTGTTAGTAGCCGTGCAGTGAAGTGAATATTCGGTACATTGACCCTGCGATCAGCTGAGCACTGGACGCCGATGACCAGGATCGGTACAGTGGCCTAGGGCGGTATTCGCAGTCGCGTCTTGAGCAAATGCTTAAGCACGACCTCAAGATTATCTCAAGACACAACTATGGCGGCCTTCTTGAGCAAATGCTCAAGATGATCTTAAGCATTTGCTTAGAATAAGCAATTGCTTATATCTTATATTTGCACATTCACGTTCGGAAATTTTCGGAATAATTCTGTTAGAACAACCAATGATAGAAGGATATTCCGTTCGTTCCTTGGTGGGCGACGGAGTAGGATGCTCGAACATGTGTGAGTAATGCGTGTGAGCGTTGAGGTTATTTATTAATGATTTGCAGAGAAAAACTTTTCCACTGCCATGTAATGTTTGTTTTTAGTATAATAAACTAATATATAAACCCAACCACTAAACTGATGTAATATAGAAACAAAAACACCTCAGATTGTAGAGACTCCATTTAATTTTAATTTATTTTGTACATTATTGATAAGTATACTTGATATACATCGATAATAATATTGATATTAGCGACATTGATTACCCATAATAATATGCATTTCAATTATGAAATGAAAACATGAATGAAAACCTTCTTGCAGGTTAAGTAGTTTCAATCTCGTGGAATCTCGCATGATTTCGCATGTAATGACGTATGGATTCGTCTCAAGACTGTCTTGAGGTCGTGTCTTAAGCATTTGCTTGAGGAAGATCTTGTTCAAATAAGTAATTCCTTGTATGACGTCACATGTGTCAAAATAGACGATAAAACGAGGTTATATTTTCAAGACAACGTTTTACATATCTTGAGACCGTCTTGAGTGTCCGGAGTAGAGGGGGAACTCCTACGGCAATGGCGATATGTGTGCGTGATGATTCAGTCACATGGTGTTCCCCCTCCACTCCGGAGATTTCATTCCCCGGCAACCTCAAACTGACGCCATTACCTGACAAAGGACATGAAAAATGGATTTTGAAGACGATATCGACATTAATATTGATATCAGCGATATTGACGTTGATGATTATATAGCGGACAATAGAGTCGTTAGAATATATATTCGGGACGTGCAAAATCCGTTTGAATATTACGATGAAGATGAATTTAAAAGACGATTTCGATTTACTAAGGATTCTGTATTATATGGTATTTTACCGAAAATCATTGAAGGACTGGCGAAAATAAATAAACGTGGCCTGCCGATTCCCCCGGAATTGCAACTACTCGTATGTTTGCGGTATTATGCAACTGCAAGTTTTCAGGTAATCGAGAAATATAATATTCTATTTTTAACGTCTGAAATATTGATAATTAAAGAGTGTGCATGAGGTAAATTGTTTTAAATATATTTGTAGCAACTGCTTGGGAACAACTGCAGTGTCCAGAATTGTTTTCCGCGTGAGTTGTTTCCTTGCGGGTTTAATTTCCGAATTTATAAAAATGCCAAGAACATTGGAAGCACGTATGGAGAATCGGCGATTATTCACTGACCTTGGAAAAGGATATGGAGCAATCGGTCTACCTGGTATCGATGGGACCATCGACTGCACGCACGTGAGATTAGTGAACACGCGATTCCACGATATCGCTGAAATATTTCGGAATCGCAAAGGATATTTCTCACTTAACGTGCAAGTAGGTTTTCATTTAGGTTTTTATTTCATAATTGAAATATTATTATGGTTAACTGATTGTTTTTTTTTTAATTATCATCTTTGTTGCAGGCTGTTGTTGGTCCAAGAATGGAATTCTTGGACATCGTACCAGAGTGGCCGGGTAGCGCGCACGACAGCCGAATCTTTCAAAATTCGGCAATACGCATGCGATACGTGGAGCAACGTTTGGATGGAATGCTTGTGGGTGATAAAGGGTATGCTTGCCTACCCTTTTTAATGACCCCACTTGCAAATCCTCAAACAGACGAAGAATTTACGTAAATATTCTCTTCTTTAGAATTATCAAGTTTCGCTGTACGAAACAAAAAATTATAGTTATTGAATATTGTATCATTGCAGGTATAACGACATCCAAATTCGAACGAGGCTCATCGTCGAACGGACCTTCGGCATTTGGAAACGTAGATTTCCATGTTTGTCGCGAGGTCTGTCGACAAAGCTCATTCGCTCCACCGCAGTTGTTGTAGCTTGCGCCGTGCTACACAACATGTCCTTGATCTTCAAAGACGTATTGCCGGATTGTGAGGACTTGTTCATCGACGACGAAGAAGAAGAACCATTACCTGCACCTCACAATCCACGAAATTTGAATGGATTCGCTGCTCGTGCGGCGCTAATTGCTCAACTCTTCAACTAAGAGACCGATTGCTCCATTTCCTTTCCCAAGATCAACGAATAATCGTCGATTCTTCATGCGTGCTTCGAATGCTGTCACGCGGAAAACAATTCTAGACACTGTTGGCATACGTTAATTTATTTTCGCCAGTCCTTCAATAATTTTCGGTAAAATACCATATAATACAGAATCCTTAGTAAATCGAAATCGTCTTTTAAATTCATCTTCATCGTAATATTCAAAAGGATTTTGCATGTCCCGAATATATCTTCTAACGACTCTATTGTCCGCTATATAATCATCAACGTCAATATCGCTAATATCAATATTAATGTTGATATATGTATATAAATTATGTACTAAATAAAATTAAATGGAGTCTCAACTATCTGAGGTGTTTTTATTTTTACATTACATCAGTTGAGTATTGGGGATAAGGAATTGGAGTGGAGTCGCCAGAGGAAAAAAGTGTTTTCCTGCAAATCATCGATAGATACAAGCATGTGGTAGAATGTAAGAAAAACAATGTGAGGACATTGCGCGATAAGGAATCGGCGTGGACAAAGATATGGGAGGAGTTCAATAACTCGTCATTTACGATGCAAGAGGAATGAAGCAGAGAGACCAGATAACCATCGAAAAACGGAGCAGATTCGCTACAGGTGGAGGGCCGGAAATGCCCTCCACAGAAATAGATTCCGCAAATCATTATTTTTCTTTTTTTAAAATCATTTCGGCCAATTCTGCTTTGGCCAAAGCAGATCGAATTTCCAACGCATGAATTTGTTTCAAATGATCTTCCCTCATTGAAGCCATTCTCTCCTCATGTTTCATTATACTTTTTATCCTTAAAATTTTCAATCCCTCTTCTGTTTCCAAACATTTCCGCTTTTTTGTACTAGTTTCTGAAGTTGATGGATTATTTTCCAATGCAATTACATCACTATCGTCGTTGTTTCCATTAATTTCTCGTACCATCTGTCTTCCACCTAAAATTCAGTTAAAGTTACTATTCTTTGTTTTCTCAGTTTTCATTACCTATTATAATCTATAACTGCTATTGATAAATGAACTTACATTCTATTTCAGTGTCATTCATGTTTGATGAAAAAAATATTGGCGCATTGGCCATCAAACTAGGCACTATTGCCGCAATTTCAGGATCCACTTCTGTGGAGGGTATTTCCGGCCCTCCACCTGTAGCAAGTCTGCTCTGTTTTTCTATGGTTATCTGGTCCCTGTGGACATGCTTCATGTTTGTCCACAGTTTCTTCAATTGTTGCACACTTCTCTTTAAAATAAAATGAAATTAGCACAAAATGATATGTATGCTGTGTATTGTATGCTGTTGATTATTTGATCTCTGTGGTTCTTACCTCTTGCATCGTCAATGCCGAGTTATTGAACTCCTCACATATCTTTGTCCACGCCGATTCCTAATCGCGCAATGTACTCACATTGCTTTTCTTACATTCTACCACATGCTTGTATCTATCGATGATTTGCAGGAAAACACTTTTTTCCTCTGGCGAGTAATGCTTGCTACGATTTTTGTCGTCCGACATCTTTACTGATTTGGAATTATTAAACCAGAAAAAGTGAATAAACAAGCGTTGCCACGAAATTATTTTCGGAAAATCTCCGGAGTGGAGGGGGAATATCGAAGGCAGTGGCGGTATATCCTTATCCTTATCCTTACATATATATAAAAGTGAAACGTTGTCTGTTTGTTTGTCCTTCTTTCACGCCTAAACGGCTGAACGGATTTCAATGAAATTTTGAATATACATTACATACGTCCTAGATTAGATTATAGGCTATTTATTTTATTTTTTACGCTTTTTTATTTTGGAAACATCGTAAATAATCCCCGGTGAAACCGGGTAACGGGCCAGCTAGTATGGTATATACGGGTCACGGTCATCACGCACATGGTACTCCGTGGCGAGGACAACCCCCGCGACGCCTCACCGAATTTTATGGCTTTCGACCCCCGACTCGTAAAGAAATGCCTATTATTTTCGTGATTTATCTTACGATGCGTTGACCTCGATTCGCTGCGGTCGATCGAGGATTCATACCTGTCATGAGCGTCCGGAGGGGGGTGCAAAAGAGGCAGCTGTCCTCCCATTACTTTTGACAAAAAATCGCTTATATTTCAAAATTGTTCTTTATTAAGTTTATACTAAAAAAGGGAATATTTTTACATTTCGGTTTTAAATTTCTAATTAAATTGGCACTACAAAATGGGTTAAAAAAGCGAGAAAGGTATATTTTTCTTTACCATCATCCCAAAGTAACCCCCCCCCCCCCACCGAAAAACTGCATTCTTTATTCTTTATCGTATCGATATGGAAGTGACACCGATAGATTCCTCATGTTTTTCCGATGAAATACATACAAAATTTCATATAATTCGGACTATTTTTAACGAAGCAAGAGTGAAATAATATAAATCAATTTTTCAGCTAATTTCCTTCATTATGCTCCGTTGTTGAAGTATGGTGAGCCACGGCGGAGGGTTATCCTCGCCATTCATCACGCGCATAACCCTCATTGCCGTAGGTGTTCTCCCTCCACTCCGGAGAATCTCCGGGGCTCACCGGTAACCTATTCTTCGCTGAAAAAATAACCTCGACGCTCACACGCATTACTCACGTTCGAGCATCCTACTCCGTCGCCCACCAAGGAACGAACGGAATATCCTTCTATCATTGGTTGTTCTAACCGAATTGTTCCGAAAGTTTCCGAACGTGAATGAGCAATTGCTTATTACACATGTGACGTCATACAAGGAATTACTTATTTGAACAAGACTTTGCTCAAGCAAATGCTTAAGACACGACCTCAAGACACAACTATGAATCTAGGCGGCATCTTGAGCAAATGCTTGAGACGGTCTTGAGGATAAGAAGCGACTGCGAATACCGCCCCTAGTGACACAGGTTTCCGAAAAGGGAAGGAAAGCAAGGAAAGGAATGTCCGAAAGGGTGAGTTTTTTGTTTAATTTATTGGTGATTATTAGGTGTAGAAATAGATTCTTTCCGATTTTAGGGTACAATAACAGTTCGATTTAAAAAATATGAAAACAACTCGATCATCGAAATAATTTCCATTATTGTTCATTACCTTTTGCCATTTTTCTGGCAGCTTCTGAATACCACCGCGATAGAAATTCCAGTCGGAAAGAATTTATTCATACACCTAATATTATTTTTTAAATTTAGTTGTGTTGGCCGTTGTTAAACTACGGATTTTTACCTCAATAACGAATTACGATCAGTTGTCGTACATTTTCTGTTACGTTACCTTTTCGTTTATGCCTTATTTAAAAACGAAATTTACGTACTTCTTGTCCTCTCACTTCAAATTATTCTTATTTAAGATTCTGCTTTAAAAAAAAACTGTGTAACGCGGTTTCCTTCGATGCATGCCGACTTGCTTGTTCGTACGTTCGTAGCACAAGCGCGGTCGCCTACCGCGTAGCCAACGCTACTGCGGGAACTCGGGCGGAAGGCGCGCGCTCTGATTGGTCGAGGTTTTTGGTTAATATCTCCTTAACGAAGCTTCGGACAATATTTTCGCTAAGGAAAAAGTTGTTTCAAATCACCCCCTGAGTCACCCCTTTCAAGGAAAACCGACATTTTTGGGACACCCTGTATGACTAAAATACAGAATTATATTGAAACGAACGTGCACCTTCGGTCGACGAATTCTTTGAAGAAAGAGATATCTTAGTTTCGACGAGTAGTAACGTTGAGTGAGCCTCACCTAGTGAACACATCGCGTATAGAATTGTACCTAGCATTATGTTAAGTGGTATCCCCACAAAAACTTCAAAAAAGTAAAAAAATTACGCCAAGTACATCAAATCAAGTAAATCACAAAACATAGAAGATAATAATAAATACATAATTAAAAAAAGAAGTGATATCAAAATGAGCTGCCAGTACATAAAGATGCTTTCCAACTGCGCTTTAGATGACACAACTACATATGCACAGCTAAAATGCCATTACTCATAATGGCTATTTATACAAAGAAAAAATGTATTAAATAATATTAAGCAGATATATTTTTATACAAATAAATATTTTAATACGAATAAATATTTTATTCAAAATACTTGGCGCTGCGCCCCGAATTGGTGTTGCTAAACTGAATACATATGTATAAATTGCATTAATCTTCTTCTTTCTTTCTTGTGCGTGAGTTCGTGAATGTGTGTATGTGTGCGTTTGCATATGCTACGTATGATATTAGAGTTAAGTATATGTAGAATAAATCTGACTGCGTTTGTAATATGTATATGTATATGTTTATGTATTTTAGATTGTACGGGAGTTATTGTAAATTATTAATTAATACTAAGACAATTAACATTTTTTCGGTTTCGCAGCGCCAAGTATTTTGAATAAAATATTTATTCGTATTAAAATATTTATTTGTATAAAAATATATCTGCTTAATATTATTTAATACATTTTTTCTTTGTATAAATAGCCATTATGAGTAATGGAATTTTAGCTGTGCATATGTAGTTGTGTTATCTAAAGCGCAGTTGGATAGCATCTTTATGTACTGGCAGCTCATTTTGATTTCACTTCTTTTTTAATTTTGTATTTATTATTATCTTCTATGTTTTGTGATTCACTTGATTTGATATACTTGGCGTAATTTTTTTACTTTTTTTAAGTTTTTGTGGGGATCTCACTTCTTTTTACAAAGATAATTTGCATAGGGAATGACTTCAGATGATTTTTAATATTATTTTATAACTTACAAATTATCACGGGACAGAATTAAGGATAAATTCTAAGCATTCTAAAATAATTCCAAGATCATTTATCAAATATTTTGTTTGTATAAGGGTATAAGGGTATAAGGGTATGAGGGTATAAGGGTATAAGGGTATAAGGGTATATAAGGGTATATAAGGGTATAAGGTTATAAAGATGTATAAGGGTATAAGGGTATAAGGGTATAAGGGTATAATGGTATAAGGGTATAAGGGTATATAAGGGCATAAGGGTATAAGGGTATATATAACGTTATAAGGGTATAACGGTATATAAGGATGTATAAGGGTATAACTGTATACCGGTATAGGGGTAATAAGGGTATAAGGGTATAGGGGTATATACTCTGCGGAATGATTCCGAGAGTCGACGAACGAAACATGTGTGCGAAACTGATAGGTGTGTGTGTGTGTAAAGCCGGGGACAGACCTGAATGCGTATACGCTGAGCACGCTGAGCGCGCACGAATGACGCATGCGGAGGGGTCGAAAGTGCCATTGTATCTTTCTTCACCAACTTCTGTGCTTAACTTAGCCCACTCCGCAGTCGTAAAGATGGTGTGATACGTAGTTTGCTAAATAAACACACCCCGTCATCCCGTTTACCAATACAGAGTGATTGTCCACAGACGCGTGTCAAAGAGTTGCCACCTGGTACCCCGTGGCTAGGACAACCCCCTGCAGTGCCTCACCGAATTTTATGGGTTTCGATCCTTCAAACGGTTAGAATACCATTAAAAATTCAGAAATGTTCAAGAGTTCCGCATTTCTCATCACATCTTTGCGAAAACGACGTCAATTTATTCCTTATGTTTCGCCGATGAAACTAACACCAAGAACAATGTAATTCGGACCATAATGAAGGAAATTTCAGAAAAAATTGTTTTATATCATTTCAAGCTGAATTCTTTAAAAATAGTCGGATTTATATGAAATTTGGAATGATTTTCATCGGAAAAACATAAGAAATCCATCGGCATCCCTTCCATATCGATACGATAAAGAATGAGGAATTATTTTATTTCTGAAACAGGTATGAATCCTCGATCGACCGCAGCGATTCCAGGTCAGCACCCCGCGGTCCCTTCCTCGGTGTCATATGGCAGGCAAACCTTTCGTCTGCACTACTCTAAACACTCTCTGTCCTTCTGTCCTTAGCTGTCAGTAGTAAGGCAAAGCGGGTTCTAACTCAGGTCCTCTGAGGGGAGCGCGGGGGCGGGAGGAAGTGAGGACGCGCGGGGGAGTGCGGTGGAGGGAACTATGGGCGCGGGGGGGGGGGCGGGGAGTGGAAGACCGGTTGCGCGCGCATGAGCCGCGGAGTGGGGGAAGCCGCAATCGTGGAGGGGATCAGTCCGGGCCGAGCCGCCGCGGAGACCTCTCCAGACCTGACCCGCCATTGGAAAATTTTCAGAGGGTCGTCCCCTCCCTCTAAAAAATTTCTGGAGCCGGGTCTTGTATGAAAAAATCTTTTTTCAGACTCGTTCCGGCCCCAGAAATTTGTTTTCCCCCAAATATTGTTTCTAAATCAGATCTACCGCCAGAATATTTTTTTCCAAACCAACCGAGCAAACAAATATGCATCATACATTCTAAAGCTACCAATTTTTTTCAAACTCTAGCAAACAAATAGGCATCATACATTCTTAGCACTGTGAAAAACGGCATCGTCTCGCTCGATAACGCGTGTAATTTGACTCTTCTGGCGCAGTCGCGCGAGACGATACCATTTTTTCACCGTGCGAAGAATGCATGAATGAAATATAATCCTTTTTTTATAAAACGTCGAATCTTAAAATTATGCGAAGAGGAAAGAAGGAGGATGGATGACGAGTAAATAAAATTGAGAAGTAATGTCTGTTCAAGAAATTATATATATTGTTACATAATAATAAATAAATAAAAGGAAAAAAATATATATATTGTTACAAAGAATAATTGTACAATTTAACATTTTGCTGCAAGAGACTTCGATAATATCATTCAAGACACACACACACCAGCAGTTCGCAATCAACAAGAGATTTACCATCGAAATATTCACTATCGCGTATAGCTTTAGCAGCGCAGCATGAGTCTAAAGTTTCATCGACGACATCGCACCGCTATAACACGCTCACAAAATTTGAAAACTTCGTATCCACATGATGCATAGTTTCATAAAGAGCGAGGGAGAAAAGTCGGCAATAAAAATAGGATTCTGGAATATCCATGGGCTAGTAAAGAAAGATACACAATTCTTCATAGAATTCAGGGAATTCGTAGAACAACTGGATTTCATTGGACTAACGGAGACATGGGTTGAGGAAAAAAACTGAGAACAGCTAAAACACAAGCTATCAAACAAATTTCACTGGAAATTCCAGTTTGGAGAGAACATGGGTGGAGGAAAAAACTGAGAGCAGCTAAAACACAAGCTATCAAACAAATTTCACTGGAAATTCCTGTTTGTAGTGAACATGGGTGGAGGAAAAACTGAGAGCAGCTAAAACACAAGCTATCAAACAAATGTCACTGGAAATTCCAGTTTGTAGAGAGATAGTGTCCCCTCAATAATAAATCTTATACGAGCGCGATGTACAATTTACTTAACATTTGCTGCGAGCGACATCGATAATATCATTCAAGGCACACGCCAGCAGTTCGCAATCAACAAGAGATTTACCATAAAAATATTCACTATCGCGTATAGCTTTAGCAGCGCAGCACGAGTCTAAAGTTTCATCGACGGCATCGCACCGCTGTAACACGCTCACAGAATTTGAAAACTTCGTATCGACATAATGTATAGTTTCATAAAGCTGCATATATACATGATTGATACAGCGCTCGAGATTAAATAAACAGATTAATGTGGCAGGTTTGAAATATAGCGACTTATTATGTCGCATCATAACCATTTACCATTTGCGAATTATATATTACACAAAATTCCACCGCCAAATCATAAATCCATAGTGATGATCCGCTCGATCGCATCCGCTGCTCGATGTCGGCACGTTTTTCAATTAATCCATTCCATGCTGGAATAGATAATACCAACTGATTCCCACGATTGTCGCCGAGAACGATTTCTACTTGTGCTATAGGTCGCATGCTGATTCCAATTTCCAGATACTTATATACTGTAGATGTTAGCGCATATCTTCTGACCATGATACGAGCTGTGTAACGCGAGCTAAAAAAGAACAATAAAAGCTGTGAAAATGATCGCTGTTATTGAGAAAAAAAAACACAAATAAAAAAATCATGAGAGGATATGAAAAAAATTATATCATACCTGTTAGATGTATTCGTCCTGTGTGAAGATGCATTATCTTCTGCGATTATTGGTGCGTAATAATTCCCAACACTGGCGCTATACATTTTTCGATCACTGTGTTTGTATATGTCGAAAGTCACTGGAGAGCTACTGAACGATTAATGTAATAGCGTATGAGGAGCTGAATTAAATAGAGGAGCATAGCACCATCCCCTCCATAGAATGTTAGGACGACCCATCGTTTTTTTCTTTTTTTTTGCATGCGATGTGTTGCAGCCGCGGTTAAACGCGCCGCTTCGCGATGATTTAAATGTGCGTGCGAGAGCGTGTAAACACGGTGACGCACCGTTCGTCAAGAACGGTTACGCGCGTCACACGTTTGTGTACCGCTCGAGCGTTCGATTTCGTAGAATTCGACAGTTAGTCGTCAGAACACCTGCCTAAGATAAACACGCTCTCGCACGCACCGAAAGTATCGTTCTTTGTCGCCCCGCGACCCATAGTTGTCGAAACGATAGTTGTTAAAACGGCCCTTCGAGCCATTCGCGCCCAGCGTACATAATTTTGTACATAGTTTCCGTTGCGTGCTTTGTGAGTCGTGTGTTCGTGTTATCTGTCTGTGGAGTGCTCGTGTTCCTTGTAAACGACGCCCACTTCGGCCAATAAACGTGCCGTCCTGTCACCGTCAAACTCGTCGTTGGAGTGCATTCCCTTCCCTGGCCACACCAGTGGCGATCCACACCGCCTCCACCAGGCATCAGTTTAAACACGATGCATCCGAGGGAGAACATCATAGCATATCACATGATTGCAATTTCAGCTCCACCCTCAAGGTTAAAAGTCTCGACACGTGTTGAATGTAATAGCATCAGCAGAAACTACGATCATGGAAGAATTCGTACAAGTAGAACGCCAATTGTTGGATCAATCTGAACGATTGATTTTGCAGCGTCAACAGAAATGTTTTTTCCATACATATATGTGATGGAAATTTTTTCCCCAACGCAGAGAAATAATTTTGAAACGTCAAATCTAAAAATTATGTGAAGAGGAACGAAGGAGGACTTGACACGCGTTGAATGTAATATAATACATTTGGAAGCGGCGAATCTTAGAATTATGTGATGTCAGCAGAAACTGTGTCGGATGATTTTGCGCGCTAATTCGTCATATGCATGAATCATAGAATCTTCGTTTTGCATGCAATGCATTCGAGGGAGGAACATAGAAAGAGTTTGACAGAGATACCAAATCATGGTACTGGCCATAAAAAGCGTGCTCTAAACTGCACAAAGCCTCAAATCGTTGCATCGTGTTGCATGGTAAAGACATTACATTTACATTCCATTTTTTTTTACGATCATGAAAGAATTCGTGCAAGTAGAACGCCAATTGTTGAATCAATCTGAACGATTGATTTCACGGGAAGAATACCTCGCATGGGAAGAACGGTGCAACGAGTGTATCGAATCGATTGGTGTTCGACAATCGTTGGTTGCTCAAATCGCGCGACTCGAAGGGCTGAAGTATTCGTTGCGCGGACGTTTCGAGCGTGAAGGTGCCGGGCATTCGAGCACAGGACTTTTGTGGCGCGAAATAGACACTGCATTCAATAGCCGCATATTCACTGGCGCAGTGTTAAATTCCAATTACATCGAGCCGCGCAATTTCCTTCAAGATGCAGCGATCATTGTGTTGGAGCATGTGCGGAGCGCTTTGAGGAAATAGCTGAATCTCAAAGTGAACACGGTGTTCAACGGCGAATTTGTGACAGGTGACAAGCATGCTTGTAAAAGCATCAACACCCGAAACTGTGAACTCTTCCACACATCCGATCTGCAGGAGTGGTACCAGCGATGTGTTATCGAACCTACCTTGGCATCGCTGGAAGAGTTCCAGGAACGCGACAGTGGATGGGTATTGACGAGGATTCTCAACCTAACCGTCAATGTCAACAAGTACAATCCGCTGCACGCAGGGTGCCACTACAAGTTGCCGCGGGAATTGTTGCTAAAGAGAGCGACAATTAGTGTACAATCCCCGGACAATGCATGTTTCGCATGGGCAGTGGTCGCCGCGCTACATCCTGCAGAACGATATGTCGATCGTCCAAGTTCATACCCCAACTATGCTTCCATATTAAATCTCCAGGGCATTGAGTTTCCAATGTCCCTGGAGCAGATTGAGAAGTTTGAGCGGTTGAACGACATCTCCATCAATATTGTTGCGTCGGGGCGTTTCTAGCACCGGCCACCCCGACGCAACGGGTAGAATAAGTACACACGTATACACTTTAAACGACCGTTATCGATATTTGTGTACAGTGATGTTATCCGTACGTCCGAACGCTAGGACGTACGGTGACTGACTCTCCTTGTCGGCCTCCTGATCGTCCTCTTGACGGAGGCCGACCTTCTGTTGTCTTTTGCTGCGAGCACCAGTAGGCTATGCACGGGCCTATACCCGGTGCTCGCAACAATATCTATAGTTTCGAGGAGCGATTGGAGAAGAAGACCGAGAAAAGAATTGTTGCAGTGTTTCCGCTGCGTCTCACCAGCCAAAAGAGGGATCGGCATGTAAACTTGCTCTACACGCCGAATCAAGAGCATGGCGATGTAGGACACTTTGTATTAATCAAGGACTTGTCCCGACTGGTGAGCGCACAGCTGAGCAAGAACAAGACAAAGAAATTCATCTGCGATCGGTACGTATATAAACTTATGAAATATTGAAATATTGAAATATCTCGCGAAACATATTAAATAATTTTTTTTTTGTTTTGTAGATGCATGCACTACTTCGGATCTGCTGAGAAATTGGAGCTTCATTCGCTGGACTGTGGGAATATGAATAACTGCGCCATTCTGCTACCCAGCGAAGGCAACAACTTGCTCAGTTTCGAGAACCACGGTAGGAAGGAGCGACTCCCCTTCGTGGTTTATGCAGATCTCGAGTGCATCATCGAGAAAACGGATGACAATCGATTGGGTGATAATAAATTGCATGCATATCAGCACCATAAAGTGTATAGCATTGCATATTATATGCATTGTTCGTATGATACATCACTGTCGATGTATCGATGTCGCCGCGACGCAGATTGTATTTCATGGTTCGTCGACGAACTAAAATATTTTTCGAATTTTGCCAAACCCATTCTGACTAGTAATGCTTCTATGGAAAAGTTGACGAAAGACCAGTGGATTACATTTCGCAATACAATACAGGGACTCCTACCGGTACGTAAAATACCGGTATTATACCGGTATTTTTCGGTTTTATCTTCGTCTGAGACTTAATACCGGTATAACGCTCATACCGGTATTTCGCAAATACAGCTATACCGAAACCGATATTATACCGAAATAGATAAATACCAAAAACAAAAGGTTACCGGTAACCGAAATAAATACCGGTATTGTTTCGGTATTCTTTTCAGTAACATGGTAGGTTTCGGTGTTCACCGAGAAGAATACCTAAAAAATACCGGTATTTATTTCGGTTACCGGTAATTCCGAAAACCGATTGTTTTCGGTATTTATCTTTTTCGGTATGATATCGGTTTCGGTATTTATCTGTTTCGGTATGATATCGGTTTCGGTATAGCTGTATTGGCGAAATACCGGTATGAGCATTATACCGGTATTAAGTCCCTGATACAACACATTGCCATATTTGCGAAGAACCATTCGAGGCTAGTGATATACGAGTCCGCAATCATTGCCATCTACCCGGACGGTGTAGAGGCCCAGCACATTCAGAGTGCAATTTAAATTATAAAAATGCGTTTTACATCCCCATAGTTTTTCATAATTTATCTGGCTACGATTCACATTTTATTATCGAGAAAATAGCTACCGCTTTCGAAGGCAGCGTTGACGTATTGCCTATAACTAAAGAAAAGTATATTTCTTTCACAAAAAATGTCGAAGATACGATTGAATCAGACTCACGAAATTGTATTAAATTGCGATTCATTGATTCGTACAAATTTCTAAATACCAATCTTGACAAATTAGCATCTTTTTTCTTAGCGCAGATAAACTAAAAATTTTACGATCCAAATTTGAAACATTATCCATTGAGGATTTCAATTTATTAATGCGAAAGGGTGTCTTTCCGTATGAATATATTGATTGCGCGAACAAGGTGCAGGATCTATGCTTACCACCGCGCGAGTCATTCTACAGTTCGTTGACAGGTGATACTGTATCCGAGAGCGATTACGCGCATGCCGAGACTATCTGGCAGCGTTTCGGGATTAGAACCTTGGGCGAATACAGTGACTTGTATTTGAAAACGGATGTCTTGTTATTGGCAGATATTTTTGAAAATTTTCGCGAAAGTTGTATCAAGAGTTATGGATTAGATTCAGCGCATTATTATACTTTACCTGGTTTCACGTGGGATGCCATGCTAAAACATACCAAAATTACATTCGAATTGCTCACCGACGTCGATATGGTCATGTTTATCGAACGCGGTATACGTGGGGGTTTAAGGCTGCCGTCTCAGCGGGCGTTGAATGTGTGCGTACGCTCACACAAGCTAGGAAACGCGTGTACGTATACGCGTGTAGTAAACAAACCGTAAATTACAATTTTCGTCCTGGAATCGGCAAGAAGGAAGTTTTTGCGGGTATAGTTGCCTTCAGTAGACACTCGTGCAGGGTGGTCTGGTTCGTTTGAACGCTAATAACCACCGTACGTTGAAATAATAATGAATTTATGACTCGAAAACTGACAGAATGAGAATTCAAGGCTTCTCCGTTGGTGGCGCCACTGGTATAGTCGAGCACGTAGCACCAGCGGGACGTGTACGCAGGGCCGACGCGAGGTTAGCTGGCGCCTGTATGCAAGTAAATGTTTGGTGCCCCCAAATTTTTGCACTTGTTTTCTATTTAATATGTTTAAAAGAATTACATTTATATTTCGTTTATGTGGGGTGTTAGATTCCTTTATTATTAAGCGTACGATGTGGTTTTTTAGCGTCCCATTCGGCTGGCGCCCTTATGCGGTGCATGGTTCCGCCGGCGCTGCGTAAACGCGATGTAGTAAACAAACCGTAAATTACAACTTTCGTCCTGGAATCGGCAAGAAGGAAGTGTTTGCGGGTTTAGTTGCCTTCAGTAGACATTCGTGCAGGGTGGTCTGGTGCGATTAAACGCTAATAAGCACCGTATGTTGAAATAATAATGAATTTATGAATCGTGTACTCAGGACAGCCCGAAAAATGACAGAATGAAGCTTCAAGGCTTCTCCGTCACCGGCGCTAATGGTATATTCGTGCCTTGTACCATCAAAACAGGTGAAAGTCCAAACTAGCCGATAAAAGTAGGAAAGACATAGTTGCCGAGACGTATCGAGAGTCAGATCGCGCTGTTGCCGCATTTCCCCTATTACTATTTTGTCGTCCTGAAGGCTTGAATGAATCACGGCGAAGCGGCTAGAGAACAGAGATGGGCAAAGATAATATCTGGAAAACTCAAATAAAAGACACTTTGCGTTTATCCGTTATGAACCGAAGTGCCAAAAATAATCCGATTTATACTGTGTTTAAATTTATTTTCATCTGGAAAGTCTCATGAGTATGTTATTGAAACGTTCATGCCGATACGATAGCGAATGTGAATGTTTTATATTCTATCAAAACAAACAACGTAAACAATCATTTTAATATATTTTTTTATGAGTAAATATAAATATTGTTCCCCCACGGTTATTTCCTCCTCGTCGTCCTGGAGATTTTGTTCAAATTGAACTATGTTAGAGACCATGTGAAAATAAGGAGGATTTAAATAATCATTTTGCCAAATTCGAAAGATAATTTTCAAAAAATCGATGAAAGTTGAGTACTTTGAGGGTCTGTATTTATAAAACAATTTTGAATGTGACAAAATGTGACAACTTGAACCCCTCTTAGGGCGGTATTCACAGTCGCGTCTTGAGCAAATGCTTGAGATCATCTTCTAGAACACGATCTTGTTTGCCTGAAGACATCAGGTATTCATAGTCGTTGCTCAAGATGATCTTAAGCAATTGCTTGGAATAAGCTATTGCTTATATGACGTATCCATTTACTTTATAAAGCATTTACGCAAGCATATGCTCATTCCCGTTCGGAAACTTTCGAAATAATTCTGTTAGAACAACCAATGATGAAGGATATTCCGTTCGTTCTTTGGTGGACGACGAAGTAGGATACTCGAACGTGAGTGATGCGTATGACCGTCGAGGTTATATTATAGCGATGCCGGGGGACAGTTTATCGGAGAGTCTCCGGAATGGCGAGGATAACCCCTCGCGGTGCTTTATAATTTCAGGAACAACGTAATTCGGAGCATAATCAAGGAAATTAGATGTAAAATTGATTTATATTGATTTATGTAATGAACTAATATATAAACCCAACCACTAAACTGTAATGCGTGTGAGCGTCGAGGTTATATTATAACAATCCCGGGGGAACAGTTTATCAGAGAGACTCCGGAATGGCGAGGATAACCCCTCGCGGTGCTTTATAATGATTTCAGGAACAACGTAATTCGGAGCATAATCAAGGAAATTAGATGTAAAATTGATTTATGTAATGAACTAATATATAAACCCAACCACTAAACTGTAATGCGTGTGAGCGTCAAAGTTATACCATATTATAGCAATGCCGGGGGAACAGTTTAGCGGAGAGTCTCCGGAATGGCGAGGATACCCCCCGTGGTGCCTCACGATGACTTCCAGGACTTCGATACGATAGAATAAAGAATGTTGTTTTTATGAAACAGGTATCAAGGGGGGCAATTATGGGATGGTGGTAAAGAAAAATATATACCCTTCTCGCTTTTTAACGTTTTGTACTACCAATTTAATTAAAAATTTAAAACCGAAATTGAAAATTATTCCCATTTTTAGTATAAACTTAACAAAGATCAATTTTGAAATATCGCAATTCTTTCTCAAAAGTCCAGTTGCTCCAGGATCACCCTGTTACATGCGTGATGGCCCATATACCATGGCCCACTGGCCACTCCACTAAACTATTTCCCCGGCAACACTTTGTTCATTCATTTTTTCCAGTATTGGAAACTAGTTTCAGTCCAATTACACATGATGGCAGAGGACAAAATTCGTTGCAGGCACTACACACCAGTAGAAAAACGTTGTTTTCTACGTATAATTGACAATTACAAGCATGTAATTGAATGTAAAAGGAGTAACGTCAACACATTACGTGATAAAGAGTTAGCATGGACAAAAATATGTGATGAATTTAATAACTCGTCATTGACGGTGCAAGAGGTAAGAAGCACAGAGATGAAACAACCAGCAGCATACATATCATTTTGTACTAATTTTCTCTTATTTTGAAGAGAACCGTGCAACAATTAAAAAAGCTGTGGACAAACATGAAACATGCCCACCGCGACCAATTAACTAATGAAAAACAGAGCAGACTAGCTACAGGTGGAGGGCCAGAAGCACCCTCGACAGAAGTCGACCCGGAAATTGCGGCAATAGTGCCATCTTTGATGACCACTGCGCCAACCTTGTTATCATGTAATATGAATGCTGCAAAAATAGAACGTAAATTCATTTATCAATAGTAGTTAAATCTTATTGAACACAGAATAGTAACTTTAACTGAATTTTAGTTGGAAGACAGATGATGTATGAAATTATTGAAGGAAATGACGACGATAATGACAATGAAGGAGTGATTGACCTGGAAGTTAATGCATCAACGTCAGAAACAGGATCCGAAATAAAAAAAAGTAAAAAAAACAGGAAGAAATGTACAGAATCCGAAGAGGAGTTGAAAGCATTAAGAATGAAAAGTATTATGCAACATGAGGAGAGAATGGCTGCGATGAAGGAAGAGCATGTTAAAAATATACAGGCATTAGAAATTAGAGCTGCTTTAGCAAAAGTCGAATTATCTGAACTGCTACTGAAAAACGAAAAAGTTCGAACGTCAAACTCTATATAGGTTTCCAGGGTCTACTTCTGTGGAGGGCATTTCAGGTCCTTCACCTGTAATCTGCTCTGTTTTTCGTTAGTTATCTGATCTCTGTGCTTCTTACCACTTGCACCGTCAATGACGAGTTATTAAATTCATCACATATTTTTGTTCATGTTACTCCTTTTACATTTTATCACATGTTTGTAATTGTCAATTATATGTAGAAAACAACTTTATTCTACTGGCGTGTAGTGCTTGCTTTTATCAAAATAAACTAATATATAAAAATGAAACATGTTTGTTCCTCAATCATAACTAGGGAATTCAATCCCGGGATCCCGGCTGCTTTTTGGATTCCATAAAAGAATTATTATTATTACAATTATTATTTATTTTTCGGGATTACGATTCCGGGATTGAATTCCCTAATTATAACCTAACCACTAAAGCAGGCCTTCCCAAGTAGGGGAAACGCACTCCTAAAACAGATGTTTCGGTTCTCCCTCCAACGCTGCGCCTTCAGCTAAGGTGGGACGATTCCTCTCTCTCTGCTTCGTAGCGGCGTTACTGTCTCCTCTGAGAGAGGGAGTGTTGGAGGGAGAACCGAAACATGTGTTTCAGGAGGGCATTTCCCCTACTTGGGAAGGCCTGCACTAAAGTGATGTAATGTAAAAATAAAAACACCTGAGATAGGTGTTTAACTCCATTTAATTTTATTTAGTACATACATAATATATATCGACATTAATATTGATATTAGCGATATTGACGAAGATGATTATATAGCAGACATTAAAGTCGTTAGAAGATACATTCGGAACGTGCAAAACCATTTGAATATTACGATGAAGATGAATTTAAAAGGCGATTTCGATTTAATAAGGACTCTGTATTACATGGTATTTTACCGAGAATTATTGAAGGACTGGCGAAAATAAATAATCGTATGCCAACAGTGTCCAGAGATGTTTTCCGTGTGACAGCTTTCGAAGCACGCATGGAGAATCGACGATTATTCGTTGACTTTGGGAAAGGAAATAGAGCAATCGGTCTCTTAGTTGAACAGCCGAGCAATTAGCGCCTCACGAACAGCGAATCTTCGTCGTCGTCGACGAATAAGTCCTCACAATCCGGCAATACGTCCTTGAAGATCAAAGACATGTTGTGTAGCACGGCGCATGCTACAACAACTGCGGTGGAGCAAACGAGCTTTGTCGACAGACTTCGCGATAAACATGGAAATCGACATTTCCAAATACCGAAGGTCCGTTCGACAACGAGCCTCGTTCGAATTTGGATGTCGTTATACCTGCAATGATACAATATTCAATTAATATAATTTTTTGTTTCGTACAGCAAAACTTGATAATTCTAAAGAAGAGAATATTTACGTTAACTCTTCGTCCGTTTCAGGAATTGCAAGTGGGGTCATTAAAAAGGGTAGGCAAGCATACCCTTTATCACCCACAAGCATTCCATCCAAACGTTGCACAGTGGTCCCAAATCGTTAAAAAGCGGCAAACCCATCAAAACATACTTCAATTTAGTCAGAAATCGGTGCTCGGGGGTTTTTGGGGTCTCTGATTACGAATCTGAACTTCAAATTTGTTAAAACAAAATGGCGAATCCAATATGGTGGACGTGCATATTAAAAGATTGATAGATCTGCACGAAAATTGGTACCCTGATGTTTTTCGGGTCCCTGATTACGAATCTGAACTTCAAATTTGTTAAAACAAAATGGCGAATCCAATATGGCGGACGTGCATATTAAAAGATTGATAGATCTGCACGAAAATTGGTACCCTGATGTTTTTCGGGTCCCTGATTCCGAATCTGAACTTCAAATTTGTTAAAACAAAATGGCGAATCCAATATGGTGGACGTGCATATTAAAAGATTGATAGATCTGCACGAAAATTGGTACCCTGATGTTTTTCGGGTCCCTGATTACGAATCTGAACTTCAAATTTGTTAAAACAAAATGGCGAATCCAATATGGCGGACGTGCATATTAAAAGATTGATAGATCTGCACGAAAATTGGTACCCTGATGTTTTTCGGGTCCCTGATTCCGAATCTGAACTTCAAATTTGTTAAAACAAAATGGCGAATCCAATATGGCGGACGTGCATATTAAAAGATTGATAGATCTGCACGAAAATTGGTATCCTGATGTTTTTCGGGTCCCTGATTACGAATCTGAACTTCAAATTTGTTAAAACAAAATGGCGAATCCAATATGGCGGACGTGCATATTAAAAGATTGATAGATCTGCACGAAAATTGGTATCCTGATGTTTTTCGGGTCCCTGATTACGAATCTGAACTTCAAATTTTTTTAAAACAAAATGGCGAATCCAATATGGCGGACGCGTATATCAGAAAAAGATCATATTGGACGAAGCTTGGTATACCAAGGTGTTCGAGGTAACTGACTACGAACCTGGGTTCAAAATTCCAAAAAAACAAAATGGCGAATCTAATATCACTGGTGTAAACGTTGGTTTTAATTTTTGTGAAAATGGATTCTTCGATTTTTTACTAAAATTATATAATTAGAATGTCGAATTTAATATGACGATGTTAATTTCCAATCGTTTTTGGAATTTTTTTCGGACTTCAGTGACAAACTCATCATTTCTACGTTTAGTAGATCACGTAGGTCAAATATATCGTCGAAAGTAATAAAAGAGAATTATGGATTATAAGTGTTGTTTGAAATAAAGAATGCTGTTTTATTCAGATACAAATCTGTCTTTATTTATATTCTCATTCAGAATCATCAGAATCGCATGTGCTTTCCTCTGAACTAAAATATATTATTTCTTCGGTATCCGTAACTATTTCGAACAGCTCTGAGGGAATATCTTTCTTCTTTTTCATTATTTTTTCTGAAAGACTGATGTATGGATCAGAATGAAGCAATAGTCTGTGAAATATGTCCTGATTCGTTTTTGTTCTAGATGTTTTTTGACTATGAGCTCTTCTATACAATTTACATAGCTTATGACATGTTTCCAGCACTTCTTCTGTGAAACATCCAATTGGTAGAATGCAATTTTTCGCCACAGAAGGTCCATGGATCAAAATTTTATGCACCGTGGGTGACATGTAGTACCACGGATACAGTGATACATATAATTTTGCTGTATCTATACAGTAGGTTTTAAATTTTGAATAATTAATAGCTCTTCCACAAGAAATAATAATTAAGATATTACGATATCTTTCAATTAATTTTTCATCGATTCCTACAATTGAAATATTTAACTAATAATAGTAACTACTGTACAAAAATATACATTACGAATAAAATAAAGATCAAACAATTTATACCAGTAATTTCGGCAGACTTAGCATGGTTTTCAAAAAATCTTCGAGCCGTATTTCCGTCATTTGATGATCCAAAGCCGCATTTTGGAAAATCAACTCTTAAGCCCAATTCTTTCAAAAATCTATCTTGTATTTTTTTTTTTCGATTTTCCATAATTATTTTTTTTCCATCCTCCTTAGTTGCCTAATGTTAAAATTATTAATAATCAAGTCATTCTTTATATGTATAATGATGATTGCAACTTACTTACCCGCCACTTTTTAAAGTCTAATCGATAAGAAATATGTAAGAGGGAATCAAAAAAATGTATATATGAATGCAAAATTGGAAGACTAAATTGCAGTGATGTTTCATCTTCCTTCTTATTTAGAATACTTTTTAAATTGTTCATCTCTGAAATTTTTGCTTTGCAAATATTGCAGCACATGCTAGAGGTATTTGTTAACGCATTACTAATCTAAAAATACGATTATTTAATATTTTAGTAACATTATTTTACATATTCATAGCTTTGTGAAAGTATTTCGCATTAGATTCGAAAAATAGTGTATCATTTTAAAGCGTATCTATATTGTATTTCCATTTATTAGAGAAAAAATAGCGTGTCAAAATTTTATATTAAAAAATTTCATTTAATAAGGAAAAACCTATTGATTTCTTATACCTTACTGTCAATCATTGTGAGATGAATTGAAAATGAAATTTTACAGTTATATTTATTGAACGGTTTTAATTTCGAAATTTCTTTGTCCATAATGTTTTTTTCTAATTTTGAAATTTCGTCTGTTTCGCGAAGCCATTGTAATCTTACTGGTCTACAAAAACGGGTCGAAGTTGGTCTCGGATTTGACCACATAATTTCCAGAGTTTCAGAATTTCGAAGCTGCAGCGGAACAATTGTTGTCAAAAAGAGGCTTTGGTCATCTACATTTTCTGCACTCCAAGACTGTTTATAATTTGAATGTCCACTACTGCCATCAAAGCCATATTTGCAAATTAGTAAATAATTTTTCTGCTGTGTATCAGCTGTATCAGGCAGTTGTAAAGTTTGTAAAAGTCTATTGCAAGTATGATGTAATAGAGATTCTAATGGAAGTTTGCATATTTTTTCACTGATTATGATGTTTGAAGGATAAGCAGCTTTTTTGGCTTTTAGAAGTTTTGCATAACTGGGATATAAATCAAAATTACGAATTTTTGCTCCCCTATACATAGCTATATATTGTTTTTTTGTCAAATTGTGGCTAATTAAAAAACATAAAGCCTCTTCAGCCGTATACGCAGATTGCATTCTGTCATTGCTTTTTCTCCACGTTGTTAAAATATCACGGGCACGTGTCGGTGAACTGTGGGTAATTTGTTTGATGAGTTTGGCTCCGTAATCATTACCAGCTGAACGTAAAGACATAGAAGTTGCTACAGACAATTCTTGAACACTATGTAAAGATCTCAAAGTTTCCGTTCTTCTTCTTTTACTTCTTTCACTACTTTCAGCAAACGATATTGGCCTTCTTGTTGTCAATGAACCTTACGGAATATATAGTAAAATTATTTTATGTTTATTATTAATAGTAATTGAATACTATCAACCATAAATTAATAGTTCATAGAAAATAGTTTTACATAACAACCGAACGTTATTTTAATATTGATTCAACAGTAATTTCTTAATTACTTTGCATACAACTGAAGAATATATAATAATACACCTACTTGAAGTACTTGGAATATTTTCCAAGTTTTCAAAATCAAAAATTATTTTTTCATTCAACCAATTTGAATTTGTTTGAATAAAGAGGTTATTTTTCCGATTACTCTTCTCCCATTTTTGGAAATATCGATTGAAAAAATTTAATTTCAGCGTTAGCTTTATGTTTTCAATTTGTAATATGTTGTCTAAACAATTAAATTTCTGAACCAAAAAGTTAAGAAGCTCTGATTGTTTTGCGCTTCTTAATTGTTTTTTGCTTTTGTACATAATATCATGCAACTCTGATCTTTTTATTTGATTCATTATATATCTATTTGTATAATAAATTAATAAATAATAATACTAATTTGTAGTATCATATGCTAATATTCTATTAACTTCATCTATTACGTCAAATAGACAAGAGGTACTTACGTATGTAGTCGATATTTTATTTCGATAAATATGATTTTCACTTTTAGACAGGAGGTCTTCACTTTTGCACAGGAGGTCTTCACTTTTGCACAGGAGGTTTTTAATTTAACACATGAGGTTTTCGCTTTTACACAGAAGGTTTTCGTTGGCACGTTAACGAAGGACTGACTGCCACGCATTTTCCCCTTGGCTCTGAAGTCCATTCTTGCTCCTTATCGATACAGTGTTTATACAATCCCAGTTTCCTTCGAGACTTTAATATAAACAGTCGTTCTCTTCCGCTCGGTCCTTCCATATATCCCGGTATACCATATACAACAATATATCATTGGCTAATAGAGTGTTAGTTTTGTTTAAATAATTGAAAAAGCAGATCTTTTGGAAGTGGTCTTCCTGTATTGAACTGGTCGCTTCAAACCGAAACATTGTCAAGTTATAATCTTGGATCCATTATGAAGTAAGATTACACTAGTGTTTTCGATAAATTTTTTATCTCATATTACATTTTTTACAAATATATTAAATTTTGCAGAGATATCATCCATACGCTCTGGTGCGACAAAGTATAGACAGCGTTGATACCCCTACTTGGCACTTTAAATTTAAATATCTTGAAAAATCGCAAATTTCCGCAAATTTTCTCAATTGGATATCATACTTGACATATTACTTTATATCAAGAAACTTGTTACAGCGTGACACTCGGTGACACTCATCTTTGTTTTCCTTCCGTTTTATTAAAACGTGACTTAGATTTATGACACATTGAGAAGGGAATTACATGGGTAAATTCAAAGATATTTTACTTTGTTTCTGTGGAAAGTTTATGTTTATAACGCCTACTTTAATGGTAAACTGTTGCACATATGGATCTTTTCAGATAAACTTTCTCTGACACATTAAACATGCTCCCCTTTTCAAGACATTAAGGAGCATGAAATTTCGTCAACTTTGACAGCCTATATCTCAGTAACCAATCAATATATTTAAGAAATTCAAGCGGCATTTGATGCACTAATGTATATACAACAAATCTGCTATAATAGCAAAAAGCTGCTATACAGGGTGTCCCAAAAATGCTGCGGTTCCTTAAAGGGGGTGATTCGGGGGGTGATTGCAAACCACTTTTTCCTTTGCGAAAATGCCCTCCGAGGTTTCGTTAACGAGATATTAATAAAAAGCACCGACCAATCAGAGCGCGAGCCTTCCGCTGGAGGTCCCGCGCTAGCGTGGCCGCGCGCCGGGCCGCGCTGCGACTACGAACAAGCAAGGCGGCATGCATCGAAGGAAATTGCGTAGAATGGCAAATGAAAAAGACGTAACAAAAAAATCCAACTTTTTGCCATGGTTTGTTTGTCATTTAAAGTGAATAATGAATAAAGGATAAATGGATGAAAATCACGTGTAACGTAAAAAGACGAATACACATTTTTTTTAGAAGTTTCGAAAATAATAATTATTTGAAGTGGGAAGATAAGGAATACGTAAAATTCCTTGTGTTAATAACATATCCACGAAAAGGTAATGTAACAGGAAATTAACGAAAAGTGATCGTAGTTCGTTATTGTGATAAAAATCCGTAACTCAATAACGGCCAGCACTGTTGCTGATAACGAATAAGTCTGTTTAAAAAGCCCGAATAAATATTTTCGTACGAGAATTTTGAGAATTATCGCCGGAAATAAGCCATAGCTTGCGTTAAATTTAAAAATGAATGATCGCCATTAAAGTAACTAAAACTCACCCTTGTCGAAAATTCACCTGCAACTTGAAAACTTGTGTCACTGGGTCACTGAACCGATCCTGGTCATCGATGGACGAGCCCAGTGCACAGCTGATCCCAGGTATACGACACTACCCAAAGTTAAGGGTCGCAATGTCAGGTGCGTCCAGGTCAACGTACCGAATATTCACTTCACTGCACGGCTACTAACACTGGTCACTTAATTTATTTTTCATGGAACGTGTTGTTGCTACGTTCTAAAAATTGGTGGAAATGAATTTTTACTTGGCGTTCGGAGCCGTGGGTAATTCCCGCGCAAATTCTCACGCTGCAGCACTTGCGTCCTCGTTGTTCGGGGGGTACACACAGAACATCGCGTAATACTCTCGAGCAGAGAACATTTGTCTGCGACGCGATTGCTGACTGCTGACTGACAAGATTTTTCCAAGCGACTTCTTCTACCCCCAAATAGTTTCTCTCGTTCCATTATGAGTTGACCCCCACCAGGCCAAGAGGCTTCAGGTAAAAAGAAGCCAGCACATTTTCGGAACACACGTGTTTTGCAGAAGTGCAACGAAAACTTTCACAAAAGCCCGCGCTCCGTCCTTCTACTGCCAATGTACCCATTGCTTCGAGATAGAAAACAGACACCACGTGTATCGGTTCGAAAGGGTTCGAAGAGAAGAGAAACAGAAAGTCTTCGAGTTGCTATAAAGAAAAAAATCCTGCATCCTGTTTCCCTTTTCCGATACCCTGAGTTCACGTCTGCTACGAGGCGGAACCAATTAAGTCATAAATTATCCGAAACTGTAGGAAACCGTTCTCTACCGCCGACTTGCGGGACAATACGGTCATAAACCGCGACCCTGGCGAAATGCTCTGGCTGATCAGCCTGATTAATTTTGGAGAACTAGAAATTACAGAGTATTATCCAGCATCAATACGTCTCGCGGAGAGACACGGGAAAAGAAGGGATAGTCCGCTGACTGCGCGTAGTCCCGCCTGCTTCGTCCTACCCTCAAATTAAAGACGGATCCCTTATCTCTCGTGTCTAAACACGCGCTCGAATTTTCAAACAAAAGCACGCGTCGACGTATTCCGTTGGAGAGAAGGCGGGTTTGAAGTTCGATTGGTCCTGAACTAACCAATCGGGCCTGCTTATCTCTCGTGTCTAAACACGCGCTCGAATTTCCAAACAAAAGCATGCGTCGACGTATTCCGTGCGAGAGAAGGTGGGCCTTGTGGAGGAGATATCGCTGTGAAGAGGGCCTCTTCAGGACAGTGGCCTTTTGGGAGGGATGCAGGGCAGATTGGTTAGTTTGGGGCCAATCGGACCTCAAGCCCACAGTCTCTCGCACCGAATACGTCGATGCGTGCTTGTGTTTTGAAATTCGAGCACGTGTTTATACTCGAGAGCTAAGGGATCCGTCTTTAATTTGAGGGTAGGACGAAGCAGGCGGGACTACGCGCAGTCAGCGGACTATCCCTTCTTTTCCTGTGTCTCTCCGCGAGACGTATTGATGCTGGATAATACTCTGTAATTTCTAGTTCTCCAAAATTAATCAGGCTGATCAGCCAGAGCATTTCGCCAGGGTCGCGGTTTATGACCGTATTGTCCCGCAAGTCGGCGGTAGAGAACGGTTTCCTACAGTTTCGGATAATTTATGACTTAATTGGTTCCGCCTCGTAGCAGACGTGAACTCAGGGTATCGGAAAAGGGAAACAGGATGCAGGATTTTTTTCTTTATAGCAACTCGAAGACTTTCTGTTTCTCTTCTCTTCGGACCCTTTCGAACCGATACACGTGGTGTCTGTTTTCTATCTCGAAGCAATGGGTACATTGGCAGTAGAAGGACGGAGCGCGGGCTTTTGTGAAAGTTTTCGTTGCACTTCTGCAAAACACGTGTGTTCCGAAAATGTGCTGGCTTCTTTTTACCTGAAGCCTCTTGGCCTGGTGGGGGTCAACTCATAATGGAACGAGAGAAACTATTTGGGGGTAGAAGAAGTCGCTTGGAAAAATCTTGTCAGTCAGCAGTCAGCAATCGCGTCGCAGACAAATGTTCTCTGCTCGAGAGTATTACGCGATGTTCTGTGTGTACCCCCCGAACAACGAGGACGCAAGTGCTGCAGCGTGAGAATTTGCGCGGGAATTACCCACGGCTCCGAACGCCAAGTAAAAATTCATTTCCACCAATTTTTAGAACGTAGCAACAACACGTTCCATGAAAAATAAATTAAGTGACCAGTGTTAGTAGCCGTGCAGTGAAGTGAATATTCGGTACGTTGACCTGGACGCACCTGACATTGCGACCCTTAACTTTGGGTAGTGTCGTATACCTGGGATCAGCTGTGCACTGGGCTCGTCCATCGATGACCAGGATCGGTTCAGTGACCCAGTGACACAAGTTTTCAAGTTGCAGGTGAATTTTCGACAAGGGTGAGTTTTAGTTACTTTAATGGCGATCATTCATTTTTAAATTTAACGCAAGCTATGGCTTATTTCCGGCGATAATTCTCAAAATTCTCGTACGAAAATATTTATTCGGGCTTTTTAAACAGACTTATTCGTTATCAGCAACAGTGCTGGCCGTTATTGAGTTACGGATTTTTATCACAATAACGAACTACGATCACTTTTCGTTAATTTCCTGTTACATTACCTTTTCGTGGATATGTTATTAACACAAGGAATTTTACGTATTCCTTATCTTCCCACTTCAAATAATTATTATTTTCGAAACTTCTAAAAAAATGTGTATTCGTCTTTTTACGTTACACGTGATTTTCATCCATTTATCCTTTATTCATTATTCACTTTAAATGGCAAACAAACCATGGCAAAAAGTTGGATTTTTTTGTTACGTCTTTTTCATTTGCCATTCTACGCAATTTCCTTCGATGCATGCCGCCTTGCTTGTTCGTAGTCGCAGCGCGGCCCGGCGCGCGGCCACGCTAGCGCGGGACCTCCAGCGGAAGGCTCGCGCTCTGATTGGTCGGTGCTTTTTATTAATATCTCGTTAACGAAACCTCGGAGGGCATTTTCGCAAAGGAAAAAGTGGTTTGCAATCACCCCCCGAATCACCCCCTTTAAGGAACCGCAGCATTTTTGGGACACCCTGTATACTTCGAAAATTGAGTTTTGGCCAGCTTTGGCGATTTGGGACCACTGTGCGTTGCTCCGCGTATCGCATGCGTATTGCCGAATTTTGAAAGATTCGGCTGTCGTGGGCGCTACCCGGCCACTCTGGTACGATGTCCAAGAATTCCATTCTTGGACCAACAACAGCCTGCAACAAAGATGATATTTAAAAAAAAATAGAAAGAACTACGTGAAGACTGAAAATATGAAATAAAAACATGAATGAAAACCTACTTGCACGTTAAGTGAGAAATATCCTTTGCGATTCCGAAATATTTCAGCAATATTGTGGAATCGCGTGTGCACTAATCTCACGTGCGTGCAGTCGATGGCCCCATCGATACCAGGTAGACCGATTTCTCCATTTCCTTTCCCAAGGTCGGCGAATAATCGTCGATTTTCAATACGTGCTTCGAATTCTCTGGGCATTTTGATAAATTGGGAAATTAAACCCGCAAGTAAAGAACTCACGCGGAAAACAATTCTGGACACTGTCGGTTGAGAGATCTGCATCGAGTCCCCAAGCAGTTGCTATAAATATATTTTAAACAATTTACCTCATGCGCACTCTTTAATTATCAATATTTTAGACGTTAAAAATAAAATATTAGATTTCTAAATTACCTGAAAACTTGCAGTTGCATAATAGCGTAAGCATGCAAGTAGTTGCAATTGCGGGGTAATCGGCAGGCCACGATTATTTATTTTCGCCAGTCCTTCAATAATTCTCGGTAAAATACCATGTAATACAAAGTCCTTATTAAATCGAAATCGCCTTTTAAATTCATCTTCATCGTAATATTCAAATGGATTTTGCACGTCCCGAATATACCTTCTAACGACTCTATTGTCCGCTATATAATCATCTTCGTCAATATCGCTAATATCAATATTAATGTCGATATCGTCGTCAAAATCCATTTTTGGCGTCCTTTATGCAGGAAATGGCGGAAGTATTTGATAGTTTAAACTTTCAATGCGTTGCCGGGGAATAGAATCTCTGGAGTGGAGGGGGACTATCACGTGACGGTACGTGGGTGATGGAATCGTCACGCACACATACGGCCACTGCCGTAGATGTTCCCCCTCTACTTCGGACATTCTTCTGGTGGAATCTCAAGACGGTCTCAAGATATGTAAAACGTCGTCTTGAAAATATTACCTCGCTTTACCGTCTATTTTGACACATGTGACGTCATACAAGGATTTACTTATTTGAAAAAGATTTTCCTCAAGCAAATGCTCCAGACACGACCTCAAGACGCAACTATGAATCTAGGCGGCATCTTAAGCAAATGCTTGAGATGGTCTTGATCTCAAGACGCGACTGTGAATACCGCCCTTATTTTCACATGCACTATAACGTGTTTCAATTTGAACTAAATCTCAGACACTAAATCTCAAAGTGATCCGCTTGGCATGGAATGAACCGTACATATGATATTTTCCATTCTAATCGAAATGGATCGTAACCCACTTCCAACTATCACGTTCTTTACGAAAACGACAAAAGCTTCTACGTTCGGGACGCTAATCGCATCGCGATTACCGAAAATACACAATTTATCGAGAAATGATACTAAAACTTTGCAGGCGTTCGTAGTATATCACCATCGCAATTACAGTACAAGAAAATAATTATTTTTTAGTGACTTTAGCACTATAGCGTTTAAGCAAACTGTTAAACTGTATACAGCAATAAAAGATATTTCTAAAAAAGTTTGAGCTGTGAAATGTAAATCCACAAACACTAAAAACTAGAAAATAAAAAATATATAAAAAAAATTATTAAAAATGCACTAAAAACTAAAAAAATAATTATTTTCTTGTACTACAATTTTGATGGTGTTAATATCACTTTAAATAATTCATTTTAAATAAAATCGTGGGGCACCATGTGCAACCAGAAGTTGAATTATTAACCGGTTAACTGGCAATGTATCATAAATGATCAAATGGAATAACTTTTTTGTTTTTCAATCGATTTGAATGAAACTTGGTATGTAATGGTTTTTGGGGTCGCTGAATCTGAATTTCGCATCGGAATTGTAAAATTCAATATGGCAGACTCATAATGGCCGAACCAAATTGGCTGACAAATATTAAAATACTATCGGGATATAGAAAAATTGTATATAGGGGTTTTTGGGGTCGCTGAATCTGAATTTAGCTTTGGGATTTTAAATTTCAATATAGCAGACTCAAAATGGCGAACCAAAATGGCCGCCAAATATTAAAATACTATCGGGATATAGAAAAATTGTATATAGGGGGTTTTGGGGTCGCTGAATCTGAATTTGGCATTGGAATTGTAAAATTCAATATGGCAGACTCAAAATGGCGAACCAAAATGGCCGCCAAATATTGAAATACTATCGGGATATAGAAAAATTGTATATAGGGGTTTTTGGGATCGCGGATAAAAAAAAAGCACTTGCGGTGGAATTTATGGATGAAGAATTCAGGTATAAAATTATTCGAAACTTTTTCGTAGAAAATGAAAAAACTAAAAAAATAAACCCCTAAACCCTTATTTTCAGGGGTTGGGGGTGGCATTGAAAAAAGTAACTGCTGCAATCGAATTATAGACAAGAAAACTTCACAAATAAAAAAAGGTTTAGTAAAGAATTGACAAACTCACCCCTAAATTCTATTTTTTTAGGGGTTGGGGGTGTCAGATGAAAAAAATTACCCCCGGAATCGGTTCAGCGACTCAAAAAACCCCTGTATACCAAATTTTGTGTGATTCATTTAATTATTCGATGGTACCAGTTTGGGCCCGAATAGTGAAAAGGACCGTGCCAGTTAACCGGTTAAAGTGATTCATATCGTGTTATGAAATATCGTGCCCTATGATTTTATTTAAAGTGAATTATGTGATATTAACACCATAAATTTTTTTTTATATTATCTAAATAAAACACATGGCACTAGCAGTATGAAATTTTTTTTTTATTTTGATTAGTTAGTAATTGATGAATATGTTATGCCCGCCCCCCACGCTTCCTCCTCGTCTGCCGCCGTGGCCTCCCCGGCGCCATCCTCCCCGGCCTCTCCGGTTATCCCCTCCACGGCCGCGCTGGTATCTTAGCCGCCGGATTTCTCTCTTCATCTGAAACAGAACAATAAAAATTAAATTTTCTACTTCCATTTTCTACTACGCTCGAGACGAGATTCACTACAGCATAATTAAACCATTTTTAATTCTTCATCGAATCGATATGGCAGTCACACCAATGGATTTCTTATGTTTTATCGATGAAAATCATGCTAAATTTCGCAAAGATCCGAAGGGAAATGGAGCACTTGAGATTGGTCATTTTTTAGTGCTATATTATGAGGCAGTGAGAGCGACAATCCATTGGTGTAATGGCAATATCGATTCGATGAATAAATAAAAATTCTTTAATTATGCTGTACGACTACATTTCACGTTCGACCACGCGGTGTCGTTTCGTTTTTGCCGGGCTTTGCCGTCGCCGTTCATACCAAACAAACTTCAGAAAAACACACACATTCAACATAACTTGCCTTCGAAATTTGTTTCCTCATCCTCCTCGCATCCTCCTCCTTTTTCTTTTTCGCTTCCTCCTCCTTTTTCTTGTCCACTTCCTTCTTCTTTTTCTCCTCCTCCTCTTCCTTTCGTGTTTTGTCTTGCACCTCCTCTACATCCATGATCTGGAAATGAAATAATGAATGTATTATTTTATGGCAAATAGTAAGGATTGTACAACGTGATTCTCTCGCTAGAGTCCTAATAAACCGAGAGCTGGCTACATAGGGGTCAACGTGACTCAATGCAGTCACAGTTGTTATTTAAAAATGTTGGATTAGTGTTGCCGAATACGAAATCGGCGGTCTGCCGCGTCAGTCTGGGGAACTAACGCGGGGGTGGACGGTCAAACATGTAAAATTTCTAACGCAATAACGTCATTCTTGCAGTTCTGAAATTTCATATACTTATTGTTTACGCATTTAATGAACGCTATGCAAAATGGCAGACCTCCAAGTGGAGAATAAGACCATGGCAGACGTCGATGGAAAGCGCGACACGTGGCTTGCGCGCTAGTGCAAGGGAGAAGTATACATCTGTTTCTCCCTTGCACTATAGTGGGACTGCCGCCGGCCGCATATTGGAACGGCAGCCGTACGGCAGCCTGTAGGGTCGTTCCATTATGCGGACTCGTCGTTCCAATGTGCGAACTCGCCGGCCGCATATTGGAACGGCAGCCTGTATGGCCGTTCCAATATGCGGCCGGCGAGTTCGCACATTGGAACGACGAGTCCGCATAATGGAACGACCCTACAGGCTGCCGTACGGCTGCCGTTCCAATATGCGGCCGGCGGCAGTCCCACTATAGTGCAAGGGAGAAACAGATGTATACTTCTCCCTTGCACTAGCGCGCAAGCCACGTGTCGCGCTTTCCATAGAGGTCATGGCTTTTCACGTGTGTCTAAATACACGTGTACACGGGACACGTGTAACGTATATTTAAGGAATTAAAAATCCGTGTTCATAATACACGTGTACACGGATGCATAGTAGGGTGGTCCTTAGCTATAGGGGTCGAATTTTTTTTGAGTTTTTTTTTGGTCTTACCCGCCTAAAATATGAGGTTTGGTGAGAAAATGATATGTGTAAAGTTTCAAAGTGATTGGACAACGGGAACCCGTGTCGCATTTGAGTTGAAGTTTTGAAAAAATAGTGATTTCTCAATATTTCTGCATTTTTACGAAAAGTTGTTTGTCTAGCACGAATTCGCTACACAGTATCGGATTCTGTAGACATTTCTGAAGAAGAAACCATCCACGAAAAATGTCAGAACGGTTTATAACTCGGACTGTTCGAGAAAATATCCATCAGGAACGCGTGCACGGTGTTTTGCCGCCTGGCGGCCATGGCTCGCCTGCCGCGTCTCGCCAGGGCCGTGGCTACGCGCAATCGACGCGGTGCCCCGTAGAATGCTCCTTAGGTATAGGAGTGAAAATTTGTTTTGAATTTTTTTGGGTCTTCGGCTACTTTCAAAGTATCAATGAATATTGTTTAATAAAAGTATAATTTCTTACATGTATAATACTAACATTTGTATATTACTTCCAACAATGAACTCAAAATCTTTGAATTAATCTTAGCATATAAAGCAGCGTCTGAGTCACGGCAGTACGTAAGCCAGCTACCTGAGGTATAAAATCCAGTCATCCATTTAGTTACCCTCGCTAGAGTAAATTATTAATGTTGACTCAATGTGACAACAATTAAGGTATTTTAATATTTTTCTAACACCTTCCATGCTGGTCATCAGTTAAGAAAATGTTATTAGTAACTTATCTCAGTGGTACTAAAATAACACAATGTCACAAGAGTTGTTTCATTATAAAATATTAATTTCTTTCTTTCATATTTTAATAATAAGCTGAAAATTTTTTCAACTTAAACATTAATTATAATATATTTATAACATCGCGAAATTTAAACAAAAAATAAAAATCGCTTTATGAGTAACAAAATAACAGTTTAAACCTTATTAACGTTAGTAGTCAACCAGCCCCGACCGATCATTTTAACTTCAATAATCTATATAATCTTCATTTTGTTCCGTCTTACGGGAACAAAAAGGGGCTCAGAGCGAGGCGGAAATTCAAAGATCTTTACTACCCGGCAATTGTTTACCTTCAACGCGTTTCGGGGAACATTTGCCTGTCAGATGTCTAATAGGCGGCAATCGACATCGTGCCATTTTTTTGGACACCTTGACCGTCCTTACTCTGAGAGGAATTAGTGAATAATACAATTTTAGTAAATAAAAAATATTGTATATTCGTCTATATTTTTGGAAGTAATGTACAAATGTTACTATTATACATGTAAGAAATTGTATTTTTATTAAACAATATTCATTGATACTTCGAAAGTAGCCGAAGACCAAAAAAAATTCCAAACAAATTTTGACTCCTATAGCTAAGGCCCATTCTACGGGGCACCGTGTCGATTGCGCGAAGCCACGGCCCTGACGAGACGCGTCAGACGAGCAATGGCCGCCACTGCCGCCAAGCGGAAAAACGACGTGCACGCGTTCCCGCTGGATATTTTCTCAAACAATCCGAATTTAAAACCGTTCCGACATTTTTCGTGAATGGTTTCTTCATCAGAAATGTCTACAGAATCCGATACTTTTGAGCGAATTCGTGCTAGACAAACAACTTTTCGTAAAAATGCAAAAGTATTGCGTCGAAATTATGCACATTGGCACTTTTTTAAACTTTGACGGCCGATTACAACCGTATAAAACCATCAAATTTGATAATTGTATACACCGATATATTCAGGAAACTCTCCTCTATCTTTTGAGAGTAAATGGAACTTTCTAGCATTCTTGGTTTTCACGTAATACCTCATTCTTGCCCAAAATCGTGCGCTTTTTACAAAAACTCATGTTTTTCAAAAACTGAGGGTGATAGATCACTTTTATTTACGGATTCGTGTTTGAGGCAGAAAACTGTACTAGGATCTCGGAGTGCATATTGCAGATCCAAATACGTGTTGAACAGTGCAATTAAGACCCCAAATCGCCTATTCTGGCTTATACGCTGCGTTGTATACTAATTTTAAAAGCTAAAACTCAAAGATTTCGTCAATATTTTTCGAAGTAATGCATACATATTATTATTGTACATCTAATAAACTGTACTTTTATTACAAAATATTCACTGATACTTCCAAAATAGACGAACACAATTATGTCCGAAATTGACGAGAAATCACGATATTTTTAAAACTTCAACTCAAATGCGACACGGGTTCCCGTTGTCCAATCACTTTGAAATTTTGCACATATCATTTTCTCACCAAACCTCATATTTTAGGCGGGTAAGACCAAAAAAAATCGGAAGTTGAAAAATAAGGACCACCCTAATGCATAGTCGCCAAATACCGCCTCGTAAAATACAACTAAATAGAAATACATACTTTGTTGTCACGTCGGCGTGGCAACGTTCACGTTGCCCGTGAACAGAACTATATACACGTTGCCCGTGAACAGAACTATATACACGGATATCCGTGAACAGAACTACACGGGTATCCGTGTATTAAAAATTACACGGATTCAAGTTTGGATACGTTTACTACACGTGTCCACGTGTATGTAAATACACGTGAAATAGGGACCTCTGATATCGTTCAATGCGTAAACAATAAGTATATGAAATTTCAGAACTGCAAGAATGACGTTATTGCGTTAGAAATTTTATGTGTTTGACCGTCCACCCCCGCGTTAGTTCCCCGGACTGACGCGGCAGACCGCCGATTTCGTATTCGGCAACACTAATCCAACATTTTTAACAACTGTGACTGCATTGAGTCACGTTGACCCCTATGCAGCCAGCTCTTAGAATATAAAGATAATGCCGCGAATAAACCGCGCCTCGCTGAGTTTCGTGGAAGTGACGAATTTCACGTTCCGAATTTCTCATCAGATCTTTGCGAAAATTGCGTCTACCGATTCTGTCGTCCGGATGAAAATGGCCCCAAGCTAATTCCGTTAAAAATAGTCCTAGTTACATGACATGATTTTAATCGGGAGAACGCCAGGAATTCATTGGTATCACTGCCATATCGATTCGATGAAGAATAAAGAATATGCCGTAGTGAATAATCTCGTCGCGAGCGTCGAAATCCACGAAACTCAGCGAGGCGCGGCTTATTGGCGGCATTGCCTTTGAATACTCTAGCCAGAGAGTCACTCTGTATGATAGTATACAATATAATACTTACATTTTCCGGATTCACCATTTCTTTCGGACTGACTGGCAGGCAATGGCGAGCAGTGTTCACGGGAAATTCCCTCCGTAGCACGATACTCTCATCGCAGGGAGGGGGAACGCAGGGATTGGCTGACTCCAGCTCTCGCTGACACGTACAGGAGCGGTGGTAATGTGTGCATGAACTGTGCCTGCGTCAGTCCCGCAAACATAACCACCGCTCCTGTAGGTGTGTCCCCCTCCATTGCTTAAGGTTGACTGCCTCGAAACTGTCGCCAACATCACGCGAGAGAGAAAGACATCGTGCGAGCATGAGAATCTATACTTCACTCTCTCGCACCAGTTCGCACGATGTCTTTCTCTCTCGCACCATGTTAGGCGTCAAGCGTCATTTGTTTCAGCATCACAGACGAATCTTCTGATTCACGTTTCACGTTCACGGTTCGCGTTTACGTTTTTTTATAACGGGCAGAAGGATTTTTAGTTCTGTTGTATTGTGTTTGTGTTTGTGTTGTGTTTGTTGGTTTAGTGTAAGATGAGTGACACCCTAAATCTGAATATGCAGGATGTGCAAGAAGATATGGATATTAAATCTCCGTTTCGTCCGCGAAAATTATGTCCGTCCGCAAGGAGAGTTTCGAAACGGAAGGTACATCGCGAAAAGAGAAGGACCTTCACCCTTCAGAAGAAACAGGAAAGGGCCAAAACGGCAGACGACACTGCCGTAGGACAACATTCAAATGAAGTGGCCGAGGAACGTATGGTAGAGGAACCATCAATATCCGATGGACGAAATCATACGTCCCAAGAGATGATGCACTCGCCATCCGATGAAGACACTGATACGGCCAGTTCGGGAGAAACTGAAGAGGCGGTGGATGAACTGACAACCGAAATACCAAAAGGCACGGATGTAGAAAGTAACGAAGAAGAAAACTTCGTTGTAGAAAAAGTTGCGAAGAGCGAGTCGCAAGTACAATCGCGTCTCCTAAATAGCAACGATATAATGAATTTCAAAAATGTGCTTGCTCAATTACAGAAAATAGGTAATCATGCAAAACATAGGGAAGACTGTGGCATTGAACACCTACGAGTAACTGGTGTGACACGGTGTGGCTTCAAGAGCATCTTCAGCGTAATGTGCACTTTATGCCATTACAAAGCTGAAATCCGCAATCAATCGGACGAAGCCGGAGAAGTGGATAGCAATCAGGGCCCCGTTAATGCAACAATTTTATGTGGAGGCAGTTATGCCCGGTTGGAACATACTTTTGCAGGAGTGAACATACGTTGCATGTCGAAGAAAGACTTCGTGAAGAATCAAGATGAATTCATCAAGTCTGCAATTGCCGCTGCAGAAGAAGAGATGTTAGCAGCGGCTGAAGAAGAAAAACGTTTGGCCATTGAAAGAGGCGACCTTCTTCCCGGATCAGGGACTCCTCACATCCCCGTTGTGGCCGACGGAAGCTGGATGAAGAGATCCTACCGCAGTGGATGTTACGATTCTGCGTCTGGAGTCGGCGTGATAGTTGGCTATCACACGAAAAAAGTTTTATTTTACGGCGTTCGAAATAAAGTTTGCAGAATTTGTCGGATTGCTGCGAAAAACGAGAAAGAACCCCGAAAGCACACATGTTTCAAAAACTGGAACACATCTCGAGCATCGACTGCTATGGAAAGCGATGCTATAGTAGAAGGATTCAACACAAGCGTAGAAAAACGTGGGCTCGTTTATTCTACTCTCATTGCTGATGGGGACAGCAGCGTGTATAAGAAGATTATTGATGCTGACCCATATAAGAGACAGATTCGCGTAAAAAAAATTGAATGCACGAATCATTTGTTGCGAAACTTCTGCACAAAAATGAAAGCGATTGTGAAGAAGACTAGACCTGGACCATTGAGGCAAGTTGTGGAAAGTAGTATTCGCCGGATGCGCACGGACATCATAAAAGCCGCAAAGTTTAGATACAATCAGAATGTATCAATCGAAGAGAAAACAAAGAATTTGTATGGCGACATACAGAATATTCCGAGGCACGTGTTTGGTGAACACAAAGAGTGCGCACAACTGGAATATTTCTGCAATGGAAAGAATAAAGAGAATGAAAGAAACATCGTTGCAGAATTGATGAATATTGGAGTGTACCAGGACGTAAAAGAAATACTTCGTCCACTGTTAGCTCATGCGGAGAGCTTACTCTATAACACCAATAATAACGCTGAGGAAAGTTTGAACGCAATAATTGCCAAGAACATTGGCGGAGAAAGATTAAATTTCGCCGAAAGAGGGTCGTATACAGGAAGATGTGCTGCTGCTGTCGTGGAGTACAACAGTAACTAAGTGCACTCGCGATTGAATGCGGCAATGAAGAAGGAAACGCCCGAGGTTGTGCGCCAAATGGAAGAAAAGAAGAAGAAAGAAAAGGAAAAGAGAGCTGCAAAGCAAAAGGAAACGAAGGCTGCGCGATATCTACGCAAGCAATTGGCCTCGCAGAAAGATTCTGATTATGGGCAAAATGCACAGAAACCAGACATGCCATTCGAAATGTATGAACTGGAGCGGGAGAAGCATATGCAAATGCTCAGTGAGTGGCAAGGCAAAAGACATGCTATTGAAGACGAAACCATCGGACAAGCGAAGAAGATGGTTGCAGTATAGGTCCAAATTGTTGACAGCATCCAATTTTGGACAAGTGTGCCGTCGCCGACCTGACACGCTTTGCGCAAATGCAGTGAAGTCATTTCTGTATCCGAGGATAATTAGTGCACCCGCGGTGGAATACGGGAAAGAATGCGAGAAAATTGCTCGCGAAGAATTGAAGAAGCAATACACAGATATTGCAGAATGTGGAATTTTCATCGACAGCAGTATCCCCTTCGTAAGAGCTTCACCGGATGAAATCATCGGTCAAGAGGGTATTGTGGAAATCAAATGCCCCAAATCAGCGGAGAACTTTACGCCGGAAGAAGCTATGGAAAAAATTCCCGCTGTCCGACGCATGTTCACACGTAAAACAGGTATTTCAATGAACAAAACGCATCACTATTTTTATCAAGTACAAGGCCAGTTACATATTACTGACCGAAAGTACTGTATATTTTGCATTTGGACCCCGAAGGGTCTGAAATCTATAAAAGTAGAGAGAGATGATGCCTTTTGGAAAAGAGAAATGGAGCCAAAACTAGTTCAATTTTATTTAGAATGCATGCTACCCGAATTAATAGATAGTCGGCACAATAGATGCATGCCTATTCGGGAGCCTCAATTTATATTAGCTGAAAGAGCGACAGAAAAACCGAAAAGCTTGAAAAAGCGAAAAATGTCTCCCTCCGAAAATAGTAAAACTATTGCATCGGTCCGGCGTTGCACCGCACTGTAAAGTGCCAGCAATGGCACTTTTCCTCGCGGATTGTACGATCGCGCGAGTGGATCGACGCCGCCGTAACTTTCGTAAGAAAGTGACGAGAGAAATAATAAATTTGATCAATCCGGCGTCGCACCGCACTGTAAAGTGCAGGGCCACTGACTGTGGCAGTGGTCACAAGTGCCAGCAATGGCACTTTTCCTCGCGGATCGTACGATCACGTGAGTCGACCGACGCCGCCGTAACTTTCGCAAGAAAGTGACGAGAGAAATAAGACAGACAGAAGACAGACGCAAGGTGGAAGAAAAGATACAGATGCGGATCTACGTTACAAATTATTTGCATACGTATGGGTGCCGAGTCAACTTTGTAGGAGGGCCAGCGGGAAAATAGTCAAACAAACTGAATTGGTATGATCGGCTTTATTCAGCAGTGACTTTGTCACTGGTTCCAATACGACAACCTCTGTCCTCTCCGCATTCACGCTCTTATAACACCATGCACCCTCACTCACGCACACACACATTCATCCGTAGCCGTAGTCTTCACGGCGACACACCATCAGTGATGCCAGAATCGTGGGACGTGGGAGTAGGGATCGGCTGATTCCAGCTCTCGCTGACACGTACAGGAGCGGTGGTAATGTGTGCGTGAATTGACTCCAGCTACGCGAGCTAGAGTCGGCTGAAGCTACGCTAGCAGCGAGTCAACGTTGTAGTGACGTAAAAGCATGTGACGTCACATTCGCTTCGCGTGTTCGTCAATTCACGCACAAATTACCACCGCTCCTGTACGTGTCAGCGAGAGCTGGAGTCAGCCGATCCCTGGCCATGACCTACTGTCGTCCCCTACTTTGCCCCATCGCACTACACACAAGCATATCCCTACTTTTGTCCGTGTGCATCGCCTGTACGGTTCTGTCCTCCAACAAACCACATTGCCGAAACCCGAGGGTATGAGTCGCAATCAGGAGATCGGCAGTTCAAATCCCAGTACAACAATCTTACTTTTTTTTTTAATTATTCTCTAATTTCAATCAATTATACTCTCAGTAGAATAAAAAACTTGAAAATTATTAATCTGCAAAGCATTTTTTGTTAATAATGCAATACGCGTTACCGAAAACCACTGCAGCGGACCGTAGGACAGAAATAAACACACAATTGAAATTATAAATATGATTATAATTGTACAGGAAAAAATATAAATATTCCTATAAACTTATCTCATTTTGTTGAAAAATAATAATTTCGCCGGCAGAAATGCACTGGAAGGTGGGAAACATATGATGCAGTGAGAGCGACAATGGACCAACCCACAATAAAAAAAAAAATTTATTCCCCATTATATATGATTAGTAGAGCCTATTGGAATACATTATTACTACTAACTCAATTTCGAAAAGAATGTGGGTTAGTCTGTTGTTGCTCTCACTGCCTCGTATGTAAGCCACTATAACATAATTATCATTTGTGTATTCACAAAATGTGCTATCAAACCGCGTCCCGGGCACCGCGTCCCAGGTAAGCATTTGTCCCACGTCCCACGATTCTGGCATCACTGCACACCATGCGGCCACCTCTGAGGCCCTGGCGCCCGAATCTCTTGTCACGCCGCTATCCCCTAAACAAGAGCCCGCCTGCCCGGGGCGCATGTGTGCATCAGCTGACCCCGCCGGTCCAACGCTTACAGGTTTGGTCAAAAGATGCCATGCTGATTCATACGGGCGTCGCAGGTATGCATTATGTTCGACGAAATATTGAAACAAACTTTTACTTTTATACCCAACTTACCGAAATGTCTGCGATCATTTCTTACAGGCGGACTTTTTATAAAATTTCTGCGCAAATGGTGTATGGGATATTAATGCCAGGGCAAATGGAGTACCATATTTCAGGTAATGTTTGAAACTTTATAAATCTGCGGTAAAATTTTGTACGCTTATAAAACAACAATTAATTATGCTGTAGTGAATCTCATCTCGAGCGTAGTAGAAAATGGAAGTAGAAAATTTAATTTTTATTGTACTGTTTCAGATGAAGAGAGAAATACGGCGGCTGCGATACCAGCGCGGGCGTAGCGGGGAGAATAGGAGAGGCCGGGGAGACCACGGCGGCAGACGGGGAGGAAGCGTGGGGGGCGGGCACAATATTTTTATCAATTATTAAATAATAAAAAAAATAAAAAAAATATTTCATACTGATTAGTGCCATGTGTGTTATTTAGAAAATATATATAAAAAAAATTTTATGGTGTTAATATTACATAATTCACTTTAAATAGAATCATAGGGCACGCTATTTCATAACACGATATGAATCACTTTAATACTTCAACTTCTGGTTGCACATGGTGCCCCACGATTTTATTTAAAGTGAATTATTTAAAGTGATATTAACACCATCAAGATTGTACTACAAGAAAATAATTATTTTTTTAGTTTTTAGTGCATTTTTAATAATTTTTTTTAATATATTTTTTATTTTCTAGTTTTCAGTGTTTGTGGATTTACATTTCACACCTCAAACTTTTTTAGAAATATCTTTTATTGCTGTATACAATTTAACAGTTTGCTTAAACGCTATAGTGTTAAAGTCACTAAAAAATAATTATTTTGTTGTACTGCAATTGCGATGGTGATATACTACGAACGCCTGCAAAGTTTTAGTTTTACTATTCGTACATAGGTGACGGATTATTTCTCGATAAATTGTGTATTTTCGGTAATCGCGATGCCACTATAGTGTCCCGAACGCAGCTGCTTTTTGTCGTTTTCGTAAAGAACGCGAGTGGCTGATTTCATGTCGTTAGGATTTGTGGTTATGGGTTATATTTATTGATGATTGGGTTATTTTCTCACCCCCTCGGGGTTAATTTTTTTTTAAATATTGTATTGTCATTCAATCTATGCACGCCTGAAAAGTTTCAAGACAATTGGATAGTTGGAAGTGGGTTAGATTTGAACAAAGATTCGTTTACACAGAGTACCTGAAGATGTCACCTCTGTAGTAGTAAGGTAAGGGGGATTCTAACTCAGGTCCCCTGGGGGGGCGCGGGGGCGGGGGGGAAGAGTGGGCGCGCGGGGGGAGTGCGGTGGAGGGAAACATGGGCGCGGGGGGGAGCAGGGAGTGGAAGACTGATTGCGCGCGCATGAGCCGCGGAGTGGGGGAAGCCGAAATCGTGGAGGGGATCAGTCCGGGCCGAGCCGCCGCGGAGACCTCTCCACGTCGGACCCAACGAATTTGTTTTTTGAGGAGGAATGACCCCCAAATATTTTTTAGACCTGGCCGAGGAAGCGGACGTCCCCCAAATATTTTTCCAAACCAATATACAGAGAAATAATTTATTTTTTTATCGGATAACATCGGACAATGTCGGGGAAGATTGGCATTTTACAAACCACGTATTCGGAGGAGGGAAAGAGAGAGCATTACATTAAAAGCTAAATTCGTGGAGGGAAAGAGAGAGCAATACTTAGCGTCGCAGCGTCTCGCGCGATCGCGTGTAATTTTAATCCTCTGGAGCAGTCGTGAAGGTGACATCATTTGGCAGCGCGAATCATAGAAAGAATTATGCGGCGTCAGCAGAAACTTTCCCCAACGCAGAGAAATAATAATTAAGAAAAGATAAATCTTAGAATTAGGTGCTAAGGAGAGAAGGACGCGGAAGACGGGTAAATAAAAATGGAGAAATAACATATGGTTTAAATGATAATATATTGTTACAAAATAGTAAAATTAAAAAATATAAATATAAAAGAAAATAAAAAAGAATATGTTAGGTCTAGTAAGAAACTCCACTGTTCTCTTGAGGACTACACGGAAATACTATATATATTTATTCTTAATACAAGATCGAAGGTACACAATCCGTACGCAACGAGTGCCCGATGCCGACTCCCGATTTCTCCCTCCACACCTTCCCGTCCGGCGGGCGCTAGTCTTTCCAGAAACCTCACGGTAAGCGTGAGTTCCGCCCGCGCTGTTTGAACACCTACTAATGTATCTAACACTCCCCTTCCTTGAAACGAGTGTTGGCGGAAACAAACTTTTCCCCCTATTCTCGCGCGGCTACTTCCGAGGCGTTAATGTGTTACGTATTCTCCATATCGTTCCGGAGGATTTCTGATCCGGCAGGATCTCCTCGGCCCACTTTCGCTATTCGGTGTTCCATTCGTACCATCAAATTCTGCGCTTTGTGACCTGTGGCATTCTGGTACTTGCTGGGGGTTTTCTACCTGGCTATCATTGAAATCCTCGTAACTCCACGTGTAGCTCGGTTCTTTGTTTTCTGTTCGGTTTTGAGGTGTTTTGTCTCCTATTCTTCGCACTTGATTTTTATGACGCCTCCATATTCGGCCATCGTCTAATTTAATACTATAATGTAATTTGCCTATCTTTTTTATAATTCTACCGAATTTCCATTTCCCGCTCGCGTTATAATTTCGACAGCTGACTCTGTCCCCCGCTTGAAACTGTGACACTGCCGGTTCTACCCTTGTATTTGTATGCTTGCTTATCGCTGGTAACATCAAATCTAATCTGCTTTTAATTGGTCTACCTAACATTAATTCCGCTGGGGCTATACCCGTAGTCGCATGTGGCATTTTCCGATATTGCATTAATATAGTTTGTAGCGCTCCTTCTAAATTCCCTATATTCGCATCGGTTTCGGATAGTGATTTCTTTAACGTTTGTACGAAACGTTCCGCTAAACCATTTGTTGCTGGGTGGTAGGGCGCTGTTAATTTTTGTACGATACCGTTTGAACGTAGAAAATCTTTAAATTGGTGTGACACAAAAGTTCTACCATTGTCGCTGACAATTGTTTTCGGTGTACCGAATCTTGCGAAAATTTCTTTACATTTGTTTATCGTCGTTGTCGCTGTTATGTCTTTTGTAATGTACACTTCCGGCCACTTTGTATAGGCATCGACGAATACGAAAAAATTTTGACCCTTGAATGGTCCTGCAAAATCGACGTGTACCCTCTCGAACGGTTCTGAAACTGGTTCCCAACTGTGGTTCCTTATTTTTGTAGGGTTGTTCTTTATCCCGTTGCAAATACCGCAGTTCCGCGTTATATTTTCAATATCAGCATCTATTCCTGACCACCAGCAATAACCGCGTGCAAGCCCTTTCATTTTGACTATTCCAAAATGGCCTTCATGTAATTCTTGTAGCACCCTTTTTCGTAACGTTTTCGGTACTACTACTCTGCGTGCTCGAAATATGACCCCACCTTGAATACTGTATTCGTTTCTATTGGTTCGGTTTTTGTATTTTCCCGACTGTAATTCTTGTAATAGCTCTTTTAGCTCCGCGTCGCGCTTAGTCTCTATCGCTAGTTCCTCCCCCGTTACTGGTAACTGATCGATGGTGTCCATCAGGTAAACGTCAACTACGTCGTATCTATCTTGTTCGGTTCCTGTAGTTGGTAGTCTCGATAGACCATCTGCGTTGCCATGTACTTTAGTATTCCTATATATTATTGTATACTTGAAACCTCGTAGAAAAAACGCGTAATGCTGCATTCGCATTGCACTATAGAGGGGTAACTCTTTCGCCGGTGAAAATATTTGTACTAGAGGGCGGTGATCTGTGTACAGTGTAAATGTATTTCCATACAAGTATTGATGGAACTTTTTTACCCCAAAGATAATGCCATATGCTTCCTTGTCTATTTGTGCGTATTTTTGTTGTGTAGTTGATAATGTCCGCAAGGCGTACTGGATTGGGCGCTCTGTGCCATCCGGGTAAATGTGGGACAACACTGCACCCACTCCGTACGCGCTTGCATCAGTGGCTAACACCAATGGCAATTTTTGGTCGTAATGTACTAAGATTTGATTCTTTTGAAATTCCGCTTTTGCAATTCGGAATGCCTCTTCACATTCTTTGGTCCACGTAAAGGAAGTGTTCGTATTTAGTAACCTGTAGAGTGGGTGTAATATTGGACTCAGATTTTAATGAACCGGCCGTAATAGTTTACAAATCCAATAAATGCTCGGACTTGCGCGACGTTTTGAGGCCGTGGCATATCTCTAATCGGCTCAATTTTACTCGGGCCCTTGTGAATCCCGTGGCGATTTATAATGTACCCGCAATAATGTATTTCGTCTCTAAAAAATTCGCATTTATTTAGATTAATTTTAATATTGAATTTATTTAACTGCGCGAATACGCGTTCTAAGCGTTCCAAATGCTCGTTATCGGTTGCTCCGGTGATTTTAATGTCATCCAAAAATACCGACACTCCCGGAATTCCCCGTAAGATGTTTTCCATCTCCCGTTGCCAAATCGCGGGTGCCGATGCGATGCCATACATTAATCTCGTGGGTCTGTATAACCCAAAAGGAGTATTCAATGTGAGGACTTCCCTATCTTGCGGTCTCACTTCCATTTGTAAATACGCCTGTTTTAAATCAATTTTCGAAAAGGTAGTACCGCCTGCCATGGACGCAAATAGTTCGTCCGTCGTGGGCAATGGGTGCTCGTCGACCGTTAAGTGGGGGTTGACTGTAACGCTATAATCCCCGCAAACTCTAATTTGGTTTTCGCCTTTTAACACCGGAACCACCGGTGTGCCCCAATTTGCTGTATGCACCTTTTCCAAAACCCCGGCCGCCGTTAAGGTCTGTAACTCCTTTTCGACTAACGGCAATAATTTGAACGGTACCCGCCGCGGTTTTAAAAACTTGGGGGAAGTCCCCTCTTTGATCGTTAATTTAGCCTGAATGCCTGCTATTGGCGTTAACCCTGTTTCCGATATGGCTTTATATTTTTATAACATGTTTCGAATGCTTTCGTCCCTCTGTACTTGTATCACCGGAGAAATAGTTATCGCGTTCAAAGTAAATTTCCGTAGCTCACTTTCAGTTAGTAGCTGCCTCAACCATTCTCGGCCTAGCAGAGGTTCTCTCCGAATTCTTGTCAGATAGACATTTACTTTGTAAATATTTCGCCCATAGTTCACGCTTACTCTGATGAACCCCTCACATGGTAGTGTTTTATTACAATAGGAAATTAATTGTAGTTCTGTTTTTTGTACAATCGCGGACGGAAACAACTTGACCGCTTGGCTATCATTCATAATCGTAACGGCCGCTCCGCTATCCACCTCAAACCGAACAGACTTATTATTTACCTCGAGGGCCGCGTAGAACTTCTGGCGGTAATCCATGTGCTCCGACGTTCGCGGTGTTCTCCGTATATTGAAAATTGGCTCCAGGTAATTCGTCGTTGCTTTCCCTTCGACACGTGGAGCTTTCCCTGCCTCCTTTCTTTTAAAGCAAACCACCCGCAAGTGGCCAGGAACGCCACAGGCCTTACATCGTATTTGTCGGCTTAGTGTACATTCCGACGCCAAATGTCCTTTTCCACACCTATAACAGGAAATATTTTTATTAACTGTCCTCTTGTTATTCGTATTATCGTTACTATAACTAGAACATTCGCGGTTCGTGGTAGAAGGGAATGCTGGATTGGTCCTCTTCTTCCAACTTTGCGTATGTACGGGTTTTTTTCTGTGACTTCTCTCTCCAAGCTGTTCCACAGTGGCTTGTGTCCCTGTGTGTGTACCCCGTAGTTGATCCGTGTCTCGCTCCGACATTTCCATACTTGTTGCTGTTTGTACTGCCTTCTCAAAGTCGATATTCTTCGACTCAAGGAGCCTGGACTGTATACGTTTGCTTTGGAGCCCGAACACAAACTGGTTACGTAACGCCGTTTTTAGGTATTCTCCAAACTTGCAATATACGGCTAATTTTTGGAGTTCTGTAACGTATTGCTGTATACTTTCCGTTTCTAATTGCTTCCTTTGGTAAAATCTGTAATTTTCCGCAATTTCGAGCGGCTCGGATGAATAAAATTCTTCTAATTTTGTAACTAACGTCGCGTACGGTAACTGGTATGGGTCCGTGGGTTCACATTTGTTACACAGAACCTCGAATGCTCCGATACCCATGTAATGTAATAAGCAAGGTACTCTGTCGGCGTCTTTGACCTTGAATAATTTGAACGCTCCTTCAAGCCGTTGTAGCCAACGTTTAATATTTGTAACCGCCGGATCAAACGGCTCAATGTTTAACGTTGCACTCATCTGTACCTCTGCCATTTTTGGGGTAGTCATATATGTGTATATAGTACTTAATGTATCTGTACCTTGGTGTAAATGTACCACCGTATGTGGGCTTCCTTCGACACGTGGCTACCGAGCTCCTTCGAGCTCCTTCGATCTATCCTCGCTCCAATTTTCGTCTATACTGTTTCCTACTTTCTGGGGTATCCCATCCTCGTCGCCATTCTGTTAGGTCTAGTAAGAAACTCCACTGTTCTCTTGAGGACTACACGGAAATACTATATATATTTATTCTTAATACAAGATCGAAGGTACACAATCCGTACGCAACGAGTGCCCGATGCCGACTCCCGATTTCTCCCTCCACACCTTCCCGTCCGGCGGGCGCTAGTCTTTCCAGAAACTTCACGGTAAGCGTGAGTTCCGCCCGCGCTGTTTGAACTAAAAATATGTTTGAAATAAAAAGGAATATACAAATATGAAAATATAAAAAAGAATATAAATAGAATATAGAATATACAAAATAGAATATAATAAAAAATAGAAAAATAGAATATAAAAAAGAATATAAAAAAGAATATAAATAGAATATAAAAATAATATGATATAGAATATATAAATAGAATATAATAAAAAAAAATATAAAAATATAAAAAAATAAAAAAATAATGTCTGTTTCTCTTCAGGTAATTAGAATGACTGGAAAACACACTGCATTTTTGTAATAATCTGTGGTAAAATAGATAGGAACGCGAGACAAGATCCGCGTAGGATTTCAGTTTTGCTACACCCAATTTAATAGGTTTTGTGTCACATGGGTGACCGATGACCTGCCATATTCGTAGAAAAGGAAAGTAATATCAAACTAACAGACATATTTTGTACATTGATGTCGAAATGAAAGTGGAGGAAGAAGAGATTGAAAATTGGGAAAAATTTCAGGCAACTGCTAGTCTCTCTATAATTAAATATCGTGACACAATTTTTTCATCACTTTTTCTGGTCCTATCGAAAGTTTGAAATTCCGCGGTGACATGGAGCGCGTTCAATAGGAAGACTATGTTGTAATAGAACAAGTATGGACACATATTAAAATCTGTGCAGGGAGGCTCACATGTAACCTGCATGAGATCAATACATTAAGCTATATTTACATGATATTCCATCAATACAAACACTAAAATGAATGAGGTTTGGTCAACGATTATAGAGATGGAAGAGGACGAAGACTTATTTCTCACAAGGTTTTACACATTTGCTGTGCTAACGTCTAGTATAAATTCTGAATAATTATAAACATTATAGCAACATAGGAACTCGAGTTTCTAGTTCGTATTGAGAAGGTATTATGTATCTACGAACATCGTAAAATATCACACCAATATATTTTCCTTTGTTTTTCACATTAATTATGTTGGATAAATTATTTTCGGTCAATGATTTTCATTTCTATTTTTAGAGGATTTTGTGCAAATCAGATGCTACAAACACTGATAGATTTAAATGCCTCCAACTATTTCAATGGGTCGAAGATGTTGCAAATTTTGACGTGTCTTCGATCGCTATCGATTCGCCCACGGGATACATTCTCGAGGTAGATCTGGAATATCCGCAACGTCTGCACGACGCTCATGCTGATCTACCATTCTGTCCGACGCGTGCCAAACCACCTGGTAGCAAACAGGATAAATTACTCGCGACATTATACAATAAGCAGTGTTACGTTATCCATTATCGCAACCTGCAGCAGTGCACGCGACACGGTCTTCGTATTACAAAGATACACCGCGTGCTTCAGTTCGCTCAATCTCCCTGGCTCCGCGATTACATCGAACTAAATACACGGTTTAGAACAGGCGCGACAAACGATTTTGAAAAAAATTTATACAAATTGATGAACAACGCGGTATTTGGTAAAACTATGGAAAACGTGCGAAATCACGTGGATGTAAAACTTTTAACACAATGGGATGGACGATATGGCGCGGAGGCAATGATCGCTAAACCGAATTTCCACAGCAGAAGTGTATTTTCGGAAAATTTAATAGCTGTTGAATTGCGAAAAGTCGAGGTGAAATTCAACAAACCGATATATGTGGGTATGTGCATTCTGGACATATCAAAAATTTGTTTGTATGAATTTCATCATGAGTACATGTCTCCCCTGCACAGACAAAATTGTAAAATTCTATACACAGACACAGACAGCCTCATTTATCATATTCAATGCGAAGATATCTACGAGACTATGAAATACAATATCGATAGATTTGACACATCTGATTATCCTATCAACAATCCATATAATATGCCGCGCTTAAATAAGAAGGTTGTAACCACGCCTCGCGGGGGTTACTCGGTGTGCGGTGGAGGAACCGCGATTATGCCGGCTCAGACCGGGTGTCCAGGGCCGTCGAGTGAATGACTCAGGTGTCGTGAGTAAAATGGGCTTTATTGTTGAAACTAACACGTGTACAAATGTCCCGGCCAGGTCCAGCTGACTTACAGGGTGGGTCTGTGCGGCTTAATTTAACTCTTAACCTACTGTGTCGTTCGCGTCGTTCGCGGCGGTCGCGTCGTGGAGGTCGAATGCTCCAGCGGTTCGGCGGTAATGTAAGGAGTGGGGGCAGTGGTCGTTCTGGTGCCTTGGCTTTGGTCTCCACCAATGGCCCTGACCGGGAAACCTTGAGTCCGTTCGTCCAGTGGGTAAAACCCGCGGAAGATACGGAGGCTATGCGATGTCCTCCGGGGCAAGCGAAGCTTGTCCCTAAGATTGACAGCGGATATCGACCTGCGTCCAAAGGTCGGCGTACTCGCGTTCCTTTGGGAGCCGTGGAGGTAGTAGGATTCAAAAATACACAGTGATACAGCTTGTGATATGCAAGAGATCGCTGGGAGAGGCGCAACCGTTAGCTCGTACCGCTCGTAGTTGACTCTCCTTAATGTGCCCATCGCGTCCGCTTATAGGCGCTCGCGTGCGAACTTCGCGAGCGAGAGCGCCGCTCGGCGCGTGGCCATCTCGCGGCCGCGCTCGGTAGCGGCGGACCGCGCTAGGCGCGCGTGGTGGGGGAAGACCCGCGTCCCACCGGTTCTAACTCGTTACAAGGTTCCGGGGTTGATGAAGGATGAAAATAATGGTGCGATAATGACTGAATTCGTAGGTCTTAGAGCGAAAATGTATGCACTTCGCGTAGACGGTAAAAAAGATACAAAAAAGGCGAAAGGCGTCAAGACCAACGTCATAGCCAGAACGATAACTTTCGACGACTACGCGCAGTGTTTGCAAAGGGAGATCGAAATGGTTCGCAGACAATCATGCATACGGTCTAAATTGCACAAAGTGTACACCATTTCGGAATCCAAAATCGCTCTAAGTCCACACGACGACAAGCGGCATATCGTACCCAATTCGATCGACACTCTGCCTTGGGGACATTACAAAATTCCGCTATAAAAAATTTAATTGTAAAAATATCATTGTAAACCATGTGTTATTTTACAATACATTATTTTTCATTATCCATGAATTGTGTGATTTATCAAACCCCAACCACTTAACGTATACCTTATCCCCCTTCCTACGCAACACTTTTTCCACTAGATACATATACATCAGGATCGGTGACGCGTTGCAGCTCGTATTCATAGAATCCTCCAGCAACAGGTTTTCCACAGGAATCGACGAGCAGATACGTCGCAGGATTAGTTGCCTGTACTTTGGCTATCTTGAACACCTCCGTTGTCCAATTCGGTGTATAGCCTTTATCGAAGATGGTTTTGAATTTGCTCACACGCACAAACTCGCCCAATTTGAATCTCGCTGGAGCAGCAATCTTTATCTTGCTGTATACGGTGGCCAGCAGCTTATCGGCGATCGCAGGGGTAACATCGCGAGGACACATTTTGATGGCTCTATGTTTTCGTGCGTTATACTCTGAAAGTAGACGCGGCAGTGCATCGATCCATTTATAGGTTCCATTGAGCGTAAACAGTTTCCACATATTGTTCTTCAAAGTTCGATTGAAACGTTCTACGACGGAGGCCTTCATCACCGAATACGTCGAATAATGATTAATGTCATGCTTTGCCAAGAGTTTCTGCACATCGGCGTTGTAAAATTCTTTTCCTTGATCGGTTTGCAAATTTTTTGGATATCGATCTCTAAATATCTTTGCAAACGCTTTAGTCACCTCAGCACCACTTTTAGTCTTGAGCGGCAACGCCCATGCATACTTGCTCAGCACATCGATGACTGTGAGTATGTAGTGGTGACCTTGGTTGAATCGTGAGTATGGGCGCATTTCTACAACATCAGCTTGCCACAGATCATCGTATCCATGCACTATGACGCGCCTCCGTGGGAAATGTCTTCGAGCTGGAGCATGCAATTCCTCAACAAGTTGTCGCTTCTTGTGGCCATGGTTTTCTTCTTTACTCTTGGATTTTGATAATGGTCGCATGTTTGATCGCAGAGGTGTCTAACACGAATGGTTCGGTAATTATTGTGTATGTGCATTATGTGTCCCCCACCGCCCCGAGGAAATTCTGAACAAGTTCAATCGTATCGCATGATTCTCCTTCGCAGCGCTGCTGTGGGATAGAATTCGACGCCTGTGTTATCTTTTGAATGCTGTTTTGCAATGTCAGCATATCTCTCTGAAACACAACCAGCTTCCTCTCTAATTCTTCCTGCTGCTCTCTCAAAAGTTTAATGCTCTTTTCCATGTATAGTTTATTGACAGCATCGCTGTCAGCTGTGGGTTGCGCTACACGTCGTATCTTGCGTGATTTTGCATCAAAGTCAGCACCGGTCATGCAAAGAGCGTTATCTCGCATATAATTTCGAAGCACACCGCTCCATTTGTAGTAGTCCATTCTAGCTGCCCCACTCTTCTCGAGCGATACCCCAAATTTGTTGATCGGCATCTCGATGCATACAATGCACATCATCGGCGCGCGGCTTAATTTATAATGAGGCCTACCTCGCGGAGTTCCTCGATAATGGATAGAATTTCGTTGTCGTGCGAGTTGTTACCCGCCTGACGCGACGCTTCCAGCAAACGGAATCGTTCCACCAGTTCGTTGGGATCGTCCCAGTGCACGTAATCGATCTTGTTATCGCTTACAACTATGACTCTCGGTGTCGTCAGACCTTTCCCTGCCCTACTAGTCGATACACGGGGGAGTAACGGTGCAATTACATGTTTGTACTTATATCCTTTGTTGCCCAATATGGGATTTTAAGCGTTATGATCGCGTATGTGAGCATTCGTCGTCAGCAGTATGCTTTTGTATTTTTGTTTATCAGCATCGGTGTATGTGGTATCGTCGGGAATTCTCTTGAAAATCAGTTCGTAAAGACCAGGTGTTCCTCCATATCTTACACCGTCGATGATTATATTATCATCCTTGTCTATATCGAAAGCCTTATCCCCAAGCATCGTTCCACTACCGCCAAAGTATACGCCATACACATAGTCCATGGTCGTATCCCTATATCACCACTTAGGATTGCGCTCATGTATTTTTGCCCCAGCGGACCGAAATGGTTGCGAAACGTTTCTTGTCCCTCGGATGTTTGGAGTTGATGTCTAATAGATGCTGCAAACGACACATTGGGACTAGTTTCGAAAACGTCTTCATCATTGGTTGTGAGCGATTGTACATCGAGAAATGTATTTATTAGTGTCGAAGGAATCGAGGAATCGTTTGATGCAACATTCTGCCGTTTCCGCTTCGATTGAACTGGTGTAGAGGTTACGAGTGATTTTTCCGAAGACATGTGTGGTTTCCTCTTTGTCTTGCGCGATATATTCCCTTTCGAATGGATTTTTGTTTTAGGCGTTAATGTTTCATTCCCATCGACGTCTGTGCTCATCAACATTGACGTGTCAGCTTCTGTCGCTTTGGTATTTTCCACAATATGTTTTAGGGGTTCGACAATAGGTTTAAAGTATCTCTCCAACGCGATATCTTCCTCCATCTTGCCAGTCTTCAAAGCCTGATGTTTCTTGCGAATGGATTCGCTGGTTTTTGCAATTTCCTTCGCTATTCTCTCGCGATCCTTAATCTCCAGACTATCGATATCAATCATCGTTGTACCGCAGACGTTACTTTTCCCCACCGACGTGTCGACGACAATTGACCATCTCACGGTATCGCAAACTCGTTAAATCCCTTTCTATAACGTCCATTGGACATCGCGCTATCCTTGTCTATTACCGTGAAACCATACTCCCGTTGCCAACAATTACGGCACAATGCGCAGAAATCCTCGTAAGACATATCAGTGTTTACATGATCTTTGTACACATGTTTCAAGTTGGTACCATCCTGCTTAAACAGAACCAATAGATTCGCATTGTCGCGTATAAGATGTTTTGGAATCTTTGCATACGTTTGACAGAGATAGAAACAGTCAGCGTTCGAGTGGCGCCCCATTGCAAAGTATTCCCTTATCGTATCTTGCTTGTCACATGCCACATCATCAAAGATGAAAATGGAATTCGGAAGCGATTCGCTCGGTGGGATGACGTCACTGTTATTCGAAAACGTAAAGTAGCCAATATCATCTATCGGAGTCAATAAATTCTCCAAATACTGATATTTTGGTTGCTGCAACGACTTGGAATACACGTACACGTTCTCGAAGCGGACGCCGTGTGGACTTTCCAACAAGCTCACCAGCACGTTGGTCTTTCCACAATTTGATGGACCACAAATGAGGCAGCGTATAGTGTTTGGTAGCATGCTACCATGTCTGTGCATTGTTTTCGAAGACATCATTTGCGATTTATCGTCAAAATTTGTCACGCGTATCGTTACAGGTTGTCGCACGAATCGCATCCTCTCCGCGAACTGCGAAACATGATTTTGATACGTCGAAGCGGTGACGCGACCTATTTATAGGTCCGCGCCGAAGCAAAACTGCTCAGTATTCAAAATGCTTCAGGTCCTGTCGGATAATTTCGATATTCGAAACCTAACCTCTGAGCAGCTGAAATATATACCAAAGATTATTCTACTGCGAGAGTTTGATAGGCACATTGATCAGTTGTGGGACATACTCCCCAAGCATATAAAAGCCGATTCTGAGGTTCAGCAGTATCGTCGGTGTTTGGAACATTATAATTGTCCTTGGCAGCGAACGCATATCGACGGTCCGGCACCATTGATTAAAAACTGTGGCAAATGTCGTCGACGAGAGTAAAGAAAGGCTGTGGTTTGTTAAATCGGGCGATAAACGCGATACCTATCCAATTACATATCCCAGGATATCAGTTTTGCGGTCCAGGAACTCATCTGGCAAAACGATTGGCTAGAGGTGATCAAGGTATCAATCCGTTGGACGCAGCGTGTCGCGAACACGATATTGCGTATTCGCGTAGCAACGACCTCGGCGAACAACACGCTGCAGATAACGTTCTCGCTGACAAAGCGCGAAAACGCATCGTTGCACGAGACTCGACACTGGGTGAACGAGGTGCTGCTACAGCTGTTTGGGCAGCTATGAAGGCCAAGACGAAAATTGGGATGGGGATGAAAACAAAAATCCGCAAAAGGACTCCAAAGAGAGCACTGAAAAAGCGGATTCTTCCGATAGCAAAACGTGGTGGTATATTACCACTTCTCCCACTGCTAGGTGTTCTCGGATCATTAGCTGGTGGAGCAGCGGGGATCGCCAAGGCGGTAAACGATAATAAGGCGGCGCAACATCAGCTACAGGAAATGCAACGTCATACTCGCTCCATGGAAGGTCGTGGACTTTATCTCACATCATACAAGCGCGGGCAGGGAATATCAAAACGAAAAAAAAACGCCGAAAAGAAAACAAAAATGCCGGCGGGCGTAACTAACGATGTGCAATTGCAGGAGTTGGCAAAACGTATGCGTATTCCATTCTTTAGAGGTGTTTTTATGCGCAATGCACTACCTGCCGGAGGAGTACATCGAAACGAGAGCGGTATCGTAAATTTGGACAATGTCGAGGGGTCAGGGACTCATTGGGTGGCGTATGCGAAGAGAGGGTGTCGAGCTATATATTTCGACAGCTTTGGGAATCTTCGACCGCCTAAGGAATTGGTACAATATCTGGATAAAGATGCTGTGAAAATCGAATACAATCGAACGTCTTATCAGAAGTACAATCAAAGCAATTGTGGACAACTCTGCCTACGCTTTCTACAAACGATCGGTCGCAAATTTAAGGATTGACTTCCCACCGCTATGATTCAGTACTAGTCGAGTCGTACAGCTCGGAATATGTCGTTAACATTCACTCTAACCGGCAAGAGTAGCACCCTCGCGGTGAGCTACTTTCCACCCATAGATTTGAGCGACGATGATTACGAGCTTGGTTTAACAACCTTTGAAACTTATCATACAATACCGAACATCGACTGGAGCAACGATAATTTCTACTTCATCTCAAACTATGGCATCAAAAACAGTAGTGTGGACACCACTCCTGAAACTATTAGGATTCCACACGGCTCCTACGAACTAGACGCCATTGCCAAGTATTTGAGGCAGTGATTAGTCGAGCGGTATCCTAAAAATCTCGATGACACTGATGATGACAACGATGTGTATCCTATAGTGTTGCGTCTCAACAATAACACCATGAAAAGCGAGCTGTTCTGCTCGTTCATCGTAGATTTTACGAAGCGCAATAACATTGGATCGCTACTGGGATTCTCGATGAATCGGGTATTAGAACCAGGGCGGTGGCACGAATCGGATGATCCAATTAATATCATGAACGTGAACATTATCCGCGTAGAATGCAGCGTGACCACTGGCGCATACAACAATGGGAAGCGTGTACATACGATACATGAATTTTCTCCGAGAGTCCCTCCAGGATATAAGACCCCCCCCCCCCCATAAACATGACTCATGTATGAAAGAAGCTAATTCCCTTTAATTCACGAAAAAAGTTCACATGCAAAGATTGTGAAATCAACTTTGCTAATTCCAATTGTATTCTCGTTCTGCGCTCGAACACTGATTTCTCTGTCACTTTTTATTCACGAAAAAAATTAAAGAAGTTCACATGCAAAGATTGTGAAATCAACTTTGCTAATTCCAATTTTATTCTCGTTCTCCGCTCGAACACTGATTCATCTGTCACTTTTTATACTTGACATTCCTTTATTGGCCACAAATCAATTCAGTGCTCAGATTTTCAGCTTCGGTTTTAAGGAATTAGCGGGCCGTTGTGATTAAGTTCGCATTCAGTACGCACTAGTGCAGGTTGCCGAATGTGCTATTAATCTATTACCAACTTTGATTCGTTTAAATTAGTCTCTACCAAGTTTTTATTATCTTCCATCGTAAAATGATCTTCATACGACGTTTTTAACAGAAGATGTCGTCTCTCTTGTAAAATTTTTTGTGTCAACTACAGGCCTCTCGCCCGCTAATTCCTTAAAACCGAAGCTGAAAATCTGAGCACTGAATTGATTTGTGGCCAATAAAGGAATGTCAAGTATAAAAAGTGACAGAGGAATCAGTGTTCGAGCGGAGAACGAGAATAAAATTGGAATTAGCAAAGTTGATTTCACAATCTTTGCATGTGAACTTCTTTAATTTTTTTCGTGAATAAAAAGTGACAGAGAAATCAGTGTTCGAGCGCAGAACGAGAATACAATTGGAATTAGCAAAGTTGATTTCACAATCTTTGCATGTGAACTTTTTTCGTGAATTAAACGGAATTAGCTTCTTTCATACATGAGTCATGTTTATGGGGGGGGGGGGGGGCGATTTCATCACTTTTTTCATATAAATTACTAAGTGCCATATTTCAAAACGGTCTTCATTCTCAAAGCGGTTCATATTCATGCATGATACGTGATGGTACATCAGCATAGAAATGTATTGACAACGACAAAATTAATCAAACGAAATGGCCCAGGAACACTAGAAATGTGTATATTCTTTTTTTGCACCGTCAAAATCATACATACAGCTAAATCTAACGTAGAAGTACAAATAATACTGTTTTTTGTCCTCGACTTTTTCATGTATTTGAGGGGGGTAGGGCAGAGGAGTGACATTATAAGATTTCTGGAAACGGTTGACGGAAAGGACCCCGTGGAGGTAAAAATTGTACCCAGTCAGCAATAATCAATAAAAATATTACCCATAATCACAAATCGAAACGACTTGAAATCAGTCACTCGCGGTTTTACGAAAAAGACAAAAAGCCGCTGCGTTCGGGTCGCTAGTCGTATATGCTCTAAGCACGATTTCCGTAAATACACCATTTATATCGAGAAATGATTCGTTACGAACGAATAGAGAAAAAAATAAAACATTGAAGGTGTTCTCAAACAAGAAAGGATGACTTTTGGCAGCATTAAAGATTGCAAAGAAAAATGTATAATATCAAGGAGAAAAAAAAAATTGGAACATAGTATTATATTATTATAAATTAAACGATTTTAAATTAGGTATATATTAATTATAATTTTAATGGAACTATTTATTTACAATTGTTTATTTACAAAATACGGCCGCCGCGGCCGCGGCCACGGCTCTGGGTCTTCACTAAATCTCGCAGGGTACTCGCCTGCGAGCGGAGGCTGACGGCTTGTGCCCGTACCGCCTGGAGGATAGCCCAATGCTTTTGACGGGCCCGCACCCTCCAGCCGCTCCTCTTATGGCGCTTCGACGTGTATCCTCCTGTAATTAGTTAGTAATAAATGTCAGCAATTATATTATAATAATTTATACATTTTTGGCACGCGCAGATAAAAATGTTCGCCTCCCCTGATATAGGCTAAACCGAACAATTTTTATATTGTAAAAACATACAAAGGTATTTAAGTAAAGTATTAAGAAATAATACCATGTGCCGTGGCCGGGCCCTGTGGTGGTGGTAGTGGTGGTGGCGGTGGTGGTGGTGGTGGCGGCGGCAGCGCCGTAGTTGCGGCTGCCAGCGACAGCGAACCGGCCTGAACCCCCCTGATATAAGTTAAAGTCAACAATTTTTATTATATTGTTAAAAGATAAAAAGTATTAATTAATATTATTAAGAATTAATACCGTTTGTCGCCGGCTGCTGTGGTGGTGGTGGCGACGCCCCCCTTCTCGGCACCTTGTTCCTGCCATTAGTATTTCGGCATCATTCGAGTCTGGAAAAATGAATTTGAATAAATGTATACAGGGTGTCCCAAAAATGTCGCGTTTCCTTGAAAGGGGTGACTCAGGGGGTGATTTGAAACAACTTTTTCCTTAGCGAAAATATTATCCGAAGCTTCGTTAAGGAGATATTAACCAAAAACCCCGACCAATCCGAGCGCGCGCCTTCCGCCCGAGCTCCCGCGGTAGCGTTGGCTACGCGGTAGGCGACCGCGCTTGTACTACGAACGTACGAACAAGCAAGTCGGCATGCATCGAAGGAAACCGCGTTACACAGTTTTTTTTTTAAAGCAGAATCTTAAATAAGAATAATTTGAAGTGAGAGGACAAGAAGTACGTAAATTTCGTTTTTAAATAAGGCATAAACGAAAAGGTAATGTAACAGAAAATGTACAAGTGATCGTAATTCGTTATTGAGGTAAAAATCCGTAGTTTAACAACGGCCAACACAACTAAATTTAAAAAATAATATTAGGTGTATGAATAAATTCTTTCCGACTGGAATTTCTATCGCGGTGGTATTCAGAAGCTGCCAGAAAAATGGCAAAAGGTAATTAACAATAATGGAAATTATTTCGATGATCGAGTCGTTTTCATATTTTTTAAATCGAACTGTTATTGTACCCTAAAATCGGAAAGAATTTATTTTCACACCTAATAATCACCAATAAATTAAATAAAACAGTCAGTAGGCCACTGTACCGATCCTGGTCATCGGCGTCCAGTGCTCAGCTGATCGCAGGGTCAATGTACCGAATATTCACTTCACTGCACGGCTACTAACACTGATTACTGAATTTATTTTTCACGGAACGTGTTGTTCTTACGTTATAAAAATTGGTGGCCGCGAAAGGGGCCGATTACTGTTAATTACTGGGACGAGGTTACTACTATTACCCGGCGAAAAGAAAACTCGTGGCAGACTGTCTCGGGCTGTGCAGTCCGCTGCTGTGCAGCGATCAGATACGGATCCGACCGACGACCGTCAAAACAAAAGCGTAGGCTACGCTTGGTCAAATCGCTCTATCCCACTCGATCTCGTGTTTCGTTCGATCTCTTCGTCGCGCGGTGCGACAATGTATGTGGCCACTTCAGCCAATAACCAAAATACGTGTGCCCCGTCTTTAAAAGTGTGCCCAAATAGGTGACTCGACCAATCGTCACAGCAGCGGACTGCACAGCCCGAGACAGTCTGCCACGCGTTTTCTCTTCGCCGGGTAATAGTAGTAATCTCGTCCCAGTAATTAACAGTAATCGGCCCCTTTCGCAGCCACCAATTTTTATAACGTAGGAACAACACGTTCCGTGAAAAATAAATTCAGTGATCAGTGTTAGTAGCCGTGCAGTGAAGTGAATATTCGGTACATTAACCCGGACGCAGTGTCATCAGCTGAGCACTGGGCGCTACCCAACCATAAATCTTTTCGTCCACCGATAACCAGGATCGGTACAGTGACCCAGTGACACAGGTTTCCGAAAAGGGAAGGAAAGCAAGGAAAGGAATGTCCGAAAGGGTGAGTTTTATTTAATTTATTGGTGATTATTAGGTGTGAAAATAAATTCTTTCCGATTTTAGGGTACAATAACAGTTCGATTTAAAAAATATAAAAACAACTCGATCATCGAAACAATTTCCATTATTGTTAATTACCTTTTGCCATTTTTCTGGCAGCTTCTGAATACCACCGCGATAGAAATTCCAGTCGGAAAGAATTTATTCATACACCTAATATTATTTTTTAATTTTAGTTGTGTTGGCCGTTATTAAACTACGGATTTTTACTTCAATAACGAATTACGATCACTTGTCGTACATTTTCTGTTACATTACCTTTTCGTTTATGCCTTATTTAAAAACGAAATTTACGTACTTCTTGTCCTCTCACTTCAAATAATTCTTATTTAAGATTCTGCTTTAAAAAAAAACTGTGTAACGCGGTTTCCGTCGATGCATGCCGACTTGCTTGTTCGTACGTTCGTAGCACAAGCGCAGTCGCCTACCGCGTAGCCAACGCTACCGCGGGAGCTCGTGCGGAAGGCGCGCGCTCTGATTGGTCGGGGTTTTTTGTTAATATCTCCTTAATATTTTCGCTAAGGAAAAAGTTGTTTCAAATCACCCCCTGAGTCACCCCTTTCAAGGAAACGCGACATTTTTTCGCATAAATTTTTTTTATTATTTAATTCTTCTGTAAGCTTATCGTTAATAAAACTCACCATCAAGTAGGGCGGCCTCCCGCATTTTCTACAAAAATTAATAAACAATTAATTAACCAAAAAAGATCATCCAGAATTCATAAAAGTGGCTTAAGATAGAAGAAAATCATACGTTAAGTATCAGTGGACATAGACCGTAGCTGTATAACAAATAATACAACAAAAACATATTGGACCATCATTTTCTTAATTCTTAATGCTATGTCTTTGGACAAATGTTGTCGATTTACCTCATTTGACAAATTTCCAGAATCTTGCGCATATGAAGATACTTCTCTGCCGAACCTTCTCCGGACAACTTCCAAGTCTGTACGTCTCCTTCGTTTCTATCAGCTTTACATAAAAAGTCTATTAAATAATTTGGGTTCTATAAGCTGAACAAAAAAGTCTGTTAAAAAATTTTACCGACTTACCTTGTTAATTGAGGCAATTAATAATTAAGGCAGAATCCTATATGATCGAAAAACTCGTGATCGTGATATTTCTAACATTTTGATAACTGTCACTTGGCAGGTTGTAATTGAGTCACAGCTAGGTGACATTTACTAAAGACCCGAATGCAGCGACTTTTTGCATTTTTCGTCAACTGCACAACCGCATTTTCAGCAAAACCATTCCGGATAACTTCAGGAAGCTATCTAGGCGACATCTACCTGCGTCAATTGTAAAAGTAAAACGTGACGTCACGAAACGTCTGACTCAAAAAAGTATCATTTTGATAACTATTAATTCAGAATAAATCTTATATCTTTTAGACAAATAGCTTGATACATTAAGTAAAACGACATATGGGTTCGAAAAAAATAAATGATTCGCTTAACCATGTAAAAATACCGGGACTATGTCATAAAATAAGATAATAAGGCTAAAATAGCTCCGACGACCTGTCAATTTCGCTATCTTTCGTGTATAGAGACATGGGGCGGTATTCTCAGTCGTTGCTTATTCTTAAGTTCGCCTTAAGCACTTGCTTAAGACCCCATCTAGATTCTCAGTCGGCAAATAAGCATCGACTCAAGCATCGACTCAAGCACTTACTTTGTTAAGAAATCTTATTTATTCGAGATTCTCAGTCGCTTCTTAAGCATGGCTTAAGTGCGTATGTATTCTCAGTCAAATAAGAACGTCTTAAGACGATCTTATTCGCGCAAAGTGAAGTTATATTTTCAAGTCAACCTTTTAGATGACTTAAGTCCGGCTTATACGCCATTCGACGCCATTACTTCTAAAAGGAAGCAAGTGAAAAGTGAGCGAAAAAGTGAACCTGTAAAAATGGATTTAATGGATTTTGATTTCATTGATATGGACATTACTATTAGCGATATCGATGATATGTCCGATGATGAAGCGGATAATAGGCCTGCTATTAGACGATACATTCGGGACAGACAAAATCCTTTTGAACAATATGACGACGCTGAATTTAAAATGCGGTTCAGATTCAATAAGGATACGGTGTTACACGGTATTTTGCCAAAAATTATTGAAGGACTTGCGAAAATAATTAATCGTGGCTTGCCAATTCCACCGCAATTTCAATTGCTCGCGACCTTACGGTATTATGCAACTTCCAGTGTTCAGGTAGTTTAGAAATATGTATAATATTTTTCAATTCCGAAATATTGATAATTAAAGAGTGTGCACGAGGAAAATTGTTTAAAATACATCTATTTGTAGCAACTGCTAGGTGACTCCATGCAGATCGCCCAACCAACAGTTTCTAAAATTATTTTTCACGTGAGTAGTTTACTTGCAAGTTTAATTTTGAATTACATAAAAATGCCGAGAGATGTGGAAGCACGCATGGAGAATAGACGATTATTCATTGACCTTGGGAAAGGGAATGGAGCTATCGGGTTACCCGGTATTGATGGTGCTATCGACTGCACGCACGTGCGCTTAGTCAACACGAGATTCCAGAACATTGCTGAAGTATTTCGGAATCGAAAAGGATACTTTTCACTTAATGTGCAAGTAGGTTTTCATCCATTTTTTTATTTCATGATTAAAATATTTTGGTTAATCGTGTATGATTGAATATCACTTTCTTTTTTAATCTCCAAGATTTTCGTTTCATTTTTTAAAATTATGGTCTTTCTTGCAGGCTGTTGTCGGTCCAAGAATGGAATTTTTGGACATAGTACCCGAGTGGCCGGGTAGTGCACATGACAGCCGCATATTTCAAAACTCTTTGCTGTATATGCGGTACTTGGAACGACGACTGGATGGCATGTGTAACGTTCTCGAACGAGACGTTGCCGTTAATTACAGGGGATTCCACAAGTAGAGCGGTTACTCGTAGAATGGTGGGATTGGTTCGGGTGGCGTGCGATAAAGAAATGAATTTCATGAAACTAGAGTCCTTCTTTTAACAATAAATAACAAAAATGGTTTATTCAAAAGAATTGATTTGGTTTGAACAAGTACGACGCGGTGTCGTGAAATTGTAACGCAACGAAAATGATTACGTGACGACTCGTTGGTCGGTTAAACAGAATATTACTCGATTTTCGCTCGTGACGCTAAGTCGATAGAACAGAAAATTAACTAACCTATATATATATATATCGCTCCGATCGGTAAGAGTTCGAAATATCGTTTCGAACGAAAGAAAATAGCATTTAACGCTCGGTCGAAAAGAAATAGTAATAGACGCTTAGTCGAAATGAAATAGTAATAGACGCTTAGTCGAAAAGAAATAGAAATAGACGCTTAGTCGAAAAGAAATAGAATTATGATATAAATTCGACGCTAGGTCGGTATATATAAAGAATGACACTTTGGTCAATTTAGAATGTTTAAGTCAAGAGAATGAGAGGGTTCCTTCTCTCAGGTTTCAATAGCTTCCAGTTGCCTATCAGCTTGCCCACGCTTTCTAGGATTGGTGCTAAGGTGCTCCGTTAAAAGCCTCCTTAGTTGTAGATTCCACGTTGCTCAGGTGCTTTGTCAAGAGCAGCCTAAGATGGTAGCCGAGGTGCCTAGTTGAGCGCCCCAGATGGAAGCCAGGTAGCTTGATTAGAGCATACCCAGATGGTAGCCAAGGTGCCTACTTAATCAGCCTTAGATGGTAGATTTGTGAATGATATTGAATGTCTTTGGAAATCCAAGATGCCGGCTCAAGTGCCTTGGAGTGAAATTTGGCTTGGAAGTGGAGTTTTAAGCGTGGTGCCTATTCTAGCGCCACGGAGTGAATGTTAGTTAGTTGGGTTGTTTTAAGGCTGCCGTCTCACCGGGCTTTGAATGTGTGCGTACGTTCACACAAGCTAGGAAAAGCGTGTACGTATACGCGAAACCTGTTCAACCATATTTCGTCCTGAAATCGGCAAGAAGGAAGTTTTCGCGGGTATAGTTGCCTCCAGTAGACATCTGTGCATCCGGGTCTGATTCGTTTGAACGGTAATAAGCACCGTACGTTGAAATAACGATGAATTTATGACTCGAAAACTGACAGATTGAAGCTTCAAGGCTTCTCCGTCACCGGTGCTGGTGGTATATTCGAGCCACGTAGCACCCGATTTATACCATCCATTTCAACCATATTTCGTCCTGGAATCGGCAAGAAGGAAGTTTTCGCGGGTATAGTTGCCTCCAGTAGACATCTGTGCTTCCGGGTCTGATTCGTTTGAACGGTAATAAGCACCGTACGTTGAAATAATGATGAATTGATGACACGTGTATTGAGACAGAATGAGGCACAGACTCGAGAAATGACAGAATTATGCTTCAAGGATTCTCCGTCACCGGCGCTGATGGTATATTCGTGCCATGTACCATCGGAACCGATGGAAGTCCAAGCTAGCCGATAAATGTAGGAAATACATAGTTGCCGATACGTATCGAGAGTCTTATCGCGTTGTTGCCGCATTTCCCCTATTACTATTTTGTCGTCCGGAAGGCTTGAATGATTCACGGCGATGCGGTTGGAGAACAGAGACGGGCAAAGATAATATCTGGATAGATTAGAATAAATGTTCGGTTCGAGAGACATACAGTGTTGCTTGCGGTGGATTATAATAAAATGTAAAACGTAATGTTTTTAGTAACATACTACTGAGATTTTCCAGATTAAAATGAGTTGAAACATGGTATAAATCAGTTTATTTCCAGAACTGTACTAGATAATTGACTATAAATGTAACATTGCTAATCTGATAATGCTAAAAATAATCCGATTTATACCGTGTATTTATTTTCATCTGGAAAATCTCAGCAGTATGTTACTGGAACGTTCATACCGCTACGATAGAAAATGTGAACGTTTTACACTCTACAAACAAAATACACAATCATTAAATATTTTAATATATTGTTTTTATAAATTTATATTATTGATATATAAATATTTGGCCCCGTGCCCCCCCCCCCTCCACCGCGCCTTCCACCACCCCAACCGCCACCGCGCCTGTTTCCCCAGCCGCCTCCGCGTCTGCCTCCCCAGCGGCCTCCGCGCCTTCCTCCCCAGCCGCCTCCGCGCCGGTATGTCAGGCGTTTCAGGGCTTTTTTAATCTGGAACAGTAACATAAAAATTACATTTTCATAAAATTACATAACATAAAAAATATCGGACACAAACGAAATAATATTCACACCCCAGTTGGGCAAAATGTAATCTAATTACAAAATTACGATTATAGTACATTATTTTTTTCAACACCTGCATGGACCATTGCCTAAGATTGACTGCATTGAGCTATAAGTATACCTGGAGAGAGAACAGCAATGGGAAGAAGTAGAGGCGACAGCGGTCAGAGAAAAATAGAAGATTACGGGTGAACCTATCCTTCTTCTTCCTATTATCCCTCTCACTCTGTACTATCATGTAGTAAATGTGCTATGTTCATTGAGCTCAATGAACATAGCACATTCCCTCTTTTTCTCGGACCGGCCGCCATTGCTCTGTTCCCTCTCCAGGTATTCTTATAGCTCAATGATTGACTGCCTCGAAACTGTTGCCAACCTCACGCGAGAGAGGGAGCAAAATGACCAATTTCAGACGTATTCGCCTAAAGTCTTTCTTCCAAGGGAAAAAGACTTTACGCGCATGCGTATTCGCAATTTCTTACTTTCCTCCCAAGGAAACTGGCCTACACCTATTTTCACGCAGGTGTTGAAAAAAATATTGTACGTGACAAGGGAGAGAAGGAAGCGATTCCGACGAGCATGAAGTTTGCTGCCCGAGCGCAGCGAGGGCAGTAATTCACGCGAGGTACTATTTCATGCAGGTGTTGAAAAGAATGTAATTGCGTAATTGATTACACTTTATGTTCTGTAATCTTTAGGTAGTTGACCACAATATTTTGTGGTTGATTATGGTATATTATGTGTTGAAAATAATGTGTAATCAATTACACAAGTACACAAAATATTTTGTCAACTACCTAAACGATTACAGAAAATAATGTGTAATCAATTACGCAATTACAATTTAATCGTAATTTGTAATTTGTAATTAGATTACATTTTGCTCAACTCTGATTCACACATATGCTACACGGTCACATAAACCACATTCTACATAATTACTTGTTGCAATTCCGCTCTCATTTCAGCGTCCTGCCTCGCCTTCTCCTCCGCCTCCTGTGCCTCCTGTTTATCTTTAATTTCTTTTTCATCCGCCTCTCTTCTCGCTTTATCAAGCGCTTCGTCAACCTGGAAATGAAATAATTAATGTATTATTTTATGGCAAATAGTAAGATTATAATATGAACATACAGGGTAATTCTCTCGCTAGAGTCTTCAAAGGCGATGCCGCCAATAAGCCGCGCCTCGCTGAGTTTCGTGGACTTCGACGCTCGAGACGAGATTCACTAGGGCAGCGAAGATCAGGTGGGCGGTCCGTGGACGCTAGCATCCATAGCGTCTTGTACGTGCTGCATGGAACAGGGTGATCACCTGATCTTCGCTGCCCTAGTGAATCTCGTCTCGAGCGTCGAAGTCCACGAAACTCAGCGAGGCGCGGCTTATTGGCGGCATCGCCTTTGAAGACTCTAGCCAGAGAATCACTCTGTATAACAGTATATAATATAATACTTACATCATTCATATTTTCCATATTGAAACACATCCGTCTGGTTGGCGTTTTGTGACTGGACTGACTCTCTACGGAACAGACTGTTTGCGCCGTTGCCTGGTTTGTAGAGCGTCAGTTGTTTCAGAACGCATCATATACGAATTTTCGGATTCACGTTTCACGTTCACGGTTCGCGAATACGTTTTTTGCAACGGGCATAAGGATTTTGAGTTGTGTTGCGTTGCGTTGCGTTGCGTTCCGTTCCGTTGTGTTGCATTGTGATTGTGTTTGTGTTTGTGTTTGTGTTTGTGTTTGTGTTTGTGTTGTGTTTGTTGGTTGAGTGTAAAATGAGTGATATTCGAAATGTGAATATGCAGGACGCGCAGGACAATAATTCTCCGTTTCGTTCGCGACATTTACCTCCGTACGCAAAGAGATTATCGAAACGGAAAGTACGTCGCCAAACGAGAAGGTCTTTAGCCCTTGAGATGAAACAAGAAAGTGCAAAAACGGCAGACGACACTGCCGTAGGACAACATCTAGAAGAACTGGCCGAGGAGTGTATAGTCGAGGAACCATCAACATCCGATGGACGAAATCATACGCATCAAGAGATAATGTACTTGCCGCCTGATGAAGATACTGATACGGCCAGTTCGGGAGAAACTGAAGAGGCGCTTGAAGAATTTGATGTGCAAAGTAACGAAGAAGAAAACTTCGTTATAGAAAAAGTTGCGAAGAACGAACCGCAAGGGCAATCGCGTCTCCTAAATGGCAACGATATAATGTAATTTCCCAAATGTGCTTGCTCAATTGCAAAAAATAGGTAAGCATGCAAAAGATAGGGAAGACTGCGGCATTGAACACCTACGAATAACTGGTGTGAAACGGCGTGGCTTCAAGAGCATCTTCAGCGTAATGTGCACTTTATGCCATTACAAAGCTGAAATCTGCAATCAATCGGACAAAGCCGAAGAAGTGGATTGCAATCAGGGCGCCGTAAATGCAACAATTTTATGTGGAGGCAGTTATGCTCAGTTGAAACACACTTTTGCAGGAGTGAACATACATTGCATGTCGAAGAGAGAATTTGTGAAGAATCACGATGAATTCGTCAAGTCTGCAATTGCCGCTGCAGAAGAAGAGATGTTAGCAGCGGCTGAAGAAGAAAAACGTTTGGCGATTGAAAGAGGCGACATTCTTCCCGGATCAGGGACCCCTCACATCCCCGTTGTGGCCGACGGAAGCTGGATGAAGAGATCCTACCGCAGTGGATGTTACGATTCTGCGTCTGGAGTCGGCGTGATAGTTGGTTATCACACGAAGAAGTTTTATTTTACGGCGTTCGAAATAAAGTTTGCAGAATTTGTCGGATTGCTGCGAAAAACAAGAAAGAAGCCCAAAAGCACGTATGCTTCAAAAACTGGAACGCAAATCGAGCATCGACTGCTATGGAAAGCGATGCTATAGTAGAAGGATTCAATACTAGCATAGAAAAACGTGGGCTCGTTTATTCTACTCTAATTGCTGATGGGGACAGCAGCGTGTATAAGAAGATTATTGATGCTGACCCATATAAGAGACAGATTCGCGTAAAAAAAATTAAATGCACGAATCATTTGTTGCGAAACTTTGCGAAACGATTGTTTAGATACAATCAGAATGTATCAATCGAAGACAAAACGAAGAATTTGTATGACGACATACAGAATGTTCCGAGCCACGTATTTGGTGAACACAAAGAGTGTGTACAACTAGAATATTTCTGCGATGGAAAGAATAAAGAGAATGAAAGAAACATCGTTCCAGAATTGATGAATATTGGAGTGTACCAGGACGTAAAAGAAATATTTCGTCCACTGTTAGCTCATGCGGACAGCTTACTCTATCACACCAATAATAACGCTGTGGAATGTTTGAACGCAATAATTGCCAAGTACATTGGCGGTAAAAGATTAAATTTCGCCGAAAGAGGATCGTACACAGGGAGATGTGCTGCTGCTGTCGTGGAGTACAACAGTAACCAAATGCACTCGCGTTTGAATGCGGTAATGAAGAAGAAAACGCCCGAAGTTGTGCGCCAAATGGAAGAAAAGAAGAAGAAAGAAAAGGAAAAGAGAACTGCAAAACAGAAAGAAACGAAGGCTGCGCGATATGTACGCAAGCAATTGCCCTCGCAGAAAGATTCTGATTATGGAGAAAATGCACAGAAGCCAGACATGCCATCCGGAATGTATGAACTGGAGCGGGAAAAGCATATGCAAATGCTCAGTGCGTGGCAAGAACAAAGACAAGCTATTGAAGACGAAACCATTGGACAAGCAAAGAACCGCAGATGGTTGCAGTACAGGTCCAAATTGTTGACAGCATCCAATTTTGGACAAGTGTGCCGTCGCCGACCTGACACGCTTTGCGCAAATGCAGTGAAGTCATTTCTGTATCCGAGGATAATTAGTGCACCCGCGGTGGAATACGGGAAAGAATGCGAGAAAATTGCTCGCGAAGAATTGAAGAAGCAATACACAGATATTGCAGAATGTGGAATTTTCATTGACAGCTGCATCGCCTTCTTAGGAGCTTCACCGGATGGAATCATCGGTCAAGAAAGTATTGTGGAAATTAAATGCCCCAAATCAGCGGAGAACTTTACGCCGGAAGAAGCTATTGAAAAAGTTCCCGCTGTCCGGCGCATGTTCACATGTAAAACAGCTACTTCAATGAACAAAAAGCATCACTATTATTATCAAGTTCAAGGCCAGTTACATATTACTGACAGAAAGTACTGCATATTCTGCGTTTGGACCCCGAAGGGGCTGAAATCTATAAAAGTAGAAAGAGATGATGCATTTTGGAAAAGAGAAATGGAGCCAAAACTGGTTCAATTTTATTTAGAATGCATGCTACCTGAATTATAGACAGTCGGCACAATAGGTGCATGCCTATTCGGGAGCCCCAATTTATATTAGCAGAAAGAGCGAAAGAAAAAGCGGAAAGCTTGAAAAAGCGAAAAAGGTCTCCCTCCGAAAATAGTGAAACTATTGCAACGGTTCGGTCTCGCACCGCGCTGTAAAGCGGGGTACCACTGACTCTGTCAGTGGTCACAAGTGCCAGCAATGGCACTTGTACTCGCGGATCATTCGATCACCCGAGTCAATTCACGCCGGCGTAACTTTACCAAGAAAGTGGAAAAGAAAATAATAAATTTTATCAGACTCTATCAGTGGTCACAAGTGCCAGCAATGGCACTTGTACTCGCGGATCATTCGATCACGCGAGTCAATTCACGCCGGCGTAACTTTACCAAGAAAGTGGAAAAGAAAATAATAAATTTAATTCACCATTTAATTTTTTCAGACACATTTCTAACAAGGGGACCTTCAGGACTGGCAAACTCAGAAATTGTTTATACTTAGTATACGTGAAGGTCTTCACTCGGACTTTAATTTCCTGAAGCAGTAAGGCGCGCTTCCCATCCAAATTCGAGAAAATCGACTTTGAAAAATGTGGAGTTATCTTATATATATTTGATAGAATCCGATGACCAATGAGCAGCGTGGGTCAGTGCGTAGCGCTCCACTCGTTAACCGACCGCCGAGCAGGTAACACGCACCGCGCCGCGGAGCAAAACCTACCCCGCTCGCCAAAGCCAAGCGCAGAAATCGTGAGCCGTAAAACCGATGGCCCGTGACCAACGCCTATCAAACAGACTCCACAGTGAGACAAACAGTGATTAGAGTGCATATGTCACAGTGACCAACACAGTTATCTGAGTTATTAACCAATAAGCGTCCTCCTCAATGAAGTGCTAGTGAAAAGTGTTATCACCAACCACAGGGGGCCCCCCCCCGGCCTCCCTAAAAACCAGGACTCTCTACTCAACGGCCCCAATGGCTGTATTACAAGACCATGGAAGCCCACCCGCATCAACAGATCACCTCATCAAAAGGATCATCAAACAAGAAAAAGCGGGAACTTCTTCACAGAAAGACCTAGACGCTCTCCTCAGAACCATATCGTCATCAAGCAAAAGAAAGAACACGAACATCCCCAAATCAACACCAAAAATACCAAAGAGCGACAAAAGGAGCACACCCATCCTGAAAACACAAACCACTCCATCACCAGAACCACAAGGAAACCAATACTCATCGATGGAATCCCTCACCTCCACAACCACAGAAGCGGATCAACAACGCCAACTTGCAGAAATGCTACAAACCATGCGCAATGAAATTGACGAGCTTAAAAATCAAAATAAAGAACTCATCAATCAACACGAAAGCCACCTCGCTCTAATCAATGATCTACAAAGCCAGATCGCTAACAAAGACTCACAACCAGAACGTGAATCCGACCCTATAACGCCAACAATCGGCCCATCGACGACGACCAGCACCATCCCCCACGGAAAAACCCAAGGGGGGAATCCCAACGGGAACTCACAGGTCAACCACGCCCCAACGCCACCCTCAAAAATAAGGAAGGCAACAGCCGCAACAGAGCCACAGCAACCAGCCCCCACCGCGGGCAAAACTCCAGCAGCAGCGAATAGCCTCAACCCCGGCAATCCAACCGCTAGCAGCTCCAGGTCAACGTCATACCAGCAGACCCCCCCCCCGCTCAAGCGCCCCAACAGAAAGGTAACCGACCCCCCCCCCCCCTATAACAATCAGCGGGCAATCAGCCCAGGTCACAATCGACACGATCCTTACCTTCCTCCCCTGCAAACTAGTAGGAAACTTTAGGACAAAAACCAGTAGTAAAGACAACCATACTCTGTACATCGAACATCCTAGCGACTACAAAACCATATTAGAACTATTAAAATCCAAAGACACTAAATACTATACATACACCCCGAAATACGAAAAACCCCAAGTATTTTTAATAAAATACTTGGAAGGTAACTTCGACGAAACTACAATACTAAACGAACTAGTCAACTCGAGAGTTAACAACCTCCACTTTCAAAAAGTCTCCAGATTCCAAACTAAAAAATCGATAAAATCCAATACATTACTACCCATTTTCATCGTACACCTCTCCCCTGAGAGCAACACCGCAAATCTCACCCAAATAAAAAGGATCCTCCACCAGACAATCACCTGGGATAAACTCAAGCCCCATTCGACGGTACAGTGCTGGAAGTGCCAAAGACTCGGCCACTCCTCCAGCAACTGCAACCTACCATACAGGTGCGTTAAATGCCCTGAATCTCACCAACCGGGTCACTGCAATATTGTACAAGACATCTCCGACCAATCAACAGATAACAAAAATATCCTTCACTGCGTACTCTGCGGCAATAAAGGCCACCCAGCTTCCTACAGAGGTTGCCCAGCAATAGTCCAAAAACAAAAAGAGACCCAAAAACTACAATCTACCCAAAAAATAAACAGGGAACTCAAAATCAGCAAAATTGAAAAACTTGTTAATCCCTCGATCACATACAGCCAAATAACCAAAAACGTCAGCGGAACAACAAATCAACGACCCTCAATCTCAACACCTAACAACACATCATATCCCCCTACCCTCACCCACAAATCACACCCAACAGGCCCCCTACCTGACATCACCTCCCTATTAACGAGCATCAGCAGCCAAATAAACTTCCTAGCACAAATAGCAGAATCAAACACCCAAAAAATTAACACACTTTTCCAACTAATAAACCCAAACCACCCACACCCACCACAATGACCAACAAACCGCCAACAAAACAGAATAATAACATAAAAATATCTCTCATTGCCCTCAATATCAACTCAATAATCTCCAACCAGAAGAGAAACAGTCTCCTGCAAATTCTTAACAAACAGGCCCCCGACTTTGCACTACTCGGCGAAACCAAATTAAACAACAGACACATCATCTCCTACTCAAACTACACCATACACAGAACAGACCGCCCAAACGCAAAGCAAGGAGGAGGAACAGCAATCTTGGTTAAACAAAACATCAAACACACCAGAATCTACCCCAAATGCCTAGCAACGTCCAAAACCATTGAAGCAACAATTATCGAAACGAAGACAAAAAACAGGGAAAAAATAATTATAATCGCCGCCTACGCTCCTGGCAACCAGAAAAAGGAATTCATCCCTGAACTAGACTCACTTTTCAAGGAACTACAGCTTGACAACCCAAACAACTATTACATACTAGCAGGAGACCTCAATGCCCGCCATACTTCTTGGAAAAATGCTACAAACAACCCACGAGGAGTAGCCCTAAAAAAATGGCTCGAAAACAACGATACCAATTATAAAATCGCACTTCACGGCTCCTACCTCCCCTCATACCACAATAATAACTCCTACCTAGACCTCTGCCTCTCCGACCAAAGAATCCTTCTACATAACTTAACAAACAACGGACTGAAGACAATACCAACAGATAGTGACCATGACGCATTAAAAATCTCAGCCACCATCAGTGACCTGACAGACTTAGAATCCGACTCACCCGACATAAAATTTAACTTCAACAAAACAAACTGGGACCGCTTTAACATCACTGCACAAAGAAAAATCAAAGACATCACAATACCACACGATAGAAACCTAAACAACAACGAAATTGATAAAGGACTGGAAGACCTAGACACCGCCATCAGACAAGCCATCTCCTCTGCAATTCCCAAAATCAAAACACCCAACTCCACAGACAAATACACAAACAAAAAAATAGCCAAACTTCAAAAAAACAAAAATTACTTAATCAACCTAGTATTCCACCTCAAAAGCACCGGCATCCCCAACAACAGCCTCCTTTATCACAGACTATCCGGACTAATCAAAGAAACAAAGAAAAAAATTAACGAAGAATATAACAAAGCTTACAACAGTTACTGGGAAGGAAAAATAAGAAATATCCGCCCCGACAGTAAAGCCCTTCAACACATCAACAGTCTATTCAAAGGCAGAGGAATGTCCCCAATAGACACCCTCACAATAGGAAAAAAAGAAACAAACCTCCTACTCAACGCCAACATTGACCCAAACAATCACCCAACAAACAAGGACAACCTCATAACCTTCAATAACCCGGCAGACAAACTAAACTTACTGGGAGCCCAATACGCTCTGACAAATATTCAAAACAACAACCTAGGCCAAAAAAGATTTACCGACACAATCACCCGCAATGCCCTTGAAATCAAAACAAAAATCGAAGCCGACATAGACAGAAACGTCACCGCAACTCAATTCTCAGAAACAAACCCATCGCATAATCCCTGTGAGCAAACCACCCCTAACTTCTTCACTAACACCTCCATACTCGCAAAAATACTCAAAAACACCAATAACAAGAAATCAGCGGGCATTGATGGCATCCCCAACGCAATATTAAGAAGACTCCCAAACAAATTCATTCTTTCATACACCATTCTCTTCAACAACGCCCTCAATAACTCCTATTTTCCTCAAAAATGGAAAACGGCCAAAACCATATTCATAAAAAAAAAAGGAAAGAACGGAGCCATACCCTCAAGTTACAGACCAATAAGCTTGCTACCAAACATCAGTAAAATCTTCGAAAAAACAATCCTAAGCTCACTTTCACACTACATCGACGAACAACAGCTAATCCCCGAAGAGCAATTTGGATTCAAAAACCAACACTCCACTATACACGCAATCAATAAACTAACTTCCGACATCAACTGGGCCCTGAATGACGATAAATGCGTAGGCGCCTGCCTAATCGACCTGGAAAAAGCCTTCGACACGGTCTGGCTAGAAGGACTCCTTTACAAGCTGTCAAAAACAAATCTCCCGTTTCACCTCCTAAAAATAATATGGAAATCAACCCAGAACAAACGATTCGTAACGACAGACGGGAAAAACACTTCTTCCATAACATTTAACATTCTCAATGGCCTCCAACAAGGCACCGTGCTTTCACCAGTACTCTTCAATCTCTTCATTGCCAACCTACTTAGACTCTTCGACCTCAACAACGATAACAATTTAAAAGCACTAGCGTTCGCAGACGACCTAGTAATTTACTCTATCGACAAAAAAGCAACTACAATAGAAAACACATTACAAACCCTCTTTGATAAAATCCATAAATACCTCACCAACTGGAAATTAAAAATCAACACGCAAAAATGTGAGACAATCGTATTCCGCCCCACCCTCAAAAATTCACACACAGATGTCAAAAATCACTGGAAAAAATTTCAAATAAAAGAAAACGCTAACTCTACTAACACAATCCCGCACAAACAAAACACAAAATACCTAGGACTACTCCTAGACCCCCAACTCAAATACTTCACCCACATCGAAACACAGCTCACCAAAGCCAAACAAGCCTTCAACAGCCTCTCCCGTCTATTCTACTCCAAATACCTCAATAGCAAATGCAAGACTCTCAGCTACACCACTCTGATTAGACCCATCATAACCTACGCATGCCCCATCTGGTTCAACATCCCAAACACCAAAATGGAAAAATTACGACTATTCGAAAGGCATGTCCTCCGAGCATGCCTGACAATGCACAGAACAGCAAGCTCTAACTACATAAAGCACTACAGAAACGAAATCCTTCTAAACACAGCCAACATCTCGAGAATAGACTCCCACATATTGAACCTATGCAGAAACCACTTCGCAAAAGCCGCAATCAACACCAGCAACAGTTTAATACACACCCTTTTCTACCCTCAACCACTGTACTTCACTAAAACACTCAAAACAGGATACACCCCCCCAGAAATATTCCCTTACCTGGACAGCGAAGGACTCGTATCCGACGACAACAACACCCCCATTATCTACCATGTCGACAGGGGCTCACTTCAAAAAGCCATAAAATACCCCCCACACAACTCCGAAAATAATCAGCAAACAGCTCAACTCAAATTCTGCACCAAACTCCCTGACAAAGATCTAATCAAAAGGCCAAAGTACAACCGCAAATACTGGTGGTTCGACCCTCCCCAAAAATAAAGCGAATGAACAATGAGGTTACAAAAATTACTCAAAAAGCACGCGCAAAAACACACCCCACCATCACCGTACACATAACACTGTATATATTGTAATTAAAAACATAAATAATAATCCCCAACGTAACTAGAATAACTTAGCACATCATAGCCTAATCTAGAATAAGTTAGCATTAAGTTAGTTTATAAATAGGTTAAGCCTTATCTTTATCTTTATTTATCTCCGTATTTATATTTATATTTATTCGCAAAATAATACTGAAGCGCCTATCCTCCTCCGGATCCACCCGCCAATATAAGCATCCAGGGCGCAAAAATGTTCAATTACGAACAAATAGACAGTAGCTACACCTAAGAAAAACTAACACATAAGAGTAACTATAAGCCCAATAGCGAGCAAATCAACACGTACTCGAAAGTGCCCAACGGCCATACGAGCTCGTAACCATTAAAGTAATGTACGCTTTTATTATCATTTTATAACATGTAAAAATTATTGAGGCATTAAATAAAATGATTCATGAAAAAAAAAAAAAAAAAGAAAGTGCGTAGCGCTCCCGACTAGCAAGCGTGAGGTCGTCAGTTCGAATCTCACTACTGGGACTATTTTTTTTTTTTTATTAATTTGCATGCCTACACCTTTCACATGCAAAGTTTATAAAATTCATGCTAATTAACAGATATGTATAGACATCTGTTATATGTATGGGTGTACGGTGTATACCGGTGCTCCACCTCCCAGGAGATGGACATCACTTTCAATTAAAAACACACATCTTATTTAAAATTGTCTCTTGCTTGAAAAATCGTACTTTTTATTGCACATATTCATTTTTAAATAGGAATATTTACAATTGAAAGTGATGTCCATCTCCTGGGAGGTGGAGCACCGGTATACACCGTACACCCATACATATAACAGATGTCTACATATATGTTAATTAGCATGAATTTTATAAACTTTGCATGTGAAAGGTGTAGGCATGCAAATTAATAAAAAAATAAAAAAATAGTCCCAGTAGTGAGATTCGAACTGACGACCTCACGCTTGCTAGTCGGGAGCGCTACGCACTGACCCACGCTGCTCATTGGTCATTGGATTCTATCAAATGTATATAAGGTAACTCCACATTTTTCAAAGTCGATTTTCTCGAATTTGGATGGGAAGCGCGCCTTACTGCTTCGGGAAATTAAAGTCCGAGTGAAGACCTTCACGTCTACTAAGTATAAACAATTTCTGAGTTTGCCAGTCCTGAAGGTCCCCTTGTAAGTTCACAGGTCAGACGGAATCCGGTTCGGTCAAAGTGCGCCAGGCTGGTACATATGGGCGTTGCAGGTATGCAGGATGTTCGATGAATTATTGAAACAAACTTTTACTTTTATACCAAATTTACTGAAATGTTTGCGATCATTTCTTTCAGGCGGACTTTTTACAAAATTACTGCAAACGTGGTGTATGGGACAGTAATGCCAGGGCAAATGGAATAATAAGTACCATATTTCAGGTAATATTTGACACCTTAAAAATCTACAGTAAAATTTTGTAGGAAAACAACATAAGTATTTCCATTACATAATGTGTTACAGATCCACACTGCATACGTCACATTCCAATACGAGTTACCTGGCAAAATTATAGGAAGACCGTCAATGGAGAAGAGGAATTACACAGAATGAGAGAAGATAATAATCTACAATGAACAGACAATTCTTGTTGATAGAAAAGATAATTTGATGTATAGCTTGATAAAAAAGAAAGCGTTATATGTTTTTAGAAGCATTGTAGCATTCATAAATTTCATTACGATTAAATGTTGTTAAACTGTATTATAAAAAATATAGTGTTGTAAAGCTCGTCAGGACACATATTTTTTCTATTTACAGTTTGTTTATCCAATCATTAGTATTCGAGTTAAAAATTATGAACCAAAAATTTTTCATCGTCCAAAATCATTATTTCTACATAAATTGCGATAACTTGAGTAAATATTAACGGATCGTTATGATACTTAAAATATAACTTCAGGAAACTCTAGCGGAGCCGTAAAATGTATGTATAAAACCCTTATGATGAAAAATGTAATAATATTTAATTAAAAAGTTATACTGGACATAACCCATGTTTTTCAACGTTCGGCATTAAAAAGTATCGAGGCAATTTTGAAGTACGTATAACTTGCAGCGACAAAGTTTTTTCTTAATATACAAGGAAGAAATGTGCCCTGACGAGGTTTACAACACCATATTTTTTAAAATTCTGTTTAATAACATTTAATTTTCCAATCTTTCTTAGCGTTTGCACAATAATTTTTCCCATTTTCGAGCGCTAATCCCTTTATTGCACCCGACCCTTCAATTGCACAATGATTATACAAAATATTACATCCTTCTACGTATAAATAAAAAATATTGATACGCAAATTAGTATTGTTTCATTTACATGTTTCCAAACTTCACTGCCCAACCTCTCTATCTTTCACTATTGCTATCCTCCTTTACGGTCAGCGAGGCTGAGCGAGGCTCTGACGCTGGACGCAGCTCTCGTGCCGTATATTCCTTCAAGACTTCTCGATAGAAGGAGCTGTGGCAACAGCGCGGCAGAGACAAAGAGAACGGAAAATGTGGCAACCATGCGTCAAAAATTCGTCTGAGTACCTGGAGATGTCACCTCTGTACAACTTCTTTTTATCGATCGCAGTAGTTTCATTAGGGTGCGTCTGTTTACTGGGGGCGCTTCGACGGATTCGGACCATAACAAATTTGAGACGGCAGCCTTAAGTGGTGCGTACTTATGATATCTTGAGGATCTCTCAATGGTATCTCGAGGATCTCTGCTTTCCTGCTGCTGGCGGGCCCATATTTATACCTATTTGGTGAACCTAGCTCGGTCCAATCACATGTCGCACTTTGCGCGCACCAATTAGCTTTTGTATTTAGCTGGCGCCAATCAGGCGTTACACTCGCGTTTCACTTGCCGTTCGGCCGATCGTGCGACTCGCGCATGCGCACTTGATCCGCTCGCGGTCCGCACTCGGTTCACTCGCTCCGTTGAATGATACTGCGCATGCATTCACTTCACTTGGTTTGTTCACTGACCACTAGGTTGCAATCGTCCATACTTGCATTCTCCATACGTGCATTCATGTCTTACTACTAATACAATGTTTTAGGTATAGAATAATAAGAATTAATATAATAAAAGAAATAATTTTTTATGGCGGCTCGTCGCAGGACGTTACACATGCTTGTTGGTGATAGAGGGTATCCTTGCCTACGCTTTCTAATGACACCACTTCCAAATCCACAAACAGACGAACAAATGACGTAAGTATTCTATTTTTTAGAATTATTAAGGTTCTCGGTATGAAAAAAGGATTATATTTATTGACTGTTGTATCATTGCAGCTATAACCATATCCAAAGCAGAACGCGCATAATTGTGGAGCGTACATTTGGCGTTTGGAAACGAAGGTTCCCATGTTTGTCACGCGGATTAATGACGAAACTGATTTGCTCTACCTCAACTATTGTGGCATGTGCTGTGCTGCACAACATGTCTCTGATCTTCAATGACGTACTGCCAGAAGATGATGATTTCAATGATGATAATGAAGAAGTACCAGTGGATGTACCGCAAAATGCAGGAAACACCAATGGATTTGCTGCTCGTGAGGCGTTAATTGCCCGGCTTTTCAATTAACAGACACGGACGAACACACAAATCGGCTCTTTTCAGAGCCACCATGATGTACAAAGTCCGACCGAGCAACCTCCTCGTGGTGTACATCGGGTAACGCTAATGCCGGCGGCATATCAATTTTGATGCTTAATACAGTGAATTCTGATTATTTGGAACACATCGCGACTAGCGTCCTTTGGTCCGATTAAACTATTTCTGTTGTTTGCACTTTATCCTAAATAAACGGCTGCCTGGAGTAACCGGTGGCTCAAATAAACGGAATCCACTGTATCTCCATAATGATTTGTGCGAAGTAACACAAATTTAATGTTAAAAGTAATTCGGGCATCTCGCGTAGTGACACCACTGCGTAACGTCACAAAGACTGATCAGTATGCTTGTGAAGGAATGCGAAGCGTGCGAGTTTTGATAATAATAAATAAAGTCTGTACAGAGAGCATCGAAACGAAAGAAAGCTGTAGAAAGTGTTGTACAAAGCAGGATAGAGCAGTTTAATCTGTTAAAGTTAAAACAAATAAAACTTAAAACCAAATGTCAACATTTAATAATAAACATTTTTTCAGGTACATCATATTTAATAGTACTTTTATCATTACCCATACAGCACACTCCGTTGCCCGAAGCTTGCAGGAAGGTTCCATAGGGGTTGCCGTGGAATGTTGCCTCAGTGCGGACATAGGAACCTTCCTTGAACATTCCAGCCATGTGGCGGTGGAACATTGCCACTTGGAACCTTCCTGCCAGCCTCACGGAACGTTCCGGCCATTCTCAGGCAATGGTCACGGAGCGTTCCGGACATTCTCTGGCAATGCTCACGGAGCGCTCAGGACATTCTCTGGCAATGCTCACGGAGCGCTCAGGACATTCTCTGGCAATGCTCACGGAGCGCTCAGGACATTCTCTGGCAATGCTCAGGCAACTTTTCGGACATTTTACAACAAAGGTTCCAGAATCGATACTTATATCGACTTTTCTCTAATTGCTATCAATAATAATTATTGTAGGTGCAATAAGAAGGACAATAAGAACAATAATAACAATACAAATAATAATAATATTGGCTCTGATGGAACTTCGCAAGTCCGCGTGGTGAAGCTCCAGGCATTGTGTGATGTCACTCACATGCGTCGCGACAGGTTGCAAAGCCAAAGCACGTAAGGAAGCACAAGTGTAAATAGTTAGAGCGTGATTACTTATTAATTGCTTGTAAATAATAAAAATGGTTAGAACGTGTGTGTCTTGTGGCGCAGGAGACCCGAGTGAATTGGATGAAGGTTTCACATATCACAGGTAAGTATATAGAATCCATGTACATACTATTTGTAGGTTAAGTCGAACTTCATAAAAAGAAATATTTTTGTTTGTTTCATATAGATTTCCGTTGGTTACAGAAAATGGGCTTGCGCCAGAATTTCGTACATTCAAACAACGCCTTATTGTGTTATACTCATTTTGAAACACACTGTTTCCATGAAGGCAATTCTAAAGGCTGTTTTCTCCCTGCAAGCATCCCTACTATATTTGGACAGGATAAAAACAGATCTTTTGCAAGTAATAGATATGAATTATTTAAACTAAGGAGCTTATTTTTTAGTTAAAGTAACTAATACCCATAAAAAAACTTTCAAAAAGTAAAAAAATTACGCCAAGTACATGAATTATCTTTGTAAAAAGAAGTGAGATCCCCATAAAAAAACTTTCAAAAAGTAAAAAAATCACAAAAAATAAAAGATAATAATATAAATCACAAAAAAATATTGGAAAATATATAATATCACAAAAAATAGAAGATAATATACAATATAAAAAAAGATGTGAAATCAAAATGAGCTGCCAGTACATAAAGGTGCTTTCCAACTGCCCTTAAGATGACACAACTACATAGACACAGCTAAAATGCTGTGTGCATACATTCCATTACTCATATCGCGGACATTTTAATTAACCCATCAAAAAGAATCCCAATTAAAAACATTGTCGTAAATTAATTAATAGCTTTACAAAATTAATATACAAAATTGCGCTTATTATAACAATGGCTACTTATACAAAAAAATGTATTAAATAATATTAAGCAGATATATTTTAATACGAATAAATATTTTATTTTATTCAAAATACTTGGCGCTGCTCACCGAATTGGTGTTGCTAAACTGAATACATATGTATAAATTGCTTTAATCTTTTTCTTTCTTTCTTGTGCGTGCGTTCGTGAATGTGTGTATGTGTGCGTGTGCATATGCTACGTGATATTACAGTTAAATATATGTAGAATAAATCTGACTGCATTTGTAATATGTATATGTTTATGTATTTTAGATTGTAAGGGAGTTATTGTAAATTATTAATTAATACTGAGACAATTGATATTTTTTCGGTTTCGCAGCGCCAAGTATTTTGAATAAAATAAAATATTTATTCGTATTAAAATATATCTGCTTAATATTATTTAATACATTTTTTTGTATAAGTAGCCATTGTTATAATAGGCGCAATTTTGTATATTAATTTTGTAAAGCTATTAATTAATTTACGACAATATTTTTAATTGGGATTCTTTTTGATGGGTTAATTAAAATGTCCGCGATATGAGTAATGGAATGTATGCACACAGCATTCAGCTGTGTCTATGTAGTTGTGTCATCTTAAGGGCAGTTGGAAAGCACCTTTATGTACTTGCAGCTCATTTTGATTTCACATCTTTTTTTATATTGTATATTTTCTTCTATTTTTGGGGGGATTTATATTATTATCTTCTATTTTTTGTGATATTATATATTTTCTTCTATTTTTTTGTGATTTATATTATTATCTTTTATTTTTTGTGATTTATATTATTATCTTTTATTTTTTGTAATTTATTTGTTTCATGTACTTGGCGTAATTTTTTTACTTTTTGAAAGTTTTTTATGGGGATCTCACTTCTTTTTACAAAGATAATTCATGTACTTGGCGTAATTTTTTTACTTTTTGAAAGTTTTTTATGGGGATCTCACTTCTTTTTACAAAGATAATTCATGTACTTAGCGTAACTTTTTTTACTTTTTTACAGTTTTTTTATGGGGATCTCACTTTTTTTTACAAAGATAAGTCATGTACTTGGCGTAATTTTTTTACTTTTTTGAAGTTGACTGCCACGTGTCCTAAAAATAAGGAAAAAGTAAGGAAATCCCAATAAACCATGCGCACTGTATTGCTGATCTATATGTATTTTATATGTATAGTACTTTGTGTACAGTACATAATGCGCAAAGCAGCTTATGGCGCTGAAAGCAGCCTTTGGCGCTGAACGTATTTAACATTGAACTGTTTTTATTCACTCTTTTTATTTACATTTATTTCAGTTTCAGTAACTTTCCCTTTCAGCTGTTGAAATAATTCTCTTCGTCTGCATCGTTAACTGAAAAATAGGACACATTTATTAATTATTTATAATTTATCACACATGCTCAAGATCATTGAATGAATAATTACGTATGCAAAACCCTACCTGCAAATTTGTGCGTACATAGTCTGGCGTAGATCACAGTGCACCATCTTCTGCTTCGATTATCTGTAAATATATGAAAGCCACTTTTTTTTTTAATTATACGACTTAACGTAGAATTTATATATATATAGAAATATAGAAATAGAGTGGCCTTTTGCTATAGTAATTTTAGAGACTGCATAATGTGTCTAAAGGAGGTGACAGCGTATGATTAATTAGAGTTTTACGAATGTCTTTCACAAAAGATTGGAAAGTATCAAGGGAGATGTATTTTCAACGTACTTTCTTGACTAATGTGACTGACTCTACATTGCAAGCGGTACGCCATAATATTCTTAATCTTAATTCTTAATGCTACGCTAATTTGACAAGTTTTGTCGATTTACCTTATTTGACAAATTTCCAGAAACTTGTGCGAAACAAGATGCTCTATCTAATCTTCTCCGGACAACCTCCAAGCCTGTGCATTCTCTTCATTTCTATCCATCCAAGCCTGTGCGTCCCCTTCAATTCTACTATCCAAGCCTGTGCGTCCCCTTCATTTTTATCGAAGTCCTGTGCGTCCCCTTCGTTTCTATAATATAATAAGCTTTACATAAAAACTAAATTGCTGGTATATACAAAAATACAAGTATCTGGCAATTTAAATGCAATGCAATTTTTTACTACAATATATTATTTTGTACATGCATGGTACAAATTTCCAGAAACTTATGCGAAAGAAGATACTTCTTTGTCGACAACTTCTCCGGACAACTTCCAAGTCTGCGACTCTACATAAGAAATCTATTAAAAAAATTTTGGCGACTTACCTTGTTAATTGAGACAATAATTCAGTCTCCTATTTAGTGTAAAAGCTCCTGACATTTCAAATTTGGACCACTTACATTATTTGACACTTGGCAGGTTATGACGGTTTGACACTTGGTAGGTTATAAACATAGGTATATGTACAATGGCGGACGCAGTCCCTCATACATACACTAGTTTCTTTTGGCTGAAGGTGTGCGTGTAACGCGTATACGTATTATGTTGACGAAAATTTGGCCTGGAGAAGGATAAGGAGAAGGAAAAGAAAATCTTACCGTTTCTGACAGATCCATGAGACGATATTATGATATCTCTGTTATGCGTGGACAGATTTTATTGAAATTTGGTCTTATTCGAAAGCTTATATGCGGTTTACATAGGAAAAATGCCTTTAAATTTAGAAAATATTGCAGGCGTGATGAGATATTAATAAAATAAGTTTCAGGTTAGGTTGGAATAGCCGTTTCTCGAGTAAATGATGGCGGTAGCGACAGTCGACATATACAGGGTGTCTTTTCTGTACTTGGCGTCGAGACGCTACCGCGTCTCTAGATCCCGGCCAGGTCTATGCTGGCAAACAGTGTAGGAACGGCTTAAGATTAGACTTAGTCTATCGCGAGTATCGGCGCGTATCGCGGCGCGTGGTTCGGCGCGGATCGCGTCGCGTACTTCGGTGCGTTGGTCGGCGGTGCGTATCGCGGCGCGTATCTCGGCGCGTATCTCGATCGTCGGTAACGTTTCGGCGAGAGTGGAGAGGTAAGACGATTTGACCCTTCGGTGTCCTGGCGGGCCAACCCTGCCAATGGACCCTGGTCGGAGAGTCGGGGATCCGGTCACCCAGTGGGCACAACCCGCGGGTGATTCGGCGACTGTAAGGACGCTCTCGAGAACAGAGATAACTCTATTCGGGAGATCGATGGCGGATATCGGTCTGCGTCCAGAGGATGGCTCACGCTGTCCTTCTGGGAACCGTGGAGGTGTGGAATCGAAAAATGCACAGAGACTCAGTCTGTGGACGCACAAGAACTGGTGTGAACACGGGCGCTTGTCTTTCGCAAGAACGGGTGTTTCTACACAAGAACGTGGAATCGCACAGGAGGTCTCTGGGAGAGGCGTACTGCTCGTACTAACGCTCTAGGCGGTCTCTGCCAAATAGGCCTATGCCCCCGACCTGTATGTCCTCGTCCGCACATTTTCGGCAGCGAGAGAGTCTCTCGGTGCGAAACCCTCTCGCGCCAGTTCTCGGTATTGCGGACGAGTGGTGGGGGCAAGACCGTTGGCTCAGCGCGGTACGCGCTACCTCGGTCCGGCGCGTGGTGGGGGGTAAGATCGTCGTCCCACCGGCGTAACTCGTTACACATTACTCATATCGCGGACATTTTAATTAACCCATCAAAAAGAATCCCAATTAAAAACATTGTCGTAAATTAATTGATAGCTTTACAAAATTAATATACAAAATTGCGTCTATTATAACAATGGCTACTTATACAAAAAAATGTATTAAATAATATTAAGCAGATATATTTTTATTCAAATAAATATTTTAATACGAATAAATATTTTATTCTATTCAAAATACTTGGCGCTGCGAAACCGAAAAAATATCAATTGTCTTAATATTAATTAATAATTTACAATAACTCCCTTACAATCTAAAATACATAAACATATACATATTACAAATGCAGTCAGATTTATTCTACATATATATATTTAACTGTAATATCATACGTAGCATATGCACACGCACACATACACCCATTCACGAACGCACGCACAAGAAAGAAAGAAAAAGATTAATTCAATTTATACATATGTATTCAGTTTAGCAACACCAATTCGGTTTCGCAGCGCCAAGTATTTTGAATAAAATAAAATATTTATTCGTATTAAAATATTTATTTGAATAAAAATATATCTGCTTAATATTATTTAATACAGTTTTTTGTATAAGTAGCCATTGTTATAATAGGCGCAATTTTGTATATTAATTTTGTAAAGCTATCAATTAATTTACGACAATGTTTTTAATTGGGATTCTTTTTGATGGTTTAATTAAAATGTCCGCGATATGAGTAATGGAATGTATGCACACAGCATTTTAGCTGTGTCTATGTAGTTGTGTCATCTTAAGGGCAGTTGGAAAGCACCTTTATGTACTTGCAGCTCATTTTGATTTCACATCTTTTTTTATATTGTATATTTTCTTCTATTTTTGGGGGGATTTATATTATTATCTTCTATTTTTTGTGATATTATATATTTTCTTCTATTTTTTTGTGATTTATATTATCTTTTATTTTTTGTGATTTTTTACTTTTTGAAAGTTTTTTATGGGGATCTCACTTCTTTTTACAAAGATAATTCATGTACTTGGCGTAATTTTTTTACTTTTTTAAAGTTTTTTATGGGGATCTCACTTCTTTTTACAAAGATAAATCCCAATAAATTATAAATTCTGATCTATCTTCGTCACACGTTCACGTGTTTATGGCGCCCTGCAGCCTATCTAGTGACGTTAGAGGATAAGGTATACATATACTTGAAATACTCGTAATAGCGCAAAGCAGCTCAGCGAGTGTACTTTATTTATTTTTTGGTTAAGGATAAATTCTACGTAAGTTTAACAACTACAAAAAGAAACCATGCGCACTGCATTGCCGATTTATATGTATTTTATGGCGCTGAAAGCAGCCTTTGGCGCTGAACGTATTTAACATTGACATTGAACTGTAATAACAACCACAATTAACACCTTTCGAAGAAAAATATGTATGCATTTTTAGCATTTCGTGGCCAAGCTTGTTTTTCTACTCGTAAATCATCAACGGATACCCACGCTGTGCCCTTACCCCTTACCATACTCGTGTAATGACCATCGGCAATACTTTTACCGTGGTGGAAAATCGCTGCCTTTAGTTTATAACAGTGATCCCCCATTTGTATTTTAGTAGTAGGTATTGCTTTGATGTAGAAATTTTCCACTTTCGTTGTTGTTCCACTACAATCGTGATCGAACAAATGTAATTTTGCAATAAGAATTTGTTTGGAAGGAGTTATATCGATTTTCTTTATTGTGTTTGAATTTGAATTATCACAATTAGGGCAAGAATCTTTCAGATTTTTCCATCCTGCGAAATTGTGTTTTATTATATCTTGAAATTCAAATGATTTTTTTTTTAACATCTTGGGCAGTGCAAGATGTACCACACAATTTGTACTGATAGTAGTACTTGTGTAATTACACTCTAAACATCTTAATACCGTTGTAATTTCGTGTTGTACTGCATTCTTAATAAGAATCTCACGATCACAGAGGTAATAAACTCAGCTGCATCATGTAGCTGATTGTTAGCGTATTTTTCTCCTGCGAATTGCCGTAATGATATTATGTTTGGACTTTGATCCGATTTATATTGGTCCATAAAGACTTTTATAATATGATCAGCTTTTTCAGTCGAAAATAAGTTTTCTCTTATTGATGAACAATATAACATACATTGGATCGTGGCATTCGCCTAACAAGACACACCATCAGAATTCGGGAGACCTCTGACGTAGTATTGAATAGTATCCACGATGTGATCATTAGTATTCTGACATTCGGATACATTATAATTAGGAACTGCCCAAACAGCATCACGAACATTGAGAACGCGGTTTTTAGAAATTGAAATAGTCATAAGATCAGGTCTATATTTTTTTCGCAATCTATTGTACTCTATTATAGCCGATTCTTGTGCCTTTACGGAACATGGATCATAATTGATAAGATACAGTCCTTGTAATGTGGTCACCCGAGAAAGAGCAACGTAAGTTTGTCCGCAAGTAAATATTGAATTACCTGCTTCTATAACAGCATTCTGCAAGCTTAGTCCTTGACTTTTGTGAATACTTATACCATAGCTGAGGCAAATCGGAAATTGTATTCTAATAACGAACGCTCTATCCATTACTTCAAATTTAACACTTACACGTTCTATTATATGTTCTTGCCCCGTGGGTAATATAATTTTCCATTTTTCGACGTCATTATCAACACCTCGTGTAACTGAAACAAGTTTAGCAATGGTACCGTTGACAAGACCTAGCGTAACATCAATATTTCTTCTAATCATGATTTGCACTCCTACTTTAACAATTACGACCCTTGCAAGTCCCGCCGTTCGGGAGCTATCATCGTCATTGTTCAGTACCTTTGACACCTTTTTTTTCAAGTACGGTGCACAATTCGTTGTATCATGAGCAAACAAATGGATTTCTTCGGACGGAAATCGACTCAGCATTGCAGCGTTCAAAACATCACACTGAACACATGTGGGAAGTAAACACACCGTATTAGATCCCACATTAAGCATGTAATCACTTAATTCCTTTAATCGGTCATTACATTTTGTCGCTTTGAAATTTAATTTCCTCGATTCTAAAAGTTTCGTATCCGAAACGGTCACTACTCCGGTCCGAATTCTCAACAAGATCTCTTTGTAAATATTATCACCCTGCTGTCGCATGTTTATTGTCAATTCGTCATAGCTAAACAAGGCAGACCATAAATTATTAGAACCTAATCCTCCAACATTTTTCTCTATACTCTTATTGGATAATTGTATAAAAGCAGGTTCTTCGTGAACAGGAGGAAGTTGTAGTAAGTCACCAAATAGCAACATAGGCTTTTTTCCGAACCAAGCATCATCAGAATCTGTAGTATCAAATATTTCTGTAAGTCGCAAATGTATGTACAGGAAAGTTGCGTTAGAAACCATCGAAATTTCATGGATGATTACTAGAGCAACATTTTTGAGTTGATCTCGTACAATTTGAAGGGCTGCATCGCTAAATGGCTATACTGGGCTGTATGCCCATGTTCTACGGGTAATTGGAATAATCGGTGTATAGTAAGACCATCGATATTAAAAGCTGCGATTCCAGTAGGAGCAGTTACTGCTGTGTCTTTTCCGATAGTCTGCTTGATCCAGTGTCTGATAGTTTTTATTAAAAAACTTTTCCCAGTGCCACCTTCTCCACTCACATAAAGTCTGAGAATGTTATCGTTAGACGTCAAGGACTTAGTAACATTATCAAATATCCGCTTTTGATCATACTTCAATTCCGAAATTATTTCTTGAAGATCACCACAGTCAAATTTATTTCCCGCGTCTTTAAAATCTTTCATGGCACCAACAGTTTCAACGGGGACACACTATTGGGTGATCGCCTTGATCATTTTCTTCTTGTTCCACAGTATTCAACACGTTCTTTTCAATTTCTTCCTTTATATGATCACGCGCTTCTTGAATATCCGTTATTCGTTCGTGATACTGAACTGCTTCTGTCAATTGTGATTCCAGCGACAAAAAAGCTTCCGCATATGTGTTAAATCCATTTTTCAATTCGTCGGTGTTTCTCCAAGGTTGGCATAATAATAACAATGAGAAATAATAATTCTCAGGTTGGATTTGAACATTGTACTTATAATGATTGATAAGATACCCTCTTGGCCTTTTTTTTTTCAAAAACAAAGATGGACAGATTTCATAATATTCAGTTTTTTCAGACGGTCTAATTTTAGTAACGTAATACCACATAGCAAAATCGTACAGATGCATAGATTCTAATTCCTTGGGTCTATTGGGATAGTAATCATCTATGAGGGATGGACAAAATATATCTGTGGATTCACCTACCAGATCCTCAATCTCTTTGCGAGTTTTCAATTTCCTACTTCTCAGTATATTTACATCTAACCATCTAATAGTAGTACTGGAGTCAGTGCCATGCAATGATAATCCTAAAAGAGTATCAGCGCATTCAGGCGCTCCACATTCTCTATGATTTAGCATGCGCATTCCAAGGTTGCACAGCAGACTAGCCAATGACTTAGTAGAATTTATTGCTGCCATAGTGTCCGTAGCGTAACTTTTTTCCGGCTTGGACACGTACTTAGTACAGTAACATGTCACCAACCCTGTCATTTCCCCAATATATTGTATAGCCATGTTACCTCTCCAAACCGTAAGACCGGCAGCATTAAAATCATTGATACGAACTTCCTTTATTGAACGCGGAAGATCATAGAGTCTACCTTTCGCTTTCAATTGTTTTCTAGCACCTATAGAAACAGCCACATCCCTTATTATCAAAGTATCTGTAACTGGACGTGGAAATGAAAATCGACATACTTTACAGAAGGAATTTTTAGGTTTTTTGTTGCGTAGACAGTAACTATTGCATTTATGCATTTGATGTGCAATTACACGTCTATATAATTCTGGCGACACATGCGGTGATGGCAATCTGCAAGTGACGTATTTCATAATGAATGCTGCTACTTCTTCCTTCGAAGATTTATCGATTATAGGAGCATCTTCAATCCAAATTAAAAGATGAAAATGTTGTAATCCCCTGCTCTGATATTCTCTGCGCCAAAAGTAATGAGTGACCTTGCCAATCGGATTGTCGGGCGAACAAATGAAATCCAGCATAGCGTGGAATGTATTATCTATAAATCGAGAAGTTGAAACGGGATCAGAAGCAATGAGTTCGTTCGGCGACATTTTAGCCACCGATGGGCCGTTTACATCACGAAGATATTCTATTAAATCTGTCCATAGCCACTCACTTGGACTGAGCGTGAGGAACCATGTAGCTGGTCCATAATGGTGTATCATACAGTTCAAATCATTTCTCGGTTTTCGCCAATACTGTGCTGTATTACGTAATCTGGAAAATATAGTGTTCAAGTTCGTTTGTAGCTGATCTTTAGAGAGTTGCTCTAGAAAACTAGCAGCTGTGTATTTCTCACGTGGATTTACGACGTTCATTTTGTGAAAAATTCCAGCGTTCAATTGCCGCATATTGGTATCGTGTAATAAATGAAAAATATATTGCATGTTCAATCGAAATTGCGAATGCTTGGACATCAGTTTGGACTTAATGAATTCATGATCAGTCAAACGAACCAATCTTTCTTCATGCTGTCCGTTCACCCCATAAGGATATAAATCTGGGAAACATTTCACATCTAAGTGTTCAGCACGATGGCCCAACGGAATGTCCTGAACTTTAAGCATTTGATAGAGCGCGGTAGCAGATTCGTTAACCCTTTTGTCATACATTGGATAAATCGTAAACTGATCATAATATGAATCAGATTGTGACATTTGCGTCAATAATGCACGTTTGTGGTTTTCATCGATATTAAGTGTTTCACCTTCAACGTCCTCGATAAATTCGTTATTATCATCATTGGCAACAACTTTTTCTTGAAATTCTGTATCTGGTAATTTGGCACTCAGCAATAAATCGTGCGATTGTGGTAAAACAATTTCTGAGTATAGAGGATTATTGGCTTTCAACCATACTAAGGCATTCCATACTTTCTTCAAGTCAACTAACTTTTCCCAAACTATTTTACATTTTGTTGGACCGCCCCGCACCAATATGTATAATTCATGATTTTGATTTAAAGGGTCGGTCGAAGGACAGATTTTTTTTAAATTTTCTTCTAACGGCAAAGGAAGGTGAAATGTTCTTCCCTTTACTTTTGGAAACATATGTTTATGTGGCATATTTTTACGCATTATTGTATCCATTCTCACAACTGTTTGAAACGGTTTAGCTCTTTGAATGAGAATTCGTTCGTAATCGTTCAACACTGCTATTTCTGGAACTGAACGTACATCAAGCTTATTTAAAATACATTTTGGTGGTATGGAATCTTTGCGAATTTTATCGTGACAATATCGGCAAATAAAATTCACGTCACCAACTTTGTATCCAATATGATTTAACAATGTTTGTATTACATTTCCCTTGTATGTTCTTTTAGAAATATCAAACTTACGAACCTCTCTTTGAAAACAGAGTTTCTCGCAGGAAACGCACGGGATGCGTGGTGTGTCCATAGACCGCTTTGTGAAAGCTTTAAATGCTAAATAATATCGAGATATAATCTCTTCTTCGTTCAAACTTACGTCAGTATTATTTTTTTGTAACGCTTCAGCTTCTTTCCGAGCTTGCAGTGTTATTCGACCAAGTGTCTCAAGGTCACTGTCGTTTAAAGCTTTGTCTAAATTATGTAATAGGTGTTTATAAATGTACACTATTCTGTATATCATTCTCTTCAAATTTCATAAATCCGGAAAGTGAGGTGCCAGTATCTCAGAGGCTAAAAAATTGTACTTACATAGTTTAGGGTTTATGTAACAACCATGAGAATGGCCAACTTTTTCAGCATGCACTTTATTAGAACAGCTACTGATATGGTTGTTCAACTTATGTACCTTTTTTAATGAGCATTCTAACAATCGTTTGAAGAAATCCTGTAAATTATTCAGAATTTCAACATTTTTTGTTTTACAAAGATAACTACAATGCCATGCCTTTGTCGTCTTCTTCGATTGCAATACAGGTAGAACGTTTATAGCTTTCCCTTCCGAATTCAGTATGATTGATTCAGAACCGGTGAAAGTATAGTACGAACTTTCCGCAAAATATGATTCTGAAGAAGATGTATGTCTGGATTGTCCACACAAAGCATTAATCCTGTCATCAACTTCTAAACATTCTGCTGCGCGCGTTACAGAAACTTCCACTTTTTCTTTACAATCTTTCAACAGTTTCCTCATTTCCAAAATGTACTTTTGCCTAATATGAAAACACCATTTTATTATACGCTCAGCTTCCAATCTACTTGCTTCTCCGGACGGCATGCTAATAATTTTTGAAAGTTTTCTAATATAAGTTTCTTTGTTATTTTTGGTTCCTATATTGTTATTCGTTACAGCAATATTACGATACTTGTTTATTATTTTCAGAGCAGCACGACGTTTTGCTACTTTATTATAATCATCTCCTTTACGTATTTCATCGTAATATACCTTCCGCTTTTTGGAGATAACTTCTTTATTTAGCTGACAATAATCTTTTTGCTTTCCGCATTTAACTTCTTTATTTGCGTCATAATGCACTTTTGCCTTTTTGATTATACCTTCTCTATTCAGCTCATAATAATTTTTTATCTTTCTGCATTTCACATCTGTATTTACGTCATAATGCGCTTTTGCCTTTTTGATTATACCTTCTCTATTCAGCTCATAATAATTTTTTCTCTTTCTGCATTTCACATCTTTATTTACGTCATAATGCGCTTTTGCCTTTTTGATTATACCTTCTCTATTCAGCTCATAATAATTTTTTCTCTTTCTGCATTTCACATCTTTATTTGCGTCATACTGCATTTTTTTTTTTATTATACCTTCTTTTTGTGCATTATAATATTCATAATTATAAAGTTTTATGCCTTTCTCCCTTTTTTTACAACCTTTGTCTTTTTTCGTGTTACACTCCCCTTTCTTTGCTTTATATACAGCTCTTCTTTTTAAATTAATTTCCTCTTTTTGTTTTTTATAATAATTTTTAGAATAATTAGACATGTATTCTGTCCTATTACTTGGTAGGTATACATTGCTGATTGTTGACTTCGAAACCAATGGTGGATCTGTCTGAATTACATTTTTTGTATATATGGTAACTTCTTTGTCACTAAGTACTACATTTTGAACTGGGGATATTTTATTATCTGTTTCGTTTGTAATATATCTTTGACCGATTTTAAATGCAGGATCATCATTTCCACAAGAGGGATTTTTATTAATTGTACTACCAATTGCAGATTCATATTCGTGCACACAACGTGTTAATTGTTGATCCTGAGTGCTTGGAAAATGTTCTATACGAATTGATTGAAACATTTTGATCAAATGTTGACGCATCAATGCATGAGTGTGCGTTACTCTATCAGGTAATATTTTGAATAATAACGAGACAGCAAATGCAATCGCAAAAACTCCACAATCCCGACCGTTAGGTTGAGCTTGCACATGTGGAAATTCAATAAATTTTTCGTCAATTGTACCGTCGTGTTTGGTCAAAAAAGGGTATAACTTCTCAAGATAAATCTTATGATGACGATGCAACTTGCAGGAATTAATAGAATCATAAATATAAACTCTTCTTTCATCATATTTATAAAAGCTACAAACCCAATGCCCTCCTGCATTGGTTTCAAAATTATCGCATTTGTGCAAAATCTGTATGTGATCCTGATTTTCAGGAACTGGTTGAATTGTATCAGGAAATTGAACTCTCCACGTCTCGCGTGGTTTATAATTAGAGTGAGCTTGTAATAATTTATGAAAATATTCAATATGGTCGTCTGCTAACCATTCGCCTTTAATGATAATTTCCATATTATGGAAACTGAGTGGTAAGATATTGATAATATTATTAATTATAGACATGACGAATTATACTTTTATTATATATATATATGGGGTATATATGTCTAGTTTTCTAGTATACACTATTCTACTGTATACGATAAAATATATATTATTAATATATATTCTAGTTTTCGAGTATACACTATTCTATTGTATACGATATAATAAAGCGCGATGCAGCCAGTAAAGCTTATTATAACCAGTAAAGCTTAATAAAGCGCGATGCAGCCAATAAAGCTTACTCGCACAAGCGCAAAGCGCCCAGGGTAGCGCAAAGCAGCCACGCGAGTGTACTTTATTATTTTTTTTAATGCTCCAACCTGTAAAAAACGAAAAATTTGTAATAAACACTAAACCAATATCATACGTATTATTTTATATATAAATAAATGTAAACGTCACTTACCAGATATAATATTTTCTCTGTTGCTTCTCCTACTGATGAGAAGAATTGGATTTCCTTCCAAGGGACTTGACACTAAAAAGATACACATTTCAATGATACTAAAAAGCTACATATTTCAATAAAGAAATAGATTAGCAAAAAATAGGTTATAGAATATATTATTTTACGCGTGTAATTAAATTTTACACGTGTAATGAAACAATAACCTATTCGTTGAAAATATGTTCGTTTCATTATACGTACACCTTAATTAATATAATAATAAAGCATACTTACATGCAAGGAAATCAGCAAGAATTTTCAAACGCCGCCGTGACATGCGTGAGCTCCGGTCGCCCGCTTTGTTTTTTGACGTGCCCGTCGGTCAGAGCGAGCCCTCCTCGTACCGAGAAAATGTGCCACCGGTCACGTCCCGTCGCGATCGGGCCATATTCTTCTTTACCCTCGCCTTTTGGTTACGCTTTCAGCCTTATTTATTCGGTCTGGATCTTACATACAGTTAAATGCTCACATGTAGTATGAAAATACCATTTCGGCTTTTTGTCGAATGGGCCTTCGTTTTCGAGATATTGTAATTTAAAGTTTTTAACGTACGTAGTAATCCCGGTATATACCATCTATAGTAACGTAAACCCAAGAAGGTTCCGTGGACACAACGGTAGCGGGACTTCCGGTTTGGATCGCGAACGGATAAGACGTGCGCACTGAACCTCCACAAGTTTACTTACATTAACAGTGATATAATCCAACAAAATAGTACTGCATAATATATTCAACAATAAAAGTGGCCAGCCCCACTGGGCACGTACTAATTATCCTAGTTCACTGCTCTCCCTACCAGTTATGAGGCATAAATACAACATCCAATATCGGATACAATGACGCCACAACCACCTCATGGCGAGAAACGCCGCATATCTGTATTGACAGCGGGAACAGAAAACACATCACCAGATGCGCTCCTGAAGCCTCGACAAAACAAAACCCCCAAACTGCATTCAATGCAACTAGACAAATTATATAAGCAATATATCAAGGAAGACAAAGGCGCGAGCGTAAGCGGGGTTAAACCTAACCTAAATGTGCCGCGTGCCAAGAAGCCATCACCAGAAGCCTCAACATCGGAACAAACCGAAGACCACATATGCACGGATACACCTGCAGAACTCTTATGGGAATATCCCAAAAGAACTAATAAAGTTATCAACAAGACCAATATAGTGGACACTCCTAGGACTGAAGAAAACAGATTCCAGCCTCTCTCGGAAGAAACTGATATGGAAACTGAGGACACACCCCTAGCAAATACCAAGACTGACAACGCCACTAGGAAAGCAAATAGACAACCCCCGATATACACGGTGAATACTAATATTAACACGCTTATCAACAATATCACTGCCTTAAAAATACCCAAATCAGCATTTCTAATCAAAGAAATTGACAAAGATAACCACACTATATACACCAACTGCTTTGAACAGTACAACCTAATCACCGAAATGCTTCTGAAAACGGAAGTACGTTTTTTCACATATACGCCTAAGAACCTGAAGACCAAATCTATACTACTGAAAGGCATTAGAGGAGACTTCTCCCCCGACTACGTAAAGCAGGAAATCTCAAACCTAAACATCCCTAACCTGGAAATCCACAATGTAACCAAATTTATCTTTAACAAAGCTCTTCCAGACAAATATCACCACCTTATACAGGTCTCTAACACCAGCAAGACCTCGGAGCTCTTTAAAATTAAAAGCATAGCATACCAGAAAGTTCACTGGGAACACCTGAGAAAGCCCAGTCTCTTCCAGTGTAAAAAGTGCCAAAGACTGGGACACGCTAGTAAAAACTGTCACCTACAATACAGGTGCGTAAAATGTGGAGAATCGCATGAGCCTGGTACCTGCTCCATACAAAAAGAAGAGGGCAGACATCTCCTCAAATGTGCCAACTGTGGTCAAACAGGACATCCAGCATCTTATAAAGGATGCCCTTACATTAAATTCGCTTTAGAAAAAAAAAGAGCAGCCACTGAAGCGAAATCACAATCAGTCATGCGAAGACTCACCAGCATTGCCGCTGCAACTAAGAGCAACATATCGTACGCACAAGCTCTCACCGGAATAGGTTCACAAAACCATGACAGTCAAATTAACAAGCAGGCAACTCAACCAACCATACATAAGGGATCAACCTTAATGCCGCCCCTCATCAGCTACCAGCCCAAGGAGCAACACCACTGTACTGGACCCCCTGATTGGAATTCAACATCTGCCGAAGCCCGACACCACCAAGAATGGACACAACCGGATATGGTACCACCCCCATGGGCAGCGACCATGAAAAAAGAGATAGCAGAGCTAGTCAGCAAACAGTTCCAAACACTAGCCACGCAAGTAGCAGAAAATGCACAAAGAATAGAATTTATCTTTAATACATTGTTTACAGAATAAAAATGTCCATAAACCTGTACAGTACTAAGCAGTTCAAAATAGCCGCAATCAACGTAAACTCGCTGATTGCCAATTACCGCAGAATAGAACTATTACAATTTCTCGATACACATAAGCACGATATAGTCTTTTTATCAGAGACAAAGTTAAACCAAAATCATGTTATCTACTTTAAAGATTATGAAATCATAAGGAAAGATAGAACTAATGCAGTTCAAGGCGGAGGCACCGCCATTCTTATCAAAAGAAGCATATTATTCGAAACAATTAACTTTCCATCATCTCACACAAACGAAATACTAGAATATGCAATAATCAGAATCAAACTGAATAGTAATAAATCCTTAATACTGGTTAGTGCCTACGCCACTAACGACAACAGAAAACTCTTTATCGATGAACTAAATGTCATTTTCAGAAACCTTAAACTACACGAAAATAATAACTATTACGTATTAGCGGGCGATCTCAACGCCAGAAACTAAGCTTGGGGAGACCGATCCGATAACCAAAGAGGCAAATATTTGAAGCAATGGCAAGCCGATTTTAGCATAATTTATAAGATGAGACTGATCACTCCGTCCAGACCTACCTTTAAGCCAGCGCAAACCTTTCTAGATTTAAGTTTAGTAGACTCCAGGCTGAACTGGCTAAATGGAATAAATGGCAAGGCGGACACGTTAGCATATGACAGCGACCATGATGCATTATCTTTAACTTTTGAATTTTCAAATGACTCTTTTCCCTTAACCAGAATGTACTCACACAATTACAAATACAATTATAAAGCCACTAAATGGGACAGATTCACGCGGAAACTAGCAGAGGTGTATATAAACGAAATACCAGACTCAATCAATTTATCATTAACAGAAATTGACTCACATGTACAGAAAATCTCTAATGCAATCTCTCAAAGCATCAACAAATCAGTCCCTAAATACAAACACACTAATAGTGTAGATAAATACATGAACCATAACCTCACAAAAATACAAAAAAAACAAAAAATACATAGTTTCCCTCCTACACAAATTGCATATTACCGATCCGCATTCAATCCGACCTCTAACTCTAGCAGCTAAAGATGCCCTCAAAGCCATTAACAGATCACTTCAATCAGAACTAAAAAAAGTAATAGAAAAGTTTTGGACTAACACCATCAAAAACATAGACTATAAAAAAGCCGACAGTTTTTTCCCCAAAATCAATGCAATTTTTAGACCTAAAAAACTTAACGATATTGCCAGCTTACATATAAAAACCGATAACAACCTCGTACTTGATAGAAGCAACTGCAATCTTACAAATGCACTAATAAAAGAAAACAAATACATATTCTCAAACCAAGATGACAAATTGAACGTATTAGGGGCTTACTACGAATCGATTAGCTCACCACATTACCTTAACCAAGGTTAAGCAATAAAACTTTCGTGACCTGGGACGGTAGAAACCTATCGTCCATAGAATTTAAGCTTGAAGAGGGTCTCCTACAGGGGACAGTTAACTCCCCGATCCTCTTCAATATATTCTTATGTGATCTCCCTAGGTTATTTAACTTTAATAAGCCAGGGCACCCAGCAATAATATCGTTTGCGGACGACATGATAGTATATATAGCAGGTAACAGAGCGAAGACCATCAGAGATGACCTCGAGTCCATCATAGACAAGGTCAACAAATATCTAACAATGTGGAATCTCAGGCTGAATCCGGGTAAATGTGAAACTATATTGTTCAGGAAACCTCTGGTTCATCTAACCGCTAAAGCTAAAGCAGACAGCAAAAATTTCCAAATCTCTACCATAAAACCCGGTTCTAACGATAGGGCCATAATCCCACATAAAAAAATAGTGAAATATCTGGGCGTCCATATTGATTATCTCCTGAGAGGAAGCAAACATGTAGACATACAACTTGAGAAAGCCAATGCAGCATTCATGAGCAATAGCAGATTATTTCGAAACAAATACCTATCGCAGAAAGCAAAAACAATACTATACATGCTCCTAATAAGACCAATAATCACATACGCCGCACCCATATGGTGGAACCTCAATCACACTAGCAGTGAGCAAATTAGATGCTTCGAGCGAAAATGCCTACGTGCCTGTCTAGGCTTATATAGATCACGATCATCAGACTGGCAGCATTTCGTGAGCAACAAAACCCTTTACGATAAGGCAGAGATTCCTCGTGTTGACCTTTTCATCATAAAACTGACTAGAGACTACCTTAGTGCACTCCCAAACATAGACAATGATCTGGTCAAAGCTCTGGCTATATTAAACGACGTTGCGGCCACTAGGCAAATAGCGTCGGGATATGTCACTCCGCAGGCGTTCACATTCTGTGATAAGATGGGCCTTATCCAAAATGAATACAACACACCGTTAATTTACCACTGGCGGCGCAATAAAGCTAATAAGCGCATTGCGTTTAACCAAAATACTAACTTATACGATGAAACTTTATTTAAATATTCTATTAAGACCCCAGAGCGAGATTTCTATGATTTCCATAGGCTTAAGTACAATAAATACTGGTGGTTGAATGCAAACAGTGCACACATGCCCGAACACTATAGACGTTGGTGTGAATATACTAATAAATAAACACCTATCTCCAACTGTGTGAAAATGTAGAGTAATCCTCGAACAAACGCTTTGTAAATAGCCTATAGTTTTAAGTTAGTCCTAAGGTTTAGATATAAGATTTCAACACACGAAAGCGACTCTGGGGTTTTTTAATTTGGACATTTTTCCCCCTTTATCATTATTAGTAATAACTCCAAACCGGGTGGACTATCATAGTCCAACAAATCACGAAACTATATTTTAAGCTATAAACACCAAAGTTCCGAATGACTGTAAGATTCAGAAGCACTGAACAAACAGATAAAAAAAAAACAATATTTATTAGTATTTTTCTAATGTTTTTAATACCTGAAATTTTTGTATAACTCGTTTGTTGTTCCTTAATAAACATCTGTTCAAAAAAAAAAAAAAAAAAAAAACAACGGTAGCGCGTCAGATTGTCACGTGGGTGGCCGGGGTTCAAGTCCCCCCGTAACTCATATATTTTTTTTTTATTAACAATTTTTCCCGTGGATATATATATACCACAAAATATATTTCCACGGGAAAATTTGTTAAAAAAAAAACCCAAGCTGCCCTCGTGACAATCTGACGCGCTACCGTTGTGTCCACGGAACCTTCTTGGGTGTAGGTTATTAAAAACTTTAAATTACAATGGGCGGTATTTTCAGTCGTTGCTTATTCTTAAGAACGTCTTAAGCATGCGGCATCCTCTATTACTCTAGTAGACTGGTAAAGGATGCCGAATGCTTAAGACGATCTTAAAAATAAGCAACGACTGAGAATACCGCCCAAATATCTCGAAAACGAAGGCCTATCGACAAAAAGCCGAAATGGTATTATCATACTACATGAGTGGGTGGATGTACCAATAAATGAACACGTACGAGTGAATGGACATATTTTATTAAAGTGAGTAAAATAAGTTATTAAAGTAACCAACTTATTAATTAGAGACTTCTTTTCATTTCTTGCTTCATATCCAAACAATTTTTGCAGCACGTGGAATCAATCGTGCTGCAAACATAAAATTTTATAATGGTGTTCATTCAGTAGCCTTAAGTGTTCATTTACTGGTGCGTTTACCCTACGTCCCCCATATATATACTGTTGTTCCAAAAGCGATTTCCACATCCGTGGCGTCCCCTTGTTAGCTTCCCGGCTTAAAAATCAACAATTCAAAAAGCCCGCGGCAGAATGTGTCTGTATCTATGCCAAAAGCGGGCTCCTTAAAAAACAAAAGAGCAGCGGAGGAGCTCGCCTCATCGTGGCACGCGGCGAGAAGGCCTATTCTTGAGCAGCAATTGATCGTGACTGCTTCACCGAAAATGGCTGAAAATGTAAGTAAAAAAAATACTATTCATACATTCATATCTATCGTTATTTTCATATGCTCTAGCCCGGTTTTATCTGTATTCGCTAGTTTTATTCGTGAGATATTCGTGAGATGTATTTATTTTTATTCGTTATATATATTATCCGATAATTAATTGTTTATTAATATTTGTAAGCAAAAATGGAGGACGCCGCCTTATTGGCAGGTAAATAATAAAAATTTATATACCTACATTTATTCAAATTTATTATTTTTCGAGTCATTTAAGGATAAAATTAATTTTAGATATTGACGCCGAATTGGCTAAGTTGAATATGGCGGAGCTGCCACATGCTTCGGCTCCGCACGTGGCCGAAGCCGAAGCCGAAGCTCCGACACCAGCACCACCACCACCAGCAGTGAGCCAGGCCCCGGCTGATGGTAAATATACATAATAACATAAAATAGATAAAATACATAAAATATATACACATTTTAAAAACTTATACGCTTTTAGAATGTTCGAAAATAAGTGGGTCATTCCACGCCAATTCAATCACTTTTTTCCCTCGATGTCTCGGATTTTGTTCAAACTTGAATATGTTGTAGTCCGCGTGAAATAAGGGGGGGGGATTCACCATTTTGTCGATTTCAAGTTTGTTTAAAAAACACAGGGCCTTGAATTTTGCGATTTTTGCCTATTTTCGTGAAAATGGGTTGTACTTATGAATTTTTATCTCGGAAACTATTTGTCGGATTTAATTGATTCATACGGCATTTTAATGTAGAAAGATCGACCTTCCTGAATATTGTTTTCCAGATCCAAAAATTAATTTTGCGACATTGAAAATTATAAATAAAGTTTTATTTTGCAAAATGAGGCTCAAGGTCACGATTTTAAAATCCGAAAAAAATACCACCATATTCGCTGACGAATTGTATATGAAATCAGCCTATCTCTTATTGGTAATTTGCATATTCAACGTCGCAGAAAGCTGGTAAAGACAGCGGCGCGCGCCGTTTCCGGTATAAGCGAGCCGCGCGCTCCGCTATTACCTCGCCCGACCGTACCACTCGCAAAATTCAAGGCCCTGTATTTTTTAAACAAACTCGAAACCCCCCCCCCCCCCACACACTAATTTTACGAGGACTACAACATATTCAAGTTTGAACAAAATCCGAGACATCGAGGGAAAAAAGTGATCGAGTTGGCGTGGAATGACCCAAGTCTAAATTTAAATAAATACTAATAAATTTATTGTTGTTTATACTACTAATTACAGGACCCCACGTGGCTCGCCACAGGAAAGGCGGTTGGAGGGTGAGGGCCCAAGATGAAAATAGAATGGCCCTGGAGATGATGAGGGCCCAGGCCGTCGCCCTCCGGGAGATTATAACGCAACGATACCGCGGCCGTGGCTGGGAGCGGGGCCGGGGCCGCGGCGGGGAGCGGGGCCGGAGCCGTGGCGAGGAGCGGGGCTGGGGCCGTGGCGGCCGCCAATAAATATCCTACTACTAATTAATATATCCTACTACTAATCCTACTACTAATTAATATTATAATAAAAAATAAATTTTTATTATTTTCAAAATGTGGTTATTTCATTTGCTCATACAGCGTTTCTCTTTCAGCTGTTGAAATAATTATCTTCGTCTGCATTGTTCACTGCAAAATAGGACACATTTACTAATTATTTATAATAAATTATCACACGTGCTCATATGTCAAGATCATTGAATGAATAATTGCGTATGCAATGCAAAAACCTACCTGAAAATTTGTGCGTACATAGTCTGACGTAGATCACACTGCATCATCTTCTGCTTGGATTATCTGTAAATATATAAAGCCACATTTTAGTTATACAGTAAATCCTCGTTAGGAGCCCGTCGAACGGGGCTGGCGGTGGGTGCCTAAAGGCGGGATCTCCTACCTGCGTCTGGTCGCTGCTGGTCGCAGCGACCCCACTAGTGCAAGGGAGAAGTATGACATCTCTTTCTCCCTTGCACTAGTGGGGTCGCTGCGACCGGCAGCGACCAGTCGCAGGTAGGAGATCCCGCCTTAACGCGACTGGACACTATTCCGCGCGGCCACTGGCACGAGTGAGAAAGCCCAATGAGCGAGCGAGAGGAAACGAAAGCCGACTCGTTCGTTTCCTCTCGCTCGCTCATTGGGGTTTCTCACTCTCGTCCGAAGGATTCCAAGAAATGGTGGGGATAGCCGCCGGGCTCCTAACGCGTGGTAGAAACGGGCTCCTAACCAGGATTTACTGTATATACAACTTATCGTAGAACTTATATATATATATATATATATATATATATAGAAATAGAGTGGCCTTTTGCTACAGTAAGTGTAGAGACTACATAATACATAATGTGTCCGAAGGAGGTGAGAGCGTATGGCAGAAAGTCTTGTTGCAGGAAATTTAAATTAAATGCTAATGGTAATAATTCAGCGAAAATGAACGAAGCGATCCAATAACGCACAATTTATTGGTGTTGGAATAATATTAATTTAGTATGTTTATTGGTGAATTGAAATATAAAACATTAATGAATTAATGAATAGCGTGCCAATGTTTATTGGTGAATTGAAATATAAAACATTAATGAATTAATGAATAGCGTGGCAACTACTGTGGATTTTATATTGGTGAATTGAAATATAAAACATTAATGAACACTAATGTGACTTGCTCTACATTGCAAGCAGTCCACCATAATCTATTTTCTTAATAATTCTTAATGCTACGTCGTTTGACAAATTTTGTAGATTTACCTTATTTGACAAATTTCCAGAAACTTCTGCGAAACAAGATGCTCTAATCTATCTAATCGTCTCCGGACAACCTCCAAGCCTGTGCGTCCCCTTCATTTTTATCCAAGTCCTGTGCGTCCCCTTCATTTTTATCCAAGTCCTGTGCGTCCCCTTTATTTCTATAATATATATAAGCTTTACATAAAAACTCTAAATTGCTGGTATACAAATAAATATCTGGCAATTTAAATGCAAGATGCAATGCAATTTTTTGTTACTACAATATTTATTTTGTACATGCATGGTACAAATTTCCAGAAATTTGTGCGAAAGAAGATGCTTCTCTGTCGAACCTTCTCCGGACAACTTCCAAGTCTGCGACTCTACATAAAAAATCTATTAAAAAAATTTGGCGACCCACCTTGTTAATTGAGACAATAATTCAGTCTCCCATGTAGTGTAAAAACTCGTGACATTTCAAATTTGGACAACTTACCTTATTTGACACTTGGCAGGTTATGATGGATTGACACTTGGTAGGTTATATAAAGCGATGACACTTGGTAGGTTATATATATAATTCAATAGTACGGAATGATCCCGAGAGTCGACGAACGAAACATACACTAGTTTCTTTTGGCTGAAGGTGTGCGTGTAACGCGTATATACGTATTATGTTTGACGAAATTTGGTTGGAGAATCAGAAGAAGAAGAAGAATCAGAAGAAAAATCTTACCGTTTCCGACTGATTCATGAGACGATATTATGATATCTCTGTCATGCGTGGACAGATTTTATTGAAATTTGATCTTATTCGAAAGCTTATATGCGGTTTACATAAGAAAAATGCCTTTAAATTTAGAAAATATTGCAGGCGTCATGAGATATTAATGAAATAAGTTTCAGGTTAGGTTGGAATAGCCCGGCGACGAGTAAATGATAGCGGTAGCGACAGTCGACATATACAGGGTATCTTTCCTGTACTTGGCGTCCAGACGCTACCGCGTCTCTAGAAAACATATTTGATGCTTATTGCAACTGCACCAACTGCAATTGTTTAATTATTTAAAATACATATATTTCTCTGCTTTCTAAAATACATATATTTCTCTGCTACGAGCTTTTACTTTTCACAGTTTCCTTGTAAACATGCATGTACGGTATAACTTTCATTTCACTTTCCGTTCAATTATTTAAAGTAATGGTGATAGTTATCTTTTCATTGCTTCGCTTTAATGCACCCTGTGTTTGGCGTTACACGAATGCTGTTTGTAATGATGCCATTTTTCATGACTAAAATAATTTATTAATCACCTTTTATAGATTCATTTACTGAAAAGGATCAAATAAATTAATAGAGGATTATGTGACAGAAAAATATAGTTGGTACGGAAAATAGCAAAAACAATCATTCAGTACATTCAGACATGTACTAAAATTAGCAATGAGTAAGTAAATTTATTATTTATCATATTTCAGCACTTAAAATTGTAAAATTGTAAAATAAATGCATGTATTATTCCAGGTTCATTACATGCTGCATGCAGTAAGTACATTTTAAGTAAAGAGGGCAGAAGAGCCTGAAACTGCACATACGCGGGTTTGAGAAGATCCACCAGAGTTTTTCAACAGTGTTTTTCAAAATAATTATAACACAATGAATTGTACGTTGTAGGAATGTACTAAATTCTGGCCCAGACCCATGTTCTGTAACCAACGGAAATCTATATGAAACAAACAAAAATATTTCCTTTTAAGGAGTTCGACATAACCTACAAATAGTATGTACATGGGTTCTACCATTTCTTTTGTATCAATGACACACTGTGTCCTCTCTTGCGTCAGTCTTAATCTTGGTGGTCGAACTATACCGGACTTACCCTACAAATATATCTATTTTGTGCTGTACCATTTCATATTTTATGTTCAGATTAGTTTTATTTACATATATTTTTTATAAGATAGGACTGATACCGTATCGATACATATCGATACTATTATTTTTTTATTGTTATTATTGTTGGTGTTGCTGTTGTCTACCTGTACAAAAAAATATATGAATATTGCCAATATTTATTGTAATTTAATCAGTTCCGTGACCATTGCCAGAGAATGTCCTGAGCGCTCCGTGAGCATTGCCAGAGAATGGCCGGAACGTTCCGTGGAATGTTCCAAAAGGACGGACATAGGATTCTTCATGGTACGTTCCATCAATGTAGCAGGAAGGTTCCGGTGCTGCACCGGAACCGTCCTGCTACATTGATGGAACCTTCCTGCCATGGGAGTGTGCTGTATGGGTAGGAACACAAATTCAGTCTTGTTGCATATATAAAATATTTATAAAACATATACTAACGTATATATAATAAATTATTGAATACCTTAATATATAAAGCAGTTTACTAAAACCGGGTTAAGTGTAGTAGTACAGAATAAAAATATAGTGTGTGGATAAAATCAATTCATTTTTTTGAATATGGGGCCAGTCTACACATTCAAACAAGAATAATATACTTATTGAAAATTTTAAAACCAACATTTATTTTAATACAATGCGAATTATGTAAGGTGCACATTTCAAACAAATGTTCACATAGCGTAAAATCAGTGAATATAATTTTTTTTCATATGCTTAAAGCAAACTTATAACATTACTGCATGGGTTTTTGGAACAAAAAGTATAAGGAATTTAAGAAATACAATTAATAGATATAAGTATTATGTCGAACGATATGTTCATTTAGTTTTATTTGCGGTGATACAAACAGCATTTCCAATTCCATGTTAAATTCAAAACACAATTATGTAGTACTGTAGAACAAACTATTATTCAAAATAAAAGTTTCCATTATCAGTAAACAAAAGAAATATCGTTTAATTTCTTTTTCTTCAAAACCCGACAACACAAATACAATTTCTGTATGACTACTTATACAATACACACTTTTAAACGTAATACTGAACAAAACGTTTCAACAATTTCGAACTTGTAGCAGTTCCATGTTTTGTTCAATCACGCACCATTCGTACAAAAGTCAATGTTTTGTATTTTCCTTGTGTACTTCCCGAGACAATCTTATATAGAAGTCAAGAATTTTTGGTTTTTTGTTCTACATCAGAAATTGAAGGAGAAATCTTTCCGGCCGCGGAACACTGTTTTACAGAAGTGGGGCCCCATTTTGTTTTAACAAAATTTAAAAAAAATTGAGGTCATACTTCAAGATATGTACAATAAAGGCGTTCAGTCAAATTTTGTATTCTTTTCACTATACTCGCATAAAAAATTCTCAAAATCAGGCTGCCTTTCTGGCCTTTACAGTGGCATTATACCCTTAAAGAAAATAAAATAGCTTCTTTCATAACATTAAAATAAATACATCTAAAACTTGACAAAAACTATGACTCTCCTCGCCTTTTTGAACATTGCTCCTTAACTTAAACGTATGATATTTTTGATATGTTAGAACTAATTATCACATTATTGATACTATAGGTTTGCAAGCGCCCATTAAAGTTCTTAAATCTTCATCGTTTAGATAATTAAATATTTTTTCAGTACAGACATGTGGTAACCCAAGAAAATGAAAGAAAGAATAGAAAAGTTTGTTACCTTGTTGCAACAACTCTTTCCTTCTTTCCCCGTTTCGAAAGTGAGTATTTATCGTACCAGCATATATTGGAAATATTATTTTATAATCACCTGAACTTAAGACCTGCACTACAATTCCATTTCTTGCATATATTGCTAATTGACTTATACTTTTTGTCCAAATATTATAAAATGTGTTATTAGCATCAACCTGTTCACTCTTCACTAATCATCATCAGAATCATCAGTTTTCAGTCATAATAGTAATATCGGCACCGTGATTTAGGAGAGCTATAACTATTTATTTACACATGACCTTAGAAGCAATATGCAGTATGCAGTCCTGTAGCACCATATTCATTTTTATAATCAATTCTAGCACCGCATTTTAGTAATACTTCTACAACTTTTTTATGACCCTATTCAGTTGCAATATGAAGCGCAGTTTTTCACTTTTTGCTTAGTATTTATATTTGCACCTTTGTTCAAAAGTATTTTGCTAATTACTTCATTTCCTTTTTGGGCAGAAAAATACAGCGACGTTATATTCTAAAACAGCCTCAATGATTATCACATTTTCGTTAGAAATAGCAGTTTAGTTTGAGTATTTACCTTATTTGACAAATTTCCAGAATCTTGCGCGTATGAAGATGCTTCTCTGTCGAACCCTCTCCGGACAACTTCCAAGTCTGTGCGTCTCCTTCGTTTCTATCAATTTTAGCGATTTACCTTGTTAATTGAGACAATAATTCAATGTCCTATATGGTGGAAAAACTCGTGACATTTAAAAAATTTTGATAACTGACACAGGCAGGTTATGATTGAGTGACAGCTAGGTGACATTTACTAGCGAGCCGAAAGCAGCGGCTTTTTGCCTTTTTCGTCAACTGCGCAACCGCATTTTCAGCAAAACCATTCCGGATAACTTCAGGAAGCTATCTAGGCGACATCTACCTACGTCAATTGTAAAAGTAAAACGTGACGTCACGAAACGTCTTAATCAAAAAAGTATCATTTTGATAACTATTAATTCAGAATAAATCTTATATCTTTTAGACAAATAGCTTGATACATTAAGTAAAACGACATATGGGTTCGAAAAAAATAAATGATTCGCTTAATCATGTAAAAACACCGGGACTATGTCATAAAATAAGATAATAAGGCTAAAATAGCTCCGACGACCTTTCAATTTCGCTATCTTTCGTGTATAGAGACATGGTCGCTCAGTGTGCCTATGGGTAGAGGGGGAAGGGGAATTAGCTTCCAGACGCGACCGCGTCTGTTGATATCGGAAACGCCCGCGCAGATCATTTACCTTCCAATCACCGCATGGGTCATTACGGATCTAACGATACACGTTGTGGATCAAGACGGACGGTTGCTCGATTTTCGAGGTGAAGAGATTACTATCAGGTTGCACGTGCGACGGCGGCGATAATACGCGTGGTGTGACCGAATGAGATGCTTGTGCTAAACGACTCCAGAAACCCATTTCTTCCAAGTGAAATTGTTTACAACAACAACAACAACAACAACAACAATAGCTCTGATTACGCTAAAAAGAAGAGACTCAGTGCTGTGAACATTGCATTTTTGAAATGATTGGGATTTATTGTACGCATATAAGTTGAAAAAATGGCAGACATTCTAAGCATTGGAGGGAAGCCGACGTTTGATGATCGCATCGTCAAGCTCGAGACTCACACGTACAACCCATACGTCAACACGACGTTTGGACATAGTGATGAGATAAGAATACCTATACAGCAGCAGGATTTATACACATTGCCGTGTGAAAGTTTCCTCTACGTGGAGGGGAAATTGGTGATAAATAAGCCAAACGATGCATTAACAGTGATGTTGGGAAATAATTGTATGGCGTTCGTATTTGATGAGATCCGATACGAGCTGAATGGCGTGGAGATTTACCGTAACAGAAACGTTGGAATAACTAGCACGCTTAAAAACTATGTATCGTTGACATCTGACGGTAGACAAAAATATGGAGAATGCTGGATGGGGCTTGAAACGACACGATGAGCTAATAGTGAAAAATCATTTCAATTTTTGCATCACGCTCAAATATTTGCTGGGATTTTGCGAGGACTACAAACGCATGGTTATTAATGCACGTCACGAATTGATTTTAATACGATCGCGCAACGATAACAATTCTCTAATAGGATCATCGGCGTTGGAACCAGAAATTGAATTACTTAAAGTGCAATGGCGGATGCCTCATGTGACGCTGAACGATGTTAATAAGCTATCGTTACTACATGCTTTGGAAAGTGGACAAAACCTGAGCATTAGTTTTCGCTCGTGGGATCTGTACGAGTATCCTCTCATACAGAGCACAACCAAGCATTCGTGGGCCGTGAAGGCAGCTGCACAGCTGGAGAAGCCGCGATATGTTATCTTTGCTCTACAGACTGCTCGAAACAATGTGATGACCGAAGATGCTACTCGGTTCGACCACTGTAAATTGACCAATGTAAAACTTTTTCTCAACTCGGAATTTTACCCATATGATGATCTGAACTTGGACTTTGACAAGAATAAGCACGCCATCTTGTTTAACATGTATACACATTTCCGTAAATCGTATTATGGGCATAGTTGCAACGAGGCATTATTCACCGTGGCCCAATTTTTACAATTTGGTCCTCTCGTGGTGATTGATTGTTCGCGACAAAATGAGTCGATCAAGAATAGCACCGTGGACGTGCGCATAGAATTCGATTGTAAAGAGAATGTGCCTGCAAATACTACAGCCTACTGTCAGATTCTGCACGATCGGGTGGTTGAATACAATCCGCTGACAAACGTGGTGCGCAAAATCAATTAAATTGTCATGCTACTTACACGCCCTCTCCTGTGTCAAATTCATACAAAAATTTCATCATGAAAATCGAGATGCTTTACAAGAAAGACTGCATTCTCCCGTCTGTCTTGGAAGCGAGTGGACCTCTAAATCGTATCGATAATGGCTGTACCAACATTTTTTGATCTGCAAGGATTCATCGTTGATTGAAATGGAACAATTCTCTCGCACTATATTTTTGGGAGTTCGATGCCTCAATATCTTCTTACAAAATCCGACAAATCAAGCATCCGATGGTTGGTTGCAAAACATCATGGACTACGGTGTGATGATAGAGACGTTCGCACAGTATGGCTAAACAGCTAATTACGAAAGCTATAGCTGATGCTGTCGACGAAGAAGATGATGCATCCCATATCGTATACGTTAAAGGGTTGCAGAAATGCGACTGGCTTGCGGATTACCACTCGATCCCTACCATCCTGCTCTTCTCGCTGATCTTCAGCTCAGTGCTACTCAGTCTACCGGTCGCTCTGTGTCCATCAGATTTGACTTTAAAAACGGAGACTACCCGCGAATCGTAGAGTACTTTAATACGATCGACTGGGACGGCTGCCTGAATAGCTTATCAACGGAGGAGTCCGTCACCTTCCTCTACAATCATATTTTCCATGCGATACAATCCTTCGTTCCAGTAACGAGAGCTTACTTTGCTAACTACCCGAGCTGGTTCTCTAAGGAACTAATTTCGCGTATCAAGGCTAAAAAGGCAGCTCACCTTACCTATAAGAAAAGTAACGACTGGCAAGATTACCTAACTTTTTGCCGTCTAAGGTCCGAATGCAAGTCTCTTTCCAGGTCGTGTTATCGGGGATACGTTGCATCCACGGAGGCCTCTATCCCGCTAAATATTAAAACTTTTTGGAAATTTATTAATTCTAAGCGCTCCGCCCATGGTCTTCCTGGATCTATGTACCTTGGTGACACGACCTCTTCTGATAACTCAGAAATTGCCGATATGTTCGCGAGTTTCTTCGAGTCGGTTTATTTGGCAGCACATCCAAATTACGTCGCTTCCGCCGGTACAGACTCGCCGCTTGATCTGTCTGATCTGAGTGTCAGCATAGGCGAAGTACTCGATGAAATTGACAACCTCAGCATTTATAAAGGTCCTGGCGTGGATGGAATCCCTCCAATCTTTATAAAGAACTGTAAATTTATACTGTCTCGTCCGCTTTGGTTAATTTTCAACCGATCTCTAATCGATGGGCACTTCCCGTCAGCGTGGAAAGTCAGCAATATCACCCCAGTCCACAAGGCCGGCGCGAAGTCTGACATTTCAAATTACGGACCTATTTCGATGCTTAATATTATGAGTAAGCTGCTAGAAGCTATCGTCACTAGGAAAATTAGTAGCCTGGTCAGGAACGCTTTATCCGATGAGCAGCACGGGTTTTTATCGGGTAGATCCACCGTCACCAACTTGGCCGTCTTCTGTAACTTCGTGGCCAGGAGACTGGACAAAAAGTTGCAGGTGGACGTCATCTATACGGATTTCAAGAAGGCCTTTGATAGGGTTGACCATTTCCTACTCATCGACAAACTCTCCGCCATCGGGTTTAAAGGTCAACTGTTAAGGTGGCTCTTTTCGTACTTGACTGGGCGTGTCCAACGGGTTAGAGTCGGGGAGGTCCTTTCTCGGAAGATCTTTGCCACATCCGGAGTCCCCCAGGGATCCCATCTCGGCCCTTTACTGTTCTTGCTGTTCGTCGATGACATTCGTCAGATCATTTTAGGTAGCGAGTACTTGCTGTTCGCGGACGACCTAAAAATTTATAAATGCATCTCGTGCCCTTCTGATTCCCTAAGTCTTCAATCGGACCTAGATAGGCTTTCCGAATGGTGTCTGTCGAACCACATGGAGCTGAATATTAGCAAGTGCCACATCTTAAGGATATCTCGTTGCAACAACCCATCGCGTTATCCCTACCATATAGCGGGAATCCAGCTCTCAAGTGTAGACGGTGCTCGTGACCTCGGAGTCTATATCGACTCTTCCTTCTCATTTACCCGGCACATTCAACACGTCGTTGCGGTCTCAAATAAAGCCCTTGGGTTTGTATCCAGGAATAGCGCTGACTTCGCGGATCCTTCCACGCTGCGCTACCTGTATATAACCCTAGTGCTGCCTCACCTAGAATATGCAAGCGTTATCTGGGCACCGCGTTGGGAGAAATACAGGACTCAACTCGAGAGGGTCCAGCACAGATTCTTGCGCCTTTTAGCCTACAAAACTGGCCAGCCTCTTGCTCGTTTTGACCACAACTACGGCCCTGTCATGAGCAGAGCTAATATCCGGAGCTTGGAGCATAGGAGGAGAGTTACGGACCTGGCCTTTCTGTACAGAATACTGAATGGGATGGTTGATAACCCTCGTGTTTTGGCGTTAGTCAATTTTAATGTACCTGTACGCGCTTCTAGGCATACACTCCTCTTTAAATCTCAGGACTACTCCTCCTGGGTTGGGCATGTTGATCCCCTGCATAGATTAAGTGGTCTCGCAAACAGATATCACAGGGATATTGACTTCTTTGCTGACACCTTCTCGAGTTTTAAGTCTAACGTTCGTATAGCCTTGTTTTCGGATGGCTTTATATAGCTTTATATTGATTCATTCTAGACCTACACGGTGTCTCCTTTGTTCACTTTTACGCCGTCTTTATTGTTATTGTTCGAGTTAACATGACGTCGGTTGGCTGTTCTAATTATTGTATTGATATACTTTGTCTTAATGGGCTTGTCCCGTGAATAAATATTATTATTATTATTATTATTTCCTCGATGAAAATACGAGAGCGAACGTGATCATTGAGACGCTGGACATTGACTACGACGATATCAAATTTCTAAATAAGCTAAATGTAGTTAATACTCTGCGATGTTGTAGACACACAAAGCATTGTGCTTTGCAAAATGTATTTAAAATATTCAACTGGTGGTCTAAACACCAGATGGAAATTCATAAATAAATATAATCATTTTCTTTTTAATGCATAAATGTTTTTTTTCTTCACCCTTCCCAAACCCAACCTCCTTAATATGATGTACGCTAGATTAAGACGATGGTTGTAATTATTTAGACGTGGTACGATCATTGAGCTATAAGAATACCTGGAGAGAGAACAGCAATGGGAAGAAGTAGAGGCGACAGCGGTCAGAGAAAAATAGAAGATTACGGGTGAACCTATCCTTCTTCTTCCTATTATCCCTCTCACTCTATACTATCATGTATATAGTAAATGTGCTATGTTCATTGAGCTCAATTTCTCTTTTTCTCTGACCGGCCGCCATTGCTCTGTTCCGTCTCCAGGTATACTTATAGCTCAATGGGTACGATACATGTTCGATACACGTTCAGAGTGGTATCATACACGTTCAATACATGTTCAGAGCGGTACCATACACGTTCGATACACGTTCAGAGTGGTACCATTCATGTTCAGAGTGGTTCGATAGATGTTCAAAGTGGTGTGATAGATGCTTAGAGCATGGTATCACTCTGAATGTGTATCGAACGTGTATGGTACCACTCTGAACATGTATTGACCGTGTATCGAACATCTATCCTTAGAGCATATATACATGGAGGTATCATTGCCTTAGAGTGACTGCCTCGAAACTGTCGGCAACATCACGCGAGAGAGAAAGACATGTGCCACTGGTGCGAGCGAGAGAAGTATATGTCCCATTCGACCGATATGCGCATGCGCCGATATCGTGCGAGAGAGAAACACATCTTACGAGCGAGAGAAGTATATGTCCTAATCGACCGTCATCAATATCTGGTCGATATCGCCGGCGACGAACCGCGGTTACTATGAATATCGTTGTTTACGCTCGTAAGTACGTACCTTTTGAAAAACGGTTATATGTATCGAGTTGAAATTAAAACATGCCAAACCGATATTGCTTGTTGTGCGGTAACCGAGATAAATCGGCTTCTTATTACTCGTAAGTAAATACATATAATATTTAATAAATTAAATTAATTAAAGTGTGTCGTGCACACAAGTATGTGATAAATACAAGTTCATTTTTGGTACGATATTTGTTCATATTGCAAATATAATATTAATTTCATTCCTTGCAAATAGATTTCCGAAAAAACAAGGAATCTCGCCAGAAGTGGCTAGATTTTTGCGGCATTGATGAACAAGTTTTGAACAATGTTACTAAACTGTGTTGGAATAATTTTCAAAAAGATGATATCATTTGGCTTTTTTTTATGTCGAAATGACCAACCATATTATGGAGCAGGACGTAATAAATAATCATAAAACGCAGTTAATAAAAAAAATTATTAAAATTTATCTTAAATTACGTTTATTTTATAAAGGCAAATGTGCGACAACAGAAAAAGAAAATAATTACATTCGACATAAGTATTCAAAATTGATCCACTTCAAACACCAGTAGAACCACTAGTAAGCCTTAACAGAAATGGACAAAATTTACAAGAAAGTGACGAAGGAAATAAATATATATAAAGAGAGGTCTCTCACCGATGATAGTAGAACTATAGTATCGGTCCGGCGTCGCACCGCACTGGAAAGTGCGGTACCACTGACTGGGTCAGTGGTCACTAGTGCCAGCAATCGACGCCGGCGTCACTTTCCCAAGAAAGTGACGAAGGAAATAATATATTTAATTTAATTCAACCTGTAAGTTCACAGGAGCCAACAGACCGAAGACAGTTCACAAGACAAAGTGCACAAGGCTGGTACGGGCGTGCAGGTATACATGATGTAATAGTAGTAATAACTATGATACTTACGATAATAATAATTAAATAAAACATTCTTTATGTTGTATATAGAACTCATCGGTTCCTGTATTGGGGCGAAATCGGTCGACGATGTATCGATAGCGTCTGAGTCCCCGACGGAGTCGGGACCGCCGGAGTCGACTCACAGAGGATCATTGTTGCTCCACGTCACTCGCCACCCTCCAACGGTCCCAAGTGTCAGGCGGGTACCGGCGACAGACCCAACGTCTACCAGCCAGTCTCCTAAATCAAAGGATTAACCTTCCTTCGAGTCCTTTCCCGAGTTAATTATATGATATAGGTAGACTTGATAATAAATGTAACGCATAACAATAAGAAATCCACCAACACTAAAAACTGGGAAATAAAAAAATGCACTAAAAATTAAAAAATAATTCTTTCTTGTACTACAATTTCGATGGTGTTTAATGAAACAAAATATTTCATTTTGTGTTTTATAATTTGTTTTTAATTATTTATTTATTTTGAATATAATTAGTTGTTGTAAATAAAAATGTTGCCCCGGCTATTGCCCCTGCCTCGGCTGTGGCCACCCCGGCTATTGCCCCTGCCGCGGCTGTAGCCACCCCGGCGGTCGAAGCCACCCCGGCGGTCAAAGCCACCCCGGCGGTCGAAGCCACCCCGGCGGTCAAAGCCGCCCTGGCGGCCGAGATCCCTGCCACGACTATAGCCACCCTGGAAGCCTTGATCCCACCGGCGGTCGTAGCCACTCTGGCGGCCAAGATCTCTCCCGCGGCTGTAGCCACGCTGGCGGCCGAAATCGCTTTCGCGGCTGTAACTACCCTGGCGGCCGGGATGCCTCCGCTGGTATAGGAGCCTCTTTACTTTTTTCTTGAGCTGGAACATTAAAGTGAAATTTCAGTATTTTCTACTTCTACCCGTACTTCTTTCCAAATGCTCCCATAGTGTCATGATTATTGTAACTGTTGGTTTATTTTGTATCTATTTTTCCGGTCTCCCCTATATATTAAAAACACATTATAAATCTAATTCTATATAATAAAATTTTTTATTTCTCGGACCACGTCCGGCACGTCGCCCCTCGGCGGATTATGTTTCTCCTCTATGGCTTCTATTGCTGTTCTTATCTAGGAATGAAATAATGATTATTCTTTAATTTTTTTAATAATTTGATTCAATGAACATGCAGGGTGATTGTCTCGCTAGAGAAATAACCTATATGCCGACCGCGCGGTGTCATTTCATCTTCACCCGGCTTGCTTCGAAACATTCTAAGCGAGGCGCGGTTTATTAGCGGCATCGCTTTTGAGGACTATAGGGAAACAATCACACTGTATAATAGTTTTTTCACAATATAATACTTACGGTTTCCATATTGTCTCCCATTTTTTTCCTTCGTTTTGAAAACAAGATAGCGTAAACAACGATATTCATAGTAACCGCGGTTCGTCGCCGGCGATATCGACCAGATATCGATTACGGTCGATTAGGACATATACTTCTCTCGCTCGCAAGATGTGTTTCTCTCTCGCACGATATCGGCGCATGCGCATATCGGTCGAATGGGACATATACTTCTCTCGCTCGCACATGTCTTTCTCTCTCGCACCATGTTGCGGACAGTTTCAAGCTTTCAATGAGACCTCCATAGTATATGCTCTAAGGATACCATGCACGTTTGATACACGTTCAGAGTGGTATGATCTAGTCGAATAATGTGTCCAAAGAAAAATTCGAAGAAGATGCATGTGAATATTGAGAGAATGGTCAACGAAGAAGAAAATGAAGGTAGAGAACAGCAGCATCTTACTTTGCAAAACTACGCACTTCTCGATTTCATGATAGTAGGGGTTTTTGCATGCGTGAGCTTGGAGGAGTTTCTACATGCGAGAGCTTGGAGATGTAACGAGACTAGTTGTCTTTCAAAGCTTCAGAGTAAAACAGTGAGTCAGACAGTTGTAAAAAATGGGTGTTGTGAGAATTGCACCCGATTCCGACAACGAGCCGTGTCAGGATAGTCGAGAGGTATGTACATACCAATATTTTTTAACATTTTATCGTGTTTAGCCATTTAAATCGACTGATATTAAATCAGACGATCGTACCGATACTATATCGCTCGCGGGTTTCTATGTTTTAGCACTTGCCACCGGTGCCGCCGTCGTTGTCGTCATTGCCTTCGCATTCGCCATCGCCTTCGCCGCCGCTGCCTTCAGTGGTATGTAATACATTGCATTGGTGTGTGTGTGTGTGTGTGTGTGTGTGTGTGTGTGTGTGTGTGTGTGTGTGTGTGTGTGTGTGTGTGTGTATTTTGTTGCATTATTCTTATACCGGCGTTTGTGTTCTAGGACAATCAATTATTGATGGCGCGATTAAGACTATTGGCGAGCATCCTGGTGGCGGCTGCGCCCTCGGTGATGCCCCGCGAGGAATCAACGATGCGCCGACATTCGGGCCAAGTGGTTGGTTCAATGATGGCGGCTCGGCTGCGGCAGCCATGGGTGCCATATAGGCGACTGGGACCCCTACAGCTGAGGCGACCACGGCCTCCATCGCCACCGTCGCCGCCTTGGATCGACGTGCGACGGTTGCGGCCGTGGTTGAACCAGCCGCAGCCACCGTCGACGTCGGCGTTGCCTCAACCACCGTCGACGTCGGCGTTGCCTCAACCACCATCGGCGTCGGCGTTGCCTCAGCCACCGTCGGCGTCGGCGTCGACATTGCCTCAACCACCGTCGGCATCATGGCGAGCATAGCCACCATCGCCATCCCTTGAATGGCCCCTCGGGCTATTCACACCACCGCCGTCGCCACCATCACCGCCTCCCGAGTGGCTCGAGGGGCTATTCTCACCACCGCCGTCGCCACCATTGTCGCCGGAGTAACAATTCCTTCATTATATTCATTATATTCATTATTTTCATTTATATTTATATTCATTATTATCATTTATATTCATTATTATCATTTATATTCATTATTATCATTTATATTCATTATTATCATTTATATTCATTATTATCATTTATATTCATTATTATCATTTATATTCATTATTATCATTTATATTCATTATTATCATTTATATTTATATTTATAATCTATATTATCATTATCATTATATTCTTTATTATCACTTATATTCTTTATTATTATTTTCCTTTTATTTTTTTGTAACAATATATATATATCGTAAACATACATTACTTCTCAATTTTATTTACTCGTCATCCATCCTCCTTCTTTCCTCTTCGCATAATTTTAAGATTCGACGTTTTATAAAAAAAAAGGATTATATTTCATTCATGCATTCTTCGCACGGTGAAAAAATGGTATCGTCTCGCGCGACTGCGCCAGAAGAGTCAAATTACACGCGTTATCGCGCGAGACGATGCCGTTTTTCACAGTGCTACGAATGTATGATGCATATTTGTTTGCTAGAGTTTGAAAAAATTTGGTAGCTTTAGAATGTATGATGCATATTTGTTTGCTCGGTTGGTTTGGAAAAAAATATTCTGGCGGTAGATCAGATTTAGAAACAATATTTGGGGGAAAAAAATTTCTCGGGCGGGATCGAGTCTGAAAAAAGATTTTTTCATACAAGACCCGGCCCCAGAAATTTTTTAGAGGGAGGGAGCAACCCTCTGAAAATTTTCCAGCAGCGGGTCAGGTCTGGAGAGGTCTCCGCGGCGGCTCGGACCGGACTGATCCCCTCCACGATTGCGGCTTCCCCCACTCCGCGGCTCATGCGCGCGCGGGTCTTCCACTCCCCGCTCCCCCCCGCGCCTATAGTTCCCTCCACCGCACTCCCCCGCGCGTCATCACTTCCTCCCGCCCCCGCGCTCCCCTCAGAGGACCTGAGTTAGAACCCGCTTTGCCTTACTACTGCTGTCGCGAGCCACGAGACTCTGTCGAAACTGGCGAAGAAGATCGCTAGAAATATACGTTCGACACGTAGGAACTACGGAATTAGGGAGTCTCATGTGAACGCGTGTTTATACTCCAGAGATAAGGGATCCGCCTTTAATTTGAACCACGTGCAGTGAGTGAGCAATACATTTTCTTCCTCTGTCTCTGCAGGAGGCGTATTGATAGCGGATAATACTTTGTAGTTGCTATATTGGTGGCATTTTTCTCACGTGCGTCGAGATAAAAGCGGGCTCACAATCAGAGCCAGGCAAAAATTCATTCATTCTTTACGATGGGTAATTTATTATTTTTCCAAGAACGTTTCGACAACATCTATTTGCCAGATTTCTAAAGGGCAATCGATTTTATGGGGTCTTTAAGAATTTTAGACATTGTTCAGTCCGTGTTAATCCGTATATTGCTCTGTCCGCACGTAGGTACTGTTGTTAATCGCCACGCCGACTAGCGGGACAATACGGCCATAAACCGCGACCTTAGCGAAACGGTCCGGCCGATCGGCCCTGGTAAGTTTTTGGCAACCAGATGTGGCATTTCCCTCCTCTACTTCGTCAAAGGTGAGAGGGTTCCTCCTCTACTTCGTCAGAGGTGAGAGGGTTCCTCCTCTACGAACGAAGTCACTGAAGGAAAGTCCCCCCTTTTCGAGGAACGGTGTTTCCAATGTATGTTTTTCATAATTATATTAAAACTACAATTACTTTCATGCATATGAAAAAGATGTCACCAATATAGCAATTAAAAAGTATTGTCCACCATCAATTCGCCACCTGCAGGCTGGAGGGACGCCTGGTTCCCGCCTGCGTCGTCTTCTCCTCGAATTGAAGACGGATCCCATATCTTTCGAGTAACCACGCGCTCCAATATCAAAACAAAATCAGGCACAGGCGTATGCAGTGCGAGAAAGGGTGAGGCGTAGGGGGAGATTATATTATGACCAATCGGACTTGCATTCATTGCAGACGCAACGTTTTCACCTCTTCATAGTAATATTTTCTCTTTATGACCCACGTTTTCTCGCAGCGCATATGTCAGTACGTACTTTTGTTTTGATATTGTAGCACGTGCTTATACTGAAGAGATAAGAGATCAGTCTCCAATTCGAAGGGAAGACGTCACAGGCGGGATCACGCGTAGTGCAGCGGACACCTCATTTTTTACCTGCGTCCCTCCACGAGGCTTATTGCTGCCCCCCCCCCCCCCGCCCCCGAGTAATCTCGTGTCATTTTTTAACACAACAGCGAGTCGGCCTGGCTGTATGAATTAAGAACATTGCAGGATGTAGTGAAGAAAAGAAAGACAAATTATTCAGTAAAATAGAGCTTTAAACTCTATCATATGTTAATTGCATTATTATTATTATTCACAATGTAATTTTTAAATTTTTGATTATCTGCTTATGTCAATATTAGCAATGGATTAAATTTATTTAGTCTATGCCTTCAATAATTTCTGTAGGAGTTTCGTAAAAATCACCGAAACCAGGAAACTTTGAAGATTTGTATTTTTTAAACAATTTCGAATCTGCAAAAATGAGGACTTAACCCTCCATAATTTCATATGGACTACCATATATGTATTTCAATATCATGAAAATCCGAGACATCGAGGATTTTAGAAAAGTATCACATTCTGCCTCTATCTTCCACGCTGAACGCAATGCACTTCAAACTCCCTTTGATCTGTGGAAGAAAACCGACAACGGTCGGCTCAGGCCATGTGCCTTCGCCGGCATGCGCGAGTCGGGTCGCATGCGCCGAGTCACCACGAATGACCCGTCCACACTAGCATATGCGTTCACGCTCACCCTTTCTGACGTAGAAGCATGCGCCAGGGGCTACCGTTTCACCCGTCCACATCAGAATATTCGTGCGCGGCTCAGCCTGCTCAGCGTATACTCATTCAGGTCTGGCCCCGGCTTAACGCGTAGTATACGTATTATGTCGACAAAATTATGTCGACAAATTTTCGACTGGAGAAGAAAAATTTTCTCTTACCATTTTCGACTGATCCACGAGACGATATTACGATATCTCTAGCATGCGTGGACCGATTTTTTTCGAAATTGGTCTTATTCGAAAGCTTATATGCGGTTTACATAAGAAAAATGCCTTTAAATTTAGAAAATATTGCAGGCGTGATGAGATATTAATGAATTAAATTTCAGGTTAGGTTGGAATAGCCGTTTCTCGAGTAAAGGATAGCGGTAGCGACAGTCGATACGAATATATGCAGGGCTCGGAATTTCGGATTTCGGAAAATGGAGATACATGGCAGGGGCAGTCGACATTCATATACAGGGTGTCTTATATGTACATAGTACAGGGTGTCTTTTCTTTCATGTACTTGGCGTCGAGACGCTACCGCGTTTCTAGATAAAACCGAATGCAATGATGTACATTATCTGGGCGAGACCAAACATGAACATCACGGGCGTGAAGCAACTGGGCCAAACCAGTAATGCATCTCCCATAGAACTGAATATCAGCCCTGTCAATACGCCTGGAGAAGGTGTATCTGTAAGAAACAATCCCTTACGCGTCTGTTCTCGTACTACTTTGCGTCGAGGAAGTAGCGTTTCCGATGGCGAAATAAGATATTACGTAGAGACAGGACTGATTCAATTTTCCGAACCCTTTGACACCCGCATGTGGTAGCGCCGCCAAGGGGTTCAGAACTTTTTAACAAATATAAGCTCTGGTAAGCGATATCAGTCATCGCGCGAGTGAAGGGAATAGGTACGGATTACGGGACAGACATATCCTGCATTTGAAAATAGATTGAAAATGAGTATCGCTTGATATCGCTTGCGAGAGCACCATTCGCATAATAACGCTGAGGTTTTGGCCATTTCATTGGAGCGTTTACTTTCCCCGGAATTCTCCCCGAGTAATGCCCAGCGCTGATGGTGATGGCCCGGGAGTAACGGGAGGCACGGTGGCGGCGCAGTAGTTGAGCTTACATTTACATTTTCAGGTGACTTTTTCACTCGGGACATTTTTTCAGCAAGTCTGAATTTTCGAAACGACTGACCGTCTTATGTTATCGTGAGAGGGGAGCTTTCGGGCACGAGGAAACGAGAGCGATCACGTGCAGACGTCACAAGGCCGAGCGAAATCGATCCTCTTCTCGCTCGGAGCCGCGAGCCGCTTTATTACGACAATTTTACGCGATCTGTGGAATTTGGAGATCTGTTAAACGCTGATTTTGGGCGGGACGGGGGGGGGGTGGGCGGCGGGGGTTCGAGAATCGTGCGTTGCCAATTAAGGAGAGAAAAAAAGCGACCTGAAAATAAGCATGTAAGCGAGGCCATATGACAATGCCTAGCTAAACAGCACCATAAGTAGCCCGCGGAGAATGTAACGCGGGCTCGATTAACTCGTCCCTTCCGGCCAGCTCGACATTCACTTGTTGGAGGTGTCATCTGTGACACCAGCGTAACACTCTCATTGCATCGGTGGACATACAAGCCTTTCAGAACTCGCACCGATCACCTAGGCTCTCCGTAGACGTCTCGACGTATCAATCTTCTGCACTTTTTCCTCCGCGACGATCGGCTTGGCTCTCCAAAGGCTCGGATGCGTGTCAGAGGAGAAGAGCGCAGTAACCGATGTAAATTAGTAGCTATTAGTTGCTCGTAGTGGATACGTTTCGTACATCGAGTAGTGATTAATGGACCGAAGGGTGCAAGACAGGTTCGAGGGCGAAAGGTTCTCGGCGCATGCAAAAATTCTGTCCCACTTACTCCTGCGATAGACTAATTCCATGTAGGAGGACAAAGACGATAAGGCTTATAATGAGCAAACACTTGAAACACGCCGTCAGCAGGGACGGCTGCTCGGCCAGTAATATAAAATACACAGACACGCTTTTAAAGAATGGGATTAGTTTCGGGCCAACGCTTTTCAGCTGCAACATAGAAAACCACCGATTGGAATCGAGCGGTGGTCGATGAAATTAATCGACGCCTTCTTTACCGAGACAGCGACGCTGCCTTGCCATGAAATTATTCAACGGACAATGCGTGTGGTTTGTTTTATCGGTGCTCGAGGATGCCTCGGTAAAGAGGAGTCGAAGAGAGATGAGTTTCATTGAACGGGGGTCAGCGGAATCAATTATTTTAACGAGCGCGCATGGATTATCATAATCATCGTTAACCTTTAGACGGCCGGAATTTTGTTAATGAAATTGTAAATTTTATTTGCTTAAAATTTATGCATATTAGGAGCCCGGCCCTCTAAAGGTTAAGCACGCGCATGCATTAGCATTCTTATTTGTGCGGGCAGTGCGATGAATATTCAAAGGGTGTAGAGCTCTTATTCTTATGAAAATGCAGATTCCGGTTAACGAGTTTGCAGGTAAACAAAGTTTCTGTGTCACGGGAGACACCAAGGATAGGGACTTAAGGGAGAATGAAAAGAAACAAATATGGGAGATAAGAGAACGGCACTGCGTTGTCGCAGAGTCTGAACACACAATGGTTTATTAATCACCGCTCCTTATCCTTCTGCAATCATAATATTTGCTCCGACTGGGAGCTGCACGCAAAAAATTGAAACCAGAATGCACAAATTGTTTACAAAGCTAGGATTTAGCATATCAATGACACAGCGAGACTGTTTCAAGAGAGTCACATCCGGGTGAGAGATTACTTCAAATGGAACTCGAGCATACGCGTATAGGAGACACAGCAGCGGAAGGAATTGGTTCTCAAGGACCGATTTGATTCCCTACGTCAAGACAAAATGCATTTCAATAAACCACTGTGTGCGTCCGTGCGCGGTGTTGAATGGCCAATTAAACAAGCATTAGAAGATTGCTGCAACTCAGTCAAGGCAGCGAGGATCATTCAATGGCATCCACTTATCGCGTCAATTAAACCAAAGCTGATGCGATTTGTGCCACCGACGATCAATATTTCCCCGAGTGATAAGACGTTGTTTCTCGAAACAGAAACAACGGAGTCTCTGCCCCGTCCGCTCGCCGCCACGAACGGGGCCCGTTAGAGGAGAGAGAAAAAAGTAACCCGATTCGCAATACTGTCAACATTAGTTATTAATGGTCCGTCGGAAAAAGGAAAGTCAGCGTCGAAGTGTGCGGCACGGGAGGAAGAAGGACAGCAGCCGTTTCAAAACAAAGAGAACAGCTGTTCGACCAGCGGACAGGTTTCTTCTTGTCCCCGTTTCTCACTGCTCGGAAAACAAAGGAGCCGGAGCTTGACGTCTGTCTGGCGAACAAGGGACAGACGAGGAATATGAACACCGCGAAAACGTGTGAATGTAACGGGGGGTGATCGCGGACTACGATGCGAATAGGTGAATTGGCGAGGAGAAATATTGCTCACCACTTGCGTAGGCGATGACATTTTCGATTACACTATAATTTCGGCGTGAAAAGCAGCCCGCACCCGCGATATTTTCCACTGGACTGTCAATTGCTATACAATTATCGCGGTAGGTTGCTCCCCCGAAGGCTGCATCACAGACGAGGTATAGAATAGACCTATCACCTTATGGATGTTCGTGTCACCACCCAAACTGTGTTACCGACCCATAATTTCAGGACTGAATTCAGCGGCCTCTGTTCATGAACAGCGTCCAACTCAGCAACTACACTGAAATGTGTTGAAATTTTAAAAGGTGTGTGCGTGCTTGTATATGTGTGACTCGTTTAGAGTGAGAGTTTGACATAGAGGGCGGGCTTTCGCTACGCTACGCTTTAGCTCGGTTGTCAACGACTCACGCGGATTTCTCTTCGAAAGTCTATTTTGGGGATCATGAGACTATAGGGCGCCAAAATATGGTACTTCTTCAGAGCTTATACAAGCTATAAATTGCAAGATGACATTGATTGTTAGTATTTTACGTGTAGTGGAACACTTAACTAACATTTTCACGTGTCGTACGCCGAAAAATATTAAAAATTGACGGTGTTACTGACATTCCCGCAAATCTCTGCAGTCCGCGCGTGTCTAAATAGACTGTACCAATCCTACGACACGTAAAAATCATTGAAAATAATGAATTTATACGTTTTTGTAAAATTTATATTCGTAGTTTTGGGCACCCGAGCCGCGTCGTTCGAACGCTTATACACCTAAGAACCCATCAGGGTCGTAAAAAAGGAGAAACCGAGAATGCGTGAAACAGCGCACCAACAAAAGACCCTCAACCGATGGTGGGGCAAATTGGGGTATTTTTAATTATAAATACAACATTAGAATTACAGGGATCCCCGGGTTGAGTGAAAAGCGCGCTTCTGTCAATAATGCAGTTGAATTGCGTGCCGCTTCACGTGATACTTTGCAAACATTTATACAGGAACATCCGTTAAAACTGCAACCTACGTGCGCGCGAATAAACGAAAATGTCAACACCGTCTCACGGACGCAGTCCACTACTGCCATTCACCGGCCCGGGGTTCGGAGGGTTTCCAGCGATCGCTGGACAGCGGTGATGACCGAGCTTCGAAAATTTTAGGATGGTCCCTTTCAAATTAACGTCGCAAAGAGTTGTGCGGAATTTTTCGGCCCAGGTAAGCGAGCCGAGCGCTCCGCTTTTATGATCGGTTTACCACTCGCACCCCAGATTACTGTAATGAGGTTTGAAAACAATGTCGACTGGTCTCGTACCCGTCTAAATTTAAAAATTTTTAGCTACGACAGGGTTGACCGCGGCGCTATACCCCTGTACGGAGAGATTTTTCGCCACCTGCGTGTAAAAGCCATAATAATGGCGCATCCAAAAAATGACATTAACGGAACCCGCTATAGTCGTGGCGTTGAGTAGCTAAAAGGTTAAAACATTCAGACACAAAAATTGTAGAAAAAAATTCAACACCGCTACAATCAAAGACACGTCCCATTAGTTACCCGATACGTCTGATCTATGCATACACTGCATTAAGCATAAAATTATAAAAACAAACAGAACAATTGATTCTGAGGTTTGCAGAATTAACATATAATTAAATAAAAATTTAATTTCTCAATTTATGAAAGTAATGATACAGAAACAACTAAGTAGCATATTGTTTATCAACACCATGAATTTTAAAAAGAGCATTAAATACAGTATCAAATAAACAGTTTGCAAAAGCTTTTCACAACAATATTATGGTTAAAAAATTGATAAAAGAAAAAATAAGTAAACGTAAAATATTTTAAATTATCTATCATTAGCAGGGAATAATTTTTCCTCATGTTTCGGCGCAAATTGCATTCCGATATCTTTTATTGTTCACAAGTTATACGAAAAAGGCCCCAAATTCTTCAACCTGGGCCGGGAAATTTCAAATAGCTCTTTACGACGTTAATTTGAAAGAGACCATCCTAAAATTTTCGAAGCTCGGGAATCCAGCGGTCGCTGGAAATCCTCCGAACGCGGGGCTGGTGAATGATTGTAGTGGACTGCGTCCGTGAGGCGGTGTTGACATTTTCGTCTGTTCCCGCGCGCGTAGGTTCCAGTTTTAACGGATGATCCTGTAGACCTTCTATACCTGTTATTGCGGGGATTAGTACCGCGCCACATTTAGACCTAGTGTACCTATGCTGGCTATTCAGAGGACATCTTAGCGCTGTATGCCACAGTGCAATTACCCAAAACATCATAATAATTTATAACATCTTCGACGACATATTCTCGAAGACGCGATTTTGCACAGTATAGGAGTAAACTACGCATATAATAATAGTTATTATACGGCTAAAAGTAAAAAATCCAAAATATCCGCATTTGTTATACTGGTCCATAATTTACTTGAAATTTGCCACCACTGTTCATAAAGATATCCGGATAAATTATTGTTCGAACATGCGCTCCATACACATCGTTGAGCGCGTTTTGAAATGCATAACAAAAAATATACAATAGTTCCATTTAAAAAAAATTACGATGATATTGAAATCTCTGTAAATAATAGTTCAAACGTAAATCCTAATATTCTATTCAGTTTCCTCCATCAAATAAAAAAAAACTTTAATATGAAACATTTTTTTGCTATTTCAATAGTTAGAAAAAGAATAGCGTGTATACGAACAAATCGGACATACTGTATAAACTTACTGAAACATCAGTTAACTTTTCGCCAGAAAAATCGACAAATAAATGTTAATTGTTAGTATATAGTTTAAACAAATAAATTTTTCGTATAGCTATGGAGAAGAATGAATTCCCTTTTCAAAAAATATGTATCAAATATTTTTGGCTACTCTACAGACTTGCAAAGTTTCACCATATCGGTGTGTACGGGTTTGATATGTTACTCTTAAATAATATTATACGGTAGAAGGATATTATTATTAATTATTATTGTTATTACTATATGTCTGTATGATATCGTATAGATCATCATTAATGTATGCGCGAACGCATGATGTATGGGTGGGGTTCAGCAACAGGTGCAATTAAAAAAAAAACATTAAAGCAATCTTTTTAGAAATTACGTTATTGCGAGCGAATAAAATTTGTTTTGCGTTAAATAAACCCGAATAGGACAAAAGGTTAAAAGGCGAATGTGATATCGTTTTATTTTGATTCTCCTTTCTCTTCCGTTTAACGGAATATGTTCATAAGACGATCTTTAACTTGTTACTCTAACAGAAACATTTGTAAATCGCGGGCTTCGACTCTCAAAAAATGACCTAGTTTTACCCGTGCTGAATTCTAATTCCTACCACGCGTAGCGTTACAATCTGTTTCGGGACTTCACCGGTAACGTTGCATGCGACACTAAAATGGTAAGGGGGTCCCAGGACCCCCCAAACCGGTGACAGAAAATTACATTGGGTGATAGGTCTATTCTATACCTGGTCTGTGGCTGCATCGTTTCTCCCCGCGTTACCGACGCCTGCTCTTATTGGTCGATCGCCCAGTGACCGCTGATACCGACCAATCCAAGCGTGCGCCCTTTGTTTTCCACGCGAGCATTCATTCTCCGTCTCTCTCGGTGCGGTTCTTTTCATTCTGGGCAACAATTTTCAGGCCCATTCGGCGGCCACTTTTACAACACGCGATTTCAATTCGTAGGGTGACTGCACCTAATATCGCCAGTGTTCCTAATATCGCCACTCGCTATATCTCACAAAGTAAGCTCTAAAATTTATCGGTTATGCACTGAATTAGTACCTAAACATATGTAGGCAGACATACTGTAATTGCAGCATCATGTGATCGACAATTACAGAAAGGGAAGGATTTTAGAGAATCTTAATAGTGTAAAAATTTATTGGACTATCACAATTTTACATCGCATTCGGAGAATGTAAGTCTAATAATTCTGTGAATGCAAGAATATCTACTAGAAATACCTAATCACTGATGTACTTAAGAAATGAAATCGAGTCAAATATTTTTCGTAATGAAAATAGCGTTTTTCTTTTAGCAGTATGCGTGTTCTCAATACCGCCTACCGGAGAAAAATGGTTTCGATATAATGCTTGTTACAGGTGAGGTCTCGAAATGTGCGGAGCAACCGAAATAAACTTTATTTGTCCAATATGTGCATCGGAACGTAAAAAATAAAATATGTTAAAAATCTATATTTGTAAATTTCTATAATATTCTACTAAAAATAAAATCAAAGATGGATAAAAAAAACATTTATACAGCAAGAAATAATAAAAGCACATGTGAAAATGACTTTAAAAACTCATATATACATGAATTAATCAATATTTCTTGAGTAGGCGATATTAGGTACACTTTTTTCAGGACCCGATTTTTGCATGTCTTACGTTTTTTGAGTCCCAATTAAAAATCTGTAGGATTCAACGATTCTAACTTATGCTACATGAAAGATGAATAATTTCTCTTTACTTTGAAACGAACTGCATGCAAAAATATCAATTATTATTCAATTGACAGCGATTTAACTTTTGCCTGGCGATATTAGGTACAGTCACCCTATTTCCCGCCGCTTGGCGCGCAGTCGCGTTGATAGGCGTGATTCTTTCGACGATCTATCGCGATGGTAATTTTGAGTTTCTCTTTTGGGACATTCCACGCCAAATCGGACACTTTTTGGAGTAACATTTCGGATGTGGCTCAAATTTGATTATGTTGTAGTCTTTAGTGATGTATAAACATATCTCTAAGGATTTTTGAAAATTTTGAAAAATGTAGATTTTACAGCTGTTTGAAGGTAAGTGCTAACTTTTTTTCAATAAATTATAACTATGGAAGTAGTAAACAGATGGAGATGAGGTTTACGGTGATTTGTAGAGAAGACATTGATGTTTAAAGACAAAATTATTTCAGTTTTGAAAAATAAAAATTTGAACCATTTTTGTGCAATTATTTTAAACAAATGCAGGTTTTTAACAGCGGGCGCGATTTTAAAAATCTGAAAAAAAAGGAGAATATAGTTCGATCCTTCCCCTTGATGGACCAATTTTCAAAAATATGGACAATTTAAAATCGGCCAAATGAAAATTAATTGAATGTGACGCTGCGTCGCCCAGCATTCGCGCGCCATCTATGGTGTTGAGGTTTATGTAAGCGCTGAGGAATTGAAGTGGAATTAGGGTAATAGAATTCTGCAGCTGTTTGAAAGTCAAAGTGATTGCTCGAATTATATTTGATTATAGTGCTCTAGGTTTCTATAATACGTGCATTATTTTAACATGTGCGTAACGATTGTTCATTTCCTATCTGCGCCCGGCGTTTTCAATGATTGCAACAATTTCTCCACGACGGTATTCCATTTCTCAGGTTGATGTTCGGTGTACCACAGTGCCATAGCGTCGAAACTTTTCACTTGCTTCTCGGTGCATTTTTTGCAATTGGTTGCTATCGCCTCGGGCAGATTCTCTGAAACATTCCATTACGCTGCTAAATATTCACAAGACTATCGAACGTAATTCCATAACGAGATCGAGTGGGATTCGAATAGCGCGCCTTGCGTTTCCAACCGTGGCGCGTGAGGGCGTAGCGGCGCGAAAAATTCAAACTTACTTTTGATGAACTTGGCGTCGGGCGTCATGCAGGGCGCCGAGCCCATAAAGCAATTGTAGTATTGCTCCCGCAATTTATCATTCTCCAGAATCTCATGCACGTCGATGTAATCGTACTTGTCGGAGTAGAGTTCCTCCGCACAGGCCCAGGCCGCTAACGTGAGCGTCATTAACACGACGTAATAGCGCATGGCGTCAAATTTGAACTGTCCTACGTCGAAACGACTTAAACTCCGCGAGGAATATTTTCTGGAGCACTGACTATCGACTCATCGACCAGATCCATATATAAGCGGATTTCACGTAAGATTTATGTAAACGTAATTGTCTCGTGACATACCATTTACGAAAAAAAAACACGTTAGGCGACAAAATTATTCCATAACAATTATCTCGAACTGAAAAACTTCCGAGAACCTGATATTTCATTAATGTATGAAGTTTTTTTAACAACCGGTTGCATAATACTGCAATATAGGTAATTTGTTAATGGTCGGCTATACAGTCTTAGAAAATAAAAAAAATGTGTAGGTCTTATCGTGTTAGGTGAAGGTTTCGTGAGAAATAATTGTATGAAAATAAGTTTCTACGAGAAACGACTGCTGTATGAAAGTGTGCTACGTTTATTTTCGCCTGTGTGTGTTTAGTATCGCCAGGGCGATGACAAAATGATTGCTGAGGAGGGGGAGTGAGAATTTCAAATGCATTCAAACTGAATTCAGGAAGTCTGCGTTATGTAGTAATTCATACTAATTACGTTTGCAAAAAAATGTTTGTTCTATTTAATGGACCTAGTCATCGTTCTGCTTAACGATTCAGCAAGTTGACTTATCACTAGCGATTAAGTGGCTGAAAGTCTTGCAAAAAAATATACGGATCGAATTAAGTGACCGACTTCTTTTTTTAAGTCGGTTAAAGAACTGTTTGAATTGACGTAACAATTTCGGTACGGACCGGTCACACAGTGTAACGAGTATATAGGGGGGGGAAATCAATTTTCCCTAAAGATACAGTTATTTACATGTAATTGATATGTTAATCATATTTATACATACCTAGAAAAATTAATTTCTACCATAAAATAATTCATTAAAATATATTTTTGAACATAATAAAGGTAAAACAAATAATATATATATATTTTTAAATACATTTAAACATAAATTACTAACAAACATATGAAACAATTATAAAGAAAATAAAATAAATTTTTTAAATCAGGTTTCGGAATTAAGGGGGCCGTCTTAGCGGGCCTTGAATGTGTGCGTACGCTCACACAAGCTAAGTTATGCGTGTACGTACACGCGTGTAGTAAACAAATCGTATATTACAACTTTCGTCCTGGAATCGGCCAAAAGGAAGTTTTTGCGGGTATAGTTGCCTCCAGTAGACATCCGTGCAGACGGGTCTGGTGCGTTTGAACGCTAATAAGCACCGTACATTGAAATAATAATGAATTTATGACTCGAAAACTGACAGAATAAAGCTTCAAGACTTCTCCGTCACCGGCGCTGGTGGTACATTCGAGCCCCGTAGCACCAGCGTATACGTATACGCGATGTAGTAAACAAACCGTAAATTACAACTTACGCCCTGGAATCGGCAAGAAGGAAGTTTTTGCGGGTATAGTTGCCTTCAGTAGACATCCGTGCAGACGGGTCTGGTGCGTTTGAGCACTAATAAGAACCGTGGGTTGAAATAATAATGAATTTATGAATCGTGTACTGTGACAGATTCGAGAAATGACAGAATGAGGCTTCAAGGATTCTCCGTCACCGGCGTTGATGGTATATTCGCGCCATGTACCATCAGAACCGGTGGAAGTCCAAGCTAGACGATAAATGTAGGAAAGACATAGTTGCCGATACGTATCGAGAGTCGGATCGCGCTGTTGCCGCATTTCCCCTATTACTATTTTGTCGTCAAGAAGGCTTGAATGAATCACGGCGAAGCGGCTGGAGAACAGAGATGGGCAAAGATAATATCTGGATAAACTCAAATAAAAGATACTTTATGTTTATCCGTTATGAACCAAAGTGAATTCATTCAACAACGAAAGATAATTTTTTTATTCGAAGAAGAATAATTTGTTTATTCGATCTTTAACCGTAGTTTATTCGACTTTTATTTGAAGGCTTCAAACAACTTTCGGCAGCGTGTTTACCCGAACCGGCGCGATCTCTCTTTGAGCTGAAGACTTGGGCTGTTCGGCGGCAACTTCTGATTTCGGTTCGAGAGGCATACGGTGGATTATGTATTAATAAATTGTAAAACGTGACGTTTTCACTATTTATTAACATACTGCTGAGATTGTCCAGATTAAAATGAGTTCAAGCACGGTATAAATCGGATTATTTATAGAACTGTACTTGGTAATTAAATATACGGTAACTGTACTCTTTGTTGACAGTGTACCAATAGTTGACACTTTTATTTTCAGTCACAAATAATAAGCTTTTTATTAAAAAAATGTTTTTGACCAATACGCTGTTTGTACAGCGTGATTCTCTCGCTAGAGTCCTAAAGACAATGCCGTGAATATGCCGCGCCTCGCTGAGTTTCGTGGAAGTGACGAATTTCACGTCCTACATTTCGCATCAGATTTTTGCGAAAATGGCTTCAACCGATTCCGTCGTCCCGATGAAAGTGGCCCCAAGCTAACATCGTTAAAAATAGTCCGATTTACATGACATTTGACCCGATTTTAATCGGGAGAACGCCAGGAATTTACATTGTATCCCTTACGCATCCTACTGGACCTCGCCTTCCAAGAAGGCAAGCGATGCCCAGTGTCCTTACACAAATGCGAAGTTCAGAAGGGATATTGATACGCAAATTAGTATTGTTTCATAAATTATTGAAATAAACTATTAAATTAAAGAGACTTTATCTTTATTTGTCGTCGAGTAAAAATAACGCAGAGTTAGTTTTATTTGAAACGCCACGAATGAATCAGTTTATTCGACGGGAATTCGTCCGTCGGCCACAAATAATTTTTTTAATCGAAGGCCTTCATTCTTGAGGTCCCCCGAAGCTCGAGCCGAGCGACATTGTATCGCTCACCCGTCTAACTTGTCGCCTGGAGTTGCTCGGCGATGTATCATCGATTATACAGAAACAGAATTTCTTTATTTTTCATCGTATCAATATGAAAGTGATTCTGCCGATTAAATTGACAGAAAATAATTTAAATCGGACTACTTTGAACGAAACGGGCTTTCAATTCTGCAAATAAATTTTATGTGTAATCTGATATGTAGTTCAAATGGGGAAGATGACGCAAAGCTCGGCGCAGATGACGCCACTAGCGCATGTACTGTGGTTGTGCCCGAGTGCGTATGTGTGAATTGTTTGCGCGCGAATTTTTCATTTATGTATTGTATAAATGGCAATGCGTGCTGGTGGCGTCACGGGTGGGAAAAAGTTGCAGTCATCTTCCCCATTGTGTCAAGTTTGGTATATTTCCATCTTTCCTTCTTACACTCCCGGACCTCTCTATCTTTCATTATTGCTACGTTCAGCGAGGTTCTGACGCTGGACGTAGCTCTCGTGCCGTATTGCTTCAAGACTTCTCGATAGAAAGAGAGAACTCTGTGGCAACAGCGCGGCAGAGACAAAGAGAACACACGATGTGGCAACTATGCATCAAAAGTTCGTCTACCCAGAGTACCTGGAGATGTCATCTCTGTACAAGTTGTTTTTATCGACCGCAGTAGTTTCATTAGGGTCCGTTTGTTTACTGGGGACGCTTCGATCGATTCGGACCATAACAAAAATGAGACGGCCCCCTTAAGTGAACTTTTCGGCCGAGTTTCAGAAGCAACGCCCTCTTTCTCCCGCCGCGCTTCTTGGCCCCCGCGGCGGCCTAACTGCTTGGAACGCCTCACAGTGGTGGGTCGGTATTTTTCACCGCGTCGCAAATGTATACGTACCCCATAAAAAAACTTAAAAAAAAGTAAAGAAATTACGCCAAGTACATGAATTATCTTTGTAAAAAGAAGTGAGATCCCCATAAAAAAACTTCAAAAACGTAAAAAAATTACGCCAAGTACATGAAACAAATAAATCACAAAAAATAGAAGATAATAATATAAATAACAAAAAAAAATAGAAGAAAATATACAATCACAAAAAAAAGAAGATAATAATATAAATCAGAAAAAAAATAGAAGAAAATATACAATATAAAAAAAGATGTAAAATCAAAATGTGCTGCAAGTACATAAAGGTGCTTCCCAACTGCGCTTAAGATGACACAATTACATATACACAGCTAAAATGCTGAGTTCATACATTCCATTACTCATATCGCGGACATTTTAATTAACCCATCAAAACGAATCCCATTTAAAAACATTGTCGTAAATTAATAGCTTTACAAAATTAATGATATACAAAAATTGCGCCAATTATAACAATGGATTATTATAAAATGGATATTTATAAAAAGAAAAAAATGTATTAAATAATATTAAGCAGATATATTTTTATACAAATAAATATTTTAATGCGAATAAATATTTTATTCAAAATACTTGGCGCTGCGTATTATGTTTGACGAAATTTGGTTGAGAAGAATCAGAAGAAAAATTACTGTTTCCGACTGATTCATGAGACGATATTTAGGTTTACAAGGTTTATGTAAATGAAGGTTTACATAAGAAAAATGGGTAGACTTATCGATTAGCATGACCATCACCGATTTCGATGCGCGTGAAATATGTTGTAGGGGGCATGATTCTGAACAACTTTTTCCTATACATGTAACCGTTGGTCGGCCTTACTTTCTAAGGTATGTGCAAAAAACCTTGGTAAACTTTTCCTCATGGATTTGAAGGAAAATTTATTTAATCACCTTACCGCGATCACCGCTTTGTACAGTACTTCTGTTGACATATTCCGACACAACGCATTCCACTTTCCAACTTGTTCTGGGTATGAGTATTGGTTTGGGTTAGATTAGGGCGGAGGGCGCGCGCCCGCTTGCGGTCGCGTAAAGCATGGTAGCGAACCGATGTGAGCTTAACTAAAACATAATTTTTTCGTTAGAAACAGGGTGCTTGGAACAAGTTGGAAAGTGGAATGCGTTGTGTCGGAATATGTCAACAGAAGTACTGTACAAAGCGGCGATCGCGGTAAGGTGATTAAATAAATTTTCCTTCAAATCCATGAGGAAAAGTTTACCAAGGTTTTTTGCGCATACCTTAGAAAGTAAGGCCGACCGACGGTTACATGTATAGGAAAAAGTTGTTCAGAATCATGCCCCCTACAACATATTTCACGCGCATCGAAATCGGTGATGGTCATGCTAATCGACAAGTCTACCGAAAAATGCCTTTAAATTTAGAAAATATTGCAGGCGTGATGAGATATTAATGAAATAAGTTTCAGGTTAGGTTGGATTAGCCGTGACTGACGCAGGCGCAGTTCATGCACACATTACCACCGCTTCTGTAGGTGTTTCCCCCTCCATCCAGCGTAGCTTAAGCCCGTCGATCCCTGTGTAGGAGGCCTGCTCTGGCCCAGTCTGTCCCAATTCAGCCGTTTCTGCAAGCCTGCTGTACAGTTCATTCAGTCAGTAGGTGACAAAAGTATTCGGACACACTTTAAAATAAAATAACATTTTTAAAATTGATCCAAACGACGTGAGTTTTTTTTTAGAAGCTAGAAGTATTAGTTTACTAATATAGGAGACGGAAAAAGGAAAGCCACGGCGCCGGGAATCGAACCCGGGCCGCCCGCGTGCTGATCAGCAGCGTTTTTTTTTTTTATATCATGAAGTTTATTGAATAATATAAGTACAATTAAGAGGTTAAAGCAGAGCTCAATAAACTTAAGAAAAAAGCCCAGATATTTGACATGATGTCAGGTTGCTCGATAGTTATCAAGACTTCCGGACAAACACTCGGTTATGCACATACATAGATAGACATCTACACAATAGTGCACTGTCCCCACCAGAGGCGGAGGAGAAACATATATACAACATGAGTACATTCAAGCTCGTAGGGCTAATGGGAAGCGTGGGGAAAGTCGTAACAAAAACCCCTGTAACAATATCAGAGTAAAAAATGGAAAAACTTATAGACTAAAGCTTATAAACTAGAGACTTACAACTAGGGCTATGTACAAAGAAGCCTTGATGGGACGCGATGAGTAGGACTGGAGTCCAATGGGCGTGCCGGGTGGGAGGGTTGCGGCTCAAATGGCGAGCCCCTTAGGGGGCTAGGGGAGGGGGCGGTCTCGGAGGAGTAGTAGCCTGCGTTCTATGTGGCTGCGGAGATGTTCGCTAACATCAGATAACCACCAGTACTTGACGAAGTTCAGTCGATGGAAGTCCAGCGAGTCCTTCTTGGGGATCGTAGTCGAAAACCTGAATTTGTCCCTGTCGGTTAAGAGGTCAGCGGGGCCGAGCGCTAGTCGCTTGTTGGCCTTGTTGCGCCGCCAGTGGTAAATGAGGGGGACGTTGTTAGCGTCTTGGATTAGGCCCGCGTTGTCGCAGTATGGGAAAGCTTGAGGGGCGACGTAGCCGGAAGTAAGTTGCCTCCTAGTCGTAGCCTCGTTCTGGGAGGCGAGGGGCTTGAGTGAGTCGTTTTCAACAGCAGGGAGGTTCGCAAAATAATCTCTGGTGAGTTTGATTATGAAAAGGTCAATACGCGTGACATCCGCTCGGTTATACAGTGAGCTGTTGCTAACGTAGTGTCGCCAGTCCGAGGCTTGGGAACGGTAGAGCTGCATACAGGCCCTCAGGACCTTGCGCTCAAAGGCTCTAATCTTTTCTGCCACTTTGTGATTAAAATTCCACAGTACAGGGGCCGCATATGTGATAATGGGGCGAACCAGAAGTTGGTACAAAATGACACGCGCTTTATTAGTGAGGTATTTATTGCGGAAGAGCCAGCTGTTGGCCCTGAAGGCCTTATATGCTTTCTCAAGTTGACAGTCAAAGTGTGTGTTACCCCGTAGCAGGTAGTCAAGGTGAACGCCCAGGTACTTGACCACCTTTCTGTGGGGTATCAGGACCTTATTACAAGTCCCAGGTACTGTGGCAGAGATTTGGAACTGGTTGGCACCGGCTTTAGTTTTAGGAGACAGCTTCGCGAGCGGTTTGCGAAATAATATAGTCTCGCATTTCAAAGGGTTGAGGCGGAGGTTCCAGGAAGAATAAAATCTATTTACATTATTTACAATAGTGTCAAGCCCGTTCTGGATTGCTTCGACACGATTCCCCGCTAAATAGATAACGACGTCGTCAGCAAAGGCTAAGAGGCCTGCATTCCCCGGTTGGTTGAGGCCAAAAAGATTCGGGAGGCCACATAGGAAAATATTAAAGAGGATGGGCGAGTTTACAGTACCCTGTTGAAGACCTTCTTTAATTAAGAACTCCAGTGAGGAGAGCATCTTGCCGTCCCAGGTGAAAAAGGATCTGCCAGTGACCATGTCCCAGACGAGGGAGACCATCCAACGGGGAAAGCCCTTCCTATGGAGCCTGAAGATAAGGCCCTTGAGCCAAACTGAATCAAAGGCCTTTTCAAGATCAAGAAAGGCCGCACCAACTAACCAGCTGGCCTCAACCTTTGAGAGGGTGTCCGAGAGGAATTTGTGTATCGCATGGGTGGTAGAATGGCGATGCCTGAAACCATATTGGTGGTCGGGGATCACCTTATTGATAGAGCAGAAAGACGACAAGGCATTATTTATAACCGCTTCAAAGACCTTGCTGAGGCTGGGCGTCAGACTTATAGGCCGGTAGCTAGACGGGTCCGTGGGGGGTTTTCCTTTCTTTAATATGGGTAGTACTTTTGCGTTCTTCCAGAAGCTAGGGAAGTAGCTGTGATTGATAGCGTTGTTGAAAAGAATGGCAAGGTCAACTATAATTCTCGAGGGGAGGTGCTTAAGGACAATTGGTGGGATCCCATCTAGCCCGCTGGAAGTCTTATTAGGGAGTCTCTTTAGGATCAGAGCCAAGGAAGGGGGGCTGCAGAACGGGTGTATTGGATCGAGGGTGGGTGACGGGTCATCGGCAGGGTTATCCGCACTGAAGACAGTTATGGTTTCACCTAGTTCTCTTCGACGGATAAGGTCCAATTCGAAAGCAGTAACCGTGGTGTCGACTAACTCTTTTAAGCATGTATCTGAATTTAGGTGGCGGGGCGAGTTAATCGACTCGTAGTAGGACCCCATGATATTGAGCTTGTCAGCCGGTGTCGAGAAGGCATAGCAGTTATCAATTAACTGCGCATTCACTGGATCGCAAGTGCTACGAGCTAGAAGGGATCCGTTGTCTAGGGGAACGTGTAAGACATCAATACCAAGGCGATTTTTGGGGCGAAAGATAGTGTTAACCCTAGGGAAGAAGTTGTCAGGACACCTGTAATCTATTTTTTTGATAAGATTTGACCAAAAGGAGTCTATTGAGGTTTTGAATTCCAACTGGAGAGCGGCAACCAACTCTCTATGGAGGGCCTTGGCGATCCTGGTAAGCCTGAGGGTGGCACGAGGGTCAGATTTATGGAGGTCATGGAGTAGTGAGACAACAAATTTTTTGTGCTTTTGGAGTTTTCTGATTCTAGTATTGAGGTATTTACAGGTGTTGCTGGTGAAAGAGAACTCAGGCACGTGCTCATGAATAGCTGCCGTAATCGAGTCGGAAATCATGCGAAGAAAATATTCGATTTTAGCAATCGACAGGTTCCTATCGGGGGGGACCCCACCCGGGTAAAGGCCCGCCAACTTCCGCGTAAAGCGTGACCAGTTGGTAGCTTTAAAGTTAAGGCGATGTTCGCCCGCATTAGGGTCGCCCAAAGAGATAGAGTCATTGGGGATCTCAAAGGTGAGTGAAATGGCGGCATGGTCGCTGTCATAGGGGACGGTAAGCGCTCTCCCTCCCAGGTCATTGGCGTGATTAAGTCTGGAGTCAGCTAGGCAAATATCTAAAAAAGTATGAGCCGGTTTGAACGTGGGGAATGCAGGCGGAACAATATTGAGTTTATACTCACAGCCATGGGAAGTCTCCCAGCGGGAAATTTGGGAACCTCTCTGATTGTTGGTACGGTCACCCCAAGCTTTCATCCTAGCATTAAGGTCGCCTGCCACAATATAGTAGGAGTCATCGTGGTTTAGGTTGAGTCCTCGAAACAGGCATTCAAGCTCATCGATAAAAAGAACTCTGCAGTCGCTTCTGGCGTAGACGCTAGCTAGAAAGACGACTTTGTTGTCGGAGGTAGGGATCTTTATAACGGTATACTCAAGGATCAAATTCGACGCTGAAGATGGGAGGAAGATCTCTTCGAAAGGGAGGCCTTTTTTTACTAGGATTGCAGTGCCACCGCCCCGGATCGAGTTGGGTCTGTCTCTTCTAATGAGCGTGTAGCCTTTGAAAGATAATTTATGAGAGGCATTAAGTTTCGTTTCGGATAAGAAAACTACGTCGTGGTTATGAACGCGTAAGAATTGAAGTAGCTCAAGTCTACGGAGGTGTGTGACAATAGAATTGACGTTTATCGCAGCTATTTTAAGTTGGGAAATCTGCCTAAGGGTGTGCGGCATTGGAACTGTTAAAAAGGGAGTTGAAAATTAAATCTATTCTTTCCGCGTTAGCGGCGATCTGCATAGCCAGGGTCTGGTACTGGGCGGCTATGAGGGTAGATATTTCTTTCTTGAGGTCGGTGAACCAGCTGGGGTGTGGCGGGGCGGGATGACTTTCATTTCGAAGAGGATGGGTGATAGGAGGCGTCATCGGGAATGGAGGTCTGGAATCCAGGGCAGGTGGGGTCCAACTTGATCTGGTATCATGCGGGCGGGGGCGAGCGGTGGCCGCCGCTTGTGCATAGGAGGTGTTCGCACGGATAGAGGCCGAAATGGAGTTTATTTTCATCCAGGTTGGACGAGCACGTGTTGCGGTAGATTCTTTCTTTTTTGCAAGCGCGAACTTGATGAAAGGGCAACCCTTGTACGATGCCGGATGTCCCGGCTGGTTGCAGTTTGCACATTTTAAGGCCAGTCTGTCTTCATGTGAAGAAATAGGGCAAGCACCGGGACCATGAGATTGGGCGCACTTGACGCATCGGAACTGAAGCTGGCAGTTTTTACTAGCGTGGCCCAGCCTCTGACAATTTTTACATTGAAATAAGGCGGGTTTCTTGAGGTGCTCCCATCGTATCTTTTGATAAGCGATGGATTTGACCCTGAAGAGGTTAGCAGATTTGCTATCGCTCGAGAGTTGGACCAAATGGTGGTATTTATCGGGGCGGTTCTTATCGTAGGTGAAGCGGTTTAGGTTAATGACGTTGACGTTAGGAAGGTTGAGGTCAATGATCTCCTGCTTGATAATCTCATCACTGAAATCACCTCTGATGCCCTTTAGGAGGAGGGACTTAGGTTTAAGGTGCTTCGGGGTGTAGGTAAAATGCTGTACTCTAAGTTCTCGAAGTTTGTCACACACTAGTCCATGGTGTTCGTTAGTGCTGAGAAATATAGCATGGTTAGCCGGATCAGACTCCTTTATCTGGAACTCAGATTTAGGTACATTCAGGCCAGTTACAATAGAAATGATATCTTTGATATTGGAATTCATAGTATATATAGGAGGGGGCCTAACGGCTTTAGGTCTAACACTCTCTGCAGGGTTGGGATGCGGGGTTTCATCATCTGCATCGGGATCCATTTCGCAATCCCCACTAAGAAGCTGGAAACGGTTATTAACATCTTCTGTTGGTAAGGAAGTGGTCGGCTCAGTGGTCGGTTTAGAGGTGTTCTTTGGAAAGACCCAGCCTTCAGATTGCTGCGAGCTATCCAGAGAGTAGCGATCGATAGGTATCGATATGGACGGGGTAGTAGTCGATTGTTTCTTACGAGTCCCGCTCAGGTTAGGTTTTGGCCCGCTATTGGTTTTGGAATGACTCTCTTTCAAATAATCCTTGTAAAGACGATCTAGCTGCGACGGGTGCAGCTTTGGGGATTTAAAGAAGTTCCTTTTTGAGCCAATTTCTGATAGAGAGCTCGACCTATCGCTGGTATCCGGAGAGCCACGACGCTTCGCCCCGTGGGGCAACTGGCTCGGCATGGGTATGAGAAAGCGCGCGGGATTCCCCCGCTGCGTTACTGGGCCCGCACACCCTGGTGACCAGAGTAGAGGGCAACTTTCGGGGGTCACGGAAACACACTGCACTGGAAGAATATTGATTTACAACGGGTAAAAACGCGAAAAAACTCGGAGCGGTACGACAGCTGAACAAATCACATGCGTGGCCTACTCAGCTCCCTGATCAGCAGCGTTAGCCACACCGGCTACGCCGACTCTCCACAGTTCCGGTCCTTCCCAACTCCTCATAAATGCACGCCACCTATGTGCTAATGTCACACACTAGGCCGTTGCCTAAATGCCGGTATGCCTACTACACTAAGTAGGTGGCGTGTTTCGTCGTTTTGAAAAAAATCGCAATTGGTCGGAATAGCGAAGAAAATAATGAAGGTCGCTTTACCCCTTTTTTACTGTGCCTGTAATGAAAATTTAAAAATCCCTTAAGTAGGTAGATTTAAGTAAGCTTCACTCCAATGCTCGTACACAGTAAAACATCTGGTTTACTGTAAATGGATGCTTTCCTCGACATCAGCAATACACTGTTAATTATTAATGTAAAAGAACATTTTAATCTATACAACCTCATCCACACGCTGTTGCATTAAAAAATTACACGCGACCACTTGCGACGAGGGCCCATACACTTCGCGTAGGGACCCGGGAACAGGTAGTTTACGGGCGCGGGGTCCCGCCTGCGGAGTGAAGTTTGCATGTCTTGTTGAAACGCACATCCAGCTCCATTTCCCTAACACCCAGCCTTCATGCGTTCGATCATACCCTATACCTTACCGCGCAAAATTCAAATAGAAAACCCTTTTCATTACAATCATGATCATTAGAATAATGATCAGAATTATATCATGTTTGGTATAATTTTCATTGGAAAAACTCCAGCAATCCATTGGTAGTATTTATATACAGGGTGTCCCATCCTAGAGTGGACAGCGGGATATCTCCTAAACTATTGAAGATAAAAAAATAAAAAAAATATGTAAATTAATGGTTCGATGGGGCTGCTAGATTAGCCGCGACGGATTTTTTTTTCGATTATTATTTTAAAAGATACGATGGTCAAGTTCGGTTCTTCAAATGGCACTAACTTTTCTGAAGTCCTGAGTTGATAGTGCGTTCCAAGACGAATTCAATAAGCTTTAATGTATACACTTGATTTCCACTGGTTTTTGAGATATTGCGCTGGCAAATTTGCTGATTTTCACTTGAAAAAAACCTCTGGAATAGCAAGGACCGGGGTCGGTCTTGCAGGCGCCACGGGTGGCAGGGCCTGCTGAAATAGATACCTACCTGCCAAAGGTCTACGCAGGCCAAAGGCTGGACAATTCTTTTCCGTCAGAAATGCTACTTTGGTAGGTACATCTGCGGAATCGAGAAGCGCACCGTTACTTTTATTTCGCACTTGCTTCTACGCTCGGATGGCCGGTTATTTTGGGAGGGGTGCAAGTTCGATTGGTTAGGTTAGTAGGTGTGAAAGTTGCTAGACTAAATTTCAACCATAGGGAGCAGATTGTATTAGAACCAATCGGATTTGCATCCCTCACAAACGGCTAATCTCTTGAAGAGGCTCTCTTCACAGCAATGCCCACCTTCTCTCGCACGGAATACGTTAACGCATGCTATTGTTTTGATATTGAAGCTCGTGTTTATACTCGAGAGGACCACGCGTCGACAGCGGGCTAGCCCTTTTCTTCCTGTGTCTCCCCGCGAGGAGTATTGCCGGTGGATTGTAGGAGCGTAGATGTCTGGATGCCAGTTATTGAATTCAGGAGACGATAGAAACACTTTATTACAAAACACACATGTACTATAATTAAAGTAAATTGTATTCCTCTCGGGCAGGAGTACTGATAATGATCGAACTTGCGCCCCACTTCGCGCAGACCGATTACGCGGAGGGTAGTCGGGTGTCACACACTGCACAATTGATACAGGGTAACAATTCTGGAGCAACGCCCGTCAAGGAGATGCGGCCTGGTACCCCGTGACGAGGATAGCCCTTCGCAGTGCCTCGCCCGATTTTTATGGCTTTTTTTCGGAAAAAGGTACGAATCCTGGGCCGAACGTAACGAATTGAAGGGTTTCGACCCTCGAAGGGTTTGGAATATCATTAAGAAGTGAAAAATGTACAGGATTTCAAATGTTTGCTTCTTTTCTTCATCGTATCGAGAAGGAAGTGACGCCAATGGATTCCTTATGCTTTTCCGATGAAACTGACACCAAGAACGACGTAATTCGGAAAATAATGAAGGAAATGAACAATTCATTTCCATAACCTCAAGCTAATTTCGTTAATAATAGCCCGATTTACGTTAAATTTGGTATGATTTTCATCGGAAAAACATAAGGAATCCATTGGTGTCACTTTCATATCGATGCATTAAAGAATGAAGCATTTCTTACTATGCTGAAATTAATATTTCACATTTTCACCCTCGACTGCGGGGGCTCGACCCCAAATTCGTTACGTTCGGCCCAGGATTCGTACCTTTTTCCAGAAAAAGCCATAAAATTCGATGAGTACGGCGAGGTGTCGTCCTCGCCACGGGGTGACGGGCGTAGCTCCAGAATTATCTGTTTAAGATATAAACTAATTCTTTATTCTTTATCGTATCGATATGGGAGTGTCGCCAATGGATTCCTTGGAGTTTTCCGATGAAAATCATACCAAATATCACGCTAATCGGATTACTTTGACACAAGCTATTTGTATTCCATATGCAAAAGTTGCCCGATTTACACGACATTTGTAATGATTTTCATCGGAAAACTCCAAGGAATCCATCGGCGACACTCCCATATCCATACGATAAAGAATAAAGAATTAGTTTATATCTTAAACAGATAATTCTGGAGCTACGCCCGTCACCCCGTGGCGAGGACGACACCTCGCCGTACTCATCGAATTTTATGGCTTTTTCTGGAAAAAGGTACGAATCCTGGGCCGAACGTAACGAATTTGGGGTCGAGCCCCCGCAGTCGAGGGTGAAAATGTGAAATATTAATTTCAGCATAGTAAGAAATGCTTCATTCTTTAATGCATCGATATGAAAGTGGCACCAATGGATTCCTTATGTTTTTCCGATGAAAATCATACCAAATTTAACGTAAATCGGGCTATTATTAACGAAATTAGCTTGAGGTTATGGAAATGAATTGTTCATTTCCTTCATTATTTTCCGAATTACGTCGTTCTTGGTGTCAGTTTCATCGGAAAAGCATAAGGAATCCATTGGCGTCACTTCCTTCTCGATACGATGAAGAAAAGAAGCAAACATTTGAAATCCTGTACATTTTTCACTTCTTAATGATATTCCAAACCCTTCGAGGGTCGAAACCCTTCAATTCGTTACGTTCGGCCCAGGATTCGTACCTTTTTCCGAAAAAAAGCCATAAAAATCGGGCGAGGCACTGCGAAGGGCTATCCTCGTCACGGGGTACCAGGCCGCATCTCCTTGACGGGCGTTGCTCCAGAATTGTTACCCTGTATCAATTGTGCAGTGTGTGACACCCGACTACCCTCCGCGTAATCGGTCTGCGCGAAGTGGGGCGCAAGTTCGATCATTATCAGTACTCCTGCCCGAGAGGAATACAATTTACTTTAATTATAGTACATGTGTGTTTTGTAATAAAGTGTTTCTATCGTCTCCTGAATTCAATAACTGGCATCCAGACATCTACGCTCCTACAATCCACCGGCAATACTCCTCACGGGGAGACACAGGAAGAAAAGGGCTAGCCCGCTGTCGACGCGTGGTCCTCTCGAGTATAAACACGAGCTTCAATATCAAAACAATAGCATGCGTTAACGTATTCCGTGCGAGAGAAGGTGGGCATTGCTGTGAAGAGAGCCTCTTCAAGAGAGCAGCCGTTTGTGAGGGATGCAAATCCGATTGGTTCTAATACAATCTGCTCCCTATGGTTGAAATTTAGTCTAGCAACTTTCACACCTACTAACCTAACCAATCGAACTTGCACCCCTCCCAAAATAACCGGCCATCCGAGCGTAGAAGCAAGTGTGAAATAAAAGTAACGGTGCGCTTCTCGATTCCGCAGATGTACCTACCAAAGTAGCATTTCTGACGGAAAAGAATTGTCCAGCCTTTGGCCTGCGTAGACCTTTGGCAGGTAGGTATCTATTTCAGCAGGCCCTGCCACCCGTGGCGCCTGCAAGACCGACCCCGGTCCTTGCTATTCCAGAGGTTTTTTTCAAGTGAAAATCAGCAAATTTGCCAGCGCAATATCTCAAAAACCAGTGGAAATCAAGTGTATACATTAAAGCTTATTGAATTCGTCTTGGAACGCACTATCAACTCAGGACTTCAGAAAAGTTAGTGCCATTTGAAGAACCGAACTTGACCATCGTATCTTTTAAAATAATAATCGAAAAAAAAATCCGTCGCGGCTAATCTAGCAGCCCCATCGAACCATTAATTTACATATTTTTTTTATTTTTTTATCTTCAATAGTTTAGGAGATATCCCGCTGTCCACTCTAGGATGGGACACCCTGTAGAGATCTAATATTAATTATAGAAATTCCCATTTTCATTACTGAGTGGCCTATTGCTGTCCTTGTCTTCATGACTCTAGGGTCTAGGACCCCCGAAGCGCGTGGTGCGAGAGCTTCGACCCGAGAACCTTACACAGTCATAAAAAAAGGTTGACCTTTCCGTGATTTCAGGCCTCCGTCAGTCCAAATGCCCAAATATCGTTGGCAACCAAATTTTAGTTTCACTGAACGGATAGGGGTTCTACACTGAAATCTGCTGACATCCCTGACACGGACAAGTATGCGCTGCTCCATTGTAAAGCACGCAACTGATACCTTTTACGTCCACGGAACAGACACGGAACGGATATGTGTGCGCAGACCTTAAGACCCCGCTGAGTGACTTCACACCTAAGTCACTATAGCTCGTATAGGCACTATAGTATTAGAGTAAAATATAACCTGCTATAACATCCAACTAAGTAAATTCCATACCAAGATGGCTCAAAACTATTATAAAATCAAAACGCAATCCCGCAAATTATTAAAACATTAAATATTTAGTTTATTTCCATAGTTTATTAATCCCTTATTTAACTGTACAAATACGTACTGCGCGTGTATTTCTGCACGTTTATCTGGTTTTGTTCACATTTTTGTAAATGTTAAAGGGAATAAAAGGGGGGGGGGGGGACTTATCCTCTGTGAATTCGGCGGCGGAGGAGGAACCTTCTCCCTCTTGACGAAATCGAGGGGGAAAACCTCACATCTGGTTGCCAAAAATTCTTGTGGCTGATCGGCCAGAGTGCCTCGCCAGAGTCCCGGTTTATGACCATATTGTCCCGCGAGTCGGCGCGGCGATTAATAGCAATACCTACGTCCGGGTCCGAAGCCATCGTACGTACTACCCACCAACAGAACAGTACATCTACGGATTAACTAATTGTGAAACTGAAGAATGCCTAAAATTATTAAAGACGGCACTACGTTCTTGACTGCCCTTTAGAAATACTGGCAAACAGATGTTGTCGAAACGTTCTTGGGAAAATATGAAATTATCGGTCGAAAACAACGAATGAATTCTCGCTTGGCTCTGATCCCGCTTTGGTCCCAACGCACAGTAGGCGTCAATCCCAAGAATAGAGAAAAAATTCAACCTGCCACTTTTTCCAATCAAAATGTCGAATCTTATGAATCTACTTTATAAAACACTAGTACTGGATCTGACGAAATCGATAACAAGTTTAAAACATCTTCGGTTGTATTGCAATGAGAATATTTTGAGCGTACAATCTTTTCTTTACTTTTTAAAACATTTATTTCTGGCATCTTGGGTCCCTTCACCTAATTAGCCGATTGGAAGGTTGCCCAAATATTGTATAATTTCGTAGGAATGTATTAACATTTTGTGAACAGTATTTGGTATATAGGGTAACATGGTGTCACGTCCTGGGTGGGGCGGTAAGGACTGTGACAAGGTAGGGAAGTATGGGAATTTAGGCACGAAGACCAGCTTCGTAGCACAAGGGTAGAAGGAATTTAGGCACGAAGGCCAGCTTCGTAGCACAGGGGTTGAAGGAGTCTAGGCACGAAGACCCGCTTCGTAGCACAGGGGTTGAAGGAATTTAGGCACGAAGACCCGCTTCGTAACAAGGGTTGAAGGAATTTAGGCACGAAGGCCAGCTTCGTAGCACAAGGCAACCAGGGAAGGTTAAGCTGTAATCGCACACCAGTGTGACACCCGTTAGAGCGCCGGTGGTTTTTGTTAGGCTAGGTAATTGGATTTACTCTTGCATAGAGGAAAGAAAGCACGCGTTGTATTTCTTTCTAATAGGCATGCGAGACAGTAACCGAAAGTAAGCCTTGTAAGTACTATAAGAATTTGCGACGTTCGCGAGTCGAGATCAGCTGTTGCGATGATTTGGGTATTCGAGGGATTAATGCAATAATGCGTAACGTTAGTTAAAACAAGGGCGTTGTTTATTTTAACGCATATGATTAAGTCGTGCACGGTTGATGCGATAACGGTATTATAATAATGCGTGGGACGTTAAGCATTGACACAAAACATTTATATAAATGGTAACGATAGTAATATATATATATGTGAGCGTGAGTATTAGTTATGACTTAGTTTAACTTAAGTACAAAGAGCGTAAGCAATAAAGCGATGATCTTTAAACAATAGTGAATAATACAAAAGCGATAAGCGTTAGCAAATAAAAATAATTGAATGGATATAAGTATAAGCTTAAAAGTATAAACGAAATAAGATAATAGGCGTTAGCAACGATAATAATTGAATGGATATAAGTATAAGCAAAAATAACAAAATAAAGTAATATGCGTTAGTGATGAAAGAAATAGATGAGTGGAGGCGATATGTACTCGTACAATTCGTTAATAATAAAAATAATTATAGCTTACAGTTCAAGTCGCAGAGGGGTATTCCCTAGCACTGCACTTACTGAATTTAACGTGGATTTTAAGAGGTTCGTCGCACATGGGTTTTTACTGAACTGTCTGATTTTATGTATATGATTGATGCTTACTGAGCGAGGGTGTTTACCGAACTAAAGGTTTAGTGGCTCTTGCCGAACTAAAGGTGCGCGGTCCATGTGGCGCCTGTATTTATATGGTGCGATGGAATGTCAAGTTTGCGGGGAATGTGCGGTATGCGCGATGACTCATGCATAAAATATGTGTTACGTAATTAGCGCGTGTTGATGAGTCATGCGCGAAATATGCGTCGCAATAGCATATTTGGGGGGTCTTTTGGGGCTTTGAAAAGGTGTACTCAACCGATTGGATGGATTTTGTAGGATTTTGATTGGGAAGGTTTGAGGGTGGCGTGCATTTGATTGGTCGTAGAGAGGGGCGAGACGTGGTCTCGAGTAACGTGGGTTTTTGGGACGAGGGACTTGTTTAGATTTAAATATGTGTGGGAAGAGATCGCCTCTCGAAGGCCGAAGAGGTGAAGGGGATTAAATATATTGGTCATCTAGAGATGGGGACCGCTAAGGTACATCGTCTAGATGGTCTGCTGGTTGGGGGAAAAGGGTAAGAGATGAGTTCTAGAGGTAGTTTTGGTGGAGTTGTGGAGTGATTTTTAGGGAAGATGTTATGACCGCGCGAAAAATAGTGGGACGTCACATGGATACAGGTTTGCAAATATTTCTGCACTTTCCATAGCATGTACTATTGCACGATGAGAAGAAGAAGGTCTACCCACAAGCTGAAATGTCACAGGGGCAAGGGGAATCGTCCACTCGCGTCAACCTATCCCCTCCAACACAGTTCGTCCCGTGACGAAGAACGTAAACAAAACCAATCGCGACAATCCGCGGATATGGACAGCCGCTAAGAACCGAAAAGTAGGACTTCTTGGAGGGGATAGGGTGGAGCGATCGGGCGATTCCCCTTGCCCCTGTGACATTTCAGCTTGTGGGTAGACCTTCTTCTTCTCATCGTGCAATAGTAGGTATATTTATCAAATTGTTCTAGTTTTATTGGAATTATTGACATTATTCTTTTAAATAACGTCAATTCTGCGTATGAGTTGTATATTAATACTTTTTTTTATGAACTCCCTTAATTATATTCGGCAGTTTCAGTGCGAGAAATGTGATGTTGTTGAATGTTCCCCTATTTCTTGGGATTCAGCCTCACTGTGCGATATAGAATACAGGTAATTACTCCATTATTGGTAAATATTGCCAAATCTTGTTTTCGCAGTTGCAAAGCCAAATATATGTTGATTATAAAACAAAAAAGAAATTTGCTCGAAAGTTCCCGGAGAGTAACTAAAAAGCCAATTGCTGATATTTCTTCAATGGGTATCTCATGGAAAAGAACTGTATGTAACTAATTATTTGCTATTGCTAACCAAAAACGATACTACTCATTTCGATTCCCAAAAAAATTGTGTCTTTTATATCATCAAAATTTAAACGACTTGATTCAAAATTTTCCAGAAGAAACTTTGACACGTGTTTACACACAGATCAGAAGTAGCCGCCACGATATTTTTCCCTTTTTTAGGAGCTCATATTATTAGTTTACAAGAAATATATAAAAATAAAATAATCCCATAACTTTTGAATTCTGACTTGTTTCTTTATTTTTGGGATTCTGTCCCACTGTGGGGCTGGATCGCAGCGCGGCCGCGGCTAGGAATCAGTTTGGAGGAGTCGAGCGGTTTGCCGCCGTGGCCAGCCGCGCGGCTAGGAGATTTCGCCATCATGGCGAAAAACAGACACTCATCGCATTGTGTTACCTCTCGAGTAGCCTAGATTGCTACTGTAGCAGACGCGCGGTCGCAGCCGGTCGAAAACGCGGCTAGGAAAACGGATGCATGCTTCTCCATAAGAGCGGTGCTTAGGATTTGGCCGCCGGCCGCCGCCGATCGCGGCTAGGAAACTCGACCTTTACGGGGTCATCTTGAACAGCGCACAACGGGCGGTTTTTGTGCTACGGCTCATCTGTATACGTGTAGCGACGATCATTTCCACAAACATCTCCGATGTTTAAACCTTTATAACAGCTAAACTATACAAGATACAACAAAATGTATTCAGACCCCTTTACTCTACTGGTGGTCTCCAACGTATTTGCAAAATTATGGAATCCTGTGACTATTAGTTTAGCGTATAGACATGTTAACTTTGAGGCATTATTACTGTAAAATGGAGACAGATCGGACACTATGTCATAGGACCTTTTATGTTCCATTGGACCTCACCTACCACCCCTTAAAATATCGCTACGTATACCGTTTACACCCTGTATATATAACGAAAACTTCGAAGCACTTCGAACATGATTCGAAGTTTAAAACTCTTGAAAGTCTTGATAAGTCGTGAGTCTTTATAGGTCTTGAAAGTCTTGGAAATCTTGAAAATCTTGAAAATCTTGAGTCTTGAAAATGAACATGTGGTTGCCAAAAACTAGCCAGGTTTTTCGGCCAGAGGGTCTCGCCAGTGTCTCAGTTTATGACTGTATTGTCCCGCGAGTCGGGCGTGGACATACATACGGGTCCTCAACCTACCAAATCACTGAAGCAAGAGTTACAAGACTTCCAAGACGATCAAGACTTTCAGGACTTCCAAGACGATCAAAACTTTCAAGACTTTCAAGACTTTCAAGACTTTCAAGACTTTCAAGCTTTCAAGACTTTCAAGACTTTCAAGACTTTCAAGACTTTAAAGACCTATCGAGACTCAAGACTTATCAAGTCTTTCAAAAGTTTTAAGTTTCGAATCATGTTGGAAGTGCTTCGAAGATATTCAGAACAGATTCGAAGCGGTTCGAAGTACGGCTGGGACTATTTGTCGAATTTTTCGGTATTCGAATATTCGAATACTTCAGTTGCTCAATTATTTGGCGAATATAATTCGGATATGCAAGTATCCAAATACTATTCGAATATTTAAGTATTCAAATAGTATGGTATGAATTATAAATGAAGTTCTTTAGGTTCATTATTTTTTTACAAGCTTTTATTTAGTTTCAGTTGTGAGTTCGTTAGTTTGTCACGGTGAAATCTTGTAAGTTAATTTTTACCCACTTCAACATATCCGATCGACTTGAATCTTTGCACACATACATAGTTCTGATGACAATATAATATTTTCGCTAAAAAGCATGAAATACTTTATAGTAAAAATTTGTTTTTAAAAACAAGCTTTTATTAAAATGTAGTAAAAAGGAACCAATAATTTTGATACCGGCCCAAATGACTGCCTGAGAAGAAATCCCTCATATGACTAAAAATAATATTCGAATACTGAAATATTCGAATAGTATTCGAATAGTATTCGAATAATAACATTCGAAGTTTATTCGTACCATTCGAATACTTGTAAAATATTCGACTATTAAATTATTCGAATAGTCCCAGCCCTAGTTCGAAGCGCTTCGCATCCCATCACTACTTGTTATATTAGGATATTGCATATTCTGGAAAGTCCCTGAATTTTGGGACACCCTGTATATTATGTCTATGGTCGCCCCCCTAAGTTACACCATTCCATTTGTCCTCAATTGCTTACGTAAGGACCCACCAACCAGATGCGAATTTGTTACCGGTTTTTTTTTCACCGAAAATTCGAAACCTGGAACTTTAAGGTCATTCTTGAAAGAGATTTTCAGATCCATCTGATTTTAAAGTTACAAACAGTGTCATTTGATTCCTCTTGACAATTCCTTTCCAATGGTGTATAGACATCACTTGACAGTTATTTCCAGTCACAAATCACTATACAAACTTAATAACGTTCTTTATTCTTAACTTTTGTACTTTATCCAATATAACTTCATTCTAGATATTTAGACATCTTAATATATAAAGCAGAAAGTGTTTGTGTTTGTCTGTCGCCTAAAAACTTTCGAACGGTAAACTCTGGGGTAGAGATTCAGATTTCACGTGTACGACTTGTACACGTGTACACGTGTAGTTAATATATCCGTGTTCTAATCCGTGTACTTCTTAATACACGGATACACGGGTATTGAAATACACGTGTACCCGTGTATCGAAATTCACGGATCGTAGTATCCGTGTACCCGTGTACCCGTGTACTGAAATTCACGGGTACACGTGTATCGAAATACACGGTTTCACGTGTATTAAGATATCCATATTTAATTTTTTAACTAAATATCCGAATGTTTAGATTTTACGCAAATAGTTTGCGATAGGTAGGTACAGACATAATTTACTAGGTTGCAGATGAAAATAAAAAACATCATGATTTTAGTTAATAAACTTTAATCTATTAATCTTTTGTTTTGGTGTAAAAATACTAACGTGTTAACATTCTCTGGGAGTAAACGGTTTCTTTTTTTTTTGTTACAATGCTTCCAGCACACGAAAAACATCTTTCCGACATCGCCGAGGTTGCTGGAATGGTTAAATATTTTTTGGCAACATGGGAAATCGCCGGGTATTTGTTTGCCCTAGCCTTCCACCAGTCAAATGGGTCTAAGTCGAAGCGTAATTGTGGCTCGGCCATATACGTTTCAAATTGAATATTTATATCATTATTGTCTGTAATTTCATCATATAAAAACTGAAGAGCACTTTTCCCGCGTGACTTTGTTTTGCTAACTGTATGGACCGGTGCCTCTTGAAGTAAACGTTGTACTTCTGTACGAATCACTTGTCTCACGTGGATTGATTCATGCTCCAGATTTGTATATCGCGGATCAAAGAAGCAGGATAGGGTGAAAGCACTAGTAGTCGACCACTTAAAGCTAAACTCGAATGAAAAGTACTGAAAAAAAATAAACAATCAATGTTATAAAATATATAAAATGTATTGAAGTAATTCAAATGTATTTAATGTATCACTAAATATTTTGTGTTAGTAGGAAAGTTCGGGGAAAATAAATAATTAGCGTTAAAAATAAAGTGTCCGAATGCTTTAATAATCGACCGCTTAACTTTAAAAGTCGACCGGTCCGATAGCTAGTAGTCGACCACCTTTTTTAATATGAAATTCAAAATAGATTATGTGCGCATTACAAACTAAAAATTATTTTTAAATATAATGTGCAACATCAGTAAATAATTAATAATGACAGGAATTATGCGTAACTAAAATAAATTCTTTTAAAAACTTTATCAAAATTTTAATAAGAAATAGAAATTATTTTTTTTTCCAATGTAAATTAAATTTTTCGTTTTTAAGATAGGAAGCAGTAACAAATTTTAAGTTTTTAAAGTAGGTATTTGTATTCTATAAATAAATTATATAAACGTGGTCGACTATTAGCATTCATTGTGAATGCAGTTAGCTTCAGAAGTCGACCGCTGTGGTCGACTATTGAAAATTGAAAGGGAATGATGATCCAGTTACTGCCCCCCCCCCCCCATAAATAAATAAATTATCCCATTTTTTTTAAATTTTTGAAGCGCATATAAAATTGTCGATGCTTTTTCAGTGGAATAGCATAATTTTCCAGTAAAAAATGTATAGAACTGAATTACATTTGTCGATTCTATTCGAAGCACACTTATGTTTCTCGGGTTAGAAAACAGCAATGGCGCATGTAGAATCAAAATTAGTTTACAAATTACTTTAAAAGCATTTATTTTTTTTACCTATGAAGGGCGCTTTTTGTCGTATTGTAAAGTTAGAAATTCAAAATATAATATAAAATTGTCATTTAATAAATTCTTTATTTCAGTATACTTATTTCTTTAAGCAAAATAATAAAAGTGGTCGACTACTAGAGGGTGGCCGACTACTAGTGCTTTCACCCTACATGATGTAATGAAAGAGAATCACCTTCGTTCCAGTCGAGTTTAAAACGTTTTATTATATACGAAATCAAAATCTCCTTTAATTGACACAAAACCATGCCATCATCACCTATCGCCTATCGCAAACTATTTGCGTAAAATCTAAACATTCGGATATTTAGTTAAAAAATTAAATATGGATATCTTAATACACGTGAAACCGTGTATTTCGATACACGTGTACCCGTGAATTTCAGTACACGGGTACACGGGTACACGGGTACACGGATACTACGATCCGTGAATTTCGATACACGGGTACATATGTATTTCAATACCCGTGTATCCGTGTATTAAGAAGTACACGGATTAGAACACGGATATTTTTACTACACGTGTACGCGTGTACACGTGTATCTTCAATACACGTTCTACGCCGGGATCTCTACTCTGGGGTCACGAAATGTGTCCCAGCCAGTGATGGGTAAATCACTAGAAAGCAACGTAATTTACGTTACCTGACATACGTGTATAATATTAAAATGTCCTGTATAAAATGTCCAGTGGACCTGCCTCGGAAATATAGAGCGTAGTAGGGAAGTTCCCACATGTTTTTCAAGGTTTATTAGGCTCTTATATTGCCGGGGCAGGTCCACTGGACATTTTATACACGTATGTTACGTAACGTAAATTACGTTGCTTTCTAGTGATTTACCCATCACTGGTCCCAGCTCATTATGCCTAACTGATCCAGATGAATGTGACTATTTTCACACAAAAAAAATAAATAACAAATTGCTTTTTATAAAATCAGAATCTAAATTTCGAGCGAAGCAATTTTATATTATAGTAGTAGAGCTAATATCTGATAGAAATACAAGAGTATTCGGTGAATTTGTGAATAATCGTGTAAAATATGTCAGAAGCAGTATAAAAACAGATTAGCTTGCATAGAAATTTCATAGGATATAGAATGCTAAATAATTTCTATTCAGGCTACACTAATTAATACGAAAGAAAAATTCTATTAAAAAGGAAGCTTGCTTCTATGGTAATTTAATAAATAACTACTTTTTTTCTTGATTTCAATAAATCAGCTGCCCTACATATAATTAGACGTACCACTCATTCAATATAAAACTAAAAGCATAAGATCATATGTATTATACAGTTTATTATTTATGACTAAAAATTTTGTTATTAAACATCATTAACTTTCATTAAACTACTCGTGATATCATTTAATATGATCAAGTATTAACAACGTGCTGCAATTACATGCGCACGACGTTGATCCACGCAAGTTGAGAATTCTTCAACTAAATTACCACACTTCAAAATCTGATTAGGATATTCTTGATAACACTTGAGCACCTTGTCAGTATTCTCCATGCACGGTTGTACAATATCTTGTACATTTACTTTCTTCTGACCTATAAGAAAATGTCACATTAACGACTAATGCTCAATTAAAGATACCTTAATTGATATATTTACTTATGTTTCATATTTACAATTAAACACATGTAAGATGTATCTTTCAGACAATAAATATCAGAATTAACGACACGAATGTAACAACAATTTTTGCATACCATTCGTATACAGTTCTTCTGCTGCCTTTTTGTACTCTTCATCCATAATATCATTAATCTTTAAATGACTCTGTTCCAAACTTTCTACGCGTTGTTGCCAATAATGATCTTGATTAAGAAGTTCTCTTTCTTTCTGTTGCTGTATTTCAAGAGCAGTTAATGTTAATTGCGGGTGATAGTACACAGGGTACCCGGAACTCGCTGGTACATCACCGCTGTGAGGCGGTTGAGGAGTAGCCTTATTAGGAGACGATTGCGTTGAAGTAACAGGTCTTACTTCGTTTTGCATTTCGGCATTTGCTTTTTGAGTCAGCCGTTGTACAACCGAATTTGACACTTTGATAACGTCCACCTCTTCTACATTGTTAATGGTAAGTTTGCGAGCACTTTGTCCAGCACCCATTGCAAAGCTTTCTAATCGGTTTTTTTTTAAGAATTCAGAGTTTCTTTGTTTTCAAATTTGGCTATCTCGCGGGATAGAAGGTAATTAAATGTTAACAATTAAGTACAGTTGAGACAGCTTACCTGTAAAGTTGTGTAAATTGTTATAAAGTGAATTATATTTTATATGCAATATGTATACAATATGTTTAACTATTATACATAAGATTAACATTCAGTACGAAATATTGCTTATACACTAAATGCGTTTGGTAAAAGTATGTTTAATTGGGATTTTTAGCATTAATGTCAATAATAAGAGTTCCATAGTTGTGGTTATGTACTTGAAGCCAATGTGTTTTAATAAAACATACAAATGTTCTTACTAATTATATTCGATTGAATGTAAAAATACTTGTCTTACTACTGCAAATTTATTGGCAAGAAACTGTATGACCTCGTTTATATCAGCGTACTTTTAAAAATATCAAATACATTACATTTTTCTTGCTGTTTGGACTTTCCTAACTTTTGCGAATGTATATCCATGTATAACACTTTTACGTTCTTATATTATGAGGTACTAACGAAAATTTTATGTGATTTGTAACATTGCAACATGTTTTTATACACAGATTTTACTATGTAGCATTAAAAATAAACCTGAATTAAGCTGTGTAATAAGTGTGTACCTTGTTTTTATCACCTAAACTATTTTTATGCACCAGCAGCGTTATCACACGACACATAGGGCTCTCAAATATGAAATTGGGTAACCCTTACTTTTGATTTATTTCGAACAATAATACTGTATATATATATTATCACTGCAGTTATATTAGAGCACTAAAGAGGTGAGTATGCGCATCCGCCATCTTGGGTCATCTGGAGAGAAAATATTATTGAGAACCCGCCTTTTGGAGTATTGTCAGATTCACTTTATAAACAAAATATGCGTTGTTGATATTGATACACGGTAGCACGACACATTATTAGAGTATTATATTATATTTCAGTTTACATTTGGTTTATAAAGCGAATTTGACAATACTGAAAAAGGCGGGTGCTCAATAATCTTCAATCTCCAGAGGACCCAAGATGGCGGATGCGCATACTCACCTCTTTAGTGCTCTAGTTATATCTTGTCACTTGCGCAGCAAACTAAGGGTGCGTTCCGATTTTCGCAGTGAGTGCAGAAATCGCAGCGGTTCATGCGGTCTTGAAATTTAAAAATTGTATTATGGAAAAAAAAAATAATAGTGATAATGAAATCAGCAGCTGTGATTCGTTTGATGAAAGCGAAAATGAAGATGATATTAACTTGCCATTTAGAATCAGAATTAATATACATATCATTAATTGTAAACAAAACACTCGGACAGATTATGTTTGCCTAAAAATGACAGATTATGGAGAACATTGTGGAGGTTATTCCGGGATATTCGATAATAAGTATGTAATTATACATTTGTATTAAAAAAAAACATCACATGAAGTTTCTTCGGAATAATAACGTAAAAAAGTGGCATTGTAATCATGAGAGAATTAATTGTTTTTATTACGTTTCATTAAATTGTATCAGCTATTTCCAATAGAGAAATTCAAATAATCAAAGATTGAAAAAACAAATACGCATGCGCGCGCGCAGTGACTGCTTCACCTCTGAAATTCTGCGTTTGCTGCATGCTCGCTGCACCGGAAGTAGCATCGTATTGGTGGAAAGTGAGAGAAATTCTAGGGAATCGTACGATGCCACCAATACGATGCCACCAATTTCATGCACTCACTGCGAAAATCGGAACGCACCCTACGTCTTCTAGTTACATTTCAAATGTATTGTATTGTTCCGCGATCTCGTGGGGATTTCCGATAAAAGGTGTTATATGCATTCTCATATGGTAACATGAATATCTTGTTCGTAGGTATAAAGTTAGTTTCAGGAGTCGCTACTTACATATTCTCATGCGGAGGGAAATTTCAATTAAGGATGTGAATTTGTCGTTGCTTTGTTTTCTTTTGAAATGTATGTTGTTGCGTAACCGTCAGTTCACCATGAACCAAAGGAGCGCGAAGCTTGAATCGAATGCTGTATTCCCGTTACCGGCGTTACCCAGTGGTGGGTTTACTACGTTACATCGAATTTACTACGTGACACGCGTAAAAAATGTAAATAATTGTATAAAATGTAGAAAATGTATTTAATATCAAAAATTCAAATACAAACTATTAACCTCTACCTATTGCATTGAATTTTACTGCACACTATTTTAAATTACTTTAAAAAGAAAGATTGGAGTGTAATTATAAAAATTATAAATAATTTGAAATTTTTTAGTAAATTTCATATCTTTGGTGTGCGAAAGATACTCGAACTTTTACATACATCAACATGGATTCTGAAGAAATTGATAAAGCTTTAGCAGATTATTTCTTTGGATGTAACATTCCATTTAGTAAGTATTATTGAATCTGACCACTTCAGGAACTTTGTTCATAAATTGAATCCAGCTTCTAAAATTCCAACTCGAAAGACATTGTCGAATAATTTACTTAACGCAAAATTTTAAGATTACAAAAAATCAATAATCGGTGTGGAATCCGAAGATGCAGTTCTGTCTTTAGATGGTTGAAAAAATTTATCATCCAACAATAAGTATGTTGTTGCAATTCTGAATTTAATGAATACAATATGTATGTCCATGCAGGTTATGGCGTTCCACAGTCTGCAACGGTTTTTTCAAACAATATGATTTTATACAGTAAAATACATGAACATAATAAAGTTAAGCTATTTACTACGTCTTATTCTACACGTAGAGAATTCACTTTTCTACGTCAGGTAAAATACGGACCCACCACTGCCTTGCCACGATGCAGGGAACGGCGGTAATCTCGTGCGCCCGTATCAGGAATAGCGGTAGGGGAACTCCACGCATGCGCGCGATGACGCGGTGACGTCAAACCAATCAACGCCAAGATGAAAATTTGTCGACGCCAGCGCCAACTAGTGAGACTGCGGTTAACCAGCGTCGCTGGGGAATCGTTGTCGACGAGTGAGACCGCGGCCAATCAGCGTCGACAACCGATTCCCCAGCGATGTCAAATTCGCTGTATAAACCAAATATAAACTAATGGCATTTTCGAACGGTCGCACTGGGGCGGACCGAGTGCGAACCCTACCCAATCGGAAGCGAAGAGTGTGAACTTTTTCGCCTCCGATTGGTCAAAATTCGCACTCAATGCGCCCCAGTGCGATCGTCCGAAAACGCCATAAAATGTAATAAAATATTGTAATATGTGTCGTGCTACCATCTATCAATATCAACAACGCATGTTTTGTTCATAAAGTGAATCTGACAATACTCCAAGAGGCGGGTTCTCAATAATATTTTCTCTCCAGAGGACCCAAGATGGCGGATGCGCATTGTTGCGTGGCTCCTTGGAAATCAGCGTCCGTTTTCTGGGGATGGGATCGAGGCCCATGGAGTGCGAAAGCACTCTGCTCCGTGAATGCGTTCGGGGTTCTGACTCGTGACTAAAAGGAACACCAAGAAACTTTACTTTCCAAATTGAACAATTTATGTATTTTTATAATCTCTCTAATACGTCTTGACTGGGTCAACTCTTATTACAGAATGAATTATGTCTACTATTTTCGTTGTTAACATAAATAATATACATTTTGTTTCTTAAACGAGCGTTTACATATTTTCCACGACGATGAATAAAGATTATAATAAAACCAACAACTTCGTGTAATTCTATTTGAATTTCCCTCCGGAGCTTCGTTCACATCGTAGCAGGATAACGGCAATGCGACATCTCCCCTCTTATTCAAAAGGAAACATCTTTTTAGATTTAATATCATGCACACAATTACACCCTCAGAACTAATTCTGAACAGTGAAACGTACCAATAACGCAGACGAACTAATAACACAAACAAACAGTTTCCTTATGAAATTATTTCCCGCGTAACACATCTCATGTCGAGCGCCATTGTATATACATGTGACTTCAATTAATGATTACATAAATTCGGTTCCTATATCTAATAATAACTTAGATCAGGAGGTACATAGGTATTTTATTCGGATTAGGTATTCTACTCAGTTAGTTTCAGGTGGGCTAATTTGAGCTTGTTCCAATGAACTATTTTAAATACTTATTACTTCGTAATTCTATCTCTGCATTTAAATCACCAAAAATGCGTGTGACACTAAATGGTCCCGTCCAAGTTGACTCAAATTTTGAATTCTTTGGTTCTCTAAGTAGATAAACAAAGTCTCCCACTTCAAACTTCTGTGGATTAGTATATTTATCATAATATAGTTTACTCCTCTCCTTTGCCTGTTCTAGATTTTCCGCCGCCGTAGCCTGACTACTTGTGATCTTTTGAAATAGATCATCCAAATATTGAATAAAAGTCTTTGGCACTGCCTCTCTCGCAAATTCGGTGGGAATCAAAGCTCTTACTCCAAAAATCAACTCATGCGGGGTGAATCCAGTAGAATCGTGTACTGATGTATTATATGAAAAAATTCCAAACCTGATCCACTCATCCCAATCTACTTTGGAACAGAAGGCTTTCAGGTAATCAATAAATACTCTATGAGCACGTTCTAACGAACCCAACGATTGCGGATGAAATGCGGTTGAAGTTATTCTTTGAATTTTGAAAATTTTACAAAAACTCTTCATAATCCGGCTAACGAAATTGCTTCCTTGATCAGTTTGTATAGTGCGGGGGCAACCAAATCTACAGATAAATTGCTCAGCCAAAGCGATTGCAATAGAAATTGAATCAATAGTCGCCAGGGGAATCGCATCGGAATACTTCGTTAAATTGTCCTGAATAGTTAGTAAGTATTTATTTCCTTTTTGGGTTACCGGTAGTGGTCCCACAATATCCATTTGTACCTTTTCGAAGGCCCTCTTTGGTGTGTCTGTAATTCGCATTGGCTGTCTTGTTTTGGGAGAGAGCAATTTATTCTTTTGACATACAGGGCACGTCCGAACAAAATCTGAAATTTGTTTTCCCATTTGGCCCAATAAAAATCCTCTCTAATTCTCTTAAAAAGTTTTGTCACCCCTTGATGCCCTCCTACTACCGAGTCATGGTATTCAGAAATAACAGTCGATCTTTCTGACGGATGCGGGATTATTATTTCACCGGTACAGATGGTGATCGTATATTTTGAATCATTAAATATTTGTTTGAGGAGGCTTTCTATGGGATCCCATCCTACGGAATCGAGATTGTTGTGCTTCATCGATATACTGAAGGTTTTTTCATTCAGGGAATCTATTAACAGTTTTAGTGATGCCAATGATGAGTTTAAATGATTAAGATTCACTTGTTCGTCGCTAACTTTTTGAGGAAACAAATGGAAAGTATGAAATTTCTTATCTGGGAAAACCATTGCCTCACCGACATTGATGCGATATTGCCTCATCTGCGTAATCGAAAACTTTCCACGAGTGTATAAAATTTCACTATTCTATGACACGATCTGGTAATCAAGAGACAGGAAATGGATAAGATTGTCCCTTCGCATAAAAAGGAAATCTTTACAAAAATTGATTTTAGGGAATGTGGGAGGGTGATTTGTTTGTACACGTGAGTCAGTAATTGGTAAGATTTTAACTTTTTCAGAATTACATAAGACATCTTTGGTTGAGGCTACTTCAACGGAGGATCGTGTCCGCTCTCCTGAAGACTCTATCACAAATTTAGACTCTCCAAGCTTCATTGCGTCACGCGTCACAATAACTCCGGGCACTCCAGCCCTTACTGTACCACAAAACTCGGATCCCAGGTTGCTGGTCCGAAGCGGGGTGTCTGTTGTCGAGACCTTGCCGATAACCAACGGATCAAGCAGAGCGAGGGCATCCTCACGCACTTCACAAATCTCGGGTCCCAAGTTGCTGATCCGAAGCGGGGGTGTCTGAATTACCTTACCGTATGCCGACGGATCGAGCAGAGCGAGGGCACCCTGAGGCACATGGACCCCCTCTAACGACGCCTGAAGTGGGAGCGATCCTCCATCCCCTACAAATTTACAATCATTGGACAATGGTCTACCCCAGGCATCGGAATTAAGTGATCTTTTCGGCCGAGTTTCAGAGGTGACGCCTCCTTTCTTCCGCCGCGCGTCTTGGCCCCCGCGGCGGCCCAGAAGCCTCGAGCGCCTCAGGCCCGTGCCGTATGAACCGCGCGTGGCGCATTGGGGCGACACCCGTATCAATAGGTTTCCACATCACCCATGGAGTACTATTATCGATGCGTTTTTTTTTTGTCACTGGTATCCCCTGTAGGCCTATTCCACTGTGCCGCGTGATAAAAAATAGAGTGGAAAAGCGCGTTTTATTATCAAAATTTTAAACATGTTTGGGAAAACTAGATTTTCGCGCACGTTTCGACGTGCTGGGTAAATCTAAATCTAAATTGTCGAAACGTCTACAGGGGATACCACTGACAAAAAAAAAACGCATCGATAATAGTACCCCATGGGTGATGTGGAAACCTATTGATACGGGTGTCGCCCCAATGCGCCACGCGCGGTTCATACGGCACGGGCCTGAGGCGCTCGAGGCTTCTGGGCCGCCGCGGGGACCAAGACGCGCGGCGGGGGAAAGGAGGCGTCGCCTCTGAAACTCGGCCGAAAAGATCACTTAATTCCGATGCCTGCCTTATACTGAAATTATGCAATTAAACATATTCATGGCTAGGTAACCAAACAGTAGACGCTCGTTAGAAAACAAATGTAATTTATTATTTTATGTTAACAACCAGAATTGAAGATCATTCATTCTATTGCGAGAGTCGACTCTGTGAAGACGCATTTGCCTGATCGTACGAAATATATATATTTGTTCAACTGGAATATAAAGTTTCCTTTTAATCAGTCAAATTCCCGAGTTTGAAACTCCCCCACAGCACAACTTGTAAATACTACGTAACATGGAATTCACAAATTCTGTAACTTCTGTTACATGTACAAAATATAACCGCTACGTAATACAGATGTCACAATGTTCTGTAACTTTTGTTACATAGATAGAACATAGCAGCAACATAACCTATGAACACAACTGAAAAGTCACATAAAACATATAATTTTTATGTAACTCTTCTTACGTATAGGCTACATATTAATCCAGATGTAAATGTCATGGAACGTAGGTGTCCCAAGTATTCCGTAATTTTTGTTTCATAAATAGAACATAACAGCGACATAAACGATAAATATAATTTTTCGGTTGCTCGACCTTGACTGTGACGTGACCTTCGAAACGTGGTAACGGTGGTAACGTTTCCTGCTGTTAAACTCCTGCACGGAACGTGTTACAATAAGGACTGCGTTTAGTATCGGTGTGTTTAGAGTGCAAAATCTAACGTTTTGCAGTTTATTTATATAGATAGATTCGGTGGGAAATCGCCGGCACATAATGTTCGGCAAATATTGAGCAAACTTTTTAGTACAGAATTTGCTGCGTTATACAAGTGGAAAGGGAGGAAGAATAAAATAAATATATCTGGAGACGCGGTAGCGTCTCGACGCCAAGTACAAAAAAGACACCCTGTATACATGAATGACACCCTGTATAAAACACCCTGTATAAATGTCGATCGACTGCCCCCGCCGTTTATCCATGTTCCGAGACCCTGCATATATATGTCGACTGTCGCTACCGCTATCCTTTACTCGTCGCCAGGCTATTCTGAAACTTATTTCATTAATATCTCATCACCCCTGCAATATTTTTTAAATTTAAAGGCATTTTTCTCATGTAAACCGCATATAAGCTTTCGAATAAGACCAATTCCGAAAAAATCGGTCCACGCATGCTAGGGATATCGTAATATCGTCTCATGAAATTTCAGAAATTAAGAGAAAATTTTTCTTCTTCAGTCGAAATTTTGTCGTCGTCGACATAATACGTATCCCCTCAAAAACTTCAAAAAAGTAAAAAAATTACGCCAAGTACATCAAATCAAGTAAATCACAAAACATAGAAGATAATAATAATTACAAAATTAAAAAAAGATGTGAAATCAGAATGAGCTGCAAGTACATAAAGGTGCTTGCCAATGTATTAAATAATATTAAGCAAATATATTTTTATAGAAATAAATATTTTAATACGAATATATATTTTATTCAAAATACTTGGCGCTGCGCCCCGAATTGGTTATGCTAAACTGAATACATATGTATAAATTGCATTAATCTTCTTCTTTCTTTCTTTTGCGTGAGTTCGTGAATGAGTGAATGTGTGTATGTGTGCGTTTGGATATGCTACGTATGATATGAGAGTTAAGTATACTCGAGCTCATTTTAGAAGGAACTTGCCGACCGACGAGTTTAGATCGGTTCTGCGCATGTTGGCGCTCATTGGCTATGCCACCACCAATGGTCTTTCGGCTGCGCATGGTAAAGTGGGGGAACAGAGACCTCGCGACAGTTGAATAGCTCATTCAACATGCGCGAAATAAGTTCCTTCTACAATGAGCTCGAGTATATATGTAGAATAAATCTGACTGCGTTTGTAATATGTATATGTTTATGTATTTTAGATTGTACGGGAGTTATTGTAAATTATTAATTAATACTTAGACAACTAACATTTTTTCGGTTTCGCAGCGCCAAGTGTTTTGAATAAAATATTTATTCGTATTAAAATATTTATTTCTATAAAAATATATCTGCTTAATATTATTTAATACATTGGCAAGCACCTTTATGTACTTGCAGCTCATTCTGATTTCACATCTTTTTTTAATTTTGTAATTATTATTATCTTCTATGTTTTGTGATTTACTTGATTTGATGTACTTGGCGTAATTTTTTTACTTTTTTTAAGTTTTTGAGGGGATCTCACTTCTTTTTTCAAAGATTAATTGTACTATTATTTGCAAATTCATATTCATACACACGTATTAATTTGTTTATTTATCCTGAATGCATGGAAAATCTTCCAGACGATTAGATCGAAACATTTGGATCAAATGTTGACGCATTAACGCATGATTGTACGTTACTTTGTCTGGTAATTTATTGATGAATAATAACGAAACAGCAAATGCACTCGCAACAACTCCGCAATCCCGACTGTTAGGTTGAGCTTGTAGGGGAAGGTGGGACAAGATGGGGTAGTTAAGGTTTGATGATGAATAAAACAGGTTTTCATAATCAATAACTATTACTGTTTGAACTCAAAAGATGTTCAAAGTGGAAAATTTGCATTTTTTCCAAATCGAATTTCTCGAATAATATTTTCCGATGCTCAACAGTGAAATGTGAAAATATATAAGGGTATAAGGGTAAAAGGTATAAAAGGTATAAAAGGTATAAAAGGTATAAAAGGTATAAAAGGTATAAAAGGTATAAAAGGTATAAAAGGTATAAAAGGTATAACGGTATATAAGGGTAAAGGGTGCAAGGGCAAAGGGTGCAAGGGCAAAGGGTGCAAGGGTAAAGGGTGCAAGGGTAAAGGGTGCAAGGGCAAAGGGTGCAAGGGTAAAGGGTGCAAGGGTAAAGGGTGCAAGGGTAAAGGGTGCAAGGTAAAGGGTGCAAGGGTGAAGGGTGCAAGGGTAAAGGGTGCAAGGGTAAAGGGTGCAAGGTAAAGGGTGCAAGGGTAAAGGGTGCAAGGGTGAAGGGTGCAAGGGTAAAGGGTGCAAGGTAAAGGGTGCAAGGGTAAAGGGTGCAAGGGTAAATGGTGCAAGGATAAAGGGTGCAAGGGTAAAGGGTATAAGGGTAAATGGTAAAAGGTGTAACGGTATATAAGGGTATAAGGGTATACGGGTATATAAGGGTGTAAGGGCATAAGGATGTAAGGATATAAGGGTATATAAGAGTATAAGGGTATATAAGGGTGTAAAGTTATAAAGGTATAGAAGGGTGTATATATAAGAGTATAAGGGTGTAAGGGAATATATATGAGTATAAGGGTATAAGGGTATAAGGGTATAAGGGTATAAGGGTATAACGGTATATAAGGGTGTAAGGGTATAAGGGTATATATAAGGATATATACTCTGTGGAATGATCCCGAGAGTCGACGAACGAAACATGTGTGCGAAACTGATAGGTGTGTGTGTATACGTATTATGTCGACGACGACAAAATTTCGACTGAAGAAGAAAAATTTTCTCTTAATTTCTGAAATTTCATGAGACGATATTACGATATCTCTAGCATGCGTGGACCGATTTTTTTCGGAATTGGTCTTATTCGAAAGCTTATATGCGGTTTACATAAGAAAAATGCCTTTAAATTTAAAAAATATTGCAGGGGTGATGAGATATTAATGAAATAAGTTTCAGAATAGCCTGGCGACGAGTAAAGGATAGCGGTAGCGACAGTCGACATATATATGCAGGGTCTCGGAACATGGATAAACGGCAGGGGCAGTCGATCGACATTTATACAGGGTGTTTTATACAGGGTGTCTTTCATGTATACAGGGTGTCTTTCTTGTACTTCGCGTCGAGACGCTACCGCGTCTCCAGATACACACACACACCTATCAGTTTCGCACACATGTTTCGTTCGTCGACTCTCGGGATCATTCCACAGAGTATATATCCTTATATATACCCTTATACCCTTACACCCTTATATACCGTTATACCCTTATACCCATATACTCATATATATTCCCTTACACCCTTATACTCTTATATATACACCCTTATATACCCTTATACTCTTATATACCCTTATATCCTTACATCCTTATGCCCTTACACCCTTATATACCCGTATACCCTTATACCCTTATATACCGTTACACCTTTTACCATTTACCCTTATACCCTTTACCCTTACACCCTTTACCCTTATACCCTTTACCCTTGCACCCTTTACCCTTACACCCTTACACCCTTTACCCTTATAACCTTATACCCTTTACCCTTGCACCCTTTATCCTTGCACCCTTTACCCTTGCACCCTTTACCCTTGCACCCTTTACCCTTGCACCCTTCACCCTTACACCATTCACCCTTATACCCTTTACCCTTATACCCTTTACCCTTTACCCTTTACCCTTTACCCTTTACCCTTTACCCTTTACCCTTTACCCTTTACCCTTTACCCTTTACCCTTTACCCTTTACCCTTTACCCTTTACCCTTATACCCTTACACCCTTTACCTTGCACCCTTTACCATTACACCCTTTACCATTACACCCTTTACCATTACACCCTTTACCCTTGCACCCTTTTTGGTGCAATAAAATTTACCTTAAGAAGTTATACCCTTTTTTGATCAAACATGGCGGAAAAATCGACGAAGAATTTATTAAATGTCCACATGTACAAACTCAATCTAACAATCGGGAGAAAGGACTTTTTCTGAAATTTTCTATTAAAACCTGTAGAGATTAGGTTGATGCATAGTTAAACGGAAGGACTTATTACCAAAGAATGATTCAAACAAAAAAATTGATTAGTTGATTATGAAAACCTGTGTTTTATTCATCATCAAACTACCCCATCTTGTCCCACCTTCCCCTACAAGCTCAACCTAACAGTCGGGATTGCGGAGTTGTTGCGAGTGCATTTGCTGTTTCGTTATTATTCATCATGAATTCAATAAATTACCAGACAAAGTAACGTACAATCATGCGTTAATGCGTCAACATTTGATCCAAATGTTTCGATCTAATCTTCTGGAAGATTTTCCATGCATTCAGGATAAATAAACAATTAATACGTGTGTATGAATATGAATTTGCAAATAATAGTACAATTAATCTTTGAAAAAAGAAGTGAGATCCCCTCAAAAACTTCAAAAAAGTAAAAAAATTACGCCAAGTACATCAAATCAAGTAAATCACAAAACATAGAAGATAATAATAATTACAAAATTAAAAAAAGATGTGAAATCAAAATGAGCTGCAAGTACATAAAGGTGCTTTCAGTCAAATACTTGGCGTGGCCAGGCAAGGTCAAGGTGTCGATGAATAAGAATTATTTAAAAACGCAAAATATTGAAAGTGTACTCATATTTGTCGGAGTTTTAAATTGCGAAATTATCTGAAAGCTTGCCAGGGGAAAGGTATCAGTGTCGACGAATGATCTTGGAATTATGTTAAAACGCAATATGTATAATGATAATGAAAATGTACTCATATTGTCAGAGTTTTAAATTGACTAATTATATGAAAGCCCGCGAGAGGAAAGGTATGGGTATTGATGATCTGAGAATAATACCTTGCCACGCCACGCCAAGTATTTGACTGAAAGCACCTTTATGTACTTGCAGCTCATTTTGATTTCACATCTTTTTTTAATTTTGTAATTATTATTATCTTCTATGTTTTGTGATTTACTTGATTTGATGTACTTGGCGTAATTTTTTTACCTTTTTGAAGTTTTTGAGGGGTCCCAATTACAAATGGTGCAAATAATAAAAGGTATTTACACACTTATTTTATGAACCCTTTATATTAAAATTGCGAGCTAATATATACAATATTATTTTTTTATTCAGATAAAATAATAGATAGCAACTCCGAATTCCGCGAGGTCGACTTCAATAAAGAAGCAGCGGAATGGTTCCGTTTAGGATTGCAGAGGAAGTTTTATTTAGAATAAAAAAAAGAATAAAAAGAAAGAATAAAAGAATATTTTTTTCTTTTCAAATATATATATATATATATATATATATATATATATATATATATTTATACAGGGTGTTCCAAAAATGCTGCGGGTCCTTAAAGGGGGTGATTCGGGGGATGATTGCAAACAACTTTTTCCTTTGCGAAAATACCCTCCGAGGTTTCATTAACAAGATATTAATAAAAAGCACCGACCAATCAGAGCGCGAGCCTTCCGCTGGAGCTCCCGCGCTAGCGTGGCCGCGCGCCGGGCCGCGCTGCGACTACGAACAAGCAAGGCGGCATGCATCGAAGGAAATTGCGTAGAATGGCAAATGAAAAAGACGTAACAAAAAAATCGAACCTTTTGCCATGGTTTGTTTGCCATTTAAAATGAATAATGAATAAAGGATAAATGGATGAAAATCACGTGTAACGTAAAAAGACGAATACACATTTTTTTTAGACGATTCGAAAGTAATAATTATTTGGAGTGAGGGGATAGGGAGCACGTAAATTTCCTTTTTTAATAACGTACAAACGAAAAGGTAATGCAACAGGGAACGAACGAAAAGTGATCGTAGTTCGTTATTGTGATAAAAATCCGTAGTTCAATAACGGCCAACACTGTTGTTGATAATGAATAAGTTCGTTTAAAAACTCCGAAGAAAAATTTACCTACGGAAATTTGGAGAATTATCTCCGGAAATAAGCCGTAGCCTGCGTTAAATTTAAAAAATACCTAATAGTCGCCAATAATGTAACTAAAACTCACCCTTTCGGAAATTCACCTGCAGCTTAAAAACCTGTATCACTAGGTCACTGAACCGATCCTGGTCATCGCCGAGTGCACAGCTGATCTCAGGTACACGACACCATCCAAAGTTAAGGGTAGCAACGTCAAGTGCGACCGGGTTAATGTAGGTTCCGAATATTCACTTCACTGCACGCCTACTAACACTGATCACTTAATTTATTTTCCATGGAACGTGTTGTTCCTACGTTATAAAAATTGGTGGAAATTAATTTTTACTTGGCGTTCGTGAGCCGTGGGTAATTCCTGCGCAAATTCTCACGCTGCAGCACTTGCGTCCCCGTTGTTGGGGGGTACACCCAGAACATCGCGTAATACTCTTGAGCAGAGAACATTTCTGCGACGTGATAGCTGACTGCTGACTGACAAGATTTTTTCCAAGCGACTTCTTCTACCCACAAATAGTTTCTCTCGTTCCATTATGAGTTGACCCCCACCAGGCCAAGAGGCTTCAGGTAAAAAGAAGCCAGCACATTTTCGAAACACATGTGCTTCGCAGATGTGCAACGTTTTTACAAAAGTCCGCGTTCCGTGCTTTTACTGCCAATGTACCCATTGCTTCGAGGTAGGCAGCAGAGACCACGTGTTTCGGTTCGAAAGGGTCCGAAGGGAAGAGAAACAGAAAGTCTTCGAGTTGCTATAAAGAAGAAAATGCATACCTTTCCTGTTTCCCTTTGCCGGTACCCTGAGTCACGTCTGCTACGAGGCGGAACCAGCTAAGTCATAAATTACCCAAAACTGTAGGAAACCGTTCTCTACCGCCGACTCGCGGGACAATACGGTCATAAACCGCGATCCTAGCGAAATGCTCTGGCCGAATATTTGGGAACTAGCAATTAAAAAGTATTATTCAACATCAATACGGCTCGCGAAGAGACACAGGAAGAAAGAGGGCGTGTAGGTCGCTGACTGCGCGTAGTCCCGCCTGGTTCGTCCTATCTTCAAATTAAAGACGGATCCCTTATCTCTCGAGTATTAACACGCGCTCGAATTTCAAAACAAAAGCACGCGTCGACGTATTCTGTGCGAGAGAAGGTGGGCATGAAGTCCGATTGGCCCTAATTTAACCAATCTGCCCTGCATCCCTCCCAAACGGCCACTGTCCTGAAGAGGCCCTCTTTACAGCGATATCTCCTCCCCAAGGCCCACCTTCTCTCGCACGGAATACGTTGACGCATGCTTTTGTTTTGAAATTCGAACACGTGTTTAGATACGAGAGATAAGTAGGCCCAAATGGCGGAGGGCATTTTCGCAAAGGAAAAAGTTGTTTGCAATCATCCCCCGAATCACCCCCTTTAAGGACCCGCAGCATTTTCGGAACCCCCTGTATAATAAAGGAATGTTTGGAATCTTAAACGCTACCAATTCCTTAAGCATAAATCTCGCGCGACACCAGCGTGGTATCACTGTTCTCCCCGCTGATTGGTTCGCGGGTCTTCGGCTCCCCAGCGCGGTGAATACTTCGACCAATCCGCTAATTCTGTCACTAGCGCACGTAAATTACAGTAATTTACGTGTATAATACATGTGTATAATACGTACGTATTATACGTGTATTATACGTTGCGTATTTTACGTACCTACCTATCACTGCCCACCACTGGTGATCACTGTTATATATACTATAGATTGGAGATGCTTGAAGTGATTTGAAGGTGCTTTTAGAGACTCTATAATAAAAGTCTGGACACGAGCCACTGTCCGCCATGTTTTATCGAAATCCCAAGAGAGAGAAAGGGATATACACCATTTCACTCTTAACCACTCTTAAGGCTGCCGTCTCATCGGGCGTTGAATGTGTGCATACGCTCACACAAGCTAGGAAAAACGTGTACGTATACGCGATGTAGTAAACAAACCGTTTCAAAAAACTTACGTCGTGGAATCGGCAAGAAGGAAGCTTTTGCGGGTATAGTTGCCTCCAGTAGACATCCTTGCAGACGGGTCTGGTGCGTTTGAACGCTAATAAGCACCGTACGTTGAAATAATAATGAATTTATGACTCGAAAACTGACAGAATGAAGCTTGAAGGCTTCTCCGTCACCGGCGCTAGTGGTATATTCAAGCCACGTAGCATCAGCGTTATACGTATACGCGATGTTGTAACGTCCCACGGGGACTTAAACCGTTAGATACCGACAGTCGGTAATGTAGGAACCGAACTCCGTTACCGTATAACCATATTCTGTTACCGCGTAAATATATTATAAGACTTTTATATATAATTAATGATTTAGATAAATATTAGAGAAACAATTATTATAAGAATATTAGGAATAATTAATTATAAGTATTAGTAAAAGCGCAAGACAAAATAATATGTAATAAGCAAGCAAAACGTAAAATAACAGATAGCGATTCACTGCGCATGCGCCAGCCCGCCAATTTCTCAGTATAAATAGAGGCGCACGCAGCACAGCGGGACATTCAAGCTACGAATACGCTCAAGTGACGAACGAATGCTCAAACCTAGAGGCAGCTTAAGTTTCAACCAGTGGGATTCAGCTTCGCTCCGGAAACGGCAGCGGCGGATCTCCAGTGTATAAAAGTTACTGGTGCTCCTCTTTGGTTTGCTCATTTGAAGTCATAGAACCTCGTTCTTGCAAAGCCATCGAGCTTCGCTCCGGATACGGTAGCGGCCGAAGTGCTTGGTAAAAACAAGGTCTGTAGAGCATAGAACAGAACTCTGTCAAAAGAATCGAGCTTCGCTCCGGAAACGGCAGCGGCCGATCTTACTACAGAAATTGCCAAGAGTATTCGAGCTTCGCTCCGGAAACGGCAGCGGCCGAGCTCTGCAATATACATATATATACTTATTCAAATATCACGTAGCATTAGAATAAAAAAAACACAAAAACCCAAAAAGAGAGTATATTTAATCGTAGATCGTAAGTTATATTAATTATTAATTCATTATTGTTATTATTAAAGTAAAACGTTATTAAATAAATAAGTATTGTTTAGTTTAAAAAGCCGTAGATATTACTCTTTTACTGTAGAATAGAACCCCACCTTTCCTACACTCGAGGGGACGCCGCTCTTCTCTCGGGGATCTGTCGACGCTCAGTTGTCCCCGGACAGCCGAACGTTACAATGTAGTAAACAAACCGTTTCAACCAACTTACGTCGTGGAATCGGCAAGAAGGAAGCTTTTGCGGGTATAGTTGCCTCCAGTAGACATCCGTGCACGCGGGTCTGGTGCGTTTGAACGCTAATAAGCACCGTACGTTGAAATAATAATGAATTTATGACTCGTGTACTGAGACAGACTCAAGAAATGACAGAATTATGCTTCAAGGATTCTCCGTCACCAGCGTTGATGGTATATTCGCGCCATGTACCATCAGAACCGGTGGAAGTCCAAGCTAGCCGATAAATGTAGGATAGACATAGTTGCCGATACGTATTGAGAGTCGTATCGCGTTGTTGCCGCATTTCCCTTATTACTATTTTGTCGTCAAGAAGGCTTGAATGAATCACGGCGAAGCGGCTGGAGAACAGAGATGGGCAAAGATAATATCTGGATAAACTCAAATAAAAGATACTTTATGTTTATCCGTTATGAACCAAAGTGAATTCATTCGACGACGAAAGATAATTTTTTTATTCGAAGAAGAATAATTTGTTTATTCGATCTTTAACCGTAGTTTATTCGACTTTTATTTGAAGGCTTCAAACAACTTTCGGCAGCGTGTTTACCCGAACCGGCGCGATCTCTCTTTGAGCCTGAAGACTTGGGCTGTTCGGCGGCAGCTTCTGATTTCGGTTCGAGAGGCATACAGTGTTGCTTACGGTGGATTATGTTATAATAAATTGTAAAACGTGACGTTTTCACTATTTATTAACATACTGCTGAGATTGTCCAGATTAAAATGAGTTCAAGCACGGTATAAATCGGATTATTTCTAGAATTGTACTTGGTAATTAAATATACGGTAACTGTACTCTTTGTTGACAGTGTACCAATAGTTGATACTTTTATTTTCAGTCACAAATAATAAGCTTTTTATTAAAAAAATGTTTTTGACCATTACGCTGTTTGTACAGCGTGATTCTCTCGCTAGAGTCCTAAAGACAATGCCGTGAATATGCCGCGCCTCGCTGAGTTTCGTGGAAGTGACGAATTTCACGTTCTACATTTCGCATCAGATTTTTGCGAAAATGGCTTCAACCGATTCCGTCGTCCCGACGAAAGTGGCCCCAAGCTAACATCGTTAAAAATAGTCCGATTTACATGACATTTGACACGATTTTAATCGGGAGAACGCCAGGAATTTACATTGTATCCCTTACGCATCCTACTGCGATGCCCAGTGTCCTTACAGAAATACGAAGTTCAGAAGGGATATTGATACGCAAATTAGTATTGTTTCATAAATTATTGAAATAAACTATCAAATTAAAGAGACATTATCTTTATTTGTCGTCGAGTAAAAATAACGCAGAGTTAGTTTTATTTGAAACGCCACGGATGAATCACTTTATTCGACGGGAATTCATCCGTCGGCCACAAATAATTTTTTTAATCGAAGGCCTTCATTCTTGAGGTCCCCCGAAGCTCGAGCCGAGCGACATTGTATCGCTCACCCGTCTAACCTGTCGCCTGGAGTTGCTCGGCGATGTATCATCGATTATGCAGAAACAGAATTTCTTTATTTTTCATCGTATCAATATGAAAGTGATTCTGCCGATTAAATTGACAGAAAATAATTTAAATCGGACTACCTACTTTGAACGAAACGGGCTTTCAATTCTGCAAATAAATTTTATGTGTAATCTGATAGTTCAAATTGTGTCAAGTTTGGTATATTTCCATCTTTCCTTCTTACACTCCCGGACCTCTCTATCTTTCATTATTGCTACGTTCAGCGAGGTTCTGACGCTGGACGTAGCTCTCGTGCCGTATTGCTTCAAGACTTCTCGATAGAAAGAGAGAACTCTGTGGCAACAGCGCGGCAGAGACAAAGAGAACAGACGATGTGGCAACCATGCGTCAAAAGTTCGTCTACCCAGAGTACCTGGAGATGTCATCTCTGTACAAGTTCTTTTTATCGACCGCAGTAGTTTCATTAGGGTCCGTTTGTTTACTGGGGACACTTCGATCGATTCGGACCATAACAAAAATGAGACGGCAGCCTTAACAACTTTTACGTTTATGGCGGTATTTTTTATGTTTCATAGCGAATTCGGACGGTCGCACTGGTGCGCACTGAGTGCGACTTTTAGCCAATTGGAAGCGAAAAAACTCGCACTCAGTGCGCACCAGTGCGACCGTCCGAATTCGCTATCAGTAACATGAAAGATATTAATTTAAGATTATTTATAATAGAAAAATGTAGAAACATAAATGCAGAACACATATTAAAGTGTCGCGATTTGTTTATTAAAGTTATAAAAAGGTTTATAGTTCTTAGATTAAGGATTTTTAATAAGAGAGGTGTAAATAATGTAAACAAAATGTATGGTAGCAAATCTATGGCAATGCATTGCGCATTTAAATATGTATGTATAATAAAATCACATATATCAAATAGAACACAAGTTTTGGTTTTTTACTTTATATCTTCATTATCTTGGTATAATGGACAGATTTCAAAATCAGCGGGAATATATGAAAAATGGCGGGTCAATCAAAAGTGGCCGAAAAAGGTTATGTTATGAATATATATACATTATTTTTTTACTACCCAAATGCACATTTTCAGATTAATAGATAGTAAAATACCGCCATAAACGTAAGAGTTGTTAAGAGTGGTTAAGAGTGAAACGGTGTATATCTCTTTCTGTCTCGTAGGATTTCGATCAAAAATGGCGGATCAATCAAAAAGTGGCCTTCTCGTGTCCAGACTCTTATTATAGTGTCTCTAGGTGCTTTTGGCATGATGCGCCACCATCGTTCGACCGATGTACTTTACTCCCCTTCGCCCCGCGATCACCCGCGGTGCTCCACACTTTGCCACGCCAACCGACGCCAACTGCCGCTGACGCGGTATATAAAAAGTGTTTATTGGCAAAAGTAGCTAAATTGTGCAGTGTATAGTGGTTATGCAAGTAAATTTTCAAAATGGGCAATTGCGTATTTTGTGGGAATTTGAGCAACAATAAGAAAAATGCGACATTACACAAGTATGTAAAGATAACAATAAAACAAACGACAAAACTGTTTACAAATATTTTGAATTCACTTTTTGTGAACTTTTAATTAATCATTACTTCAGTTCGTTTTATATTACATTTATATATTTATTTCACTATTTTCATGAATTTCATTTGTTCTGATTTACTTTTTTGAATTTCAACCATCATACAAGCAATTCGTATTATATGATTACTAGGTGGGGTGAAAAGTAACCTCCTTTGGAATGAAAAAAATTTTTTTTTAAAAATGTTTTTTATTTTATTCAATATAGTCCCCTTTTAGCTCGATACACTTATTCCAGCGATTTTCCAACTTCTTGATCCCGTCCGAAAAGTAATTTTCCGGAAGGTCTGCAAAATACTCCTCCGTGGCGTGGATGATTTCCTCGCGTGAGCTGAATTTTTTATTGATGAGCCATCTTTTGAGGTTTGGGAAGAGATAATAGTCCGAGGGAGCCAAATCGGGCGAATACGGTGGATGCGACAGCAATTGGAGCCGTAAGTCATTGATTTTAGCCGTGGTTGCGATGCTCTTGTGCGCCGGTGCATTGTCTTGCAAAAACAAAATTTTTTTTCGCTTCATGTGAGGCCGTTTTGCAGCGATTTCGGCCTTCAATCGCTCCAATAATGCACAGTAATACTCGCTGTTGATGGTTTTTCCTTTTTCGAGGTAGTCCACGAAGAGTATGCCATGACAATCCCAGAAAACCGACGCCATAACCTTTCCGACCCATTGAGCCTCCCTCGGCCGCTTCGGAGCACTCGTGCCGGCTTCAGTCCATTGCCGGGCACTCATTCTGTTCTCTGGTGTGTAATAGTGGATCCAGGTTTCATCAACAGTTACCAATCGACGCCAAAAGTCCGCCCGATTCCGCATCAGCAAGTCCAAACACTCTTTCGAAGTGCTCTCGCGTTTGTGTTTTTGGTCAGGAGTGAGCATGCGCGGCACCCAACGGCAGGATAACTTTTTCATATGCAGAATATTGCCCAAAATATGGCGTGTGCGCTCAGTACTAATCTTTGTGGTATCTGCTAGCTCGCGCACCTTCACTTTCCGGTCAGCCAACACCATTTCATGTATTTTTTTGACATTGTCCTCTGTAACCGCATCGGAGGGCCTGCCGCTGCGGACTTGATCGGTAGTGGAGTTGCGGCCACCACGAAACTCTCGAAACCAATATTTGACGGTGTAATCTGACGGAGCATTAGCCCCATAATATTTATCCAACTTTTCTTTTGTTTCCTTCGCCGTTTTGCCTCTCAAAAAATAATGTTTTATGAGAGAACGAAAATCGTTTTTGTCCATACTCAACATGATGCCAAACACGTCAACAACAATCAGCTGTCAAAACAAAACTAAATACAGTATCGCACTGAAATTTGGCATGTCTGCCTAAATATGAACGGACTTCAAGGCACCATAACCTTTTTTGCAGTAGCAGCGCATTCTGGCGGTCAAGGAGGTTACTTTTCACCTCATAATATAATAATAAACATCATTTTTCAAACTTCGCGCTATTTCCTTTAATACATTGGTCGAACGGTGGCGGCGCTGGCATGTAAAAATCACCTTCAATTCGCTTCAACCGCTGTACATTAAGGGACAGAATCGGCTTCCCTTCAGAAATTTGGCAACGTTGCATGTCGGGTCCCCCTATGTCGAAGAACCACTGAGTTATGCCTAGTGACAATGGTGACAATTTTACAAGTTATTATTTAGTTTGCTAAAATGGATTTGGCTTGGTAAAACATTACACGTAAGAGGATGATGGGCTCGATTCCTCATCTATTTGGCAAAGAAGTAGCATGTATCGTAGGTAGAAAGTTTTTAGACTGCCAGGCCGAAGTCTAGGTAAACGCACGAAATCCCTATATCGGTGTTCCAGCACGGGAAGGCGAGGGAAGGCGTTTTGGCCATGGACCTGAAGGACAGTGCATGAGCTAGACTTATAGACGCGGGGGTGTAAGCGAAAGACGCAAGGGGAATCAAGCTGTTTCAGCCATCTTGTTATGTGTGAGGAGTTGCCACGAGAGGCGCTCCCGGCGCCTCCTTGGATCGTGTGACGTCGAGAGGCGGGAGACGGCCATTGTGTCCCACGCTCTGAGACGAGATAGTAACTACGTGAATAAAGAATCGTTATTGTTTAATGGGTAGTCGAGTTGGAATCTTTTATCCTAACCGTTGTTACGGGTAGTAAGCAGGAGTGGGCCTGCGTAGACGATATTCCCTAAAACACCACATCGGTGACCCCGAATATAAGATACACGCCATAGTGCGCATCGACCGCGTGCTGAAACTGGACGTTTTGCACGCGACCAACGGAAATCCAAAGGATCCGGGGAAGCTACGGCAACAACCAACGGGTCCTAGGAACGACTACGACACAGGGCGTGAAAGTCCCACAACACCCGGGAAACCGGAAGCGAAACAACCAACCAGGGTCATAACCACGTGGCGAGGCACATTACGCATCGTTCCAACATTGCGGTTCCGGGCGGACAACACGACCATAGCAGCGGGTCTAGAAGACTCTGAACAGGAAGGAAACGTGCGTGAAGCCAACGTCACCGGCGCCTATCGTATCCAACGTGCGTGAAGCCAACGTCACCGGCGCCTATCGTATCCAACGTGCGTGAAGCCAACGTCACCGGCGCCTATCATCTCAACGGCACCAGCTCGAGCAGCGCGTCGACGTCCTAGAAGATAGATCGACAGGGTATCAGCGGTGAGACGAGGCAGCAATCCCTAGAGTAATAAGTTAGCGCAGGGAAACACGCGCGAAGATTGGCAATATGCCCGAACGCGACAGAGCGGTTGAGGATTCGGAACGCGCCGAAACGGCAGAAGCCGCGCTCGCGACCGCGTTAATCCAATTAGAAGCAGTGACAAAAACTCGGGTGGACGCGTACCGGATACCAAAAATTCCGTCATTTTTTCGCGATAACCCGGCGTTGTGGTTCATTCAAGTCGAAGCGTCACTGCGAAACGCGCGAATCACGGCTGACGAAACAAAAGCGGACTCGGTGTTAGCAGCCTTGGACTACGAGGTGATTGCATGCGTTAAGGACTTAATTACTGCATCACCGCCGACCAAGGACATGTATGTAAAGATAAAAGAAAGGATAATTGCGACTTATTCTGCCTCTTCCGAGAGCCGTTTGCGAAAGCTACTCAAAGGACAGGTTATAACAGACGGCAAACCGTCGCAAATCTTGTGCCGATTGCGCAATTTAAACGACGGTCGATGCGACGACGCGATTATAAAAACAATATTTTTAGAACACCTTCCTGGTCAGTGTCGGGCGATTCTGGCCTCTGCAGACTTAAAAGATCTGCAAAAAGTGGCCGAAATGGCGGACCAGATTGTGGAAACCACGAATTTATCCTCGCAATACGTCGCGGCCGCGTACACGAAGCCATGCGAGTGCGATGCTAAAATTGACAAGTTAACCGCGGAAATCGCGGCGCTCAGCGCCAAGGTCGAGCGTGTCGCGAGACCTGGACGTTCCCAATCGAAGGGAGCCGTTGGTCGTTCCAAAAGCAAGGACCGGTCGGGATTGTGCTGGCCGCACAAAACGTTCGGTGCGAAGGCAAGATTGTGCAAGGGCTCGAAGGAATCGCCTTGCTCCTGGCCACAAAATACGGTTTCGGGGGGCTAGTGCGATCTTCTATCTCAGAGGCAGGGATAGAAGGTCAAACATCCATACGCCTTCACGTACGAGACCGCGGCACTGGGAAGATTTACTTAGTAGACTCGGGCGCAGAAATTTCTCTAACTCCGGTGGATGACGCGTCCAAGAGACAGCCCGGTAGTTTGAAGCTGTTCGCGGCGAACGAAACGCCAATTGACACGTATGGAGAATCACTTTGCACTTTGCATATCGGCTGACGTCCACTTACGTGGAACTTTTGTGTAGCAGCAGTACCGTTTCCAATAATCGGGGCCGATCTGCTGAATCATTACGGTTTACTGGTCGACGTGCGGGGCAGGAAACTCATAGATCCGGGGATGAACACATTTACTCGGGGAACAGTAAAAACGGCTCCGGTACAGTCCATAAGCCCGGTGAATCCATCGCGAAAGTACGCGAGAATTATCGCCGACTTTCCGGAGATTGTCGGATTGGAACAACCGATTCCACAGGATCATTGGGGGGGGGGGGTGTTCCACCATATACTTACGAACGGTCCTCCCGTTGCGGGACGTCCCAGACGACTGTCGCCAGAGAAATTAAAAGCGGCAAAGGCCGAATTCAAGCGGTTGATCGAGCTCGGGATATGTAGACCATCGAGCAGTTCGTGGTCGAGCCCCATTCATATGACGCGTAAAAAGGATGGGAAATGGAGGATATGCGGGGATTTTCGTGGCGTAAACGCGATTACGACACCAGATAACTTCCCGACGCCGCATCTTCACGACTTTTCAGCGAATTTACACGGTAAAAAGATTACGAAAATCGACCTCCACCGGGCATATCAACAATTGCCCGTCGCTCCCGAGGACGTACAGAAGACAGCGGTTACAACACCGTTCGGGTTGTTCGAGTTTATACGGATGCCGTTCGGATTGTCAAACGCGGGTCGGACGTTTCAACGATATATATATCGCGCGTTGGGGGATCTCGACTTCGTATTCGCATACATTGACGACATATTGATCGCGTCGACAACTGCCGAGGAGCACGAAAGCCATGTACGCATCGTGTTTCAGCGTCTGAAAGAATTTCACCTCCGCATTAATTTGGAGAAGTGCGAATTTGGAAAATCGGAATTAGAATTCCTAGGTCACGTAGTAAATAGTGAGGGTTGCAGACCTCTGCCAGAGAAAGTTCTGGCGGTGTCGAGTTTCCCCAAGCCGCGAACGATCGTCGAGCTTCGACGCTTCTTGGGGGTGGTAAATTTTTATCGTCGTAATCTACCTCACGCTGCCATGGCCCAATCACCTCTAAACGAGTTTCTCCGCGACTCGAAGAAAAACGATAAACGCGAGGCGCGATGGACGCCCGGGGCGGAGGAGGCGTTCGCTAAGGTGAAGGACGACCTGGCGGGTGCGGCCCTGTTGGCTCATCCGTCACTCAGCGCGGAGACGCGCGTGGTTTGCGACGCGTCGGATATCGCAATGGGCGCGGTGATTGAGCAACGCGAAGAGAACTCTTGGAGGCCACTTGCATTCTTTTCACAAAAGTTTAGTCCGGCGCAAACAAGGTACAGCGCATATGATCGTGAACTGACCGCGGTTTTCGAAGCGATAAAATACTTTAAACATTACTTGGAGGGTCGCGAGTTTAAGGTGGTAACGGACCATAAGCCCTTAATATATGCATTTAGGCAACGCGCCGATAAGGCGTCGCCTCGGCAGACGCGTCAACTATCGTACATCTCTCAATTTACGACGAATATCGAGCACATTCCGGGCGCGGACAATGTAGTAGCAGACTCGCTATCTCGAATCGAGGCATTGCGACTTCCAGTGGAGTTCGAATTGAATCGAGCTGGCTGCGCAACAGGAGGCCGACGAGGAACTCAAGAAGATTCGCGACGCGAAGGACTTCCCGCTGACGATGAGGCGAATCCAGTGGGGTCCGAGTAATACGACATTATATTGTGAAATGACGGGCGAAGCGATACGTCCATTCATTCCGAGCGTGCTGCGATCACGTGTATTTAACATGTTTCACCAGCCCGCCCACCCAAGCGCGAGAGTGACCGATAGGGTCATACGACAGCGATATGTGTGGCCAAATATGCACCGAGATATCGCTCGGTGGTGTAGGGACTGTCTACACTGCCAGCGGTCGAAGGTGTCGCGTCATGTGACGTTGGTGCCCGCAAAGTTCGTCGCGCCGGACGGGCGTTTTGAGCATGTTCATATGGACTTAATTGGTCCACTGCCTGAATGTAACGGATACAAGTACTGTCTGACCGTGGTGGACAGATTTTCGCGATGGCCGGAGACAATTCCATTGCGGGATATCGAGGCGTTGACGGTGGCGCGAGCGTTCGTGGACAATTGGATATCGCGTTACGGATCTCCAAGGGTATTGACGACCGACCAGGGAAGCCAGTTTGAGTCACGACTATTCTCTGCGTTGTTAAAGTTGATCGGTTGCGAGCGTGTTCGTACAACGGCGTACCATCCGGCCGCAAACGGATTAATCGAGCGGTGGCACAGAAGCCTAAAAGCCGCGATCATGTGCCATTCGGATAGGGAATGGACGGTGATGTTGGGATTACGTACCCATGTTCGTCTAGATACCGGTGCGTCGCCGGCAGAATACTTGTTCGGTACAACGCTCCGGATTCCCGGTGAATTCGTATCCCCTCAAAAACTTCAAAAAAGTAAAAAAATTACGGCAAGTACATCAAATCAAGTAAATCACAAAACATAGAAGATAATAATAATTACAAAATTAAAAAAAGATGTGAAATCAAAATGAGCTGCAAGTGCTTTCAGTCAAATACTTGGCGAGGCCAGGCAAGGTCAAGGTGTCGATGAATAAGAATTATTTAAAAACGCAAAGTATTGAAAGTGTACTCATATTTGTCGGAGTTTTAAATTGCGAAATTATCTGAAAGCTTGCCAGGGGAAAGGTATCAGTGTCGACGAATGATCTTGGAATTATGTTAAAACGCAATATAATGATAATGAAAATGTACTCATATTGTCAGAGTTTTAAATTGACTAATTATATGAAAGCCCGCGAGAGGAAAGGTATGGGTATTGATGATCTGAGAATAATACCTCGCCTGGCCACGCCAAGTATTTGACTGAAAGCTCATTTTGATTTCACATCTTTTTTTAATTTTGTAATTATTATTATCTTCTATGTTTTGTGATTTACTTGATTTGATGTACTTGGCGTAATTTTTTTACTTTTTTGAAGTTTTTGAGGGGATCTCACTTCTTTTTTCAAAGATTAATTGTACTATTATTTGCAAATTCATATTCATACACACGTATTAATTGTTTATTTATCCTGAATACATGGAAAATCTTCCAGACGATTAGATCGAAACATTTGGATCAAATGTTGACGCATTAACGCATGATTGTACGTTACTTGGTCTGGTAATTTATTGAACTGATGATGAATAATAACGAAACGGCAAATGCACTCGCAACAACTCCGCAATCCCGACTGTTAGGTTGAGCTTGTAGGGGAAGGTGGGACAAGATGGGGTAGTTAAGGTTTGATGATGAATAAAACACAGGTTTTCATAATCAACTAATCAATTTTTTTGATTGAATCATTCTTTGGTAATAAGTCCTTCAGTTTAACTATGCATCAACCTAATCTCTACAGGTTTTAATAGAAAATTTCAGAAAAAGTCCTTTCTCCCGATTGTTAGATTGAGTTTGTACATGTGGACATTTAATAAATTCTTCGTCGATTTTTCCGCCATGTTTGGTCAAAAAAGGGTATAACTTCTTAAGGTAAATTTTAACAACCTAATCTCTACAGGTTTTAATAGAAAATTTCAGAAAAAGTCCTTTCTCCCGATTGTTAGATTGAGTTTGTACATGTGGACATTTAATAAATTCTTCGTCGATTTTTCCGCCATGTTTGGTCAAAAAAGGGTATAACTTCTTAAGGTAAATTTTAATTTGTGCAAAATCTGTATGTGATCCTGATGAAATGAGGATGTTATAATTGCGGTGTTTCCACGTTTTCTGGACATACGAGTCTTTTGCTCTGTGATTGGCACGAGAATCAATTATTTTGGTGTAATTATTAGAAAAGAAGTATCATTTTCCTCGGTCCGTCTTACGTATGTAGTTTCAAACCATCCTGGAACAATAAGAAACTTTGATTTTTATATCTAGGTTTGTGAGGGGCATGATGGGTAACTCTCATTTTCATTACCCTGTCATGCCCCTTCTCGTCTGACTATAATAATCATATGAACACTGCCCGAAACATTATTTACAAAAGCATAAAATAACACACGTACCTTATAGCCAGCTAAATTCTGCCTCAGAAACATATAATAATACATGTACTGGGGATCTTCTATATTATTATATTATATCACTGTCACGGGTCCTAAAAATAAGGAAAAAGTAAGGAATTCCCAATAAATGATAAATTCTGATCTATCTTCGTCACACGTCCACGTGTTTACGGCGCACTGCAGCCTATCGAGTGATGTTAGAAGATAAGGCGCGTATGCAGCCAGTAAAGCTTACTCGGAATACTCGGAATAGCGCAAAGCAGCTCAGCGAGTTTACTTTACTTATTTTTTGATTAAGGATAACTTCTACGTAAGTTTAACAACTACGAAAAGAAACCATGTGCACTGCATTGCCGATCTATATGAATTATATGTATAGTACTGTTCCGTTCCGATTATCGGAAACCTTACTTCAACGGAGTCGTAAATTCCGTCTTACTACAATTAGTAACGATTCACGGAGCGGATGATTCCCTTCAAATTTAATGAAAGGATCTGGTTCAAGGAAGGCACTGAATATCCAAATATTTTCATACTTTAACATTTAATATAATCTACACTATGGTTAACTACAGAGAGATGTGATTCGTTTAAAGGTTTGAAGCTGACTGCCTGATCTCTCTCTCCGGGCACAGTCCACCCGGAAGACAAAGAGGCCCGGGTATACCCTCTAGAAGGCTGGTGGAGTCGAAATACATAAACAAGTCGAGACTCTCTGGAGCCTCGTTGAATAAACAGACCTATCGATACTAAACGCGGACATCTCCGCCGCGTCATTGTTCGTTTCGGAACCGAACATGCCGGCCCCCGTTGAACCTATTGGTTCAACTACTTATTGTATAATATAAATCAAATACAGGAATGAACGACTTACATGACTTAAAAACTAAACATAAGGTAATGAAAGAAACTATAACTACATGATAAGATCTAGGCACTGTTATCCATAGGTATCGGTGACAGTTTTCGAACGTTACGAATAAAAGTCGACGTTGATGTTCTAACAGTAACAGTTCGTATGACACCGTCAACTCCGGGATGCGTTTGTGTGACTCGCCCCAATTTCCACTGGAGTGGAGGCAAGTTGTCCTCCCTCAACAGGACTAAGGTTCCCTCCTGAACCGCATGGGATCCATGCGTCCATTTGTGTCGAACGGTTAATTCACTCAAATATTCCTTATGCCAACGCACCCAGAAATCACGTCGCACTTTCTGGATGTGCTGCCAGACCGATAATCTGTTTGTTGGAATATCCCTGAAATCAGAATCCGGAACATCTGTTATTGGTTGCCCAATCAAAAAATGCCCCGGGGTTAGTGCAGAAAAGTCATTAGGATCTGCCGAAAGCGCAGTTAACGGCCGAGAATTAAGAACCGCTTCAATCTGTATAATGAAGGTATTGAATTCCTCAAAAGTGAACAATTCCTGGCCTACAACCCTTTTTAGGTGGGTTTTCATTGCCTTCACCGCTGACTCCCACAAACCGCCGAAATGCGGAGACTGAGGAGGCATAAATGTCCACGTAATACCCTCCTCAGATGAGAAGTGCTCAATCCTCTGTTGGTGCGCCTCAGAACTCAACATCTCATACAGCTCCCTCAATTCATTGTTAGCCCCTATGAAATTTGAGCCGTTGTCGGAATAAATTCGGTGGCATTTGCCTCTGCGAGCAATGAACCGACGAAACGCTGCCAAGAAACCCTCAGTAGTCATGTCGCTGACCACCTCCAAGTGAACTGCCTTCACCACAAAACAAACAAAGACGGCCACATATATTTTGATTCTCTGACGATTGCGGAATTTCCTCTCCTTAATGAAAAACGGTCCGCAGTAATCAACTCCCACTATACTGAACGGGCGAGACTCCGTGATCCGAGCAGCCGGCAAATCTCCCATGATGTAATTATTAGTAGATGGATTCGTTCGGAAGCATCGTACACACCGCCTGATCACCTTACGAACTTGATTCCTGCCGTCCAACAGCCAGTACTTCTGGCGGATGCTGTGTAACGTTGACAGTAGTCCGGTGTGTAAATTGTGCACATGATACTGTCGAATGATTATCGTGGTAAGATGATGCGATCGTGGCAGAATTATAGGGTGCCTTTGAGTATATAACAACTGGGACTGGCTCAAGCGACCGCCCACACGTATGAGTCCAATCGGATCCACAAATGGACTCAGAGAAATTAAGCGGCTCCCCCTCCGCACCGTTCCGGCAGCTTGAAGATCACGGAATTCCTGCGTAAAGCATTCTTCTTGTACTAATTTGATGATCCGATTGTGAGCATCTCGTATCTCATCCAAACGTATAGGTCCTCTACTCCTACCAACGTTCTTGAAGCGCAGACAATACGCAACGATCCGAGTGAGCCTAGTGAACTGTGAATAACGGCTTATGATTTCATTCGAAGTCACATTTGTAATTAAACATGTTTTTGATCGGATCTCTAGAATTTCATCTGGTATTTTAATTTCCAAGTGTGGCCAGGTGGATTCTTCTTGTACAATCCAATCTGGACCGTTCTGCCAGAATGATGGAGAAATGAAGTCCTTTGGGAACTGTCCTCTAGATAAGAGGTCCGCCGGATTCTCGTCCGATGTCACATGTCGCCAATCCGATGTATTGGTCTTGTCTCGGATTCCCGCTACACGATTTGCCACAAAAGTCTTTAATAAAGCAGGTTGAGTATGGATCCAGTGAAGGGTGATTGTGGAATCTGTCCAAAAAACGGTCTTATTAAGACTGAGATTCGTGGCCTTGATGACCGTGTGATACAAATTCGCGAGCAGCAATGCACCACACAACTCCAGACGCGGCAATGACACCACCTTCAAAGGTGCCACTCTAGATTTCGCACACACCAATGTGCATTGGACCTGTCGACCAGCTGAAACCCGCACATAAATGCAAGCACCATAAGCCTTTTCGCTGGCGTCACAGAACCCATGGATTTGTATGTTATCGGTGTCAGTTAGCATCATTTTTCTAGGAAATGACATGTTATTTAACAAGTTTAATTGTGCGCAATAAGACGTCCAAGCGGTATGCACATCCGCCGGAACCGATTCGTCCCAATCCAACCTCAAAAACCAGAGTCGCTGCAGAAGAATCTTAGCGACCACGATAACTGGACCCAATAAACCCAGTGGGTCAAAAATTCGGGCGATTTCCGCTAAGATCGTCCTTTTCGTAGGGGTGCTATTGATAGATATATGTCTTACAGAATATATAATCGAATCCTCTCGTGAATTCCAAGATACGCCCAAAGTCTTTAACGTGTTGTCCTCACTGGATTGAAGTAACAAGTTGACTGTTCCCTCCGGTAAGTCGCTAAGTAACGATGTGTCGTTGGATGCCCATTGTCTCATGTGAATTCCGCCCCGCCGGAGCAGTTGAATGATTTCGGCTTGCAGTCGCACCGCTTCCTCTCGAGTCTGGGTGCCAGTTATTAGATCGTCTACGTACAGATCCCGTCTCAAGACCCTTGCTGCCATAGGAAAGTTCTCCGCCTCATCGTCCGCTAATTGTTGGAGGCATCGGATTGCCAAGTATGGTGCCGCCGACAACCCGAAAGTAATGGTATTCAGTTGGTAAGTCCTCACGTTGCCCTCAGCATTCCTCCAGAAAATTCTCTGGAACTTGCGGTCCTCTTCACGAATAAGAAATTGGCGATACATTTTCTCTATATCTCCAGTCAAAACGTAATTGTATAGTCTGAATCTCAGTATTAAAGAAAAGATATCATCCTGAAGTTGCGGTCCGATCATTAAGGTGTCATTCAAGGAAACGCTCGTGTTGGATTTTGCGGAGCCGTCAAACACCACACGAACCTTCGTAGTTTGACTGCTTTCCTTGGTGACAGCGTGATGAGGCAAATAAAATTCCGGCTGTTCCAGGCTGTCGGCTACGCTCATGTGTCCCAGATCTAAATATTCCTGAATCACTCCTGTGTATTGTTCCTTTAACCATGAATTTTATTCCAATCTCTTCTCCAACGCATGGAACCGCTTGAGTGCGGCCGTCCGGGACTCTCCCAATCGGTTGACATTCTCCTTGAAGGGCAAAGCTACTGCATACCTTCCATTTGCTGATCGGATTGTGTTGGTTTTGAAATGTTTCTCTGCTGCGATCTCCTCCACTGATAAATGTGGTGTATGGATGCACTCTTCCAATCTCCAAAACTTATCAAGTTCGAATTGAAGTTCCGTGACATGACATGTAGGCTGGTTGCGATCGGTCGTCCCAGGAGTCCTGCTCAATGCATCACCGCCGAGGACCCATCCTAATTGTGTCTTCTGTAAGATTAGGTCTGTTTCTGTGGACGGCGATAAATTGATCTGTCCTATGCTGAGGAAAGACAGTGTTGGTCCAGCACCAATCAACATCTGAACCGGCGCTGGTTTATGGAAGTTAGGATCTGCGAGTTTAATGTTAGATGGTATTTGAATTGAGTTGCGATTGATAATTTCACGTGGTGTGAAATCTGAGATGGTTGGTATGACGAAGAATGTGAGAGATTTTGTGAGATTAGTATGTCTTGATTGGATGGTAGCTGTCGTTGTATGATAGCAGGTGGTGCATAGTGAATTGAGTACCCTGACTGGGATCGAACAACGCTTTCTTGTTAACTTTAGTGCCTCCGCCAATTGATCGGTCATAAAATTGGCGGTTGAGCAGGTATCCAAAAGAGCCCGACAGTCAACCCCCCACCTGCCCTGTCCACGTACTTTGATGATGGCGGTGGGCATAAGTTCGTTGGTTGTGGCATTTGTCGTCAACGAAGTGGACCGTCGCACTTCGGCCTTTAGTGGTCATGCCTGAGTTCCTCCTCCGCGTTCTTGTTCTACATCTAAAGAATCTGTGTGGAGTAAGGTGTGATGTAACTGATCACAAATTCTACATTTAATTGAGCGGCATTGGGCTGCGATGTGTCCCCTTCTTAAACAATTCAAGCATAAATTATTCTGTTTCACGATCTGAAGTCGTTCGGGAATTGACACAGTATGTAATTCTTCGCACTCATACACGCGGTGCAGACTACTCTTGCAGATCGAACATGGAATGATTGTGGTCGTCAAAGTCTGGTGCACCTTTGATCGCACTGATTTTAATGGCTCCATGGAAGTGAATTTCACGCTGGATTTCAAATTCGAAGTAGTTGGTCGTGAGTATTTGTCGGCTGTTTCTAGGCGCCTAGCCCGGTCTGTCAGGAACGTCAATAAATCTTCCAAGGTGGGAATTTGATCCGCCTTAAAAGGCTTCTCGAATTCCATGCGTGTGTCGCGGTCTAATTTCGGTAGAATAATCACAATAATAATTGTGTCCCATAAATCGACGGGTTGGCCCAAGCTCTTTAAACATCTTAAATGCTGTCGTATATGATTGGTGAATTGTCTTAGAGATGAAGCTGAGTTTCTTTCGATGGGAGGTGCTTGCAGTAAGAGTTCGCCGTGACGCCATATCATTAATCTCTTGTTCGCGTAATTTTCGATAAGCAACTCCCATGCGTAGGTATAATTATCATCGGTGGTGTCTAGAGACTCTAACACTTTCGCGGCTTCACCTGATACTGCCGATCGTAAATATTGTAACTTTTGCACATTAGAAAGTGTTACCTGATTGTCAATGAGCGATGTGAACTGATCTTTAAATGATAACCACTGCTCAACCCTCCCATCGAATTGTGGCAAGTCGACTTTTGGCAGCCTGACTCCACTCATAGCGGCAGTAGATTCAGAAGGCGAGGCTCGTAGATGTCGAACTTCAGAGACTTGCGTTGTTCTTCTATCAAGTATTTTTTCGGCAGCAGTAATCAAGTTATCGTAATTCTCCTCCATCGTCTCCCGTTCCGTCGATTGTGTGACCGTTGCGTCTAATGCTTCAATGCCATGCTGGATCTCTTCGAAATTATCGAAGCTATTTACTAGTCTCTTCTTCTTCACTGACAATTTTACCGGGTCTGGCTCCTGTTCGTACTTGGCCAGATAATTCTTGAACTGCGTCAAATGGCCCTTGATAACCCCTCGACGCGCAACCAGGTCCTTTAGATTGTCGTTCGCCATTATGATTAGTAACGGATCGAATGTTAGAATTAATGTCACGTACACCACAAGTCACAAGTTCACTGCGTTAAGAAATCCGGCTCGAAGGACCAAAAATGTTCCGTTCCGATTATCGGAAACCTTACTTCAACGGAGTCGTAAATTCCGTCTTACTACAATTAGTAACGATTCACGGAGCGGATGATTCCCTTCAAATTTAATGAAAGGATCTGGTTCAAGGAAGGCACTGAATATCCAAATATTTTCATACTTTAACATTTAATATAATCTACACTATGGTTAACTACAGAGAGATGTGATTCGTTTAAAGGTTTGAAGCTGACTGCCTGATCTCTCTCTCCGGGCACAGTCCACCCGGAAGACAAAGAGGCCGGGGTATACCCTCTAGAAGGCTGGTGGAGTCGAAATACATAAACAAGTCGAGACTCTCTGGAGCCTCGTTGAATAAACAGACCTATCGATACTAAACGCGGACATCTCCGCCGCGTCATTGTTCGTTTCGGAACCGAACAAGTACTTTGTGTACAGTCATGGTGCGCGAAGCAGCTTATGGCGCTGAAAGCAGCCTTTGGCGCTGAACGTATTTAACATTGAACTGTATAACCACAATTAACACCTTTCGAAGAAAAATATGTATGCATTTTTAGCATTTCGTGGCCAAGCTAGTTTTTCTACTCGTAAATCATCAACGGATACCCACGTTGTGCCCTTACCCCTTACCATACTCGTGTAATGACCATCGGAAATACTTTTACCGTGGTGGAAAATCGCTGCCTTAAGTTTGTAACAGTGATCTACCATTTGTATTTTAGTAGTAGGTATTGCTTTGATGTAGAAATTTTCAACTTTCGTTGTTCCATTACTATCGTGATCGAACAAATGTAATTTTGCAATAAGAATTTGTTTGGAAGCAGTTATATCAACTTTCTTCATTGTGTTTGAATTTGCATTATCACAGTTATTGCACGGATCTTTCAGATTTTTCCATCCTGTGAAATTGTGTTTTATTATATCTTGAAATTCAAATGATTTTTTTTTAACATCTTGGGCAGTGCAAGATGTACCACACAATTTGTACTAATAGTAGTACTTGTGTAATTACACGCTAAACATCTTAATACCGTTGTTATTTCGTGTTGTACTGCATTCTTAATAAGAATCTCATGATCACAAAGAGAGGTAATAAACTCAGCTGCATCATGCAGCTGATTGTAAGCGTATTTTTCTCCTGCGAATTGCCGTAATGATATTATGTTTGGATTTTGATCCGATTTATATTGGTCCATAAAGATTTTTATAATATGATCAGCTTTTTCAGTCGTTAATAAGTTTTCTCTTATGGTTGAACAATATAACATGCATTGGATCGTGGCATTCGCATAACAAGACACACCATCAGAATTCGGGAGACCTCTTACGTAGTATTGAGTGATATCCACGATGTGATCATTAGTATTCTGACATTCGGATAGGTATATTATAATTAGGTACCGCCCAAACAGCATCACAAACTTTGAGGATGCGTTTTTTAGAAATTGAAATAGTCATAAGATCAGGTCTATATTTTTTTCGCAATCTATTGTACTCTATTATAGCCGATTCTTGTGCCTTTACGGAAGATGGATCATAATTGATAAGATGCAATCCTTGTAGTGTGGTCACCCGTGAAAGAGCAACGTAAATTTGTCCGCAAGTAAATATTGAATTGCCTGCTTCTACGACAGCATTCTGCAAGCTTAGTCCCTGACTTTTGTGAATAGTTATACCATAGCTGAGGCAAATCGGAAATTGTTTTCTAATAACGAACGCTCTATCCATTACTTCAAATTTAACACATACACGTTCTATTATATGTTCTTGCCCCGTGGGTAATATAATTTTTAATTTTTCAACGTCATTTTCAACACCTCGTATAACTGAAACAAGTTTAGCAATGGTACCGTTGACAAGACCTAGCGTAACATCAATATTTCTTCTAATCATGATTTGCACTCCTACTTTAACAATTACGACCCTTGCAAGTCCCGCCGTTCGGGAGCTATCATCGTCATTATTGTTCAGTACCTTTGACACCTTTTTTTTCATGTACGGTGCACAATTCGTTGTATCATGAGCAATCAAATGGATTTCTTCGGACGGAAATCGACTCAGCATTGCAGCGTTCAAAACATCACACTGAACACATGTGGGAAGTAAACACACCGTATTAGATCCTACATTAAGCATGTAATCACTTAATTCCTTTAATCGGTCATTACAATTTGTCGTTTTGAAATTTAATTTCCTCGATTCTAAAAGCTTCGTATCCGAAACGGTCACTACTCCGGTCCGAATTCTCGACAAGATCTCTTTGTAAATATTATCACCCTGCTGTCGCATGTTTATTGTCAATTCGTCATAGCTAAACAAGGCAGACCATAAATTATTAGAACCTAATCCTCCAACATTTTTCTCTATACTCTTATTGGATAATTGTATAAAAGCAGGTTCTTCGTGAACAGGAGGAAGTTGTAGTAAGTCACCAAATAGCAACATAGGCTTTTTTCCGAACCAAGCATCATCGGAATCTGTAGTATCAAATATCTCTGTAAGTCGCAAATGTATGTACAGGAAAGTTACGTTAGATTACGTTAAATTTCATCGATGATTACTAAAGCAACATTTTTTAGTTGATCTCGTACAATCTGAAGGGCTGCATCGCTAAGTTGTCTATACTGGGCTGTATGCCCATGTTCTACGGGTAATTGGAATAATCGGTGTATAGTAAGACCTTCAATATTAAAAGCTGCGATTCCAGTAGGAGCAGTTACTGCTGTGTCTTTTCCGATAGTCTGCTTGATCCAGTCTCTGATAGTTTTTATTAAAAAACTTTTCCCAGTGCCACCTTCTCCACTCACATAAAGTCTGAGAATGTTATTGTTAGACGTCAAGGACTTAGTAACTTTATCAAATATCTGCTTCTGATCATGGTTCAATTCCGAAATCATTTTTGCAAGATCACCACAGTCAAATTTGTTTTCCGCGTCTTTAAAATCTTTCATGGCACCAACAGTTTCAACGGGGACACACTCTATTGGGTGATCGCCTTGATCATTTTCTTTTTGTTCCACATTATTCAACACGTTCTTTTCAATTTCTTCCTTTATATGATCACGCGCTTCTTGAATATCCGTTATTCGTTCGTGATACTGAACTGCTTCTGTCAATTGTGATTCTAGTGACAAAAAAGCTTCCGCATATGTGTTAAATCCATTTTTCAATTCGTCGGTCTTTCTCCAAGGTTTGAATAATAATAATAATGAGAAATAATAATTCTCAGGTTGGATTTGAACATTGTACTTATAATGATTGATAAGATACCCTCTTGGCCTTTTTTTCAAAAACAAAGATGGACAGATTTCATAATATTCAGTTTTTTCAGACGGTGTAATTTTAGTAACGTCATACCACATAGCAAAATCGTACAGATGCATAGATTCTAATTCCTTGGGTCTATTAGGATAGTAATCATCTATGAGGGATGCACAAAATATGTCTGTGGATTCACCTACCAGATCCTCAATCTCTTTGCGAGTTTTCAATTTTCTACTTCTCAGTATATTTACATCTAACCATCTAATAGTAGTACTGGAGTCAGTGCCATGCAATGATAATCCTAAAAGAGTATCAACGCATTCAGGCGCTCCACATTCTCTATGATTTAGCATGCGCATTCCAAGTTTGCACAGCAGACTAGCCAATGACTTAGTAGAATTTATTGCTGCCATAGTGTCCGTAGCGTAACTTTTTTCCGGCTTGGACACGTACTTAGTACAGTAACATGTCACCAACCCTGTCTTTTCCCCAATATATTGTATAGCCATGTTACCTCTCCAAACCGTAAGAACGGCAGCATTAAAATCAGTGATACGAACTTCCTTTATTGAACGTGGCAGATCATAGAGTCTACCTTTCGCTTTCAATTGTTTTCTAGCACCTATAGAAACAGCCACATCCCTTATTATCAAAGTATCTGTAACTGGACGTGGAAATGAAAATCGACATACTTTACAGAAGGAATTTTTAGGTTTTTTGTTGCGTAGACAGTAACTATTGCATTTATGCATTTGATGTGCAATTACACGTCTATATAATTCTGGCGACACATGCGGTGATGGCAATCTGCAAGTGACGTATTTCATAATGAATGCTGTTACATCTTCCTTCGAAGATTTATCGATTATAGGCGCATCTTCAATCCAAATTAAAAGATGAAAATGTTGTGATCCTCTGCTTTGATATTCTCTGCGCCAAAAGTAATGAATGACCTTGCCAATCGGATTGTCGGGCGAACAAATGAAATCCAGCATAGCGTGGAATGCATTATCTATAAATCGCGCAGTTGAAACGGGATCAGAAGCAATGAGTGCGTTCGGGGACATTTTAGCCACCGATGGGCCGTTTACTTCATGAAGATATTCTATTAAATCTGTCCATAGCCACTCACTTGGACTGAGCGTGAGGAACCATGTAGCTGGTCCATAATGGTGTATCATACAGTTCAAATCATTTCTCGGTTTTCGCCAATACTGTGCTGTATTACGTAATCTGGAAAATATAGTGTTCAAGTTCGTTTGTAGCTGATCTTTAGAGAATTGCTCTAGAAAACCAGCAGCTGTGTATTTTTCACGTGGATTTACGACGTTCATTTTGTGAAAAATTCCAGCGTTCAATTGCCGCATATTGGTATCGTGTAATAAATGAAAAATATATTGCATGTTCAATCGAAATTGCGAATGCTTGGACGTCAATTTGGACTTAATGAATTCATGATCAGTCAAACGAACCAATCTTTCTTCATGCTGTCCGTTCACCCTATAAGGATATAAATCTGGGAAACATTTCACATCTAAGTGTTCAGCACGATGGCCCAACGGAATGTCCTGAACTTTAAGCATTTGATACAGTGCGGTAGCAGATTCGTTAACCCTTTTGTCATACACTGGATAAATCGTAAACTGATCATAATATGAATCAGATTGTGACATTTGCGTCAATAATGCACGTTTGTGGTTTTCATCGATATTAAGTATTTCACCTTCAACGTCCTCGATAGATTCGTTATTATCATCATTGGCAACAACTTCTTCTTGAAATTCTGTATCTGGTAATTTGGCACTCAGCAATAAATCGTGCGATTGTGGTAAAACAATTTCTAAGTATAGAGGATTATTGGCTTTCAACCATACTAAGGCATTCCATACTTTCTTCAAGTCAACTAACTTTTCCCAAACTATTTTAGATTTTGTTGGAACGCCCCGCACCAATATGTATAATTCATGATTTTGATTTAAAGGTTCGGTCGAAGGACAGATTTTTTTTAAATTTTCTTCTAACGGTAAAGGAAGGTGAAATGTTCTCCCCTTTACTTTTGGAAACATATGTTTATGTGGCATATTTTTACGCATTACTGTATCCATTCTCACAACCGTTTGAAACGGTTTAGCTCTTTGAATGAGAATTCGTTCGTAATCGTTCAACACTGCTATTTCTGGAACTGAACGTACATCAAGCTTATTTAAAATACATTTTGGTGGTATGGAATCTTTGCGAATTTTATCGTGATAATATCGGCAAATAAAATGCATGTCACCAACTTTGTATCCAATATGATTTAACAATGTTTGCATTACATTTCCCTTATATGTTCTTTTAGAAATATCAAACTTACGAACCTCTCTTTGAAAACAGAGTTTCTCGCAGGAAACGCACGGGATGCGTGGTGTGTCCATAGACCGCTTTGTGAAAGCTTTAAATGCTAAATAATATCGAGATATAATCTCTTCTTCGTTCAAACTTACGTCAGTATTATTTTTTTGTAACGCTTCAGCTTCTTTCCGAGCTTGCAGTGTTATTCGTACAAGTGTTTCAAGGTCATTATCGTTTAAGGCTTTGTCTAAATTATGTAATTGGTCTTTATAAATGCTCGCTATTTTGTATATCATTCTCTTCAAATTTCGTAAATCCGGAAAGTGAGGTGCCAGTATCTCAAAGGCTAAAAAATTGGACTTATATAGTTTAGGGTTTATGTAACAACCATAAGAATGGCCAACTTTTTCAGCATGCAATTTATTAGAACAGCTACTGATATGGTTGTTCAACTTATGTACCTTTTTTAATGAGCATTCTAACAATCGTTTGAAGAAATCCTGTAAATTATTCAGAATTTCAACATCTTTTGTTTTACAAAGATAACTACACTGCCATGCTTTTGTCGTCTTCTTCGATTGCAATACAGGTAGAACGTTTATAGCTTTCCCTTCCGAATTCAGTATGATTGATTCAGAAACGGTGAAAGTATGGTACGAACTTTCCGCAAAATATGATTCTGAAGAAGATGTATGTCTGGATTGTCCACACAAAGCATTAATCCTGTCATCAACTTCTAAACATTCTGCTGCGCGCGTTAAAGAAACTTCCACTTTTTCTTTACAATCTTTCAACAGTTTCGTCATTTTCAAAATGTACTTTTTCCTAATATGAAAACACCATTTTATTATACGCTCAGCTTCCAATCTACTTGCTTCTCCGGACGGCATGCTAATAATTTTTGAAAGTTTTCTAATATAAGTTTCTTTGTTATTTTTGGTTGCTATATTGTTATTTGTTACAGTAATATAACGATACTTTTTTATTATTTGCAGAGCAGCACGACATTTTGCTACTTTATTATAATCATCTCCTTTACGTATTTCATGATAATATACCTTCCGCTTTTTGGACATAACTTCTTTATTTAGCTGATAAAATTTTTTTCGCTTTCCGCATATCACTTCTTTATTTGCGTCATACTGCATTTTTTATTTGTTAATATACATTCTTTGTGTGCGATATAATATTCATAATTAGAAAGTTTTTTGTCTTTCTCCCCTTTTTTACAATCTTTGCCTTTTTTCATATTCCACTCCTCTTTCTTTGCGTTATAAACAGCTTTTCTTTTTAAACTAATTTCCTCTTTATGCCTTTTATAATAATTAGATTTGTATTCTGTCCTATTACATGGTACGCATACATTGGTGATTTTTGACTTCGAAACAAATGGTGGATCTGTCTGAATTATATTTTTTGTATTTATAGTGACTTCTTTGTCACTAAGTGGTACATTTTGAACTGGGGATATTTCATCATTTTTTTCATGAGTAATGCCACTTTGACCAATTTTAAATGCAAGATAATTTCCACAAGAGAGATTTTTATTAATTGTATTACCAATTGCAGATTCATATTCATATATACAACGTGTTATTTGTTGATCCTGAATGCATGGAAAATGTTCTATACGATTAGATTGAAACATTTGGATCAAATGTTGACGCATCAATGCATGATTGTACGTTACTTTGTGTGGTAATATTTCGAAAAATAACGAGACAGCAAATGCAATCGCAAAAACTCCGCAATCCCGAGTGTTAGGTTGAGCTTGTACACGTGGAAATTCAATAAATTCTTCGTCAATTGTACCGTCATGTTTGTTCAAAAAAGGGTATAACTTCTCAAGAAAAATTTTATGATGATTATGCAATTTCGAGGAATTAAGAGAATCATAAATATAAACTCTTCTTTCATCATGTTTATAGAAGCTACAAACCCAATCTGAGGTGACAGTCGTCGACGGCAGACCAAAGAATTTCCAGAGCGTTAAATCCAGAGCGTCAAATCCAGAGCATTATCCCGAGTCATCCACAAGACGTAAGTAATTATGGAATTTAATAATTTCAAATTATCTACGTCGCGGAAATCGGGACACGCGCTATCGGAGAGGCAAAGAAGCAGGGTTATGCGCGAAGTGCGAAGCAACTTACGCGTGCGATACCATGCTGCACTTAACACCGTCCGTAGAGTCGCGGATAATACTTTTAACGTGCAAGATGCTGCTAGCACATCTGCAGGTTGTAGTTCGTCCGCTTCTGTTAATTTAATCCCCGATATATTCAGTGCTAGGCGCGATATAAATGTAGAAAACGCCGGTCCTTCTACTTCCACGTCACGCGTTTCTAACATCCAGGATATAGTTTCATCGTCCTGTGCTACTTCCTCCGAGCCATCTTTTCGCCAACGGTTATTGTAATATGTACTTTTTTTACTTACAGGCTGTGATGTCCCTACGAACCAAACGTGTGGTTGGGAAACCGACACGCTACCAAACAACATCTTCGGAGGAGGAAGCTCCGAAACGCCAAAGGACGTCCACCGCGCCGAGACCACCAATAGATCAGGACATCCATGATCTGAGGATGGTCCTGCAGGAACACGGTTCAACAACGTGTGTTCCTACTGTTAACGCAAATACCACGTATCTGTTTCAGGATAATTATGCGGCCGCTGTTCCTGTCCTCGAAGGATTCACCGATCCAGGGACATCGTACGCACGCGCCACTGTGATCCACAGTGAGCCGTTGCAGCAAAATACAGCGCCGACCCAACCTCCTGATAATGGGTAAATTTACATGTTTCTTTTTTTTTTGCTATAAAAATATTACTATAAGGACATTTTCTTATAAATGTTAATGTTCGCAGAAGCGTGCATGATCGTATAGGATCCATGGAGGCGGAGCTGACGTAAGTATCGCATGTTATCGTGTTTATTAATACGTTACGTCTCCATCCGTTCTGCTTGCAGAAGAATGAATACTCTGTTGGAGAGTGTTCTCCAATGTGTTCAGCCCACCCGTAACGGTCTACCACGAAAACCAGCCGTCATTCCTCTATCGTCACCGGAGGAGGTGGACTGTTTCGAGACCATCGACGACGAAACGTATTCCAAAGTTGTAAGTGAAAACGAAATTATGCTTTTATTTACTTTTATATAATACATACTTACATCAATATTTACTTACTTGGTTTAGGTTCAATATTTCAAATACGTGGGTGGGTTCAACCTGAAGGCTGCGGTCGACTATTGCATGATGCAAGGAGGCCCTCATCGACGACGTGACAACGTCCTTCACGTGGTTCGGCCGAACAGGACAACGACCGTTTTACAACACCCGTATCACGATGGCGATTTACGGTACGAAGCAATAAGCATCTTCATGTTTTTATACATAATTATGCTAACGTACTTTGCGTGCATTACTTTTTCAGAAGCGGTGTCTGGGAACCCGCATTTCGACAAGCCGCTCCGATCGGATTTTCAAGTGTCGATGCAGCGAGCACTTCGGACCGCGAAAGAGAGGGTCGCAGCAGGAAGCGTGGTCCACAGGCGACGGCAGCCCCGACCGAGTACAACGGGAACTACCTCTCGACGTTCACAAGGAACAACAATCGGCACTTTTCAGCGCCAGTTTTTTAAAACGTACACAACCAAACAATACTTTTCAGTGCTCACTTTATTTCAGCATCACTGAAATAAAGTACTTAACTCTCGACGTTCGCAATGAACACTAATCTGCACTTTTTCGCGTCCGTTTAATAAAATACTCATTTATCGGTTGATTCCGCGAAGAGCGGAGCGGATTCTCGGCGCTGACGCGACTCGGTGGGAAGGCGAGCAGGTGGAAAGAACGACACGTTCGTCGGACGAAACACCTTCTTTAATTACGTGGTCGTCGGTCCGTGACGAACGTCGTACACATACAAAACTCCACAAACAAAGATGGCGGCACACCAAGAACGTGAATGCACGCGCGGGGGCGCAAGGCGAACGATCGCCAATGTCCGTAACAATGCGGGGCGCAAAACTGGGCGCAATATTTGGATCTAATCGCAAGGTGCGTGTCACGGATCGTGTCTCGGCGATGTTGTTCCGAGAACTAACTGTCGCCGCGCGAGCGCGGCTCTAGCCCGTTAGCGGTCAAAACACTTCAAACGCGCCGCGACGGCTCAACAGCTGTGTTGATGCCACCGCGGGCGCGCATTCAAATACGGCCGTTGCGCGCGGCCGCAACATTCCGCCCGCCTCGGACCCCAGTCGTGGGGCCGATGATCGTGAAGGGCGCTCGCGCGGCGACCGCCCGCCGTGACACGATCAGAGATGCGGGGGTGGCCCGAAGTGGCGGCGTACAGTGGTCGAGGCTCGTTACATAGGTCTCTTCACGTCGGGAGCAAGGCCTCGTCCGCCGCGGACGCACACGGGAGGAGGGCGACGCGCTAGGACCTCGCGGGGGGCGTTCGGTCGGTGGGACCCGAAACAATCCATCCGAAGATGGTTTCTTGCGCGATTAGGGCCGGGGGGTTACCGCGACGAAACCCGGAGAGCAACAGGGCGCCGAAGTGGTCGGCCCCGACGATCACGTCGACGGGTCGGCGGGTGGACGGCTCTGGATCAGCGAAGGTGAGTCCCTCAAATCGATCCGACAGCTTCGTGGTGGGCGTCCCGTCCGGAAGATACGAGGAGACCCTTGGGACGACCTTGGCGTGGATGGTGATCCCGGGGGCACCCTCCCTATCCGGGGACAGGGTGAGCTGCGCTTGGGCCCGTGACGTCCCCAACTTTCCATCCAGTGCTCCGGTCAGGTACGTCCGCATGGGCTGACGGCGCAGGTGAAGGGCCTTGACCACGGCTTCCGATACCAGGGACGTCTGCGCGCCCTGATCCAACAGCGCGCGGATGGTCATCATTTCGCCACCCGCCGACCGCGCGCGGACGATGGCGGTGGCAAGCAGCACCGACCCTCCAAGCGCGGCGTCGGGTGCTGCGGCCGCGTTGGGCGCCGCTGCCGACGGCCCCACGCCGCCCGCCGTCGTGGACGTCGGGGCGGCGCGGGCCTGACAACGTGCAGTGTCGGTCCCCCGTGCGGCCAGATGGAGGAGCGAGTGGTGCCGCTGCCCGCATCGCGAACACGAGGCTGTGACGAGGCAAGTCGGAGACAGATGGCCGGGCGCCAAACAATTAAGGCATAACCGCTCGCTGCGGGCGAAATCGCGGCGTTGCTCGGGCTGCATGGATCGAAAGACAGAGCAGCGGTACGCGGCGTGGCGCGCCCGGCACACCGGACAGTGCGCTTTGTTCAAGGGGCGCGGGGGTTCGTACACGGCGTGCGTGGTGCACACCCGAGCGGTCGAGGACGGCGGGTGCTCCGGCGCAGCGTCGCGAGCGCGCTTTGCGTCTTCTGCGGCTTGTGTGGCCTCCCGTGCGCGAATGCGCGACTCGAGGAACCGCTCCAGGTCGTCGTAGGAGGGGAGATCGGTACTCACACCGAGCGAGAGCTCCCACTCCTCCAAAACTTCTGACTCCAATTTCAGAGTCAGGATACCGATCACGATATCGTCCCAATGTTTGGTGGGGCAGCCGAGGTGCGCGAGGAGCGCGAGGGACCGGTTCGTCGTGTCGCGCACGCGCGTCAACTCCGCGGCAGAATTGCTCGTCATCGGCGGCATCGATATGAGCGTGCGGAGGTGGGCCGCGACCAAAGCTCGCTTGTTGTCAAACCGCCGGGACAAGGTCGCCCAGGCGGTGGCGAAATTTGACTCTGTCGTCGAAAAGTGGTCGATCACAGCGAGCGCCGGGCCCTCCACAGCCGTTTTCAAATATTGGAGCCGCTCGACGTCATCCAGGGCTGCGTCTTTAATTACGAGCGACGTGAAGAGATCGCGAAATGCCTGCCACTCCGAGTACTCACCCGTGAATCGCGGCAGGTTGAGGCGTGGGAGCCGAGCGCGGCTCTTCGTCGCTCCATGCATGGACGCTTCGGGGTCCGTGGCCGGCGCAGTCGCGGGTGGGTCGCGAAGTGTCCGGACGACCTCCAGGAGGAAGTCCATCGTTGTCCAGTATTCCTCCTCGGCGGCGGCGAACTCCTCGTTCGCCAGGTATGGGCAGGCCTCGCGCTCGGGCTCGGGGATTTGGGCCTCCACTTCCAGGTGCAGTACCTGACACTGGGCCCAAGTCTCCTTCAGGGCGGAGATCCTCGCCTGGGCGTTGTCCACGGTGAATTTGGCTTGGCCCATCTTCTTAAAGTTGGCGAGTAGGCGCTGAGCTGACAGCATCAGCGCCCGGATTTTCTTGATCAGGGCCGGCCAGGTGAGTCGGGGCTCCTCGGCTCCGCCAGCCATGGTGCTTGTCGTTCTGCTCGTCCTTCAGCGAGAATCCGGCTCGAAGGACCAAATGATTCCGCGAAGAGCGGAGCGGATTCTCGGCGCTGACGCGACTCGGTGGGAAGGCGAGCAGGTGGAAAGAACGACACGTTCGTCGGACGAAACACCTTCTTTAATTACGTGGTCGTCGGTCCGTGACGAACGTCGTACACATACAAAACTCCACAAACAAAGATGACGGCACACCAAGAACGTGAATGCACGCGCGGGGGCGCAAGGCGAACGATCGCCAATGTCCGTAACAATGCGGGGCGCAAAACTGGGCGCAATATTTGGATCTAATCGCAAGGTGCGTGTCACGGATCGTGTCTCGGCGATGTTGTTCCGAGAACTAACTGTCGCCGCGCGAGCGCGGCTCTAGCCCGTTAGCGGTCAAAACACTTCAAACGCGCCGCGACGGCTCAACAGCTGTGTTGATGCCACCGCGGGCGCGCATTCAAATACGGCCGTTGCGCGCGGCCGCAACATCGGTACTTTCCCAGTATCATTTCAATGCTATATTAATATTGTATTTGTTTTCAGAGTTAACACAAGCGGGGATATGGTGATGAGAAAATTGTCTTATGTTTGCATCTAGAATTTCTAATTGTAAATATTAAATGTTAATATATGTGCCACTTATGTTGTAATTGTAATTTTAAAGGCAAAATAAATACAAAACTTATTTAATAAACTGCGGCTCACATAACCTGCGAGTAGAACCTCAAAACTGCTGCTTACCAATTTTCAACGCGCAGTAGAAAGGGTGGGGATATACACCTATAGCAAACACGGTACACATGTGTTGGTGCGTAGCCACGTCCGTGTGATGTCACGCATAGGGGCGGCCGTGTGACGTCACGCGTAGGGAATCTTTTGGTAATTCTGGCCCTCAGATGGCGCTGTTGGCTGTGCCATGTAGGGAGCACCGTACAGCTCCCACTCTGTTTTTCCCCCACTCCTCCGGGATGTGGAGAGTGGGGATACCGTCTCATCGAGACGAGGAGCAAGAGGCCATCTTGCCTCTTGCCTTGCCGACCAGCACGTCATTTAGACGTGTAAAATACACACGGTTTTATTGAGTTCAACCACGTGTTTTAATTACCCAGTCAATTACATACTTGAACATATTTATATCTGAGACTTAAGCAGGTCCTACAGTGGTGACCCCGACTGAGTGTAATGTTGGTTGCTATTTTATAACGCGGGGTCGGCAAGGCTCGCGCTTCCCTGCACGAGAGCAGTTTTTGTGCGGCGGGTTCCCTGAATCTTGAGCAATTGTTGCGCCGAGACGAAACTCATCACTACGAGGGCATCATCGTGGCGGATCGATCTGATCCAGAGGGATTCGCCCGGCGTGGCATGCACACGTGGTCAACGGATCGCGATCACGGTTCCCACGTGGTCGCCTCTTCGTTCGTGTCGTTCCTGAGAGGAGTCTGGCATGCTGAAAGGCGTTTGCGGTTTCGCCACCGTCCTTGTTCATCGTTGGTGAAACCATCAGCGTCTGTGAATCGATTGCGTGAAGCCATCGTCACCGGCGCCTTGTTCATCGCTGGTGAAATCATCAGCGTCTGTGAATCGATTGCGTGAAGCCATCGTCACCGGCGCCTTGTTCATCGTTTTGGTAAAATCATCTGCGTCTTGGATACGATTGCGCGAAGCCATCGTCACCGGCGCCCTTTTTCATCGGTTTGGTGAAAACATCAGCGTCACCGGCGCCTTGGGTTCCAGCCTTCGCATCTTGCATCAGCGAGACTCAGGGGAGTTCATCGTCGAATCGTTCACCCATAAAACGGGTGGTTTACGAGGTATTTGCGTTGGGACGTCGTTCCAGCCCAAGTAGCGGAAGTTCCGTCATTTTGTTTCGCGCGTATTTTTTGTGAAGCGTACGCGGAAGTGCCGCCATATTGTTTTCTTTCGCGTGCCGGTAGCGTTTCCGACCACGGTTTCCGCCTGAAAGGCCGATTCACTGTGGCCTCGCGTTAGCGCGTTGAGTGAACGGAAGGTTCCATAACCCCCCCGATTCCGGTGTTTTCTTTTCGTGCGTCGTGTCAGTTTTGCGTCGCGCTCCGCGAGTTTCCGGTCCGCCATGGCCGGCGATAAGGACGACTCGCAGAAGAACCAAGAAGACGTGACTGATTTAGTAGCCCAAGTTTGGGACTTGCAACAACGTCTGGCGGCGTTCGAGTCCGCGCGTCTCGTTTCCCAATCCGAGACTCCTCGGGTCGCGGAGCAAGCGTCGAGTGATTCGATGCGTATCGATGCGTCGTACCGTATTCCGAAAATTCCGACATTTTTCCGTTCGGATCCGATTTTATGGTTTGTGCAGGTCGAGGCGACCCTGCGCAATGCGCGAATTACCGTGGAGGGCACTATGGCGGACGTCGTGCTCGCCGGTCTCGACGCTGAGATCGTGGGGAGCGTGAAAGACATTATTTTAACTTCTCCACCGCCGGCAGATATTTACCAGCGAATCAAATCTCGGATCATCGCGACATTTGCCGGTTCCGAGGAAAGTAACTTGCGCAAATTATTGAAGGGGCAGGTCCTCACTGACGGCAAGCCGTTTCTCGTTTTAAGTCGGTTGCGGAATCTTAACGTTGGGAAATGCGATGACGCAGTCATTAGGTCTATATTTCTGGATCAGTTACCCGCAAGTCATCGGGCAATCCTCGTCGCAACGGGATCCGAGGACTTGGAGCGTCTTGCGGAGGTCGCGGACAAAATCGCGGATAACTCGGGCTCCGTCGAGGTCTGCGCGGCTTCATCCATGAAAAAGTCGTCATCGGGTTTGGAGGACGAGGTGTCTCGTCTCGCGGCGTGCGTGGCGACGTTGACCAAGCAGGTCGAGCGGTTGACGGCGTCGTCGTCAACCGGTCGTGCGCGTTCTACCAGTAGAGGCCGGAGTGACTCGCAAAAGCGTGACAAGTCCGGACTGTGCTACGCGCATAGGAAGTTCCCCCAAAACCCATTATGGTGTCGGGAATGGTGTTCGCAGTATGTAGTTTGGAAACAAAAAAACTGACTCGTCCTTCCTGCGCGGAGACGTTTAGTGAGGGATTGGGTTCTGAGAATCGTCTCCATGTCCGCGATCGCGCGACTGGTCAGTCATTCCTGATTGACACTGGGGCAGATATTTCACTGCTTCCCGCGAACCCGAAGTTTGATATCAAGCCGTCCGTGCGTAAGCTTTTCGCCGCGAACGACACTCGGATTGACACGTTCGGCGAGTCGCTCCGGGAACTGGACCTGGGGTTGCGCCGCGTATTCCGGTGGAATTTCTGCATCGCGGCGGTACCGTACCCAATTATTGGTGCCGATTTGTTGAAGCACTATGGCTTGCTCGTCGATCTTAAGAAGCGTAGGCTCGTCGACACGACCACCAAAATGTACACTCTGGCGGTCGCCAGGGCCGTTACGACTCGATCGGTGAGTTCGGTTAATCCGGTTGCGAACTTCTCCGAGCTTCTCGCGGAGTTTCCGGAGATCACGGGCGCGTCTCAGTTATCTCCTCCTGGGGAGCGGGATGTTCTTCATTATATATTAACGACAGGGCCGCCCGTTGCCGAGCGTCCGCGGCGTCTAACGTCGGAAAAACTCAAAGCGGCAAAAGCTGAATTCAGAGCACTGGTCGCGGCTGGCATTTGTCGTCCCTCTAGTAGCCCTTGGGCCAGTCCCATCCATTTGGTTCGTAAGAAGGACGGGTCTTGGAGGGTCTGTGGAGATTATCGTAAGGTGAATGCGGTTACTACGCCGGATAAATATCCAACTCCGCACCTTCATGATTGCACTGGCAATCTGCAGGGTAGGAGTATATTTTCTTCCCTTGATCTCCACAGGGCCTACAATCAGATACCTATGGCCCCCGAGGACATTCAAAAGACTGCAGTCTGCACGCCCTTCGGGTTGTTTCAGTACTGTTACATGACTTACGGTCTTCGCAATGCGGGTCAGTCGTTCCAACGATACATCAATCGTGCGCGTGTATATAGATGACATTTTAATAGCGTCATCCTCTCCAGAGGAGCTGCCCACCTGCGGGAGGTGTTTCAGAGGCTTAAGAAGTTTCAACTGCGCCTCAATGTCGATAAGTGCGTGTTCGGGGTTCCCGAGTTAGATTTCTTGGGTCACACAGTCGACAGCAGGGGAATTCGTCCCACTGTTCGGAAGGTCGATGCGATCGCGAGTTTTCCCAAACCCACGACAGTGGTGGAACTACGCCGTTTTCTCGGTATGGTAAATTTTTACCGGAGGAATTTGCCGCACTCGGCGAGTGCTCAGGCACCGTTAAACGCTTACCTTTGCGACTCTCGCAAAAACGACAAGCGGGAAATCGCGTGGACCGTCGAGGCAGAAAACGCGTTCGCCAGGGTCAAGGATGACCTGATCAACGCCGTTCTGTTGGTTCATCCGCGTCACGACGCAGATGTGCGCTTGGTTTCGGACGCATCGGATTCCGCGATGGGCGCGGTTTTGGAACAGCTGTCGGTTTCGCGCGTTTGGGAACCACTCGCGTTTTTCTCAAAAAAGTTCACCTCTGCCCAGAGGAATTACAGTACTTACGACCGCGAGCTCACAGCAATGTACGAGGCGGTGAGGTATTTCCGACCTTTTGTCGAGGGTCGTGATTTTGGTTTGGTTACAGACCACAAACCACTGATCTACGCGTTTATGCAGAAAGCTGATAAGGCATCTCCCAAACAGGCGCGTCAGTTATCATTCGTCGCGCAGTTCTCCACTCGGGTAGAGCACGTGGCGGGAGCCGACAATGTCGTCGCGGACGCGCTTTCTCGGGTCGACTCGTTACGTTTGCTGGTCGAGGTTGAGCTCGTTCAGCTCGCTGAGCTGCAGAAGGCTGACGAGCAGCTGGAATTGATTCGTAAGTCGCCTGACTTTCCATTAAAAATGAAAGCGATCCAGTGGGGACCGAGTCACTCGACGGTCTTTTGTGAGATTTCTGGAGAGTCGATTCGTCCTTATATTCCGTTGAGTCTTCGTGAGAGGGTTTTTAACTTATTTCATCGTCCGGCGCATCCGAGCGCGAAAGTCACGGATCGAGTCATTCGGCAGCGTTACGTATGGCCTAACATGCAGCGTGACGTTGCGAAGTGGTGCAAGACCTGCACGGACTGTCAACAGTCCAAGATATCGCGTCATGTGAAAGTGTTGCCCGGGCAATTTGTGGCCCCTGACGGCCGTTTCGATCACGTGCACGTCGACATTGTCGGTCCATTGCCTGAGCGCGACGGTTTCAAGTACTGTGTGAAGATGATAGACAGGTTCTCGCGGTGGGTCGAGGCGGTGCCCTTGCGAGAGATCTCTGCGCAATCGGTCGCGGAAGTATTTTTTGAAACATGGGTTTCGCGATACGGCGCACCGAAGATTCTGACTTCGGATCAGGGCGCCCAATTCGAGTCGAGGTTGTTCACGGCCCTTCTGGCCTTGATCGGCTGCGAGCGCGTTCGCACAACTGCGTACCACCCCGCATCAAACGGGTTAATTGAACGCTGGCATCGCGTATTCAAAGCAGCGATTATGTGTCATTCGGACACGAACTGGCCTCGCACACTTTCGACGGTTCTTCTCGGTCTCAGGTCGCATGTGCGATCTGATACTAGTGCATCGCCCGCCGAATTCTTGTTTGGAACGACCTTGCGACTGCCCGGAGAATTCTTTCTGCCAGATGATTTCGTGCCAGACCCGAACATTTTTGTTAATGAGTTTCGGGAGCACATGCGCCAGGTGCGACCAGTGCCTGTCGCGCATAAATATAAAAAGCGTGCGTTTATTTTTAAAGAGCTGCACGCGTGTTCGCACGTGTTTCTGCGTAACATGGTAAAAAGGGCGTTGGAGAGGCCTTACACAGGACCGCACAAGGTATTACAGCGTGTGACTGATCGAGTCTACAACGTAGAAGTGAATGGCGCTTCTAAAACGGTGTCCGTTGAGCTGCTCAAACCAGCACATCTGGTGTGTGACGAGCTTGCGGATCCCGCGCTGCCTGATGGTACAGTCGACGACAATCCCTCCGCGTCCATGGGTACTCCGTCCGTCCTTAAAACGTACAAGCGAAAAAGCGTGGCTTTCGCACCCACGTCCAAAGATTAGGTTTAGTTATTACAAGACTGCGTACTTGTAAGCGCGCGATATGTATGATAGTATATTATTCACAAGTCACTCTTGTGTTGTACTGCGTGAAGTTTATATATTCAATATTTTATTTTCTTTTGTATACAGATAGCATGTAAGATCGGTAGCACTCTTTGGTACTGCGTTCCATAAAATAGGAAATCGTACTTCGTTTCGGTTCATAATTTAGCGCGTTAGGTTCGCGTGTGCAAATTGCGCAAAAGTCACGGTGATTCCAGTGTGCGTGATTTATCGCACTGTGATATTTCAATAGCAAAGTAGTTATGTTATCGCAATAGCAGTATTAAGTAAATACTTGTATTAGCACTTAATATCGACCTCAGGTCTTGGGGGGGAGTACTGTAGGGAGCACGGTACAGCTTCCACTCTGTTTTTCCCCCACTCCTCCGGGATGTGGAGAGTGGGGATACCGTCTCATCGAGACGAGGAGCAAGAGGCCATCTTGCCTCTTGCCTTGCCGACCAGCACGTCGTTTAGACGTGTAAAATATACACGGTTTTATTGAGTTCAACCACGTGTTTTAATTACCCAGTCAATTACATACTTGAACATATTTATATCTGAGACCTACACAGGTCCTACAGCCAAGCAGATGGCAGAATCTGCTGTCGATCTGCTGTCGATCTGACATCAGGCTCTGCACCTCAGGCTCTGCACCTCAGAACGCAGCCAAATGCAGACACAGACTACGGCAGTCTGACGTCAGATTCTGCGCTCTCATGCCAGACCCTGCTACCAATCTGATGTCAGATTGGAGACAGATGGTTATCAGGGCGTGTAATGAAACAATAACCTATATTCGTTTATGTTCGTTTCATTATGTGCACAGCTTAATTAAATAATAATAATAAAGCACACTTACATGTAAGAAAATAAGGAAAAATTTTCGGAAGCTGGGACCACAGACCAGGTATAGAATAGACCTCTCACTCTATTGTCTTCGGTGTCCCCCGATTTTGGGGCTCTAGAACCCCATTACCATTTCCGTGTCGCAACCAACGTTAACGGCTAAGCATGAAATAAGAGTGCAGCGCTATAAGCGGTAGGAATGAAAGTTGGAATAGCAGTGACAATTTATATATATACAAGGTGTCCCGATGTCAAATTAATACAGCATTTTTAAAAGGGAAATAAAAATTTCTTCATTAAAGAAATAAATTATAACTTGAGAAAATTGTGAATTCTGGGCATTTTCACTGCCAAAAGTTTAGCAAATAATGCTTGAGAAAACATTTGTAAAGTGAAAAATACCTTCCCAGAATTAAAAATAAGACTCCAACTGTCGTTCGAATTCCTTACATCTAGATTTACTATGCGTAAGACGTAGCTATTCAAGTATTTCAACTTTTGTCTGATATTGTACGTCCAATACATCCTTAACGCGAAACGTAATGAAGAATTTCAATCGATAGATCGATATATTCACTAAATACTTACTGTTATGAGTGTATGTATGGCTGACTATGCTCTTGCATTGTCGAATGTTTCGAATGTTTAACTAGCATCTGGGCCACCTTCAACTTGTTGTGGTTCTTCTTCGCGTCTTCAGACAGGGATCGGCAGGCTTATGGAGGGGGAAATACCTACAGGAGCCTCCTTGTAGGTGTTTCCCCCTCCATCAGCGAAGCTAACTAACGTATCCCTGTCTTCAAACGATCAGTAAATATCATCATGTCGAAGCAAGACAATGTAAGTACTAGAATTACTATTTTCATATACACTTACTGACAAAAGTTAAGAAACAAAATAATCGTTTAGGATGTACTGTATATTCTTCATCTTCTGAGATACATACATTAGAACCAAAATTAGCACAAAGAGATAACATTTCATACGTCAATATACAATAAATGTTTTTTCGAATATACGCGTCTAAAGACTACAATTAATTTTGGTCGCAGAAACGAAACACACGCCTTGTGACAAAAGTTAAGAAACATAATTTATAATCACTTTTAACAACAAATTTACTTGTTTTTCGCGGTCTACCGGTCCGTGGTGCCGTTTTAATAGTTCTGTGTTCTTGAAATCGTTTTATAATAGGGTACAATAACAGTTCGATTTAAAAAATATGAAAACAACTCGATCATCGAAATAATTTCCATTATTGTTAATTACCTTTTGCCATTTTTCTGGCAGCTTCTGAATACCACCTCGATAGAAACTCCAGTCAGAAAGAATTTATTCATACACCTAATATTATTTTTTAAATTTAGTTGTGTTGGCCGTGGTTAAACTACGGATTTTTACCTCAATAACGAACTACGATCACTTGTCGTACATTTTCTGTTACGTTACCTTTTAGTTTATGCCTTATTTAAAAACGAAATTTACGTACTTCTTGTCCCCTCACTTCAAATAATTCTTATTTAAGATTCTGCTTTAAAAAAAAACTGTGTAACGCAGTTTCCGTCGATGCATGCCGACTTGCTTGTTCGTACGTTCGTAGTACAAGCGCGGTCGCCTACCGCGTAGCCAACGCTACCGCGGGACCTCGGGCCGAAGGCGCGCGCTCTGATTGGTCGGGGTTTTTGGTTAATATCTCCTTAACGAAGCTGCGGACAATATTTTCGCTAAGGAAACAGTTGTTTCAAATCACCCCCTGAGTCACCCCTTTCAAGGAAACGCGACATTTTTGGGACACCCTGTATACGCAGCTTTTATGAACTCTTGATCTTTTTGACTAATTAATTGTTTATTAATTTTTGTAGAACATACAGGAGGCCACCCCACTGCCTGGTAAGTTTTATTAATGATAAACCTGCACAAGAATTAATTAATTATTAATAAAAAAATTTATATATACATTTATCAAATTTATTTTTCCGGACTCTGAAGATGATACAATTATGGTGGATGCCAGTAGTGGCAGCCACTCGGCTGCCGTGGTGGCAGCTGTGGATAATTTGGCCGACACAACCGCGCCGCCGCCACCAACAACCGCCTGTCCACAGCAGCCTGCGGAGAGCCCGGCCACGGCATATGGCAGGGCTCTCCAGCGTAGGGGCCCCTCACGCGCCTGCTTCCCCTTCCAATCTTCCTCTGGCGCCGCGTGCCTTCCGTTGTCAAGGAGACCGCGCGACGCTGCGAAGGCTGCCATGACGGGCTAGCCGGGCTAGCGTCCTTCGCGGTTAGCGTCGCGCGGTATCCCTGACAACGCGGACGAGAGTGGGAGAACCCCGAGCATACGCGTAAGGCAGCTTGGAGAGCCCTGGCATATGGTATTAATCCTTAATACTTTAATTAGATAAAAAATTAGTAGAAAATTAACCATTGCAGAATTTTATTGAACCAAATTTAAAAATTAAGATAGAGTTTCATAAGAATTAACCAGATTTGAGCATTAATTAATTATTTACATAACAGATCAAATAATTTACATAACAGATCAAATAATTTACATAACAGATCAAATAATTTACATAACAGATCAAATAATTTACATAACAGATCAAATAATTTACATAACAGATCAAATAATTTACATAACAGATCAAATAAAATTGACTCCAATTCTTCTATTTTTACTAATTACAGGAGGATATGCAACCCCGCGCCACAAAAAAGTGGCCGCAGGGTTAGAGCCCAGCAGCAATACTGGGCCTCCCTTCAGGTGGTGCGGGAGCAGGCTCGGAGCCTCCGCGCGCAAACGAGCACGCTCCAAGCGCTGGTCCTGGCGCAGTGCCGTGGCCGGGGCCGTGGTCGCGGTCGTGGCGGCTGTAGTTTATAAAAATATATATATATTTTAATGTAATTTATAAATATAAATAATATATAATAAATATTAAACATATATATATGCTTTTCATTTGTCGGTATGGGTAGTAGGGTGGGCCAAAAAATCAAATTTTCGAAACTCGAAACAGCCTAGGAGAAAACGTTGCGTCTGGGGTTGCGTCTAATAATGCAATAATAACTTATATCGTTGTAATCGCGAGAGTTCATAGAATAATTTGACGTAACAAGCAACCGGATAACTATTACTGTTTGAACTTAAAAAATATTCAAAGTTGAAAATTTGCATTTTTTCCAAATCGAATTTCTCGAATAATATTTTCCGATGCTCAACAGTGAAATATGAAAATATATAAGGGTATAAGGGTAAAAGGTATAAAAGGTATAAAAGGTATAAAAGGTATAAAAGGTATAAAAGGTATAAAAGGTATAAAAGGTATAAAAGGTATAAAAGGTATAAAAGGTATAAAAGGTATAAAAGGTATAAAAGGTATAACGGTATATAAGGGTAAAGGGTACAAGGGTACAAGGGTAAAGGGTGCAAGGGTGCAAGGGTGCAAGGGCCAAGGGTGCAAGGGCAAAGGGTGCAAGGGCAAAGGGTGCAAGGGCAAAGGGTGCAAGGGTAAAGGGTGTAAGGGTAAAGGGTGTAAGGGTAAAGGGTGCAAGGGTAAAGGGTGCAAGGGTGAAGGGTGCAAGGGTGAAGGGTGCAAGGGTAAAGGGTGCAAGGTAAAGGGTGCAAGGGTGAAGGGTGCAAGGACAAAGGGTGCAAGGGTGCAAGAGCAAAGGGTGCAAGGGCAAAGGGTGCAAGGGCAAAGTGTGCAAGGGTAAAGGGTGTGTTATGTCTTAACTTATTTATTAAATTCATACACAAAATTCTTATTCTACTTAGGCTCGTTTATGTACCTTCCGGTGTTTTACGCTCGAAATGTATTTCCCGACTGTCGTTCCTCACACTCGGTTCTCGCGTTATCCCCGCTCCTGTTTTTCTCCTCTCGCTGTTGCTACCCGGAAGTAGCACCTGAATGCGGTACTTTTTGACTTTACATAACACCCCCCTTTCTTAAAAAGGAAACAAAGGTGGTCCGGCTATGGCGCACCCTAATGACTTACGTATGCTCTGTATCTTACAGGTATTGATTTCGTTCTTTCAGACATACGGGTCGGATGTGCTGCCTGCTGTAGGTCCTATCCTCTGATGTATCTTCCGATTCGTTTGAGTATTCTACGTATTTTCCTTTATTTTCATTCTTTGAACCTAGTCGCGAGGGGGTGTGTTCTCCAATCAGTCTTATTTGGTTTACATGTCTTTTCCAAATTCGGCCATCATCCAATTTAATCTCGTAATGTAATTTTCCTAATCGTTTGACAATTCTACCGAAAAACCATTTGTCTCCCTGTTGGTAATTCCTACAGCTCACTCCCTCTCTCTCTCTGTAAAGTGTTTTGCCTTCTCAATGTCCGGTGTTTGTGTATTTCCGTCGTTTTTGTGTCGCATTATATCTAGTGTACATCTAATTTTTCTATTGAACATTAATTCAGCAGGAGCGGTTCCTGTTATACAGTGTGGTGTAATTCGATATTGCATTAATGTTCGTTGTAACGCTGTATTTAGACTTATTTTGTTATTGTTATTTACATTATGCAATGATTTTTTTTAAGTTTGTACAAAACGCTCGGCTAATCCATTTGTTGCTGGGTTATACGGCGCTGTTAACTTATGGCTAATTCCGTTTTCTTGTAAGAATTTTTGAAATTCGTTTGATACGAAAGTGCGTCCGTTGTCCGATACTACACTCCGCGTCAAAATTAAGGGAACACTATAATTTCCCGAAAATTTTGGTCATTTTCAAATGGCTGTATCTCTGCGAAAAATGGTCGCAAAAAATATTTAAAAAACGCATTTTAAAGCTTGAAGTTTCTAGTTTTTGAATCAAGTACTCAATTTTTTTTCTTCGTCCATTATGATACTGTTTTATCAAGATGAAGCGTAGGAAACAAAGTTTCAGAAATTTTTGCCAAGTTTGGAGGTATGCACGGGCTAAAAAATTTTTTTTCAGATAAATCCAATGGAGGGCTCTTATAGAGCAAACATTTCTCTTTAATTTCGTTTTTTTTATTTTGTTGTATGATTTTTATTGACCGAGTTATTCGCTATCAAAGCAAAAAAGGAACTTTCTACGTTGAACGCCTATAACATGCGAACGCATGATCGTAGAACATTGTTCATGAGTGTTTTGGAAAGCTAAGACAGTTTCCTTTCAGAACCTTTAGTTGCCAATTCAATGAGATTTTTTTTTAACCGTATTAAATTCATTTTAAAATGATCCCAAAAATTGCATATTTACCATTTTCTAGAAAACATGATGCCACTTCAAGGAAAATCATGGAATCATTCAAGTGTCCACGTTTTTTCTGAGGTGAAACTACCCCTTAAACACTGTGCAAAAGGCCGGACCGATCAGATTTTTTTCCGTATGTCCTCGATGGGCAAACATGCGATACGGTCTGAAAAATTGAAGGATCACCTGTTTTACGTTATGTTTCTCTGTAAAACCCTTTCTTTTGTTCTCGCGGCTCTTGGACACTTGTTGCACGTTTTTTTTTGTTAGTTCAACGTCATTTTAGTAAAAAGAAAAGATTTCAAAAATTTAAAAAAAAAATTTTACCCAAACTCTTCGCAATGACGAAAACTGTACTTCAATAACTGGCATTAGCACCGTCTAAAGCGCGCCACGAGTTGGCGCATGCGCGGTCGGATTTACACTTCATTGTATGTGCGTCAGCATGGAGAGATGAGACCCTGCGGTTCGTCACTCCCGCAGTATTTTTTTACTCCAAACTCACTCTCCGATGCGTGTGTGTATGAGGGCACGTGCGTGCGTTGTGTATGGCTGTGTGTATTTGTGTGTGGTCTAATAATGTGTGTTGCCACCTCTCCGCATGATGACTTCCCTCAATCGGTTGCGCATGTTAATACAGTTACGAATTTTCTGTTGGGGAATTCTCTGCCAAATTTGGCGGAGGGCGTGTGCTAATTGTCCCAAATTCGCCAGGTTCGGGTACTGTTGTCGCAAACGTCGCCCAAGAATGTCCCAAACATGTTCAATCGGATTCAGATCTGGGCTCACTGCTGGATGGCCAAGAACTGATATCCGATTTTGCCGCAGAAATCGTAGCGTATGGCGTGCCGTATGCGCCCTTGCATTATCCTGCATAAGGACGAAGCGGTTCCCCATACGTTGACGCAGGGGGAGTACAGCGGGGCGCAGAATCTCGTCCACGTACCGCGCAGAGGTCAACCCACCAGGTGGTAGCACAATTAATACCCCGGCCCAAACCATAAGCGATCCACCATTGAACGCAACAACCGGCCTTGTATGGTTGCCATTATGGCGTTCACCACGACGACGCCAGACCCGAACACGTCGATCATTCCCGTGGAGGCAAAATCGGGACTCGTCAGTAAAAAGTACATTTGCCCATTGTCGCTGGCCCCAGTGCACGTAATGGCGAGCGTATGCCAAACGCTGCCGTTGATGTGTGCGAGTGAGCAACGGGACCCGCACTGGACGCCTTGAACGCAAGCCAACGTCCCTCAATCGACGTCTGATGGTACTGCTGGAGATCGGACGTGGCGGATTATGTCTGCGGTTCATAAATTGTCCCGCAATAACGCGTGCAGTGACGATTGGCTCCCGAAGAGCATGTCGCGTAATCCGTCTATCCTCTCGAGAACTTGTTGCACGTCTGCGCCCTTGCCCTGTTCTGCGAGAGTACAGTCCAGTCTCACGAAATCGAGCATACAGACGGTTGACAACCGACGGACTAACACCAAAGGAATTGGCAACGTGTCGCTGGCTGTGGCCCTCCTCCAACAGAGTCACAAGCCGAGCGACTTCGAACTCAGTTAGGTGACGCCGGGGCATAACTCGATGCAAAAAAAGAAGTTCGCTAAAAGTTGAATTTAAAGTCGCAAGTTGTAGCGAGAGTAGCTGTGGCGCGGCGTCTCGTCTTGCTGCGTTGGCGCATGCGCAGTGAGGCGTAGGTTCGACCGCGCATGCGCCAACTCGTGGCGCGCTTTAGATGGTGCTAATGCCAGTTATTGAAGTACAGTTTTCGTCATTGCGAAGAGTTTGGGTAAAAATTTTTTTTTAAATTTTTGAAATCTTTTCTTTTTACTAAAATGACGTTGAACTAACAAAAAAAAACGTGCAACAAGTGTCCAAGAGCCGCGAGAACAAAAGAAAGGGTTTTACAGAGAAACATAACGTAAAACAGGTGATCCTTCAATTTTTCAGACCGTATCGCATGTTTGCCCATCGAGGACATACGGAAAAAAAAATCTGATCGGTCCGGCCTTTTGCACAGTGTTTAAGGGGTAGTTTCACCTCAGAAAAAACGTGGACACTTGAATGATTCCATGATTTTCCTTGAAGTGGCATCATGTTTTCTAGAAAATGGTAAATATGCAATTTTTGGGATCATTTTAAAATGAATTTAATACGGTTAAAAAAAATCTCATTGAATTGGCAACTAAAGGTTCTGAAAGGAAACTGTCTTAGCTTTCCAAAACACTCATGAACAATATTCTACGATCATGCGTTCGCATGTTATAGGCGTTCAACGTAGAAAGTTCCTTTTTTGCTTTGATAGCGAATAACTCGGTCAATAAAAATCATACAACAAAATAAAAAAAAACGAAATTAAAGAGAAATGTTTGCTCTATAAGAGCCCTCCATTGGATTTATCTGAAAAAAAATTTTTTAGCCCGTGCATACCTCCAAACTTGGCAAAAATTTCTGAAACTTTGTTTCCTGCGCTTCATCTTGATAAAACAGTATCATAATGGACGAAGAAAAAAAATTGAGTACTTGATTCAAAAACTAGAAACTTCAAGCTTTAAAATGCGTTTTTTAAATATTTTTTGCGACCATTTTTCGCAGAGATACAGGCATTTGAAAATGACCAAAATTTTCGGGAAATTATAGTGTTCCCTTAATTTTGACGCGGAGTGTAGTTGGGTCGGTAGCCCGAATCTTGAAAAAACTTCGCGGCACTTTTGTATTGTCGTTTCCGCAGTAATGTTTTTTACAATGTATGTTTCTGGCCATTTGGTGTATGCGTCTACTATTATTAAGAAGTTGTGACCCTTGTACGGTCCCGCGAAATCTATATGGATTCGTTCGAATGGAAATGTAGCTGGTTCCCATGTATGTTTGATTTTTGGTGGATTATTTCTGTTTGCATTACATTCGTGGCAGTTTTGTGTAATTTGTTCAATATCTTTGTCTATACCCGCCCACCAAACGTAGGTACGTGCTAACATTTTCATTTTTACGATTCCAAAGTGTTCGCTATGTAATTCTGACAATATTTTTGCTTGTAACGCCTTTGGTATTACTACTCTGTGTCCGCGTAGGATGATACCTTGTTGTACACTATATTCTACCTCATCCTTACGGGACCTATTATTCGTACTTATTCGCCGGCCTGTCTTCAAGGCTTCTAGTATTTGGTTTAAATGTGCGTCCCGTTTAGTGGCTGCGACTAATTTTTCGAAAGTGATGGGTAAGGTTTGGATTGTATCCATTTGGTGTACGTCGACTACGTCGTGTCCGCTATCATTTTTGGTTTCAATAGGTAGCCTTGATAAGCAATCTGCATTGCTATGCAGTTTAGTATTTTTGTATTTAATACTGTAATTGAATTCACGTAAAAACAAAGCATAGTGTTGCATGCGCATTGCGCTGTATATCGGTAAGCTTTTTGAAGGTGCAAATATGTGTACTAAAGGTCTATGATCTGTATGTAATGTAAACTTGTTTCCGTACAGGTACTGGTGAAATTTCTTAACACCAAAAATAATAGCGTAAGCTTCTTTATCGATTTGGGCGTATTTTTTTTGTGTGTCCGTTAATGTATTTGAGGCGTACTGTATCGCCCTCTCACTTCCGTCGGGGTAGGCGTGTGAGAGTACCGCACCGACGCCGTAAGAACTTGCGTCGGTTGCTAAAATTAGTGGTAGTTTGGGGTCGTAGTGGGCTAACACCTCTTTACTTTGGAAAGCTTTCTTGGCGTCTCGAAAAGCTACATCGCATTCCTGGGTCCAGTGGAATTTCGTTTCTTTATGTAGTAGCTTATTTAACGGGTATAAGATTGAACTAAGATTTTTAACGAATCTACCGTAGTAATTTACGAATCCTATGAATGCTTTAACTTCGGGTACGTTTTTGGGTATTGGCATACTTTCGATTGCTTCTATCTTTCTTTTATCCTTGTGTATACCGTACCGGTCTATAATGTATCCGCAGTATTCGATTTGTTTTGCAAAGAAACTACTTTTCTCTAAGTTAATTTTAATATTATGTTCGTGTAATTTTTTAAATACTAACTTTAGTCGTTGTAAGTGTTCCGCATCGTTTGTTCCTGTTATTTTGATGTCATCGAGAAAAACAGTAACTCCCGGAATGTCTCGAAGGATCTTTTCTATTTCACGTTGCCATATTGCTGGCGCTGACGCGATTCCGTACATCAGTCTCGTAGGTTTGTATAATCCCCGGTGTGTGTTCAATGTAAGTAACGCTTGATCTGCTTCTCGGACCTCTAATTGTAAATAAGCTTGTCGAAGGTCAATTTTTGAGAAAGTCGTTCCACCAGCCATGGACGCGAATAGCTCATCTATTGTAGGTAATGGGTGGTTGTCGATTAATAGATTTGGATTTAGCGTGACACTGTAATCCCCGCAAATCCTAACTGTGCCATTTGTCTTTAGTACCGGCACAATGGGTGTACCCCATTCCGAAGTGTTAATCTTCACCAAAATTCCGGCGGCCTCTAGTTTTTCAATTTCTTTTTCCACTAACGGCAATAATCTAAAAGGAATTGTGCGGTGCTTTAAAAAAATTGGTTTAGCACCTTCTTTCAATGTTAACCGCGCTTGTCTATTTTTGATTTTGCTTAAGTTCGGTTCTAGAGTTTCTTTGTACTAGCGTAATATTGCATCTAGTTGCCCTTGTCTTTCTGCGATTACTGCATTTACTGAACACGAGTTTAACGTGATTTCCCGTAATTTTTCCTCCTCTAATAATTGACGCAACCACTCCCGACCTAGCAATGGAATCCTATTTACATTTGTAAGGTAAATATTTAATTTACGTAACGCGTTCCTGTACTTAACTTATACGGTTATATATCCTTCGGTATCTAACGTTGTTTTACAATACGTAACGAGTTTGAGCGTCCTTGGATGTATGATCGAATTTGGAAATAGTTTAAGCATATGCGTTCTACTCGCAATTGTAACAGCCGCGCCGCTGTCTACTTCAAACTCTACGATTTTATCGTTTACCTTCAATTTTGTTAGGAATTTGCTTCGGTATTTCAGTTGCTCTACCGCTAACGCGTTGTTTTGTGATTCTGGGGATAGTCTTCCTTCTATTTGGTGTGTTTGTCCCTTGTTTTTGAAACAGACTGATTGCAGGTGTCCACGTACTCCGCAAGCAGCACATTTGAGGTTGCGGTTTAACGTACACTGTGTAGCTAAGTGTCCTTTTCCACACCTGTAACATGAGACGCTTTGATTACCCGAAAAACTCGGACGATTACAATGATTAGGCTGAGTGTATGTAAGGGTAGGACGTTGTCCGTGCGTCTTCTTCGTAGATTGGAGTTGGTTGGTCGGGGGTCGTCTTTGCTCCGGTCGGCGTTGGTCCGTCCGTTTTTGAAATTTCCTTGTATCCGCGATTTGTACCGGCGCTGCTGTTCCTTGTAGTTGGTCCGTGTCCTTGGCTGACATCTCCATGCCGGATGCTAGTTGTACCGCCTTATCGAAGGTCAGATCCTTAGTTTCGAGTAGCCTCGATTGGGTTCGCGTGCTTCTCAGGCCGTAAACAAATTGATTACGTAATGCTGTATTTAAGTATTCGCCGAATTTGCAGTCGATACTCAATTTTTGTAATGCTGCCACGTATTGCAAGATGCTTTCGTCTTCTTGCTGGCGCCTCTGATGGAAACGGAAATTTTCAGCGATTTCGAGTGGAGCCGGAGCGTAAAATTCACGAAGGTTCTCGACTAACATTTTGTAAGTTAAGTCGTACGGGTCCTATGGCATGCATTTGTTACTTAGTACATCAAAAGCTGCCGCGCCGATATAATGTAAGAGGTATAATACCTTGTCTTCATTTTTCACTTTGAAGAGTTTAAACACGCCTTCTAACCTCTTTAGCCACGTGGCCCAATTAAGCGACGGGTCAAAAGACTCTATATTGAAAGTGGCTTGAATGTGCGTCTCGGCCATTGTAGAATTGAAATTTGGTTTTTGCGTTTGCAATGTAACCGGAATTTAGGTAAACCCACGTACTTTAATTCTTGTATCGTAATGGTACCTGGTGACCACGTGCCGCACTGTAGTGTCCTTGATTGGTTGTAATCTGTGTATTCCTCGGCTCTCGTCTATATTTGTCTCTAGCACAGGAATCCCATCTTCGTCGCCATTCTTCTTGTTATGTCTTAACTTATTTATTAAATTCATACACAAAATTCTTATTCTACTTAGGCTCGTTTATGTACCTTCCGGTGTTTTACGCTCGAAATGTATTTCCCGACTGTCGTTCCTCACACTCGGTTCTCGCGTTATCCCCGCTCCTGTTTTTCTCCTCTCGCTGTTGCTACCCGGAAGTAGCACCTGAACGCGGTACTTTTTGACTTTACATAACAGGGTGCAAGGGTAAAAGGTGCAAGGTAAAGGGTGCAAAGGTTAAGGGTGCAAGGGTAAAGGGTGCAAGGGTAAAGGGTGCAAGGGTGAAGGGTGCAAGGGTGAAGGGTGCAAGGGTGAAGGGTGCAAGGGTGAAGGGTGCAAGGGTAAAGGGTGCAAGGTAAAGGGTGCAAGGGTGAAGGGTGCAAGGGTGAAGGGTGCAAGGGCAAAGGGTGCAAGGGTGCAAGGGTGAAGGGTGCAAGAGCAAAGGGTGCAAGGGTAAAGGGTGCAAGGGTAAAGGGTGCAAGGTAAAGGGTGCAAGGGTAAAGGGTGCAAGGGTAAAGGGTGCAAGGGCAAAGGGTGCAAGGGCAAAGGGTGTAAGGGCAAAGGGTGTAAGGGCAAAGGGTGGAAGGGCAGAGGGTGCAAGGGTGAAGGGTGCAAGGGTAAAGAGTATAAGGGTAAAGGGTGTAAGGGTAAAGGGTATAAGGGTATATAAGGGTATATAAGGGTATATAAGAGTATAAAGGTATAACGGTATATAAGGGTGAAAGGGTATAAGGGTATATAAGAGTATAAGAGTAGGGTGTAAGGGTATAAGGGTTGTTCGCGAAATAGGTGTTGTTCGCGTGCCGGAATTTGAGGTTAGGGTGGCGAAGTCGAGTCAAGAAGCACAGCGTGATGAAATTATCGTACGTCGTTTATTAAAACCAAGATGAGCGATGGATGAGCGGTGATGAGCTTAATGCTGAAGAGATGAGCGTGAGAACTTGAGAAATGCGCGTTTGTGCTGAACGAAGAGCTTGAGCGCGATTCAAAGTACGTTGTGAACAAGAATGAACAATGGCCCGAAGCTAGCTTCCGCCTCGGTGTCTTCCAGATGCTTCTGGAAGACGCGCCAAGCGGAAGCGAGCTTTGATTGGGTGATCGCGCGGACGAGTGGTCCGATTGGGTGATAGCACTGGCGGCCAGATCTGATTCGGTGATCGATTGTAGATCTGCCGTCGTGTTCCGCTGCCCGTGAGGTGCTGCGGTGAGACGAGAGCGGTGGAGAGAGGAACTACTGCTCGAATCGCAAACATTCTCCCGCCATCAACAGCTTCCTGACGATGTTGATGATGAGCCTGAAACATTCAATGGTGCCAATTTTGCAATTGGTCTTTTTAGAACGGTGGTGGCGGTCTTGAGCGTTGCGACCCTGGTGAGTCCGTCCTTCCCTGGGTGAGTGGTGAGAACCCGAGCAAGTGGCCACTTGCTCGGTGGAACGCGCTCATCAGTGATGAGCACCAGGGAACCGATTTTGATGTCGTTGGACGGGTGGAGCCACTTTGAGATTGAGAGTTGACGTTGTAGATATTGTGATGACCATTGGGTCCAGAATCGCTGCGCCTTCTGTTGAATGAGCTGCCACCTCGCTGATGGTGAGATTGTTGAGTGTTCTGCTGATGGTTCGGGCAGCGTTGATAGTGGCTGTCCGATGAGGAAGTGAGCAGGGGTGAGTGGCGAGACATCTTCAGAGTCGTCGCTGAGTGGCTCTAGCGGTCGTGAGTTGAGCATCGCTTCAATCTGTGTGAGAAGAGTGCTAAATTCCTCGTAGGTGAGTACAGTATCACTTACGGTGCGCCTGAGGTGATGTTTGATCGATTTCACGACCGCCTCCCACTTTCCACCCATGTGAGGTGCGGCAGGGGGGTTGAAGAGCCATTTGGTGTTGTCATTGACAAAGAGCTGTGACACAGAGTGATGTTCCTTCGTAATCCGAGAACTTTGGTTTTGCAGTCGTCTAGTGAAAGTATTGAGCCGAGAGCTCTCTGAGTAGGGGAAATTGAATCAAGCAACGGAGGGTGAGTTGCATGCCATTTGGCAAGTGGAAAGCCTCCCGCGTTGCACAGGTCTTGTAACTGTTGAGCGATTTCAATGAGTTTCTCACCTGTGTCGGCGCCGCCGAATATGTCGTCGACGTATCTGGCTTGAGTGAGCGATGGCACTGCCAGTGGGAAGCGATGGCCTTCGTCTTCCACAAGTTGAAGTAGAGCCCTGACAGCCATGAATGGAGCAGCCTTCAATCCGTATGTGACGGTGGTGAGCTTGTATGGCACCTCCTTCTGATTGCCGTCGAACCACAGCACCCTTTGCAGGTCCTGATCGGCTTCATGCACCTGGACTTGACGATACATCTTCGTCACGTCCGTGGCAAATATGAATTTGTGCTGACGTATCCACAGCAGCACGTCGGTGACATTGAGCAGGAGATTTTTGCCGGTGTGCATGAGATCGTTGATTGAGTGTCCGGAGCCCGAGGGGCTTGAGCCATTGAAGACGACCCTGAGCTTTGTTGACTGGCTGTCGGGCTTGAGCACTCCATGGTGTGGCAAATAGAAAATGGAATGAGAATTAGGAGAGATTGATGGTGCTCTTACCATGTGCTGGAGATCTTTGTACTCGTTCATGAACCCTTCATAGAGTTCACGAAGTCCAGCATCCTTCTTGAGTCTGTTGCGTGTACGCATCAAGCATGCGTGAGCCGTGTTGTATGAATTGCCCAGAAGCCTTGGAGATAACTTGAGCGGGATGCGGACGATGTATCTGCCTGTTGAGTCACGCGAGTGAGTCGCTCGAAAGTGCTCCTCGCACTCCTCTTCTTCATGCGTGAGCTGAGTGGGGGTATCACCGGGAAGCTCTTCCTGAATCCAAAACCTCGTCAACAATTCTTGGAGATCATTGTTGCTATGCTGTACCACAGCAGAGTGATGAGATGTTGCAATCTGTGAATTGTGAATGGTGATTGGTCCAAGAATGAGCCACCCAAACATTGAAAATTGGGCAATCGGCATTGACGGGTCTGCCTTGATGAGGTTGGGTTTGATAATCTGTCCGTATGTGTCTGCGCCGATGACCATGTCAATAGGCCGTGGCGGGAGAAAGTCGGGATCAGCTAGCTTGAGGCCGTTGAGATGTGGCCACTCCTGACGAGGCGCTTCAACGGATGGCAAATTGGAGGTTAATGCCTTGAGTACATGAGCTTGAACATGTATCGTTGTCGAATCGTAATTCGAGCGCAGTGTGAGCAGTGCGATTCCTCTAGTTTGGAGAGAGCTGGCGCCTCCAAGGCCAGTGATTGAAATGGATGATTGCACACGTGAAATGTTGAGCTGGCTGATGACCTCCTCCTTAACAAAGGTGAGCTCGGAGCCTGAGTCGATGAGAAGCCTAACTGGAGAGAATGATACTGGAGTGATGAGCTGTGCGTTGGCCGTGGCCAAGAGTGACATGGTTGAGAACGATGTGCGAACAGCTTGCGGGTAACGTGGAAAACCCTTTGAGCGTGAGCTTTGAGATTGGTTTGTTGAGCTTGAGCGGGGTGCGACGACTGCACCAGTTTCTCATTGAGCAGGGCCTTGAGATGTGGATTGAGCTGGAGCGGAGGTTTGAGATGGCTGAGCTGCAGTCCCCTTCAGGTGCAGCATCGTATGATGCCGAGCCCCGCACGTCTTGCACTTGAGGAGAGACTTGCACACGTCGGTCTGGTGTCTCCCACAACAATTGCGACACAGCTCATACCTGGTTATGAATCTGCGCCTCGCTTCCACCGACATTTCGCGGAACTCCGGACACATCACCACGAAATGCGGTCCCTGGCAGCAATCGCACGGGTAATTGTTCGCTGAGAGGTAGAACTTTGAGCTGGTCTGCGAGTTGGCCTCGACGTCGCCGATGAGGTGGTAGCTTTATTTTCCATCTCTGAGCGATGAGTGGTGAGCGGGTGAGCGGGTGAGCTTGAGCACGATCACTGCACTCTGAATCACTTCACATATCCGGCTCGAAGGACCAAATGTTCGCGAAATAGGTGTTGTTCGCGTGCCGGAATTTGAGGTTAGGGTGGCGAAGTCGAGTCAAGAAGCACAGCGTGATGAAATTATCGTACGTCGTTTATTAAACCCAAGATGAGCGGTGATGAGCTTAATGCTGAAGAGATGAGCGTGAGAACTTGAGAAATGCGCGTTTGTGCTGAACGAAGAGCTTGAGCGCGATGCTATTCAAAGTACGTTGTGAACAAGAATGAACAATGGCCCGAAGCTAGCTTCCGCCTCGGTGTCTTCCAGATGCTTCTGGAAGACGCGCCAAGCGGAAGCGAGCTTTGATTGGGTGATCGCGCGGACGAGTGGTCCGATTGGGTGATAGCACTGGCGGCCAGATCTGATTCGGTGATCGATTGTAGATCTGCCGTCGTGCTCCGCTGCCCGTGAGGTGCTGCGGTGAGACGAGAGCGGTGGAGAGAGGAACTACTGCTCGAATCGCAAACAAGGGTATATAAGGATGTAAAGTTATAATAATACAGGTATAGAAGGGTGTATATATAAGAGTATAAGGGTGTAAGGGAATATATATGAGTATAAGGGTATAATGGTATAACGGTATATAAGGGTGTAAGGGTATAAGGGTAGGTACATAAGAGTATAAGGGTATATAAGGGTATATACTCTGCGGAATGATCCCGAGAGTCGACGAACGAAACATGTGTGCGAAACTGATAGATGTGTGTGTGTGTAACGCGTAGTATACGTATTATGTCGACAAATTTTCGACTGGAGAAGAAAAATTTTCTCTTACCATTTCTGACAATTTCATGAAACGATATTACGATATCTCTAGCATGCGTGGACCGATTTTTTCGGAATTGGTCTTATTCGAAAGCTTATATGCGGTTTACATAAGAAAAGTGCCTTTAAATTTAAAAAATATTGCAGAGGTGATGAGATATTAATGCAATAAGTTTCAGAATAGCCTGGCGACGAGTAAAGGATAGCGGTAGCGACAGTCGACATATATACAGGGTGTCCCAAAAATGTCGCGTTTCCTTGAAAGGGGTGACTCAGGGGGTGATTTGAAACAACTTTTTCCTTAGCGAAAATATTGTCCGAAGCTTCGTTAAGGAGATATTAAGCAAAAACCCCGACCAATCAGAGCGCGCGCCTTCCGCCTGAGTTCCCGCGGTAGCGTTGGCTACGAGGTAGGCGATCGCGCTTGTGCTACGAACGTACGAACAAGCAAGTCGGCATGCATCGAAGGAAACCGCGTTACACATTTTTTTTTTTAAAGCAGAATCTTAAATAAGAATAATTTGAAGTGAGAGGACAAGAAGTACGTAAATTTCGTTTTTAAATAAGGCATAAACGAAAAGCTAACGTAACAGAAAATGTACGACAAGTGATCGTAATTCGTTATTGAGGTAAAAGTCCGTAGTTTAAGAACGGCCAACACAACTAAATTTAAAAAATAATATTAGGTGTATGAATAAATTCTTTCCGACTGGAATTTCTATCGCGGTGGTATTCAGAAGCTGCCAGAAAAATGGCAAAAGGTAATGAACAATAATGGAAATTATTTCGATGATCGAGTTGTTTTCATATTTTTTAAATCGAACTGTTATTGTACCCTAAAATCGGAAAGAATTTATTTTCACACCTAATAATCACCAATAAATTAAAGAAAACTCACCCTTTCTCTCACGGGAAAGTTTCCGACGCTTGCCGTCGGAATATAAGATTTGCTTAAGCATTTGCTTGACTAAGCAAGCATTAAGCACCATTTTCTTGACCAAGCAAATCTTAAGTTCGGACTATGAATACATGACGTCTTAAGCATAGCTTATTCGAATAAGGCCGACTTTGTCAAGAAATTCTTAAGTACATGCTTAAGCAACGACTATGAATACCGCCCATAGAGGCTTGAAATATAACCGCCGTTTAGTTCCCATACATTACTGTAGACAGCGCTGGATGCAATTTAGTTGAAAGATTATCCACTAGATGGTGCTGACCACAGGCTACATTTGGCGCAATTTGGTTGAATTCAGTTGAATTTGGCGGCCATTATTGACCGTTACTGACCGTTACTGGACCGTTACAGCCAAGCGTTGCCAAGCGTGATCTAGCCTAGCAAAGCCTGGCAAAGTCAAGTCCAGCCAAGTCAAGCTCTGTCAAGCTCAGTAACACCCAGTAACATCTGATAGCGACTCGGATAAAGAAGATTGGAAGATATATTAGGATACAGTTCATAAACATCGAACTGGAACAAAGATAAGTGACATATCATATTAAGTATCCGCACTGCGGTTCATACACTGCACGGAACGAGATTCCGTACAGTGCACAGGCATCATATTTTATTTATTTTCTAGAATCATCATGTCCAGCTATACGAAATGTTGTGTGTCCGGGTGTGAAGATCGGACATCAACAAGGCATCGATTTCCAAATCCCACCAAAGATGCAGCACGTTTCAACTTGTGGATTGAAGTAATTGGTAAAAAAAGTAAAAAAATTACGCCAAGTACATCAAATCAAGTAAATCACAAAACATAGAAGATAATAATAATTACAAAATTAAAAAAAGATGTGAAATCAGAATGAGCTGCCAGTACATAAAGATGCAGTCCAACTACGCTTTAGATGACACAACTACATATGTACAGCTAAGATTCCATTACTCATAATGGCTATTTATACAAAGAAAAAATGTATTAAATAATATTAAGCAAATATATTTTTACACAAATAAATATTTTAATACGAATAAATATTTGATTCAAAATACTTGGCGCTGCGCAACCGAAAAAATGTTAATTGCCTTAGTATTAATTAATAATTTACAACAACTCCATTACAATATAAAATACATATACATAGACATATTAGAAACGCTGTCATATTTATTCTACATATATGTAATTCTAATACCATACGTAGCATATGCACACGCACACGCACACGCACACACACACACACACACACACACACACACACACACACATGCACGTACAAGAAAGAAAGAAAAGATAATCCAATTTATACATATTTATTGAGTTTAGCAACACCAATTCGGGGCGCAGCGCCAAGTATTTTGAATCAAATATTTATTCGTATTAAAATATTTATTTGTGTAAAAATATATTTGCTTAATATTATTTAATACATTTTTTCTTTGTATAAATAGCCATTATGAGTAATGGAATCTTAGCTGTACATATGTAGTTGTGTCATCTAAAGCGTAGTTGGACTGCATCTTTATGTACTGGCAGCTCATTCTGATTTCACATCTTTTTTTAATTTTGTAATTATTATTATCTTCTATGTTTTGTGATTTACTTGATTTGATGTACTTGGCGTAATTTTTTTACTTTTTTGAAGTTTTTGAGGGGATCTCACTTCTTTTTTCAAAGATTAATTGTACTATTATTTGCAAATTCATATTCATACACACGTATTAATTTGTTTATTTGTCCTGAATGCATGGAAAATCATCCAGACGATTAGATCGAAACATTTGGATCAAATGTTGACGCATTAACGCATGATTGTACGTTACTTTGTCTGGTAATTTATTGATGAATAATAACGAAACAGCAAATGCACTCGCAACAACTCCGCAATCCCGACTGTTAGGTTGAGCTTGTAGGGGAAGGTGGGACAAGATGGGGTAGTTAAGGTTTGATGATGAATAAAACAGGTTTTCATAATCAATAACTATTACTGTTTGAACTCAAAAGATGTTCAAAGTTGAAAATTTGCATTTTTTCCAAATCGAATTTCTCGAATAATATTTTCCGATGCTCAACAGTGAAATATGAAAATATATAAGGGTATAAGGGTAAAAGGTATAAAAGGTATAAAAGGTATAAAAGGTATAAAAGGTATAAAAGGTATAAAAGGTATAAAAGGTATAACGGTATAACGGTATACAAGGGTAAAGGGTGCAAGGGCAAAGGGTGCAAGGGCAAAGGGTGCAAGGGCAAAGGGTGCAAGGGCAAAGGGTGCAAGGGCAAAGGGTGCAAGGGCAAAGGGTGCAAGGGCAAAGGGTGCAAGGGCAAAGGGTGCAAGGGCAAAGGGTGCAAGGGCAAAGGGTGCAAGGGCAAAGGGTGCAAGGGCAAAGGGTACAAGGGTGAAAGGTGCAAGGGTGAAGGGTGCAAGGGTAAAGGGTGCAAGGGTAAAGGGTGCAAGGGTAAAGGGTGCAAGGGTAAAGGGTGAAGGGTAAAGGGTGTAAGGGTAAAGGGTGTAAGGGTAATGGGTGTAAGGGTGAAGGGTGCAAGGGTGAAGGGTGCAAGGGTAAAGGGTGCAAGAGTAAAGGGTGCAAGGGTAAAGGGTGCAAGGGTAAAGGGTGCAAGGGTGAAGGGTGCAAGGGTGAAGGGTGCAACGGTAAAGGGTGCAAAGGTAAAGAGTGCAAGGGTAAAGGGTGCAAGGGTAAAGGGTGTAAGGGCAATGGGTGTAAGGGTGAAGGGTGCAAGGGTAAAGGGTGCAAGTGTAAAGGGTGCAAGGGTAAAGGGTGCAAGGTAAAGGGTGCAAGGGTAAAGGGTGCAAGGTAAAGGGTGTAAGGGTATAAGGGTAAAGGGTGCAAGGGTAAAGGGTGCAAGGGTAAAGGGTGCAAGTGTAAAGGGTGCAAGGGTAAAGGGTGCAAGGGTAAAGGGTGCAAGTGTAAAGGGTGCAAGGGTAAAGGGTGCAAGGGTAAAGGGTGCAAGGGTGAAGGGTGCAAGGGTGAAGGGTGCAAGGGTAAAGGGTGCAAGGTAAAGGGTGCAAGGGTAAAGGGTGCAAGGTAAAGGGTGTAAGGGTATAAAGGTAAAGGGTGCAAGGGTAAAGGGTGCAAGTGTAAAGGGTGCAAGGGTAAAGGGTAAAGGGTATAAGGGTGAAGGGTGTAAGGGTATAGGGTATAAGGGTAAAGGGTGCAAGGGTAAATGGTGCAAGGATAAAGGGTGCAAGGGTAAAGGGTATAAGGGTAAATGGTAAAAGGTGTAACGGTATATAAGGGTATAAGGGTATACGGGTATATAAGGGTGTAAGGGCATAAGGATGTAAGGATATAAGGGTATATAAGAGTATAAGGGTATATAAGGGTGTAAAGTTATAAAGGTATAGAAGGGTGTATATATAAGAGTATAAGGGTGTAGGGGAATATATATGAGTATAAGGGTATATGGGTATAACGGTATATAAGGGTGTAAGGGTATAAGGGTATATAAGGGTATATACTCTGCGGAATGATCCCGAGAGTCGACGAACGAAACATGTGTGCGAATCTGATAGGTGTGTGTAACGCGTAGTATACGTATTTGGTTGACGAAACTTATTTGGTTGACGAAATTTTCGACTGGAGAAGAAAAATTTTTCTTACCAGAAATGACATTTCCATGAGACGATATTACGATATCTCTAGCATGCGTGGACCGATTTTATTGAAATTGGTCTTATTCGAAAGCTGATATGCAGTTTACATAAGAAAAATGCCTTTAAATTTAGAAAATATTGCAGGCGTAATAAGATATAATGAAATAAGTGTCAGAATGCCTCCGCGACGAGTAAAGATACACGGTAGCGGCAGGGACAGTTCGATCGACAGGGACAGTTTGATATACAGGGTGTTTTTTTTTTTCATGTACTTGGCGTCGAGACGCTACCGCGTCTCTAGATCCCAAACTAGTGGAGGTAGACCCGATGCGTATCTACAGAAATGTTCGTGTATGCCATCAGCATTTCACGATCAAGGATAAGTCATCGAACATGTACTTGGTCCGTACAGCAATACCTACTCAAAGGTTACCATTGTTACGTGCCGACCAAAAATTTAAAAATTTTGAAACTCAATCTAAAACATTGACAATTGATCCAACCACCTAGGTGTGTTACGGGATATCCCTCGAGCAATTGTCAATGATTTATTAACCATAGCTTTTTATAGTAATAACTTAATCCGATTCAAAGCCTCTCACGCCACGGCATATTCCCATGGAAGATTATTGTCAGCAATCTTCCAACGCTGTCGACGTTCTTGGAATGCGTGGTGATAAGCCTTTCGAAGCATTGTAGTAGACTATTTTATATTTTTCTTCCCTGTTAAATTTTGTCATACCATCATTGACATCGGATCCTACCATTGAGTGTTGCGGGAGTTTCCCTCGATCGATTGTCAATGATTTATAAACCGTATTATAATAATAATTTTATACGAGCCGTTACGCCACTGCGTTCTTCCATGTGAAAATCTTCCAACACCGTCAACGTTCTTAGAACGCCGGGCGCGATAACGACTTGGATGCTGGGAACGTTCCGAGCGACGACGGTTGGGCCCGTGTGCATGAGGTGCAGAGTCAGCAATTTTGGCGCTCTTTGTGCAAAGGCCCGAGTGCTCGGGCCTACCCTGCAAACGCTCGGGGCAGTCGCCTGTTAAGTCGCGTAGAGCGTGGTCGTTCTGTCCGAGGGACATTTTGCTGTTTGTTAAAATAGTCATTGAGCTGGAGTTCCATAGTGTCGTTGTGAATGTGGAAAGACTCAGTTCCCTCGTATTATATAATTACCTATCATCTTATTCAAAATTTACTATTTAGTGCAGTCGCCTGTTAAGTCGCGTAGAGCGTGGTCGTTCTGTCCGAGGGACATTTTGCTGTTTGTTAAAATAGTCATTGAGCTGGAGTTCCATAGTGTCGTTGTGAATGTGGAAAGACTCAGTTCCCTCGTATTATATAATTACCTATCATCTTATTCAAAATTTACTATTTAGGGCAGTCGGCCGTTAAGTCGCTTAGTGCGTAGTCGCTCTGTCCGAGGGACATCACTGTTTAATAAAATAGTCTTTGAGCCGGAGTTTCAGTGCATCTTAGTGATCGTGAAAGGACTCAGTCCCCCGTAGAGACTGTCTGTTCAAACTTTAATTATTTTAATCGTTTACATTTTTATTAAATCACTTATATTCCCAACGTTTAAAAGTTTAAATATTCAAACACTGTGAACATTATAATGTCAGTGAACTGCTCGGTGTGATTTGTGCTCCACGCCTGTGCTGCACGTCAACCTCTTGCAGCAGCGCCCCAGGACAAAGACAGAGACAGAGACAAAGACAGAGACAGAGAGAGAGAGAGAGAGAGAGAGAGAGAGAGACCGTGAATACCTTTATTCAAAATTTTAATAAGCTTTGCGCCGAATCGGTAAGTCCTCAAATTATATTATTGTACGGGATAAACCAATGATCCAACCTCTTTAGAGTGTTGTGGGTTTTCCCTCTATCATTGTTATATTCCCCGTTTGAGGGCGTGCACTGCGTTTTTGCTAAACTTTGTTTTCTTGTAAAATTATATTGCGATATTTTCCTAAATCGTTCATATTTCAAAACCATGTAAATTCCCGTTTTGTACCACCTTTTAAACACTTCCTATTTTTCATTTGTTTTTGTAATACATGGTAATATTTACTTAAATATCAGCTCATTTTATTCGAACCTGTCTACGAAAATACCACATCCCCAACGGGTCAACCTGTATTGGTTGCAGCAAATACGAATCCCAAAACAATCCTGAATTTTCGCATAATAACCTGATTATGTCGAAATATTAAAATCTATCTAAATTTCGTTAAGCGTTACGTGAAAATAATTAGACGAATCCGCTCGGTCATCATAAAAATAAACGCCCGCACGTAACACCATCTGTACAAGGTACGAAATGTGACTATTATTACTATATGAACAATTATTTTATACAATATAAAAATCATATTCCAATTTGTTACACAGCAGTTGGAACATCAACATCTCAACCCCATGGCGCAGAAGAGCCATTGAATGCAGAAGCAGAAACATCTACATCCCAACCCCATGGCACAGAAGAGCCATTGAATGCAGAAGCAGGAACATCTACATCCCAACCCCATGGCACAGAAGAGCCATTGAATGCAGAAGCAGGAACATCTACATCCCAACCCCATGGCACAGAAGAGCCATTGAATGCAAAAGCACGAACATCTACATCTCAATTCCGCGGTATACAAGAATTATTGAGTGTAGAAGATGAACCATCTACATCCCGCGGTATAGGAGAGCTACAGCGTTCGGTTACACCTGTAAATACCCATCGTAAGTATGCGAACCAAATCCATCACATCCAAATATAAATTTTTAATTATTAAAGATGTACCGGCTAGGCGGTTAAACCGAGTATCCGCCCACTTTTGTAGTTGGCGAATAGTCGGCAAAGAAGGCCGAGTGTTAGTCTTGAATTTTTAGTATTACTAATGACTTGATAAGGCATATTATACATATACATATAGCTATTTGTATGTAATATAGTTATTAAATAAAACATTAAAAATAATAATCATTTTATTGAAACCAACTAAACAAATACATTTTAAGTAAATAAATAAGTATATTCTAAGTTACTAAATAAGTATATTCTAAGTAACTAAATAAATAAGTATATTCCAAGTAAATAAATACCTTCTAAGTAACTAAGTAAATACATTTTAAGTAAATAAATAAGTATATTCTAAGAAACTAAATAAAAACATGGTAAGTAAATAATGGCATGGTAAATAAATAAGTATATTCTAAGAAACTAAATAAATACATGGTAAGTAAATAATGGCATGGTAAATAAATAAGTATATTCTAAGAAACTAAATAAAAACATGGTAAGTAAATAATGGCATGGTAAATAAATAAGTATATTCTAAGAAACTAAATAAAAACATGGTAAGTAAATAATGGCATGGTAAATAAATAAGTATATTCTAAGAAACTAAATAAATACATGGTAAGTAAATAATGGCATGGTAAATAAATAAGTATATTCTAAGAAACTAAATAAATACATGGTAAGTAAATAATGGCATGGTAAATAAATAAGTATATTCTAAGAAACTAAATAAATAAATATATTGTATAAATTATGAATATGGACATTTGGTACTGATTGTAATATAATAATGAATTTATTAATGTATGTAAAATAAAATGTATAAATGTGTTATTCATTATTTGGGTTCATTTGTAGGTCGTTCAAAGACTCTGCTAAGGCAGTTAAATATAAGAATAGCTGCAGATTTAACGCCTAAGGCCAGATTTTTATATGAAAAACTGATCAGGTTAAATAGGGCTAAGACAGCACAAAACAAGAGAATGGCTGTGATGAAAAAGAAACTACTGTTAGCAAGCAAGCAGTGTTATGTTGCACAAAATAATTTACGACCAGAAGCTATAAATTTTTGTATGCAACAATTAATGCGGAAACCTGCAAAACCGAAGGGGGACAGATTGAGGAAAAACTTATGTGCCTAGCCCTATATAAGACATCTGGCTCTGCATACCGATTTTTGGCTAATTGGTTCCATCTCCCATGTCCGCGTACAATAAAACGCACTTTACACAACATTCCTGTGAGGGCAGGAATAAATGAGTTTTTACTGTCAAATTTAAAAAAATCTGTCGACCGCATGCAAAGAAAAGACAGAATATGTATCTTATTATTTGATGAAATGTCAATACTACCGCGCTTAGAGTACAATGAATTTGAAGATAAATTAACCGGCCTGGAAAATGGAGAGATGGTAGATCATGCTTTCGTATGCATGATTAAAGGCATAACAAAAAAATGGAAACAGCCAATTTTATATACCTTTTGTAAAGGTACAATGAAGTCGATAAAATTACAAGCGCTTCTAAAAGAATTGATACCAAAGTTACGGGCAATTGGTACTGTTTGGGAATGAATAGTTCTCTGCGCCGCCGCATTCTCGATCACCGCAGCACCTCCTGGGCAGCGGAAGTAGCAGTCGATCCGCGATCAATCGACCAATCAGCGTCCGTCTTGTCGATCGACGCTCGAGAATGTTCGAGAAGACGCCGTGGCGGATATGCACATCCATCTTGTATTTCACTCTGTTCAGAATCGTGCGCAAAGAACAACGTATTCGTTCATTGTTCAACAGCCTTGCTCAACAAGCAATTGTAGTGTCCTTATCGTTCTCAAGTTAATCAGTAAGCTCAAACACGGTGTTCGCGACACAGTTCGTGTGTATTATCAATAGATTGTGCATTCGCGATTGTGCGTGTCCGCGTGTCCACGTCTTCACCCGTGGGAATTGTACGATAGAGTGTACGGGGGCTCAACCCTCTATTTTCACCGTGTGCACAACGGCTTGACCTTTGGCACACGCTTTTAAATAAAGACGTCACATCCCTTTGTGCAACACAGTATTTTAGTGCAAATCGCCGATCCTAACCTATCCAGCAACCTCGTGCTCAACATAACCTAATATTTTACAGTTTGGTCCTTCGAGCCGGAGGTGATTGTGCACTACAGTGCTGTGTAGTTTGTGTTAGAGGGCTCACAAGCTCATCTCGTGTGCTTCGCGATGGCTGATCAAGACGAGCCGAAAGTCGTCGATCAGAAGGGCACCAAGTCAGCGGGCTCTTCAAGGGCGCCCTCCCCAACAGCGATTGTGCTCACCGTCCCCACCGAGGCTCTGGGGACGAGTGGGGACAAAAAACCACCGAGGGCAGCATCACCAGCAACGTTGCCCTCGCAGCTGGTTATCAAGGCCAAGACGCAAATCGGCCGCTTTGACTCGCTTCAGGCCTTGCAAATGCACATGCCGTCGCAAGCTCACGCTACATCCCTCGACGAGGTGGAGCTAATTGCCGCCCACGTGGAGGAGCTGCATCTTGCCTTCACCCGTGAACATGCGCACTTCGAAGAGACGTGGCCGGTTAAATTTCTTAACCACCCGTACTTCGAGGCTAATTACACCTTACAGGAGTCTCAACTATACTTGACCACAAAGATCAAGCTTAATCGCCTACGAGAGGACGTGAAGGCGATACAGCAGCGTCCACCAGCTGCAACGAGCGCAGTATCATCGAGGGCCTCGAAGCTGCCGGAGATCGCTCTACCCACGTTCTCTGGTGTATACACCGAGTGGCCGGCATACAATGAACTGTTCACCTCGTTGATCATCCAGGACCTGCAGCTCATGGAAATAGACCGGCTGCATTACCTGCGGTCCAGCCTCCAAGGTGAGCCATCAGAGCTGGTGAACGCTTACCCGCTCACAGGCTCATCGTTCCAGTCCTGCTGGGAGGAACTGTGCAAAAAGTACACTAATAAGCGTGTGCTTATCGAAGAGCAGCTGGACAAGCTGCTCAACGTCTCGCCGATCGCAACGCGCAGTGCAAAAGCGCTTGGCGAAATTGTGTCCACAATTAGCAAGGTGCACAAGACGCTGACCACCTTGGGAGCCGCTGAGGACATGCTCAGCATACTGCTCGTGCACCAGGCGACCAACTGGATGGACAAGTCCACCAGAGAGGCGTGGGAGACGGCAGTAGGCTCGTCAAAGACCTACCCTCCGCTACAGCAGCTCGAGTCATTCATTGCTGCCAAGGTGGTGGCGTTGGAACGGCTGGAGGCGGCGGCTTTACAGAAGGGAAAGAGGGCTCAACCCTCTGCTGCTCCACCAAGCCGATCACTTACCAGCAGGAACGCTGTGCACGCTGCGTCGGGTCAGCCAAGGAAGGTGCAGCAATCGCCCTCGCCGTACAGCTACCCATGCGACTATTGTAAGGAGGACCATTACATCATCATGTGTCCAAGGTTCAGGGAGCTGTCGGTGGAGGACAGGCGCAAAATTATCACCACCAACAAATTGTGCCGGAATTGTTGTGGAAGGCATCGCACCGAGGACTGTAACTCCACGCGTCGGTGCAAAATGTGCTCAGCCAACCACCACACGATGCTGCACCTTACCAAGCCGACCGCTCACACCACGGCCCTTGCAAAATCTCACGCAGTGGCGGGAGCATCATCCAACAGCTCAACCCATTGAAGTGTCGGTGCAGTCGTCCCATCAACACCACTCACACAACAGCGCACAACGCAGACTCACACGGCATGCTCAACCGAAAGAAGGAGGCTCAACCAGACATCGCCAGTGCTCACCCCATACGTTTCAGTTACCATGTTGGCAACAGCCAACGCCCAGCTGATCACTTCAGTGTCATCTACACCAGTCAGATTATTGATTGATTCGGGCTCGGAACTGACATTTATTACAGAAGAGCTCATCAACCGGCTTAGGATTCAACGCATCCATGCATCCATCACGATCACTGGCATTGGGGGTAACACATCAATTCAAACCAGAGGAGTCGCACTACTAACTCTGCGCTCCAACTACGATATGTCAACAGTGCACTTTCAAGCACATGTTCTGCGAGCACTGACGACAAGTTTACCATCGGTGGAACCGCCACGTCAAGAATGGCCACATTTGAATGGCCTTCCGCTGGCCGATCCAGACTTTCTTAAATCAAGACCGATAGATATCGTGATTGGCGCAGACGTGTATGGGCAAGTGATCAAGCCCACCCTCAAGAAGGGTGACTCTTCAATGCCGATTGGACAGCTGTCCATTTTTGGGTGGCTCATTCTTGGACCAGTTACAGTGGACCGGCGTACGGTCACAGCACACCACTCTGCAGTCGTGCAGCATGACGACAATTCTATACAAGACATGCTGACACGATTTTGGATTCAAGAAGAGCTCCCAACAGATGCACCCATGAAGCTCACACCTGAGGATCAACAGTGTGAGGATCACTTTCGAGCGACACACACTCGTGATTCCACAGGACGATACACCGTGCGCATCCCTCTGAAGGAGACTCCAAAGCTGCTGGGTAATTCTTATCATGCAGCTCATACTTGCTTGAAGCGTACGCTCGTCAAACTCAATAGGAACGGCGAGTATCGTAACCTCTATCAAGGCTTCATGCAAGAGTACGAGGAGCTCCGTCACATGGTAAGAGCACCATCCCTTTCACCTAATACTCACTCTGTGTTTTATCTTCCACATCATGGAGTATTGAAGCCTGACAGCAAGACGACAAAATTGAGAGTCGTCTTCAATGGATCGAGCCCTACGTCAACTGGGTATTCTGTCAACGATTTGATGCATACGGGTGCAAATCTACTCCTTAACATCACCGAGGTGCTGCTGTGGATACGCCAGCACAAGTACATTTTTGCCACAGATGTGACGAAAATGTATCGTCAAGTCAAGATTCACGAGGATGATCAGGATCTTCAACGAATACTGTGGATCGATGACGATTCAAAGGAGGTGCCCTACAAGCTCACAACGGTCACATATGGGACCAAGGCTGCTCCATTTTTGGCGGTCAGAGCCTTACTCCAATTGGCGGAAGACGAAGGTCATCGCTTTCCTCTGGCGGTGCCATCAATCACGCATGCCAGATACGTTGATGACATCTTTGGAGGTGCAGACACAGGTGAGATGCTCATTACAATTGCTCACCAATTAAAAGATCTGTGCAACGCGGGAGGGTTTCCACTAGCCAAATGGCATTCAACCTTTCCTCCGTTGCTTGATGCAATTTCTCAAACCCAACGAGCCCAAGGCTCAATTATATCACTCGACGACTGCAATACCAAAATTCTCGGACTTCAATGGAATGTGATCAACGACGAATTTTCTTTCACCTCAAAACCAAGCTCAAATTCAAGGCTCACCAAACGCCTCATCTTATCAGAAGTAGCACAAATATTTGATCCATTAGGTTTTCTAGCGCCGGTCATAATTCGAGCAAAAACACTGTTGCAAGAGTTGTGGCTGCACAAGCTCAACTGGGATGATCCACTGCCTTTCCAAGTAACGTCACAATGGCTCATCATCAGAGAAGATTTAACAAGCTTGCGCAAGCTATCATGTCCAAGGTGGTTCAACACCTTCAGCAACTCTGCAGTGGAACTACACGGCTTTTCTGATGCCTCACAACTCGCCATGGCAGCGGTAATCTACATTACCGTATCATCACCGTCCACAACTCACAAGGTCGCGACATTGGTGTGCTCCAAAACAAAAGTAGCACCACTAAAGAAGCACACAATCCCGAGACTCGAGCTTACTGCAGCATTAATGCTGGCGAAGCTCACCAAATATGTTCAAGCAACGCTCAAGCTCAACATTGCTACAACATATCTGTGGACGGACTCACAAGTGACACTAACCTGGATCAAAACACACGCATCACGCTGGAAGGACTACGTAAGGAATCGTGTGTCTCAAATTCAAGAGATCACCCAAGGCGCACATTGGAGACACGTTCCAGGGACTTCAAACCCAGCTGATTGCGCATCACGAGGCTTATCAACATCACAGCTTGAACATCATAAGCTTTGGTGGACGGGACCACCATGGCTTGTGCATCCCAGTGAAACATGGCCATCACAACCAATGCTGGACGAAGACTTGAGCGCGCTAGAGGCTCGTCCAGGCATTTCAAAGCTGCTCAATATTCAAAGGATTGAATATCACTGGGACCTCATCTATAAATATTCATCTCTTAACAAACTTATTCGCATCACATCAGTTTGTTTCAGATTTGTTTCAAGGTTGAAGAAGGCTCCAGTCACACTGCCGCTCTTCACCTTATCGCCCATCGACATAGAATGGGCCAGAATCTTCTGGATCAAAGCAACGCAGGCGCTTTATTTCTCCAGCGAGAGGAAGATGCTCAGCTCAGGCTCAACATTGCCAGCTGCTCATGTCTTCAACCGACTCACCGCATTCATCGATGAGAATGGAGTCATTCGAGTTAGAGGCAGACTCAACAATGTTTGCACAAGCTACGAAAGTAAGCATCCTGCAATCTTACCTCGTCATTCACATTTGTCTAAATTGATTATAGACCATGCGCATCGACAAACTCTCCATGGAGGGACCCAGCTCACCCTCGCCCAGATTCGACAAAACTACTGGATCATTGGAGGGCGAGCGCCAGTAAAATCTCACATCCTGCGGTGTGTTGTGTGTGCTCGACAAAGGGGGATCCGTGCCCATCAACTGATGGGCCAACTACCTCTTTCGAGAGTTACACCCTCACGACCGTTCAACAACACTGGCACCGACTATGCGGGTCCAATCACACTGAAGACATGGAGAGGAAGAGGTGCCAAGACACAAAAGGGCTGGATTTGTGTCTTTGTGTGCCTCACGACATCAGCTGTTCACCTAGAACTGGTGACAGACTATACAACAGACGGGTTCATCGCCACCTACAGGAGATTCGTCTCCAGGAGAGGGATTCCTCTCACTCTTCACTCTGATTGCGGAACCAACTACGTTGGAGCTGACACCGTCCTCAAGAGAATGTTCACCCAGGGGACTGAGGCGCATCAACGATTGAATCAGCTGTTTGTCAATGATAAGACAGAATGGCACTTCAACCCACCAGCCGCACCACACATGGGAGGCAAGTGGGAAGCGGTCGTGAAGTCAGTCAAACACCATCTCCGGCGCACAGTCAGTGAGACGGTGCTCACATACGAGGAGTTCAGCACACTTCTCACACAAATAGAAGCCATGCTCAACTCACGACCGCTCGAGCCCCTCAGTGACGACCCAGACGACATCACAGCACTCACACCAGCGCACTTTCTTGTTGGACAACCACTCTCAGCTCTTCCGAAACCGTCAGTGGAGAATTCATCAGTTCTGCCATCAGCCAGATGGCAGTTCATTCAAAAGAAGACGCAACAATTCTGGTCTCAGTGGTCATCCCACTATCTGCAGAGACAACTATCCATCACCAAATGGCATAATCCAACCAACAACTTGAAGACCGGATCCCTGGTGCTCATCACAGATGAGCGATTTCCACCAAGCAAGTGGCCACTTGCGAGGGTCATCACCTTGCATCCAGGGAAGGATGGACTCACCCGAGTCGTGACGCTCAAGACCGCCACTACAACACTAATCAGGCCAATTGCAAAATTGGCAATTTTGCCTGTTTCAGATTCATCATCAACATTTTCAATCAGCTGTTGATGGCGGGAGCACTCTCTTGTATAACAACCACCGGTTTACCGGTTTACAGCGTACAATTCCAAAATGACATTTGTATTTGTTTAGATCTTTATTTCAATATAAATTGACCATTATATTTTCGGTATAGGCTTAGAAATTATAGCTGTCATTTGCGATCAGGCGCAAACAAACTCATCTGCCATTAATAACCTCATTAAAGAGGCGCGGAAGTATTACATAGAAAATGGCCTTGAACCACGAAGACGTATAGTCGTTAACCGCCAAGAAATTATCCCTTTATACGATACACCACACTTAATAAAAGGGATAAGGAATAATTTATTAAATAAAAATTTAATATGGATGGCGAGCAATAATGAAATAGAAGTAGCCAGATGGAACGACATCATTGCCGCCTTTACAATCGATAACTTGGATGAGAATAAGGACATGAGGTCCATCCACGGTGTAAGAAAGATAGGTGGACCGACTCTATCCCCACTCCTGTGATCTTAAAGAAAAAGTTACTTGTCCCTCCTGCAGAGGGTATTAGTGTAACATGTGAACAATATCACGTTTACTTCCTTATGTTTCTTTTACAAGGGACACGGTGTAAGAAAGAAAGAAATCTGTAAACGTGACAAGGGAAAACGAACATTGGTAATATGGGACGGTAATATTGTAATAAACTGTACAAATGTATATGAATTGGCGATAAATGACCTAAATGAAAATTCAGATAAATTTTCTTTCCCATGTATGAAGCATAAGGAATATACTGTTGCTTACTGCATACATTATTATTTAACCTTAAGAATGCGACAAGTAGCTAGAATAAAAAATAGAGCATATTCTAAGAGCAAAGGAAAAAGAAAACAGCCAAACTATACAACAAATAAATAAATATTTGTATAATTGAAACAAAGTCTTATGTGTGTTTATTATAATATTATCCTAAGTATAATTTATCCTCATAAAATAAGCATTTTACATAACAATAAATATTTGTTTGGTCGTTAACCGACTCTCATTTTCTCAGTTTAATTAATTTTAAAAGTTAAAATATTTTACGTTATAAAACTTTTTGTTGGAGGTGCATGAAGTCATTACAAATTTTGGAACCCACTTGGTATTAAGGTATTAAGCATGTGGTTATAGCACGGTGTAAAAGAAACATAAGGAAGTAAACATGATATTGTTCACATGTTACACTAATACCCTCTGCGGGAGGGACAAGTAACTTTTTCTTTAAGATCACAGCAGTTTTGTGGTGGGGGTAGTGTAGTCGGTCCACCTATCTTTCTTACACCGTGGGTCCATCCCATCAATTACTAAGCACCATGTCCAAAGGCAAATAATTAAAAAAATGAAAGTTTGCTACGCAACGCAAGTTTTCAGCCAAAGAATGTCTTCGGCTATTAGCTTAATGATTAAAATACGTAAGTGTAAAAATTATATCATCGTAAGGCGTGTCTCCACTGTACAATTTGGCTGTCGTAATGGCGATCGCTCCAAAGGTATTTCTTTTTGAAGTACGTTAATTCAAATCTGCCTCTTAAAGCCCAGAAAGAAGGATCACGCCGGGGTCACCAATTTGGCTGTGCCAATTTTTAATATCTGTTTATATGGTTAATAAACTCAATTACCAACCTTCAAATTAACATTATTTATTAAATAAGGAACTGATATGAATCTGTGTACGAACTCGATAAAATACATTGTCTTCTTAAGTAATTCTTCTTTGCCAACCAATTATTATTTTATAAAAAGACCAGCGCTTCTTAACAATCCATAATTTATGGGAAAAACTCTAGGAAACTGTGGTAACTATTAGACGCTACACATTTGCCAATCAGCATGCTGCATGCCGTTAGGCTTTTCAAACCATGCAACCCAATCCGCAGACTTGGCTATATGTACCGAGCGGCCGTACTGATTGGCAAATGACGACGCAGTGGGGACACGGCTTTACATTAAAAATTATTGAATGTGAATTGAAAACAAATATTTTTTTGCATATGATGAAGCGTCCAGCAAGAACTATGGAATGCATGCAAATGCCACCGGAACAGCGAAGATAGTGAAATTTTTCAATGATTTATTTGATTCGTTGAACAGCAGTGAGACTTCAAAAGGTAATATAGTTATAGGTATAGGTATTTGTTTTCTTCTAGGATTACATAGTTCCCAAAGATGGCACTTCAAATTCTAAACTTATATAGCCCAACGAACATCATAGCGAATTCGGTATCTCGCACTCACTCTGGGCTGGTGCCAGAGAATGACTTGGATTGGTTGATTCTCATAGAGCTATCTTCGTCTCTGTCAGAACAACCAATCCGGGTCGTTTTCTGGCACTAGCACGGAGTCAGGGCGAGATACCGAATTCGCTATATTAGACATTTGAAAAATCTTATTTTGTTCTTATTATTACATTACTATTATCCGCTCTTATATCACATTGTTTTGCTTACAATTGTTCGGGAATCTACCGTTTGCTTCGGAGATTTATCCCGAGCCCAAGATAAAGTTACCGGTTCTCGCGAAAAAGGAACCCTCCTAAAGCGAAACTTGTTCGACTCCGAATCGCACGAAGGGATTGCTACTAATAACGAACGCACTTTTATATTAAACGGTTTAATTATCGGAGCACTCGAGAAACGAGGTTTACCGCGTCGTCGCTACCAGAACAATAGTTCGCTCGACAGAGATCGGCGGTAATTAGGGGGGCCAACCGTCCTCCCCCCGCGGCACCCGCGAGAACCGAGCTACTCGGTCCACCCGGGGTCCCGCGGGACGCGGGGGGCACGCGGCTGCCGATGCCTCAATTCCGCCTGGCGAGCGCTATTTATAGACAATATAAAACTCTCTGTACAAATCATATAAGATAGGATACGTATAGTGTAAAATAGTATAAGTATAGTATAAGGATAGCATAAGTATAGCATAAGTATAGCATAAGTATAGTATAAGTATAGTATAAGAATAATATAAGGATAGCATAAGTATAAGAATAAAGACGTGGTATAACATAATTAATCGTACAGCGACGCGTGGTCACAGACCCGAAATCCCCCCTGCTATTATCCGTTTCCAAAACAATAATGTACCGATTGTCGTTGATCTTTATCCTTCTTCCATCTTATACTTATTTTATTTTATCTTATTCGTGTTATTTTTTACTTATGATTTTATATTAATATTATGTCATATTATACTTATACTATATCAAATATATTACATTCAGTTTACTTTAATCAGTCTTCCTTTTTGTATTTTTAAAGAACAAGAAAATGAAAACAGGACTAGACGTAACAACGCCGGATTAAAATGTGCTGTAAACCGAAATAGTACACACATGATATACTGGACAGAATGTGTCCACAAGATGAAAAATATGTATTTCCAGGCCGAAGGTACAACAGAAAAAATAGTGCCACCTTCACTGAAGAATTTTATAGCCACAGTGGAAGGATTTATGGATATGGTGAAAATATTATATGCCAAAAAATTGGACAACGTCTATACTATAGGAATTTAATCAAGATCCCTTGGAAAATTATTTCGGTCAAATCCGGCAGCACAGGGGTAGAGCAAATAGCCTAAATGCCACCCAATTTGAAGAATCATTTAAAACATTATTAGTTCGAAACGTGTCCGGCAAGCATAGTAGCAGAGCCAATTGCCAAGACACGTTTCATATAACACTGTTCCAACTGAAGAGCCTCATGGACAACGCTCGTCCCAATCCGGAAGCCACACCTAGGATTATAGAAGAGCCAGCGATTCACAAAGGGATTCACGGAGTGTGTGACACCGCCTTAAGCACTAAGGTGAAGACAACGTTATTTGTATATATATATAATAATTGGAGACGGGTGATGGACTAGGCTCCTGAGCGGAAGGACGGGTTTTTGGGTAGTAAATACCCTGATAACCATCTGTCTCCAATCTGACATCAGATTGGTAGCAGGGTCTGGCATGAGAGCGCAGAATCTGACGTCAGACTGCAGTAGTCTGTGTCTGCATTTAGCTGCGTTCTGAGGTGCAGAGCCTGATGTCAGATCGACAGCAGATCGACAGCAGATTCTGCCGTCTGCTTGGCACATCCAACAGCGCCATCTGAGGGCCAAAATTACCAAAAGATTCCCTACGCGTGACGTCACATGAACGTCCCTACCTTTACATAAGCAGGAAGCAGATTTTGGAATTTATTAAATAATTAATTCTACTTATATCAAAAAAGTATTTATTTATTATTTACAAATATACAGGATCGGTGATTACAATTGTCACAAGAGGAACTTTCAATATTTACATTAACAAATCCATATACAGTACGTCCCGTAACCACTGGTACCTAGCTGGGGCGACACCAGAAAATTTAAATCAATATTTTTCACTTCTTTATTGCGGAGAATCAAATATGTTCCCTGTTGTGTTAGCGCTGAAAACAAACACAATATTAGTATAAAATTATACGTAACATATGGATAAACAGGATACGTGCGATACTTACTTGAGCTCCATCTCCACACAGTACTTACACACCTTAAGGCTCGTATAGACTGGGCGATAATCGCCGGCAACTTTGTTGCCAGCGACTCCAGCGGGTCGCCTGGCGACTCGCTGGGATGCATCGGCTTGTCTCCAGCGATTTTTACCGAGCGGCTGGTATCCAGCGACTTGTGTCCGGCGACTCGGCAACTTGTGTCCCCCACCTTATGACCAAGACCAGTGATGCCAGATTCGGGGCGGGTTCCCTCGAGAATTTCCCCCACCTCGCGCACACTACGCCGGAGCTGCGTGTCCGTGAGCTGGACTCCGAAGCGCCGAGCTCACGGATACGCTGCTCCGCCGTAGTATGCGCGAGGTGGGGGAAATTCTCGAGTGAACCCGTCTCGAATCTGGCATCACTGACCAAGACCCTTCTTCGGCGTCCATTCCAAACCTTATTTTTAGTAGCCATGGATCCGTCAATAGCTATGGGTGTTGGCGCCGCGTTCATTGTAATAGCATCGACCAAAAGAAAAAGAAAAAGGCGTTGGTGGAAAAAGGCGTTTTTGAGAAATGGAGAACATTACGGTGATGATTTAATGTCACAGTTTCTATTAAGCGAGTTTTTACTCGAGAGATCCGTCTCGAATTTGCAGGGAAGACGGCGCAGGCGGGACCACGCGCAGTCAGCGGACTACCATTCTTTCTTCTTGTGTGTCTCTCTCTCTCCGCAAGGCGTATTGATGTTGGATAATACTTTTTAACTGCTATACCTGGCACATTTAGATAAAAACTGAAGGGGATGACTTGTATACCATACCTGGTTCTCAAAAATTAATCAAGCTGATCGGCCAGAGTGTTTCGACAGGGTCCCGGTTTATGACCGTATTGTCCCGTGAGTCAGCGGTTGACAACGCTACCTGCGCGTCCAAATTCAGTTATCTTTTACAGCTGGCAATTTAGTATTTTTGAAGCGAAATTTCTTCATTTCTTTACGACTAGGCAATAGCTTGTTCTCGAAGTGTTCGTTGGGAAACATTTGTCTACCAGATGTCGATAATGGGTGGTATACACGGTGACATCGGACGCGCAGGTACCGTTGTCAACCGCTACTCATGGGACAATACGGTCATAAACCGCACCTTGGCGGAACACACTGGCCGATCAGCCTGATTAATTTTTGGGAACCAGACGTGGCACACAAGCCAATCCCTTCAGTTTTTACCTAAATGTGCCAGATATAGGCCCGCGCCGTCTTCCTAGCAAATTCGAGACGGATCCCTTATCTCTCGAGTAAAAACACGCGCTTCAATTGCAAAACAAGAGCACGCGTTGACCTGTTCCGTGCGAAAGAAGGTGGACCTCGGAGAGGAGATATGTATTGCTGTGAAGAGAGCCTCGTCAAGGGAGTGTCCGCATATATATATATAATAAATTCGTTTAATATATATATATAAAATAAATTAATGTTTTAATAAATATGTATATGTGTGGTGTTTTTCCACGCAGTAGATCATATAGTAGATATTTACGTTAAAAATTTATTATATATATTATATATATATACATATATTTATAGATATATACACATGTTTATAGATATATTAAATTTTTAACGTATACATTTATTATAGGATGTACTTCAATATATATAGTGCGTGGTGTGTTGCCACAGAGTCGGCGATGTTTCCCATTCGGAACGGGAAACAGAAATACAGGCACTAGACACTCGGGCGATGTTGCTCACCGTCCACTTGAATACAGTTTTTCGGGAACATGTGGCCAACAGTCATTTCTAGAAGGCCGTTTGAGGCAAGGGTCGAGTTGCTGTATCCCACAGCGATTGTTGCAAGTCGCCGGATACAGGTTCCGGCGACTTTCCCAGGTATATTCGTATCTCTTTACCCTTAAAGGACGAGTCGCCAGACACAGTTGCCGGACACAAGTCGCCGGATAAAAGTCGCCAGATACAAGTCGCTGGCGACAAGTCGGTTATCCCACCGACTCGCCAGCGACTCCGGCAACAAAGTTGCCGGCGATTATCGCCCAGTCTATACGAGCCTTTAGGCGATCATGCATGCTCCTGCGAACATTAACATTTAAAAGAAAATATGTATTAAATTATTATCTACTAAACAAGACGCTAAACATTCGCACTTCGCGCATAACCCTACTTGTCTGTCTTGCAGATAATGTGAATCGCGATTTCCGCGACGTAGATAATTGGAAATTATTCAATATCATACTTACGTTTGCTTTCTGGATACTTCGAGATGATTTATCTGGATATTGATAGAATTTTAGAATCGCGTGGAATATTCTTCGATCTTGCCGGCACTGACTGCCACTGTCAGTGACTGCCATCTCAGATCTCGAAAACGAACGCAAACTGGACGTAGAGTCTTGACCAACGCTCGGATTGGCTGCGCCATAGTACCGAAACTCGCGATTGGTCAAGATTCTACGTCCAGTTTGCTTTCGTTTTCGAGGTCTTAGATGGCAGTCACTGGCAGTTGCTGGCAGTCGCAGTCAGTGCCGGCAAGATCGAAGAATATTCCAAGTAATTTCATCCACCACTATCCAGGCAAATCATCTCGAACTATCCAGAAAGCAAACGTAAGTATGATATTGAATAATTTCCAATTATCTACGTCGCGGAAATCGAGAGTCACATCATCTGCAACACAGAAAAATAGGGTTATGCGCGAAGTGCGAATGTTTAGATTCTTGTTTAGTAGATAATAATTTAACACATGTTTTCTTATAAATGTTAATGTTTGCAGGAGCATGCATGATCGCCTAAGGTGTGTAAGTACTGTGTGGAGATGGAGCTCAAGTAAGTATCGCACGTATCCTGTTTATCCATATGTTACGTTTAATTTTATACTAATATTGTGTTTTTTTTCAGCGCTAACACAACAGGGAACATATTTGATTCTCCGCAATAAAGAAGTGGAAAATATTGATTTAAATTTTCTGGTGTCGCCCCAGCTAGGTACCAGTGGTTACGGGACGTACTGTATATGGATTTGTTAATGTAAATATTGAAAGTTCCTCTTGTGACAATTGTAATCACCGATCCTGTATATTTATAAATAATAAATATATACTTTTTTGATATAAGTAGAATTAATTATTTAATAAATTCCAAAATCTGCTTCCTGCTTATGTAAAGGTAGGGACGTCCATGTGACGTCACGCGTAGGGAATCTTTTGGTAATTCTGGCCCTCAGATGGCGCTGTTGGCTGTGCCAAGCAGACGGCAGAATCTGCTGTCGATCTGCTGTCGATCTGACATCAGGCTCTGCACCTCAGGGTCTGCACCTCAGAACACAGCCAAATGCAGACACAGACTACTGCAGTCTGACGTCAGATTCTGCTCCCCAGATCTGGCTATCAGGGTAGATAGTAAAATAAGTTTTAAAGTGGTTAAACAGGGAAATTAAGGGAAGCGGACAGCGGAGAGAAAGAGGAGAAGGAGAATTAGGGGGGAAGAGAAGCGGCAACGGAAGGGATAATCAGGAAAAGGTCGAAATAGGTTAAAAGGTAAGAATAACCTAAAAAGACCTGGAAACAGAAGACCGCCCTAGGGGCGTGGGAGAGTGGGCATGTAAGACAATAAAGAAAGAGGAGATGGAAAAAGGAAAAGGAGAACACATAGTAGGAACAAAAGAAGAGAAATCAAGGAAGAGGAAAAATGAAGAGGGGAATAAAGGCAGAGAAAGGAAGAAAGTAGATACAGAGAGTTATAAGGGAAACAACAGGTGGGAGGTTTTGAATTCCTTAGACGAAGAAGCAGAAAGAGAAATGGACATGGACGTGCAAGTAACTAAATTAGAAAGTAGGGAAGTGGAAAAGAGAGGAGTTATAAGCAAGGGAGAGGATATCATAAAGGAAGGAGAGGAGGAACTAGCTGATCAAAGGAAACGGCCAACAATACGCAGAGTAGAGTTAGTAGATAGCAAAGTAAACGTGCGGGAAGAAGCAGACAAAGGATTCAACGTAGCGAATAGGAAAAGGTACGAAGAAAAACAGGAAAGTAAAGGAGAAGATGAGAAAGGTAAATTCCAAGGAGAGAAAGAACAAAGGGTAGTAACGATGGATGAAAGAGGTGTGCAAAATAAAATATATATTAATGACAACGAGACACAAAACAACAGAGAAATAGAGACAGCTGGTGAGTTATATGAAAAAGAATTAGAAAGTGGAGAATACACAATCACAGTAACACTCAATAAGGAGCAAGTAACCACTAAGAAGAAAAATAACCTTATAAAAATTTATAGATTTGTAGTGGAAACAGGAGTGAGAATAGAAGGGATCAGGATGGTGGGACATGGAAGAGCGGAGGTGACAGCGAGGAGCCGAGAGGGGGCGAATGAAATGATAATGAAGGGTCACGGTCAAGGAATACCGTGCAAGGCGGAGATCCCGAGAAGGAAGCGGGTCAGGAAGGGGGTGATCCACGAGTGGGATGGGTCACTAGAAGAGCTAAGAGAGCAGATAAAAGCAAAACAGGGAGCATTTTCGTTAGAGAGGTTAAGAAAGAGGAAGGTACAGGAGGGAAAAGTCACGTGGGAAGAGGGTAAGGCTATACTAATAACGATGCAGGGAGACTCTTTACCAACTAAATTGTTGATTGGATATGGCCATGTATGGCTTAGAATAGACCCATTCGTAGAATCGGTCAAACAATGTTACAAGTGCCTGAGATACGGGCACATACAAGCGGTGTGTAGAGCGAATGATAAAAGATGTTTCATATGCACAGAAAAACAACACGGACACTGCACAGAGAGCCCCAGGTGCTTGAACTGTAAGGGAAAGCATATTAGCACATCCAGAGAGTGTCCGACATACCAGAAAGAAGCAGCCATTAAAAAAATAATGGCGTACAAAAATGTGTCCTATTATACAGCGCAGGAGACTTTGAGAAGAACAGAACCGGGAGAGTACAACCCAGACAGGGAGGAAGAACAACAAGAAGAAGGGACGCGAGGAAGAAATTTTCCACCGTTGCAAAAAAAACAGAGGACAGAGTACTGGGAACATCTGGAATACCCAATTGAGAGAGAAATAGGAAAGTACAGGGAAGCAGTGAATAGAGGGAAACAATTAAAGCAAATGCCAGGAGAGGAGAAAAGAAGAGAAGAAGAAACCAGGAAAGGATACAGGGGAAGAATATTTTATAACCATGAAGAAGGATTGAAAACTCAAATAGATGAAGAAAGTACGATGGTAAGGATAAAGGAGGGGGCACAAGATCAAGAGAGACAAGATAGAAGATGGAGAGGACAGTCACAAACAGACATAAATTCAAGTACGAAAATAGGATACTTTGCACCAAGAACACAGGAACGAGCATACGGAGCAGAAAGGAATCCGAGAGAAATAGAAAAACAGAAGACAAATTATAGAGACACAGAAAACCAGAAGATTGATTCCAGAGAAGAAAGGAGAGGGAGTAGAGAACAAATCAAAAATCTAAAAGCAGCAACAACAGAAAAGGAACTAATAGAAGAATTAATAAACCTACTAAAGGAGAAGAATCTGGAAGATATAATGGAGAGGGAATTGATAAAAAGGAGGACAATGGAAATACAGAGAACAGATCGAAAGGAAGTCTGGAATGGAAACCAATACCAGACATACAATATGAACACAACAGGAAACATAAAGGACAAGATAAAGAGGAAGAGTGAAGTAAACAAATGGAAGCAAGCAGTTAAGGAACAGGAGGAGAGGAAAAAAGGAAAAAAGGAAGAAAATGCCACGGCAGTAAGGGAAAAGGAAATAGAGAATGATAAAGGAAAAGGAAGGATTAACCAGATTGCAGATAAGGAAGGGCAAAATAACGAAGTGGAGGGAAAAAAGAAACAGCTGGATATAAGAAGGATAGAAAAGCTAGAGACGGGAGAGAAGAGAACAGAGAATGGAGAAATGAGAGGGGAAAGCAAGGAAGAGGAAGAAGGAGATAGTAATAACGGGCTAGAGATGAACAAGAAAGATGTAGAAATGGCGGAAGAATCAGGATGGTCAATGGCATCACAAGGAGAAGAGGACTTTGAAGTAGAATATTTGGACGAAGTAGAAGATCAAGCACAGGGTTTAGAACAAGAACAGAAATCAGAACAAGTACCTATAATACAATAATACAACAATAAACTGGACTAACACAAGAACAGTAAACGACAATAAAAAACAAACACTACAGTATTTATATTACTTCAACAAATGACGCAACGACAACTACAGCTACAATCACATCCACGGAGGCTACAAGGAACAGTACAGGGAGCAACGCGGACAACAAGAGAAGGATGTAAAATAGCGGTGTGGAACGCTAGAAGCCTGAAAAACAAGACGACGGAATTAAAAAATATAATCTGGGAATATGACATAATAGGAGTCACGGAAACATGGTTCACAAGATCGGATAAGCTGAAATTACGGGGATATAATGTTTATAGGAAGGATAGAGAAAACAAAAAAAAAGGAGGAGGGTTATGTCTCATAGTAAAGAATGACATAATGGCAGAAAGAAGGGAGAACATACAGTGGATAAAGGACAAGACAGAAATACTGGCGATTACAATTGAGGCTGAGGGCAAAGAAATAGACATTGTCCTGGCGTACAGACCACCAAATAAACCACTAAATAAAGGAGAGTGGAACAAACTTTTTGAGAACAGGAGACAAGATAGGGAGACGGTGATAATGGGAGACTTCAATGCACATAGCAAAGAATGGAACTGCCATAAAGAGGATAGGGACGGCATGACGCTGACAGAAATCATACAAGAACAGGACATGTTCGTTATAAATACTAAAACCAATTCTAGAACCAGATCGGGAGTATACAACATATCAAATATTGAACTAGTCATAGCAACATATGAAATATACAAGGAGTCGGAAGTGAGTGAGGAAGGGGAAACCCTGGGCTCCGACCACTAGGTAATAAGCGTGGAGATTTTCAAGAAACCGGTAAGAATAGAAAGAAACAGGTACACCACTAGAATATACAAAAAAGGCAAGGTCAACTGGACAGATTTTAAATTATATCAAATACGCGAGTATGAACAAACAAGGAAAAGAATGGGAGAAGAAAGCGAAGTAGAAGACAAATACAAGGTATTTATAGAGGATATTACGGAAGCTTTACGACATGCGACGAGGGGAGAGATGAGAAACGCAAGAAGGGAAAAAAGAGGAAAAGGGATGACAGGAGAGGGAGAAAAAAGGAGGGACATGAGAGGGGAAGGTAATGAGGGAGAGGGAGAAAGAAGGAAAACAACAAAAAATAGAAAACAATTCCCATGGTGGGATGAAGAATGTGAAAGAGCAAAGGAGGAGAGAAGGGGAGCTACCAACAACTTCGTAAAAAACACAACAACACAAAACTGGAAAATACTCAAAGAAAAAGAGAAAGAAATGAAGGATATGATAAGGGAAAAGAAGGGTAAGGCTTGGGACGATATGGCAAAACAGGTAAATCACCAAACAAACGGGAAATAAATATGGGGTAAGATAAAGAGGCTACAAAACGATTTCTATCGGAGGCAAAGGGGGTTACAAACATCAGGGAAAGAAGAGAACTGGAGGAGGCAGAAATAAGGAAGATACTACAAGATCCAAACAAAATAAACCTGCCGGATGGTATAAGGGAGGAGGAGATGGAAACAAACTTGAATGGGGAGGAAGAGAAAATTACCACGAGGGAAGTAGAGACAGCAATAAACAAGGCCAACTCAAAATCTGCTCCGGGAGAAGACGGATTGGACTATGAAGTATACAAAAACTTATCAGAAGAGTATAAAGGGATATTAACAGATCTACTAGAAGAAATATGGAAGACACAGAAAATACCAGGACAATGGAAAAGGGCAATAATCATCTTTATAGACAAACCAAACAAGAAAGCAGTCAGACCAATTTCATTGACAGACTGCTTGGGCAAAATATTGGAGAGAATAATAAATAACAGATTGATGAGGTGGGCGGAAAGAAATAATATCATGGATCAAAATCAAAATGGGTTCAGAAGAGGGAGATCAACGATTGACAACCTGGCTATACTAACATCAGACATAAGAATAGGATGGGAACAAAGTAAAGAAACTCTAGCAGCCTTCTTAGATGTAAGATCGGCGTACGATAACGTAAACCACGAGGTTCTGATTAATATATTAAAACAGAAGGGCTGTCCACGAAATATCAGAAAATACATAGAGGAATGGATCAAGGATAGAGAAGTTCAGTGTATAAGAGTATACGATCCATCGATAAAGGCAAGACAGAAAAAAGGATTACCCCAAGGAGCGATAATAAGCCCAATACTATATAACATATATACAGCGGACATTACACAAAACGTAAATAGACAAAATGTTGAAATATTACAATACGCAGACGATATAGCCATATACACGACCAGCAATGCAGGACCTCGAAACAAAGAGTTCATGGAGAAGGCTATAGATATAATAGTTGACAATTTAAGGAAAATAGGATTAGATATAGCAGAAGAAAAGACAAATGTGATAAATTTTACTAGAAGGAAGCGGACGGGATACAGGGGTAAAATAATTCTAAGGATCAAAGATTGTAATAAGGAAGAAGAAGAACATGTGAACTTCTTGGGGGTGGCACTGGACAGAAAACTAAAGTTTGACAAGCAGGCAACCAGAATAACAGAAAAGGCCAAGAAAAGAAACACGATGCTGAGATATATAGGACACATCAAGAAGGATGCACACCCATATACCATGATCATACTATATAAAGCTTTAGTAAGATCGGTTCTGGAGTACGGGATCCAAATCACATACCCAAAGGAGAATAAACACAGAGATAAGATAAAAAAGATTCAAAACGCGGGAATTAGAACGGCGATGGGTTACAGAATCACGACACCGATAAACGCCATGACGGTGGAAGCGGGGGTAATGGACCTGGAAAGTAGAATCAAGTTGATTTCAAATAGGTACGTTATCTCGCATAGAGGAAGACAACAGAGCGAAGTTATAAAAAGGATTGAGAGGATGGCAGAGTGGGCAAATGGCGGGAATGCTGAAGAAGGGAATGCATTGGTGGAGGCATGGAGAGAAACGAGAGATATGGAAGATATAATAATAAAAAGGGGCCAAAGAGATTTGGAAGAGACGGAGGAGGAAGAAGAGGAAGGAATAGGAGAGGAGTTCGTAGAGTGGGAGGTGGGAGAGACCGGAGACAATGGGGGAGACCTAGAAAGAAGACTGATAAATGAGATCAAGACAAAATTAAATCTACAGATCCAGGACACAGTAGAAATATATACAGAGGGGTCAAAAAAAGAAGACTCGAAGGCAAATGGAATTGGCATAATCATCAGAGAAGGAGAGGAATGGACGGAAAAAAGGTTCAGTATTAGCAAGATGGCATCTATCTTTACTACAGAAGCGATAGCAATTAAAAAGGCCATAGAAATCGCGAAACAAAGCTATAGAGATAAAGATGTAATTATACTAACCGACTCAAAGAGTGTATTAAAGAGCACAGCAAGCAGTAACGGAAAGGAGAAAAATAAATGCATAGAAGAAATAAGGAGGGACGTAAGGGAGATTAATTATAGGAGAGAGGAAGTGAGAGAGGAGTCCCGGGGAGAGAATAGGACGATTAAGATGGCGTGGATCCCGGCTCATAGAGGGATTGAGGGGAATGAGAGGGCGGATCGAAGGGCAAAAGAACAGACTGAAGTAGAACCAGAACGCAGCATTAAGACCCCAATCTCGGATCTAAGAACGGATATGCGAGAACGATTATGGAGGGTCTCAGCGAGGAAGATGCAAGAGGAAGGAAGAGTTAAGGGAACAAGGTACTTCGCGGAATGTGAGGTCAACATTGGAAGTAGGAATCCGTGGTTTAGGAACCTGGGGAGGCTGGAGAGAAGATCAATAAACTTCCTAAGCAGAATTAGGGCGAACCACTACAATCTAGGCGAATCACTATATAGAAAAAATCTAATAGGATCGCCAGAATGTGAATGCGGAGCAGACATCGAGGACATAGAACATGTGATATGGACATGCAGCAGGTACGAGACAGAAAGAAGTAGCCTGAAGGAAAGCTTGACGAGGAAGGGAATACGAGAGGGAGAGAAGATTGGAGGAATAGTGAGGATTGGAAAAATGAGCGCGGCGAGGGTGATCGCGGCGTTCTTGAGTAAGATTAAGAGGGACATATAAGGGTCTGGGGACAGAGAGAGAGAGAGAGAGAGAGAGAGAGAGAGAGAGAGAGAGAGAGAGAGAGAGAGAGAGAGAGAGAGAGAGAGAGAGAGACAGGGAATACGGAATGTGATGAGTAGATTTAAGTAGAGTAAACCAAAGACTGCTACCAAAGATATATAGAAACACATGTACATACGTTATAGACTTATCATATATATATTTTATATTCATATTTTATATTCATATTTTTATATCTACACATTTCTAGTTGTAAGTTTTTCACTATGTTAGGTTTCACATAGTATAATGTACATCGAACTAGAAATTACTTAAATAGACGATAAGAAAGATTGTGACCAATGGCCGAAGTAAGGCATGACTAGAGTTCCTTGGGCAGTATAGGAACACGCCGATCCTAAAGCGCCATCTTTATAGAATGTAAATCTTAAAGCAAAAATAAAACCATACCATACCATATATAATAATTTATTACCTAAAGTAGATTGTAATTTTTGTAAAATTCATATTGTAGAACAGCGCCCATATAACGTAAATGATATATTAAACTATTTTAACGAATGTTTCTCGCGGTGTATTATAAAACTATATAATATTACTACATATATGTTACATAAATATTATAGTAGGCGTAACCTTAAGTTTTTCATTGAGTATTACGTAAGGCAACATGTACATTTTAGTTTTATATGTAGTCATAAAGACCATATGTCTGATATATTTATTATTAATATTATTAAATATTGTATTTATATTTTTTGTAAAAATGAAAATTGTAAAATATCAAATAAATAAATATAATAAAATATGTTGTATGTTTACAAGAAGTTTACTTTGTTCAATTTTTCTTCCCTTCAAAATAATTGACTGAGATACAGTTTCTGTATGACAGTGCACACTTTTAAATTGTATACAGAATGCTTACAAGATAATTGTGTGCAGTCATACAGAAATTGTATCTTAGTCATTTCTTCAGTTCAATTAATTTAAGTAAGGAGAACCGAACACAAGTTTTGAATTTGCCACCCTCGATTAGTTTGGTCAGCACCATCTAGTGGATAATCTTTCAACTAAATTGCATCCAGCGCTGTCTACAGTAATGTATGGGAACTAAACGGCGGTTATATTTCAAGCCTCTATGAGTGTCACCCCCCTGTCTGGTGGGGAACTCAGGCGCGGGACGAATGCCCGTGGAGCTCTAAAGCGCTCTGCTCCTTGGACGCGGATTTTTAACTATAATATAAAGAAAACGATAATAATAAAGACGATTATGTAAGATAGAACAATTGGAACACAAATAACTGATAACTTTAATGAACTCAATAAACGAATTTAAACGATACAAATTGATATTTAACAAGATTTATTATCGCACGTCCGTTCACTTTCGCTCTCGGGATTCAAGTGAAGTTTCAAAGGCAAACGCTTTTACATCTTTTGTTCATTACAAGATATCCTTAAAATCTAAGAGCCAATAAAATATTTATTAACTAAATTCCTATTGGTCAATCTATTTCCTTCATAGTTATTGATTTTTGGAATCAAGCGTTTAACAACATTCCTCTGGAATTACATCTAGGAGAAGGGATTTATTTATTTATTTATTTCACTTGTACGGGTAAAAACCCATTTGTAACGAAAAAGAATACAAAGAACCTCATAGAGATACATCATTGGTAAAACAAAACAGAGTAAACAGACATGGCGATTGAACTATAAGCTATAAAACTAATGCTCTATACACGCTTTTCTTAAAAGTAGACGGAGAACCGTTGAAAAAATCAACATCACTGCAATACAGATTAGCCAAGTTGCAAATCCTGTTCATGGGGTCAGTGTTGCTAAATCTGGAGGTATAGTCTAAAGGTCTAAATAGCACAGTTTGCCTGATGGCCCGTTCCGGAGCATTAAAATTGATTTGACTAATAAGAGAGGGACTGCTCACGAATCCATTAATGATCCTAAACAAGAAGGTCAAATCACTAGCAGTCCTCCTGCACTCCAGCGTTTGGATACCCAGCTTTCGCATAATGGGACCATAGTCGTGTTCGAAACGCTGTAGGGGCTGGCCCATCTTGAACGCCAGGAAGCGCAAGAAGTTATGCTACACCCTCTCCAACTCCTGCCTGTACTTGGCTGTGCTCGGGGACCAGATAACAGACCCATATTCCAGATGCGGCAACACTAACGTACTATATAAGTGGTATAATGTTTTGTGATTTGTAAAATTCGAGCAAGATCTACGAATAAAGCCCAAAATCTTATTAGCCTTAGCCGAAACATGGCGAATATGCTCCACGAAAGATAAGCTGGAATCTACGATAACTCCTAGGTCACGGGTTGAACTCAGTGTAACAAGCTCGGTGCCAGAAAGTGAGTAGTTATAGACATAGGGGTTCCTACGACGGGAAAACCTCAGGATATGACATTTCCCGATATTCAAGTCCATACGATTCCTCACACACCAGTAATCCAATCTGTCCAAATCAGACTGGAGGTCGATCGCATCCGAACTGTTGGTGATTGTTTTGAAAATCTTAAGGTCATCGGCAAAAAGAAGAAACTCACTATTACGGAAAGAATCCTTTACGTCGTTGACAAATAGCAAAAAGAGCAATGGGCCTAGATGAGATCCCTGCGGTACGCCAGATGTGGCATAGATTCCATTCGATACACTATCCCCGACCCTAACTGTTTGTGTACGTCCAGTTACATATGAATGTAACCAGCATAACAGAGTACCGCCAAAGCCTATTTCCGCAAGTTTATCTATCAAAAGAGCATGGTTCACCCTGTCGAAAGCCTTCCTGAAATCCGTATAGACAGCATCAACCTGTAAATTCTTATCCAAAGCTCTCGATATATAACTACAAAAAACGGTTAAATTGCTGCACGTGGAGCGACCCGTAGAAAAGCCATGCTGTTCCGTGTTTATATAGTTAGATACCCGAGCATAAATCTTCTTGGTAACAATACCCTCGAAGACATGACATTGAGCAAGGATATTGGCCTGTAGTTAGTAATATCAGATCTATCACCAGATTTAAAAACAGGAGAGATGATACCGTCCTTCATCGCTGATGGGAAACGCCCCACTGATAAGGAAAGATTAAATATAATCCATAAAGGCCTCGACAGGATGAATTTACACTCCTTGAAAAACACAGCAGGGATCCCATCCACACCTGGGCTCTTGTTTAGGTTTAAGCCTTCGATTTCAGAGAGGACCTCCCCGATATCAATACTCAAACCGTACAAGTCCAGCGCTGCTCGAGAAGAGGAGTTTACGGTGTAATCCGTGTCAGGAGCAGAATACACACACTCGAAAAATTTAGCAAATGCGTCAGCAATCTCAAAATTACCTGCCAACTGTTCACCTTTAAAGTGCATTGCATTTGGAAGACCCCCCGTAGATCGGTTTGTGTTGACAAACTTCCAGAAGGCCTTAATATTCAATGGAATGCATGATTCCGTACGAGCTATGTAATTGTCATAGCAGATAGTAGCGACCGATTTGCACACAGATCTCAGGTGGCTAAATGTTACGTAGTCATGGTGGTGGTTGTACCTCTTAAAATTGCGATGAGCAGCTCTTTTAGCCTTAATCAAGGAGATAAGCTCCCCAGTAAACCAGCAAGGATAATTCGAAGCACGCGCTCTGAGAGGCGGTACAAACGAATTTATCGCGTAGAAGATATGGTCGTACAATACAGAAACGGCATTATCCAACGTGAGATTCGTTAAGGATGAATCCCAGTCAATCGAGTTCAAGTATCTGAGAATAAGGGTAAAGTTTGCCCGTCTGAAGTCGAACTTAGGTCGGCCTGCACCTCCGGACATCTGAACATGTTGGGACTTGAAATGCACTAAAAGACATGGATGGTAGTGGTCAACTGATACAAGAGCCTCAGGGGACAATTCAACATGGATATCATCTAGGTTAGACAAGACTAAGTCAAGGACGGAACCATGGGAGTTTGGATAGAGGTTGTGCTGCCGCAAGTTATGGAGATGACATACCTCTTGAATGTAGCTGAATATAATTTTCTCGTCGTTAGAGGCAAGATAGGATAAGGCAGGATTTGACACACTAGTAGGACAAGGGATCCAGGAAATCCTAGCCACGTTGTAGTCTCCTAACAAAAGGACCTTATCCGTGGGATAACGCAAGAGTACTTCATCTATACTGAGACCATGGTCCCGATGTATGGATGGATTTGAAGAAGGCGGGATATAAACAGCTCCCAGAATCAGACTACCTGAACCCATATTGACCCTAACGAAGAGCTGCTCAACGCGATCAAAAGACACACCAACAACTGAGCTTGATAACGCCTTACTTACAGCGATCAGAACCCCCCCTCCCCTCGAGTGAACGCTGGTATCCTTATTCCTGTCAAATCTATAAACATTGTAATTAGATAGACCCAGCTCCTCAGTGCAAATGCCGTCCTTCAACCACGTTTCGACTAATATAATAATGTCATAGAGGGTACTTGAACAAGCTAATGCACACAAAAAGTCTTTAGTTTTAGTCCTCAGGCCACGAACGTTCTGGTAATACACCACGAGATTTCTCACTAGTTTTTTGACGACCGAGCTGCTGAAGCTGGAGCACGGACAATTTTAGGGGCTCCATTTACGTATTTTATGGTCATGTCCTTTTCGCCTTTTTCGTGGAGGCTCCTAAGTTTGTCCCTCAGTTGATTTAGGATCGAACGCTGCAGCCACGTCTTGTCATCCGAAATCTTCATTGGTCCAGTGTTTTTGAATTTGTTCGCCAGTACTTTCCTGACCAACTCCGCGGAAGACAGCACCACACAAAGTGGCCTTGGAGACGAACCAATGGCTTTCCCTAGCCTGCGCGTACGGATGCTGCTGTAGTCCGAGTCGTAAACCGCGCCCAGCAAGGCTTTCGCGCTGTCCGCATCCCGCGAGTTCCTTTGATCAAGAGGAACTACAGGGACTTCAGGAACCTCAGGCATCCCATGGATAATAATATTACAGCTTCTACTCTGCCTTTCGTTTAGCTCCGTAATGACGTTGTCAGCGATTGATCCGCCAGATGTCCCGCGGCTAGCATCATTAGCATTTTCTTCAAGAACCAACATCCGTTCGGCCAGGTCGGTGCAGGTATCACTTAGCTCGCTCCTGATTTCACTCCTGATTTCGCTCCTGATTATGCCCCGGATGTCCTCCAAGGTGGGAATAGTAGGCTGCGACACACTCGGCTGGGACGGCGATAGCCACTCGGAGAGACTTGTGGTCGTCGCCTGAACCTTGCAGTTTAAAAGACGACTGTTGTGCCATGGATGGCCCGACCGACTCAGACATTTCTCCCCTTGGTGGGTTTTAATACCACAATCCTCACAAGTAATTGGATTAGTAACAGGTGCCCTGCACCCCTTGCACATGGCCTTTCCAGCAGGCATGTTGAAATACAATGTTTTAAAGTCGAAACGACAATTTAACAGGACACAAGCACTACAAAATCCACAGCTCAGTACATATATACACGCAATCAGCTGATTTCTGACAGAATCTCCCGGACACTAGCACAATTAACTCAACAGCTGCCGAAACGTAATCCGATTAAAATTAGAACGTAAGCCGATTAGCTAGCAATACTAGGCTAGCAATACTAAGATAACGGTTAACGGAGCAGTTGACGGAGCGTCTATAAACACGTGCGAACTCTACTGAGGTCGAGCGAAGAAGTGCAGTTCATTTATTCAAACACCCGTTTCCAAGCGGGTATTGATTAATTTATAATCTTGAAGTTTTCTCATTAGAAGAATCTCTAACTATTTTCAAACCCCTCGGGCTTGTGCGAACTTCGCTTTGTTTCCTTTTCCTATTACACTCGTGTGATCCGTTTCGAACTTCGCGCTTCTAAAGTTTGTGTTGAACGCCGCTAGAGCGAGGATCGCAACTCGCAACACGTGTGACGTCGAGAGGCGGGAGACGGCCATTGTGACCCACGCTCTGAGACGAGATAGTAACTACGTGAATAAAGAATCGTTATTGTTTAATGGGTAGTCGAGTTGGAATCTTTTATCCTAACCGTTGTTACGGGTAGTAAGCAGGAGTGGGCCTGCGTAGACGATATTCCCTAAAACACCACATTGGTGACCCCACATATGATATACTAGTGGTGCCATCTATGTCATACCGTGGTAAACTTTGAAACTTTACACTTGCATTACTCAGGTTTCATAAATTGATCAATGTTTTTATAAATAATACATATTTATACGAATTGTAATACATAGGGTGAATGAAAATACGTTATATTTAATTGCCAGAAAATAACTATATATATAATGGGCTATAGAGTGCACTACTAGTATATCATAACAAGATGGCTACACAGGCGATTCCCCTTCCGTCTTACGAGTAAACCCCCCGCAACTAGGCACTGTCCTTCAGGTCCATGGTTTTGGCCGCCGCGACCCCCAGGTAGCAGCCGGCCGCATAAGACCCTCTCACTTGCACATAAAGCTCTGTCCTTGTTTAGCACCATCCCTGTCTACCGCATGCTCTCCGTCCTTCCCGTGCAGCGAATTGGCGCGAAGAGGCTAGTTATTTCTTACGAAGGAGCAATATCGATGGTCCTCACTTTCTACCTACGATACATGCTACTTCTTTGCCAAATAGATGAGGAATCGAGTCCATCATCCTCTTACGTGTAATGTTTTATCAAGCAAAATTCATTTTAGCAAACAAAATAATAACTTGTGATATTGTCACCATTGTCACTAGGCATAACTCAGGCTGTGTTCCAATTCACGCATACTGCGCATAGACTGCATAGGATATGTCACGTACCCTATGCATTTCATGCGCATTATGCTGCATTCCCCCACAGCACTAAAACGTAACTTGTACGTAACTGCTACGTAACCATCATTTTTTGGTTACGTCACATGGGGGTCACATGAAGGTATCATCAGGGTGGAAATGTCCGCCTCATTTACATAACAGTACGCGTCACATTAAGGTCATACTTTTATATAAATTTTACCTTTCTCTGTTATCTGTCTGTTACGTAGCAGCAGGATAACAGTGTCACGTCCCGGGTGAGGTTTTTGGAACGGTGACTATGGGGAAGGAAAAGATCAGGCGCGAATCTATCATCCAGCACTCTGAAGGTTTTAAGGGAAAGCCAGGCGCGAATATTAAATCCGTCACACTGAGGGTTTGAGAGGAGATCAGGCGCGAATCTATCATCCGGCACACTGTGGTTTGAAAGGAAAGATTAGGCGCGAATCTATCATCCGTCACACTGTGGATTTAAGAGAAAGATCAGGCGCGAATCTATCATCCGCCACACTAATCGACCAGGGAAGGTTTTAAAGCGAATTAGTACTGAAGGGACACCCGTTAGCACTCTTGTTTTTGGTTTGGTTCGATAATAGGATTTACTGTTGCATCCTCGTAAAAGTTATACGTAATGTTTCCGGGAAATCCGCTTGGACATACGGCTATCCGCAGCCTATGTAAAAGTACGTTTGTAAACACTGTTAGCGCCACGCGAGATCAGCTGTTGCAGCCGTCTGTTTGGACTAGGAAGTTTCGTACTCGAGAGGGATACACAATAATTCAAAGCGAGATTTTAACAAAGCGGTTTATTTGCTCCGTTTATGGTGGTTATTATGCGTGGTATTTTAGTATTCACACATAACATTTATAATATGGATTATGACATATATGACGAGATATATATATTAAGCAAAAATGAAAGAATAATATAATAAATATGCAATAAGCGTAGCTAGACAACGATAATATGGTTGCAATAAGCATTAATGAAAGAATAATATAATAAGTATGCAATAAGCGTAGATAGACAATAATAATGTTAGATAATAAAAGGACTTACAGTGATCGTCGTAGTTCACTGATTTGAGTATTTTAACACTGTTTGAAATATGGTTTAAATGAGTACTGTCAAAGATGACTTTCTATTGACAACAGAGCTCCCTGAGCTCTCGATCCTTCGTATTTATAGGATCTTCCAGGAGTACTGCGGGGGTACGTGCGGTAAAGACCTTGACAGTTTTCGGGAACAAGACGCAGTAGATTTTGGGGGTTTTTGTAAACGGTATGGCTATTAATAGATGTATTTATGTCACGTACGCCAAATGCGTCGTAATTACAATCACGTGTTGATCACGTTTGTACATTTGCGTCGCAGTGACATTTCTGGGGTTCTTATGACTGCGGAAGGAGATACTCAACTCATCGAATAGATTTTGGGCGTTTTATAGGGAAAGGGTTAGAGTGACTTGGACTCTGTGAGTGGTAAAGAGGGGATTGAGACGTGGTCTCGATTTAAGAGGGTTTTTGTAACGAGGGACTTGTTTGAATTCGTTTAAAGGGAAGGATTCGTGCCTCATATGGCGAATAGGCGAAGGAGTTTTGTAACGATCATCTCGTGATGGGGATCTCTAAGATACATCATCGAGGTGGCGTTTTGTATAGGTCATCTTGTGTTGGGGACCGCTAAGGTACAACATCAAGGTGATCGGCGATTGGGATTGACCATTTAGAGACAGGGACCACTAAGGTATATCGTCTAAGTGATCGGTTGGGTTTGAAAAAGGGGTATGGCTTGAGTTCGATGGTTTTTGATGGAGTTGTGGATGGATTTGTGGAGAAGTGGCGTTAAAATACTGCGCGAAAAATTGTGGGACGTCACAACAGCAATAACTTTATTGTTACCTTATGGATAATTACACTATTGGTATTTGGAAGGATTATTTTAATTAAAAAAAAGTTAAATATTTGTTAGAATTTTTTGGTATAAACTTTATATTATATATAACGGGTCACATACATATATATATATATATATATATATATATATATATATATATATATATATTTGAAAATAAAAAAATATTTTAAAAACTGGTATTAATATTTTTTCTTCTCCCTACACTTTCTTTGTAATCCCAGTCGAAACCATTCCGCTCCTTCCTTGTTAAAATCGACTTCGCGGAAGTCCGGATTACTATCTATTATTTTATCTGAATAAAAAAATAATATTGTATACATTAGCTCGCAGTTTTAATATAAAGGGTTCATAAAATAAGTGTCTAAATACCTTTTATTATTCGCACCATTTGTAATTGCGAAATGTTAATATTATTCCTCCTCCTTTTCCACGTGTATAACGCGGCAAATTCTGAACTAAATAGGTTGCTCAATATTTGCCGAACATTATCTGCTGGCGTTTTCCCCCCGAATCTATCAATATAAATAAACTGCAAAAGGAAACACAAAAACCAATGTAATAATTGTTTATTGCAACACGCCACGTTTAATCCTCGCGTAAACGTTAGATTTTGCATTCTAAACATACCGATGCCAAACGCAGTCCTTATTGTAACACGTTCCGTGCAGGAGTTTAGCAGCAGGAAACGTTACCACCGTTACCACGTTTCGAAGGTCACGACACAGTCACGTCGAGCAACCGATAAATTATATTTATCGTTTATGTCGCTGTTATGTTCTATTTATGAAACAAAAATTACGGAATACTTGTGACACCTACGTTCCATGACATTTACATCTGGATTAATATGTAGCCTATACGTAAGAAGAGTTACATAAAAATTCTATGTTTTGTGTGACTTTTCAGTTATGTTCATAGGTTATATTGCTGCTATGTTCTATCTATGTAACAAAAGTTACAGAACATTGTGACACCTGTATTACGTAGCGGTTATATTTTGTACATGTAACAGAAGTTACAGAATTTGTGACTTCCATGTTACGTAGTATTTACAAGTTGTGCTGTGGGGGTTATGCGTGAATCGGAACACAGCCTCAGTGGTGCTTCGACAATCGACATAGCTACTCGACATGCAACGTTGCCAAATTTCCGAAGGGAAGCCGATTCTGGCCGTTAGCAAAGAGTAGGTATAATAAGAGGCGTCACTCGACAAGGACAGAAACAGTTTGGAGGAAATCACTAGAACAACCAATTTAAATGCCCATTCGGCAATGATCGGAAAACTTCGGGAATAACCAGCAAACTGCGGTAAGGTTGAAATATTTCGTATACTGTCTGTTTGCAATGTCCCGTAATTAATGCTAAAACGTTTGTTTTCTCTCTTTTGTGAAAAAAAAATGCGAACTATGGAATATGTTAGAAACATTTCCGGTACGTTCGCCTTGCAAACAAGGCGCGATCCGGGCGATCCGGGCCGGTCCCGTCTATCATAAACTGCAATAAACTGGGAATTTCCCAGGTTAGCGTCGCAAAGGGGCAAGTTTGCCTTTCAGCTATGGCACGATCATTCCTTTTGGAAACTTGTAGACGTGCGGTTCGAACATTTACTTACTGTGTATTGTTTCGCGTGTGTGCATTTAAATTAAGTATTTTCCTATATTTCCTTTTTACTTTCACTTTTTCTTTTCTTTAGTACATATGTATTATTGTTCCTTTACCTTAGTGCATCAATTTCTCCTTTCTATTTAAATATTATATTCTCCCATTGTGTTTTTTTTTCTCTAATACATATTAGTATTTCTGCTTTCTTTTAAGTACTATTTTCTTAAAAGAAGTCTTTTATTACAGTTTCTTGTTTCATTTTCGTTTTCCCTTCTCTTTTTTCCTTTCTGTTCATTTTTTTACAGCCCTTATTACAGCATTGTAATGAGTTCCAAGAAGAGGGGTGGTATTGTATGCTCTTACGAAAATTGTAAAAATGCATTTAATTGCCAAGAAGAAGGAACTCATTTTTTTAGATTTCCTAAGGATGAGAATTTGTAAGTATTATAACAAAATTTCTACCTGACTTATAAAATATTTAATATAGTATTAAACATTGTCTTCTGGTGATTGATTTATAGGAATTATGATATATTTGCAATGATTTTAGATGTAGGTTGTGGCTTCAAGCATGCGGCAGAGAGGACCTTTCAGCATCGGAGTATTTACACCATTATAAAACACGCCGAGTTTGCAGTAAACATTTTGAGGACCAAATGTACATGGGTCCTTCAAAGACCAGATTGTTATTGACAGCTGTGCCAAAGCGAATTGAATCAGGTATGTTTTTTGCTCACATACTGATATAGTACTTAATGTAATATCGGATAAAAAATTAAGCACATCTATTACATATTTTTTAATATATATGTATACATACTTATACATTATACATTGTATATGTACATGTACAGGGTGTTGCACTAAGGTGGAAGAAAATTTAAAGGGTGGAAGAGTAAGGAAATTGCGATTTGAGCCATCAATTATAATTATAAGCGTTTAAAGATTTGGTAAAATCTGCCTGGAATCCAACGCAAACTGCCTAGCACCATTACATTGGAAAGAAGTCAGGGCATAGATAGACCAATCATGATCAAAGTCACTATCGTGCAAGCTGAAATATCTCATAGAAGCATCGAATCATGTTGTTTTCACTATAGATTGATTTTGTGTTTTCATTGTAGATACAAATATCGAGACAGCGATGGAGCATGGTGAATGTTCAAATTATGAGCCTCCGACAAAAAGAATTCGCATTGAAGAAGATATAACAGGTAAGAACTGATTGGTCTAAGCAAATGAAGATTTATTATATTTCCATTCGCTTACGTATATATTTTATTCATTTATATAAATTAGAAAAGTTTTTTCATATACCTGTGTTCCAGGAACCCCAGGACCATCTTTTCATAATGAGATTGCTGTTACCACACCAATATCACTGGATATTGGTACACAAACTCATGCACCAATATCACTGGATATTGGTACACAAACTCGTGCATCACGACCTGCAAAGAATCCTACGAAAATGAAGAAACTCCATACTGAAATTTCAAATTTGCAAGAGGAAAATATCAAGTTAAGGAGTATGCTACTACAACTCAGGGAGGAGCAGTCTACACACACGAATTTTGAAAAACTTTGCGATAAGTTCTTACCAGCAGCTGTAGCGAATTTTGTTAAGGTACAATTAACACAATTTAATAAGAATCGTCATGGACGACGTTATACCGAGGAATTTAAAAAATTTGCATTATCATTATACTTTGTTGGTCCAAAATGTTACCGTCAATTACAAACAACTTTTACCCTTCCGTCAAAGAGAATTTTAGAAAAATATTTAGAGAAATTACAGTTTACTACGGGATTAAATAATAATTTATTTAGTATTTTAAAAATCAAAGTAAATAATATGAGTGAGTTAGATAAGTTTTGTATAATATGTGTTGACGAAATATCCATTAAGTGTAATTTGTATTATGATTATGGAAGGGATGAAGTAATTGGTTTTGAGGATAGTGGAATTGTTAAAACGTGTAATCCTGCCAATTACGCGACTGTTATAATGGCAAGAGGCATTAAGCAAAGTTGGAAGCAGCCCCTAGGATACATGTTCAGTACGACTGGTATGACAGCGCCAAATTTAAAAGTAATGATACATAATTTTATTAAAAAAATAGTGGAAATTGGACTCACAGTTGTAGGCCTTGTTACGGATATGGGATCCAATTTTAAACAATTAACGAACATTTTAGGCGTTCGTAACAATAATTCTAAAATAGTTTTAGGTGATTTAGAATTATTTTATATATTTGATCCCCCCCATTTACTTAAATCTATACGCACTAATATGTTAACATACCAGTTTCATTGGGAAAATAAAAAAACTTCGTGGTCATTTATTGAACAATTTTATAATAAGGATAAAGAGTTAAATAATAGATTAGCACCCAAATTAACTAAAAGCCACATTTATCCAACAAATTTTGAAAGGATGCGGGTTAAATATGCAACTCAAGTTTTAAGTGCTACAGTTTCGGCAGGTATGGAAACTCATTTAGTTTTAGGGAGTTTACCCGAGGATGCAGCTGGAACAATTGACTTAATTTCTTTCTTTGATAAACTCTTTGATATATGCAATTCTTCTAACTTATCAAGTTCTAAAATGTTTAACAAGGCATTCAGTGGGCAACAAAATTATATAGATTTTCTTAATACAGCTTTAGAATTTTTAAATCAATTAAAAGTAATTAGTAATGAAGGAAAAAATACCACATCATATGTAAAATGTATTAAGGGGTGGAAAATAACTATAAATTCTTTAATAAATATTTGGACATTTTTAAAAGAAAAAAAGTTTTCGTTTATTCTCACTAGACGTTTTAATCAAGATTGTTTAGAAAACTTTTTCGGTAGTATTAGACAGCAAAGTGGAAATGTTACAAATCCAACGCCAATTCAGATTGCAAGAGCATTTAAAAAATTATTTTTGGTAGATTATTTTCATTCGGAATTTATGAACTGCAGCAGTGATTTCGATAATATATTAACAAATTCACCCAATTTATCCCAACAAGCAGCTTCTATAATAATTGTTCCAGCTGTTAGGGAATCTTTTCTTGTAGAAAATTGCGACTATCACGAGAAGTCTTTGCCAGAACAAAATGCTTTCAAATATGTTGCTGGATATTTGTTAAATAAGTGTTTACAAATTCATTGTTGTGATATATGTAAGAAATTTGCTAACGACGATACAGAATTAGATGCAAGTAATTTGTTTATTCATTATAAAGCATATAATAAAGAATATAATATGTATGGAGCTTTAAAGACTCCACATGAAAATTTTTATAATTTCGTATTTTCTATGGAAACAATGTTTTTTTCAAATATTAAATCCCTTTTACCCCTTCAGGACGTAGGCAAGAATTTATTGTTATTATTTAAGGATATTGTAGGTTTTTCACATCCTTGTACCAAATTCCCGTTAGAATATTTATTAAAATTATTTATCCGGTTAAGAATTTATTATGTATTAAAAAATAGTAATAGAAGTTTCAAAACATGTATAAAGCGAGATAGGAAAGTGTGTATACTTATGAATATGTAAATATTTTGTAACCGTATTTATATGTATGGATTGTATGTATGTATGTAAGGAAATGTATAATATTGTAGAGAGTATAGAGTGTATAAATGTATGTGGGCATAGCATAAGTAGCGAGCACGGGTGTTGTACGCAGTGCTGGGGCGAGGTGGGCAGGAGAGTGTTCTGTGTAGAGTTATCTGCCGCTCCTCTCGCTAAAGCGCGAATGTAGCCGTGGGGTTTTAGTGAGTAAAAGTCTCACACTACCCCGACGTCTCCAAGGGCGGTATTCATAGTCGTTGCTTAAGCATGTGCTTAAGAATTTCTTGACAAAGTCGGCCTTATCGGAATAAGTTATGCTTAAGACGTCATGTATTCATAGTCCGCACTTAAGATTTGCTTGGTCAAGAAAATGGTGCTTAAGGCTTGCTTAGTCAAGCAAATGCTTAAGCAAATCTTATATTACGTTCGGCAAGCGTCGGAAACTTTCCCGTGTAGCCGAGCGGAATACCCAATCAGGAATGATATTGAAAATACATCTTGTGTTTCTTTTCCCGCGCCGCCACCACGCAGAGACTGGCAGAGACGTAAATGATACTGCGTTACGCTTCGAAAAATAACAACTGAACTCCTACTCTACGCGTTAACAACCTGTGAAGAAATTAACACTGCATGTTTTGCCAACAGTAACACGCGTCCTTCACCGTCTTAACGCCTAATCAAAGAGGAGATATAATAAGAGGCGTCACTCCGGGCGGAACCTTTGAAGTCTTTACTTGATCTTGGCATTTAAATTGGTTGTCTATTCGAGCGGGATATTCAAATCGACTAAATGTACCTTACCGCAGTTCGCTGATTATTGCCGATGTTTACCGATCATTGCCGAATGGGCATTTAAATTGGTTGTCTAGTGATTTCCCTAGCTTATTTCTGTCTTTGTCGAGTGACACCTCTTATTATATATCCTCTTTGGCCTAATAACATGGTCTTAAGTCAACTAAAACGTCGACTTGAAAATCTAACCTCACTTTGCTCGAATAAGACTGCTTTATGCTCGAATAAGAAGTTCTTAATCGACTATGAATACTTACGTTCTTAAGATCATCTTAAGAACTGACTATGAAACATGATTCAATAAGGATTGCTTGACAAAGTAAATACTTGAGTAAATGCTTAAGACGATGCTTATTTGACGACTATGAAACTAGACGGGGACTTAAGCAAATGCTTAAGACGATCTTAGTCTTAAGCAACGACTATGAATACCGGCCCAAGGGAAGGCGAATCCAAGCCCTCCCTTCGAGACGTCGGGGTGTCCTATTAGGATTTCCCCACGTTAAAAAAAAAAAAAAAAAGCGAGTTCATTTCTTGGCAATTACATTGAAATAAAGATTAAGTATATACTTCTTTAACATACTTGTACACAATATGTATTATTATAATTTATTTTTAATAAATATTCTTTAATTCATTCAAAATGTATACTTTTGTTGTACATTTGTAATACATTTTTATATTTTAGCATTTTTTTATACGTATATGTCACTTCAACCTTAAACTTTTCAAATCTAGAAGTTATTAATATATCACGAAAAACGGTACTGATAATATACAGATAGTTTATAACATAAAATTGTAATACATAGAAGTGACGGAAAACCCGTATTACATTTAGTCGATTTGAATATCCCGCTCGAGTGTACAACCAATTTAAAGGCCAAGGTCAAGTAAGGACTTCAAAGGTTCCGCCCGGAGTGACGCCTCTTATTATACCTACTCTTTGCCGTTAGTGTATGTCCATGCAGGTTATGGCGTTCCAGTTCCACAATCTGCAACGGTTTTTTCAAATAATATGATTTTATACAGTAAAATACATCAACGCAATAAAGTTAAGCTATTTACTACGTCTTATTCTACACGTAGAGAATTCACTTTTCTACGTCAGCTAAAATACGGAATCTCGTATCCATAGTATATATATCAGTGTCAAAGAGTAGGTATAATAAGAGGCGTCACTCCGGGCGGAATCTTTGAAGTCCTTGCTTGACCTTGGCATTTAAATTGGTTGTCTATTTCGAGCGGGATATTCAAATCGACTAAATGTACCTTACCGCAATTGGCTGATTATTGCCGAAGTTGACCGATCATTGCCGAAGCTTAGCGATCATTGCCGAATGGGCATTTAAATTGGTTGTCTAGTGATTTCCCTAGATTATTTCTGTCCTTGTCGAGTGACGCCTCTTATTATACCTCCTCTTTGTCAGTGTGTTTGATCCGCGCCACAGAACCACAGAACATCCTATCATAGATGGGCATGCCGCGCTTCGTGTCTTTCACTGCATGCGCGCGAGCGGTATGTATGTGAGGTTTATCATCTCCCGGTGTACGTATGCACATACATACTTACGTCACACATGAAAACTGTAATTACACTTTCCCGAACGCTTCCTTGCCAACAAATTATTGATTTATTATGAAAGTTTATAAATAGAAGTGATGTTGGTTGGCAACAATATGATCTAGGGGTAAAAATTTTAGGAACTACTAGAACGAGACGCCACAGTAGTTAAATCAATATGAATAAGTCTTTACGTTTTATTCGTAATGGCGTTGCCGGTGTTTCCGGCAAACGAGTCGTGTCATCGTGTCCCACGTCTTTGATGTCGCAGTATTTTACAGAATGACGGACGACGTGGTAATTTTGGACGATCCTGTTCACAAGGAAGAAGAGGCAGCTCATTTCCAAGCACCTGCAATTCAACATAATCCCGACGGATGGGGTCCGTGTGAGTTACCTGATCAATTCAAGGATATACCGTATCAACCATTTTCGAAAGGCGACAGATTGGGCAAGGTTTGTCATCAAATTTTCTCTATACTCTCATTTTGCAAACATTTTCCTGTACACATGCGTAATTATCTTTTATCGTAGATATCCGACTGGACCACGCCGGCTTTCCAAGACAAAAAATTCCCAAGTAAGTATAACCATTACAACGATCTCAATTCTCTTATCAGCCATTACATCTTCAATTATTCACCGCAAATATAATAAATTTATTTTGTCCATTTCGAATTTTTTGTAAATTCAGTTCATTATAAATCTTTCGTGGTATAGGAAATACTTCGTAATTAAAAATCTTTTAACCAACACGTACTGCAACATTAATTAAAATTAATTATGCGCTATGCGATTAACCTGCGCGTATCATAAAATATATATTTGTACATTCGACGTCACATTTTGTTCTAGCCAGTCCTACGTTGAGACTAGTGTTTCCCAAAAATGATTCTTGTAATATTAAGATTGTATAGGTATATTTAGTGGAAGCTTTTTTGCGTGTTCCATGCATGGTTTACAACTTGACAAGAGTTATTATAATAATAGCCAGTCCCATGTGTTATGTCCTAATTACGATGAAGTTTTATCGATGCTAAGTATGTAAAGTACACCAAAATCGAAATAAATGTGCAATAGAGTAGCACAAAATGAGAGCAGACGCATCTGAAAGCAGAGTACGATAGCAAATTTATAATTAAAATATGAATGTTATGGATCCAGCCAATTGGTACACTTTGATGCATTGTTTTCTGTGGAAATTGCTAAAGTGGTAAAGAAAAGATTTTTCTAGAGACCTTAAGCTTCCATAATAGTTGCTTACATTTTACATAAACTATGCCCATCCAGTTGAAAGAGTAAACGATAAAGCACTAAGCACGTTGGATAAAAGCTTGTCGGAACTGATCGACAATATTACTATTACGTTAAAAAGTGGGTAACTATTGAAATGTGAACATAATTATTTTGCATTCACGAGGAAAACGTAAAGGTGGCAGAAAAAAGGCATGTTATCTTCATGAAAGCTGCCTTGCATGTTCGACAATGTTCTGTTTTTTTATTATATATTAATACTAGGACGAATGTTATGTATATTCAAAATTTCATTGAAATCCGTTCAGCCGTTTAGGCGTGAAAGAAGGACAAACAAACAGACAACGTTTCACTTTTATATATTAGTAAGGATTAGACTTAAATTGGATGTTGAAATAACGAAAGGAACGCAAAGTACACGATGCTGACCAATAGTATCTAAATTTCTGTGGTCTGGCTGGAACAAAATGGCGAAAATAATTGCAACCGCAAAGGGTCAAAATTATTACTTCTATTCATTAATTTGTAATTCAATACTTTCGATCGTTTATGTGAAAATTATATTACCGAGTTTCGTGTTTATATAAATTAATATTTTATGGGTCACGAGTTTAAGACCAAAATTTCACGACCGTGTACATTAAGGTTTGTCAAATTTATGGGTAAATTTAAAGTTTTTGAGAATTTCAAAACGATTAGTGACGAAAAGTAATGCTGTTTTTAATCCTGAATCATGAAACTATCTTCAGAAATTGATTTGAGTGAGGTTTAGCTACTTCAAATCGCGGTTGAAAAAAGTGGAAATTAATAGCGAATTCGGTACCAGAAAATGACTTGGATTGGTGGATTCTTATAGAGCTGGGTAAATGCAAGGTACATCGAAATGCGGGGTACAGGAAATGCGAAATAAAAGACTATTGACGGTGAAAATTAACTCATCTTTTCTTACTTCTTCTTGCGCGCAAACTCTAAGTAAATTTTATGACGTATTGAATCATTAACCGTACGCTTCTCGATACCGCAGATGTACCTTGCAGTTGTGAGGGAAAAGAATTCCAGCAGGTTTTCTTCCAGTGAGAATCAGTAAATTTGCAAGCACAATATCTCGAAAACCAGTGGAAATAAGGTGTATACATTATAGGTTATTGAATTTGTCTTGGAACGCACTATCAAGTGATCTCTAAAAAGAAAATACAGTAGAGTGTCAATTATCCGAAGGAGGACTTCCCCTACATATTTACAAAGTTTCATAATTTTTTGAATTTCCGGGTTCGGGATCTTCCGTTGTCAAAAGTATGGGGGTTGAATCTTGGTAACCCAACATACATGAAAATGGTTACTCCTACGAAAAAAACTCATACGACCTTTTTTTATAGAGAATTTCCTAAGCTATAAATTGTATAATAACTATTTTTGTCGCAAAACTGCTAGATAACGAGATATTCGCGAAAAACAGTTGTTTTTTTTGTTCAACGCTCTGTAAAATTTTTAGCGGCGGGCGGATCGATGGGGACTTTTGACATATTGTTTGAAACGACCAAATAAAGGCCCATACCAAAATTTAGCTTGTTGGGAATTATTCCGTAGATTAGGCAGATTTCCGTTTAATCTCACTGGACTATAATATAAATTAACGCAGTAGTACTCCTGTATTTAATAAGTCATTTCAGGTGTAATTCGTATGGTTATAAACTGTGTAAAGTACATGCATGCTTCATTCCCCGAACTCTTCGATTATCCGAACTCTTCGATTATCCGAACAATTCGAATCTCCGAACCACCTCGGTCCCAAGCAGTTCGGATAATTGACGCTCTACTGTAGTTCCATTTAAAATACCGAACTTGACCATCGTATCTTTTAAAATAATAATCGAAGGAAAAAAACGTCTGCGCTAATAAAATTGCCCCCTCGAACCATGAAATTCCATATTATTTTTTTTTTTATCTTCAATACGTTAGGAGATATCCAGCTGTTCAGTGTCTCCGCGGACACACTGTATACATATGTAGCTTTACCAACAGATCTAGCCATATATGCAGAGATGGGCAAAATTTTTATTTAAATAAAATTTCGAATAACGAATAAAAGTTAAAAAATGATTCGTTATGTGTCAAATAAAGTTAACTCGGATTAACGAATGATTGACGATTTTTTTTAACTTTTATTCGTTATTTCAAATTTTATTTAAATAAAAATTTTGCCCATCTCTGCATCTATGTAGTAAATTTAACGCTACTTAACAAAGCCCACTAAAGAAGCGATATCTTTTTTGCCTCTGTTGCGGTTCATAAGCTCCATTATCAAAATTTGTTTTAATTTAGTAATTTTCGTATTTTTCTATAATTTCAAATGAAATTCCAACTAGGTAAATAATGTATCGCACAAAATTTAAAGGTATTGGTTAATTTTAAATCTGAAATTGTACATACCGTTTTTCCAATAGTCGTTTTTAAAATTGAAACAATGACAAAATTGACACACCCTAATGTACACGCAGTATGATGTACTAGGTACATATGTAGCTTAAATTTATAAATTAGGGACTGATTCTTAAACGTTTTTACAAAGTATGTTTTAATTGTTATTTATACCAATGTTATTTGCAAGACGGATATAAATGGTGCGAGATGTATTAATATTAGAGATGTACCGACTAGGGTTTTGGCGGACTAGCCGACTGCTGATTAATCGGCCCCGAAGAAGCCGACTAGTCGCCGATTACAAAAGTGGCCGCATAGTCGGCTTAACCGACCAGTCGGCCACTAGTCGGTACATCTCTAATTAATATGTTATTCGTGAGCCATACTTAAACAATGGCTCTGATTATAGAAAACTGATTTGTTACTTAAATATATTGCTCCGTTTTCTTAGAATATCTTCAATCTATCCGCCTCATTAAGTATATGAACCAGCATACATACATCAATAAAATTATGGTGGTGATCAGATATATTAGCCGATCAGAGCGAGTGAGAGGTAACTCCCACCATGCCGCCTGCCTGCCTCGACGCTCCTTTTCTTAACATTCTCGGAAAGGGCCGATTTCCTTACGATCGCTGTTCGCGAAACCGTTCAGATCGGCCAATATATCTGACGTCCACCATAGGTGTATCCATTAGTAATTATTGTTTCGCAATACTTGAGTAACAAGACATGACTTTGTAATAATATCCTTGCTGTAGATATATTTTATGTTACTAATATAACCAAAATTTATATCAATGAGAAAGCAGTTTTTTTTATATTTAATCATACCGCAGGAATGGTTTAATTCTGCAATAAACAAATCCTTTTTTATATTTGTAGACAAATATACGTCGCAGTTTGGTTCGGGCAGTCAATATGCGTACTATCATGATGAGGATGAAACAACTTTCCACTTGGTCGATACGACCCGTGTCCAGAAACCACCTTACCAACGCGGAGGTCGCTTCCGCCATAATCAGCGGAATTTACGTGGGCGAGGAGGTCAACGTGGTGCACTGAGTCAAATACAGCAGCTTGGTAAACTAAAACTTCGTGAAAGAGAACGCAAGGGCCAAACAAAACGCTGGGGCAGACAGCAAGGTTTACGGAACCATAAGAACCAGCCACCAATAAAAATCCGTGATGCATCTGTTACCGTAAGACCAGACTGGGTAACTATTGAAGAAATGGATTTCCCACGGTTAGCGAAGCTATCTTTACCTGGTGTAAAAGATGGAGACGATATCTTATGTTGTGGTTCCCTGGAATATTACGATAAAACGTACGATAGAGTAAATGTCAAGAGCGAAAAACCATTACAAAGAATTGATAGAATCTTCCACACAGTTACTACCACTGATGATCCAATAATTCGTAAGCTTTCGAAGACCGAGGGAAATGTTTATGCTACAGATGCAATTTTGGCAACCATAATGTGTTGTACTCGTAGCAATTATTCCTGGGATATCGTAATTGAAAAAATTGGAGATAAACTGTTCCTCGATAAAAGAGATAATACTGAATTTGATTTGCTAACTGTAAATGAAACCAGTGCTGAGCCTCCTCAAGATGATGGGAACTCTTTAAATTCTCCTAGAAACTTAGCCCTAGAGGCAACATTTATCAATCACAATTTTTCTCAGCAAGTACTGAAGTCCAACGAACCCAGATATAAATTTGACGAAGGAAATCCATTTATTTCAGAGGAGGAGGAAGGTGATGTTGCTAGTGTAGCATATCGCTACAGAAAACTGGATTTAAACAATGGAATTGTTCTTGTTGCAAGATGCGAACACGATGCTGTGATGCAAGGACCTAATAATGAAATTCAATTTCTAACGGTTAAAGCATTAAATGAATGGGATTCGAAGTTAGCCCATGGTGTTGAGTGGAGACAAAAATTAGATACACAACGTGGTGCAGTGTTGGCAAACGAGCTACGGAACAATGCATGCAAATTGGCCAAATGGACTGTCCAAGCATTATTAGCAGGTTCGGATCAGTTGAAGTTTGGATATGTATCAAGGGCAATGGTTAGAGATTCCAGTAAACATGTTATTCTTGGTACTCAACAATATAAACCAAATGAATTTGCCACGCAAATCAATCTTAACATGGACAATGCTTGGGGTATTTTGCGGTGTATTATTGATATTTGCATGAAGCAGAAAGATGGCAAATATCTTATTATGAAAGATCCAAATAAGCCAATGATAAGATTATATGATATTCCGGACAACACATTTGAAAGTGAAGGAGAAGACGATGACAATGATGATGAACCTGTTAATGATGCTTTTCAGAGTTAACAGCTTTCAAATTTCTTTCAACATTGCAGAATCATTGTCTTAGATATCATTGATTTGTATACCATAAATATACACTGCTGTAAGAGAAAAAAAACGGAATAATAAAAATGTTCCAATTAAACTTTTCGAATATGCAATTAAAGAATTTTCTAAAATATTGTTCAGCCCAAAGTTCACCTTATAGAATGACGTCTTATGTATTTAGTTATGTAAATTTGCACTTTAAATCATGTGAGCAAGTTATTCTTTACAAATATTTTCATAAAAAATATTGTTAGGTTATAACCAGTCCAATCGAAATCACGATGCCACCTTTAATAGGGGTGATTCCTCACCAAAAAATAAATTGAACATGTAGAATAAAAATAAAGTAAATTAATAGCACATTAAGTACAAAATATTCAACATCAATTTTCAATGTTATAAGCAATATAAGCAATTTTGTGGTGAGTGCTTTTCCAAGATTTTTCTTTTGTTGCCCTTTAAAAATCATTGAAAGAATGTATTATAGTTTTCGTGCATTGTAAGTACTACCACAATAAAACTCTAGAATGAAAACATTTTTCTATTCGGTCATTTCAAGGTCATGATGGGCGAATTCCACTTACGCCTAAATCGCCCGTGATTTTTTCATTAAGGCAGGTTTTCTTGTACGCGACTGGACGCATCGCCGAGAATTTCAAAGTTGATTTTCTCGAAAACGAAGCGCGATATGAAAAAAAGGCACTCTTTCTTTTCGACTTATAACAAGTAAATAAGTCGAGAAAAAGGAATAAAATATTTTGATATCGCGCTTCATTTTCGAGAAAATCGACTTTGAAATTCATGAGGATGCGTCCAGTCGCGTATAAGGAAACCTACCCTAATGAAACTCACGGGCGATTTGGGCGTAAGTGGAATTCGCCCATCATGATCTTGAAATGACCGAATAGAAAAATATAGCTAGCTCATTTGGCAAGAGTACGTTATGTATGTACTAAGTAAATTTCATGATATCACTAATAACATCACGTAACGTAGAGGTAGGGGTAGGGGGAGAGTATGAAATCGATTTTTCTCAAATTTCTTTCTAAATTACGAAAGAAGATTGTAAATTAATTTTTACATAATTGTATTTACCTTAAAAAAATTGCATAAAAACACGTATTTATAGAATTTCAGTCAAAAATTACCAGTGATTATTTTTCGCGGAGTTTCTCCCTTAAGTTAACGTAAACTTATTACTACCAGGTACATATTACTATATACATGCGTTTGTCACTTGTCAGTTTCTGATAAGTGACATTAAAGATTAAAGTCAAAATGTCGTCTGTGGTTGCAACAGCGACAGTCCGTGCTATCAAAGGCAGAAAAATATTTTCTACTAGGGCTGCACTGACTTTGGTAAGTAGATGATTAACTAGTATATCTTCACTACATACCGATTATTATCGGTAGGTAGATAAATGAAATTCGTAATTTTGTTAATTTAAGGTTAGGTTTTAAACTTCTATCGAATTTACATTCATGTTTAACTGTTGTTTTTTCTTAATAGAATTTATTTTATTGAATGTAGCTTGCACTTATTTTACGATTTGAGTCGTAAGCATAATAATTAAAAATCTTAGAAATCACCATTCTCTGCGTAGTTATTTTTAATTTTTAATATCTTAGTGAGAGCATTATCCCTTTTATTCTTTGTTTTGCGTAGTCGGTCGTAATATACAATTTTATCCCAATTATTCTTCTGGTAATTAGCAATGTAACCATATAAAATAGTTGTTCATTATTAGTAATAGTCTTATCGTCAGTTTGCTTTTCATGAACTCTGTTAGCCAGAACGTAAGCTGGTTCTAGGCTGTTCGCCATCTGTATGCTAGATATATTTGGCTGCCCCTATTGTAAGGAGTAATTTCACTAACTTATGAAATTAACAAGCACTTTGTTATATGTAAGAAAAATTACAGTGTACGTATTTGCTAAAGATAGTCGAAACGGTTGACTGCCTTGTTTGACGGTTACGCTCTCATTGACTTCCAAGCGCACTTTTCCGCTGTCCCCTAATTTCACCCTGGCAGGTCCTTTTTCCTAGGCACAGGACAATAAACAGCCCATTCATGAGGCCCAAAACTATCCTGCAGTTCAGGATAAGATTTGTGCCTACATTATCAATGCGGATTACCTGAGTATACAGTAATAATAATTCTCTGCTTACAAGGCAAACTTTATTTCTTTTCTTTTCGAATGTATAAAAGTTTCACGATGACCCAAACCTGACTTAAATCCATCCGGGCAGGTACCACAATGAAAATTAAGTACAAACATCAGCAGCTTGTATCAATGTGACTCAATGAAAGCATTCGCAATGAATTATGTATGAAGTTAATACGAAGGTTTGCAAACTACAAGCTCTTATGCATTTTTACGTGGTTTAAAACAAGACACGGAAGTTGTGGAAGTTCTGTTGTTTCCATAGTTACCAAATATGTTTACGGTCATGTTTAGGGGAGACCGGGGCTGGTTGTCTCAAGGGGTAGGTTGACTAATTGTTAATAACTTTCCACTGACATATGCTCTGCTGCGGAAAGATTTACTGTAGAAAGAAGTCACTTCTACTATGACATGCATTTATGTCCGACCCTGCGATCGCACGTTTTTTAACAGTTATCAGCGTTTGTGGAAAAATTGATTACGTATGTAAATATTTTTTCTTAAAGATTTTATTTTCTCACGCTCTATATAGTAGCAACAGAATAAATGTTAAGAGACTATTTTAAAGTTTGTTTATTAGACGATCTATTGCAGAGGACCCTATTTCACGTGTATTTACACACACGTGTACACGTGTAGTAAACGTATCCGAACTTCAATCCGTGTAATTTTTAATACACGGATACCCGTGTATTTCTGTTCACGGATACCCGTGTAGTTCTGTTCACGGATATTCGTGTAGTTATGTTCACGGACGACGTGAACGTTGTCATGCCGACTTGACAACAAAGTATGTATTTCTATTTATAGTTGATTGTACGAGGCGGTATTTGGCGACCATGCATCCGTGTACTTATAATCCGTGTACACGTGTATTAAGAATACGGATTTTTAATTCCGTAAGGGGGTATTCTGGTCTGACGAGGCGTATTTGTCGCGTTATTCCTGAATTTTTTTACAAAGAACCCATAAATTTGATTATTATTTAGTTTATTGCTACATGCTTATTGATATTTCCACTATCTTTACAAATTTTGTCGATAGAAAAAAATTAAAGTCAAACGCAGTTGACTGCTTTAAAGTAATGGTGAAAAAAAACACTGCGTCCGTGATTAGGCTCGTTCTAGTGATCTAAAACAAAGAATGTCAAGAGATTCTTTATTTGTATGCCTTTGGCTATCGTCCCTACCAGATTTATGATAAAATATTTTGTTTCCAAACTTTCATGGACCTTTAAAGTTGAAAAAATGTGCGAGAATCGAAACTTAATTTTCAAACCGCCGCCATTCGCTCAATTTTCAATACTTTTTTATCATTCTGGTAGGGACGATAGCCAAAGGCATACAAATAAAGAATCTCTTTACATTTTTTGTTTCTGATCACGAGAACGAGCCTAATCATGGTCACAGTGACCCCATTGTTTTTTTTTCCACTGTTACTTTAAACCAGTCAACTGCGTTTGATTTTATCATTTTTCTATTGACAAAATTTGTAAAGATAGTTCAAATACCAATAAGCATGTAGCAATAAACTAAATAATAATCAAACTTATGGGTTCTTTGTAAAAAAATTCCGAAATAACGCGACGAAAACGCCGGCAGATCGACGGCAGGTCCTGCTGCCTGCCTGACCATCCAACAGCGCCATCTGAAGGCCACAATTGCCAAACAATTCCCTGCGCGTGACGTCACATGGACGTCCCTACGCACCAACACATGTATACCGTGATTGCTATAGGTGTATCCCTACCCCCAAATAACAAAGCACATTCTACATTTATTAAATAATTCATTTCAAAAAGTATTTATTCTATGTTTAATAATACAGGATTGGCGATTACAATTGTTACAAAATTATACAGGTAGCGCATATAAATTCGAAGAAGAACATTCAATATTTACATTTATAAATCTATATACAATACGTCCCGTAACCAGTGGTACCTACTAGGTGCGATGTCAGAAAATTTCCTGTATTTTAGACTTCTTTTTTCTGTAGAATCACCATATTCCGTATTGTGTTAGCGCTGAAAACAAATAGAACATTAGTACAAAATTAAACGTAACGTATGAATAAACAGGATACATGCGATACTTACTTCAGCCCCATCTCCGCACAGCACACACCCTAGGCGATCATGCATGCTCCTGCGAACATTAACATTTATAAGAAAATATGTATTAAATTATTATCTACTAAACAAGACGCTTAACATTCGCACTTCGCGCATAACCGTACTTGTCTGTCTTGCAAATAATGTGAATCCCGATTTCCGCGACGTAGATAATTAGAAATTATTCAATTCCATAATTACGTTTGCCTTCTGGATACGTCGAGATGAGTTGTTAGGATATTGATGGATGAAATTACTTGGAATATTCTTCGCTTTTTCCGACACTGACTGCCATTGCCAGTGACTGCCACGCCACTTCAGACCTCGAAAACGAACGCAAACTGGATGTAGAGTCTTGACCAATCACGAATTTCGGCACTATGGCGCAGCCAATCCGAGCGTAGCTCATTGTACCGTTCAAAGTGGCACCCGTTGTGCTTGAACAGCGTGCGTCGCTAGCCGGTTACAGCGTAAACATTTCGCCTAATAGAGAGTGGGGGTATAATGGTGGGGGATGGTGGGGGATCTACCCCCACTCTCTATTAGGCGAAATGTTTACGCTGTAACCGGCTAGCGACGCACGCTGTGCTTGAAGACGTGCGTTCGAATAATATTCCACGTAATTTCATACATCAACATCCAGACAATTCATCTCGACGTATCCAGAAGGCAAACGTAATTATGGAATTGAATAAGTTCTAATTATCTACGTCGCGGAAATCGGGATTCACATTATTTGCAAGACAGACAAGTAGGGTTATGCGCGAAGTGCGAATGTTTAGCGTCTTGTTTAGTAGATAATAATTTAATACATATTTTCTTATAAATGTTAATGTTCGCAGGAGCATGCATGATCGCCTACGGTGTGTGCTGTGCGGAGATGGGGCTGAAGTAAGTATCGCATGTATCCTGTTTATTCATACGTTACGTTTAATTTTGTACTAATGTTCTATTTGTTTTCAGCGCTAACACAATACGGAATATGGTGATTCTACAGAAAAAAGAAGTCTAAAATACAGGAAATTTTCTGACATCGCACCTAGTAGGTACCACTGGTTACGGGACGTATTGTATATAGATTTATAAATGTAAATATTGAATGTTCTTCATCGAATTTATATGCGCTACCTGTATAATTTTGTAACAATTGTAATCGCCAATCCTGTATTATTAAACATAGAATAAATACTTTTTGAAATGAATTATTTAATAAATGTAGAATGTGCTTTGTTATTTGGGGGTAGGGATAAACCTATAGCAATCACGGTATACATGTGTTGGTCCGTAGGGACGTCCATGTGACGTCACGCGCAGGGAATTGTTTGGCAATTGTGGCCTTCAGATGGCGCTGTTGGATGGTCAGGCGGGCAGCAGGATCTGCCGCGGATCTGCCGTCGATCTGCCGGCAGGGTCTGCTTGGCAGGGTCTGCCGGCAGATCCGTAGCTGAATGCGGTCGTAGTCTGCCGTCGATCTGCCGGCAGATCCTGCGCTCTCCTGGCAGCAGTGATGCCAGAACCGAGGGAAATATCCCACGGGTGCTACCACCACTCCACGACCAAGCATACCCCCTCCTAGCGCTCGTACCGCACCACACAAGCATACTCGTCCCTCTATCCGTGTGCCGCACGCGCTGCCTGGCCGGCGCTCTCGGCGAGAATTCGTTTTCCCGACATCGAAGCGCTTGCGACGCAAGCAAAAAGTCCAGAGTTCAAATCCCGGTGCCGATATTCTACTTTTTTTCTTTATTTATTCTCTAATTTCTCTTTCTATATTCTCAGAAGACTAAAGGCTTAAAAACTGTTAATTTGCAAAGCATTTTCGAAGCGTGATTTGCTGCTAAAGATGCGATCCCGTTCTGGCTTGTATCGCACCACTACAAGCGTACCCTACCTTCTGTCCAGGGTTCGGAGGTCTCCAGTTTAATCCCTCACCTACAGGAGCGGTAGTAATGTGTGCGTGAATTGACTCCAGCGCGAAGAGAGCCAAGTGGCGACAACGCGAAACGAATGTGACGTCACGAATGTATAGACGCCATTGCCAAAGAGGCCACGTGCGATTGTGATTTGGACATTTTTAGTAGTTTTTCCAAGTTTTTCATTCAATTGAAATTACACTTCATTACGACATGAATAAGGAATCAGGTAAGATAAATACTTAATACTTTTGCATCAACAGAATTATAGAAATTATATTTTTTATATATACCAGCGCCAAGCGAGTGACGCCGCGGCTAATCAGCGTCGACAACATATGTCCCGGTGACGCTGATTGGCCGTGGTGTAGGTTCGTCTCCCATCGTGCGTCTCACGCTCCCATTACCATCGCTCCCTGTAGGTGTTTGTCAACTGACCAATAGCTGCGAGGGATTAAGCTGGAGACCTCCTAAGCTCGACCAAATTAATTCAGAGCTCCCATATGACGTCACATTCGTTTCGCGTTGTCGCCACTTGGCTCTCTTCGCGCTGGAGTCAATTCACGCACACATTACCACCGCTCCTGTAGGTGAGGGATTAAACTGGAGACCTGCGAACCCTGCTTCTGTCCGTGTGCCGTACGCGCTGCCTGGCCGGCGCTCTCCACCGAAAATTCATTTCACCGGAACCTAAGAGCTTGGGTCGCAAACAGAAAATCCGAGGTTCAAATCCCGGTGCGAAAATTCTACTTTTTTCATTAATTACACAGTCCAACAAAATGAAACTTTTTTTCTGTTCCGCAATATCCATTGGGTGATTCTTGTAGAGTTTTGCGCCCTGAACACGAATCCGCAAACCGTTTGTCGCCATCACCCTCAGTTTTTGAGAAATTCGATTTTGAAAAAAACGTCAAAATTTCAACTTTGAACATTCTTTGTGTCGAAACGGTAATAGTTATTCGGTTGTTCGTTGCGTCAGCTTATTCTACGAACCCTCCCGAATACAACGATATAAATTATTATTGCATTATGATCATTTAAATTTGTTTAAACAACGATCAAAGGGAAAATGACACCCGAAATGCACCCATTTTTGAAGTTATCTTTCAATTTATTTCCAAAACTAAGGGTCTTAGAAAAAATCTGACTACTCCACGCGATGCAGCAGACATTTTTCCTCTGGAAAGCATCAACAGAAGTGGTAAGTCACGTTTTGTTTTCAATACAGAAACGAAATAGTTTGGCAAAACGCGCGGTGCCAACAGTGGTACTCAGGCGCGTTAAGCGATTGTGCTACGCTGAGCGGCAGTGTACCGCGCGCCGCCATTGACTACCACTGTCGACACCGCGCGTTTTGCCAAACTCTTTTGCTTCTGTATTGAAAACAAAACGTGACTTACCAGTTTTGTTGATGAGTTTCGAAGGAAAAATGTCTGCTGCATCGCGTGCTATGGTCAGATTTTTTCCTGGACCCTTAGTTTTGGAAATAAATTGAAAGATATCTTCAAAAATGGGTGCATTTTGGGTGTCATTTTCCCTTTGATCGTTGTTTAAACAAATTTAAATGATCATAATGCAATAATAACTTATATCTTTGTATTCGGGAGGGTTCGTAGAATAATTTGACGCACCGAGCAACCGAATAACTATTACCGTTTCGACACAAAAAATGTTCAAAGTTGAAAATTTGCAGTTTTTTTCAAAATCGATTTTCTCAAAAACTGAGGGTGATAGAGCATTTCTGCTTGCGGATTCGTGTTCAGGGCGAAAAACTCTATAAGAATCACCCAGCGGATATTGCAGACCAAAAATCGTGTTGGACAGTGTTATTCTCTAACTTCTCTTTCTATATTCTAAGTAGAATAAAAACTTGAAAAGTATTATTTTACAAAGCATTTTCGCAGCTGGCTAATGTACGATGTTGGTCTTCTGCCTTTTTATACATAAACAGAAATAATTCCTTGAAATGCTACTTACAGAATAAGCTCCTTTCTAGGATGGACTCTTTAAAATTCACGTCACAATGAACAGTTACAGAATCGGTGATTTTCGTTTCAGGTAAGCGAGCCGCCCGCGAATTACTGTAATGAGGTTTGAAGACAATATCGACAGGTCTAGAAAACCGCACAATTTTCACATTTCTCATTATAGCTTGATCAAAGTATTGCCGATGGATTGGTGAATTTACGTCGACGACAATAAGTCTAAACAAAAAACAATACGGTCTATTTTTTATTATGAAGACACGTTTAGAATTTCAGTGTTCCCCGCATTAAGGGGTTACCGCAGTCAGTAAGGTCAGAAAACGAACGATTCTTTGGGAATTTATTTCAGAAAGTACATGCATTTTTTATACAAAGGTTTTTGTATTCAGATGAGGAACCGTTTAACAGGTTATTTTAACTGGTTATTACAGCTGATTTCCCGGAAGCTGTTTTAAGAAACAGCGACACACACTATGTTCACTAAAAATGGTCCGAATTTCTCCATGTTTGAACTCATTTTCATCAGGAAATCCTAAAAAATCCATTGGTACTACTTTCACGACCATTTCTCAAAAGCATGATCACTTTAGTTTTCTGTACTGGGTATTTTACCTGGCCCAACGGTGTTATTGTTCTCGGCAGTCAATGGACGGCCTACCCGGGACCGCAGGTCCTCGCTCGCAGCGAGTGGGTAGGTCTTTCCCGATAATTCGGAGCCAAAAGCATTTCAATAATCCGAAGAAGACTGAGTGTATCAACCTGATTAACACGAAAAGAGCGTCATTGACTAAGAATGGGTTAGTAAAACTCTTCTGTAGGTATAAATGATATCATTAAGACGAGTACGAAACCTGTCGATATTATTTTCAAACCTCAATACAGTAATTCGGGGTGCGAGTGGTAAGCCGACCGTAATAACGGAGCGGGCGACTCGCTTACCTGAAACGAAAATCACCGATTCTGTAACTGTTCGTTGTGACGTGAATTTTAAAGAGTCCATCCTAGAAAGGAGCTTATTCTGTAAGTAGCATTTCAAGGAATTATTTCTGTTTATGTATAAAACGGCAGAAGACCAACATCGTACATTAGCCAGCTGCGAAAATGCTTTGTAAAATAATACTTTTCAAGTTTTTATTCTACTTAGAATATAGAAAGAGAAGTTAGAGAATAATTAATGAAAAAAGTAGAATTTTCGCACCGGGATTTGAACCTCGGATTTTCTGTTTGCGACCCAAGCTCTTAGGTTCCGGTGAAATGAATTTTCGGTGGAGAGCGCCAGCCAGGCAGCGCGTACGGCACACGGACAGAAGGAAGGGTACGCTTGTAGTGGTGCGATACAAGCCAGAACGGGATCGCATCTTTAGCAGCAAATCACGCTTCGAAAATGCTTTGCAAATTAACAGTTTTTAAGCCTTTAGTCTTCTGAGAATATAGAAAGAGAAATTAGAGAATAAATAAAGAAAAAAAGTAGAATATCGGCACCGGGATTTGAACTCTGGACTTTTTTCTTGCGTCGCAAGCAGGGATTGTAACCGTAATCCTAGGCCGGTTCGGTTCTCAGTACCGTAGACTAATTTACATAACCGGGTAACCCGAGGCATCTAGGCACAGAGTTACCCGGTTAACCCGCTCTCGGAGCGGGTTACCCTAATCCGGTAGAGGGCGTAGTGTTTCCCTATTTTTGTGAAATCGACCTGTACTTATGAATTTTTATTTTAAAAACTATCTATCGCATTAGGTTCATCCTTTTTTTTATTTTAATGCAGAAGATTTTGTCTATTTGAATAATATTTTTTTGAAATTGTAAAATTATTTATGTAACGTCAAATTATAAACAAATTTTTATTTTGCAAATTTCTCCTCGAGGGTGACATGTTTCTAAAGTTGAAAAATGTACTTAATATATTCCATGACCGTATAGTATAAACATTGTGTTTTCATTTTAACACTTGCATACTATTTTCTTACAAATCAGTAAATTTCATATATAATAGTTGTGTTACAAAATATTATTTTTATTATAAATAAATAAATTACCTTTCGAACTTCTACAGAATTGTTACATTTGTTATAGGCCATTCATCCAACACGGTGATGCAATTTGACCAAGAAACGATTTGCATGTAATGTCGTGGGTATAATTCAAGAAAATTCGTAACATTTTTCCTCGAGAGATTAAAAATTACATGGAGAATCAAAACCCTGCAAGTAATTGACTTCATTGCATGCAACCCGGTTCTTGTTAAAATTGCAGTTGCATAGCAGCGGTGGACGCGCGCGGAGCAACCATAGTCGGATTTTGGACGTAGAATGTCGTATGTCACTTGTAACCCGCTCCGAGCGGGTTAACCGGCTCTCTGTACTCTTTGGGAGCCGTTCCTTCGGGGTTACTACGGGTTACAGTAACCTTCGCTCGGTTAACCGGGTTCGGGTTAGGGTTAGGCGGCGGTTACAATCCCTGGTCGCAAGCGCTTCGATGTCGGGAAAACGAATTCTCGCCGAGAGCGCCGGCCAGGCAGCGCGTGCGGCACACGGATAGAGGGACGGGTATGCTTGTGTGGTGCGGTACGGGCGCTAGGAGGGGGTACGCTTGGTCGTGGAGTGGTGGTAGCACCCGTGGGATATTTCCCTCGGTTCTGGCATCACTGCCTGGCAGACCCTGCTGTCCATCTGCTGGCAGACTGCAGGCAGATGGTTATCAGGGTACCCAATTACTGTCACCTTAAGCTATTTTACTGAAAATAACGAATAAATAAACGTTGTAAAGTCATACACAAAAAGAATTATGTAATTCAACCTATAATCTATACGCTAGAAAATGCACCACTTAATATTTTTTTTTCATTCATTTCTATAAGACGATACAAAATTTTAATTTGATTACAACAGTGGAAATGGCGACTTCCTTACTAGTGAAAGAGAAAACAGGGCACTAACGAAAGGGCTATAATTACTATATTTAAATTATTTACATAATAAACAATAATTTTTTAGTACAATATAAGTATCATAGAAAGTCACAACGATCGTAATATAACGATTAATTAAGCCTTTTTAATTAATATATGGGTGATAGTGATTGGTACAAGCGTTTCAAGCATTTTGGTATTACTGTCATAGCAGTAGTTGCTCATGTACATGAGACGACATAACCGTAAAACGAGTAATAAACAGTATTAGGTTAGCTGGCAGTAATTGGGGTGTCAGTATTTCAGTCACATACGTTTTAGAGGTGTCAGTAATAGATCTAGAAATATGTTTTTTAGATTAATGAATTTATATATAAAAATAGAAATTCTAAGACCCACAAAATGTTTTTCATGAAGTAAACATATTAAACCATAATAAAAAAAATAAAAAACTTATACTTTTAGTCAATAAATACAGATACTATGCAATAATATTAGAGTCAGTCCTTAATGTGTCAGTAATTGGGGCTTCTACCCTACTGTGCTTAACTTAGCCCACTCCGCAGTCGTAAAGATGGTGTGATACATAGTTAGCTAAATAAACATACAGCTCAACCCTCCGAGTCATCCTGTTTACCAATACAGAGTGATTGTCCACCGACGCGTGTCAAAGAGTTGCCACCTGGTACCCCGTACCAGGTGTGGCAGACAAGGCAGCCCGTACAGTTTTTCCCTCCATGTGTTTGATTTTTCTTCCTGGGCCCCCCCGCAAGATATCTTACCAGTTTGGAAAGTAGAAAGGTCGTGAAATCGGTATCATGTTAAAACAAACATAGGGTAAACTCGGATAAATCCGTGGTATAGGTTATAACGTGATACTTCCGTGAGTCCCGTAGAGTAGACATTTCGAATCGTAGGCGTAGGTATATACATTGGAAAGGTCTGTGGGACACTCTTCGTTTATTACCACCTTGTCTTGCTTCTTTAAACTACTTGACACCCCCAATTGTAAGGACGACAACAAGTCATGGTGGTGTGAGGGACAGGGATGCACCACTACAGTTGTTTACCCCATGTGGGTGAGCCATTCCTTTGATGGTGCGGGACTTTACCAACATCGGCTGGGAAGAGCCCGAACATCGCAGCGAGCCTGACTTTCCTTTGGTCGAGGGTCCCGCGGTCCCTTCCTCGGTGTCATATGGCAGGCAAACCTTTCGTCTTCACTACTCTAAACACTCTCTGTCCTTCTGTCCTTAGCTGTCGCGAGCCACGAGACTCTGTCGAAACTGGCGAAGAAGATCGCTAGAAATATACGTTCGACACGTAGGAACTACGGAATTAGGGAGTCTCAAGTGAACGCGTGTTTATACTCCAGAGATAAGGGATCCGCCTTTAATTTGAACCACGTGCAGTCAGCAAGCAATACATTTTCTTCCTCTGTCTCTGCAGGAGGCGTATTGATAGCGGATAATACTTTGTAGTTGCTATATTGGTGGCATTTTTCTCACGTGCATCGAGATAAAAGCGGGCTCAGAGCCAGGCAAAAATTCATTCATTCTTTACGATGGGTAATTTATTATTTTTCCAAGAACGTTTCGACAATATCTATTTGCCAGATTTCTAAAGGGCAATCGATTTTATGGGGTCTTTAAGAATTTTAGACATTGTTCAGTCCGTGTTAATCCGTATATTGCTCTGTCGCCGGGTAGTACGTACGATGGCTTCGGACCCGCACGTAGGTACTGTTGTTAATCGCCACGTCGACTAGCGGGACAATACGGCCATAAACCGCGATCTTAGCGAAACGGTCCGGCCGATCGGCCCTGGTAAGTTTTTGGCAACCAGATGTGGCATTTCCCTCCTCTACTTCGTCAAGGGTGAGAGGGTTCCTCCTCTACGAACGAAGTCACTGAAGGAAAGTCTCCCCTTTTCGAGGAACGGTGTTCCCAATGTATGTTTCATAATTATATTAAAACTACAATTACTTTCATGCATATGAAAAAGATGTCACCAATATAGCAATTAAAAAGAATTGTCCACCATCAATTCGCCACCTGCAGGCTGGAGGGACGCCTGGTCCCCGCCTGGTTCCCGCCTGCGTCGTCTTCTCCTCGAATTGAAGACGGATCCCATATCTTTCGAATAACCACGCGCTCCAATATCAAAACAAAATCAGGCACAGGCGTATGCAGTGCGAGAAAGGATGAGGCGCAGGGGGGAGATTATATTATGACCAATCGGACTTGCATTCGTTGCAGACGCAACATTTTCACCTCTTGATAGTAATATTTTCTCTTTATGACCCACGTTTTCTCGCAGCGCATATGTCAGTACGTACTTTTGTTTTGATATTGTAGCACGTGCTTATACTGAAGAGATAAGAGATCAGTCTCCAATTCGAAGGGAAGACGTCACAGGCGGGATCACGCGCAGTGCAGCGGACACCTCATTTTCTACCTGCGTCCCTCCACGAGGCTTATTGCTTGCCCCCCCCCCCCCCCCCGAGTAATCTCGTGTGATTTTTTAACACGACAGCGACTCGGCTTGGCTGTATGAATTAAGAACAATGCAGGATGTAGTGAAGAAAAGAAAGACAAATTATTCAGTAAAATAGAGCTTTAAAGTCTATCATATGTTAATTGCATTATTATTATTCAAAATGTAATTTTTAAATTTTTGATTATCTGTTTATGTCAATATTAGCAATGGATTAAATTTATTTAGTCTATGCCTTCAATAATTTCTGTAGGAGTTTCGTAAAAATCACCGAAACCAGGAAACTTTGAAGATTTGTATTTTTTAAACAATTTCGAATCTGCAAAAATGAGGACTTAACCCTCCCTAATTTCATATGGACTACCATATATGTATTTCAATATCATAAAAATCCGAGGCATCGAGGATTTTAGAAAAGTATCACATTCTGCCTCTATCTTCCACGCTGAACGCAATGCACTTCAAACTCCCTTTGATCTGTGGAAGAAAACCGACAACGGTCGGCTCAGGCCATGTGCCTTCGCCGGCATGCACGAGTCGGGTCGCATGCGCCGAATCACCACGAATGACCCGTCCACACTAGCATATGCGTTCACGCTCAACCTTTCAGACGTAGAAGCATGCGCCAGGGGCTACCGTTTCACCCGTCCACATCAGAATATTCGTGCGCGCTCAGCCTGCTCAACGTATACTCATTCAGGTCTGGACTCGGCTTAATACACGTTACACGTGTCCCGTGTACACGTGTATTTAGATACACGTGAAAAGCCACGACCTCTAATCTATTGACATAGTATTTTTGTTTATACGTAAATAATTGAAGGTTCTATAGATTATTGAAGTCAAAATCATCGGTCAAGGCTGGTTGACTAATAACGTTAATAAGGTTTAAATTGTTATTTTGTTATTCAGAATGCGATTTTTATTTTTTGTTTAAATTTCACTATGTTATAAATACATTTAATTTATGTTTAAGTTGAAAATTTTTTCAGTTTATTATTAAAATATGAAAGAAACAAATTAATATTTTATAATGAAACAACTCTTGTGATATTGTGTTATTTTATTACCACTGAGATAAGTTGCAAATAACATTTTCTTAACTGATTATACCTATGGTCAACCTACCCCATACTGTACGTCAACCAACCCCGATCATGGGGCTGGTTGATCAGCATGGAAGCTGTTAGAAAAACATTAAAATACCTTAATTGATGTCACATTGAGTCAACTTTAATAATTTAATCAGATAGCCAAATGTATGCCCTATCAAATATACTAACCGGTTTAATGATATTTCGTCCACATAATTTATTAAAAATCAAAATCTGAAAAACTGGCCTACCAGCCCCGGTCTCCCCTATGTTCCTATTGTGAACATTAGAATGGGCCTTTAAAGAGTACAATATTATTTATTACCAATGCCACATTCGTCTTTTCATTGCTTGACTACTATATTAAAATAATATTACATTATATCTTAATTTTATTAATTAAAGTGACCGGTCCTGACCAGAACTTTGTGTTTGTCAAAATAAGCAATCGACGCTAATATATATCCTTGTAAAGTTGTTTGTTAAACATGAAATGTACAGGGTGTCTCACTTGATATTGACGTCATGATTTGCGTCACTATTATTTTCCATAGTGAAAAATGTTTCAGATAAAGTTGAATGGCTTCAAGGGGGCATATTCTAATGTTATTAGTTCTTTTTTCGTTGGTGAACACGTAAAGGTCATGTTTTTTTTTAAATTGGAGCATATGTATTTTAATACATTATTCGAAGCAGCTCGACACACTGACAAACCTAGGGGTACGACCAGAAATAAAAAATTGACTATACAGTGTGTCCGCGGAAAGAATGAACAGCTGGATATCTCCTAACGTATTGGAGAAAAAAAAATTATATGGAATTGAATGGTTCGAGGGGGAAAATTCATTAGCCGAGACGATTTTTTTTCGATTAGGGTAAAGGACCCAATTACTGCCACCTACTCAACTACTGTCACCCTAAGCTGTTTTACTTAAAATAACGAATAAATCTTGTGAAATGATAGATAAACAAAAATTTAGCATACAATTGAAACTGTTATTTATACGATACAGAAAACAGCACTTAATTTTTTCTTCGTTAATTCGGATAAAACGATCAAAAATTTTAAGCGGATATTAGGAGAGTGAAAACGACGACTTCCTTACTAGCGAAAGAGAAAACAAGACGTTAAAGAAAATGCTGTAATTGTAATATTTAAGCTATTAACATAACAAAATATAATGTTTTAGATAATATAAGCATCATAGAACGTAATAACGATCGGAATTCAAAGATTCATTAAGTCTTTTTATTTATTAATTGGGTGACAGTGATGGGTACAAGCGTTTCAGGCATATTTGGATTACTGCCATGGCAGTAACTACTCATGTGAATACAGCGTGCCGTCATTACTAACACCCAACGTCATTACTGCCATTTCGTTTATTGTGCGATCTAACCTATTTTAGTCTTCCGACTTTGGTTGAACGGATAGCTGGATATTGAGGTCAGCGTGCACAGTTGTAAGTATACACAAATACCTAGGTATATGTATAAAATTACAAGATAAAATAGTATATTAAGGGGGGACGCATACCTAGAGCGGTCGAAGCAATGTGCTTCTTTGGGATTTTTTTCTAGAAAAACCGTTACATTTTTATTAATAATTATTAGTGTATTGTTAAGAGTACATATAAAGGACAGTTCAGTATTTTTTTGCGGTGAAGAATATTAAAAGATTTGAGAGTTATAGGCGATGACCCCTTTTTTAAGCGTTTTGCGGTGACTATCGGTAGCTCGTAGCAGGATCATCTGAAATGAAAAATTCTAATCGCTTATAACTCTCAAATCTTTTAATATTCTTTAACGCAAAAAATACTGAACTGTCTAAGAAACATTGACTTTTACTTAGTCAATGGTCAAAATAAAATGTTTTACTCTCCCGCAAGAAACTGTGTATTTTTTCATATTTATTATTAATTTCTTTTTTATTTCATGCATTTACTATAAATTAGGATATACTTCCGAGTGGCCCCAGTGGCCGATCGACACGAGGTTTTGGGAGGAGGGGTGGGGAGGGGGTGTGGACTAGGGTGGCTCTTATTTACTCTTGGTAAAATTTTTTTTCAAGATTTTCTCCGGGGCACCCTCCAGAATAGTTCCAAATAATTAAAAAAACTCTGTATAAAGTTTCAGCTCGATCGGATAACGGGAAAGGGTGTCCCTGGGCCGTTAAACATTTAAATCATTATTTAACAGCTCACGAAGTCGATTTTATATAACGTCTTCCAAGTTATTGATTAAATAAAAAAATATGTCAAACAAAAGTTGTGAACCCGGACAAGGAGCATCTTTTTTTGTGTATTACTATTTTTCGTGCGACAAACGGTTTTCGAAAATATCCGATAAACTAAAAAAAAAAACTTTTTTTTTTCAAATTTTGAAAGTTTAAATGCTTCTAGAACGTTTTATATTTATGAAGGTGAACAAAAAAATGGAATTTTTATTTTCGAGGACTATGTTTTAAACATTTAAGCGGGGGGGGGGGGGGCCTATACCGAAATATGCAAACAAGATAAAGAAATTTTTCTTCTTATTTTCAGTGTTTGATATGTGATGAATGTTTCCTGAAAAGTTGGGGTCGAAATTCGCAAAAATATCGGAGATATAGACGTCAGAAGTGAGGTATTCAAATGCATTTTTCTCGATATCATGATTTTCTAGCATGTTACCCACGATTACTCGAATACTATTCAACCGATATACTTCAAATTTTGCATGGCTATATGGAACACTGTTACTCAGTTTTGTGACGGCGTGGATATTTTATTTGATTCATAGTTTCTTTTTTATTGCCTAAAAAGTGCAAGATTTCATGTCCGATTTTTTTTTCAAATTTTGAAAATTTACATGTATATCGAACATTTCTTATTTATGAATACTGAAAGAAATGTGTATTTTCATAAATAAAAAGCGTTCCAGAAGCAATTAAACTTTCAAAATTTGAAAAAAAAAAATTTTTTTTAGTTATTCGGATTTTTTTCGAAAACTGTTTGTCGCACGAAAAATAGTAATACACCAAAAAAGATGCTTCTTGTATGGATCTACAACTTTTGTTTGACATATTTTTCGATTTAATCAATAACTTGGAAGACGTTATATAAAATCGACTTCGCGAGCTGTTAAATAATGATTTAAATGTGTAACGGCCCAGGGGCACCTTTTCCCGTTATCCGATCGAGCTGAAACTTTACACAGATTTTTTTTTAATTATTTGGAACTATTCTGGAGGGTGCACCGAAGAAAATTCAAAAATCGAAAATAAGAGCCACCCTAGTGTGGACCCTAAATCTAAAATGGTAGCTTCGGGTATTTATTAGTTTTCGAAATGTTAATAAAAAATTATTGTTAATTTTTTTTACAAATTATTTTTTGAACTGCGCACAGGTAGCCCTAACGGGATCCATCCTGCCCCCCCCCCCAAATTGTTCTGCGGACAGTTGGACGCGTTCCCTTTACCTCCGCGTGCCCCTCAGGCGCCAAAAAAGGCACACGCATTTAGCTGAAATTCAAAGCCAATTTTCTCAAAAAACGAAGCGTGATATTAAAAAATTGTATTTTATGTTTTCGTCTTATTCTGGCCTGTAGAATCACCCCCCTAGAATATTGACTAGCAATAGAGTAATAGGTATCCACCCTGTATAATAGGATGGATCGCATTCGCAAGTTTCTGGTTCAAATCTCCAAACTCACATCGGTTCACTAATGCTTTATACGCGCCCGCAAGCGGGCGCGCGCCCCCCGCACTGATCTGGCCCCAACCAATACTAATACCTGGAACAAATTGGAAAGTGGAATGCGTTGTGTCGGAATAAGTCAACAGAAATACTAAAAGTTTTTTATTAATATCTTGGAAACTAATAAATTCCCGAAGCAACAATTTTAGATTTAGGGTCCATATACCATCCCCACCTCTTCCCTCAAACCTCGTGTCGATCGGCCACTAGGGCCATTCCGAAATACAGCCATAAATTATTAATACAAAGATACTTTTAAATTTAATTAAAGCAAAAAATGATTTTTGGAAAAAGGACAGTAGCGGACAGAAATTCAGGTGGCAGTATTAGGTTAGCTGGCAGTAATTCAGTCAAACACGTTTTAAGGGTGTCAGTAATAAATACCGAAATATATTTTTGAAATTGATGTTTTTATACATAAAAATCGAAGTGTTAAGGTTCAGCAAAATTTTTTTCATCAAGTAAACATATTAAACAATAATAAGTAACAAGGACAACACTATACATTTAGTCTATAAGTACAAAACTATAAGATAATGTCAGAGTCAACGCTTAAAGTGTCAGTAATTGGGTTCTCTACCCTATTATTTTAAAAGATACGATGGTCAAGTTCGGTTTTTTTAATGGAACTATTTTTTTTATGGTTCACTTGATAGTGCGTGCCAAGACAAATTCAATAACCTATAATGTATACACCTTATTTCCACTGGTTTTCGAGATATTGCGCTTGCATATTTACTGATTTTCACTGGAAAACCCGCTGGAATAGCAAGCACCGGTGGTGGTCTTGTTCGCGCCACGGGTGGCACGCGTTGGGCATTGCTTGTTGAAACAGATGTAGTGTCTATACGAGCTATAGTGACTTAGGTGTGAAGTCACTCAGCGGGATCTTACCCGACACCCTGCTGGGTACTGGGCGCTAAACGTACCCCCCCTACTACCTCTTGCAGGACTGTATTTAGAGAATACCAGGACAAAATCGGGGCCCTAAGGCCCTAAGACCAGGACAAAACCGGGGCCCTAAGGCCGTAAGGCCCTAAGGCCCCGGTTTTGTCCTGGTCTTCTCTAAATACAGTCCTGCAAGAGGTAGTAGAGGGGGCACGTTTAGCGGCCAGTACCCAGCAGGGTGTCGGGTATGACCCCGCTGAGTGACTCCACACCTAAGGCACTATAGCTCCTATAGGCACTATACCTACCCGCCAAAGGTCTACGCCAGGATTGGCAGGCCCAAACGCTGGACAATATTTTTCCGTCGCAAATGCTAGGTAGGTACATCTGTAGTATCGAGAAGCGTACCGTTAATGTTTCAAAACATCATACAATTTACTTAGAGTTTGTACGCAAGGAGAAGTAGGAAAATATGACTCAATTTTCACCTTCAATAGTCTTTTATTTCGCACTTCCTTCTACGCTCGGATTGCTGGTTCTTTTGGGAGGGATGCAAGTTCGATTGGTCGGGTTAGGAATTTTAAAAGTTGCTAGACCAAATGTCAACCATAGAGAGCAGATTGTATTAGGACCAACCGGATTTGCATCCCTCCCAAACGGCTGCTCTCTTGAAGAGGCCCTCTTCACAGCAATAGATCCTCCCCAATGCCTACCTTCCCTCGCACGGAATATTATTTTTTTTATTATTATTATTTATTTACGGGAAAACCCATAGTATAAAATTACTATAACATTTAAATAACAGAGTCCTTAGCACTAATATTAGACAGTATTGCGTGTATAATAGAATTATTTTAGTAACAATTAGTAACAATTAGAGGAGTATCTTGGCATCACAAGGAAAACAACTGATTATTAACGAGTTATTATTACTCTATGCGCAATTGTAACGATGTTCTTAACGAATTTAGGGAGCCCAAAAAAGGGTCAACGCCACTAAAGATTTCGTTGGCTATAGAAGAGCGGCCTAGTTCGCATATGCCTCACTGGGGCATTATAGGAAATCAAGGCAAGAAGATCGGGGCAATCTATATAACCATTGATGATCTTAAATAAAAAGATCATATCCGCGATTTGTCTACGACCCTCCAGAGTGGCGATGTTAAACATACTCAATCTCGTCCGGTAGTCATGATCATCCCTATCCATTGGGCTGCCAAGTATACGCGAAGCGAACCTTAAGAATTTGTGCTGCACCCTTTCAATCGATTTAATATACCTTGCGTGCCTTGGGCTCCAAATAGCTGAGGCATATTCAGTATGGGGCCTAACGAGGGCTACATATAACAGTCTTAATGTCTCTTTATTTTTAAAGTCTTTACAAAATCTCGAGATAAAACCTAAGGTCCGCATCGCCTTTCCAATACACCGTGCATAGTGAGGTCTAAAGTCAAAGCACGGGGTTATACAGACACCAAGATCCAATACTTCGGAAACATTATTCAGGGTAACATCATTAAGTTTGTATGGGTACTTCACACAAGACCTACTTCGCGTAGCTCTAAGTATCACACATTTCGCAATATTTAGGTGCATGTTGTTCGTTAAACACCATTGTTCCAACCTATTCAGGTCACCTTGCATCTTAATTGAATCCTCGATACCACGGATAACCCTGAAGATTTTCAGATCATCCGCGTACAACAGAAAATTTGTATTAGAGAGTATATCCCTAAGGTCATTAATAAATAAATTAAAAAGCAAAGGACCAAGATGTGAGCCCTGAGGAACGCCCGAGGTGACACTTATTAAGAAAGAAAGAGAATTAGATATCTTTACCGTCTGCTCGCGCCCCGTTAAATAGCTTTGAATCCAGGTTAAGAGGGACCCACAAAAACCCCAACATGAACAGGAACGATTTGCGAACACGGTAACGTGTTCCTTATAGCTACCAAAACACCACCCCCTCTAGAGAAACTACTAGTGTGAGGAGATTTATCTGTCCGAAAAATATTATAGTCGTCCAGACCTAGCTCGGAAGACGAGATTGATGTATTCAACCAAGTTTCGACAAATACAATGATGTCATACTGAGTAGCAGAACACAGAATAGCAGTTTTTAACTCTAAGAGTTTTGTTCTCAATCCTCGAACGTTCTGATAGTAAACTTCGGGATAAGTTCTTAGTTTTTTGAGGCAGGGTCCCTGGGTCTCGTAGTCGGCACGATGTTCGGCACGCCATGAATGTACCGGATCGTCTTGCTAGTGTCACCTCCGTCCTGGAGCTCACGTAACTTGGATCTTAGATTTACGAGTGTTTGACGTTGCATCAAGGTCTTATCATCGGTGATTTTGCACAATCCAGTATAGCGGGACTTATTCTTCAATATGCCCTTGACAACTTCAGGTGACTTGAGTACAACACAGAGTGGTCTGGGTGATGATAATGACGTTGAGTCCTTCCGCTTACCTAGCCTCCGCACCCTTATGTCAGTATAATCACTGGGCAGGATCTGATTTAAGATTCCCGTGACACACACTGAGTCATGACTAATGGCAGTATCCAGCGAGGCTTTAGGGAGTTCAGGTAAACCGTGGACAATGACATTCCTAGCTCTGACTTGCCTGTCATTCATCTCTGCGATAAGTTTTTCAACACCTCCCGGAGTAGACGTTGACGGCTCTCCCGCGGACAAAGAGTTCTCTTCAAGAATTCGAACTCGATTGTAAAGATCACTCATAGTAGACCGGATTTCACCTAGCTCTGATCTAATGCTAGCAACAATATCATTATGAAATTCGTTGAGCTTCTTGTCTATTAGGGCACTCATTACTTCACTTATTTCACCGATCGTTGGATAGGAAGGAGTTGACTTAGTCGACGGGGACTCCATGACGTCAACAACAACAGCTGATCCAGACAATCCACGGCCACAGTTTAAAAGTCTACCGTTAACGGTGGGGTGACCCGTACGGGCAAGGCACGATGGGCCTGCGTGGGATATAATACCACAATCAGCGCAGGACACAGGATTAGCGACATTTGCACTGCAGCCCATGCACTTCTTAACTGAGGGGGCCATGAGATCACCAAAGAGACAGAAGAATAGAAATCCTCAAAACAAATACTTGGACTGATGGATTAGCACCACTGCGACTTGGATTAAATCGTGGAGTCAGTTCCAGAATAATGACACTGCTAAAAGTACAGGCGTAAATGATGCACTGCAGAGTCGCACTTAAGCACTTAAGTACTCCCAACTATCCAACAAGTACTCCCACTATCCACAATTTAGAGACAGCTCCTCAAACCGAATATAAACACAGCTGACAGGAATAGATACGTCTGTACAACACGGTGACAAGATGCGAACTGAATACAGGAATAGGTCAACGCGTGCTTTTGTTTTGATATTGGAGCGCGTGTTTATACTCGAGAGATACGGGATGTGTTCGAATTTTTAGGGAGAACCACGCGTCGACAGCTGGCTACCCCTTTTCTTCCTGTGTCTCTCCACGAGGCGTATTGGCGGTGGATAAGACTTTTTAATTACTATATTTGTGGCATCTTTCTCGCGTGCGTCGGGACAAAAGCGGACTCAGAGCCATGCGAAAATTCATTCGCTCTGTAAAAATGTTAGGTTACGGTGAGCACGAGGAGGCTGGTGAGGTTATGATCGGCGTTGAGCCACACAGACACTGGTTTGCACAATAAATGTGAGGTCTTTATTATAAAACGTCTGCCAACGGACAAGTCGTTGTGCACACGATAACGATGGAGGATGAGTCCCCGTACACTCTATCGTACAATAACCACCGGTTGACCGCGTGGACGCGCGAACACGCACAATCGCGAATGCACAATCAGATGGATTTATACACTCGAACTGTGTCGCGAATACAGCGTTGAGTCTACTTGTTGTGAACAATGATTAAATCACTACTTATGTGTGATGAACAAAGCTTTGATCGATGCAAAGAATAAAACGTGTGGTACGTTGCGCACGATTGTGAACAGAATGAATTCAACATGGATGCGCATTTCCGCCTCGGCGTCTTCTCGAACATTCTCGAGCGTCGATCGACAAGACGGACGCTGATTGGTCGATTGATCGCAGATCGACCGCGACTTCCGCTGCCCAGGAGGTGCTGCGGTGATCGAGAGTGCGGCGGCGCAGAGAACTATTCATTCCTAAACACGCTCTTTACGATCGATAATTTATTATTTCTCCAAGAACGTTTCGACAACATTTGTTTGCCAAATTTCTAAAGGCCAATAAAAAGCTTGGTGACATTGTTCAATCTGAGTTAATGCGTACGGTGAAATAGGGTTGGACGAAAGTCATCTATCGGATCCGAAGTCATCGTACGCACTACCAGAGTTGCCAACAGTGGAGGATGGTTTTCTACTAAGGCCTTGAAGAAAATTTACTAGAATTCTACTAACTTTCTGTGCGTGCGTGTGTATTAGAGCTGTTCGAGTACTCGTATATACGAGTAGCTCGAAATTCGAGCCGAGCCGGGACTCGGTTTCCGATCCGAGCCGAGCGCTCGAAAAAACCGAGCGGCTCGAATGAAACGAGTAGCTCGAATAAAGCGAGCGGCTCGAATGAAGCGTGCGGGTCGAAAGAAGCGGGCGGATCGAAAGAAGCGAGCGGCTGGAAGCAATCGGGTGGCTCGAATGATCCGAGCACGCGAGCAGGTCTGGCGTACAGTGTACAATGTATGTACGTCTTTCGTGCAGATCGAGTATGATAAATTTTTCGGATATTTTAACGTATGTGTTTCTAATGGAATGGATATAATGATTGTTAAGGAGAGTCCAGAATTTTTATAACCTATATTGAAAACCGTTAGGCAGTAACAATTATTTTCTCGACTTGTTCTGATTACGATATAAATTAAATAACTATTATTTATTTATTAAGATCACTATCTTTCTAATTTTGTATTTGTAAACGTACTCATATACTTTTCTTTATTCTACCTTCCTTTTCTTTGTTTTTCTGTTTCTTTTCAGTCTCCCTTCGTAATTGTGTTTGTGTTGTGTTATTATTAACAAATTGCAGCGAATAATTAAATTGTGCAAAATATTATTTTAACCGGTTAACTGGCAATGTATCATATATGATCAAACAAAAATCTGGCCAATTCTGGCAATGTATCATATATGATCAAATGGAATAACTTTTTTGTTTTTCAATCGATTTGAATGAAACATGGTATGTAATGGTTTTTGGGGTCGCTGAATCTGAATTTCGCATCGGAATTGTAAAATTCAATATGGCAGACTCAAAATGGCCGAACCAAATTGGCTGACAAATATTAAAATACTATCGGGATATAGAAAAATTGTATATAGGGGTTTTTGGGGTCGCTGAATCTGAATTTAGCATTGGAATTTTAAATTTCAATATAGCAGACTCAAAATGGCGAACCAAAATGGCCGCCAAATATTAAAATACTATCGGGATATAGAAAAATTGTATATAGGGGTCGCTGAATCTGAATTTGGCATTGGAATTGTAAAATTCAATATGGCAGACTCAAAATGGCGAACCAAAATGGCCGCCAAATATTGAAATACTATCGGGATATAGAAAAATTGTATATAGGGGTTTTTGGGATCGCGGATAAAAAAAAAGCACTTGCGGTGGAATTTATGGATGAAGAATTCATGTATAAAATTATTCGAAACTTTTTCGTAGAAAATAAAAAAACTAAAAAATTAAACCCCTAAACCCTTATTTTTAAGGGGTTGGGGGTGGCATTGAAAAAAGTAACTGCTGCAATCGAATTATAGACAAGAAAACTTCAACAAATAAAAAAAGGTTTAGTAAAGAATTGACACTCACCCCTAAATTCTATTTTTTTAGGGGTTGGGGGTGTCAGATGAAAAAAATTACCCCCGGAATCGGTTCAGCGACTCAAAAAACCCCTGTATACCAAATTTTGTGTGATTCACTTAATTATTCGATGGTACCAGTTTGGGCCCGAATAGTGAAAAGGACCGTGCCAGTTAACCGGTTAATATTTCTTAGTTTTGTTGCGTTTTCGTACGATCTCCTACAAATATTCCTCATTTTCATTGTCAAGTTGTGAGATATATAGATCACACATAATATTATAATTTTTCATTAATTAAGTCGGGGAAAAAATTCTATCAATTGTGCAAGAGATTTATAAGTCCAACTGTTTCAGGATTATATATTTATTTGTTTATTAACGATTAATAACCTTCGTTAATAATAACACAACACAAACACAATTACGAAGGGAGACGGAAAAGAAAGAGAAAAACAAAGAAAAGGAAGGTAAAATAAAGAAAAGTATACGAGTACGTTTACAAATACAAAATTAGAAAGATAGTGATCTTAATAAATAAATAATAGTTATTTGATTTATATCGTAATTAGAAAAAGTCGAGAAAATAATTGTTACTGCCTAACGGTTTTCAATATAGGTTATAAAAATTCTGGTCTCTCCTTAACAATCATTATATCCATTCCATTAGAAACACATACGATAAAATATCCGAAACATTAATCATACTCGATCTGCACGAAATACGTATATATATACATTGTACACTGTACGCCAGACCTGCTCGCGTGCTCGGATCGTTCGAGCCACCCGATTGCTTCCAGCCGCTCGCTTCTTTCGACCCGCTCGCTTTATTCGAGCTACTCGTTTCATTCGAGCCGCTCGGTTCGGATCGGTTATTCGAACCGAGTATATCCCGGCTCGCTTTTTCCGAGTACTCGAACAGCTCTAGTGTGTATTTGTGTCGAGGGAGGGGGGGGGGGGGGGGGGGGGGCGTATTGACATTAAAAAAAAAATAATCGATTAATATTTTATAACGAATTCGGGACCCACACTGATCTATAACACTGGATGTGACATGGGCCTATTGGCTTAGTGATTCCGTGAAGACAGCCATATTTGAGAATGGGCAGGTTTTACAAATATTTATTTATTTACCTCATTAGGATAAAATTTTTTTATTTACAACAAAAGATTTTCAATGTCCGCAATTTCTACGTCATTACATTCGTATGTGTGCATACTTTTTATATTTCTCAAAATCGTTTCGTTAATGATTAGAGATGTACCGACTAGTGGTCGGTTAAGCCGACTATCCGGCCAGTTTTGTAGTCGGCGACTAGTCGGCAAAAAAGGCCGATTGATCGGCTCCCTTTTTGTGAATATTTACCCATTTTTCGTTCTCCTTTTCTAACAAATTTTATAACTTTGCTATTAGAGATGTACTGAATAGTGGCCGACTAGTCGGTTAAACCGACTATCCGGCTACTTTTGTAATCGGTGACTAGTCGGCGACTAGTCGGCTTCTTGGGGGCCGATTAATCAACTAGTCGGCTAGTCGGCCAAAACCCTAGTCGGTACATCTCTATTAACCCTTAGGCTGCCGCTATTTTTTCGTAAAAATAGGGGTTCTTTTTTACCAAAAATTTTTATGTATGAGTAGTCAATAGGTCCCATAGAATCGAGGGGGTAGAACCGTGCCAATATAGTGGCTATAGCGGCAGCCTAAGGGTTAATGATATAATCATGGCAACATTTATTTTGCCTAGTTAGCCCAGATATAATTGCTAAAATACTACTTAACATGCGTAAGGTAAAAGTACCAGTAGCGGAACGTTTTGGAGACCCATTTTTATTCTTTCATGAATTAAAAATTCAATACAGTGTTTACTTATAAATTATGAATTCTACGTGGTAGCCCATAGTTTTACGAACAAAATGAAAAAAAAATTTTAATTTTGGGACAAAAAATAAATTATAATCAAGAAAATACGTAAGGGTTCGAATGCACCTATACCGGAACGGCTTGCAGGTCGCGTGAACCTCTGTTCCGCGACGATTGTCCCAGTAGTGGAACGGTAACAAAAATTTAAATTCTGTCGAAATAATTCAATGTTATTTATTTATTTATATAAAAATGAGAAAATCAAATAAAAAATATTAGAAAATAAATAAATATTTATTTGTTTCTTAAGTTAATACATATTTAGGTCTTTAACATCATGGCATTTGTTTTAAATTATGATTGATCACAGGCTGTGGGTATCTTAAAACAAATTAATGTTTATAGCAGTCTTAAAAAACTATAATTAAGTTTTAAATTATTTCGTTTTTAGCTTTTAAGCAGATCAACGCTTAATATAAAATTTAGAAATTTAATCTCAACGATTAAAAGTAGCAACAAAAATATGAATGTCAGCTAAGTACTTACAAGTTAAAAGAATATTTTCATGCTTTTGATTGATTTTTTTTGTATTTCTTTAATTTGTAAATCTTTGCAGCTTTTCTATACGAAATGCCTTCAGAAACTGCTTTGATTGCAGCTTCCAGAATATCAGAAGAGTATGTTGAGCTAGATTTTGATACACGTTTCTTTACTTTATTCCTTTTACTTTTCTTGTTAAATTTATTTGCTGATTTAGCCATTATAGATGAGTGTATTTTCTATTTATCTCTAACAAAAATTATATAAAATAAGCGTTAAACAAATTATTATAAAATAAGCATTAAATTATGTAAAATAAACATTAAACAAAAAGTGCAAATAATTTTTCGAGGTTAGGATTTTATTTCCTAAGATATATTAAATATGAAAGTACTTACTCTTCTGCTCAATGTAAATTAACGTTTTAAATTTTAACTACTATCACGTAAATAAGAAAATATATTAATAATCTAAAGATTTTAACTTGTGTTCATAAATTGTTTATATACACCAATATGTTCCGCTATAAAAGCAATTATGCAAAACTGTTCCTCTATACATACACTTTGGAGACTAGATGAAGGTATAACGGAACACCAATTTTAAAAATAAAAAATGTGTTAAATTGAAAAAATATTATCCGAATTAAAATTTACAAGTAAAAATCTGTTGAAATTTCGAGACTCCGGTTTGCTACGCTAATTTCTTTTTATATAGAAATAAAGTTTAAAACAGTCTATTGCCTCTCTTACACTTGCCGAAAATGTAAGTATTTTCGTACCGTACGAGAAGCGATGATAAAATTATTTTTTTTTTAATTTTCGTGAGCATGCTTAATAAATGTTTTTAATTGTACTGTTATCCCAAAATATTATTAATAATTATCGTTTTTTTTTTAATTACTTTTTACGCTATGAATAAATTTGGTTAACTTATTTTTATTGAATCGTTCCACTACTGGGACGTGTTCCGCCTCTGGTACTTTTACCTTAGCTGCATTCTATTTCGTAATTTGGTTTTTATTAAATTCGTTTGGCTCAAAAGCCTTTCAACTTCAGCATTGGAATGCGGTAAAACTAAAAGAGAGAGGGCAAAATCTGACAATTTTTTGTAAGGATTTTCTTGATCAGTATCTTTGTAGTCATTAACTTCAGCCTAAAATGTTAAAGTATTTGATATGTATTGCCATTGCACAAATCTTATATTCTTCCACTGAATTTGAATGCAATCTATTAAGTCAGGAGTGTAGTTAAAACGTTGTAAAATTGAAATTAAATCAGGTTTAATGACCCGTAAGGAATTGTCTACAGAAATGGACGAAATTTGGTTTAAAATATTTACATTTTCAGGTAGTCTATGTGTGATTTCGTGAATTAATGTAATTAAAAAGTTGATACATCTGTCTCGTAATATACGCTCATCCCTAAATCCTGCTTCTTTCATGGCAATTATTTTTATTTCAAATAAATATCCTAAGTCAGGCTTGGGAATTAAGTGATCTTTTCGGCCGAGTTTCAGAAGCAACGCCCTCTTTCTCCGGCCGCGCGTCTTGGCCCCCGCGGCGACCAAGCTGCTTGGAGCGCCTCAGGCCCGTACCACGTGAACCGCGCGTGGCGCATTAGGGCGACATTGTATCAATAGGTTTCCACACGTCCCAGAGAGCACGATTGCCGATGCGTTTTTGTTGTATCAGCGCGCCACGCGCGATTCACGTGGTACGCGCCTGAGGTGGCTCGAGCTTCCCGGCTGGCGCGGGGGCTAAGACGCGCGGCGGGAAAAAGAGGGCGTTGCTTCTGAAACTCGGCCGAAAAGATCACTTAATTCCCAAGCCTGTCCTAAGTAACAGTTCCGATCTATAAAAGATTCAATGTTGTCATGGTACAATGTAAATTTTGAATTAGGAACAATAACTTTTTTTATCAGACTATCTAACAGTCGTGTTAGATCGTCCAATAATTTTACTGAATCAACATTTTTTGCTTCAAAAGCTTTGTTCAGTCTTTGAACTTCACTTAAAATTGGTTTTAAAAAACACAAATAAGCATAATTAATTTCGTCTTTATACATTTCACAAAGAACACGAGCAGTATAACATTTCTCAGTATCTTTTGCTATGTTAAAATGTGTTTTCAATTCTAACCATTGAGTGTGAATTCTGAACACGGCAGATTCGTTTGACAACCAATGAGTTTGAGAGACAGAAGTAATTTTCAACGGATCGTCTCCTACATTAATTAAATTATATAGTTGTTTATAAAATTTTTGCCGTTGTGAGGAATAAGAAAACCAATTAAACGTTTCCCTGATTAAAAATTCTAAATTTCTGGGCAAGTGCTCTTCTGTAGGCGAAGAAACGGCCAACTGTAATGAATGGCAAACACATCTAATTAGAATCAAATGTGGTACTTCCAATTTTAATTTGGCATCCCTAGTAGAAATACAACTGGGGAAAAAGTGGGCCACTAGTTAGTTTTTCCCTTGGTGCAACTAGCGCCCTACTAAGAATCCCTACTAGTTCCCTACTAGTCATGTAATGCTTTTCCCTCCCAGGCGATAGTGTGGAAAAACTGGTAGGGAAAACTAGCTTAAAACTAGTAGGGAAAACTAGCTTAAAATTAGCGAACGTTTATTGTCGAATTTTGAAAAAAATAATACAAATACCTGTTAAATTGACAGAAAAATATTTATTCAATAAAATTAATTGGTAACAATTGAAAAATATTACAATTTTATTCGGCTTCTTCGGTATTTTCCTTCTTCTTTCGCTGACTTCTACCTCCACTCCAATCTTTAGCGTTCGGCAATACATCACTCAAAGCCTTTTCGTACTCCTTCACTTGAAGCCTTTCATTTTCCAAACTCCTCTGCCCATCGATGAAATCTAAAATTTTTTCTTCATCAATGTATCGAATAAAACTTATTCAAGTGTTCAGTAATAAATTAATTATACTTTGTACACTTGTCGAGAAAACGGTATCTTTTAATATGAGCTCCTTAGTGCTGCTCTTCTTCACTGCGGTGAATTGTGTCGCCAAATTCCTGTGAAGATATTCTTTTAATATTGCTGTCAAGTTCTTCGTCAAAGAATGCAGCTTCGAGAACAACGAGCACATCGATGAATTCTGAAATAGTTTGTAATACATATTTTCTGACAGTATTTTTTTTATCTTTAACAGTCTGATATTTAATGGTTTTTCAACTCACAAAATCCTTGGAGAATTCCTCATTTGTTAACAAAAGCTCGCAGAATGCTGTAAACTCATAGCGATTTCGGCAGACACGCACTGGTGCAGTTTCGTGCTATGCCGATGCTACCTGAGCACAGTGCCAGTGCAACACGGTTTCTAGGGTTTTCTAGCACCGATTACATTGGATTTGACATGCGAGCAATCTTGTATCGTATTCGGCGAACAAGAGCTGCCCTGGTGTAGTGCAAACTTCACATTCGGATGAACGGAATAAGTGCACTAGTGCAACCTTTCTTGCATTGCGATTTCTGACCGGTTCTGACAGCGCAGTCCAGTGTAGCCAAGTGTAGCGGATCTCTGTAGGGAATTTACCACAGAAAACTATGCACGTGAAATGATGGCTGTGTTCCGATTCACGCATAATGCAGCATAATGCGCATGAAGTGCATAGGGTACGTGACATATCCTATGCACTCGATGCGCAGTATGCGTGAATTGGAACACAGCCGATGTTCACACCAATTAACGGTGACAAATATATATTTCGTAAATAATATGGGTTTTCCTACAAACGCTGGGCACGATGGTAAATTCGATCACGATTGTTCCCAATCACGGGGATTTCTGACAATGATCTGTGATTTTTCGTGATCGCTTCTGATTCGTGGTGAGCATAACTGTTCTTTGCACGCGTCACATAACCCCAATTTCTCTCAAAACATTCCCAAATGTTCTTATAGAAGTTCAGTTGTATATTTTGAACCAGTGTAATCGTTCTTGATTTATTTAAATATAACGAATATTTCTTCACTTTAGTTAAAAAATAAAAAATATGTATACCTGCGAGAATACTTTAGCCAATCAAATCAGTGTGTGCATACATTGACTAGTAGACATTTTGCACTCCATCCCTATTCCCTAACCAGAATCCACCAGAACAGAGTTGAGTCAGCTCTAGTTCACCCGAATTTGCGGTATGGTGTCGCACTGAAAAAGTTCGCACTAGTGCGCACCAGTGCGTGTCTGCCGAAATCGCTATATGGTACAGTCTGGAGGGGCAGAGTCAAATTGTACTTTTTAGCCAGCATATGAGCATTCAGAATACTATTTGATGAAGCATTGTCGCTCGATCCTTTTCTGTGTACCAATTCGAAAATTTTGTCGTTGATTTCGACGCCAATTTCGAAACTATTGAGTTCATTGACAAACTCCTTAAAATATAATGATTGATCTTGAGGCTTATGTTTCCCAGTGTAAATTGCTACCACCAATGGCTCATAAATATCCAAAGGATGATGTACTTTACAAAGGATAGCCCAAAATTGTATTGCACTTGATTTGTACAAAGGAATCTCGTCAATGTTGAACTGAAGGAAAATCTTATCCTCATGGAACTCGTTATTTACGCAGGCCAGCAAACCTTTGAGTATTCCTATGTACACGAATTATCCGTCACCCAATATCTGAATTTTGTAAGTAGTAGAAAATGATTTGAGAAGAGTTTTGGATGATTTGGGCAATTCTGAAATACGATTTTTCAGTGCAGCAAGTAATTTATCAAGATGCGATTGTGGGATATTGCATTCAATAGCCCATCTTCTCAATTTTTCGACGTCTGTTTCCTCTTCCATTTCTTTCTCAACGCCAAAAATGTCTTCAAAGTCCCCTTCATCTGGACTGTAAAAATCGTCTTCGTCGTCAACATTCATTGGAGAACAGGAATTTTGTCCAGAGTCTTCAATTTCATTAGCTAAATCATTATCGGCTGCTACTTCACATATCACGTCATATAGCGAGCCCAGTTCGTTTGTTGTACCATCATTGTCAGGAAAAGAAAACGAATGAGTTGATGCTGCAGTACGAACATATTCGTCTGTAATTTCATTTCCCGAAGTTGAATCTCCTAAAAAATATAAACAGAGATACTCGAATAATCAAATCAATTATTCAAAAAATAAATCATAAAGTGTAATCTTTGAAATGATTTCTCATTGTTTTTTACATTTAACCAAAAAATATTTTATTTTGTCAAGATATTTTGTATAAATTATGAGTTACTTTAAACTTTAACATATTTTAAGAATTTTTAACAATAACTAGATTTTTTAATGTTTACGTGTGTTTATACAAAGATAATTATGAAAAATGAGGTTATGGTGCTATAAAGAAGTAATAAAACTAGTATTTTGTCACGTACGAATATCTTGATATATGAAGTAACGTATTTAGAACTTACCGTGATATTTAGCATTTAACGCTGCCTTTCTTTTTCTACACCTACGCACTCGTTTAGCATTTAATTTTTTTTTCCGCTCATTAGATTCCATGTTTGCTTTATTCAATAAATATGTTTGACTTGCTGCGATATCTTTAAATATAGATTTGATTGTTTTTTTTTTCCACTAATTTTTCCACACATTTCCTTACACGTTTCTGGTGGCGAAAACCTGGACTAAAATTCAATAAGGAAAATTAGATATGGACTTGACAGCTTGAGTCATGTTATAACTAGCCAGGAATTAAAAGGGAAAAACTGGATGTGAACTAGTTAGCCAGAGTCGAGTTACAACTATTCCAGTTTTACAGACTGGGTTTTAGGCGGAATTTGGTTAGTTTTTCCTTTCTAGTTTTTCCCTATCCAAGCCTGGCTATTACCTCACCAGAAATAGGGAAAAACGAGGCAAATTTCTACTAGGGATATACTCCATTATTTATTCCTACCATTACCGAAGCATTGTCAGTCCCTATCCCTTTTAAATTGTGTATGTTTAATTTATATTTGTCTAATACCGATTTTAATGCTGCAAGAATACCATCAACGTTAAACGTGTCCAACTCTACTAAATCCAAAAAAGAATTAACAATGTTTTTTTTTGCAGGAACTATAATACAAAATTGTACATCCTAAATACTTGTCGGTTGAAATATCTCTGGACTCATCTATTAGAATACTAAAAGGACTATTTCCTATGTCATTTCGTAATTCTTGTACAAAATATGATGCTAACACATTTTTTATAATATTTCCGTATTTTGTTTTATGCATTTTAATATATTCAGAAGTAGAACACTTAAATGTATTTTTGCATAAATCAGTTATGTGATCAATTATCTTAATTGATGTATGTTGGGCAACAAAAAGGGATAACCTGGCCTCAGCAGTTTTTGCTTCATCGAGTGTAAAATCCTTGACGAATGGAATTTTCATTTGCGATTCCCCAAAACAACTGCTGCATTACTTTGGTGTTTTTTCGATTCACCATGACTTTTCAAATCGGTGTAGCGGCTAGTGACCATTTTTTCACAAAATTTGCATTTTGCTTCAACACCAGCTATACTCTCTACGGAAGTCAACCAATTCTTGAAAAGAGGATCCTTCAGCCAAGCTGTTCTGAACTTTTGACTATACTGTGATTTAGGCATTTTTCTGTAAAAAAAATAATAAATAAATCAATCATACATTTTTTATCAGACAAATATGGATTACTTACCAGAAAAAGTTAAGTCACCACGAAATATGAAAACTTGAAAGTTGAAACCACAACGAAATAGTTCAAAACTTTTAGGAAAAATCTCGCCAAATAGGTGAGCTCATCCAACGACGCAATTCTCTTGACATATACTTTTATACGTTAGCCCGGGTCTTCCCCTATGGAAGAAGTAGATACTGTCCGTGGACGAGCGAATCGCTTTAGTAGAAATTCTACTATATTGGCAACCCTGGATATACCATTCACCGTTCGGACCATATAGTTTCTCGCGACATCTCGTCGACGCACAGTATTCATGCGGTCCTTCTCGTAATTAGAGGAATACCCTACGGGAAAGACCGCACTATTGCATGAATGGTCAAGTAGGTACTACCTACATGCATCTCATTATACTAGTAACCACTAGAGGGACATATTGCAAAATAAAACTTCACTGTAACAAAAAATTGTGTTGTTCATATAATTTATTCATTTATTTTTACGAATTTGCCATAAAAAGATCAGTTCATGTAAAAATGAAAACAACCAGAAATCTGCTAAAATTATTTTGTGATCTACCAGATTCTCTACCATCTACCAGAATCAAAATTTCGTCACTAAATGAGTACCTAACGGCCGATTTCTTCACCTCTGACTAAAGTCCCGATCAGTTAGTTGCTAGTCAGATACTAGGTGGTAGTTAACTGTCGCGCGTGTTTCTTTGCGCTATTGGATCCTATGGTTAAGTGACTGAAGGTTTGACGCGGCAACGCCGCAAAGGCGGCAAAGCGAGAACTTCATTGTGTAGTAGTTTAAAAGCGATTGTGAGTTGTGACGGTCTCGCCAGAGGGCGCCGCCTGTGCTTCAGCAACGGGCGCCCTCTTGTGGAAAGCGCAATCATCCTTTTCGCGCGTGCGCGAACCGCGATTAATACAAATCTGATAAAGTCGTCGATACGATTATTTTTTATTACATTTTTAAGATAAAAAGGAACCTGCAGACATGAATATTTTTCCAAAATTTTTTTACAGTTGTGTTTGGTTAATCAAAATACAACTGGGTATCCCGCACCCAGGTCAACTGAAAATTCAAATTTAAATTTTTGGTTATATAGTTTCGCTTCGCCCTAATATTCACATAATCAAAATACATACATGTTGCAAGTAACGTGTAATCTCCCGTCAATGGCTTGTTTAATTATAATTACAGTTTCTTTTTTTAACCGAAAACGACAGCGAAAATCTAAGTCATCCCAAATATCTAAATGGTCTCTCCTCACTCTATATAATAGTATATGGCCGTCTTGTACCAAACAATTCATCATCTTCCTCATCTTCCACATGCTCAAAAATGTTCAAATTTTCGAATCTATTATTCCTAGCCATTTTTCCCTTTTCCTTAAAAGAAAAACCGCTGGGTATACGTAGGTATATATTCCTATTTCCCCCTCTACTGCAAATATGCATTAACTGCCACTTCTGGCAGTTAATCGGTGCCTGAACCTCCGGTAAAGTTAATCTGGAGATTAACTGGCACATCACTCTTAATCAGAGGTGAGGAAACAGGAATGTGTCAGTTATGTGGAACATAAGTCTAATCCGAAGATTACCGGAGGTGAAGAAATCGGCCGTTATTCTACCAGATTTAGTAGAAATTCTACTAAATTGGCAACCCTGCGCACTGCCCACCGACAGAGCAATATACGGATTAACTCAGACTGGACAATGTCGCCACGTTTTTTATTGGCCTGTAGAAATTTGGCAAACAGATGTGGTCGGAACGTTCTTGGAGAAATAATAAATTATCGATCGTAAAGAGCGAATGAATTTTCCCCTGGCTTGAGTCCGTTTTTGTCCCGACGCACGCGAGAAAGATGCCACAAATATAGTAATTAAAAAGTATTATCCACAGTCAATACGCCTCGTGGAGAGACACAGGAAGAAAAGGGGTAGCCCGCTGTCGTAACGCGTGGTCGTCCCTGAAAATTCAAACAGATCCTTTATCTCTCGAGTATAGACACGCGCTCCAATATAAAAAAAAAGCACGCGTTGACGTATTCCTTGCGAGGGAACGTGAACATTAGGGTGGACCTTAGCTACTCTTGATGAAAATTATTTTGCGAGATTTTTTTGTCCCGCACCCCAGAAATGTGACACTTGTTGGGAAAATCATCTGGAAAAAATTATAGCCCGATTGGACCACGGGAAAGGACGCGCCACGAATTTTGACATAAATATACATGATGATATGTATATCGTTGAATTTGTATTTTTTTTCTGTTTGAGAATACATACACAGCATATACGATTGTTGACAAATAAACGTCCGTGACCTTGAAAACTCGAATGAGTGACCTTGAAAAAAATTTTCCCTCCATTATATTCGCCTCTATATATACTATAACTTTTGTCTGAAGAGTTTTTTCATATATCCATAAACGATGGAGATATTAAAGATTCTCATTTAAACGCCTATAGGGGAAGTCGGGGTATTGTGAGCCACGGGGAATCGTGAGCCAGCGCCATATTTTTTTCCCTAGTGAATAATGACAGCTGCCAACAACTGTTATTTACTTGTCTTATGATAAGCTAATATTTCCACGATCAGTGAACGTACGCACCCGCATCGTTACTTTGCTCTGTTAACAGATAAAAATTGGCTGATCTCGAAGTATTATTTTCACTTCGTGTGTGGTCTATTATTGTGACACTTTTCTGTGAATCCACGCAGGTAACTATTTTTATAATACTCGTGTGATTTCAAGCTTTCGAAATAATAAAGAAATTTGGCATTAAGTTAGCATTGTGTTATTTATTTGTGGCCATGTTGTAAAAATAATGGTTCGGGGAATTGTGAGCCACTCGATTCTTGACATTTAAAGAGCTAACCTCACGTGTTTGATGTTTCTTTATGATTGTTTATGTAATATTTGAGCACAATATAAATTTTACTTTCCCGACTGTTATGTATATAACAGAGGGAAAGTATGTAGATCGTGTCAAAAATGACCCCCCGGTTTTTTTGCAATTCTCGACGTTTCATGACCCACTGACTCTAAAAAGTCAAAAAATTGCATTTCAGATTAATTGTGGTCATTTTTTACTTTTTTTTTTATTAATTGAAAATTATTTTTTCATTTAGAGCAGGGCTCTCCAGCGTAGGGGCCCCTCACGCGCCTGCTTCCCCTTCCAATCTTCCTCTGGCGCAGCGTACCTTCCGTTGTCAAGGAGACCGCGCGACGCTGCAAAGGCTGCCATGACGGGCTAGCGTCTTCGCGGTTAGCGTCGCGCGGTATCCCTGACAACGCGGACGAGAGTGGGAGAACCCCAAGCGCACACGTGCGGGATCTTGGAGAGCCCTGATTTAGAGACATGAATAAACATTTTCTAACAAGCATTGTCATTTTTATTCAATTTATAAAGTGGCTCACGATTCCCCGAGATTTTTCAGATTCAAGAAAATGCAAATTTTTTGTAATAGTCTGAAAATCATCTAATTTGCAAATATTCGATTCCACTATTGTGACTAAAAGAAAGGTAAATCTTCATACTACAACATCCAGCTTTGAAATTTGAAGAAACACTTGATTTTATAGCAGTTTGTTAGCAATAAAAAAAAGTGGCTCACAATACCCCGACTTCCCCTATAGCTTGTAGAAAAAAAGGTAGACAATGATATATAAAGATACATTTTAAATTTCACGTGGAATAGTTGCATTTCTGACAATACTACAGTTTCTTAAATATTTAATTCGTACATGTATTGAAATGCGAGTTTTGAAAGCCTTCGAAATGCAGCTACAGCTGAGTCAGGTAATCAGTTTGTATCCCTCAGAAACCGTTAGAATTCTACCTGCGCAGGAAGGGATGGGACAGAAGGTCCGAAAACTCATAGTTGGGCCATTATGTCCTGAGCGTTCAGCGAGGTAACAGTGAAATATCGTAGTGAAAGTGAAAGTGAAATGGAAGGTACAAGGAAAAAATTATATTTTACTTGATCATGACGAAAGTCAAATTATCGGTGCAAAATTGCCATCCAACGGGCAAGTCTTAAGAGTCCTATTTCACAATCTACGGAATGTGAAATTAAATCTTAAGTCTAGTGCTTCTTTAGTTATTAAGGAAGTTCAAATATTTTGGGAGAAAGCGCGAATTCCAATGACGTTTGTATTTTCCTCGCCAATTTGTATTTAAAAGCGTGGATACAAGCTCGAGTCGCAACAGAAGCTCCGCGACAAAATTTGGAATTTGTAAACAATTTATCCGCTTATCGTCAAATTGACGTTACAATAAGCCGCACTGCAATGAACAAAATGATCAATCATTTGTGGTATTTGGCACCAGAAACTGCCGCATTATCATTTTTCGATAGTGCCATTGGGAATGACAATAAAATAAAAATGATAGAGGCAATAAATGCTAGTGTAGGCAGTGACAACAACGAATGCCTTAAAAAATATAAAACCCTTCCAAAGGATGTGGAACAATTGGTCAACAAAAAAATGGAACATTTTATTTCTCCTGATTCCAAAAGATCCTTTGAAAGGTTTTTAATACCTACCACATTTTTTTAAAAAGACGATGGAGATATATGAAAAAACTCTTCAGACAAAAGTTGTAGTATATAAAGAGGCGAATATAATGGAAGGAAATTTTTTTCAAGGTCAATCTTTCGAGTTTTCAAGGTCACGGACGTTTTTTTTTGTTAACAATCGTATATGCTGTGTATGTATTCTTAAACAGAAAAAAAATACAAATTCAACGATATATCATAATGTATATTTATGTCGGGACTTGGTTAGAGGACGTGTGAGTGAACGGTCGAAGTGAGAGTGTGAGGATAGGGATATAAGAGTTAATTTAGAAGTAGAGTAGGGAAAAAGGAAAGAATTAGATAGGGGAGGGACTTAGAAGCTGCAGAGTGCAAGGTAATAAAGATTGAAAGGAAACCGAAGAGATAGAGATATTAGAGAGAAGAAACCGGTGGCAGGAAATTTGAGGTTAGGAGAGAAGGAACGGGCGGGAACGGTAGGTCGGTAAGGTAGGGTGATTGGTGTGCGAGGTTAGGTAGGAACGAAACAGAAGGAAGGATGGCGGATGAGGAGAAGGAGGCAGAGAGTGAGAAAGGAAAATACACTGAAACGCCGACAGAGGAGAGAAGGAAACGAGGAAGGGCGACTTTGGAAACATTAAGGGAAAGGGAAGGACAGTATAGCAGAAAACTAACAGATGTATGGGGATTAGGAAACACAGGGGAAAGGGGCGGAGAAACTGGAAATGGTTACCAGAAAGCGAAAAAGGCAGATCTGAAAAAAAAACCCCGTCAAAAGAAGGAATAGCGGTTGAAAAGACAGAGGGGAAAGAGGAGGAGGAACAGAGCGAGACAACAATAGGAAACATGATGAAAGAAATTTCGGCAAGTATGAGGCAAGAAAGAGGGGAGCTTATGGCAGACTTTAGGAAGGAAGTAAGCAATGTAATGGAGGAGTTTGCAATCAGAGTCGAAAGTATAGAAAAAAAGTTTAAACAACGAGAGGAGCAGCTACTAGAAAGGATGGAAAATATGACGAGAGGCATGGAACAGAGGGAGGAAGAGTTGAGAAAGAGGAAGGAAAGGGAGGATAAGGAGTTGACGGAGAGAATCTTATGTGAAGCAGAAAGAAAGCTAATGGAGGCGGAGAAGGTGGGTGAGGGAACTGAAGCTAGGAAGGAAGGGAATGACGTTTGGAAAGAAGTGAGGAGAATGAAAAAGAAGATGGAGGAACAGGAGAAAAAGATGAAGAAAAATAACATCATCATCAAAGGTTTAAAAGTAAGTAAAGAGAACCTTAGAGAAAAGGTAGACGAATTTCTAAAAGTAGAACTAGAAGTGACAGGAGGGATAAGCAAAACAGAACTAAGAGGTAACCAGCATACAAATGTAGTTCTGGTAGAATTGGAAAGCTGGGAAAAGAAACAGGAAGTCATGAGAAAGAAAAATAGACTAGGTACGAAAAGAATATATATTGAGCATGATTTAACGTTTGAGGAAAGAGAGGTACAAGGAGCTATAAGAGACAAGGCTAGGAAGCTAAAGGAGCAGGGAAAAGAAGTAAGAATAGGATATAGGAAACTAAGCATTCAAGGTAGGTGGTTTTTCTGGAATGACGAAAGGGGGGAGCTTTTGGAACAAGAGGGGATTTTTCGGAACTAGCTTCACAGGAAGAACCGATAAGACAGATGAGGGGGAGGAGAAGAAAGATACAAGATCGTAGAAAGAAATCAGACATCCACACAGTCGGGGAAAAGGAATCAGAAGAAAACAACGGAAAGTTGCTATTTTGGAACGTGGCAGGAATTTGGAAAAAGGACAGAGACTTCTGGAAGTTTGTTGAGGAATTTGATTATGTAGGTTTAATAGAAACATGGGTAGACCAGAAAAAGTGGGAGGGATTGCAGAGAAGACTGCCCAAAGGTTTTGCTTGGAGTTGCCAGGCAGCAGTAAGAGAGCATAAGAAAGGGAGACCAAGAGGGGGAATCATAACGGGCGTGAAAAAAGGTTGGAACGTGTTAGAAGAGGATAGTCAAATGGAGGGTCTATTAGGAAAGAAAATTAAAGCAAAGGAAGAAATTTTGAATATATGGTCGGTATATAGCAATAAGGAAGTAGAGAGAGTGATGGGAGGTCTGATACAAAAATTAGACCAAGCGGAAGGGGAGGTAATTATAATAGGAGGTGACTTCAACGCCAGAATAGGAAGGGAAGGAAGCTACTCCGATGGAGAAATGCTGGAAGACATGGAAAGGAGAAATTCAAAGGATAAGATAAAGAATGGTCAAGGGGAAAAAATGCTAAGTGCAATAGAGGAGAGGGGTTCCTATATATTAAATGGAAATAAAAAAGGCGATGAAAAAGGGGAATATACACAGGTGAGCAAAAAAGGTGTGTCGGTGATAGATTACGTGGTAACCAACTCCATTGGATGGGATAGGACCAAAGAAATGAGGGTAGGAGACAGATCGGAATCGGATCATATGCCTTTAATTGTGGAGATAACGACTGAAGGGGGAAAAAGATAGGGAAAGTTCAATCTATAAGAGAAGTCATCAGCTGGAACAAGGAGGCAATAGAAAGATTTAAAAAGAAGACTAGAGATAAAGAATATGAAGAAGCAGAAGAGAATGAAAGGGAATGGGATATATTAAAAGCAGGAATAAGTAGTATGATGGAAAGGAGAAAGGTTAAGATCAAAAAGAGGAAGATAGGCTACAAAGTTTGGTGGGATAAGGAGTGTACCAAAGAAAAAAGGAAGTTGAACAGGTGTTATAAAGAATGGAAGAAGGGGAAAATCGAGAAGGAGCTGCTTGTACAGAAAAAAGAAGAATTTAGGGATTTAAGTAAAAGGAAAGAAGAACAGAAAAAGAAGGAAGAGGAGAAACAAATTAGGGAAGCGAGATCCGAAGGCCAAATATGGACATATATAAATAAGGAAAGGAAAAGAAGGGCGTACACCGACAACAAAATCGATATAGCAACGTGGAGAGAACATTTTAAAAATTTGCTGGGAGGTTCGGACGTGAAGAAAGTAGGAGCAAGAAGGGAACAATCACCAAGGGAGGAAAAAGAAAAAGGAAAGGACTTAACAGAAGAGGAGTTAGAAAAGCAGTTTAAAAGATTAAAGAAAAAGAAGGCATCAGGAGTAGATGGAATCCCAAATGAAGCATGGATATACTGCGAGGGCAACACGAAAGAGAAGCTGAAGGAAATAATAAGGACGGTATGGGTAGGGAATAGATTTCCGGAGGACTGGAAGAAAGCGGTGATAACCACTTTATTTAAAAAGGGGGATGAAAACAATCCAAAAAACTACCGGGGTATAAGTCTCCTGTGCACTGCGTACAAAATCTATGCATCTCTGCTCAATAACAGGTTGAAAAGAGACATCGAAGGAAAAGGAATTCTCCCGGATACGCAAGCTGGGTTCAGAGAGAAAAGAGGAGTGATAGATAATGCATATATACTGCAGCATATAATAGAAAGAGAAACCAGAAGGAAAGGAGGAAAGGTGTACGCAATGTTTATCGATTTGAGAGCGGCATTTGACAAGGTGAAAAGGGCCAAACTATGGAAAGCAATGGAAGACAGAGAAGTGAGAAGAGGTTTAATGGAAAGAGTTAAAGGAATATATGAAGAAACAAGAAATGTAGTAAGAACGAGAGAAGGGGAATCAGAGGAGTTCTGGACGGAAGAGGGTCTGAGACAGGGATGCCCGCTCAGCCCGACTCTGTTCACAGTGTTTATTGCGGATATAGAAGAAGAATTCCGGAAGGGTCAAATAGGGGGGTTAAGGGTGGGAAGAGAAAAATTCTGGTCGTTAGCTTATGCTGACGACATGGTAATTTTAGCAAGAAAAGAGGAAGAGTTTAGAGCGATGATAAGAAGGTTAGAAAAGTATCTTGACAATATGGAACTAGAATTAAACGCAGAAAAGACAAAGATAATGATATGTAAGAAAGGGGGAGGAAGAGAGAAGAGAAAGTGGTGGATGTGGAAGAATACAAGAATAGAGGAAGTCAAAGAGTATACTTATTTAGGGATAAAGTTGCACAGAAACGGAAGTATAGAGGGACATGTAAAGGACAGGATAAAAAAGGCAAATATCGCGTTGAATCAGGTCTGGGGGATAGGAGAGAGAAAGTTCAACACAGATTTTAAACTCAGAATGTTCCTGTTCGATACCCTTGGTCTTGGGGGTGCTCTTGTACGGCGTAGAATTGTGGGGATACAAGGAAAGGGCAGAAGTGGAAAGAGTGCAATTGAGATACATTAAATGGACGTTAGGCCTGGACAGACGAACACCGGACTATCTGGTACTAGAGGAAACAAAGAGGTTGAAATTAAGGGTCAATACGGGGGCGAGAGCGTGGAAGTTTGAAGAGGAAGTAAGGAGAAGTGGAGGGAGGAGCATAGTGAAAGAATGCATTAGAGAGAAAGAAGTTAAGAGAGAAGTAACCAGAAGCGGAAAGGAGAGACAAGAATACCTGAGAAGGAATGGACTGAGTCAGGAGGGAGTGGAAGAGAGAAGAAGAAGGGGAATAGAGGTTACAGAAAACTTAAAGAACAGGGACATAGAAGTGCAACAACAAGGACAAAACTCGAAAATAGTGCAATCGAAATATAATAGCCGATATAAATATATTAGAACGATAGGGCTGCCGGAATATTTGGGTAAAGAGGGGGAAGGACAAAAACTTATCGCACAAGCGAGATGCGGTAATTTAGAGAGGTGGAACAGGTATTGGGAAGACAAAGAGGGGAGATGCTGTGACCTGTGTGGGGATGAATTTGGAAACCTAGAGCACTTAACTAGGGAATGTAGGGAAATAGAAAGAAAATGCAACTTATCGTTAGTAGATGTGGTAAGCGAAAAAAGAGACACAGAGACGATAGACTGGTTACAAAAGTTACAAAAGAGAAGAAATGAAAAAAGAAGGAGGAACGAGAAAGGCAACAAAAGAGGAGATGGCCAAGGAAGAGGCAATGGGTCAACCTAACTAAGAAGAAGATAACCTAGTCAGAACTAAAGTCATAAAGAGTTATATGTATAGCCAATATAGAAATCATATATATAGGGAAGAGAGTGAGAGAGAAGGATGAATGGGTAAGATAGCTTGTAAGTGAAGTAGGAGATTGTAAACCAAGTCCAATTCTTGGCTGTGAAGCTGAATAAACATTTCTACTACTACTATATTTATGTCAAGGTTTAAAAAGTTCAAAATTTTCAAATTCGTGGCGCGTCCTTTTCCCGTTGTCCAATCGAACTAAAATTTTTCTAGATCATTTTTCAGGCAAGTGTCACATTTCTGGGGGGCGGGACCAAAAAATCTGATGGTCGAAAAATAAGGTCCACCCTAGTGGGCATTGGGGAGGAGGTATTGCTGTGAAGAGGACCTCTTCAATAGAGCAGCCATTTGGGAGGGATGCAAATCTGATTGGTCCTAATACAATCTGCTCCCTATGGTTGACATTTGGTCTAGCAACTTTTACACCTCCTAACCCGACCGATCGAACTTGCATACCTTGCATGTTAACCACGTGTTTAAGAATTCGTAGTACATGAACAAGAGATTTATAAAAGTTTCATTCCATATACAAGTATTCCTAATAAATATATTTTCATAACCAATCAACCAAGTTTATTAACACATATAATTTTTTTTTTCTCTAATACGTTAGGAGATATCCAGCTGTCCAGTCTTCGAAAAATAGGGGCAAGTTCACATGGTCATAACTCCGGTAAAAATAGTTATATCGCTATTTTGAAAAAAATTGTTTGAAAGCGTGGAATCCCTACTTTCAGCAGCTTTTTTTTCAGATTTTAGCTGTATTGCTTTTCAGCAAAGTTATAACGATATAAAGAGCGCATGGTCAATTTTAAAAAGAATTCTTCAACTTCCGATAGTTCCACGGGGAGTATGAAATTTTTTACACAAATTCCACTTGCACCAATCGAAAGCGGCTACTTTCCCGTGTAAAAAGAGAGTAACATATTTCTTGTGCGATTTTTTTTACTGAGTTATTCAACTTTGAAGCAAAAACCGTTTTTTTTATTTTAGTTACTTCTAGCAAGCGAAGCAATCATCGTAGAACGTTCATGAAAAAGCAATAGAAAGATCACTCTTTCCTCTTTAAGACGCATCTTTCACTTTTTCAATTCGGTTAAAATTTCGGTCTACGATGTCCTTCCGAAAATATGCTTAAAAATTGCACACATTTCAGTTTTTCTTCAACTCGCTGTATCTGCGCGAGGGATAACCGGAACGTCATTGTCTTAAGCCCATTTTAAAGCAGATAGTCTGCCGCTTCTTTTGAGTTCCATCGGAACCCGCTGCGATAATTTTTTACCTGTGGCCTTTAAGTTTGAAGTTACCGTTTCGGAAAAATAAGGCTACAAAATGTGTCGCACTGTCGGTCGTTCCCGCGGAAGCGAGTGCTGTTGTTCGTATCCCCACCCGCTGACATAAGTGACGATAGCAGCCGAAAGCGAGCCGAGTTAAGGCTGCCGTCTCAAGTTTGTTATGGTCCGAATCGATCGAAGCGCCCCTTGTAAACAGACGGACCCTAATGAAACTAATGCGGCCGGTAAAAAGAACTTCTAAAGAGGTGACATCTTCAGGTACTCTGTGTAGACGAATTTTTGACGCATAGTTGTCGCATCTTCTGTTCTCTCTGTCTCTGCCGCGCTGTTGCCAAAGCTCTTTCTATCGAGAAGTCTTGAAGGAATAGGTACGGTACGAGAGCTGCGTCTAGCGTCAGAACCTCGCTGAACGTAAAAGAGAATAGGCAATGATGAAAGATAGAGAGGTTCAGGAGTGAGGTTAGGAAACATGTCGATGAAACAATACTAATATGCGTATCAATATCTTTTTATTTATACGTAGAAGGATGTGATATAGGGGAGGGGGTGTGAACCCTAAATCTAAAATTGTAGCTTCGGGTATTTATTAGTTTCCGAAATATTAATAAAAAATTGTTAATTTTTTTGGAAATTTTTTTTGGACGTTGGTGCAGGCCTCCCTACCCGGGAGCCCTTCCGTCCCCCTATTTTTTATTTTTGAAATTTTGTAATCACAGTCTCATTTTTAGCATCGCCAAACTCACCTCGGTTCGCTACCCATGCTTTACGGGCCCGCAAGCGGGCCCGCGCCCCCCGCGCTACTCTACCCCCCACCAATACTAATACCCGGGACAAGTTGGGAAGTGGAATGCGTTATGTCGGTATAAGTCAACAGAAATATTGTTAATAGGGGGGACCGTGGTAAAGTGATTAAAAAAAAATCGGTAAGGTGTACCCGTTTATGCACAATTACCCCAGTATCTTTTGAACGCATTAATTGCCGAAGCTATAATTTCATATTTCGGGTGTGTCCACAACCCTCGTAATAACCACCAAGTTTCATCTCGATCGGCCACCGGTTGGGGCTAGATTAGTGCGGAGGGCGCGCAGGCGCGTAAAGCATGGTAGCGAACCGATGTGAGTTTGGCGATGCTAAAAATAAGACTGTGGTTACAAAATTTCAAAAATAAAAAATAGGGTAACGGAAGGGCTCCCGGGCAGGGAGGCCAGCAGCAACGCCCAAAAAAAATTTCCAAAATAAATAACAATTTTTTATTAATATTTCGGAAATTAATAAATACCCGAAGCTACAATTTTAGATTTAGGGTTCACACCCCCTCCCCACCCCTCCCACAAAACCTCATCTCGATCGGCCACCGGTCCCTTTCGGAAGTACAGCCGGAAACATTAATTTTTTGGAAAAGCATATATTAGTTTTTTGTGTTGCAAAATTGGATTTTTGCAAATAATTCATTCTAGTTTTCACGATAACCACACAGATTAAGAAAAATTTTGCGCTTTTTGTTTCCGATGACTGCGACAGCCAGAATCATGTTCGCCAGCTACAAACTTTTTTAACCCCTTCTTACTGCTGTCATTATAAATTTGAACAAAATTATTATTATTGCATTGAAAAATTTAAACATATTTCAAATCTCAATTAACCCTCCATATCCTGTGCCTGAGTCAATTTTAACACACTGCTTGAGGTCGCTAACACACGATGATGGAACTGTGTATGTAAGTCGCGGTCAAGCGATTATTTAGCTGTCGGGGGTGTCATAAAAGCATAAACTGGGCCTTTCCAGTGACCGTGTTGGGGCAACAATGGGAAGCTCGAGACAATACCATATTTTCCTTGGAGAAAACAAAATGGGCATACGGCCTCTGCAGTCATAGAATTCTCCACCACCAGACCTTATACCGAGGAGTGGGGAATGAAAATACCACGGTCGAGCTCGAAGGCGCACCGACTGCTCTAGGGCAGACTTCCCAGATAGCACAACGTCTGGTAAAGTCTTAAAGACGTCCAAAAGGCGTCTTAAAGACGTCTTGTTACAAATCAAGACGTTCAGACCTAAAATAGACCTAAACTAAACGGCTCTAAGACGAGGTGTGCTATCTGGGTTAGTGTGTATGTCTTACTTCATACCAAACAACTTTGTACGAAACGTGGCAATTGTCAGAATGTTATTCCGTTTGGGTCCGAATATTTTTGGCGTTGTCACATTTTGCCACATTCAAAATTGTTTTATAAATACAGACCCTCAAAGTACACAACTTTCCTCAATCTTTTGAAAATTACCTTTCGTATTTGGCAAAATGATATTTAAATCCTCCTTATTTTCAAATGGACTGTAACATATTTCAATTTGAACAAAATCCCAAGAGTTTATCCAGATATTATCTTTGCCCATCTCTGTTCTCCAGCCGCTTCGCCGTGATTCATTCAAGCCTCCTTGACGACAAAATAGTAATAGGGGAAATGCGGCAACAGCGCGATGCGACTCTCTATACGTATCGGCAACTATGCCTTCCTACATTTATTGGCTAGCTTGGACTTCCACCGGTTCTGATGCTACATGGGGCGAATATACCATAAGCGCCGGTGGCGGAGAATCCTTGAAGCCTCATTCTGCCATTTCTCGAGTCTGACTCAGTACACGATTCATAAATTCATTATTATTTCAACGTACGGTGGTCTGGTGCGTTCAAACGCACCAGACCACCCTGCACGAATGTCTACTGGAGGCAACTATACCCGCAAAAACTACCTTTTTGCCGATTCCAGGACGAAAGTTGGTTGAAACGGTTTGTTTTCTACATTGCGTATACGTATACGCTGGTGCTACGTGGCTCGACTATACCAGTGGCGCCACCAACGGAGAAGCCTTGAAGCCTCATTCTGTCAGTTTTTCGTTATTATTTCAACGTACGGTGCTTATTAGCATTCAAACGCACCAGACCACCCTGCACTGATGTCTACTAGAGGCAACTATACCCTCAAAAACTTCCTTCTTGCCGATTCCAGGACGAAAGTTGGTTGAAACGGTTTCGCGTATACGTACACGCTTTTCCTAGCTTGTGTGAGCGTACGCACACATTCAACGCCCGGTGAGACGGCAGCCTTAAGGTAGATTTACACTAGCCGTCTGGACGGCGTCAAAACGACGGCCGTCCAGACGGCTTGTGTAAATCTACCTTTATGCGGACGCTACCGAATGATCCTGTATGTGCACACACATAAGACACATACCTCCACGCGATATGCCATCGGTGGTGCCAATGCTGGCGGTACGACAGCAGTGATGACAGAATCGTGGGACGTGGGACAAATCCTTACCCCCACTATGATCTACCGTCGTCTCCCACTATGGCCTACCGTCGTCCCCCACTTTCTTCCCATCGCATTGCACACAAGCATATCCCTACTCCTGTCCGTGTGCGCTGCCTGTTCGGCTCTCTTCGGCAACAATCCACGTTGTCGAAACCCCAGACCAGCGCATCGGTCGCAATCATGATGTGCGAGTGTTCAAATCCCGCTGCGGCGCAGGGCATGGACACTCCAATGCTTAAGAGTGCAGAAGGATAGACGCCAGTGACGCCATCTGGTGTATACAGTATTCCCTCGCTGAGGGCTCGCTGGTCGGGACTAGAGACACTATAATAAGAGTCTGGACACGAGAAGGCCACTTTTTGATTGGTCCGCCATTTTTGATCGAAATCCTGCGAGAGAGAAAGAGATATACACCATTTCACGCTTAATCACTCTTAACAACTCTTACGTTTATGGCGGTATTTTACTATCTATTAATCTGAAAATGTGCATTTGGGTTTATGATTGGCCCGTCATTTTTCATCTATTCCCTCTGATTTTTAAATCTGTTAATTATACCAAGATAATGAAGATACAAAGCATAAAACCAAATCTTGTGTTCTATTTGATATATGTTATTTTATTATACTGATTTAAATGCGAAGTAAACAGAAGTAAAATGTTGCCATAAACGTAAGAGTTGTTAAGAGTGGTGAAGAGTGAAATGGTGTATATCTCTTTCTCTCTCGTGGGATTTCGATCAAACATGGCGGACTGTCACTCGTGTCCAGACTCTTATTATAGTGTCTCTAGTCGGGACCGGCGTTGAGCCCGTATCGTGAACGGAGCCCTAATTGCCTAATTCCGAGTGTTCGTTTCTCGCTTCTTTTTGGCCGAAGAGGGGAGCGAGATGGAACGCTTTGCGTGCGCGACGGGCGCGAGCGCTCAGATGAAATCGTGACTGCTCGACGTTTGCGCGCCACGGCCAGATAGGCACGGCACGTGCCTTTTTTGCGCCTTAGGTGAACTTGTCCAATTGAGCCCTTTATTATAATATATTTATTTGAGATTATTGATGACGTAAGGCCGCGGTCACACGAGCGTTTTTTCGACGTCCGTCGCGACGGACGTTGTGACGGACGCCGTAGAGTAACATTGTAACGTTAAATTTGACGCGCGATGCTCTTGTGGCTGGTTCTACGCATTACAATGTTACTCTACAACGCAGCGTCGTGACGTCCGTCGCGACGGACGTCGAAAAAACGCTCGTGTGACCGCGGCCTAAATGGTAGCCGTGACTGCCGGGACCGTTCTCACTCTCTCGGGCTATGCCTGCTCGTTCGCGTTCAGTGCTCCTGACTCGATCTCGTCCTGCGTACCAACATTAAATATTGCTTATTACAATTGACATTGAAATTATAAAAATGGTTTATTTTGAATTCAAAATAAATTAGTAATTATAGGTACAAAATTTGTTCTATGTGGAAAGGATTAACTTAATTTTTGAAAAATCACTCCTCACATATGCCCTCGTACGCGACTTCCATATATCGACGTGCGTTACGAAAAGTAGCACGTTTCAATTTTCTTACGAAAAGTAGCACGTTTGCCTTCGTTCTCACGAAAACTATCACGTTTCGGTTTTCGCTGCGAAAACTAGCACATTTGAGCGGTTTGCCACGAAAAATAGCATGTTTCGTCTTTCGCTGCGAAAACTAGCACGTTTGAGCGATTTGCCACGAAAACTATCACGTTTCGGTTTTCGCTACGAAAACTAGCACGTTTGAGCGGTTTGCCACGAAAAATAACATGTTTCGTCTTTCGCTGCGAAAACTAGCACGTTAGAGCGGTTTGCCACGAAAAGTAGCATGTTCGCGTTTACCCCGCGTTCGCAATTCCCGCACCCTCCCTTACTTAAATTATGTAGATTAAAATTTTCATATGTGTTGTCTTTTGGAGATTAGATGGAATTATTATTTATTAAACAATATTTTCAACAGTTGAATTCTTTTAAACTGCCCACGCGCTGAAACGCGATACTTTCTGCAGTCTGCAGTATAATCCAAAACGAGCTATTCTTCGTGGCCAAACCGGATAATATGTTAGTTTTCGCCATAAATTCCCAAACGTGCTATTATTCGTGGCGAAACAGTATAACGTGCTAGTTTTCGTCGCAACAGTACGAAATGTGCTATTCTTCGTGGCGAGGCAGTCAAATGTGTTAGTCTTCGCGGCAGAAGACCAAACGTGCTAATATTCGTCAGAAACGATGGAACGTGTTTCTTTTCGTGGCAAACCAAAACGTGCTACTTTTCGTAAGAAAATCGAAACGTGCTACTTTTCGTAACGCACGTCGATATATTGTTGACCGATACATCGTCGAACGATTTCGCTCCAAGACAGGAACCGACGATTTCTATATACAACATAAAGGATATTTTACTAATTATTATCGTAATTATCATAATTATTACTCCTATTACATCATGCATACCTGCGACGCCCGTACCAGTCTGGCGCACTTTGACCGAACCGGACTCAGCACCCTTACGTATGCAAGTAACTTTCAACGTAGATCCTTCTCTGTATCTTTTCTTCTGTATTCTGTTTGTCATCTCCTGTAAACATAAAGCGTGAATAATAAATACTAAATTTAAGTCATCTCCTGTGAACTTAAAGGGTGAATTAAATTTATTATTTCCTTCGTCACTTTGTTGGGAAAGTGACGGCGGCGTCGATCGACTCGCGTGATCGTATGATCCGCGAGTACAAGTGCCATTGCAGGCACTTGTGACCACTGTGACCCTATCAGTGGTACTGCGCTTTACAGCGCGATGCGACGCCGGACTAAATAAAATTGAACCCATTTTACGTTCCTCATTCCAATCTGTGTCCTTTGCGTACGGTTTTCATATAGCACTCTTGTGCTAGTTTAATTGGTTCGCAAAGTCGCCTGTTTTTGGGTATAATGCGGCCTCTCAACATTCTATTTACATACGTGACCACTTGTTCTATATATTTTTTCACGCATATTTGGGTGAATGTTGTGAAAACATGGGATTTATGATCGCTACATGTCCAAAAATTAAATTCTGCCATACGCTGGATCATGCGTTGCAACTTATTGCCCATTCTTTTGTGGGAGATATTCTTGCTGATAACTCTTCCTAAATATCGTTTTGCAACTAAATGCTGGTCTGTAAAACACGTATGTTCCTTGCCTCTTAGTCGACTGCGTTTGAAAAGAGTCCAAACAGTTCGCACATCCTGTTAATGCAGGTAGGCTGTTTTTAATACTTTTAATAATGTCTCCAGAATTGTAAATTTTAAGTTCTTTCATACTGGTAAGGGGTACTTGGTTCTCATTCTGGCCCTCATCGTCCAGTTCATGTGGTAGATATTCAGTGCCACTAAGTAGCGTTGTATGTTGTGGCAGAAGAAAAGATCCGCTATCGTCCTCGCAATTGTATCCCGGCAAGTGCTTCGACGTCAAACTTGTTATCAATAACGATTTGAATATGGCCTCGAATTGGTAGCACGTAGGCTTGTTCGATCTGAAATCGTGGCTCTTGATATTGCCAAAAAAATTCTCCAGTGGATCTTGATTGACGTTCCTCGTAGCAAAAGTTTCAAAGCCCATTCCTTTTAATTTCTCCCATAACAATTGGAAACCTTGCAAAGTATTCATCAAATTCTGCAGGCACGGAATGTCTGTTGTAACTGCTCTCTTAGTTTTAGAATTAATAAATCTGATGCTTCTTAGCTGTCTCCTTACGTTCGCGAAAAATTCGGCGTGGTAACTTTTTGCAGACCACGGTATCCTCTTGGGATGATTTTCTCCGCAATTAACACCATTTGTCCCGTCTCCAATCCCATTCATTAAATGGAGGAAGTAAGCCGTATGGATTCCTTCAGCTGGCATCTTCCTGTCTCCAACACTGGTCTTCATCGGTGCACTTGTCCTTGCAAGGAGGTCGACGAAACAAGACATCTTCTTACTGAAAATCTGCATCATATGTTTGACTTTCATTATGTTTATTTTTTCGGGACAAACGTGTTGATCCGTCAAATCCGGCACGGGTCGCTCAATTAAATCCGAATAAACAGCGATTTCGTAAGCTGTAACAACATGGTTCCACGCTGCAAATTTTCTATCTGCATTCTTCAAATGTGGTCTATCAAAATCGATTTGTATATTCTTGGTCAAAAAATTGTTCCGCATGCACTTCAGCATGTGCGGAGCATCGTACAGCGGAATAAATTCGACGTCATCGATGAGGATCGTCCAATACTTTTTAATTCCTTTCTGCTGTCGAATTCTGTCCGTGTCTTCTTGCATTGTCTTGATGGCCTTCATATTGGAGGAGCCTTGGTCACATACTGTCGCTGCGACTGTATAACCGGCTTCAGTAACAGCTCGGACGACCTCATTGATGCAACGTATTAGTTGTGTGTATGTTGTTTGTGCAGCACAAAAATTGTATGTGACTGGGATCTTCCAACCAGTTTTTATGCCTCGCTGCATACTTTGAGGTCCGATTTGTACCCCAATCTTCCAGACCAACTACTTTGTCCTTTTCGGCACAGTATTGCACATTCAGCATTAGCGACATTTCATCCCACACGAGTACGCATACCTTATATCCAGTGGATCCATCATGCGGTTGGCTGTTTCCTTTAAACAGTCTTTCATCGTTTTTGTCACACCGCAATCCAAACGAATGTGATTTAATAGTTGGCGAACTCTTCTTGGAGCAGGAATTGGGAGAAAAGTACACGAGTATCTGTATGCAGACGCCGATCTTTTATAGATCGACAGACATAGGAGCCTTTCATCTGGCGTGTATCGTCGTCCATGTTTACGTTTACCAGCATTTCTGAGTATCATGCTGACAAAGTGCAGCGTACTAAGATCTCTTAAGTGTTTGTCGTATTCCACAGCCTTCGCATTGTCCACAAGCTTCTTCAAACGATCTGCATATCATCAGCTTTTAGTCCTATAATTATCAATTTCCTTCTTTGCTTGTAACACGTGCTGATACATTTTTCTTGTGCTTTCATCCAAATCTTCCCTTTTCCAAACTAAGCTTTTACGAGGTCCAGATTTGGTGGCTTTATCTATAATTTCACTTTGGGAACATGTACAGCAGGAACTGGGTCCAGGAACTACATTCCCGTTTTATATTTTGGAAAAGCTACTTAAGGTAGATTTCGGCGTTGTTGGAAGAATGGATTCACTGGCTTCAGCTACTGCAAGGGAAGAGCTTCTCCTATAAGAACTTCCTTCAGCTGACTTTGGAGACCAATTCCTAAATGTAATTGGTGAAAAATCTGCAGTTGACGGAGTAATATTGATCCCTGGTGACAAATCTTCCTTCCTCTCCACATCAATTTCCTCGTCAACTTCCTCTGACGATGAACTGCTTTCTCTTTTGTCAGGCAGCAACAAGGAAGGTACTGTTCCGTCCTTCAGCTTTCTCCGTTTACTGCATTGGTAATCTTTTGCTTGAAAACGTAAATGACAAATTACGTACCGCTCATTGTAAATCTGCTTGTAACTTAAGCCTAGCAATCGCGGATTACGCGTTGCTTCAATCCACTGCGAAGCGATTATACATTTTGGAAAACGATGAGATTTTACCTGTCGAGTTGATGGACAATTCAGGTCAGCACACTTTTGCTTGTCATTTGAAATCCTCTTGACGTTCATTTTCGACGCACAATTACTTACCTTAAATCAGAATTAAACACAACACAATGAATACACTTTACTGCACTTTACCGACAAAAATATCACTGACAATTGCGGATGATTGCTGACAATCAGACACAATGGCAGTGAATGGCGGCAAATGGCGGCCACGTGCAACTGATTTTCGAGACTGACATGGAGGGTTAAGCGCATTGAGCTCTATACTAACTGGAGAGTGAACAGCAGTGGGAAGAAGTAGAGGCGACAGCGATCAGAGAGAGAGGGGAAAATAGTGTGTCAATATATCCTTGTTCTTTCTACTATCCCTCTCTATCTCTAGTATCCTGTAGTAAATTTGCGTGTGGTGGGGGTATAGACGCCACGCAAGGACGCCACGCCACGCCATGATCGTTATTACTTGTTAGCATCAGTTAGCATTTTGGCATTTTTGTAGTTCGGAAAAAATGGTCCATACGTGCTGCATTAAGAATTGCAAAAGTGAGTGGAAGATAAGTAAGGGTGTTACTTTTCATAGGTAAGTGAAAATGAAACTGTACTTGCATATTTTTAGTAACGAAAAGTACGTTTGATTACTACTTGTAAGAAATGTAATTTTGTACAGCTTCCCGTTAAAAGTGGAGGTACATGAAAGATTTGTGGTGGCAATTCCTCCGAGTTTACTACCTAAAGTAAGCAAATACAGTAAAATATGTAGTGAACATTTTACTACTGACTGCTTCCAATCCGCAACGTTGACAAATATGCGGCGTACACTGAAGCGGCATGCGGTTCCAACATTATTCGACCACCATTTTCATTATAATTACACAAATGACGTATGTAAATATCTATATAATGTATATCATCTTTTCCATAAGGTGCTATTATGGAAAATACATTTTACAGGCACTCAATTATGGGCCTTCGACTTCCAATTCCAATGTGATATTTGGTGAAGAGGAGCCGCCGGGGAAGTCACAAGAACAATGCAATGTCACAGAAAAAATGGAAGTGGGCGTTCAAACAATGGTACAAGTTTCTTATGATGTTTACATAATTGTATGTATGAAATCTGAATTGGAACCTATAGTTAAATTTTATTGTTACATGCACAGTGCGGGAGCATAGCAAAAAAGGACATTGGTGTTCAAGTGACAGAGAAGTGTTTGCCTCCAACGCAGATAGTGCAAGAATTGCGGCATAAAGTACATATATTACAGAAGCAGTTACTGCGGCGGGATGCTCGCTGGAATACAATGACTGACATCATTCAAAATTTAAAAGAGAATGGTATATCCACCCAGTCAGTAGAGGAGGTATTGCGGAATCGGTTTAGTGGATTTTCGTTGGATGTGCTAGACAATGAGATGCAAAATTCATCTATTCCTAAAAATAGAAAGCGCTATAGCGAAGAAATAAAAAGCTTTGCTTTAACTTTATATTTTTACTCGCCGAAAGCATACCATTTCGTTCGGGGGAAACTAAATTTACCTCATGATTCAATGCTAAGAAAATGGTTAAGTACGTCCAATTGTGAACCGGGTTTTAGTAGTGAAATGATTGCATTTCTGCAAGAACATGTGAAAACCAATGAATATTTGAAAGACGTGGCATTAATATTTGACGCTATGAGTATTCGTAGCGAAATTGTATACGATAAAAAAAGTGATAAATACCGCGGATACATTGACTACGGTGGCATCGCCCATGTAGATTCAAACGAAATAGCCACAGAAGTCTTAGTAGTGCAAATTGTTTCATACAGTAAAAAATTTAAAATTCCTATAGCATTTTTTTTCACTAACAAAACAATAGCACAATTACAATTTCAAATAATACATCAAGCCATAATAATATTGCAAGAAATTGGCATTACTGTACGTTCGATCACTTGTGATGGATGCGCCACAAATATTAAAACTTTAAATTTGTTGGGATGCAAATTACAAATGCCGGACATGGTAACATCTTTCAAACATCCTACAACGGATTCCACTATTTATTGTGTTTTAGATGCATGCCACATGCTTAAGCTTTGTAGAAATACTTTTGCTGAAGACAATATTGTCTCTCGAAAGGGCAAAATATCTTTTGGGTTTGTAACAAAATTACACGAGGTGCAGGAGGCCGAAGACTTAAAGCTGGCGAACAAAATATCCGCGGCTCATGTAAATTTTCACAAAAAAAAAATGAACGTTCGCTTGGCTGCACAAGTTTTAAGCAGCGGTGTTGCGGATGCAATCGATTATTTACGCATAAGCGGAGATACGAATTTTGTAGATAGTGAAGCGACGACAGAATTTATTCGCATTTTCGACCAACTTTTTGATGTAATGAATAGTCGATCTTCCTATGGGAAAGGGTTTAAATCACCGATATTTAATCATAATGTAGAGTATTTAACAAATTTTTTTGTAAAGGCGAGAGATTATATTAGTAGTTTAACTATTAATGGAAAGAATATTTTGGTCCACCCAAGGAAAACTTTCGCTATCAGATTTATAGCCAATACGCTTAGTATTTTAGATCTTAGCGTAACATTATTAAAAAAAGCAAATCCGCTGAAATATTTTCTCACCTACAAGTGCTCGCAGGACCACTTGGAACTGTTTTTTTCGTGTGTCAGATCACGTGGAGGTTGGAACGATAATCCCAACTGTTTACAATTTATGTGGGCATTAAGAAAATTATTATTTAGGAATACAGTTACCCCCAGCATCAATGCTAATTGTATGATAGATACCACCGCATCGCCAACCATTTTGGAATTTCGTACAGCTAAGCGAACTGTTGTTGAACCAATTATAAATTCAGACGACGAAGATAAAAAAATACATGAGCTAATGTCATGCATGGATAGGATGGAATTAAGTTCATTGCAACAAAACATATTATATTACATTACCGGTTTGGTAGTGAAAAAAGTTTTACAGAAGTTATCGTGCGCACATTGTGAAAAGTTTTTGCTTGAATTCGATAAGACCGACCATTTATATACCATTAATAGAAGCAAATATTGTAGTTTTACCGCTTTCGTGAATCGAGGAAAATTGTGCTTTGCATCGAAAAACGTTTATAATATTGTCAGCCATGCCGAAAAAGCTTTTCGTGCAGAAATTAATCTAGGATATACAAATGTTCGCTTTAAACAACGGCTATTTGCAATAGTGTTTGAAAATTTTTCTAGTATCATACTGTCACTATTCACACCACCACACCCCGTTCTTGAAACCGATGGTGTACACGAACTACATGAATTTCAATTATTGAAAGTTATAGTGAATACGTACAGTACTATTAGAATTATGACGTACGCGAAAAAGGCCACAGAAAGGCACATGGGCGCACGCCTTCACTTAAGGCAACAATTGCATAAAAATATATTATTTGCGAATGTTTAATTTGTATAGACTTTTTATTTTTTCTGTTCTCTGTGTTTTGTATTTTGTATATACTTTGCATATATTTTGCATGGCTAAATATATTATAGTTGCATAAGCATTCGCAGTGTAATTAATGCGCAAATATGTGATGGGGTTACGGATTTTACTTGCATGGAGGTTTGTGCTTTTTAATATTAATTTATAATAAATACTTTAACAATGCATTTATATTAATCCATTTCAGATCAACAATTAAATAATTGTATTACTTATAGTTCTCATGTTCCAGGCATTCAGATTCAAGATCACCTTTTCCATTAGGATTGGACAACATACATTCAGTATACATTAATGTTTACCATGTATTGAATTGTATAAATATATATATATATATGAAATTACAATGTATAACTCCGGATATTTATACATTTATGACAATTGTAAATATGCCAAAATAAAGAAAAATGTGTACAAATGTAAAAATATATATAATTTAAAAAAATTACGTACATTTTACAATGTTTAGAATACATGACACACGTTTCTTCAACTCTCAGTTTATTATATGCGTCTGTAAGTAAAGATATGAACTTTGTTTCATTCTTGCATCATGATTAAGGGGCTGTTCCGGTCGAGAGCCCATAAAAATAGGTGATTTTTAGGATTTAATTAAAGGAAAACTACTATATATAATTTAATGGGACTTTTTGCATTGTATTAAGGAAGTCTTAAACTATAGAAATAAATTTTTTGTTTTATAATTAATCATTGCAGACGGCACTGGGGTGTCGTTAAAGTCGAGGCGTTAAAATATTCAGCCAAATCGATGGAATCCCCTTAACAAAATATGTATTATGACTTCCAAAATAATAATCTGAGTAATTTTAACACATTTGACTCCTTTTGTTTATTTTCCGATCATTATTCGTAAGAATATTCTTCTTCGGATATGTTTTACAATTTTTACATCCGTGTTCGCGCGGCTATTGTAAGTTCATTGACATGCACTATAGATAAGACAGAGAAAGCTCCACCCACTAATTTGTGTTCCTTGTCTGACCGGCCGCCATTGCTCTGTTCACTCTCCAGTTAGTATAGAGCTCAATGGTTAAGCGTAGCTCAGGAAACTAGTCTAACGCCAAATACGTATGTGAAAAATGTGCAATCGGGAAGCCTATTTGTAAAAAATGCGGTGAAAACGAATAAAATGTACATTATTTACTTCTAAATGAAAGAAACTATATTTTTTTCACTGTCAAATTGGCTATTACCTTCATTCTATATTAAGAAATATAAGTTGTTTTAAAGACCGGTCGCGGTAGGAATAGGTATACATGAAGTGTCGGTAGGTTTAGTGTTATTAATCTTACTATTATAATAAAGCTACAGCGTTTGTTTGCATGTACACAAAAATCTCGAAAAGTACTGAACCAATCATCACGAAATTTTAACTACAGCATCCTTGACCAACAAGAACGGACATAGGCTATGTTTAATCACGTAAAATATAATTAATCTGTGTAATTTATTATTATGTACATAAAGAAGTCATGACTCGGCCGGCTGCGATGGATACTACGCGCCGCGACCGCCAGGCGGCGAATCGGGCCGAGCGCAGCAGTCATGCCTATAAGAGAGCCGGGCAGATCGTGTACCGTCACTCTCGAGTACCACCACTTTCCGATAACGGACGTTTATATTTTCGGGTTAACGGGTTAATTAACATAAACATGCCAAAACAAAACCTTTCTAGGGCATCCGCCGGTGCTAGACGTTCTTCTTATTTAAGAAGAAACGAAAGTAGCGAGCTGCATCAAAATAAACTCTCAAAAATGAGAACAAGCTTTTTTTTCAAAATACGTAATTTCGTTGAAACATATTATAATTTTAATAACCATGAATCAGTCACGCTAATAATTCGGGCGAAGCCGACACGGGGCATGCTAGTCCACTATAAAACTATTATTAATTGAAGCTTAACTCCACTACAATTAATAGTACTATTAGTATTAACTATTGGCAGAACTGTTAGCACTGTAATGAATTTAAGGACATTGTTTGACTGACTGCGATGTATTTATATACGTCCGTACGATGCAGTGATAAACGTAATTTGTTTTCCCGCTTTTTCTACGCAAAGATCCCGCGTTTTCGACACATCGCGCGCATAAACAAAAGAAATTCGCGAAGCGCATTGGGCGCCCACGTATCGCGCGTTGTCACTTGTCAGCTAGCATCTCTGCTAGCATCTCTCCACGCTCTGGCGCCTTAGCCTTTCCATATTTTATAAAAGTGATTAAAGTGGCATTATTTATACAAGTGTTCGGTGTTGGTACAGTGATAGTGTATAGCGGTACTCTAATTAATTGTAACTGGTTTGATAATGGCTTGTGCACCCCCCCAAGAAAAACAGGAAAAGTTTTCAGCGTCATTGGTATGACACTGACGAATCCTTAAAGTTTTGGTTAGAAGAAGTTTCTTCGGACGAGCTGAAATGTTTCTGTAAAGTCTGCAATAAAACTTTCGTTTGTGGGCTTTCGGAAATACGCAAGCACTCGTCCAGACTGGTACATATTGCGAATATGCAGCAAACGTTTGCTGTTAATAGTGATAAGGATATCGATTCGAATCTAAGTGTAGATGAATTCTTGTACTTTTTCATTGGGTGAAAAAGTCAAAATTGCCGACGTTAGATACGTGGCTTTCTTCGCCGAGCACAATATTCCTCTATCGGTCGCTTCTAATTTCCTTGCTCTTATGCAAGATATAGGCAAAGAGCCTGATGTTTTACAACGTATGAAAGTTGGCCGTACAAAAGTGCGGTCAAATTATTACAAACGTTTTATGCGTTCGTGAAACGGAACGCATTGCCGACAATGTACGGCGCAGTAAATCCTCCGTTTACGAAGATGAAACTTCGGATTCCCCAAACGACAAGTGGCTCACATTGGCAGTCAGATATGTTGAGCCATATCGTTTGTCCATTAAAGCAGAATTGTTGCAACTGATTCATCTGGATGCCAGCGATTGTTCAGCGGAACGGATTTTCAAAACTTTCGAAAATCAATTGCTGAAAATGCAAATTCCACTGGAAAACATCGCGGGTCTTAGTTGTGACGATGCTTCAGTGATGACGGTTCGGCATTCTTCTTTCAAGTCCAAGTTACTTGAAAAAAAAAACCCCAATGTCGTTACACTGCCGTGTATTTGCCATTCTGTAGCGTTGGCGGCAAGTGCTGCCTGTGCTACGATTCCAAAAGAATGCGACGAATTACTTAGGGGTGCAGCGACTTTCATTAATAGCAGCCCCAAACGTGCTACAATTTTTCGTCAATTTCAGGAGAGTTATGGAAACACTCCTTTAAAAGTCTTGAAATTATCCGACACACGATGGCTTGCGAGGCATCATTGTGTCAAGAGATTTTTACAAATCTGGGACGATTGGCACAATTTTTATAGGGAGCAAGCCTTTTCTGGTAACTGCTAACAATTTCTTCTTATTGCTTAGCAGATAAAGGGTTATTTCATTTTCCTAGAGTACGTCTTAAACGTCTTGAACAAGTTCAATGCCTCGTTTCAAGAACGAAAGGCCTTGGTTCATGAATTGCGCCCCGTTCAGTAATTATGCTTCAGTTTTTTCTAAAAAAAATTTTGTAACCCCCTCTCCTAGAGCATTTGGATCTAATTAGGATGGTAGATTTTTCGGTAATATCTAACCAAGTTCCACTTACTCAAGTGGACTTTGGTACAGAATGTGAGGATTTTTTGGAAGAGGCTGTAAAGGGAGGTATGTCGGAAGTTGAGGTTCACTCATTCCGCGAAAATTGCTTACGGTTTATATTACCGTAAGCAGTGAAATTAAGACTCGCCTTCCTCATGACGACCCTTTTTTTTTAAACAATTGACTGTTTTTAAATCTGATAATGTTTTATTTAATTGCGACAGACAAGTAACATTTAAGAATGTTACAGCTGTCGCCCAAAAATTAGGGCATTTCGTTGGCGAAGGTTTACAGAAAGAATCGGACTTTCTGTACTTTGGTACTTCCCGATTTCAAAGGGACACATGGGCGAAAATGTCATTTGACAATGTGTGGATAAACATCTGCAAATTAGAAAACCCCGAACACGATTTTGTGTTTCCCTCTATAAATTTTTTATTAAATACTGTCCGATGTCTGCCACACCCGAACGCTGAAGCAGCAAGGATATTTTCGATTTTGAAAAGAAGAAATAGAATGGGCATCGACCTACTGAATTCTATTTGTGTTGTGCGTACTTCGTTAATGGTACGAGATGAGACTAGCCGCACCACGGTTGTTGATGGCAGGCATTTAATTCTCATGTCGGGGCAGCAGTTATACGCACCTTCATCATATCCACACAAGTGTGAATTATTAATGCTGCACCCTTCTAGGGACTCGTAGCATGCTTCGGTTATATTTTCCCCACCTCATCTTTGTAAAACCTGTTACATTGGCGTGTACATTGTTAATTTATCATAAAGTTACAATTGTATTATAATGGCTCCTATACAATGTCTTTCAAAATGAAATGTAATATAAATGTAAGAAAACAAAACTTAAATATAAACTTCACTGATGAACTTCACTGATAAACTTAAATAAATATAAGATAAACATATATATTATTGTAAAATAATTTGCTAAGGTTTGAGCACGAGGTTGCCGGTGAGGTTATGTTCGGCGATGCGCCACACAAGACACTGCTTTGCACAATACAAATGGTCTTTATTATAAAAGATGCACAAACGGCTGAGCCGTTATGCACATTAAAACAATAAGAGTTGAGCCCCCGTACACTCTCTCGTACAATAATCCACTGGTTGAAACGCGTGGACACGTGAACACGCACAACGCGAATACGCAATCAATGGACTTTATATCCGCTAATCGTGTCGCGAACTCCGTGTTGAGTCTACTGGTGAATAGAGGTGATTTTAACACCGACTTGCTTGTTGAACAAATGTAACGCGTCCATCCTCCATCATATATTATCTTTGAAAACACCAAACTCAGCAGAGTCCCGGAATCAGTTTGCATACCGCACGGTGCCCCACCACCGCCTCAAGGCAGATCCGTGAGAAACTGCAAACGTATATTTTAATAAAGCAGCAGTCCTTTTCTAGAACTCTTAATGAGCAGCACGTTATTTCGCCCATCACCTCCGATTCTTTACAGTTACGACTCAGAACCGAAGGCCAGGGAATCGATTTGCGTGCGGGGGTGCTCGCCGCGACCGACGTGACGTCAAAACGTACAAACATTTTACAGTTTTTTGGGGCGACACCGATTACCGTCACACAAACCTTTGAAAAGACAATGAACAAACGCGTTGTACTTTGCACACGGTTGTGAACAGAATGTCGTTAAGATGGATTGCGCATTTCCGCCATGGCGTCTTCTCGAACATTCTCGAGCGTCGATCGACAAGACGGAACCTGATTGGTCGATTGATTGCGTATCGACCGTGACTTCCGCTGCCCAGGAGGTGCTGCGGTGATCGAGCGTGCGGCGGCAAAGTGAACTATTCATTCCCAAACAATTATGCACACTAAATATAAACTATACAAGGCAAAACTAAAATTGTCTAAAACGAAAGAAAACTAGAGCGTAACGTTAAAATATTATGCAAAAATGCTTCGAATGTCACACTGTGCAGTCTCTGACGGTACTGTTTCAACTGACTGCAGACAGAAAATCCAGAACTTTGTCAAAGGCTTATCTGCACCATAGCATAAACAATTTCATGTGCCTATAATCTAAACAAATCCTTAGGAGAGTGTCTGCGTGTCTCGCCGAGTCCCGATATCGGACGCGACGCGCTTTAAACAGTAATAATTTGTAAAGTAGGACGAAGTAGGATGTGGTTTTTACATAATCATGTAGATGAGGGTGTACTTAAAATATTCCAATTGGTTAGAAGTTGGGATTCGTTGGGACTTAAAAGATATTCCTTGTCATATTTAAAATATATCGCAAATTTCCTCACTATATTCAGAATTATTTTTCAATACATTATTTACATTAATTACTAATAGAAGATGATGTTTAGCGCAAAAGATTGGTCATTAATTTCAATAAAGCGATATTTGGTTGCATTCATTAATTATTCGATTTTTCCTTATAACTTGGAAATAAAAAGTTTCCCGAACATTCCATTTAAGCCACTGAAAAGAACATTTAATAAGGTACCAAATAAACAGAATTAAATGTTTTTTTTATCACAAATAAGTTAAAAAAATGGAAAATATATAAATAAAAAAAAAAAATTAAATTATACATCATTAGAAAGGAAAATTTTTTCCTATTTTTTTACGTAAATTTCATTCCGATATGGTAAAAGAAAGATCCAAATGGCGCAAAGTAAGTGAATCCGGCCCATTGTGCGACAGTGCGACACATTTTGTAGCCTTATTTTTCCGAAACGGTAACTTCAAACTAAAAGGCCGCAGGTAAAAAATTATCGCAGCGGGTTGCGGTGGAACTCAAAAGAAGCGGCAGACTCTCCGCTTTAAAATTAGCTTAAGGGGGTAGACACGGGGTAATGCAGCGCGCTGTAATCGACACAATCTGGCCCGAAATATGGGTTTTATAGAATTCGTTTTTCGTCCTTATATGAGCAGATTTTGGGCTGTGTGAGGTCTCACTCGAAAGAGGAAGGTTCAGTGCAGCGCGCTCTGGTCATGGTTCGACGAAATTGTGTTACTATCTAATAATATGAGTGTAGAAAGTAGAGCAAAAGTCGAAAAAAAAAGAGTTTTGTGACTCAATCGATGACGAGATCGCACTGTATCGAGCCTTCCTCTTTCGAATGATACCTCACCCAGCCCAAAATGTGCTCATATAAGGACGAAAAACGTATCCCCGTGACTGCATTCTCAAATACGAGTTCCGCCATATTGGCGATAAACAGCAAGTCACGTGACAAATTTATTTCAGCTAGTGGATACGAGATGGCGCCTACTCGGGAGGACTGCCATCGTGGAATCATAGCAAAACTGAAGCGTTAGCTGGATACATGTGCCACAGTAAAAGCGTGATGCAGTCAATGTATGCATTTTCGTACGATTAGAGGTTAGGTTATATGCATTTTAGGCATACATTGACTAGGAACTGCTGGGAACTCTATACATTTACTAAATTAACGCTTTTACCGTGACACATACATCACTTGAAATCGCTGTCGAATTTATGTTACAATTATGTGGCCACATTATTTAAAGTAAAAAAAGACATTGGAACTTTTTTTACTAATACTGGAAATACTGATTTACTGATATCATATTTTCAGAATGTGGAAGTTACAGCAATTATTGTTGTTATTATTACTCTTTTTTATTCTTCTGACTATTGTATAAAACTATAAAACATGTAATAAGGAAAAGTCTCCAAATCAGTGAACAGTTGACTCCCTGATTCTTTTTGTAACTCTTTACGGTCCTATCTCCTATAGTCCTTAGTTAATATTTAAAGTGTAGACAGGGTTAAAAATAAATAAAAAATAAAACAACTAGATGTGACTTATACTAATTTCACTCAGCAAATATATTGTAAAATAGGAAAACGTTGTTGTTTGAAGCGTAAAGTTTAAATTACAACACGATCGGCTGGTGAAATTCAGGGTTCAGTGAAAAGGAATTTCAGCAGAAAGAAATGAAAATTTACCAAAATAAATTTATTCCTGATATTCTTACAAGCTATTGATTAAAATATACAATTGTATTGGCTCCTCTTCCTCCTCTTCCCCTACGTGTTATTTAAATGCGAATGGACGAAACGATTGAGGTTCGTTTGGGTGATCGAAGTGTGAATGAAGAGTGTTTGGGATTTATTGTTTATGTATAGTGTCGGGCAAAGAAGCGAGTCGCGAAGCGTGTCGTGAGAGTAATCAGTGGGAGTTCGAAAATCATAGGTAATAACGAGAAGGTTGATATCATTATTGATTATTATTTATTAATCCTCGTCGCTATTTACGTCAATGACTGTCGTTGTGTCAGTTCCATCAAATATATTTGTTAATATTTTGGACGGTTTAACTATTTTGGATATAAAACGCCCGTGTAATCTTCTATCTTCTATATAAATAAAAATGTAACTGTTCGTTTGTTCAAAATCTTAAACCTCCGAAACCACTGGACGGATTGTGATGCGAGTTGCACCGTTGTGTAAAGCATTTCTCGAGGAAGGTTTATGTGTATGCGACATTAAGCTATGACAAATAGAAGCCGAGCAATGACGATTTTAGTGAAGCAAGGTTTTCGTGAATCGCAGCGCTCACAGAACAGCTAACGATGGGACTCGCATCCCCACCACTGTACGGGCAACCGTCACGCGCATCTCTTTCGCGCAGAGCGCAGAACACTATATAGATTCTACCTATGCGCGTATGGACCTGTTCCGATTTCATATATAATATAATATAATATAATATAATATAATATAATATAATATAATATACGTATAATATATAATATAATATAATAAATGTGAAAGTGTGTTTGGATGTTTGGATGTTTGTTACTCAATCACGTCGGAATTACGAAACGGATCTTTCTGAAATTTTGAATATACGTAATCTAGGAACAGGAATAACATACAGGATACTTTTTATCCCGATTTTTTTACCCTATCTGAACCAAATTTTGCATAATTACTCTCTAGAACCCTGCGGAAAATATAGGCTACCATGAAATCTGGACATACCACCCTTTCCCCCTTATTTCACCCCCTTGACACTCCGTGATAATCGAAGTTTTACCCGGGCAACGCCGGGTACTTTAAGCTAGTAAATAATAAATAATCGCAGCGACATGCGAACAGCAACCCACTGTCCTGTTGCCATTCGCACAATCGCACGTATATCGTTGTATTGCCGTGTAGCTGGTAGAATTTGGTATATATTCGATATAACATTTGTAAGTTTTAATGTTAGTGGTTTCCTTTAAGTACTCCACGGTCAAACAATTTTCATTATTCATGAGTTCAGCTAGATAACATACTGCCTGTGATAATTGGTATGTGCCTGTCTCGTTTGGGAGATCGAGTGTGAAGGTGAAGGTAGCTGCAGAACAACGCGCATGCGCGAAATACGAATATTTCCCAGATATTAATATTTATTTGGAGCTTTACCTTGAATACCTAGTGAACATAATTCTCGCGTATATTTCGTACAGTATATTTCTAATCTTCGAGACAAATAGTTTACATATTCTCAAATAAGAGAATTATAGTGTGACATCCAAATATTAAAATCTGGGATATATTCGTATTTAGCGTATTTTAATTTTTTTCTTCGCCTTACTTTTACCTGTTGAAATGTTTTATTCTCATTCCGGCTAACGCAGTCACCCGGGTGACTTTTAGAAAATGTATAGAAAATAAGAATGTACGTAAAATTTTTTTATTGATAATTAGTTATACAAAAATTATAGATACAAAAGGTGGTCTCATATTCTTATTCTATGCATTCTGTACACTGCACGATGTGTTGAGTGTGCGCCTGGCACACTGGCCGGTTACAAACCATAATTTGCGGGTATTGCGCTGTGTCCGATCAACAAGCTGGCAAACATGACACTTCCCCTTGATTGGCAATCGGCCAGATTTATCACGCCGACAGAAAATCCGCTCCACCAAGTGACAGAAAATATAAAATGGAGGAGCGGATTTTCTGTCCTCGAAGTGACTGAAAATATAACCTATATGCTAGACCTGATTTCCTAAAGATACTATTGCGGCGTAATAATAATGTTTCGGAAGGATGATAAAAAGTTCACAATTGTAGCGCAAAAGAACGAAATTGCCGCTAAACATGTATTGTCATATAGCAGATACATAGGCTATATTTTCTGTCACTTCGAGGAGGGGACCACATAATAATCACGCGCATCCAGCCTGCGCATTTTCACTAGCCCCAATTCAACATCCAACACAATTTTATATATAATGTTTGTTCATAACTGCTTTCTGCAATAAGACGTTTAATTATCTTGTAATAAGTGTATTTCATGTTTTGTTTCAGTGTTTTGCTAATAAAAAAATCTCTAATCTAACATACTTCATTTTCTGGAGATATCCCCTCATCTATTTTTCTTTTTCACTTATAATTCCTTACTGCCAACGTAGCATATTATAGCATAAGCACATTTTAAGTAATTAAAGTGTACAATGAATTTTCTACGTTTGCTCTACCAGCAGACCTTCCATTTAAATATTTACATGTACAACGCAACAGCTGATAATTTATTTTCATATTCAGAATAGAATACGGAAATAGCAAACAGCTCCCTCTCGCGTGCACCAGGCAGCTGCGTATCTACAGGTATTACCATTTCTGTGCAGAAAAAACCTGTTGTAATACCCACCTGCCAAATCGGCCAGGTCACGTCACGTCTACCCCCATACGGGGGGTTTGCGCCTTGTTGGGCCGAAAAATAGGTAATTCTTTATGAATTTTTGGTGCAAAAACGGATCGACAAATTAATTTGAGGTTTGGCAGGCTGTTTTATTGTATCTTGAACTATTGTTCTGAATTTTTGTGTGACAGTGAAAAAAAATATGGCAGATACAGAGAGAGCACTGAAAAATAATCGGGTGGCCCCGGCGTTGACGAAAAGTACTCTAAGGATTGTCCGAAACACAAAAAAGAAAAGAGATTCTTAAACTATATGAATGTGGCTATCGGTGGTAGTAACCAGGAAGAGTAGGGATTGAATTGGGAGACACCGATTCATACAAAACGAGATGCTAGGAAATATTCTAGAGTTGACGTACCACGTCCGTGCTTCTGGAAATCTTGATCGTGACAATCGAGAGTACTTTAATAATATTGTAGTATCGGAATAGGTTTAGAAATGTATGTGTATCTGAGACGTTGAGAACTTCTGAGGAGACAGGCCCGTTGGGAAAAACCCAACACGTCACCGGGCCCAGCAACGCGCGCAAGGGTTTGTCGGGGTGAGAAAACGTGCGGCGAAGGAATGTCCATATTTGGGCATGAGGGCGACTTGGAAAGCGTGCGTGGTGAGGGGGGGGGAGGGTACCGTCCTCTTCGGAAAGGCGGGCTTTCCGGAGGGAAGGCAGAGTTGGAACAACCGGCAGACTGTGAAGATGTATTGAGTCGTTGTGTTGAGTCGAGTTGTTTTGCTTTCGGTTACTATGCATTAGTTTTAATTTCATTCAATCTTGTGTGTGTGTGTGTGTGTGTGTGCGTGCGTGCGTGCGTGCGTGTGTGTGTGTGAGTGAGAGAGAGAGAGTGTGTGTGTGTGTGTGTGTGTGTGTGTGTGTGTGTGTGCGTGTGTATGTGTGTATATATATACACATAATATATATATATATACATATATATATCTTTCCTGTTTTTATTAAATATGTTTTATATCACACAATATGCACCACTAAAGGACCACATTGTAAAATATGCTTACCTACTAATAAAATCTCTTGTAAGAGTATTTTAGACAAATCATTCTACATTGTACTTTTATAACTTGTAGTTTACAACACATGGAAGTCATGTTTAGTTTCTTCAGTCAGGAATAATTCTTAAAAATAAGAGAACTCACCCCTTACAATTGCTTTGTTACAGACGCCAACTGCCGTGAAAAAAATCAAGGACTTATTACAAGATAGAACCGAATATGTGAGTAAAAATATATTTAATTCTTATATCTATTTATATAGTATGTAATAATTAGGTTATTAGAATTTGCTGTTATAGCATACATAAATCGTATATGATGTCCAGGAGCCCTTCGGGAGGGGGTGTGGGGTGAAATGTGTAAAAGTACATACTTAAGTACATTTTTGAACCTTCTTTTACAAAATTTAGGCTTGTAATTTATATTTTAATATCTCTATCTGATATCTACAGTCTAAACAATTAAATTCAAATTAATTATTTCTACACTATAGAAAATCGAGGGAAACACGTGACGTGCGCGTGAGGATAACGTGTGTATGCAGACAGGCGAAAGAAATAGACGAAAAGTGTAGCAAAAGTGTGCAGAAAATTACGAGGTTGGGTGGAAAACGAGGGGATTAGACAAGGTTTCGGTGGGCAGTATAATCGACAGTTAATAAAGGGTCTAAGGGTGAGATAAAAGGTGAAGAAGAGAAGGTGTGAAACGAGTGCACGATGTATAAGATACGTGGCAAGGATAAGTTACATCTAGGGGAGTGGAAGAAGTAAGAAGACAAAGCGGAGACAGCAGTAGGTAAAGAAGAGCGGAGACTCTAATGAGCCGAGCAGGCGGAAGCGGGGAAGTGCAAAAGGAAACGGGAAGAAGGGGAAGACCATCGTTGGCACAACAGCTGGGAAGAAAAAGAGCGGACAGCGAAGGCTCGATGCTGGACTCGTTCACGAGGAAACGGGAGGGCGAGGAGGAGCAGGAGAGGTTAAGGGCTGAAAAGGAAATAGAAGTAGAATTCTTAAAAGCTAGGAAAGTAGGGAGGTCGCCTCCGATGAAGAAAACTGAGGTAGTTATAGGAATTGCGGAAACGCCGGACAGCCAGAAGACAGAGCAGGAAAGAGAAATGAATGCAAAATTAAGCAATTTGATGGAAGCTGTGCTGGCCGTTAAGAAAGACATGGAAGAGCTGAGAAAAGATAATAGAGATCTGAGGCAGGGAATGTAGGATCTGAGGGACGAGTGGAAGAGCAGGGATGAGATATGGGAAAAGGAAAGGAAGGAAATGAGAGAAAGGATAGAAGTACTGGATGCCAAGAAGGTTCAGGCAGAGACGCTGACAGGAAGACTGGAAGGGCTAGAAAGGAAGGAAGAGGCTAGAGAAAAAAGAGAGAGAAGAAATAATATTACTCTAAAACTGTCTAATGTTCGTTGGGCTATATAGGGCTTTGCCCTGAAATGCCATCTCTGTGTAATGGGAGTAAATAAAAACCTAACCATATTACTCTAAGGGGAGAGGATTTACCGCGTAAAGAGACGCCGAAGGATACGGTGGAGTATGTGTTAAGGCACGAATTGCAGGTAGAAGCAGAAATCGAGGAAGCATATTGGGTAGGAATGGGAGAGAAAAGAGGGCTACTGATAACGAAGTTAAGAAGCTGGCAACAGAAAAGAGCAGTAATGCTAAAGAAGAGTACATTGAAAGATAAGAGACTATTTATTGACAATGACCTGACGAAAAAGGAAAGGAAGATACAAAGAAATATTAAAGATATTGCCAAGGCGGAAAGGGAGCAAGGGGCAAAGGTAAAAGTTGGGCACAGGAAAGTAAAAATCAACGATAAGACATTTATTTGGAAAGAGGATGGTGGGCTGAAAGAAGTAAATTTTTGGAGTCGGCAAAGTTCTGTGAACCTCTAAAATATTGGAGGATCGCAGAGCATACAAGGACAACGAAAGAACGACACTTTTGTCCGTTACCGCAGTGCCGTTACACAGAATTGGGAAAGGAATAAGAAGTCAAAGAGAAATAGATACATTTAAAATAGGCTACCGGAATGTAGCTGGATTATTCAGCAAAGACAAACAGTTTTGGGATTTCTTAAAAGAACTCGATGTAATAGGAATAGTAGAAACGTGAATTGAAGAGAAACAATGGGAAGGATTGAAAAATAAATTGCCACAAGAATTCTCATGGAAATGTAAATATGCCACCGGAGAGAGAAAGAAAGGGAGAGCGATAGGCGGAATTATCACAGATATAAGAAAGGGCATGGAAGAGGAGGAATCGAACGCGGGAACGGAACATATTCAAGAGAGAAGAATAAAGATACAAAATGAAAAATGGAGAATAATAACAGTGTACAGCAGAGATATGAAGGAGACGAAAAAAGAGCTAGACCAGATAATAGAGGAGAAGGAGATGGAGAAACTGATAATCGGAGGAGATTTCAATGCAAGAATTGGACAGGAAGGGGGCGGCGATTTTAGAATAGAAAAAAAGTATGGCGAATGGAGATCAAAAGACAAAGTTGAAAACACAGAGGGCAAGTTGTTATTAGAGATGGTGGAGGAAAGAGGATGGAATATTCTGAACGGGAATATGGAGGGAGATGATAAAGGAGAGTATACATATACGGGGCCGAGAGGCAGCACGGCAATTGATTATATAATAACAAATGTCGAGGCGAAAGAAGATATCAAGAAATTCGCAGTGGAAGAAACAGTGGAGTCAGATCATATGCCTCTGATTGCGAAACTATATAGGGGAATTAAAAGGAGAGAACGAGAGGGAAATCAGGAGGAGAGGTGGAGAGAGAGAAGAGTCTGGACAGAGGAAGGGAAAAGAGAGTTTCAAATGGAATTAATCAAAATAAACTTTAATAGGACGGAGGTGAATGAAATGGTGGAAGAAATGGCAGGGAAAATAAATAATGCAGTACGAAAAGAAGAAGTAAATATTAGAAAATGGAAATTGGGCAGCTTTAATTGGTGGAATTCGAGTTGTACAAAAAAGAAAAGGGAAGCCAGGAAAGCATTGAGGAACTGGAGAAGGGGTAAAGGAGACAAAGAAGACTACGAGAAGAAAAGAAGGGAGTACAAAAAAGTGTGCGAAGAAAGGAGAGGGGAATTACAAGAAAATACAGAAAATGAGATAATGCAATTAAAGGGAGAAAATCAAATATGGGAATATATAAATAAAGAAATAGACTTAAAAGAATGGAATGATCATTTCAAAACATTGCTAGAATGCGTCTACCGTAAAAAAGAAGTAGAACAGTTGGAAGAAATAGACAACACGGAAGGAGAAGAGGAAGGGGAAATAACAGAAGCAGAAGTAAAAGATCAAATTAGGAAATTAAAAAAGAAGAAAGCAGCAGGGGAAGACAAAATAGAAAATGAAGCCAGGATTTACGGTAACGTGAAAATAGTAAAAAGGATCACAGAAATTTTCAATAAAGTGTGGAAGGGAGAAGGATTCCCGGAGAGGTGGAAAGAAGGGGTGATTTCACCAATATTCAAAAAAGGAGGTTGAGAACAGGTGAGCAACTACCGGGGGATAACGATCCTAAACGCAGCGTACAAAATATATGCTATGGTCCTGGAAAAAAGATTAAAAGGGAAATTGGAATAGAACCACATAATACCAGAAACACAAGCAGGATTCAGAAGCGGTAGGTCGACAACAGATAACATTTTTATTCTGAACTATGTAGCTAACAGAGAAATACAGAAAAAAGGGGGAAAGCTGTATACCTTTTTCGCGGACCTAAGTGCTGCATTTGACAAAGTGGATAGAGTAAAACTTCAGAACATCATGAAGAGAAAGGAAATAAGTAAACGCTTGAGAATGAGAATCGGAGAAATTTACAAAGAAACAAGAAATACTATAAAAGCAAACGGAGAAATGTCACCCAAATTCTGGACAACAAAAGGGGTAAGACAGGGATGCCCACTGAGTGCAACGTTATTTACAATATACAGGATGTCCCCGGGAAGACTGGACAGCTGGATATCTCCTAAAGTATTGGAGATAAAACTTTTTTTTACATGGAATTGCATGGTTCGAGGGGCCAATTTATTAGCCCAGGCGATTTTTTTTTCGATTGTTATTTTAAAAGATACGATGGTCAAGTACGGTTTTTTACCAAGATTCGGAAAATACCTTGAAAGGAAAGGGTTCCAACTGAACGCAGAAAAAATCTAAGGTGCTGATTTTCCATAAAGGGAGAGGAAAGAACAAAAGAGAAGAATGGGGCTTGCAGGGGGCACAGTCTGGAAGAAGTAAAGGAGTTCAAATACTTAGGGTATAATTTCCAGAAAAATGGGGGCAGAGAGATGCATATAAGGGAAGTCATAAAGAAAGCAAGAATAGCAATGGCGCAGATATGGCGAATAGGACAAAGAATGCTCAAGAACAATGTTGAGAGAAGAGTGAGAATATTCAGAAGCATAGTGAAAAGTATTTTGCTTTACGCGTCAGAAATTTGAGGATGGATGGAAGCAGGAAAGGTAGAGAAAATACAGGAGAAATACATAAGGTGGACTTTAGGTTTGGACTTCAAAACGGACAAAGTAAGGATAGAAGCGGGGAAAGGAGCAATAAAATATGAGGAGAAAGCGAAACGGCTGAATAAGAATAAAATAGTACATGAATGCTGGAGGGAAATAGACGCGAAACAAACAGAGAAAAAGTCGAAATGGGAGGAAATGAGAGACTCATACCACAGGCAAAAAATGATGGATATCCAAGAAATGGAAATAGATAGAAGGGGAGGAAGACAGTTTGCTGAGGAACTAGCGCAAAGAGACAGGGCAGAGCAGGTTCAATGGCAATATGACAGAATACTAGGAGGCAGATATAACGCACATTACACAGAAATCAGGGATAACCAGAGAGCAAATTACCTAAACGAAAATTACAGAGGCAGAGACCAAAGAATGATTGCGAGGTTCAGATGTGGGAACGAAGAGCGTGGAAGCAAGTACTGGAAGGAAGAAAAAGAGACAGTATGCAGACAATATAATGGGGCTAGAGAGACGCTGGGTCACATGCTACACGACTGTAAGGAGCTGAAAAGAGAAAATTCAACGATCAGAGGGATACTAACGGGAGAAGAATAAGGAGCGGAGTGGATGCGTATGGTACTGGAAAAAAGGAGAAGAAAAGAAGAACAAGATGAAGAAATAAGTCAAAACGAAAGCACAATCTTGAAGTCACAGATACGCTTACACACATAACACATGTAACCCCATTTTGAGGCCGAAAGGCAAAAAATAAACCTATTTACTACTATATAAAGAATATCATTTCTATAATTCTGTTGATGCAAAAGTATTAAGTATTTGTCTTACCTGATTCCTTATTCATGTCGTAATGAAGCGTAATTTCAATTGAATGAAAAACTTGGAAAAACTACTAAAAATGTTCGATTCACAATCGCACGTGGCGTCTACAAAAACGCAGTAGTAGTACCTGTACGCGCTCGTGGCGTCTTTGGCGCTGGCGTCTGTACATTCGTGACGTCACATTCGTTTCGCGTTGCCGCCACGTGGCTGACTTGACGCTGGCGTCAATTCACGCACACATTACCACCGCTCCTGTAGGTGTTCGGCTTGGCCGGAGTCCTCCTAACTCTGCTCGCGAGCCACCAGTTAGTCAACCCTGATCTAAAAAGTGCAAATATACCTTGGTATAAGGACTATTAAAATTTTCAAAAATGTTGCTTCCGACCGCGGACTCTTCTTCTACTGATGCCTCCGCAAAGATACAAAATAAAACGCCCCTCTGAGTCCAAACTTCTTTCACACATTCAGATAGTGCTAGGCATGTGCTTGGTGATGACTGTACCACTTTCCGCTGTGCGATATTCAGAAATTGTTGCGCACCTTGTAAAACGCTGATTCGTTTAGGACTTCGAGAGAAATAGGAGTAAACCGAATGCAAAACTTTCTCAAGGTATGATGGCAAGCATTCGGGCGCATGGCGTGCAGCCAGTGCATCGAATGGCAAATGCATGGAAACAGACCAATTTCTATACAGTATATTGTCTGTTTATATACGAGAAGTCGAAGAATTGTTCGCTTCCACCACAACATTCGCATTGTCAATGTACACACATTTATTAGTATCAATGATTTTAGTGAACACTACAAATATCAAGTTACAATTAAGTGTAATCTCTGGGTTCCACAAGCTCGCTTTGATTTGTACTGTAAGGTTTTAGGTTACAGTAAATGATAATGGTTAACAAATTGAAACTAGAAATTTTATTCACAATAATTGAAAAGGATTTGTCAGGTTGATAGCCAAATCTCGTTATAAGAGATCGGTTTTCTCCGGCACTCACGGCGTTTGATTCCGCCGCGTTCGCAATTCGGCCCGTTCGCCTACGCACACTACACACAGTTTTCGGCACTTTCGCCGGATACTAAAAGCGCGAGTTTCAGCCACGCTCGCCGTGACTCGGAAAGTACGCCCACCTTCACTACGCAAAACAGAACTCTTTAAGCCCATTAGCTTACTACGCAGAAGCACTATTGCCCAATGCGGTATAGCACGCTCGCATAGGTTTAGGTTTATTATTTACTTCTTGTACAAGTTCACATACAAAAAGATGGCGCTTCAAGACACAGTCTTATATTGCCCAACGAACATTAGGTCAGTCTTATCTTTATTCTCTCTCTCTCTGCAGGGTATCCCACCGTTTCCACCCTCACACAACACTCATCCATTCTTCTTCTCTCTCCTACTCTCTCTTACATTGCCTTATACCATATCATCTAATACTATATTACCCTGTACAGTCTCTTCCCTCCTGGGACAATTCTTAAACTCTGTATAATTGGCCTGCGGTTAACGACTCTCTCAGATTATAGTGGTTGGGTCTCAGTCTGCTAAGTATAGTGATCGTTCCTCTTTCCATATTTCCGAATTTCGAGAACCATGGGTGACGTTTCCCCTCGTTATTTTCTTCTCTATTAAAGTATTTCCTTCCCTTCTCTCTTTCCTCCTGCTTCATCTGTGCGAATGATTTTCCTCATGCGTCATCCACTAATACTACCCCACCATCACTCAGTGCTATCTTGTGACTGTTATTCGGCTCCCCTCTCGTCGCCTCCTTTGCCTTACTGTCCGACTTTTCGTTACCTAGGATACCCTTATGAGCTGGGACCCAAGCCATTCTCATCCTTCCCTCTCCTTGCAAGCCGTTTCCCACGCTCCTCTTGCGCCTCTCCTCTCTTCTAACTAGTTCTCTACTAATTCTTTCTATTCTACAATTCTTATTTTTTTCTTTCTTTTGGCTTGCAATGGCCTGCAGCACACTCATGGAATCTGCTAAGATTATGACATCTCTGTCACGGAATTCCGTGTTAGCAATTTTGATAGCCTGTTCCACCGCTATCGCCTCTGTTGTATATGTAGTTGCTTTATTAGTTATGCTAATCCCCCTCTCTCGCCAGGTATTATCCTCATTGGCCTTCATTACTATACCTATCCCATTGGCCTCCCTATCCGGTATCCTTGACCCATCCGTGTAAATTTCCTCATATCTTTGGTTGTCTATTTCCTGCTTGGCTTTAATTTCTTCTATTACTTGATACCTCGCTTCCCTTGGGGAGTCCTTCGCTATAGCCCCCAAATCCCACTCTATTAGGTCCATCACGTCCACTCTCTCCCCTCTTTCGTCCTCTCTTCTATCCCTCTCCATTGTTTGGTTCCCCGTGTCATCCTCCTCTTTCTCTATTAAATTCTGTAAGTAAGCCGATTCTCTCCATAATCGCAATGCCTCTACCTGTGCTTCCTCACTTTCTTTCACCACCTCGGCGTATTTCTCGATAACCTTTGGCGGTTCACTGTGGCTCTTGGCTCTTTGCCTGCTCAGATACTTCTGGAATATCAGTCCCCTTCTTACGCCCATAGGCATAACGCTCGCTTCCGTCATCATCACGTTTATCGGCGTAGACATTCTATAGCCCATTGCCACTCTCACTCCCGCATTTTGGATTTTTTAAACTACTACAGCCACTGCAATATATGTTGATTCCATACTCCACTGCCGCGGCGGTAGAAAGAGAAAGATATAGTTTGGGTACTCTGTTTCTCTTTCTAGCGCCAGGCGCGGGTTAGGTCCAAGAAATCGAAGAGGAGCTCATCGAAAGGGGCGTTAGAAGATAGAGAGAGTATTGAATACGAGAGAGCAGGGAAATAAAGTCGCCAGGGGCGGGCAACGCGCGAGCATTCCGACAACCAATACCGTGCCTGCGAGAGAGAGAAAGAGAGTACCCGAACTATATCTTTCTCTTTCTACCGCCGTCTACGTTTTCGCCCATTGCATGCTTCCTCCACAGCGTTGCCGCGAAACATTTTCCGTACAAGACGTGTCGCGGTGGGGGAACACTTACAGGAGTGGTGGTAATGTGTGCGTGTAGCGACGCCAGCGCGAAGCTAAGCCAGGTGATGCCATCACGATCAATCAGCGTCGCCGGGAACTATGTTGTCGACACTGGTAGGCCGTGGCATCACTTGGCTTGGCGCTGGCGTCGGTTCGTCGCCCATCGTTGCGTCTCCCGCACACATTACCACTTCTCCTGTAGGTTTTCCTCCACCGCGAAACGTCTTGTCCGGAAAATGTTTCGCGACAACGCTGTTCCTCCAGGTGTATATACTCTAAGCCCTGAACACGCTCGCGTACTGACGTTACTCGGCCAAATTCGCCGCACAGAATTCAGGCGAAGTGCGCACTTCGATTCTCTGATACTAGCAATGATCTTTCTTTCAATATCGATGTTGAACGTTTAGGGATTTTTGCAACAGTAGTAGAATAATAAAGACACAAGATATGTAAGAATAGGTAATTTTGTCGATTATAAGAAAATTGATAGTAGCGATGATTTTGTATCAACCCAACTGGGGTAAAATTATCAACTTAAGCAGGTACAACTGTACTGAAAATGGCAATTTTTATATTTACCATTATATCTTCATGAAAGTATTATCAATAGATGGGCGAGATTCTCTTCATGAAAATAAATTGAAACTCAACCGCAGTTGGATTATGTTGTGTCGAAGGGTCGGCAGAAGGTTTAGGGTGAATGCACTTAGTCACTAGCAGCTTTGCTTAAACTTGTATATTGTTTCATGTAATATAAACAGTCGATAACATGACAAGCGAGAGCAAGCGCTCCGTAGCGTGTAGCAGCCATTCAGCTAGTCTCCTTAGGCCTGCGCGCCCAGGCATGTCCCGGAAACAAGGATCGCACGGGAGCATGCGCAATCCCCAACGATTTATTTTAAAAGAAGTATAATGAACAATTGACCTACGAAATTCAGAAGTGATTCAAATTAAGTGCAATTGAAAGTAGTCCAAATTAGGTTGTATTTGGACTCATTTTCATCGGAAAAGATCGCCTGTCCATAAGTAGTACTCTCATGAAGATTTAATAAGAAAAAATATAGAAATTCAAATTTTTATTACTGCCAGTATACAGTAACCCCCAGTCGCACGTTTTGATTCCGCCTGGAATTCTCCGAGCTCGACCCGATCGTGGCAACAAAATACGAGGGTTACGATCATAGGCGCCGACGCTCGACTCGTGAGCCGAGTAACAATGTTGTCATCTACACTGACAAAAATTGAAATTTCTAAAATTTTCATGTAAATTTTATGAGAACTGTAGAGAAAAGATGGATTTTTATTAGAAACCGTTAGTGCTATTACTGTTCCAAGAGGAAGATTCTATTCGGAAACTAAGGATGTTATTATTATTTAGTGGTAGTAGGTTTGTAATCGGAATGGAAAACAATGATGTCGGCAATCCATTGCAATCTTTCTTATTGAGAAAAAAATTAAAATTACAGAAATTTCAATTTGTATCAGCCAATGTGACAACATCGTTTCTCGGCTTGTGCCTCGAGTGCCGGCGAATCGTGTTCGACAGAGTTGCCAGGAAATTCCCTACGCCTAGGGAAGACATGACGTCACATACCTAGACCTATAGACCCTAATACGACTTGTGCACGCCAATCGCCATGCGATGAATTGTGGTACGTCACCAACACAAATACAGTCGAAACTCGATAACTCGAATCTCAAGAGAAGGGAAAAAATCTTCAAATTATAGAGGTTTCGGCTTATCGAGTTTTCGAGTAAGAGAGATTCAACAAACGAAAATTCGACTTATGGAGGCTTTGTACGACTGATAATTATTCGACCTGTGAACCTGTAAAGCAAGACAAATTCAAGTTTTAAAGGTCAATTGTTTATTGTATACCTATAATCAAATATACCTATAACTTACGTACTACATATATGCTTACCTATATATAAATATAATTATAAGACACATTTTATGCTCGAAATATTATTCTTCATTACATATTAAAAAAAAATGCGATTGTGCTTTGTGCTAGGCTTTTATTGTATTTTAAATCAATAGCAGTTTCAATCGTGAATAATGCAGAGAAAACATTTTCCTCAATATTTCGAGATCTTTCTACGAAATTTCGTAATATATATGTAGAAGCAAACTTCGACTTGTAGAGGTCGGAGTTCTTCTAAATTCGAGTTGTAGTGGTGAAGTACAAAATTTAATATGCAAAATATAGTCCGAGTTAAGGAAGTTTTATTTCGAGTTGTAGAGGTGTTTACCCCTGAGCAGAAGGGAATGATGCAAATTTTCGACTTATAGAGGATTTTCGAGCTATCGAGGTTCGGCTGTATTCTGTTCTGCTGTAGGTGTTCCCCTTCTCCTATTCCGTACTACGTCATGGCATGTCTACGCCGCCATTAATTCCCATCATATGGCAACTCTGCTCGACACTGACCTGAGCGAAAGTGGTGGGCATGATTCATTCCATATTAACAAGTCCATTTCTTTCCGTATTAACGGGGTACTGCTGTGTATACGAAGTGCGGGGCAACCTGGACAAAACTCAGAAAGGCTTGACCGACTTGAAATGGTATTTCTCTAATCATCGCCAAATTGTGCCATTCAAAGTGATAGATGCTATTTTTTTCGAGGCAAAAAATTTTGTTGAGAAACCAAAATTGTATTTCGTGTTTCAGATCGGTTTAAGAGTCGGCGTGAAACAACGAGGATGTAATGGCTTGAGTTATACTCTTGATTATGCCAAAGAAAAATCTAAACTTGATGAAGAAGTTATTCAGGACGGCGTTCGCATTATGATTGACAAAAAGGCACAGTTATCTCTCTTAGGCACCGAAATGGACTACGTGGAATCTAAATTAAGTTCCGAATTTATTTTCAATAATCCAAACATTAAAGGAACTTGCGGATGTGGTGAAAGCTTCTCCGTTTGATTATTGTGAATATTTCTAAAAACTGTAGTCAAAATAAGTAAGTTAGATTGAATCAGTACAAATGGCCTGTAATTTAACTAAACTATGAGTTTAATAAGTGACATCCCTTTTATTGTAGTCAACTATAAGAAATCTCTTGATGTTGACATTCTTAATTTGGAAGTAAGAACTATTAAATAAAAAACTGACATTTAAATAAATAATTAACTAATATTTATACTAAATTTGTATAAAAGCTGTATATTGTTGATTATTCAAGTATTTGTCATAATATTTATTTATTTTATAGATAAGAAAGTTGTACATAATATTTAACCTAACTGATTAGACATGTATAATGTAATAATTAATTAATAAACTAGTAGTTTATTTAATGTACACGAACATGTATTTTTATTATTAATATATAGAATGTGACCGTCTCCGGTTTGCGAGACGGTTGTCGGTGGGACGGAGAAGGAGTTTATTGCCGACTCAGTCGGTAAGGCTGGGTTCGTCAAATGAGTAAGGCGTTTTAAACAATAACAATGTTTATTGTCCTGTAATTATGTTTACATTATCTTCCGCGTGACGGTTGCGGGTGCGGAGACTCGACTCGGTAAATCGCGACGGCGTAGTTCTCGCGGCGGCGGCGCTGGCGACGAGCTGGGGGATCAAGGATGTGGAGTTTTGTGGAACGTTCTACTCGGAAGGGCCTTAACAGGCACGATCGTACGAGAGTCGTATAGTGGCGTTCCCGTGTGCAATAGGGCTCTGGCCGATAGCGGCGCGGAGACACCTTACAGGCGAGGTAAAGCACAAGATCTCTCTCGGCCTATTTAGGAAAGAGGCTGGTTACTGGCACAGCGTGACGATAGGTCAAGCGTGCACACCTCACGGAATCCAAAAATATGAGCGTCTTGGCGGACGGTACGGCGGCGTCAGCGGCTAATCGTCCTTATATCGCGAGCCCGTACATCTTCGCCCGCGAGACAGCTCGCGGCCGCGGCGCGCACTCGGCTTATCGGCGCGGCGCCGTACGCCTGCGCGGCGCGTGACGTGACTTCGTCACACCCCCTTCCTACTTCGGGGACGAAAAGCGGTCAACGCTTTAGATCGGTTTATTGGGTCCGCTGACCCCTTAAAACTAGCGCTTACAAACTTAAAGCTACGGGTTGCAACCCCAGGAACCAGGAACTTAAATCTACCCACCACCCCTTAAAACTAACTTAAACTAGGTTCGCGGGACTTCCGCGGGGGCCGTCGGCCGACGGCTTCGGGTTTCAATTCCGATGCTGCCGTCTCGGTACCGACGGCCCATTACGACAGCGGTCGCGGTTGTTACCGCGTACACCCGCCGTGGGTGCATGGCGGCCGGGTGAAAAATCACCACGCCGGGGCGGTCGGCGTCCCATGACCACGGTCGGGTGCGAGTGGTGTTAGGGGCGGGGATCCGGTGGAGGCCTGGTGGGGCCGCTGGGGGGCCTTCGCGGCCGAGCGGTACCAGCGGCCCTGCTACGGGTGCTGTCGTGGGGGGGCCACTCGGGCCTAGCTGTACCCACGACATTGCGGTGGCGACGTCAACCGGCGGTGGAGTGGCCGCTGGTGGGCCCTGAAGGCCTGGCTGAGCCAGCGGCGTGCTGGTGGCGGTCTCTAGCGGTGGTGGCGCGACCGCTGGGGGGCCTTGTAGGCCAAGCTGTACCAGCGGCTGTACGGCTGGACGTCGGGTGGGCTCCTTCCTTTTCCGGACCGGTAACTTCGGTGCCCGCAATGTGGCAGGGGCCGATGGTCCGGCCCTGACGACTAGTGCTGGTGGCGTAGCCGTGACTTGCCTGAGGTCCAGCGGTCGCTGGGCCTCGTGGGCGATCCGCCGTTGGCGGGTTATAGCGCCGGTGGCGGTCCCCATGTCGACGGGGTTCCCTGCTGGTCGGGGTGCGGTCTCTAAGACCGCGATCTGCTGTGGCGGCCCCCGTAGGGGTGCTCGTATCCGTGGGGGCGGGCCTCGGTTCGGAGGCGGCTGCTGGTTCACTCGAACTCGAGCCGGCCAAGGCCGGTCCTCTAATATCCGGGCGCGGCGCGGGTGTCGCTCGGGCGACCCAACTATCTCGGCTCCGAGTGGCACGGCGGTGCTCTGTCCGGAGTTCTCGGCTCGTGAGGTCTTATCTCGTGGCATCGTGCTTGCCAATTGTTTTCGCTGGCTGCTTTCCTTGGCTTTTATAGCTGCCAGCGTGGCGCTGTTGGTGCCGGTTTCTGGTACTGGTCGTTTGTACGGTTTCAGATCGCTGATGTGCGTGCGCAGGGTCTTACCGTGCGCACCCTTCAGCACCACGACGTTCGGTCCCGTGAATTTGGCAACGGTGTACGGGCCGGCGAATTTCGGAGCTAGTTTGGCATTGAACTGTTTTGCTGCCGCGCTGAGGTGGTGCTCGCGTTTCATAACTTGGTCGCCGATCGCGGGGCGCCACTCTCGGCGTCGCAAATCGTAGTAGTGCTTCTGGTTTTGGTGTGCTTTCGCCAGATTCCACCGCGCTAGTTCAATGCTATCTTTAACGTCTGCGAGTCGTTGTTGCCATCCCCGGGCGTCTTCTCGCGTCGGCTCCTCCCTTGGGTCTCCGGTGGCCAAGCGTGGGTCGCCGGGAGCCGCGAGCTCTCGGCCAAAGTTTAACGCGGCCGGCGTGCTCCCTGTGGCCTCGTGTCGCGCCGTATTGTAGGCAAACGCGATCTCCGGGAGCCAATTATCCCACGTCGTATGATCCCCGTCGGTAAACTGGGCGATCATTGTTTTGACCACTCGGTTCGCCCTTTCCACTGGGTTACATTGCGGAGTGTACGGTGGTGTCTTCCGGTGATCAATGCCATATTCCCGTAGCAGGCCGGTAAATTCACGGCTTTCAAACTGTTTGCCATTGTCGGTGATGACTCGGCGTGGGCATCCGAAGCGCATGACCACTCGTTCACGGAACGCTTTAGTGACGGCCGGCGCGGTGGCCTGTCGAAGAGGTTGTAGCTCGATCCATTTTGTGAACTTATCTTGCATTACCACGACCACGGTATGGCCTTTCTTCGACCGTGGGAGTGGCCCGACCAAATCGGCCGATACCACATCCCATGGGTAGGCTGCTGGCGTGGTATGCATAAGTCCGGCTGGCGCTTGCTGCGATACTTTGTACGCTTGACATTTCGTGCATTGCCGTACGTATCGGGCCGCATCGCGGAACATTCCTGGCCAGTAGTATTTTCGGGCCAAACGGGCAGTCGTTTTATTAATTCCCAGATGGCCGGCCGTTGGGGCGTCATGATTGGCCCGTAGGATTTCATCGCGCCGGGTTTGCGGTACACATTGCTTCCACTCATCCTCGGGGTGTCCGCCGGTTGTGTCGGGAAAGTGGCGGTATAGTTCGTCGCCACGGATCTGGTATTCCGGGTGGAGGAGCGGTGTCTCCTCGACGGCTCGTTTCTTGGCTTCATACCATCCTTTGGGCCCCTCGGTGTCTACAGGGGCGATCTCGCCTTGGCGGGAGAGGGCGTCTGCGACAATATTGTTCTCGCCCTTCCGGTATTCGATCTTAAAATCGTACTGCTGGAGCTCCAGGCTCCAGCGTGCCAAGCGTCCCGAGGGGCTATCGATGGATTGGAGCCACTTTAATGCTTGGTGGTCGGTGAGGACGGTGAAGGCATATCCTTCCAGGTACGGGCGCATCTTTCTGATGCCCCAGACCACGGCCAAGCATTCTTTCTCCGTGACTGAGTAGTTCCTTTCTGCCGCATTGAGCGTACGGCTTGCATAGGCTACTACTCGTTCTTTGCCATCGTGGTCCTGTGTTAGGACGGCACCGAGGCCGCTTTGGCTGGCATCGGTCTGGAGCACGAATGGCCGGTCGAAATCGGGACAGGTCAGTACCGGTGCGGTGGCCAACTGGTGGCGGAGTGTTTCAAACGCGGTTTGGGCTTCTTCTGTCCATGCCCAACGGTTACGTTTCTGGAGAAGCTGGTTCAACGGTGCAGCGGTGTCGGAGAACTGCGGGATGTATCTCCTGTACCAGGAGACCATCCCCAGGAAGCGCCTTAATTCGCGCAGGTTCTGCGGTGGAGGCGTATTGCGGATTGCCTCAACCTTGTCGGGGTCGGTTTTGACTCCGCGGTCTGATACGACGTGTCCGAGGTATTGGAGCTCTGTCTGGCAGAACCGACATTTTTCCTCGTTCAGGCGGAGTCCTGCTTGTTGTAGTCGGCGCAGTACCTCTCGGAGGTTCTCCAAGTGCTCTTCGAACGTTCGGCCCAGGACAATAATGTCGTCCAGGTATGCAAAGGCCCTTGGCTCTAGGCTGGGTCCAATGATACTATCGAGGAGCCTTTGGAACGTAGCGGGGGCTGAGTGGAGGCCGAACGGCATGACGCGGAACTAGTACAATCCGCGTCCTGGAACGGTAAAGGCCGTTATCGGACGGCTCTCCTCGGCCAATGGCACTTGCCAGTATCCGTTTGCGAGGTCTAGCGTCGAGATATAGCGCGCCTCGCGTAGTTTATCCAGGGTAGCCTGCACCTGTGGCAGCGGGTAGGCGTCCTTTTCGGAAACTGCATTGACTCGTCGGAAGTCGATGCAGAAGCGTTTCTTCTTCTTGCTGCCTTTCTTGGCGACCATTACTACGGGGGAGCTCCACGGGCTGCTGGAAGGCCCGATTACCCCTTCGGCTAGCATTTGGTTTACCGCCTCGTTAATTAATGCCTGCGTGGCCGGGTTTCTGGGCGAATAGCGCTGTTTAATCGGTTCGGTATTCGCCCGTAGTCGTATACGGTGCTCGGCAAGGCAAGTGGTTCCTCGCAACTCTCGGAGTGTCGGTAACTCTTCGTCTAAGAGTTGTTGTAGGGCGGTCTCCTGGGCCGGCGTACATCGGCGAATGCCGGGGGCTTCCACTGCCGCGGTTTCGTCGTGGCGAGTCCATCTGTGCTCGCCGATTTGTATTCCCAGGCCCAGTTTAGTAAGGACGTCTATGCCTATTAAGGCGGCATGTGACAATCCAGGCAGGACAGCGTACGTGTGTTCAACTCCTTGCTCATTGACGTGGGCGGGGAGCGTCATTTCGCCTTGTAATGGTACCTCGGCGCCATCGGCGACGCTGGCTGTGAACGTGGCAGGTCCGAGGACGTAGCCTTGTCGTTGGCAGGCGGTGGCGACATCTGGCCGTATAAACGATCTGGTGGCTCCGGTGTCGACCAATGCCCACCATCGCACTTTACCGACTTGGAAGGCGAGGTACAATCGGGAATCGTTGTCTAGTTGGTTGACTGAGGCCTTGGCGTCGGGGCGGTTGTGCGGTTGCCTCGTTGGCCGCGCCCTGCCTCGTTTCCCGAGATCGGGTTGCAATCGCACTCTCTCGTTGTGCGTCCGGCGGTGCCGCAGTACGAGCAAAATAATTTGCTTGCTCGTCGACACTCCTGGCGGCGATGACCGCGCTGGCCGCATCTCCAACAGCAGGTGTCCCGATCATAATCGGCTTGTACCTCTGCGGGGCTGTTGGTTCGTGGCTGAGCCAGCCGTTTCTCTGGTCGTCGCTCCGTCTTGGAGGCTTCTTTTTCCTCGGCCGTGACTTTATCTTGGTCTGCGGCTAACTTCATCAATTCAGGCAGTGTTTTGAAGTCCGTCCGTTTAATGACCCGCCTGTACTCCGGCCGGAGGTTTCGATAGGCTCGGTGGACCTGTTGCTCTAGCGTATATTTGCCATATTGTTGCATCAACGGGAGCAGGTCTAATATAAAGTCTGTTGCCGTCTCTTGCGGCCGTTGGACGCGCCTGGTAATCGTTTCCTCGAGCTCGTCTTCATCTTCGGCAGCGAGGAAGAAGGCTCGGAAGTCTGTAACGAAGTCGTCCCACGACTGCCATTCGGTACGGCGGAGGCGATACCAGCCGAGTGCTCTCCCTTTCAAAATCTCGGAGAGGCACTGTACAATTTGGGTGGGGGTGACCATATAGCTGTGTTGGAGGTCACCCAGCCGTTGTAAGAATTCGGCTGCTCCGGGGCCGCCGTCGTAGCGGGTCCCCCACCTTCGGATTCTCTCCATGGGCGTAGCCTCCGGGGCAATCATGCTAAGGCCAGGGCTGTGCGTCAGCAGACTGTGCCCGGTACCGGTTGCCGTTTCTGGCGTGCCGGTACTTTCGCTGGTTTCACCAGTGGGTTTGGGCGGTGCCATATTATTCGCTCGGCAGTGCGCAGTGACTCTTTGCCTTAGCTCGTCGAGCGTGCCAGTGGCGTCGAGTCCGTAGTCTTCCGCAGCTTTTACTAGGTCTGTTTTTCTTAGTTCGTAGACCCAGCTCACGCCTTGACTCATTCGACCTTCTCCTTTTCACAGTCCCTGTTCGGGCGCCAATTTGTGACCGCCTCCGGTTTGCGAGACGGTTGTCGGTGGGACGGAGAATGAGTTTATTGCCGACTCAGTCGGTAAGGCTGGGTTCGTCAAATGAGTAAGGCGTTTTAAACAATAACAATGTTTATTGTCCTGTAATTATGTTTACATTATCTTCCGCGTGACGGTTGCGGGTGCGGAGACTCGACTCGGTAAATCGCGACGGCGTAGTTCTCGCGGCGGCGGCGCTGGCGACGAGCTGGGGGATCAAGGTTGTGGAGTTTTGTGGAACGTTCTACTCGGAAGGGCCTTAACAGGCACGATCGTACGAGAGTCGTATAGTGGCGTTCCTGTGTGCAATAGGGCTCTGGCCGATAGCGGCGCGGAGACACCTTACAGGCGAGGTAAAGCACAAGATCTCTCTCGGCCTATTTAGGAAAGAGGCTGGTTACTGGCACAGCGTGACGATAGGTCAAGCATGCACACCTCACGGAATCCAAAAATATGAGCGTCTTGGCGGACGGTACGGCGGCGTCAGCGGCTAATCCGTGCGGAACAAGAGCTATCAGTTTCGCTCGCCGCGGTCCTTATATCGCGAGCCCGTACATCTTCGCCCGCGAGACAGCTCGCGGCCGCCTAGCGGCCGCGGCGCGCACTCGGCTTATCGGCGCGGCGCCGTACGCCTGCGCGGCGCGTGACGTGACTTCGTCACAAGAATATGATCCTTTTGATTTTGTCTCCCTTTACGACCCTGATGTAATTACTTCATATTATAAATCCAGTGGGAGACGTTGTTTATAATTTGTAGTCTACACGCAGTTCAAAGCTTGTGTTTAAGGTCAGTGGCATTTGAAAGTGTTGGAAATAGGGACAACAGCGCTTGGGCACGATGGGCGTGGGGGCGGCACAGTTGGCAACCCTGGCGTGCGTCTCTCGTTAAGCGACTCTTAGGAGAGCATGTTCAAAGTTTTCTTTACTGCATTGAAATATATACTTTCTTTATATCTAATGGACTAGATGAGTTTATTTACCACGCCAACAATTGGTAGCACAGCGTGGTTGTAATGAGAGAAAGTGATAATAGACATGCCTGAGTACGATGAAATAGAGAGAACGCTCTAACCTCAAAAAATTCGAAAGAGCACGTGGTGTTGCGAAGTGTGGAAGTAGAAAATAATTAAAGAAAAGGATTAGACATGGCCGAGGCAAGTACAAATACAAAAAAGATAGATTTATTAACCGGTAAAAACTATTGTGTTTGGGCACTAAAAGTCGGCGCAATACTACGTGGGAAAAAGCTATTCAGAGAGGTGATAGAAGGACTGGAACCACCTGTGGCAACAAATTCAGAATCAGCAGAAGGGAAGCTTCGGACGAGATGGGAGGAAAATAACGATGAGGCGTTCAGTATTATTATTACCACACTATCCGAAGAACAGGCTGGACAATTTTTGACTGAGACAAATGCTAAAAAGATTTGGATCACTCTACGAGGGTTACACGAAGGAAACGCTCAGGATGGGCGAATAGATATCGGACTCGAGTTGAAGAATATTCGAATGAATGCCAGTGAGTCTGTAATAGATTATATTACTAGAGCAAGAAATATTGCCTCTCGCAGTGCGGCAATAGGTTATCCAATTGACCAAAGGGAGGTGTGTTACCACGTGATTAGAGGAGTTCACCCTCGACTAGAAAAGGTTTCTGTGGTGTTGAGGACACAGCGAAACATAAGTTTGGAAGAGATAACACAAGCACTGGTGGAAGAGGAAAATAGAAACACCCCATCTGGAAAGGGAGAACCGTCGTGGAAGAGTGAAAATGCATACCGAGCCACGAGACATCCAAAGAAGACGCAAGATTACGGGGGATGCTATATTTGCGGGAGAAAAAACCATAAGGCAAAGGACTACTGGCAGAAGAGGGAGACTAGAGAAGCGCAGCCAGAGCAAAGAAGACCCATCAGGGGTACAGGGAATGGCAGGGGCTTCCATAACCAAAGAAAGGCGAATTATAGAAACGAGCAAGGTAACATGTCGATGCAGAGTAGATATGTATTTAATTTTAATGTAAGTGAGATTGACAAGGATATGTGTAGGATAAACAATGGCGAACATGTGTGGACACTAGATTCGGGTTCCACTTCTCATATGACTTCCAATGTAAACGCGATGCATAATGTCAAACCATGTAACGTTAGGATATCACTGGCAGAAAATAACCAGGAGATGAGGTCTGAAGCGATGGGCGACATGAAGGTCAGCGTATACAGGGTGTCCCAAAAATGCTGCGGTTCCTTAAAGGGGGTGATTGGGGGGGTGATTGCAGTAGTAAGGCAAAGCCGATTCTAACCCAGGTCCTCTGAGGGGAGCGCGGGGGCGGGGGGGAAGTGAGGGCGCGCGGGGAAGTGCGGTGGCGGGAACTATAGGCACGGGGAGAGTGGGGAGTGGAAGACCGGTTACGCGCGCACGAGCCGCGGCGTGGGGGAAGCCGCAATCGTGGAGGGGATCAGTCCGGGCCGAGCCGCCGCGGAGATCTCTCCAGACCTGACCCACCGGCAGATATTTCCGCAGAGGGTTGCCCCCTCCCTCTAAAAATTTCTGGGGCCGGGTCTTGTATGAAAAAAATCTTTTTTCAGACTCGATCCGGCCCCAGAAATTTTGTCCCCCAAATATTGGTTCTAAATCAGATCTACCGCCAGAATATTTTTTTCCAAACCAACCGAGCAAACAAATATGCATCATACATTCTAAAGCTACCAATTTTTCAAACTCTAGCAAACAAATATGCATCATGCATTCATAGCACTGTGAAAATGGTATCATCTCGCGCGATAACGCGTGTAATTTGACTCTTCTGGCGCAGTCGCGCGAGACGATACCATTTCTTCACAGTTTTTCTTGAAGAGGAAAGAAGGAGGAGGATGGGTGACGAGTAAATTACATACGATGCATCTTTGTTTGCTTTAAAATTATGCGAAGAGGAAAGAAGGAGGATGGATGACAAGTAAATAAAATTGAGAAGTAATGTATGTTTAAGAAATTATATATATTGTTACATAACATAAAATAAAATAAAAATAGAACAAAATATATATAATGATGATGATGATGATGATGATGGTGATGATGATGATGATGATGATGATGATGATGATGATAATGATAATGATAATGATAAATACTATTCGGGTGGTGATGGCGGGGGTGTGAAAAACCCCTCAGGCCACAGAGAAGGCGGAGATGGTGGTGACACCGGTGGCGTAAACAGCCCGAGGGGCCACTCAGGGGATGGAGATGCTGGCGATGGGGGCTCTACAGATGATGATGATGTTGGCGTTGATGTGTATGGAGTAGAGGGAGTGGATGGTGGCCACCAGGGCGGCTTGTCAAGTGATGTCGATGATGATGATCCAACCGCCGTCGCCATCGATGATGATGGTGAGGGGGGCCTCATCGCCACAGATGGTGATCGTCGCAACCGCCCCACATCTATCCAGGGTGGAGACGGCGGCGACGATGTCGGGGGTGGCGATGAGGGTCGCAGTCGCCTCAGCTGCAGGGGTCCCATTCGTCTATATGGCACCCACGGGCGCTGCAGCCGAGTCGCCATCGATGAGCTAACAACCATGCCAGATTGCCGTCGCATGTTCGGCTCCCGGGGAGGTACCACCGGAGATACAATCTCCTCCAGAGGTACCCTCCCCGACATGATACATGCCAGCAATCTCAGCCGCTCCAGCAATAATTGATTATCCTAGAACACAAACACCAGTATAAGAATAATACATCAAAATACGCACACACACACACACACACACACACACACACACACACACACACACACACACAACACGCACGCATGCATATGGACCCAAATGCATTGTATTACATACCACTGAAGGTAGCGGCGGCGAAAGCGATGGCGATGGTGTTCTCGATAGCGATGGCGATGGCGACCGCGACAGCGATGGCGACGGCGATGATGATGACGATGATGATAACTGTGGTGGTAATTGCTAAAACACAGAAAACCCGCGATATAATATTGGTATGATTTAATCTCACACGATTTAAACGGTTAAATGTGATAAAATATTAAAAATATTGATATGTACATACCTCTGGATTGTGTTGGCACGGTTCAGGGTCCCACTCGGGAGCAATTCTTTTGAATCCCATGGTGGCACTTCCACATATGAATGACAACTAGGCTCGCAGCATCTTCAAGCTCTTGCGTATAGAAACTCTTCCAAGCTCACGCATGCAAAAACCCCCACTATCATGAAATCGAGAAGTGCATAGCTTTGCAAAGTAAGATGTTGTTGTTCTCCACCTTCAGTTTCTTCTTCGTTGGTAATCCTCTCAATATTTACACGCATCTTCTTCGAATTCTTCTTTGGACACATTATTCGACTAGATCATACCACTCTGAACATGTATTGAACATGTATCGAACTTGTATGGTACCACTCTGAACATGTATTGAACGTGTATGATACCACTCTGAACGTGTATCGTACCACTTCTAAATAATTACAACTACCATCTTAATCTAGCGTACATCATATTAAGGAGGTTGGGTTTGGAAAGGGTGAAGAAAAAAACATTTATGCATGAAAAATTGATTATATTTATTTATGAATTTCCATCTGATGTTTAGACCACCAGTTGAATATTTTAAATACATTTTGCAAAGCACAATGCTTTACATGTCTACAGCATCGCAGAGTATTAACTATATTTAGCTTATTTAGAGATTTAATATCCTCGTAGTCAATGTCCAACGTCTCAATGATCACGTTCGCTCTCGTATTTTCATCGAGGAAATCCGCAAGCCAACCGCATTTCTGCAGCCCTTTAACGTATACGATATGGGATGCGTCATCTTCTTCGTCGACAGCATCAGCTATAGCTTTCGTAATTAGCTGTTTAGCCATACTGTATGGAACGTCCCCACCGTAGCCGTAGTCCCCACTGTATCCCACCGTAGCCCATGATGTTTTGCAACCAACCATTGGATGCTTGATTTGTCGGATTTTGTAAGAAGATATTGAGGCATCGAACTCCCAAAAATATAGTGCGAGAGAATTGTTCCCATTCGTAGGATAGCCACTTCCTTGACAACAAATCTTCCATCAACGATGAATCCTTGCAGATCAACAAATGTTGGTACAACCATTATCGATACGATTTAGAGGTCCACTCGCTTCCACAACAGACGGGAGAATGCAGTCTTTCTTGTAAAGCATCTCAATTTTCATGATGAAATTTTTGTATGAATTTTGACATAGGAGAGGGCGTGTAAGTAGCATGACAATTTTAATTGATTTTGCGCACCACGTTTGTCAGCGGATTGTATTCAACCACCCGATCGTGCAGAATCAGGCAGTAGGCTGTAGTATTTGCAGGCACATTCTCTTTACAATCAAATTCTATGCGCACATCCACGGTGCTATTCTTGATCGACTCATTTTGTCGCGAACAATCAATCACCACGAGGGGACCAAATTGTAAAAATTGGGCCACGGTGAATAATGCCTCGTTGCAACTATGTCCATAATACGATTTACGGAAATGTGTATACATGTTAAACAAGATGGCGTGCTTATTCTTGTCAAAGTCCAAGTTCAGATCATCATATGGGTAAAATTCCGAGTTGAGAAAACGTTTTACATTGGTCAATTTACAGTGGTCGAACCGAGTAGCATCTTCGATCATCACATTCTTTCGAGCAGTCTGTAGAGCAAAGATAACGTATCGCGGCTTCTCCAACTGTGCAGCTGCCTTCACAGCCCACGAATGCTTGGTTGTGCTCTGTAAGAGAGGATACTCGTACAGATCCCATGAGCGAAAACTAATGCTCAGGTTTTGTCCACTTTCCAAAGCATGTAGCAACGATAGCTTATTAACATCGTTCAGCGTCACATGAGGCATCCGCCATTGCACTTTAAGTAATTCAATTTCCGGATCCAATGTTGATGATCCTATTAGAGAATTGTTATCGTTGCGCGATCGTATTAAAATCAATTCGTGACGTGCATTAATAATCATGCGTTTGTAATCCTCGCAAAATCCCAGCAAATATTTGAGCGGGATGCAAAAATTGAAATGATTTTTCACTATTAGCTCATCGTGTCGTTTCAAGCCCCATCCAGCATTCTCCATATTTTTGTCTTCGTCAGATGTCAACGATACATAGTTTTTAAGCGTGCTAGTTATTCCAACGTTTCTGTTACGGTCAATCTCCACGCCATTCAGCTCGTATCGAATCTCATCAAATATGAACGCCATACAATTATTTCCCAACATCACTGTTAATGCATCGTTTGGCTTATTTATCACCAATTTCCCCTCCACGTAGAGGAAACTTTCACACGGCAATGTGTATAAATCCTGCTGCTGTATAGGTATTCTTATCTCATCACTATGTCCAAACGTTGTGTTGACGTATGGGTTGTACGTGTGAGTCTCGAGCTTGACGATGCGATCATCAAACGTCGGCTTCCCTCCAATGCTTAGAATGTCAGCCATTTTTCAACTTATATGCGTACAATAAATCCCAATGATTTCAAAAATGCAATGTTTACAGCACTGAGTCTCTTCTTTTTAGCGTAATCAGAGCTATTGTAGTTGTAAACAATTTCACTTGGAAGAAACGGGTTTCTGGAGTCGTTCAGCACAAGCATCTCAATCATTCACACCACACGTATTATCGCCGTCGTCGCATGTGCAGCCTGATGGTAATCTCTTCACCTCGAAAATCGAGCAACCGTCCGTCTTGATCCACAACGCGTATCGTTAGATCCGTAATGACCCGTGCGGTGATTGGAAGATAAATGATCTGTGCAGGCGTTTCCGATATCTTATATCCTGGAGGGACTCTCGGAGAAAATTCATGTATCGTATGTACACGCTTCCCATTGTTGTATGCGCCAGCGGTCACACTACATTCTATGCGAATAATGTTCACGTTCATGATATTAATTGGATCATCCGATTCGTGCCACCGTCCTGGTTCTAATACCCGATTCATCGAGAATCCTAGTAGCGATCCAATGTTATTGCGCTTCGTAAAATCTACGGTGAATGAGCAGTACAGCTCGCTTTTCATGGTGTTATTGTTGGGACGCAACACTATAGGATACACATCGTTGTCATCATCAGTGTCATCGGGATTTTTAGGATACCGCTCGAGTAATCGCTGCCTCAAATACTTGGCAATGGCGTCTAGTTCGTAGGAGCCGTGTGGAATCCTAATAGTTTCAGGAGTGGTATCAACACTGTTGTTTTTGATGCCATAGTTCGAGGTGAAGTAGAATTTATCGTTGCTCCAGTCGATGTTCGGTATTGTATGATAAGTTTCAAAGGTTGTTAAACCAAGCTCGTAATCATCATCGCTCAAATCTATGGGTGGAAAGTAGCTCACTGCGAGGGTGCTACTCTTGCCGGTTAGAGTGAATGTTAACGACATATTCCGAGCTGTACGACTCGGCTAGTACTGAATCATAGCGGTGGGAAATCAATCCTTAAATTTGCCACCGATCGTTTGTAGAAAGCGTAGGCAGAGTTGTCCACAATTGCTCTGATTGTACTTCTGATAAGACGTTCGATTGTATTCGATTTTCACAGCATCATTATCCAGATATTGCACCAATTCCTTAGGTGGTCGAAGATTCCCAAAGCTGTCGAAATATATAGCTCGGCACCCTCTCTTCACATATGCCACCCAATGAGTCCCTGACCCCTCGACATTGTCCAAATTTATCATACCGCTCTCGTTTCGATGTACTCCTCCGGCAGGTAGTGCATTGCGCATAAAAACACCTCTAAAGAATGGAATACGCATACGTTTTGCCAACTCCAACAATTGCACATCGGTAGTTACGCCCACCGGCATTTTTATTTTCTTTTCGGCGTTGTTTTTTTTTTTCGTTTTTATATTCCCTGCCCGCGCTTGTATGGTGTGAGATAAAGTCCACGACCTTCCATGGAGCGATTATGACGCTGCATTTCCTGTAGCTGATGTTGCGCCGCCTTATTATCGTTTACCACCTTGGCGATCCCCGCTGCTCCACCAGCTAATGATCCGAGAACACCTAGCAGTGGGAGAAGTGGTAATATACCACCACGTTTTGCAATCGGAAGAATCCGCTTTTTCAATGCTCTCTTTGGAGTCCTTTTGCGAGTTTTTGTTTTCATTCCCATCCCAATTTTCGTCTTTGCCTTCATAGCTGCCCAAACAGCTATAGCAGCACCTCTTTCACCCAGTGTCGAGTCTCGCGCAACGATGGGTTTTCGCGCTTTGTCAGCGAGAACGTTATCTGCAGCGTGTCGTTCGCCGAGGTCGTTGCTACGCGAATACGCAATATCGTGTTCGCGACACGCTGCGTCCAACGGATTGATACCTTGATCACCTCTAGCCAATCGTTTTGCCAGATGAGTTCCTGGACCGCAAAACTGATATCCTGGGATATGTAATTCGATAGGTAGCGCGTTTATCACCCGATTTAACAAACCACGACCTTTCTTTATTCTCGTCGACGACATTCGCCACAGTTTTTAATCAGTGGTGCTGGACCGTCGATATGCGTTCGCTGCCAAGGACAATTATAATGTTTCAAACACCGACGATACTGCTGAACCTCAGAATCGGCTTTTATATGCTTGGGGAGTCTGTCCCACAACTGATGAATGTGTCTGCCAAACTCTCGCAGTAGAATAATCTTTGGTATATATTTCAGCTGCTGAGAGGTTAGGTTTCGAATATCGAAATTATCCGACAGGACCAGAAGCATTTTGAATAATGAGCTGTTTTGCATCGGCGCAGACCTATAAATAGGTCGCGTCACCGCTTCGATGTATCAAAATCATTTTTTGCAGTTCGCGGAGAGGATGCGATTCGTGCGACAACCTGTAACGATACGCGTGACAAATTTTGACGATAAATCGCAAATGATGTCTTCGAAAACAATGCACCGACATGGTAGCATGCTACCAAACACTATACGCTGCCTCATTTGTGGTCCATCGAATTGTGGAAAGACCAACGTGCTGGTGAGCTTGTTGGAAAGTCCACACGGCGTCCGCTTCGAGAACGTGTACGTGTATTCCAAGTCGTTGCAACAACCAAAATATCAATATTTGGAGAATTTATTGACTCCGATAGATGAAATTGGCTACTTTACGTTTTCGAATAACAGTGATGTCATCCCACCGAGCGAATCGCTTCCGAATTCCATTTTTATCTTTGATGATGTGGCATGTGACAAGCAAGATACGATAAGGGAATACTTTGCAATGGGGCGCCACTCGAACGTTGACTGTTTCTATCTCTGTCAGACGTATGCAAAGATTCCAAAACATCTTATACGCGACAATGCGAATCTATTGATTCTGTTTAAGCAGGATGGTACCAACTTGAAACATGTGTACAACGACCACGTAAACACTGATATGTCTTACGAGGATTTCTGCGCGTTGTGTCGTAATTGTTGGCAACGGGAGTATGGTTTCGCGGCAATAGACAAGGATAGCGCGATGTCCAAAGGACGTTATAGAAAGGGATTTAACGAGTTTGCGTTACCGTGAGATTGTCAATTGTCGTCAACACGTCGGTGGGGAAAGCAACGTCTGCGGTACAACGATGATTGATATCGATAGTCTGGAGATTAAGGATCGCGAGAGAATAGCGAAGGAAATTGCAAAAACCAGCGAATCCATTCGCAAGAAGCATCAGGCTTTGAAGACTGGCAAGATGGAGGAAGATATTGCGTTGGAGAGATACTTTAAACCTATTGTCGAACCCCTAAAACATATTGTGGAAAATACCACAGCGACAGAAGCTGACACGTCACCGTTGATGAGCACATATGTCGATGGGAATGAAACATTAACACCTAAAACAAAAATCCATCCGAAAGGGAACACATCACGCAAGACAAAGAGGAAACCACACATGTCATCGGAAAAATCACTCGTAACCTCTACACCAGTTCAATCGAAGCGGAAACGGCAGAATGTTGCATCAAACGATTCCTCGATTCCTTCGACACCAATAAATACATTTCTCGATGTACAATCGCTCACAACCAATGATGAAGACGTTTTCGAAACTAGTCCCGATGTGTCGTTTGCAACATCTATTAGACATCAACTCCAAACATCCGAGGGACAAGAAACGTTTCGCAACCATTTCGGTCCGCTGGGGCAAAAATACATGAGCGCAATCCTAAGTGGTGATAGGGATACAACCATGGACTATGTGTATGGCGTATACTTTGGCGGTAGTGGAACGATGCTTGGGGATAAGGCTTTCGATATAGACAAGGATGATAATATAATCATCGATGGTGTAAGATATGGAGGAACACCTGGTCTTTACGAACTGATTTTCAAGAGAATTCCCGACGATACCACATACACCGATGCTGATAAACAAAAATACAAAAGCATACTGCTGGTGACGAATGCTCACAGACGCGATCATAAAGGCTCGTATAGACTGGGCGATAATCGCCGGCAACTTTGTTGCCGGAGTCGCTGGCGAGTCGGTGGGATAACCGACTTGTCGCCAGCGACTTGTATCTGGCGACTTTTATCCGGCGACTTGTGTCCGGCAACTGTGTCTGGCGACTCGTCCTTTAAGGGTAAATAGATACGAATATACCTGGGAAAGTCGCCGGAACCTGTATCCGGCGACTTGCAACAATCGCTGTGGGATACAGCAACTCGACCCTTGCCTCAAACGGCCTTCTAGAAATGACTGTTGGCCACATGTTCCCGAAAAACTGTATTCAAGTGGACGGTGAGCAACATCGCCCGAGTGTCTAGTGCCTGTATTTCTGTTTCCCGTTCCGAATGGGAAACATCGCCGACTCTGTGGCAACACACCACGCACTATATATATTGAAGTACATCCTATAGTAAATGTATACGTTAAAAATTTAATATATCTATAAATATGTGTATATATCTATAAATATATGTATATATATATAAATATATGTATATATATATATAAATATATGTATATATATATAAATATATGTATATATATATAAATATATGTATATATATAATATATATAATAAATTTTTAACGTAAATATCTACTATATGATCTACTGCGTGGAAAAACACCACACATATACATATTTATTAAAACATTAATTTATTTTATATATATATATTAAACGTATTTATTATATATATATATGCGGACACTCCCTTGACGAGGCTCTCTTCACAGCAATACATATCTCCTCTCCGAGGTCCACCTTCTTTCGCACGAACAGGTCAACGCGTGCTCTTGTTTTGCAATTGAAGCGCGTGTTTTTACTCGAGAGATAAGGGATCCGTCTCGAATTTGCTGGGAAGACGGCGCAGGCCTATATCTGGCACATTTAGGTAAAAACTGAAGGGATTGGCTTGTGTGCCACGTCTGGTTCCCAAAAATTAATCAGGCTGATCGGCCAGTGTGTTTCGCCAAGGTGCGGTTTATGACCGTATTGTCCCATTAGTAGCGGTTGACAACGGTACCTGCGCGTCCGATGTCACCGTGTATACCACCCATTATCGACCTCTGGTAGACAAATGTTTCCCAACGAACACTTCGAGAACAAGCTATTGCCTAGTCGTAAAGAAATGAAGAAATTTCCCTTCAAAAATACTAAATTGCCAGCTGTAAAAGATAACTGAATTTGGACGCGCAGGTAGCGTTGTCAACCGCTGACTCACGGGACAATACGGTCATAAACCGGGACCCTGTCGAAACACTCTGGCCGATCAGCTTGATTAATTTTTGAGAACCAGGTGTGGTATACAAGTCATCCCCTTCAGTTTTTATCTAAATGTGCCAGGTATAGCAGTTAAAAAGTATTATCCAACATCAATACGCCTTGCGGAGAGAGAGAGAGACACAAGAAGAAAGAATGGTAGTCCGCTGACTGCGCGTGGTCCCGCCTGCGCCGTCTTCCCTGCAAATTCGAGACGGATCCCTTATCTCTCGAGTAAAAACTCGCTTAATAGAAACTGTGACATTAAATCATCACCGTAATGTTCTCCATTTCTCAAAAACGCCTTTTTCCACCAACGCCTTTTTCTTTTTCTTTTGGTCGATGCTATTACAATGAACGCGGCGCCAACACCCATAGCTATTGACGGATCCATGGCTACTAAAAATAAGGTTTGGAATGGACGCCGAAGAAGGGTCTTGGTCAGTGATGCCAGATTCGAGACGGGTTCACTCGAGAATTTCCCCCACCTCGCGCATACTACGGCGGAGCAGCGTATCCGTGAACTCGGCGCTTCGGAGTCCGACTCATTTTACGACATTTTACAACACCGATGTGCAGAAACTCTTGGCAAAGCATGACATTAATCATTATTCGACGTATTCGGTGATGAAGGCCTCCGTCGTAGAACGTTTCAATCGAACTGTGAAGAACAATATGTGGAAACTGTTTACGCTCAATGGAACTTATAAATGGATCGATGCGCTACCGCGTCTACTTTCAGAATATAACGCACGAAAACATAGAACCATCAAAATGTGTCCTCGCGATGTTACCCCTGCGATCGCCGATAAGCTGCTAGCCACCATATACAGCAACATAAAGATTGCTGCTCCAGCGAGATTCAAATTGGGCGAGTTTGTGCGTGTGAGCAAATTCAAAACCATATTCGATAAAGGCTATACACCGAATTGGACAACGGAGGTGTTCAAGATAGCGAAAGTACAGACAACTAATCCCGCGACGTATCTGCTCATCGATTCCTGTGGAAAACCTGTTGCTGGAGGATTCTATGAATACGAGCTGCAACGCGTCACCGATCCTGATGTATATCTAGTGGAAAAAGTGTTGCGTAGGAAGGGGGATAAGGTATACGTTAAGTGGTTGGGGTTTGATAAATCACACAATTCATGGATAGTGAAAAATAATGTATTGTAAAATAATACATGGTTCAATAAATACAATGATATACATATACATATGTAAATGTGCATACTATATACAATGATACATATGCAATAATTCCACTATTTATAATAATTTCCATACATGCTATATTATACAATAAATACAAAATAATTTTCTATTTTACATCGATATTTTTACAATGGAATTTTGTAATGTCCCCAGGGCAGAGTGTCGATCGAATCAGGTACGATATACTGCTTGTCGTCGTGTGGACTTAGAGCGATTTTGGATTCCGAAATGGTGTACACTTTGTGCAATTTAGACCGTATGCATGATTGTCTGCGAACCATTTCGATCTCCCTTTGCAAACACTGCGCGTAGTCGTCGAAAGTTATCGTTCTGGCTATGACGTTGGTCTTGACGCCTTTCGCCTTTTTTGTATCTTTTTTACCGTCTACGCGAAGTGCATACATTTTCGCTCTAAGACCTACGAATTCAGTCATTATCGCACCATTATTTTCATCCTTCATCAACCCTGGAACCTTCTTATTTAAGCGCGGCATATTATATGGATTGTTGATAGGATAATCGGATGTGTCAAATCTATCGATATTGTATTTCATAGTTTCATAGATATCTTCACACTGAATATGATAAATGAGGCTGCCTGTGTCTGTGTATAGAATTTTACAATTTTGTCTGTGCAGGGGAGACATGTACTCATGATGAAATTCATACAAACAAATTTTTGATATGTCCAGAATGCACATACCCACATATATCGGTTTGTTGAATTTCACCTCGACTTTTCGCAATTCAACAGCTATTAAATTTTCCGAAAATACACTTCTGCTGTGGAAATTCGGTTTAGCGATCATTGCCTCCGCGCCATATCGTCCATCCCATTGTGTTAAAAGTTTTACATCCACGTGATTTCGCACGTTTTCCATAGTTTTACCAAATACCGCGTTGTTCATCAATTTGTATAAATTTTTTTCAAAATCGTTTGTCGCACCTGTTCTGAACCGTGTATTTAGTTCGATGTAATCGCGGAGCCAGGGAGATTGCGCGAATTGAAGCACGCGGTGTATCTTTGTAATACGAAGACCGTGACGCATACACTGCTGCAGGTTGCGATAATGGATAATGTAACGCTGCTTATCGTATAATGTCGCGAGTAACTTTTCCTGTCTGCTGCCTGGCGGTTTGGCACGCGTCGGGCAGAATGGTAGATCAGCATGAGCATCATGCAGACGTTGCGGATATTCTAGATCTACCTCGAGAATGTATCCTGTGGGCGAATCGATAGCGATTGAAGACACATCAAAATTTGCGACATCTTCGACCCATTGAAATTGGGCATATGGTAGGGCCTGACACATTGCCCATCCATACAAATTGTTTACGTCAAAGTACATCAAGTATGATGATTGTTCCGATGCATCATAAGATGACATGTACTTGTTATTGGCATGTGCATATCTTCCAGAACATTGACTTAAACCCCCACGTATACCGCGTTCGATAAACATGACCATATCAACATCAGTGAGCAATTCGAATGTAATTTTGGTATGTTTTAGCATGGCATCCCATGTGAAACCAGGTAATGTATAATAATGCGCTGAATCTAATCCATAACTCTTGATACAACTTTCGCGAAAATTTTCAAAAATATCTGCCAACAACAAGACATCTGTTTTCAAATACAAGTCGCTGTATTCGCCCAAGGTTTTAATCCCGAAACGTTGCCAAACAGTCTCAGCGTGCGCGTAATCACTCTCGGATACAGTCTCACCCGTTAACGAACTGTAGAATGACTCGCGCGGTGGTAAGCATGGATCCTGCAGCTTGTCCACACAATCAAGATATTCGTATGGAAAGACACCCTTTCGCGTTAATAAATTGAAATCTTCAATGGACAATGTTTCAAATTGGGATCGTAAAATTTTTAATTTATTTGTGCTAAGAAAAGATGCTAATTTGTCGAGACTGGTATTGAGAAATTTGTACGAATCGATGAATCGCAATTTAATACAATTTCGCGGGTCTGATTCAACCTGATCTTCGACATTTTTTGTGAAAGAAATATACTTTTCCTTAGTTATAGGCAATACGTCAACACGACCTTTGAAAGCGGTAGATATTTCTTCGATAATGAAATGTGAATCATAGCCGGATAAATTATGAAAAACTATGGGGATGTAAAACGCATTTTTATATTTTAAATTGCACTCCGAATGTGCAGGTCCTTTAAACCGTCCGGATAAATGGCAATGATCGCGAACTCGTTTATCACCAGCCTCAAATGGCTCTTTGCAAATATGACAATGTGACGCATTGCGAAATGTTGCCCACTGGTCTTTCGTCAACTTTTCCATGGAAGCATTATTGGCTAGAATGGGCTTGGCAAAATTTGAAAAATTTTTTAATTCGTCGACGAACCATGAAATACAATTCACATCGCGGCGACATCGATATATCGACAGTGATGTATCATACGAACAATGCATATAATATGCAATGCTATGCACTTTATGGTGTTGATATGTGTGTAATTTATCATCACCCATTCGATTGTCCCCCGTTTTCTACATGATGCATTCGAGATCTGCATAAACCACGAAAGGGAGCCGCTCCTTCATGCAGTGGTTCTTAAAACTGAGCAAGTTGTTGTCTTCGCTGGGCAGCAGAATTGCACAATCATTCATTTTTCCACAGTCTAGCGAATGCATCTCCAACTTCTCGGCGGATCCAAAGTAATGCAGACATCTGCAAAAAACCAAAATTTTTCTTTAATTTTTTCGCGAGACATTTCAACATTTCAACATTTCGCAAGTTTATATACATACCGATCACAGATGAATTTCTTTTTCCCATGCTTGCTCAGCTGCATGCTCACCAGCCTGGACAAGTCCTTGATTAGTACAAAGTGCCGTACATCCCCATGCTCTTTATTTGGTGTGTAGAGCAGATTGACATGTCGATCCCTCTTGCAGCTAGTGAGATGCAGCGGAAACACTGCGACAATTATCTTCTCGGTCTTCTTCTCCAATCGCTCCTCGAAGCTGTACACATTGACCGAGATGTTGTTCAGCTGTTCAAACTTCCCAATCTGTTTCATGGACATTGGAAACTCAATGCCATGGAGATTTAATATGGTGTCATAATTGGGGTATGAACTTGGGCGGTCAACATGTCTTTCGACAGGATGTAGTGCGGCAACCACTGCCCACGCGAAACAGGCGTTGTCTGAGGATTGTATGCTAATCGTCGCTTTCTTCAGCAATAATTCTCGCGGCAACTTGTGGTGGCACCCCGCATGCAGTGGATTATACTTGTTGACATTGACGGTCAGATTGAGGATTCTCGTCAATGCCCATCCGCTGTCGCGTTCCTGGAACTCTTCCAGCGATGACAGGGTGGGTTCGATGACACATCGCTGGTACCACTCATGTAGATCAGATGTACCGAAGAGTTCACAGTTTCGGGTATTGATGCTTTTACAAGCATGCTTGTCCCCCGCAACAAATTCACCGTTGAACATTGTATTCACTTTGAGGTTCAGATGTTTCCTGAAAGCATCTCGTACATGTTCCAACACAATGGTCTCCGCATCCTTGAGGAAGTTGCGCGGTTCGATGTAGTTGGAATTTAGCACGACACCAGTTAATATGCGGCTTTCGAATGCCGTGTCTATTTCACGCCATGAAAGTCCTGTGCTCGAATGCCCGGCACCTTCATGTATGAAACGTCGACGCAACGATAGCTTCAGTCCTTCGAGTCGCGCGATTTGAGCAACCAATGATTGCCGAACACCAATCGATAATCGAGGACGTTTTACTCGACTGTGTTCTTCCAACGATTCGATACACTCGTTGCATCGTTCTTCCCACGTGAGGTATTCTTCCCGTGAAATCAATCGTTCAGATTGATCTGACAATTGGCGTTCTACTTGCACGAATTCTTCCATGATCATAGATGAAGTGTAAATGTAATGTCTTTTTTTCTATGCAACACAATGCAACGATTTGAGGCTTTGTGCAGAGTAGAGCATGCTTTTATAGCTTGTGCAGCGATTTGGCATCTCTGTTGAACTCTTTCTGTGTTTCTCCCTCGAATGCATTGCATGCAAAAACGAAGATTCTATGTGACACACGTATGATGAATTAGTGTGCAAAAAAAAATCATCCGACACAGTTTCTACCAACATCGCATAATTCTAAGATTCGACGCTTCCAAAAGTATTATATTACATTCGACACGTGTCAAGTCTTCCATCCTCCTTCTGTGACACACGTATTAGGGTGGAGTGAAAATTTTTTTTTGACAATTTCGCCAACACTGTATGTTTAATTTTTGACCCTATACTAAAGCGTTATTCATACCAAAAATTAATAACTTATTACATCATCCTCAGGTGGCGCATGGTAAATTAAAAAAAACTTATAGAGACTTTATAAATTTTTTACAAATCAAGTATTCTGCGCTTTCCTTAGTGTCCTCTCTCGCTCTAGCAATTGTTGATTATTCGTTCTACTGACTCAAGGTCGAGATCAGACACATTGTCCGGTCCGAACTTGTACCGCGAACAGCGACCGAGGGGAAACTGGCCCCCTCCAGCGAGCCTCCACTGTCATATCTAATTTTAGTTGTAACATTAATTAAAAATTATTTTTAGAAATTTTGTGATTACTTATTTATAACCCTGTTTTCCCAAATTTTACGAAAACTTTAAGTCACCTGCGCCACCTGAAAATAATAACGCAGACGGCTGAAATTTTACAGTTACACACTTCCAGACACGGGTAAAAAAATACTAATACAGGAATACGAGAATATGTATTAAACATTTTTTTCACCTGTTTCGCTCCATCCTAATACGTATGACGAATTAGTGTGCAAAAATCATCCGACACAGTTTCTACCAACATCGCATAATTCTAAGATTCGACGCTTCCAAAGTATTATATTACATTCGACATGTGTCGAAACTTTTAATCTTGAGGATGGGACTGAAATTGCAATCATGTGATATGCTATGATGTTCTCCCTCGAATGCATTGCATGCAAAAAAACTGATGACCCATCCCAGCATTCTATGGAGGGGGGCACCTCTATTTAATCCAGCTCCTCGTGCGGTATTACATTAATCGCTCAGTAGCTCTCCAGTGACGTTCGATATATACAAACCCAGTGCTCCAAAAAAAAAAAATGTATAACGCTAGTGTTGGGAATTATTACACTCCAATAATCGCAGACGATAATGCATGTTCAAACATTACGACTACATCTAACAGGTATGATATAATTTTTTCATATCCTCTCATGATTTTTAGTTGTGTTTTCTCGATAGTAGTGATCATTTTCATAGCTTTTATTGTTCTTTTTTTAGCTCCCATTACACAGCTCGCATCATGGTTAGAAGATATGCGCTAACATCTACAGCATATAAGTACCTGGAAATCGGAATCAGTGTGCGGCCTATAACACAAGTAGAAATCGTTCTCGGCGACAATCGAGGGAATCAGTTGGTATTGTCTATTCCAACATGGAAAGGATTAATTGAAAAACGTACCGACATCGAGCAGCGCATGCGGTCAAGCGGATCATCACTACGGATTAATGATTTGGCGGTGGAATTTTGTGTAATGTATAATTCGCAAATGGTAAAGATGATGCGATATAATAAGTCGCTATATTTCAAACCTGCTACATTAATCTGTTTATTTAATCTCGAGCGCTGTATCAATCATGTATATATGCAGCTTTATGAAACTATACATTATGTCGATACGAAGTTTTCAAATTTTGTGAGCGTGTTACAGCGGTGTGATACCGTCGATGAAACTTTAGACTCATGCTGCGCTGCTAAAGCTATATGCGATGGTGAATATTTTGATGATAAATCTCTTGTTGATTGCGAACTGCTGGCGTGTGCCTTGAATGATATTATCGATGTCGCTCGCAGCAAATCGATACGACGTTTTCAAATTTTGTGAGCGTGTTACAGCGGTGCGATGCCATCGATGAAACTGTAGACTCATACATCGCGCACGTATAAGATTTTTTATTGAGGGGACACTATCTCTCTAAAAACTGGAATTTCTAGTGACATTTGTTTAATAGCTTGTGTTTTAGCTGCTCTCAGTCTTTGAATTTCCAGTGAAATTTGTTTGATAGCTTGTGTTTTAGTTGCTCTCAGTTTTTTTCCTCCACCCATGTCTCTGTTAGCCCAATGATATCCAGTTGTTCTACGAATTCCTCGAATTCTATGAAGAATTGTATATCTTTCTTTACTAGCCCATGGATATTCCAGAATCCTATTTTTATTGTCGACTTTTCTCCCTCGCTCTTTATGAAACTATGCATTATGTGGATGCGAAGTTTTCAAATTTTGTGACCGTGTTACAACGATGCGATGTCGTCGATGAAACTTTAGACTCATGCTGCGCTGCTAAAGCTATACGCGATAGTGAATATTTCGATGGTAAATCTCTTGTTGATTGCGAACTGCTGGTGTGTGTATGTCTTGAATGATATTATCGATGTCTCTTGTAGCAAAATGTTAAAATTGTTCAATTATTCTTTGTAACAATTCTCTTGTTGATAGCGAACTGCTGGTGTGTGTATGTCTTGAATGATATTATCGATGTCTCTTGCAGCAAAATGTTAAATTGTACAATTATTCTTTGTAACAATATATATTTTTCCTTTTATTTATTATTATTATGTAACAATATATATCATTTCTTGAACATACATTACTTCTCAATTTTATTTACCCGCCATCCATCCTCCTTCTTTCCTCTACATTTTATTTACCCACCTTCCTCCTTCTCTCGCCACCTAATTTTAACATTCAACGTTTCTAAAAGTATTATTTCTCTGCGTTTGGGAAAAAATTTCTATCATATATATGGAACAAACATTTATGTCAACGTCGCATAATTCTATCTATTATTCATACGTTCTTCGCGTCGCGAAAATAACATCCTGCACGACTGCTCCAGAGGAGTCAAATTACGCGTAATCGCGCGATACGCTGTGATGTTAAATCGGAACGCTTTAAAATGCTGCATATTTGTTTGAAAAAAAATTATTTACTCGTCATCCATCCTCCTTCTTTCCTCTTCGCATAATGTTAAAACCAAACAAATATGTAACATGCATTCTTCGCACTGTGAAGAAATGGTATCGTCTCGCGCGACTGCGCCAGAAGAGTCAAATTACACGCGTTATCGCGCGAGATGATACCATTTTCACAGTGCTATGAATGCATGATGCATATTTGTTTGCTAGAGTTTGAAAATTGGTAGCTTTACAATGTATGATGCATATTTGTTTGCTCGGTTGGTTTGGAAAAAAAATATTCTGGCGGTAGATCTGATTTAGAAACAATATTTGGGGAAAAAAATTTCTGGGGCCGGATCGAGTCTGAAAAAAGATTTTTTCATATAAGACCTGGCCCCAGAAATTTTTAGAGGGAGGGGGCAACCCTCTGAAAATTTTCCAACAGCGGGTCAGGTCTGGAGAGGTCTCCGCGACGGCTCGGCCCGGACTGATCCCCACCACGATTACGGCTTCCCCCACTCCGCGGTTCGTGCGCGCGCAACCGGTCTTCCACTCCCAGCTCTCCCCGCGCCCATGGTTCCCTCCACCGCACTCCCCCGCGCGCCATCACTTCCCCCCGCCCCGCGCTCCCCTCAGAGGACCTGGGTTAGAATCGGCTTTGCCTTACTACTGATTGCAAACAACTTTTTCCTTTGCGAAAATGCCCTCCGAGGTTTCATTAACGAGATATTAATAAAAAGCACCGACTAATCAGAGTGCGAGCCTTCCGCTGGAGGTCCCGCGCTAGCGTGTCCGCGCGCCGTGTCGCGCTGCGACTACGAACAAGCAAGGCGGCATGCATCGAAGGAAACTGCGTAGAATGGCAAATGAAAAAGACGTAACAAAAAAATCGAACCTTTTGCCATGGTTTGTTTGCCATTTAAAGTGAATAATGAGTAAAGGATAAATGGATGAAAATCACGTGTAACGTAAAAAGACGAATACACATTTTTTTTAGAAGATTCGAAAATAATAATTATTTGAAGTGGGAGGATAAGGAATACGTAAAATTCCTTGTGTTAATAACATATCCACGAAAAGGTAATGTAACAGGAAATTAACGAAAAGTGATCGTAGTTCGTTATTGTGATAAAAATCCGTAACTCAATAACGGCCAGCACTGTTGCTGATAACGAATAAGTCTGTTTAAAAAGGCCGAATAAATATTTTCGTACGAGAATTTTGAGAATTATCGCCGGAAATAAGCCATAGCTTGCGTTAAATTTAAAAATGAATGATCACCATTAAAGTAACTAAAACTCACCCTTGTAGAAAATTCACCTGCAACTTGGAAACTTGTGTCACTGGGTCACTGAACCGATCCTGGTCATCGATGGACGAGCACAGTGCACAGCTGATCCCAGGTATACGACACTACCCAAAGTTAAGGGTCGCAATGTCAGGTGCGTCCAGGTCAACGTACCGAATATTCACTTCACTGCACGGCTACTAACACTGATCACTTAATTTACTTTTCATGGAACGTGTTGTTCCTACGTTATAAAAATTGGTGGAAATGAATTTTTACTTTGCGTTCGGAGCCGTGGGTAATCCCCGCGCAAATTCTCACGCTGCAGCACTTGCGTCCTCGTTCTTCGGGGGGTACACCCAGAACATCGCGTAATACTCTTGAGCAGAGAACATTTGTCTGCGACGTGATTGCTGACTGCTGACTGACAAGATTTTTTCCAAGCGACTTCTATCCCCAAATAGTTTCTCTCGTTCCATTATGAGTTGACCCCCATCAGGCCAAGAGGCTTCAGGTAAAAAGAAGCCAGCACATTTTCGGAACACACGTGTTTTGCAGAAGTGCAACGAAAACTTTCACAAAAGCCCGCGCTCCGTCCTTCTACTGCCAATGTACCCATTGCTTCGAGATAGAAAACAGACACCACGTGTATCGGTTCGAAAGGGTCCGAAGGGAAGAGACGCAGAAAGTCTTCGAGTTGCTATAAAGAAGAAAATGCATACCATTCCTGTTTCCCCTTTCTGACACCCTGAGTTCACGTCTGCTACGAGGCGGAACCAAGTAAGTCATAAATTATCCGAAACTGTAGGAAACCGTTCTCTACCGCCGACTTGCGGGACAATACGGTCATAAACCGCGACCCTGGCGAAATGCTCTGGCTGATCAGCCTGATTAATTTTGGAGAACTAGAAATTACAGAGTATTATCCAGCATCAATACGTCTCGCGGAGAGACACAGGAAAAGAAGGGACAGTGCGCTGACTAGAGCTGTTCAAGTACCCGGAAAAAGCAAGCCGAGCCTAACTCGGCTTGAACGACCGAGCCGAGCCGAGTACCCGAATGAACCGAGCGGCTTGAAAAAACCGAGCGGCTCGGATAGAACTAAGTAACTTGAATTTTTCAAGCGGCCCGAATGAAGCGGGCGGCTCGAACAGAACCAAGCGGATTGAATTATTTCAAGCGGGCCGAAAGAACCGAGCGGCCCGAAAGAACCGAGGCGGCTCGAAAGAACCGAGGCGGCTCGAAAGAACCGAGGCGGCTCGAAAGAACCGAGCGGGCCGAAGGAACTGAGGCGGCCCGAATGTATGTCTGTACATTGTACGTCGAGCAGATAGGTTAGGAGATAGGTTATGTATACCTAACCCAATTATAATATAGACTGCGGAAGTTTATGTAAATGCATGTTTTTATTGGATTGACTTAAACAAGCGGGACTTTGACAGAACTATGTTTCATCATTACGAAGATGTTAAAAATATACTTTCGATTTTATACATTTTGCATATTCTGGATATACGTTGCACATTCTGCATATTTATCATATTTTTTGCAGAAGTGGAATTTGTTTACAAATTAGCTTGGTGAACCACGCCATTCAAATCTAATAGTTTCGTATGTTAAAAAGTTTAATGGTGTAATAGTTACATATATATTCAAATGTTTAATAATTCAATAGTAGGTACAACGGCTTGATACGTATAATATATAATTATTACAATAGAATTATTAGTATACTACAGTTTGATAAAAGAGTTTAAATATATCCTCCCGCCCCCCGTTACCCTTTTCAGCATATTTGCATATTCGCGGCATATCATACTTGCATAAACTTCCGCAGGCTAGGTATAAATAAATAAATAGACGAATAATTTTTGAACAAGCAATATAAATAGACACACAATTTAATTTTTTTATTTAATTAATGTAAGAACTTCTTACATTATATTTAACCTCTTTTATCAAACTGTAGTATACTAATAATTGTACTGTAATAATTATTATTATTATTTATTAAACGGGACAAGCCCAATATGATACACGTAAAATAAAATAAAAAGAACGCAATAAAACACTGTTGGTTGAGTACAGACGAATAATACAGAAATGCCTAGACGAGGCAAAGGTTCTTATCGCGCCAACTGCGTTCCCATAAGTGCAGTGACCGACCGTCTAAAAACTGCCAGAGAGGTGCCAAAGAAATCTACTCTGTCGGCCCACCCACACCCGCGCAAACATACCCTCGTGATGGGGTCGCTCTGACGCATATTAGTCCGAAAAAATTTTACCCGAAATAACGGCGTAGATCGCAATGGTCTGGACAGCGCGCTAAAGTTAATTAAACCCAGTAATTGGGGACAAGTAATGCTCCCATTAATGATCCTGAACAGAAAGGACAGGTCAGCCAACTCCAATCTCTGCTGAATCGTCAGGAACCTAAATCTTCGCAAAGCCGGCCCGTAATCGTGATCAAACACGCTGATTGGTTGACCGAGGCGAAAGGACGCAAAACGCAAAAATCTGTGTTGTACCCTCTCTAGCGCCACTATAAGGTAGGCCTGATGAGGGAACCAGATCACGGACGCATATTCCAGGTGTGGCCTAACCAGCGCATCATACAACAACTTAAAGGTATTAATACTCCTGAAACCACGTGAGTGTCGCATGATAAAGCCAATCTGCTTAGAGGCTAAGTTAGTAGCTCTGATGATGTGCTCCGCAAAGGAAAAAGTAGTATTGTAAGTCACACCCAGGTCACATACGCTCTCCGTGCAAGACAAGTATGAATGTCCCAGCGAATAATTAAAAATCCACGAACTAAATGACCGGGAAATCCTAAGGACCTGGCACTTCGACAAGTTCAGAGGAAGTTTATTTACCGTGCACCATACATAAAGCCTGTCAAGGTCACCTTGGAGCTCCCGGGCATCGTCCATAGAGTTGATACTGGCAAATAATTTAAGGTCGTCCGCAAAAAGTAAGGGAGTACCGAATTGAAACAACTCCGCTAGATCGTTGATAAAGATACAAAAAAGCAAGGGACCCAGGTGTGACCCCTGTGGCACGCCCGATGTGACCCATATCGGTTGAGAAAGGCAGCCACGCACCTTAATAACTTGGGTTCGGTCCGATAGATAGCTGCCTAACCATTGAAAAAGCCTACCATGGAACCCGAATAAACCCAATTTCCTCAGCAGAATGCCGTGATCAACCGAATCGAATGCCTTCTTAAAATCAGTATAGATCACATCTACTTGCTGGCGCGCGTCCAACGCGGAGGACACATGACTCGCAAACACTGCCAAGTTCGTCACCGTAGATCTACCCGGGAAAAAGCCATGCTGCGCATCTGATAATCTACTTCTGATCAGGCCCGAGAGCTTACTGGTGACCACTTTCTCAAATATCTTGGGAAAGCAACTAAGAAGCGAAATTGGTCTGTAGTTAGTGACGTTACTCTTATCCCCGGATTTAAAGACAGGCGTCACGACACTCGATTTCCAGGACGTTGGAAAGGACCCAGAATTGAGTGACTTGTTAAAAATAATCCATAGTGCCTTGGAAAGGCCAAAAATACACGATTTAACAAAGAAAGGGGGTAGTCCATCAACACCAGCTGACTTTTTCGAGTCCAGATCATCAATGGCTTCGAACACCTCCGCAAGACTAATGTCTAGGCTAGAAAGATTCATCGCCGTAGCGCCGTCCTGGACAGGGCCTGTGGCCGATCGAGCGGTCGGAAGGAAAACCGACTGAAACTGTTTCGCGAAGAGGTTCGCAATTCCCTCATCCGATTCCGCTATGTCGTCACTACGATACATAGTATCAGGTAATCGTGTGTCCCCCCTCCTGGAATTCACGTGCCCCCAGAAGGCATTCACATTGCACGAAATATTTTTTTCTAGCCTATCCATGTAAGTATCAAAATCCCTCTTAGCTAACTCCTTACACTGCGCACGGAGAGACGAAAAGTTATGGAAGTTACACAGTAAGTTGGAGCTCTTCCACATACCATGCGCTATCTTCTTACTACGAATAGCCTGCCGTAGTTCACGCGAGAACCAGGCAGGAAAGGACGACTTAAAAGTACAATAAGTAGGTACATACGACTCAATCAGATGCTTTAATTGCGAGTTAAGAAAGCAGACGGACTCGTCCGCAGATAAATTCCCAAGGGCGCAGTCCCAATCAATGTTAATTAGTGCAGCGTTAATGGAGTCATAATCAGCTCTAAGAAAGTCAAACTTGACCGCTGCTCCCGCATGAGGTCCACCGCTGCTGGCTCCCAACGGAAAAGACAGGGCCGGGTGAAACGAGTCCACTGGTAGAATATTGTCCCCCGGATTTGAGATATTCGGCACATTAAAATTAGCAAAAATCAAGTCCAGCATCCTACCATCGCTATTTCGCACGTGATTATATTGAAATACATTATGGAAGTTGAAGCATTCCGCCAACGCAGCCGACGACAAGATGTCGTCAGCACAATCCGACTGCAATACTGGGACCATCGCGGCGGAGGAATCGCAATGCCAAGCAATACGTGGCAGGTTAAAGTCCCCTAAAACGCAGAATTTCAGATCCTCCGCTCGTACTAGCAATTCGTCGATACTATTACAATGCCCAGCATAGGACGCAGGCGGTGATCCGGGCGGAAAGTAAACAGCACCAAATAAGTAAACCGATTCACCCATGGTAACTTTCACAAAGACCTGCTCAATATTACCGACGGACGGAACAAGCTCAGCCGCACACCAGCCTCTCTTCACAGCGATAAGAACGCCTCCTCCTCGGGAGAACCTACTAGTTGCCGCACACCTATCCTTTCGGAAAATACAATAATTATGCAGACCCAACTCGGCAGAAGCAATATCATCCGTCAGCCATGTCTCAACAAGCACTATAACGTCGTAATCAATATGATGCGTCAAGATTGACTCGCTCAGAATCCGCAGTTTAGTTCGCAGGCCTCTTACGTTCTGGTAATAAACCAGAGGGACTAATCGCGGTTTTTTGGGACAGATCCAGATCCCTTCCGCGCGATCATCGGTGTGCCATTCTTGTATTTGATGGTCAAGGTTGGATCCTCAGAGAGGCGAAGACGCTCCTGCAGTCCCCGAAGGTGGTTCCTCTGTTGCTCCGTGTAGTCCATCGCGATTCTTTCGGCGCCCTTGTAGATGTTCTTCCGGCGGATGATCGATAGAGCCGAAATGTCAGATGGTAGCGACACCTTGATGGGCCTGTCTTTACCAGGGCTCTTCTTACCAATCCTCCTAACTGTTATGTTGTCATAACAATTAGGAGCCACCTCATTTAAAATCGACGCCACCTTGACGCGGTCGACGTTGACAGTTGAACCACCGGGAACCGTTTCCCCGGAGGTATCGTCTTCCTTTAATTTAAAAATCATCAGGTTGTTTTCCCTGCTCCTCCTGTCGTTGACTTCCGCTACCGCCGCCTCGATCACATCCACGTCGCACGTTCGTGATAGTGCCCCCAAGTCATTCAATCTGGTTTCCATCGCGTCTACTCGATTTGACAACACCCCGACCGAAGAGCCCAGCCTGTTGCATTTCTCCCTGAACTCGCGCAGCATCTCACTCCGGCAGTTGGCTAGCTCCTCACGATATTCACTTCTAAGCTGGGCGCGGAATTTGTCCAGCTCATTGCTCATGAGCCGCTGCAACGAGCTCAGTAACGCGTCGTTTGCGGGGGAGTCAGTTGGACCAGTCCCCACAGCTTGAGAGGACTCAATACTTAAGGGCCCCAGTGAAGGAGACCTAGCACCAATGCCCTCCTTACAGTCCAACAGCATGCCGGTTTTCCACTGATGACCAGTTCGGCCCAGGCAGCCAGGGTGCGAGAGAACGCCACAGCTTGGGCAGGACAAAGGGTTAATCACCACGGCCCTGCACCCTTTACACACTTTCTTGCCCGACATCGTCAGTTCAAAAATCAATTCACCAGGACCGCCAAACACTGAGCGCGAAGCTATGTAACAGCTGACAACCACGTGGCACGCAATAACAACACGAGCTAAATAGACGTCTGTACTCTGTAACAGCTGACTGCTGAATAATTATATATTATACGTATCAAGCCGTTGTACCTACTATTGAATTATTAAACTTTTGAATATATATGTAACTATTACACTATTAAACTTTTTAACATATGAAACTATTAAATTTGAATGGCGTGGTTCACCAAGCTAATTTGTAAACAAATTCCGTATCTGCAAAAAATATGAAAAATATGCAGAATGTGCAACGTATATCCAGAATATGCAAAATGTATAAAATCGAAAGTATATTTTTAACATCCTCGTAATGATGAAACATAGTTCTGTCACAGTCCCGCTTGTTTAAGTCATTCCAATAAAAACATGCATTTACATAAACTTCCGCAGTCTATATTATAATTGGGTTAGGTATACATAACCTATCTCCTAACCTATCTGCTCGACGTACAATGTACAGACATACATTCGGGCCGCCTCAGTTCCTTCGGCCCGCTCGGTTCTTTCGAGCCGCCTCGGTTCTTTCGGCCCGCTTGAAATAATTCAATCCGCTTGGTTCTGTTCGAGCCGCCCGCTTCATTCGGGCCGCTTGAAAAATTCAAGTTACTTGGTTCTATCCGAGCCGCTCGGTTTTTTCTAGCCGCTCGGTTCATTCGGGTACTCGGCTCGGCTCGGAAACCGGGTTTCAGCTTGCTTCGGATTTCAAGCTACCCGAATATTCAAGTACTTGAACAGCCCTAGCGCTGACTGCGCGTAGTCCCGCCTGCTTCGTCCTACCCTCAAATTAAAGACGGATCCCTTATCTCTCGAGTATACACAAGTGCTCGAATTTTCAAACAAAAGCACGCGTCGACGTATTCCGTTGGAGAGAAGGCGGGTTTGAAGTTCGATTGGTCCTGAACTAACCAATCGGGCCTGCTTATCTCTCGTGTCTAAACACGCGCTCGAATTTCAAAACAGAAGCATGCGTCGACGTATTCGGTGCGAGAGAAGGTGGGCCTTGGGGAGGAGATATTGCTGTGAAGAGGGCCTCTTCAGGACAGTGGCCATTTGGGAGGGATGCAGGGCAGATTGGTTAGTTTGGGGCCAATCGGACCTCAAGCCCACAGTCTCTCGCACCGAATACGTCGACGCGTGCTTGTGTTTTGAAATTCGAGCACTTGTTTATACTCGAGAGATAAGGGATACGTCTTTAATTTGAGGGTAGGACGAAGCAGGCGGGACTACGCGCAGTCAGCGGACTATCCCTTCTTTTCCTGTGTCTCTCCGCGAGACGTATTGATGCTGGATAATACTCTGTAATTTCTAGTTCTCCAAAATTAATCAGGCTGATCAGCCAGAGCATTTCGCCAGGGTCGCGGTTTATGACCGTATTGTCCCGCAAGTCGGCGGTAGAGAACGGTTTCCTACAGTTTCGGATAATTTATGACTTACTTGGTTCCGCCTCGTAGCAGACGTGAACTCAGGGTGTCAGAAAGGGGAAACAGGAATGGTATGCATTTTCTTCTTTATAGCAACTCGAAGACTTTCTGCGTCTCTTCCCTTCGGACCCTTTCGAACCGATACACGTGGTGTCTGTTTTCTATCTCGAAGCAATGGGTACATTGGCAGTAGAAGGACGGAGCGCGGGCTTTTGTGAAAGTTTTCGTTGCACTTCTGCAAAACACGTGTGTTCCGAAAATGTGCTGGCTTCTTTTTACCTGAAGCCTCTTGGCCTGATGGGGGTCAACTCATAATGGAACGAGAGAAACTATTTGGGGATAGAAGTCGCTTGGAAAAAATCTTGTCAGTCAGCAGTCAGCAATCACGTCGCAGACAAATGTTCTCTGCTCAAGAGTATTACGCGATGTTCTGGGTGTACCCCCCGAAGAACGAGGACGCAAGTGCTGCAGCGTGAGAATTTGCGCGGGGATTACCCACGGCTCCGAACGCAAAGTAAAAATTCATTTCCACCAATTTTTATAACGTAGGAACAACACGTTCCATGAAAAGTAAATTAAGTGATCAGTGTTAGTAGCCGTGCAGTGAAGTGAATATTCGGTACGTTGACCTGGACGCACCTGACATTGCGACCCTTAACTTTGGGTAGTGTCGTATACCTGGGATCAGCTGTGCACTGGACTCGTCCATCGATGACCAGGATCGGTTCAGTGACCCAGTGACACAAGTTTTCAAGTTGCAGGTGAATTTTCGACAAGGGTGAGTTTTAGTTACTTTAATGGTGATCATTCATTTTTAAATTTAACGCAAGCTATGGCTTATTTCCGGCGATAATTCTCAAAATTCTCGTACGAAAATATTTATTCGGGCTTTTTAAACAGACTTATTCGTTATCAGCAACAGTGCTGGCCGTTATTGAGTTACGGATTTTTATCACAATAACGAACTACGATCACTTTTCGTTAATTTCCTGTTACATTACCTTTTCGTGGATATGTTATTAACACAAGGAATTTTACGTATTCCTTATCTTCCCACTTCAAATAATTATTATTTTCGAAACTTCTAAAAAAAATGTGTATTCGTCTTTTTACGTTACACGTGATTTTCATCCATTTATCCTTTATTCATTATTCACTTTAAATGGCAAACAAACCATGGCAAAAGGTTCGATTTTTTTGTTACGTCTTTTTCATTTGCCATTCTACGCAATTTCCTTCGATGCATGCCGCCTTGCTTGTTCGTAGTCGCAGCGCGGCCCGGCGCGCGGCCACGCTAGCCCGGGACCTCCAGCGGCAGGCTCGCGCTCTGATTGGTCGGTGCTTTTTATTAATATCTCGTTAACGAAACCTCGGAGGGCATTTTCGCAAAGGAAAAAGTGGTTTGCAATCACCCCCCGAAGCACCCCCTTTAAGGAACCGCAGCATTTTTGGGACACCCTGTATAGATACAATAGTAGAAAAATTCGGGCTACAGGATTGTAATATTGCGAAAACTCCGCTAGATCCGCAGCAAAATTTAGATGATTATGAAGCGTCAACACCAGTAGATGCAACTACATATCAAGAAATTATTGGATCTATAATGTATTTAAGCGTGGGTACTAGACCAGATGTAACACACGCGATAAGTAGACTCTCGCAGTATAGTGCTAATCCGCGTCATATACATTTAATAGCAGCGAAGAGAGTCATCAGGTATCTCAAGTGGACGAGTCATTATAAATTGATATATACAAATAGAGACAACGAGTTAATCGTCAGCGCAGACGCAAGCTGGGATTCAACCGAAGACGCTAAGTCATTCGAGGGGTATACCATAAAAATTGGTGACAATTTGGTTAGCTGGAAGAGTAAGAAACAGGGATTGGTTGCCCTGTCCACCTGCGAAGCCGAACTCTTATCCTTATGCGAGGCAGTGCACGAGTTGCAATGGGTGCAAGGCTTATTGAATGGATTAGGCGTAGATACAGGGTGTCCCAAAAATGTCGCGTTTCCTTGAAAGGGGTGATTCAGGGGGTGATTTGAAACAACTTTTTCCTTAGCGAAAATATTGTCCGAAGCTTCGTTAAGGAGATATTAACCAAAAACCCCGACCAATGAGAGCGTGCGCCTTCCGCTCCAGCTCCCGCGGTAGCGTTGGCTACGCGGTAGGCGACCGCGCTTGTACTACGAACGTACGAACAAGCAAGTCGGCATGCATCGAAGGAAACCGCGTTACACAGTTTTTTTTAAAGCAGAATCTTAAATAAGAATAATTTGAAGTGAGAGGACAAGAAGTACGTAAATTTCGTTTTTAAATAAGGCATAAACGAAAAGGTAAAGTAACAGAAAATGTACGACAAGTGATCGTAATTCGTTATTGAGGTAAAAATCCGTAGTTTAACAACGGCCAACACAACTAAATTTAAAAAATAATATTAGGTGTACGAATAAATTCTTTCCGACTGGAATTTCTATCGCGGTGGTATTCAGAAGCTGCCAGAAAAATGGCAAAAGGTAATTAACAATAATGGAAATTATTTCGATGATAGAGTTGTTTTCATATTTTTTAAATCGAACTGTTATTGTACCCTAAAATCGGAACGAATTTATTTCTACACCTAATAATCACCAATAAATTAAACAAAACTCACCCTTTCGGACATTCCTTTCCTTGCTTTCCTTCCCTTTTCGGAAACCTGTGTCACTAGGCCACTGTACCGATCCTGGTCATCGGCGTCCAGTGCTCAGCTGATCGCAGGGTCAATGTACCGAATATTCACTTCACTGCACGGCTACTAATACTGATCACTTAATTTATGTTTCACGGAACGTGTTGTTGACGCTGCTGTGGCGATTGGTCGCGTCACCTATTTGGACACACTTTTACAGACGGGGCACACGTATTTTGGTTATTGGCTGAAGTTGCCAAATGCATTGTCGCACCGCGCGACGAAGAGATCGAACGAAACACATCGAGACCGAGTGGGATAGAGCGATCTGTGGCCTACGCTATTGTTTTGTTTTGACGATCGTCGGTCAGATCGCTCTATCCCACTCGATCTCGTGTTTCGTTCGATCTCTTCGTCGCGCGGTGCGACCATGTATGTGCCAACTTCAGCCAATAACCAAAATACGTGTGCCCCGTCTGTAAAAGTGTGCCCAAATAGGTGACGCGACCAATCGTCACAGCAGCGGACTGCACAGCCCGTGACCGTCTGCCATGAATCTTCTTTTCGCCGGGTAATAGTAATCTCGTCCCAGTAATTAACAGTAATCGGCGCCTTTCGGGGCCACCAATTTTTGTAACGTAAGAACAACACGTTCCGTGAAACATAAATTAAGTGAACAGTGTTAGTAGCCGTGCAGTGAAGTGAATATTCGGAACATTGACCCTGCGATCAGCTGAGCACTGGACGCCGATGATCAGGATCGGTACAGTGGCCTAGTGACATAGGTTTCCGAAAAGGGAAGGAAAGCAAGGAAAGGAATGTCCGAAAGGGTGACTTTTGTTTAATTTATTGGTGATTATTAGGTGTAGAAATAAATTCGTTCCGATTTTAGGGTACAATAACAGTTCGATTTAAAAAATATGAAAACAACTCGATCATCGAAATAATTTCCATTATTGTTAATTACCTTTTGCCATTTTTCTGGCAGCTTCTGAATACCACCGCGATAGAAATTCCAGTCGGAAAGAATTTATTCGTACACCTAATATTATTTTTTAAATTTAGTTGTGTTGGCCGTTCTTAAACTACGGATTTTTACCTCAATAACGAATTACGATCACTTGTCGTACATTTTCTGTTACTTTACCTTTTCGTTTATGCCTTATTTAAAAACGAAATTTACGTACTTCTTGTCCTCTCACTTCAAATTATTCTTATTTAAGATTCTGCTTTAAAAAAAAACTGTGTAACGCGGTTTCCTTCGATGCATGCCGACTTGCTTGTTCGTACGTTCGTAGCCAACGCTACCGCGGGAACTCAGGCGGAAGGCGCGCGCTCTGATTGGTCGGGGTTTTTGGTTAATATCTCCTTGACGAAGCTTCGGACAATATTTTCGCTAAGGAAAAAGTTGTTTCAAATCACCCCCTGAGTCACCCCTTTCAAGGAAACGCGACATTTTTGGGACACCCTGTATAGGAACTAAGTTACCGATATGCGTGAAATCGGATAGTAAAGCCGCTATAGATTGGATCTCATATATTAAAGTAACAAATGGAACTAAGCATATCAATCGCAAATATTATTTCATTAAAGATGAAGCGACTAGCGATAATATTAAGTTAAAACATGTACAGTCTGAATGCATGGAGGCGGACTTATTAACAAAGCCCTTAAGTGGAGAACGATTGAAGCAAAACCTAATATATTTAGGAGTTTTGGGAATGCGCGCGGTGTTGCCCAGAGGGGGAATTGTTGGAAATAGGGACAACAGCGTTCGGGCACGATGGGCGTGGGAGGCGCCACAGTTGGCAACCCTGGCGGCGTCTCTCGTTAAGCGACTCTTAGGAGAGCATGTTCAAAGTTTTCTTTACTGCATTGAAATATATACTTTCTTTATATCTAATGGACTAGATGAGTTTATTTACCACGCCAACAGAAAGGAGGGTGGGTGGTAGAAATGGCGAAATTTGTTGTTCTTCCGACACCTAAAATTTTAATAACTAATAATTCTGAGGGGAAAGTTATAGAAGCAGTGAGTGCTGAAGATAGGTCTGTAAAAGAGAACAACATTAAATAATAATAATTTCGAAACAAATGCATGAAATGCAACGATTACAACGCTATTTTGTAGATAAAAGTCAATATTTTATTGTACGTAAAAACGATTACAGTTTTGTCCCGTCAAGGAAACGCCGCTCAGGGGACAAGGTGTTCTTTTATCGAAACGGTATGCTATTCGGCTCGCTTTTCGTCTTTGCCGTCTTCTTTTAGTAATACGATGCTGCCGCTATCTCGAACGTAATTTATGGCTTGTCGCTTTCACTCCAGGGGTGGGCACTCCGTATATCAATCTGTTGGCAAAATTTAGTGGGCGGCACTTTCCACCAGATGCGCTGGGATCAATAAAGTTGAAAATATTTGGTAACAGATGGCGCTGATGAGATTATTTTGTGACGGGGAGAAGAAGGAGAAGAAGGAGAAGAAGGAGAAGAACACGCCGACCGCCATTGGAACGCCATTCTGGCATCACGTGTCGTACTGTACGCATCGCTCAGAGATCATTTTGTACCTGAAATTGTTAAGGTTATTAAAACCATTTTTGTTAGTAATTGTGGAGAGTCATTTATTCGCCCACAAATGGATCTGCAACCTAGAGCAAAGTAGGCCTGCTCAGAATTCATATTTATACACTCTTGGGTGCCTCCAATAGAACATAATCAGCGCAGCCCAGTGGTGGCGTCACTACAGCAATCAGAATATAATGGTACATAACCGGACATAGCAAAGCGTAATTGCCTAACAAGGGAACATATGGAACCCGCGCACGCTGATTTTAATGGGGCTTTTGTATGAAATAGTTCTCAGAAAAATATTTTGAGAACAACATCTTACAAAAGCTCCATTAAAATCGGCGTGTGCGGGTTCCATATGTTCTTCTCCCCGCCACAAAATAATCTCATCAGCGCCATCTGTTACCGAATATTTTCAACTTTATTGATCCCAGCGACCCCTGGTGTCCTCTCACTAGGGATGCCAGGAATTTCCCTGTCACCCAGTGTCGTAGTGGAGGTGGAACATACACGTAGTGGAGGGGGAACCAGTGTGCGGAGCAATTAAGCTTAACAATGGAGGGGGGAAACACCGACAGGGATAGTGGTAATGTGTGCGTGAACTGACACCAGCGCCAAACCAACCGGGTGGCCCCAACGCGAAGCCACTGTGACGTCATATGCTTGCACGTCACTGCGATGAATTGTGGCGGTAATATTAAAAAATATAAGGACCTTTACGTCCCAGTTTCTAACAAAATGAATTGAAGTATACATAATATTGGTGGCATGCAAAAGAAAACACAAAATAATAATGGAAATATTATCTATTTATGCACTAATAATGGTAAATTGAAGGAATACAATACGTGTAAGGTGATAAAACATATTTTTGTATTTAGTGAATGTAACGTATTAAAAAACATAGAATTTTTATATTGGCTACATCTGTAGTTTCATCGATCAAAACCGAAAAAAATTTGTTGTGTACATTTGCTACAGTTTTTGTAATAATAGACTTGTTGATTACGTTTTTACTAATGGCTGTCATTTTGCGGGGCTCATAGACATGGATTTGACTACATCTGGATTATTTAATACCTCCTGTGCAAATTTTATATAATGACTGTATGAGCGAAAGGATCTATTGGTCTGTACGGCATCAATGCATACTTTTACTTCTGCAACCTTTACTTCATCTTTCAAATTCCTTGTTGCTTCCCCTGTACTTGTTACAGATTTTTTTGCACATTTCATGTTCTTTATATGCGTTTCACTGTTTGCATGAAATAGTAAATTAGATTTCTTTGCTGTAAAATGTTTGCAGCAAATCTTGCATTTACTCATGTACGGGTCGCCATGTACTTGTTGGAGTCACGATTTGAAGGCTGGGTCGTTCAGCCAAATTTGCAAGAATCTTTGTCTCTTCCTCGTTACTTTACTTGTAGTTGTATTGGGGATTACAAACGTGCTATCACTGCCTATTCATAAAATACTAATTTTAATTCACACAATATTAAAGAGAAATTGAACAAAGAAACTACGTTCCGTTTATAATTCTATGAGTTGAGATATTGATAAAATATATAAAAAATATTATGCAAAAATATTAAGTATTTGTCTTACCTGAATCATTAACCTTATTCATTTTGTAACTTCAGTGTCGATGTTCAAATATTTCAATCCGTACCCGGTACATCTGTGACGTCACAGTGGCTTCGCGTTGGGGCCAACCGGTTGGCTTGGCGCTGGCGTCAGTTCACGCACACATTACCACTACCCCTGTCGGTGTTCCCCTCCTCCATTGTTAAGCTTAATTTCTCCGCACACTGGGGGGAACCAACCTTCGCGTCACGGCGTCATTACGCGTATGCGTGGCGTGTTCCCCCTCTACTACACCCTGGGTGACAGGGAAATTCCTGGCATCCCTGCCTCTCACTCATTCTCACATTTTCTCCAACTTTTCAATCTCACAAAAGATAGTATCAGTCGCACTCGCAGCGGCGACTAGAAAATAAAGTAGCGGGTATTGAAATATTCTCTTAACGGAACGGAGGACCTTGGGGTATCCAAATGATTCATAGTAATTCTTTTAGTCAAACACGCGAACCAATAAATCAATTTTAGCATATTAGTCTTGGATTTAAATTTTACTGTAGAGATGAAAAATAGAGTGTATATTATAAAGGTTATAAAGCAACGGTCTCTCCGTTCCAATCTTTCTTTCGCGCAGCGTGCCTTCCGTTGTCAAGGAGACCGCGCGACGTTACGAAGGCTACCATGACGGGCTAGCCGTGCTAGCGTCTTCGCGGTTAACGTCACATGGCGTCACGTGGTATCCGTGACAACGCGGACCAGAGTGGGAGTACCCCTAGTGTACGCGTACACGACCTTGGAGAGCGCTGTTATCTAGAGACGCGGCAGCGTCTCGACGCCAAGTACAGGAAAGACACCCTGTATATGTCGACTGTCGCTACCGCTATCATTTACTCGAGAAACGGCTATTCCAACCTAACCTGAAACTTATTTCATTAATATCTCATGACGCCTGCAATATTTTCTAAATTTAATGGCATTTTTCTTATGTAAACCGCATATAAGCTTTCGAATAAGACCAAATTTCAATAAAATCTGTCCACGCATAACAGAGATATCATAATATCGTCTCATGGATCTGTCAGAAACGGTAAGATTCTTCTTCTTCTTCTTCTTCTCCTTCGTCAAGAAATTTTTCGTCAACAGGACTTTTGTCGACATAATACGTATATACGCGTTACACGCACACCTTCAACCAATACAAAAGAGAGCCTAACACATGTTTCGGCGACTCTCGGGATCATGACGCCTCTCGCGACGGCCAGGGGAATTACACAGATAAACAGATACTATTGAATTATAACCTACCAAGTGTCATCGCTTTATATATATACACTTACTGACAAAAGTTAAGAAACAAAATAATCGTTTGGGAACTACTGTATATTCTTTATCTTCTGAGACACACAGGTTGTAACTAAAATTAGCATATAGAGATAACATTTCATACATCAACGTACAATAAATGTTTTTTCGAATGTACTTGTCTAAAGACTACAATTAATATTGGTCGAAAAAACGAAACAAAAGCTTTGTGACAAAAGTTAAGAAACATACGTGACAAAAGTTAAGAAACATAATTTATAATCATTTTTAACAACAAATAACGGTGTTTAATGTCTGTAATTTTCGTGATAATCTAGTAAGATGTTGGATATCCCTTGGAACTGATGACTGCATGGCATCTGCGTGGCATTGATTCGATTAATCGGAGACAAAACTCAACCGGTATTTGAAACCGCGAAAGAAGGAGTAGTTAAAATGTTTAAAGAAGGCCAGAGAAAAGTTGATATTGCAAAAGTGTTTGGTGTGAATCGTTGTGTTATCACGAAGATTATGAAACGATTTCAAGAACATAGGACTGTTAAAAGAGCACTACGAACCGGTAGACCGCGAAAAACAAGTAAAAGGCTAGATCGTCGAATTGCAAAGCTCTCTAAATGCAATCCATTTTACACTGCTTCCGAAATTAAAAATGAATTGGGTCTCGAAAACATTAGCAATAGAATAGTTAGCCGTCGTTTAAATGAAAATAATCTTTTTTCACGCAAGGCTTGTAAGAAACCACTTGTTTCTAAAAAGAATCGGAAAGCTCGGTTGGAGTTCGCTAAGGAGCATATTAATTGGACTGTTACTGAGTGGTCAAAAATTTTATGGAGTGATGAAAGTAAGTTCAACTTATTCGGAAATGACTCCAGGAGTAACGTGCGACTTCCTGTTGGACATAGGTTTAATGTCAAGTATCTGAAACCAACAGTAAAATTTGGTGGTGGTAATGTGATGGTGTGGGGTTGTTTCTCACCTAACGGTCCTGGTGCGTTAACACAAATAAAAGAAACAATGGATAGATTTGTGTATCGTGATATCTTACAAAATCATATGCTACCATTTGCTAACGAGAAAATGTCAACAGAGTGGTCATTTCAACATGATAATGACCCAAAACATACTTCTAAATTAATAAAGGCGTGTGTCCTGGAACAAAATGTTAATGTAATCAAGTGGCCAAGTCAATCACCAGACTTGAACCCAATTGAACATTTGTGGGATTACGTTGAACGTCAAGTGGGAAGTCATTCTTTCACCAATAAAACGGAGTTAATGCAAAAAATCACAACAATATGGTCTCAAATACCGGTTGAGTTTTGTCTCCGATTAATCGAATCAATGCCACGCAGATGCCATGCAGTCATCAGTTCCAAGGGATATCCAACATCTTACTAGATTATCACGAAAATTACAGACATTAAACACCGTTATTTGTTGTTAAAAATGATTATAAATTATGTTTCTTAACTTTTCTCACAAAGCTTTTGTTTCGTTTCTTCGACCAATATTAATTGTAGTCTTTAGACAAGTAAATTCGAAAAAACATTTATTGTACGTTGATGTATGAAATGTTATCTCTATATGCTAATTTTAGTCACAACCTGTGTGTCTCAGAAGATGAAGAATATACAGTAGTTCCGAAACGATTATTTTGTTTCTTAACTTTTGTCAGTAAGTGTATAACCTCCAAGTGTCAAATATGAAAAGTTGTCAAAATTACCATGCATGTACAAAATAATATATATATATATTTATTTTTATACCAGTAAACTATTTGTAATGTCGAGTTTTTATGTAAAGCTTATATATGTATATATAGAAATGAAGGGGACGCAGAGGCTTGGATAAAAATGAAGGGGCCGCAGAGGCTTGGATAGATGAAGGGGATTGAATAGAAAAATAGAAATGAAGGGGACGCACAGGCTTGGACAGAAATGAAGGGGCCGCACAGGCTTGGATAGAAATGAAGGGGACGCACAGGCTTGGATAGAAATGAAGCATCTTCTTTTTCACAAGTTTCTGGAAATTTGCCAAATTAGGTAAATCGACAAAATTTGTCAAAAGACATAGCATTAAGAATTAAGAAAATTATGACAGACTGCTTTCAACGTAGCGCAAGTCACATTAGTGAAGAAAGTACGCTGAAAACACATCTCCCTTGATACTTTTCAATCTTTTGTGAAAGACATTCGTAATACTTTAAAATCCACAGTAGTTGCCACGCTATTCATTAATTTTATTAGTTTCCTATTAACAAGTTTCAATTCACTAATAAACATACTAAATTAATTTTATTCCAACACCAATAAATTATGCGTTAAAAATATTGGATCTCTTCGTTCATTTTCCCTGAATTTTACCATTAGTATTTAAATTTCCTGCAACAAGACTTTCTGTCATACGCTCTCACCTTCTTCGGATACATTTTGTAGTCTCTACATACACTCTCATCTTCTTCGAATATATTTTGTAGTCTCTATCTATACGTACTATAGCAAAATGCCACTCTATTTCTATAATAAAAAATACTACGTTTAGTTGTAACTAAAAAATAAAATGTGGATTTTATATATTATTTTATTTATATATATTTTATATATTTACTTTTATATTTACAGATAATCGAAGCAGAAGATGAATGAGTGTGATCTACGTCGGAGAAAATAATTTATTGGGACAGAGTATATATCATTATATATAATTTATTAAACAATTCAGCTTCGATCCTCTGTTTGCTTGTAAATTAATAATAATAATAATTAATTAAACGAGTTCATTAAACGATATATATATTATTCAGCTTCGATCCTCTGCTTGTAAATTAATAATCCCATAAAAATCCTCTGCTTGTAAATTAATAATCCCATAAAAAAAATCCCATTTAAATTTCAGCTAATGATGCACACAAAAAGAATTATTATTTTATTATTACAATAGGTGAAAGAGAAAGCGTTATTGGTATATCTATCTATCTATCTATCTTCTATCTTCTATCTATATAAATAAAAATGTAACTGTTCGTTTGTTCAAAATCTTAAACCTCCGAAACCACTGGACGGATTGTGATGCGGGTTGCACCGTTGTGTAAAGCATTTCTCGAGGAAGGTTTATGTGTATGCGACATTAAGATATGACAAATAGAAGCCGAGCAATGACGATTTTAGTGAAGCAAGGTTTTCGTGAATCGCAGCGCTCACAGAACAGCTAACGATGGGACTCGCATCCCCACCACTGTACGGGCAACCGTCACGCGCATCTCTTTCGCGCAGAGCGCAGAACACTATATAGATTCTACCTATGCGCGTATGGACCTGTTCCGATTTCATATATCTGTGGCGGCCTCGAGCAGACGACGCGTGGTAGACTATCTCCACCAGAGGGCCACTTCTCTCGCTGCTACTCTCAGTCGTCCTCCGTTCATATATATACAAGTTTCCGTCCCAAGTCCTTCACCCAGCGTCTAAGGCAGGGTCCGCCAGGCAGCCTTACTGACGAGTCCTCTGGCGGACCCGGGACGAAACGCTCCTTCCTTTTCTCCTTTATCGATTGGTGGATAACCTCCACCAAATATCTATATAAATAAAAATGTAACTGTTCGTTTGTTCAAAATCTTAAACCTCCGAAACCACTGGACGGATTGTGATGCGGGTTGCACCGTTGTGTAAAGCATTTCTCGAGGAAGGTTTATGTGTATGCGACATTAAGCTATGACAAATAGAAGCCGAGCAATGACGATTTTAGTGAAGCAAGGTTTTCGTGAATCGCAGCGCTCACAGAACAGCTAACGATGGGACTCGCATCCCCACCACTGTACGGGCAACCGTCACGCGCATCTCTTTCGCGCAGAGCGCAGAACACTATATAGATTCTACCTATGCGCGTATGGACCTGTTCCGATTTCATATATAATATAATATAATATCTGGAGACGCGGTAGCGTCTCGACGCCAAGTACAGGAAAAAGACACCCTGTATATGTCGACTGTCGCTACCACTATCATTTACTCGTCCCCCGGCTATTCCAACCTAACCTGAAACTTATTTCATTAATATCTCATGACGCCTGCAATATTTTCTAAATTTAAAGGCATTTTTCTCATATAAACCGCATATAAGCTTTCGAATGAGACCAAATTCAATAAAATCGGTCCACGCATGACGGAGATATCGTAATATTGTCTCATGGATCAGTCGGAAACGGGAAGTTTTCTTCTGATTCTTCAAGCAAATTTTTGTCGACATAATACGTATATACGCGTTACACGCACACCTTCAGCCAAAAGAAACTAGTGTATGTTTCGTTCGTCGACTCTCGGGATCATGACGCCTCTCGCGACGGCCAGGGGAATTAAACAGATACTATTGAATTATAACCTACAAAGTGTCATCGCTTTATAACCTACCAAGTGTCAAATATGAAAAGTTGTCAAAATTTTCTGAAATGTCTAGTTTTTACACCACATAAGACTGAATTATTGTCTCAATTAACAAGGTAAGTCGCCAAAATTTTTTAATAGACTTTTTATGTAGAGTCACAGACTTGGAAGTTGTGCGGAGAAGGTTCGATTCGACAGAAAAGCATCTTCTTTCACATAACTTTCTGAAAATTTGTACCATGCATGTACAAAATAATATATTTTTATACCAGCTAACTATTTGTAATTTAGAGTTTTTATGTAAAGCTTATTATACCCCATAAAAAACTTTCAAAAAGTAAAAAAAGTTACGCCAAGTACATGAATTATCTTTGTAAAAAGAAGTGAGATCCCCATAAAAAACTTTCAAAAAGTAAAAAAATTACGCCAAGTACATGAAACAAATAAATCACAAAAAATAAAAGATACTAATATAAATCACAAAAAAAAATAGAAGAAAATATACAATATAAAAAAAGATGTGAAATCAAAATGAGCTGCAAGTACATAAAGGTGCTTTCCAACTGCCCTTAAGATGACACAACTACATAGACACAGCTAAAATGCTGTGTGCATACATTCCATTACTCATATCGCGGAAATTTTAATTATCCCATCAAAAAGAATCCCAATTAAAAACATTGTCGTAAATTAATTAATAGCTTTACAAAATTAATATACAAAATTGCGCCAATTATAACAATGGCTATTTATAAAAAGAAAAAATGTATTAAATAATATTAAGCAGATATATTTTTATAGAAATAAATATTTCAATACCAATAAATATTTTATTCAAAATACTTGGCGCTGCTCACCGAATTGGTGTTGCTAAACTGAATACATATGTATAAATTGCAATTATCTTTTTCTTTCTTTCTTGTGCGTGCATTCGTGAATGTGTGTATGTGTGCGTGTGCATATGCTACGTATGATATTAGAATTAAATATATGTAGAATAAATCTGACTGCGTTTCTAATATGTATATATTTATGTATTGTAGATTGTAAGGGAGTTATTGTAAATTATTAATTTACTATTAATAAGACAATTAACATTTTTTCGGTTTCGCAGCGCCAAGTATTTTGAATAAAATATTTATTGGTATTGAAATATTTATTTCTATAAAAATATATCTGCTTAATATTATTTAATACATTTTTTCTTTTTATAAATAGCCATTGTTATAATTGGCGCAATTTTGTATATTAATTTTGTAAAGCTATTAATTAATTTACGACAATGTTTTTAATTGGGATTCTTTTTGATGGGATAATTAAAATTTCCGCGATATGAGTAATGGAATGTATGCACACAGCATTTTAGCTGTGTCTATGTAGTTGTGTCATCTTAAGGGCAGTTGGAAAGCACCTTTATGTACTTGCAGCTCATTTTGATTTCACATCTTTTTTTATATTGTATATTTTCTTCTATTTTTTTTTGTGATTTATATTAGTATCTTTTATTTTTTGTGATTTATTTGTTTCATGTACTTGGCGTAATTTTTTTACTTTTTGAAAGTTTTTTATGGGGATAAAGGTTATACAGTAGGATTTGTGTTCCGCGTCGTCGTTGTCCTTTCAGTCGCTCGCTCGTCTCGCTACACGGTCTCCCCACCTCGCACGCGTCGCACACGCCACGCACGCATTCTCGCATATAGGGGTGTCTCTACATTACTACCCGCCAATCAGGGTTGCCAGGCGTACTGAATAAATGGCGGTGTGCTGACGTATATGACGTCATACGGTGTAGGAGAAGGGGAACACCTACAGCAATAACGGTGTATTTGTGTTGGTGACACCAGCGCCAAGTCATGCCAAGTGACGCCACTACCGATTAGTACCACAATTCATCGCATGGTGTGCACAAATCGAGTAGTGTATATAGGTATGTGCCGTCTTGTGACGTCATATATGCCAGTACGGTGTACTGAACCGCCTGGCAACCCTGCCGCCAATCGCGACTGCGGAGTAATATCTCCGACCCAAAATTGTTTTTCTTTATCGACATTAGTTCTGCGTTAATAACACCGCGTTGGTCCTTGAAACCACGAAATTCGTGTGGTTCCAGCCCTTCCCCTCCAGATCTAAACCCGCGCACGTTTACAAGAGGGAGAGGATTGGATCCGCTTCGGTCTATATATACACCCCCCCCCCCCCACGAAAATATAACCCTACGCACCCACACGGGTCAATTTCGTTGAGGATTCGCAAATAACGTGGTTCCTGCGGACATACCAGTGACAGCCCTCGTGCCGGTTTCGCTGAATTCAAATCATAGTTGCATTTCTTCATTCGAACGTTTGTGTCATTAGCAGTGGTGGGTTTACTACGTTACATCGAATTTACTACGTGACACGCGTAAGAAATGTAAATAATTGTATAAAATGTTGAAAATGTATTCAATGTCAAAAATTCAAATACAAACTATTAACCTCTACCAGTCTACCTATTGCATTGAATTTTACTGCCCAATATTTTAAATTACTTTAAAAAGAAAGATTGGAATGTAATTGAGGCATTTAATGGAAAAAGGGCACATACGCCAGAATGCCATTTCGAGTAAATCGATTTCAAAGTTTTCATTATAGTATAACTTAATGAAAAGTAATGCAATTAAATCTAAATTTTTTTAAGGATGTAGTAGCATATCCTTGAAACGTTTCGTAAACAGAAGTCATGATTTGAAAATGATATGTGTCTTTATTTAATAGTTTTATGCAAGTGGTTTATGTGCCCTTTTTCCATAAAAGTGGTAAATTCGTAGAAAATTGCTTCTTTGTTTATTTATTTAAATATAATTTTGTTTACTTACTTAGTTACACGTGTTTTATACTTTGTTTAAATAAAAAATACGAAGTCAATCACAAAATAAACAAAAAATGTAATGTTTTAAGTAAGTATTTTTATAGAAGTTAAATATGTAATTTTTGTTAAATTTTTCCAACTATTACACCTCTTCCTCGTCAGTCGACATGAATTCATCCTTATCAGATTCGCTCGGTATAGTCTTTGCTGCTTGAAGAACGTTTTCAATCCATATTCTGCTGTCCTCGTCCAAATATTGCAATAGATCTCTTACGTCCTTTTCTTTCTTAACTTTCAGGCCAGGTGATTCAACTTGTTTCAATTGAATGGTCTTTAATTGCTTTTTATTATACGTTTTATTCCAGAACTTGAAAGGTACGAAGCTCGAATTGTACTTTTCGTAAGTATGAAGCAAACCATTTGGTTTGAAAGATATTTTCACATATTTGCGGATAGTGAACTTTTTACCCTTACTTATTGGATGCTTCATGAAGAAAACTGGCAAAGCTGCTGTCCAGTTTTCAATAATCGTGTGGTCCATAATAACATTGAAAGGGGAAGGGTTTTCTCTACAAAGAACCATTGCTTCTAGGTACTTTTTTGCCGTGGAAATGGTCTCTTCTTTCTTGAGGTAGGATCTAATTATCCCGAAATTTCTGTCGCATTGCCCAAACGAGTGTCCTCGTACAGGGAATAGATGGATTATTTCAACATTAAATATTCTTGAGAACCATGAACAGAAAGACACCATTGCTGAATTTTTATTCTGTCCTGCAGCTGAATCAGACAATAGCACTATCTTCTTAATGCGAGGATTTTCCTTCAATTTTTCTGTGAGGCACTTGTTGAGGAAGGAAATTACTGAATCCGCATTCTTCTTTGCTTCATGTTCCATAAAGTTGTACAAGAAAGATGTCCCATCGTTGTAGATGTGTATGTTGAATGTATATAACCACAGGAGTCGCTTGTAGAACTGGGCTGTCACATTCAGCTTTGGTACAGCGAAATTCTGTGCGTAATCGAACTCACACACAAGAACAGTAACACTTTTACTCGCTTCATTAATATATTTGTTTTTCATTTCGAAGTAGAGTTTGTAGTTTGTTTTGTGCGTTTCGAACTCAGAGCTGCAGGGGGATCATGAGGGTCTATTTTAAGTTTCTTTGTACATATTGTGCAAAAGTCACACACATCTGTCTTAGGTTGACGAAAAGTAAAGTTACATTTTTCGCGAAAAGCTTTGAAATACCAGTTGTATCCTATAATAAGGGGTTTTCCAGTTTCTTGTTCATAATAGATCTTGAAACTGTTATAAAGTTTTTTCACATTTAAGTTAGGATTATTGAAATAGTTTAAAGCAGATTTATGCTGACAATAATGTGACTTTTTATGAGGAAAAGAATTTACGTGTGATTTCATTAATTCCCAAACATCATCGTCCACTTTGTGAGGCCTGGTTTCGTGCTTTCCTCTTCTTTCTTCAAAAGTATCGTCATTTTGAACTTTTCCTTGGACTATTCTCATTCTTTTCATTGATAGTTGTAACAAATGTAGTAATAACTTAAGACATATCGGGTAACTTATTCCATCATTTTTAAGAGAGTACTGCCAAATATGTATTCTATTTTTTTTCGGATTGATTTTATAACGAGAATGATCTGTTTTAGGTTTTTTCGATATACAGCCAGCAAGATATGTGTCCTGAATTGTTTTTGTATCGGATTTCCAGAAGGAGTTAAAAATAGATTCTTGATGATCTCTATCAAATTTCTTGTGGCAATCATTTGTACAGCACTTCGTGATAAAATGAAATGTTTTTCCTTTCACCTCTTTTCCCGAATGAGATATATAACTGTGTGCCCCAAGACGTTTTAATTTCTTCGATTCTTTACACCAAGTTGTCTTGTAAATCAATTTCTTCTTCCCCAAATTCGCATCTTTCCTTGCGGATTCGATACTCGCCTCAGTTTCCATAGTTTCTCGCTTACACAAAATAAAACGTATTGCACGACTCAACAATAGACAGCGCGGTAGTGCGACCGCTCAGCGACTATGTAGCTGCATGTCGATCACGCTACGTAACAAAATAGCATCTAGCTAATTTAAACGTGGGAGAAGAAATGTCCTTGATATATTATATATATATAACATATACCTGAGTCGTTTTAAACGATTTACGAAAAAAGGGCACATAAGCCTATGTGCCCTTTTTCCATCAAATGCCTCAATTATAAAAATCCTACTAATATAATAAAATGCGAAAGTTTGGATGTTTGTTACTTCATCACGTTGCAACTGCGTAACGGATCTTTCTGAAATGTTGTATGCATGTACTTAGTCTAGGCCCAGAAATAACATATAGGATACTTTTTATCTCGATTTTTTTTACCGATCTGGACCAAATTTTGCATAATTACTCTCTAGGAATCTGCGGAAAATATAGGCTACCATGTAATCTGAATGTCCCACCCCTTCCCTCTTATTTCACGCCCTTGGCACTCTGTGACAAGCAAAGTTTTACCTGGGCAACATCGGGTGCTTTAAGCTTAGTTATAAATAATTTGAAATTTTTTAATAAATATCATATCTTTGGTGTGCAAAAGATACTCAAATTTTTACATACATATTGTTGCGTTGTCTCGTCAATTCGGCGCACATTATAACACATTCAACTAGGTATACGGAACGGGAACAGAAAAGGATAACTCAAAACGATGTAACAAGATTTAATCAATAAGGAGCTATAAATTGGGGAACAGTTATTCTGGGTTGTATCCGTCTACGCGCAGTGGTGTCTGGACTCAGAATGACAGCTTCACAGGCGATCGGTCCGATCGCCTTCTTCTCGCTTGTCCTCTGTCAATGCCGCGTGTACCGGCGGGCCATGGATTATCACCCATAGGGTGTTCGCAACAATATATCAACTTATCAACATGGATTCTGAAGAAATTGATCAAGCTTTGGCAGATTATTTCTTTCAATGTAACATTCCAATTAGTGTTATTGAATCTGACCACTTTAAGAACTTTGTTCATAAATTGAATCCGGCTTATAAAATTCCAAGTCGAAAGACATTGTCAATATAATTTACTTAATGCAAAATTTCAAGAATACAAAAGATCACTAACCAGTGTGGAATCCAAAGATGCAGTTCTATTTTTAGACGGTTCAAAAAATCCAACAATAAAAATGTTGTTGCAATTCTGAATTTAAGTGATAACAGGTACATTTATCTCGATGCCTGGAATTTTAGTTGTATCAGAGAAACTGGTGAAGCATTAATAGAAGTTGTTAATCAATGTATGATAATGGCGCAAGAACAATTTAATTTGAATATATATATACAGTAATAACAGACAATGCCTCAAATATGATGTCCATGGGAAAAACAATCAATGTATGACACATGACTTGTAATAGCCACAGTGCGAATTTATTATGCAAATCATTATTAGATAAGGATTTTTCCGTTAAAGTGAACAATTTATTAAAAGAGTTTAAGTCTCCAGCTCTGGAATCCCAGGTATTAGCTCTTGCTGGTCAGAGAATGATTTTAGCTGCTGAGCAGTGCGTGGAAACTGAATAGGGAACTTCCGGGATAGCGTTTAGACCGAAAGAAGCATTCTTTCATAGATTAGAAGGCGCTGATGTCGCAGTATAGTTGTGTTTGTGTCTGTACATACACGACCGGCTGAGACACATACTGTCTTATAAATGACAACAGGTGAAACGCAATCTATATAAATAATAATTGTGCTTCTTAGTTGTTATTATTACACGATTATAGTGATATTCTGAAGTAGAGGGATAATAGAGTTTAATAACTTAAAATAAATGTGAAGAAGAATGGAGCAACTGCAACGAGAGTGGCAGGTAAGAAAGTTTCATGTACGGTTTAAGGTTAGAATACACAGCGTTTATTTGAATCCTCGTGATGTTTTTTTAGTTTTACATTATAAATTCTATTATCAAATACTTTCAGTTTACTGTATTTACTAAATTCAGAAGAAAATATATTAAGAGTCATTTGCTTAACTTAAAACTTGTATGTTTGGATTGTACTCGTCAAATACTATCAAAAGGCACAAAAATGAATTTTTGATTTTGCAGGGAGAGGACAAGAAGTTCATTGGTGCAGGAATGTTACCAGACTGTTAAAAGGTAAAGATTCCAGTGCTACAGTTCAAGCGTATTTAGCAAACCAAGCTTGCAACTACCACGCCAAGAATTATAGAAAAAAGTAGATCATAGTTCTTCTCCTATATTTCTTATATACACTTCTATATTTTTACATTATATGTTATATTTAACTAGATACAAGATAAATAAAAGGAATATTTTCAATTGAAAAATATGTGCCACTCACTAATCCTTACCTCTACTTGTATTCTTACAATTAAGTATATTATACAAAATGTAGGGTAAGTGATACATTTGTTGGCGTTATCAATTATTGTTGGCAAAATAATGTCCAATTATGCCAATAATAACTGAAAAGATGGGGAAGATTTAGATAAGAAACTTCAGGTGCATGTTAAATATTTAATTAAATTCAATTACTGCAAATTTAATTAAATATTTTTCTATTACACCTGAATTTTGTTACGTATGTGGAATCTTCCCATACGCCGCTCTCAACCGTTTTTTCGAGCTCGCGTCTGCGAAGGGAAAACGCCCTAAAATCCTTTTGCTTATCACACACCACTAATGGGGGTCGTGCTCTCGACCATCTGGTTGACGATCATGGGAACGGGAGTGACACGACGACGACCCCGAAGGATTTCCTTATATGGAGATTTCCAACTAATCCCCACTCATTTTTGGGACTATATAAACCCTTTGGTTTCTACCCTCTTCGGTTCAAAGCAGTACAGTTACGCGTAGAGTAACGTCGTGTTACGCTCGTACAGAGTTGGTTAAATCTAGTAAGATCGAGCTAAAGTCTCCGTCGGAATCATAGTTAACCTCATAGAATCCGCGAGTTCGGTTTATATTCTATTTGGCTTCTCCGAATAACCACTCGTACGCCCCGCATCGCCAGTGCGTCAACACCGCGCAAATCAGTGGTAATTCATACACTTTTACTACACTATTTAATCGCGACACTTACATTTGTACAATAATTAGTTATTGAATACACGAATGGTGTTCACGTCTAAATTGAGTCAGATTCGTTAAAACCCATCTTTTACCCAGCGATCCTTATAATATTAGTAGCACTCACCCATAGATACAACTTTACCGCTCGAGTTGTATCAAATATTAATTAAGAGTTACGAGGCAATACTAACATTTCCCGCGACTCCCTGATTTCACATCAGGGTCGTTCGCATCCAATACCAGAACAAGGAATCTTCTCCAACCTAGTGGCTCCCCGATTTCGCATCGGGTTCGTCCACGTTTAACCTCTCCTGCGGCTCCCTGATTTCGCATCAGGTTCGTCCGTATCCTACAGCTCCCTGATTTCGCATCAGGTTCGTCCGTATCCTACAGCTCCCTGATTTCGCATCAGGTTCGTCCGTATCCTACAGCTCCCTGATTTCGCACCAGGTTCGTCTGTAAGTCAACCACCTTCCGAACAGCTCCCTGGTTACGCACCAGGTTCGTCTGTGAATAATCCAACCTCCCAACAGCTCCTCGACTTCGCGTCGAGTTCGTCTGTGAACATCATCCCAGTGACTCCCCGATTTCGCATCGGGTTCGTTCACGAATAATCACCCTCCTGCGGCTCCCTGATTTCGCATCAGGTTCGTCCGTGAGTGACTCCATTCCTAGAGGCTCCCTGATTTCGCATCAGGTTCGTCCTCGTTTCCGATAATCCTGCGGCTCCCTGATTTCGCATCAGGTTCGTCTGCCCTCTAACTAACAAATTCATAAACCGTATTCCTTGGAAAATACCCCTCTCGCCGGCCTCTCGCGTTGCCGCAGCCCCGGCTCGTAACAGAACTGGTGACAGCGGTGGGATGCTACTGCATTAGAATTGCCGTCAAATTTGGGTTTTTAAATACGTTAAAATCACTCATTATTTATTATCGACAATATACTAGTTTTCTCTAGTCAAGTCACTTAGTAATTTTCAAAATGACAAGCGCACAGGCGAACGTCTCGTCTAACGACATTATGAACCTGACAGTTTCAATTGCAAACTCAATGTCACTCTTGACGCAACGGACATGTATACAAAACATTACAATGTCAATTCCAACCTTCGACGGTGAAAGTCCACCCTTGACGCGCTTTGCACAAAATGTGGAAGACGGGTTAACTTTGATTCCTGAGGGTACGGAAGCCGAGTATCTTGCGATAATTCTAACGAAACTGATCGGTCCGGCACGCAGGTGCACCTTAGAGCATAAATTCGAATCTGTTAAGAAATTAGTTCAACATTTGAAAAAGAGATTCGCGCCGGGAAGAAGTTTGTCATACTTCCAAGTAGAAATCGCGAAACTACGAATTCGCGAAGGAGAAAGCCTGCGACAGTACGTCGACAGGACTTGTCATCTCGTTTACTGTGCGCGCGGAGCTATTCGGGAAAGGTATCTGGATCACGCTGAAGACTTCGTCAAAGAAATGGAAAAGGACGTTAAAGAAAACTTCATCGACGGTTTACCGGATCGAATTTCCTGGAAAGTGTCGGCTCAGACTCAAGACATCAAAACACTTGAACAAGCTTACGACGCCGTGCTACAGATAGACCGAAAATTAAGGAATAGACGACAGTCGCCCCGTAATGAATCACCCTCCCGGTGGTCGCCGAGACCATTACGCGGAAGACTCTCGCCACCACGACCGTGAAGTGTCGTACCCGCACTCTCCAAGTAGATACGACCAGAACAGGGATCGGTCTACAAGACCATCTGGTTTTGAAGAGGAACGAGAAGGACGAACACGCACGACGGCCTGGACTTTGCGTCACAGGAGCCCCTCGAAATCCCCTTCTTATCGCTCCGACTCATCGTACGCAGATGATGGAGAAAAAGGTCTGTGAAGTTGGCACCCCCAAATTAGAATTTTTAAAAAAACTCGACGGCATTCGTTTGTCCATCGTTTGTCCACGTTTGTCCAACAAAAATTTTCGTTTGTCCACCCTTCAAAAAAAAGTTATGAAAAAAAAAAATTTTTTTCACCAGCACCCCCATGAAAACTTTTTAATAATTTAATGGGGGGAAATGATTGTCCATCGTTTGTCCACGTTTGTCCACCCAAAAATTTTGTTTGTCCACCCTTAAATAAAAAATTATGAACAAATTAAGAAAATTTGTCATCAGCACCCTCCATGAACACTTTTCATCTTTTTAAAAGAGGGATACGATTGTCCACGATCTAGCATCGTTTGTCCACTAAAAATTTTCGTTTGTCCACCCTTCAAAAAAAAGTTATGAACAAAAAAAATTTTTCACCGGCAACCTCATAAAAACTTTTTAATAATTTGACAGTGAGAAATGATTGTCCATCGTTTGTCCACGTTTGTCCAACCACAAATTTCGTTTGTCCACCCTCCAGAATCGAATTATTAATAAAAATAGCGAAAATGAAAGGTACGCCTGAATCGACCACGTAAAGTCCGATTTTTTATTAATTAATCGATGGAATCGTTTGTCCAACGACGGTTTTCGTTAGTCTAGATGTAGAAGACGTTTGTCCACCCCAAGATTTCGTTTGTCCACCCTCCAGAACGGAATTATTATTAAAAATCGCGAAAATGAAAGGTACGCCTGAATCGACCACGTATAAGTACGATTTTTTATTAATTAAACGATGGAATCGTTTGTCCAACGACGGTTTTCGTTAGTCTAGATGTAGAAGACGTTTGTCCACCCCAAGATTTCGTTTGTCCACCCTTCAGAACCGAATTATTAATAAAAATCGCGAAAATGAAGGGCACTGGTGAAGCGATCGCGTATAGTTCGATTTTTTTCCAATATATTATCAAAATCGATTGTTCTTACCGTAAAGGTTTGAGGTGTTTGGTGGTATATTATCCAAAAATTTTGCACACACTTCGTTGCGTCACTTTATTCGAACGACACTTCAATTTGTACTCTTCATCGAACACTTCACACTTTTCACACTTCTGCAACACGTCCAGAATAACGCCGGACTGTGTCAGCGTTTTTCTAGGCATTTTTCACAAATGACCACAATGAAATCGCAAAACGGTAAGTAATATAATGGCGTTTTCGGACGGTCGCACTGGGGCGGACCGAGTGCGAACCCTACCAAATCGGAAGCGAAGAGTATGAACTTTTTCGCCTCCGATTGGCCAAAATTCGCACTCAGTGCGCCCCAGTGCGAGCGTCCGAAAACGCCATAACTCTCACAATTACTTCACAAACCGTAAACGAACGCGCACGATCTCACCAGAGCGGTCTGTGAACAATGACTGACTTTCGAGGTACGTGGTTGGAAAGAATTCGAGAGTATCGCAGGCATTTGTTTCGATCTCAACAGTGGCACGTGGTGGCGTCCGCGTTACAATGTAACCACGCATCTATACAAATTTCTGGTAAGCAGGGCCGACGCATAAGGGCGCTAGTCGAAGGGGGCGCTAAACAGAGTTGGGCAAAATGTAATCTAATTACAAATTACAAATTACGATTAAACTGTAATTGTGTAATTGATTACACATTATTTTCTGTAATTGTTAATTTATATAGTTGACCATTTGGTTTTGTCAACTATCTAAATGATCGATTACAGAAAATAATGTGTAATCAATTACACAATTACAGTTTAATCGTAATTTGTAAGTTGTAATTAGATTACATTTTGCCCAACTCTGGCGCTAAAATACTATACTGGACGCTTAATAATAAAGAAATTCAAATTTCACAGAATCAAAATGTAAATGTAATAATGAGGGCTCGGATGCAATAAGGGGACTAGCGCTCGAAAATGCGTAAAAGTATTGTCCAAACGCTAAGAAAAATTGGAAAATTAAATTTTGTTAAACTGGATTTTAAAAAATATTGTATTGTAAAGGTCATCACGGCACATATTTTGTTCTATTTGCAGTTTTTCTGTCGAATCACTAGTATTCGAGATAAAAATTATATACAAAAAATTTTCTTCGGCCAAAGTCAATATCTTTTTAAACATAAATTGCGATAACTTGAGTAAATATTAACGGATCGTTATGGGACTTGAAACAAAAAACTCAGAAAACTCTAGCGAAGCCGTAAACTGTATGCACAAAACCCTTATGTTAATAAATGTAATAATATTTCATTAAAAGGTAATACTGGATATAACCCATGTTTTTCAACGTTCGCCGTTAAAAAGAATCGAGGCAATTTTGAGGTACATATAACTTGCAGCGACAAAGTATTTCCTTAATATACAAGGAAGATTTTCATAAATTTTCACACTGATTAATAAATAATTGTAGAAGATATGACGATATATATAAATCTCCCGCGCCACCAATAGTCAGCCTCGTGGGCATTTCTCACTTCTTAATAGGTACTCCAACCTCTTCGAGGGTCGAAAGTCATAAAATTCGGTGATACACTGCGGGGGGTTGTTGTCGCCACGGGGTGCCAGACGGCATCTCTTTGAGTCCAGTCGCTCCAGTATCACCCTGTATACAATTGAAATGAAAACATTACACTTGTTATAAAGTTTAAAAATATATTTTATTTTTGATCAATACACGATTGTGTTAGAAATAAAAGTTGATATTCCTTCCTCCTCCTCCACCACCGCGCCTGTGGCCTCCGCCGCCACCCCGGCCTCTATAAACTTGTCCTCCCCAGCCTCTGGGGGCTCTTCCGCCCCGTCCTCTGTACGGACCCCTTCCTCCTCCCCGGGCCCTAACCGCCGGTGTTCCACGGCCGCGGGAGTGCGTAAGCTTCTTCACTAACTTCTGCAACTGAAACAGTAACATAAAAATTAAGACATTTCTTAAAACGGAATAACATTCTGAAAATTGCAACGTTTCGCACAAAGTAGTTTAGTAGGAAGTAAGCCATAGAACCACATACTTACTTCTTTGATTTGCTTCTCCAGATTTACCGGGGAGGGGGGAGGGGGGCTGCACCCCTCCCTTCCTCCCTTTCCGCTGCCACCTCCGCCCCATTCGGCTGCGGGTCGTCGTTATTTACGCCCATAAGCGCTATTTCCATCTGAAAATGAAACAAAATATATAAAAAAAAATTCACGTTAAAGGATTTTATTTAACTTCATCAAAAATGCACTGAAAACCAAAAAAATAATTATTTTCTGGTACTACAATTACCTTTAAGGTCTGCGCACACATATCCGTTTCGTCTCAGTTCCGTGTCAGTGTGCCATTGGTAAGAAGAAGAGGGGCGTAGAGGGTCTCTTCTTACCGCTGGCACAATGACACGGAACTGAGACGGAACGGATATATTTGCGCAGACCTTTATACGGTAGAAACTATCACGACGGAGCGCCGACGGGCGAGCAGGACTTTGAAAAAGGTTATTACAATGTACGCGCGTTACGCGATTCCGTGACGCTAAGCGGCCCACGTGCTGTTCTTCGTAACGCACGTGGTTATGTCGTCCCGACGAAAATGGCCCATTTGAAAAATCTATTTCCTTAAAAATATCCCGATTAAAAGAGGCACGACTTATTCGCGGCATCGCCTTTGAGAACTCTAGCGCGAGAATCACACTGTTTAATAGAATAATACTATTTTAATACTTACATTTTGCATGTTGTCCATTTTCCCTTAGTTGCGGACTGTGGAGGACTGAACACGGGACCGGGATTCCCGGAATGTCTCTGATGCACACATTGTCACTTGGCGTCGATTGGTTGAAGCCAAAACCTAGCTTGGCGCCGATTGGTTGGGCCCAACAGCTAGCTTGGCGCGGATTGGTTTGACATCCCGGCGTCATCACGCGCACCAGTGACAAACTTGTGTGTCAGGGACTTTTCTGCCAAGTGGTAACCCGAGACTGATTTTTCTCAGTCAAGAAAGTCCCTTTGTCGTCGCTGACGAAAAGTCCGTAAATGTAAATTCAGACGAGCGATACGGCGTCGTTGCGATTTCGCACCGGTACATACGTATGTGTATAGAGAGATTCACACGTGTCGCAATTTTTTGCGGCAGATTGTCTTATCGCACTGCCGGCAAAATTGAGTGGCGTGTAAATCTCTCTCTTTACACATATGTGCCGCTGCGAGATCGCAACGGCGCCTCATCGCTCGTGTGCATTGACCCTTAAAGGCGGGAACTCCTAGCTGCCGATCGGAGAAGTATGCATCTGTTTCTCCCTAGCGCTACTGGGGTCGCTGCGACCTGTCGCAGCGACCGGCAGCGTGGTATCGTTGTTCTCCCCGCTGATTGGTTCTCGGCTCTTCGGTCCCCCAGCGCGGTGAATACTCCGACCAATCCGCTAATTCTGTCACTAGCGCACGTAAAGATCTGAAGCATTCAGATTTGGACGCAAATTATAAACCAATGCGCGTCGATTTTGTCATTCATCATATAAGATGATAAGATCTATCGAAAGTCTCTCGGAATTGAAACGTGTTGCAATTCAAGGGTCGGATGCAATAAGGGGATTATGTACCTAGCGCTCGAAAATGGGAAAAGTATTGTCCAAACGCTGGAAAAGATTGGAAAATTAAATGTTGTTAAACTGTATTTTTAAAAATATAGTGTTGTAAAGCTCGTCACGACACACATTTTTTCTATTCACAGTTTATTTATCGAATCATTACTATTCGAGCTAAAAATTATAAACGAAAAAATTTTCATCGTCCAAAATCATTATTTCTTTAAACATAAATTGCGATAACTTGAGTAAATATTAAGGGATCGTTATGAGACTTGAAACATAAAACTCAGAAAACTCTAGCGAAGCCGCAAAATGTATGCACAAAACCCTTATGTTAACAAATGTAATAATATTTCATTAAAAGGTAATACTGGATATAACCCATGTTTTTCAACGTTCGCCGTTAAAAAGAATCGAGGCAATTTTGAGGTACATATAACTTGCAGCGACAAAGTTTTTCCTTAATATACAAGGAAGATTTTCACCAATTTTCACACTGATTAATAAATAATTGTAGAAGTTATGACGATATATATAATTCTCCCACGGCGCCAACTGTCAACGCGAATGCTAAGACTGCTAAATAGCCCATTACACGCGGCTGTTGACTATTGGTGGCGCGGGAGATTTATATATATCGTCATATCTTCTACAATTATTTATTAATCAGTGTGAAAATTTATGAAAATCTTCCTTGTATATTAAGGAAATACTTTGTCGCTGCAAGTTATATGTACCTCAAAATTGCCTCGATTCTTTTTAACGGCGAACGTTGAAAAACATGGGTTATATCCAGTATTACCTTTTAATGAAATATTATTACATTTGTTAACATAAGGGTTTTGTGCATACATTTTGCGGCTTCGCTAGAGTTTTCTGAGTTTTTTGTTTCAAGTCCCATAACGATCCGTTAATATTTACTCAAGTTATCGCAATTTATGTTTAAAAAGATATTGACTTTGGTCGAAGAAATTTTTTTGTTTATAATTTTTATCTCGAATACTAGTGATTCGACAGAAAAACTGCAAATAGAAAAAATGTGTGCCGTGATGACCTTTACAATAGAATATTTTTTAAAATCCAGTTTAACAGAATTTAATTTTCCAATTTTTCCCAGTCCCCTTATTGCATCCGAGCCCTCATTATTACATTTACATTTTGATTCTGTGAAAGTTGAATTTCTTTATTATTAAGCGTCCAGTATAGTATTTTAGCGCCCCCTTCGACTAGCGCCCTTATGCGTCGGCCCTGCTTACCAGAAATTTGTATAGATGCGTGGTTACATTGTAACGCGGACGCCACCACGTGCCACTGTTGAGATCGAAACAAATGCCTGCGATACTCTCGAATTCTTTCCAACCACGTACCTCGAAAGTCAGTCATTGTTCACAGACCGCTCGGGTGAGATCGTGCGTTGATTTACGGTGTGTAAAGTAATCGTGAGATTTATATTACTTACCGTGTTGCGATTTCATCGTGGTCATTAGTGAAAAAAGCCTAGGAAAGCGCTCGTACACTCCGGCGTTATTCTAGACAAGTTGAAGGAGTGTGAAAAGTGTCAAGTGTTCGATGAGGATTATAAATTGAAGTGCCGCACGGATAAAGTGTGGGAAGAAGTGTCCTTTAAAATTAGTGATAAGTTGTCATCAGACACGTTAAACTTTTATTTGAGGAACAATCGGTGGAATCTTCTGACGGATTTGAAGCAGCATTTCCAAATTTCAATGGAAGAAGAAGAAGAAGAAGACGAACCAATGATGGACAGCATCGATGTTTCTAATGTAAGTAACATTAGTCAAGATTTCGTACCCCACAATGATGGGAATATTATAATGCATAACAAATTGCCGCCCTTTTTTTTTTATATTACATTGTCTGAGGAGCAATGGAAATCTATTGCTCCTGTATCGAAAATTTACAAAGAAAAGGGTACTCGCGGGAAATCATACAAAATACTTAGTCCCGGTTGGACTGACATTATTTGTAAAGCTAGTTTTTTAAAAACGAAAATCCCGTGCGCGTATACGTTCAAATATAGCAAAATTTTCGATTCTCCGGAAGCGGAAATATATTTGAAAATATACGGCACTTGTAATGAATGCGGTGCCGAATTTAGAGCTCATTGCTTACATAAACCGGCTCCTGGCACTGGTATTGTGTTAAGAGTGCACACAGTCGATGCTTCGGGAATACCGCACGAAAAGAAAAGGGCAGTAAAAGGAAAAAATAGGGTAGAGATAGGGAAACAACTTTTAAATATTAAACCCAGGCAATGGAAAAATGATGCCGTATCTGATTTAAGTTATGGCGATCCCGAGCCACCTTATGTTGCGCGACAATGTACCTTGAGGAAAATCAGAGAAGAAGCCATTGTACGGGAATTAGGAATAAATAAAAATCTTGACCCTATTAATTCATTATACGAGTTGAAATGTAAGGGGCAATACTCAGGGTACATTAAACAGATCGCAAAGGATCCTTTCTATTGTTTTTACTGGTCTCCCATGCAAATGGAACTATATAAAACCTTAATTAAATCGTACAGAAAAATAGAGATAGACGCGACTGGAAAATTAGTGAAAACAATTGAAAAACTAAACGGTGACAAGAAACATATATTCTTGTATCAAATTATTACAAAGGGTGCAAACGGTATACAACCAGTATTTCAAATGCTTTCAGAAAAGCACGATACAAATTTAATTACGTATTGGTTGCGGGAAGTCATTAGAGACGGGGCACCGGTGCCTCCAGAAGTTAATTCTGATTATTCACTGGCGCTTTTGAATGCAACCAGCCTGGCATTCAATGAACGTTGCTTAAAAAATTACATTTCCGATTGCTATCGATGGATTAGTGGCGAAATTTTGCAACATCCATTTCGGTGTTTCATCAGAATTGATATTGCCCATTTAATAAAAATTATTTGTAGCAAAGATGTATTTTATAGAAAACAGCCTAAAATTAAAGACTTCTTTGTGCAATGCGCGAGGATAATGTCATCGTGCGATAATGTAGAAGATTTTAGTACACTGCTTAGCTCAATATTTATTGTCGCTTACAGTGAGTACGATGGCAAAGATTCTGATGGAAATGAAGTAATTTGTGAACAGAAGCGATCGTATTTATTCGAAAGAATAAAGTCATTTACCTTTACGAGCGACGAGAATAACACAGAATACGACGATGTAGAAATGTTAAATGAAAATGAAGATATAATTGCATTTATAAATAATATCAGAGATGAGGCTGAAGAAATTGTAAAAGACAGTGTAGAGACAGATAGGTGTAATGCTTTTTATTGTCCAGAACTAGTCACATATTTAGTTAAATTGGCAAAGCATTTTCCTCTCTGGACACAGGTGATGAGAGGATATTTCCCTCTGTCATCGAATGTAGCGACATCCTCTAGATGCGAGGCATATTTTAAAGACCTCAAACATTCAGATTTAGGCGCAAATTATAAACCATTGCGCGTCGATAAATTTATAATACACCATATCAAATCTATCGAAAATATCTCGAAATTGGAATGTGCTGCAATTAAACGCACAAACGAAAAAATTGCATTGCTGCAAACTGAGACGAGAAAAGAAAAAGAAAGAAAAATCGATTCACGCGATTTTGGCGAAAATGCGCAAAACACTAACTATACTTATAATTATTTAACGGAGCAGGAAAATTGGAAAGGCTTAAATATTGAAGCCAAACCAAATAAATTGAAAGTTTCAAGTAATAATAGCAATTATATAGAGGACGAGGAAAATAAAGAAAATGTTAAAACAAACGCGGATGTACAAAAAAACAGTACTCCTAGAGGGAAATATTTAACTTCCTGCCCAGACATTCACCTCACGTACGAGAGGCCATTGAGGAAAAGAAGAAACGAAATATTAAGAAATGGTAATAACTGCAATTTAGTTAAACTCAATGGCGAAAAAATATATATTAAAAATACGTGTGCATTCGATTCATTGGTTGAAGTATTAACCAGTGCGTATTGCAATTATAGTACGTTTAAAAACTGGATAGATTCCCACTGTCAAATTATTAAAAAGTTTTTATGAGGTTGCCGATGAAAAATTTTTTTTGATCATAACTTTTTTTTGAAGGGTGGACAAACGAAAATTTTTTGTGGACAAACGATGCCAGATCGTGGACAATCGTATCCCTCTTTTAAAAAGTTGAAAAGTGTTCATGGAGGGTGCTGATGACAAATTTTCTTAATTTGTTCATAATTTTTTATTTAAGGGTGGACAAACAAAATTTTTGGGTGGACAAACGTGGACAAACGATGGACAATCATTTCCCCCCATTAAATTATTAAAAAGTTTTCATGGGGGTGCTGGTGAAAAAAATTTTTTTTTTTCATAACTTTTTTTTGAAGGGTGGACAAACGAAAATTTTTGTTGGACAAACGTGGACAAACGATGGACAAACGAATGCCGTCGAGTTTTTTTAAAAATTCTAATTTGGGGGTGCCAACTTCACAGACCTTGGAGAAAAACATTATTCCATTCTAAAAAATCCCGATAAGGATCGCAAGCCGAGTTTATATTGCTGGCATTGCGGTACGACCGGACATGACGGAAAATCCTGTAGGAAACATCCGCGTAATCCAAGATATCAACGGGACTCGCGAGATTCATCTGTCGAATCAATCAAGTCTTTAAACTTCGACCGCGCTCAACGTATAGGCGACACGATGAGCGGAAACAAGGAAGCTCGCCAAAGGACAGTCCGCTTCGAAGAGGAACCCTCATCAAGGAAGCACCTGCCCCACGCATCAAAACCAAGGTTCCAGAATTGGAGTCAGGAACGGGAGAATTCTTAATTGATGGTGGAGCGTCCGTTAATCTAGTAGTTATTAACGCCCTGGGAGAAAAACCAACGATAAGCTCTCGGGAAGAAATCGAATTAACCGGAATTACTACTAACCCAATTCATACCTTAGGAACAACTATTCTTCATATCCATGAAGCTGCCGCACTTTTCTATGTGGTAAAAGAGCTTGCAATAGAAGCAGACGGACTTATAGGAAGCCCGTTCTTAAAACAGGAGGAGGCCGAAATTTCCTATTATCATGGGACGTTGGTGTTAAAAAACAAACCAACCCGACCTTTACGTTTTTCAAACTATCTAGACATACTTCAAACAAAAGACCTACCGACGTCGACCAAACATCGTATCGAACCTAGGACGTCGCAACAGATTGCTATTACAATAACTAACCCGAGGATTAAGGAAGGATATTTACCACGTATCAAGACCCTCGAACATCTCTACATAGGGGAAGCAGTTGTGAAGAACAACGAAGGGAAGTGCTACGTTATGGCAACAAATACCAGCGATGTACCTCTAGACGTGAAGATAGAACCGCAAACATTGGAGCCTTTCGATATATTCAATTCATCGGACGAAGATCTTTACCCAGCCATAGAACACCCGTCAAAATTCAAAACCAACGAAACTAGAAAGGAAAAAATCTTAGAAACCTTAAACACAAAGCATTTGAACAAGGAGGAATTAGATTTCGTCACAAGTTTAGTCAGAGAATTTCCCGACCGATTCTATCTTCCTGGAAATAAACTTGGGAAGGCCCGCGAGTTTAAACATTCAATTCATACATCTAACGATATTCCAATCAACACGAGACAATATCGGTACCCACTCATACATCAAAAAGAAATTCAAAAGCAAATCAGCGCGTTATTATCAAACGGTATAATTACACCCTCTAAATCTCCATACAACTCACCTCTATGGATTGTGCCAAAGAAAGAGGATGAAAAGGGAGAGAAACGTTGGCGTCCAGTAATAGATTTTCGCGGCCTCAACGAAATAACAATTTCCGATAAATATCCATTACCGCAAATCACGGAGATTTTAGATCGGTTAGGAGGAGCTAAATACTTCTCAGTCTTTGACCTCGCTAGTGGATTTCATCAAATAGAAATGGACCCGAAAGATAAAGCTAAAACTGCATTCACTACTCCAAATGGACATTACGAATTTTCTCGAATGCCCTTCGGATTAAAGAACGCACCACCCACCTTTCAACGCCTGATGGATCAAGCACTCACTGGACTTCAAGGAACAGACCTCTTTGTCTATTTGGACGACATAGTAATTTACGCATCATCATTACAGGAACATAATATCAAGGTCAAAAAGTTGTTAAACCGCCTTCGAGAACATGGATTAACCCTCCAGACCAACAAGTGCCAATTCTTACGAAAGGAGGTTGCATACCTTGGACACATTATCTCGAAGGAAGGGGTAAGGCCTGATCCTAGGAAATTAAAAGCCGTTCAAGATTTTCCCACACCTACAACGCAGAAGAACATTCAACAATTCTTGGGACTTGTAGGATATTATCGAAGATTCGTACCGAATTTCACTACGAAAGCAAAACCTCTAATTAACTTATTAGGAAAAGGCATCAAATTCAAATGGACGGAAGAACAAGACCAAAGTTTTAAACAATTACGCAATGAACTTTGTCAACAGCCCATATTACAATATCCAGATTTCAGTAAACCATTCATTGTAACCACAGATGCATCCGATTACGCTGTCGGAGCAGTACTTAGCCAAGGGGAGATAGGAAACGACCTGCCGATTGCCTACGCTTCCCGCAGCCTAAATAAACCCGAGAAGAATTATTCGGCGGCAGAAAAGGAATGTTTGGCCATGGTTTATGCCGTAAGATACTTCAGGCCTTACATATATGGAACTCCATTCACCCTCGTTACAGATCACAGATCCCTGGTCTGGTTACATTCCGTTAAGGACCCCACTTCAAGACTTATGAAATGGAAACTCCGACTCTTAGAGTACGAGTATCAAGTAGTCCATAAATCTGGAAAGACGAATAAGAACGCAGACGCACTGTCACGCAACCCCACTTCTGCGTGCCTACCACTTATTCCACGAGACCCTCAAGATCCTAATTTCAAAGCCCAGATACCGAAAACAGACGGTAACATCGAGACAATTGGGCACCGCATACGACAGTTACGACGCGATAGAGAAGTCCGACCCAAGTATCGGGAGACAAGCAGCAGCTCAGACGAAACAGAAGAAACTGCACGTGGGAACGTTCAACATTCTCCAATAATATACAAGAACCGATCTTTCCCCAGCTTATCTCAAGAGGTAACGATGCCAGATGAACGTCAGGAAACTATAAACACTTTCTCGCCCGTAGCAAATTCCACACAAATCGTCCCTTTAGATAAGGACCAGACCTCATTCGACGATCTAATATCCTTTGAGGAGCCGACCGACAATACTGTCATAGAAAATGCAGGAAATATTCAACAAGAATTACTCAATACACCGCAAGTACCCTTAGAAGTCATGGATGAATTTTTACAACCTTCAATAAACCAGCTACCTGCAGGGACTACAGCCGAAACAAGTGGAATCTGGAAGAGATTCCACTAGACCAACCACATAAAATTATTGTTTCTTCAAACACCTTTACCGCCGAAGAAGGACATCACGTACATTTCAGTTCTGCCGATTGCAATTTAGTAAACCCCGTTGGAAAATTACTACTAGACACAGAAATGATTAATAAAGCAAATCTTCTGGCAGCACAACCAAAAAAGGGACAGGTGATAACTACGGACAATGGACTATTTAAAACTTTCAGTATAATAATCTCAGAAAACTTCTTTGATAATATTAAAAGAGTAGATGTGCTCGATGGATTGAAAACTCTTCGACACACCTTGGATCAAAATCAGATTAAATCATTTCGAATTTCTGCTACGGGGGACCTTCATAAAATACCATCCAATGAATTCGTCAAGATTTTAGAAGAGGTTTTCATGGGAACAGGTCTGCAGATTATTCTATGCAACTGTACCATCACAACACCATCCGAAGAAGACAGACAGCACATCATCAACGAGGCTCACGACAGTTTAATTGGAGGACATAAAGGAGTTACGAAGACATACAAACGCATCCGATCAAAATTCCATTGGCCACAAATGCGCAACGACATTCAGGACTACATCCGAAAATGCCAAAGTTGTCACGAACAGAAGTTAGTGCGAGCGAAAACTCGTCAGCCAATGTTGATCACCGACACACCTATAGGAGCCTTTGACAAAATTTCCTTAGATACAGTGGGACCTTTACCAATTACACCCAGTGGGAACAGACACATTCTCACCATTCAAGATAATCTAACGAAATATTGCGTAGCCGTAGCAATACCTAACATTCGAGCTACTACAATTGCAGATGCTTTTGCCAGACATTTCATCGCAATTTATGGTACACCTCGCGCAATACTAACAGACAAAGGAACTAGCTTCATTGGAACACTTATGACCAACCTATCTGAAATATTTAAAATTAAACAAATCACAACCTGGGGATATAGACCACAAACCAATGGATCTCTGGAACGAAGCCACATCGTCCTCACTGATTTGCGGCCTTTACACGTACGTTCTTGCGTGGCACTTTTGCGCGCCACACGCCAGTACGGCACGCATTTGGCGTGGCGCGCCGGAACGTCGGAAGGACCGCGCTCCTTCTCGCAGGCCAGAAGGTCGTACCCGTCACTACCTAGAGACAGCGAGTTCGGGCCCCCATTTCTACGTCGACTCTACATGCTTTTTCCATGAACCAGCGCAGTCTTGTATTGTGTACTACCTGTTCCATGTATATTATCGATCTGCGAAACGATCGGGAAGACACGATCGCCATATACGTAGGTTCGCGAAAATGATACGAATTCCTCGATATACCTGCCTTAAGGCAGAGTTAAACATGTGCAACAGCGCGCATTTCGCGCCGAACCATAAAAATTTCCTACGGTGTGAGGTCCTACGTTGCGCGCCGAACCATAAAAATGGACCCTTATTTATGGTGTTCGCAGCGCGCATTGCACATGTTTAACCGCGCCTTTATAGAGGATATCATAAATGCTGTTACTGTAGGGCCCACTGCAACATCTGTTTTTACGAAGCTACATTTGGTTTACCTGAAGGTGCTATAAATTATAGAAATGGTTTATTACTCAGTTATAACGATTGTATTGCGATCTGCATTCTCCTTGCAGACGAAAAGTTTCCACCTCATCGGTCGTTCTTGTTCGCACTTTGTGCGCGGTTAGAAGTGTGGCGCGCCGGAATTCCACGCTCTTGCGTGCGCGTAAAACCGTTGTCAGGCATGTCGCGTTCAAAAGTGTGGCGCGCAAGAACGCCGCACGCAAACCTCGACTCAAGAGGCAACGCCGCCGATAAACCGTGCCTCGATGGGTTTCGAGGACTTCGACCCTCGAGCCCAGGGGGGCCGTACAATGTTGCCCCCTAAGAAGTGACGAATCGAAAATTCTACATTACTCATCGAATCTTGGCGAAAGTGGTGTGAATCGTTTCCTTACGTTTTCCTGATGAAAATGGTCCAAAAACGACACAAATCGCATCGTAATTAAAGAATCTTCAGAATAAATTGATTTCCATAACTTCATTAAAAATAGTTCGATTTACATGAAATTTGGTATAATTTTCATTTGAAAAACATAAGAAATGCATCGGTATCACTTCCATATCGATACGATAAAGAATACAGTTTTTCTGAAGCAGGTATGAATCCTCGGCCGACCGCAGCGAATCGACTTCGATAACCCACAGTCAAGGGTGAAATATTCATTACAGCGTATTAAGAAATTCTTTATTCTTCAGCGTATCGATATGAAAATAACACCAATGGATTCCTGGCGTTCTCCCAATTAAAATAATCACAAATGTCATGCAAATGGGACTACTTTTACACAAGCAATACAATTTATAAAAGGAGCAGGCATTTCTTAAACACACTCTCTTATCGTATCGATATGGAAGTGACATCAATGGATTCCTGGCTCACCCTGGAGTCCGATGAGGGTGTAATTTATCCAAAAGCATGATTAGATCGATGTAGAATCTGTGATCTGTACGGTGATCGACATAAGTGTGACCACTTTGTTTTATGAGGGCTGCTCGGATTCCGTAGTCCGAACTATGACCAGATCGAGCCAAGAACCTTGCTGATTGGCCAAATTTTCCTTGGAGAGGAGGGAACTTCCCTCTGTAAGTTCGACGGTGTAGATGGGGGGGGGGGCATCCTCCCCCTCTCGATAACGTAGAGGTGCAAAAGTAGACATCTGCTTACCAAAACTAGCGAGGTTGATCGAGCTTATAACCGTATTGTCTCGCCAGGGTCGCGGTTTATAACCGTATTGTCTCGCGGGTCTGAGGGGGAACCCGCCGAAGGAGTAATATACGGATTAACTCAGACCGAACAAAGTCGAAATCCCTGAAAAACTGCACGATGTCGATTTTCCCTTTTCGACATCTGGCTGACAAATGCTGGTTTCTGACGATGACCAGGCCTGTGCGAACCCTTGAAACTAGGTATGTATGTAGATGGAAGAAGAAACTCCAGAAAGTACCGAAGAAAGAGGTATATACAGGGTGTCTGCGGGAACAGTAAACAGTTGGATATTTCCTAACGTATTCGAGATAGAAAAACAATGTTTATATGGGATTGCATGATTCGATGAGACAAATTTATTAGGCCAGACGATTTTTTTCTTACATTATTATTTTAAAAAATACGATGGTCAAGTTCAGTTTTTTAAATCTGCGGAAATTAACCACCCGCATAGTTGTCAGTCAAATCAGTTTTGACCCTTTCTTAAATCGCGTTCACTTCTTACTAGAGATCCCGGCGTAGGACGTGTATTAAAGATACGCGTGTACGTGTAATGATGAAAAGTATTTTCGTATTGCACCAAGAGAAGCAAATAGAGCACACGGTCTAATTTTCGATGAACATGCAGAGGAATGAACCTTATTCACATTAAAAAAAATTAACGGTTTTGATATTTAATAAAAAGTTTCACTTCTATCGCGTGAGAGTTCCACGCTTTGATTTTTTAACTAAACATCCGAATGTTTAAATTTTACGCAAATAGTTTGCGATACGTAGGTACAGACAGAATTTACTAGGTTACAGATGAAAATAAATGACATCATGATTTTGGTTAATAAAGTTTAACCTATTAATCGTTTATTAATCTATTTCAGACAACTACAACGACTGATTTTATGCTAACAGGGCGCATATGATTTTTGTAAGGCGCTCTATTTGAAGCACTATAACTCCGGATATAAACACTATTTTTTAATACAATTTTTTTTTCATTTTCCCTAAAGATTGACAAATAAAGTCACAAAGCTGAAAGTAAATATATTTAATTCTTTGGTTTTAAAAAATTCGCGTTGACTTCCTACCGCTTGTATAGGCTCGAAGAGTCTTGGATGCCTGGCGCGGCGCGCGCTTCAGAATTTCCGCACTGTCGGAAACTCTACGCGCCACGCCGAAGCCTTGGTTTAAAGTACCGCTTTCCTTTTCTAACTACCTTTTCTGTCTCTTATGTAAACTCTTCTGGATTCAAGGTTTGCGTGCGGCGTTCTTGCGCGCCACACTTTTGAACGCGACACGCCTGACAACGGTTTTACGCGCACGCAAGAGCGTGCAATTCCGGCACGCCACACTTCTAACCGCGCACGAGGTGCGAACAAGAACGTCCGTTGAGGTAGAAACTTTTCGTCTGCAAGGAGAATGCAGATCGCAATACAGTCGTTATAACTGAGTAATAAACCATTTCCATAATTTACAGCACCTTCAGGTAAACCAAATGTAGCTTCGTAAAAACAGATGTTTCAGTGGGCCCTACAGTAACAGCATTTATGATATCCTCTATAAGCCAGGGATATCGAGGAATTCGTATATTTTTCGCGAACCTACGTATATCGCGATCGTGTCTTGCCGATCGTTTCGCAGATCGATAATATACATGGAACAGGTAGTACACAATACAAGAATGCGCTGGTTCATGGAAAAAGCATGTGGAGTCGAGGTAGAAATGGGGACCCGAACTCGCTGTCTCTAGGTAGTGACGGGTACGACCTTCTGGCCTGCGAGAAGGAGCGGGGTCCTTCCGACGTTCCGGCGCGCCACGCCAAATGCGTGCCGTGCTGGCGTGTGGCGCGCAAAAGTGCCACGCAAGAACGTACGTGTAAAGGGCCCAAATACCTTAAGCATTACATGGATAATTATGAGGACTGGGATCTATTAATACCATTTGCAATGTTTTCTTACAATACATCCGTTCATGAAGCAACAAATTTCACTCCGTACGAATTAATCTTTGGCAAGCCAGCTCGAGAACCAAGCTCTTTTCCAACCGGTGAAAAATTAAAGTCATACGGAGAATACCTAATTGAATTGATAACGCACATGACTAGTATTCGTAATATAGCTTCCGATAATCTAAACAAAGCAAAAATTCGTTCGAAAAATTATTACGATATCCGTGCAAAACCAGCAACGTTTAACGTAGGAGATTCTGTTTACGTACTCAAGGAACCACGCACCAACAAATTTGATCCACACTACATTGGACCGTACCAGATAGTAGACGTGACAGACCTGAATAACGTAGTATTACGAACGCACAATAAATTAATCACCAAGCATCAGGATAAACTAAAACATGCTTACTCTCCATTCACAGTTGAAAACCAACCATGATTTTCACATATTTGCTCCTGCTACCTCTCGCTATCATTGGCGACAGTCAAATTATAACACCAATTCAAGAGGACACCGGACTCTTCTACGAAAAATTACCCGACATAAGGACCTTCCAATCACAATGGCGCCTAGTCACATCTCTCGATGTCAATCGGTACCTCAGTTATGCTCCACATGTGAAGCATCATATCTTGGCTATGAATCAACTTTGCAATCGTCATGATTCTATCAACTGCCTCAGCAAAGAATTGGGACCACGATTAATCAAGAAAGAAGAAAACACCGTGCATTATAGCAATCTGATACGCACCGCAATAGGTGACACCTCATATTTTAAAACACCATCCCCACGGCGTAGCGTACCTTTCGGATTCATCGGCACTCTCAGTAAAATGTTATTTGGAACCTTATCACAAGAAGACGCCGAATACTACAACCGTGAATTAAACAAAATTTACAAGGATCAACGTGAAATTACTGAAATAATAGCAAACCAGACGCATATTATAAAAGGAGAATTTTCAATCACACACGCAAGGTTAGTTAATTTAACTCAAATCATATCTCAACTAACAAAAACGATGGCCATACACTCCGAAGCATTACAAGAGACGCAGTCAGACATCAACAAACTACGTTTCGAAGCAGCCATCAGGGACTCTGTATTTGAAATAGAAAGAGGTTTGGACGATTATAGCACGAACCTACTGTTGCTAATAGATGCAGTCCTGTTAGCAAAACAAGGAATTTTGCACCCTGCTATTCTATCCCCAGAGCAATTATTGAAATCAGCTCAAAGAATTAAGGAAATACTTACATACGAATTTCCCTTAACACCCGAGGAATTGCTCACAGAACAAATTGAGAAAATAACAAACTTAAACGTAATTTTCACTAAAGGAAGAATACTCTTCGAACTCACCATACCTTTATTAGAGCGAAAAACCTACAATTTATATAAAATATACCCCTGTCCATCGACACACAACCTGGGAACAAAAAGGGTAATTTCTTATATCCAACCACAAACCCAGTTTATTGCAGTCTCAGCAGACGAACAACAATATTTCTCTCCAACGGAAGAATATTTAAGGTCTTGCCGGTTACACCACAATCAATTTTTGGGACCAGCAACTCTACCAGTATATCAAGCAGATCGACAACCAACCTGTGAATCTACGTTGTTATTGAACCCCACTTCGATTAATTGGAACTCCTGCACCATTAAATTAACTACACAAGTAAAACCATACTGGCAGACCTTAAATGCACCAACTACATGGCTTTACTTCATGCCAGAATATAAAAAGGCACAAATCTATTGCAAAGGAAGAAAAACTGTAACACAAAACATCACGGCCACCGGAATCTTTAAATTAAAACCCGGATGCCAAGCAACAATAGACTCGGTACAACTAAAATCATTGGAAACCATTGACACCTCGCAAAATATTGAATACTACCCCTCCAAATCTTATAATTTATCAATAATTATACCGGAAGTTACCGAGCATCACTACGAAGCCTTAAAAATGAACGAACATGAAACTAAAAAGTGGGAGGATCTTCCAACAGCATTATCACTTACAGAAATAGAACAACGAGCTAGGAATTTTGCAACCCACCAAACATCTATCCGGCAAATACAGATCTCGACCTTTTCCTCTATTGGAGGCATAATAATCATACTGATTATAGCAAATACAATATTGGTTATGAAATGCAAATCTAATCAGACCAACAATATAATAGAACCCCCTAAAGAACGCCAGGAAATAACAATAAATGTACCAAGTACATCCGAAAACAGCAGCCCGAGCGCCACAGTTTTCTAAAGGGATGAGAACACACCCACGAGAATCCCTCCCCTGGCACTCGTATAGTTTCAGGGTGGGGGCGCGATAAGGGTTCCTTCCCTATAAAAGCTGGGCATCAGGCCCCTTGACTCAGCACAACCCCTGCTTCCACATGTCCAAGAGCATCGCCACGCAGACATCACCAGACGAGGGTACGAGAACTGTAGCAGTACAGACGGGACACTACGGATCTTGGGAGACATCATCCCGAGTGGGTACTATCTTCACCCCAGGGCCCTACCACTGCAGTGCCGGAGGAAATATAAGGAAGGGCCGAAGCTCTTCGACTCAGAAGTCCAAAGTCAGGACAGTGGGCGTCCAAACGACTAAGAATAAACCACATCCCCGTACTCCGCACTGGCTGGTGCTCCAGGAGATCACCGACGACAACATTCGTGATTGGACACCGGGCGAGTAGAGCATCGCAAAAAGACCCAAGCATGAGAACCATCACGATACGTGACTTCGGAAAGACATCCCGATGCTTGGTTACGAACGTGGAAGACCTCATCACCTTTTGGGTCACCCTGGACACTTTCGCGGAAGCAACCAAGGTCACGTATCAGGAGTTAAACTCCCACATGACCACCTCCGAACACCTATGTCTGCCAACAATGGGCAGCATCAAACCGGGACGACTCGTGACCGTGAAGTTCGTTGGTAAGGGATGGCTGCGCGCAGAGGTCACCGCGCAGAGGTCAACAACATGCACCATCTTCCTTCGTGACCATGGCATAGCAATGGACTGCTCTGTCACGGCATTGCGATCATTGCCGCCTCGGTTCCACGCCCTGCCATGGCAGACAACACGGATCCAATTGAGGGGCGTTAAACCACGATTCTGCCGACCGCTCCAGAGGACGACGCACATCGCGGAGATGGTCATGGGGAGAAGGAAGGGCCGCCTCTCAGACCTCCAGCAAACAGCAGAAGGCATCACAGCAATCCTGACGCTTGATAGATTACTCGGACAAACCCCACTAAATGTTATCGACCACTGGCTGGTGATGGGCTACGTGGTGCCCAGCGACATATAAACCAAACACCCCGCAACACCTAGCGATAAGTACACTACATTACACTACACCCGACAATTCTCTTTTACACTTTTACTTACGAAAGACTTGTAGGTCGTTTTCCCTTCTTTTGTAAAAGCATCACGAAAATCGCGATGTTTTGTCTTGGGGGGGGGGGGGGGGGAGATGTTACGTATGTGGAATCTTCCCATACGCCGCTCTCAACCGTTTTTTCGAGCTCGCGTCTGCGAAGGGAAAACGCCCTAAAATCCTTTTGCTTATCACACACCACTAATGGGGGTCGTGCTCTCGACCATCTGGTTGACGATCATGGGAACGGGAGTGACACGACGACGACCCCGAAGGATTTCCTTATATGGAGATTTCCAACTAATCCCCACTCATTTTTGGGACTATATAAACCCTTTGGTTTCTACCCTCTTCGGTTCAAAGCAGTACAGTTACGCGTAGAGTAACGTCGTGTCACGCTCGTACAGAGTTGGTTAAATCTAGTAAGATCGAGCTAAAGTCTCCGTCGGAATCATAGTTAACCTCATAGAATCCGCGAGTTCGGTTTATATTCTATTTGGCTTCTCCGAATAACCACTCGTACGCCCCGCATCGCCAGTGCGTCAACACCGCGCAAATCAGTGGTAATTCATACACTTTTACTACACTATTTAATCGCGACACTTACATTTGTACAATAATTAGTTATTGAATACACGAATGGTGTTCACGTCTAAATTGAGTCAGATTCGTTAAAACCCATCTTTTACCCAGCGATCCTTATAATATTAGTAGCACTCACCCACAGATACAACTTTACCGCTCGAGTTGTATCAAATATTAATTAAGAGTTACGAGGCAATACTAACATTTCCCGCGACTCCCTGATTTCACATCAGGGTCGTTCGCATCCAATACCAGAACAAGGAATCTTCTCCAACCTAGTGGCTCCCCGATTTCGCATCGGGTTCGTCCACGTTTAACCTCTCCTGCGGCTCCCTGATTTCGCATCAGGTTCGTCCGTATCCTACAGCTCCCTGATTTCGCATCAGGTTCGTCCGTATCCTACAGCTCCCTGATTTCGCATCAGGTTCGTCTGTAAGTCAACCACCTTCCGAACAGCTCCCTGGTTACGCACCAGGTTCGTCTGTGAATAATCCAACCTCCCAACAGCTCCTCGACTTTGCGTCGAGTTCGTCTGTGAACATCATCCCAGTGACTCCCCGATTTCGCATCGGGTTCGTTCACGAATAATCACCCTCCTGCGGCTCCCTGATTTCGCATCAGGTTCGTCCGTGAGTGACTCCATTCCTAGAGGCTCCCTGATTTCGCATCAGGTTCGTCCTCGTTTCCGATAATCCTGCGGCTCCCTGATTTCGCATCAGGTTCGTCCGCCCTCTAACTAACAAATTCATAAACCGTATTCCTTGGGAAATACCCCTCTCGCCGGCCTCTCGCGTTGCCGCAGCCCCGGCTCGTAACAATTTCATATCCAAATCTTCTTAACGCGTCAACAAATGTATTTCTTATTCTACATATTACAGTACGCAGATTCTGAGCGTATTTAATTTTCCCGGCATGAGCCGCCATATTGAATTTTAGTTCAAACAGAATCTTTCATAATTTAGAGGGCGTGCAAATACTAAACCGAAAGTTTTGCTGGAGTTTCCACCCCCTGCTGCTGAGACTCGTTGGTGCAGCTATCGAGATACCTTTAGAAGATGTCTAAGGCCCGGTGCACACGAGCGGCACGCGTCATTTTGCAGTCGCGTCAATATGACGCTGCGTCCAACACGTCGTTTGATATGATCGGTAAGTGTTAATTTTGATTATCCATCAGTTTCAATCTAACCATGGAGACGTTAGCACGTACGGAACAAAGAAATAAATTTATTCGCTTGTATATTTGTTGTAATATCCTATATGGATCTCAAGGAAAAATAAAATATTGGGTTCATCCTTTCAACAGTACACGTTTCCTTAAAGGTGCATTCAGGGCTATGTTTAGTGATTTAAGAGAGGATGAGTCAAATTTTTTTAACTATTTTCGTATGAGTGTGAAATCGTTTGACGAATTGTGTATAAAAATTAGTAGAAACGTGGAATGTCAAAACACTGCTATGAGACATGCTATTCCACCACTTGAAATGATTGCAGTTACATTGAGGTAAGTATACAATTTATTTTTTTAAATTATGAACAAAAGTACCTTATTACTGTACATTAAATTTGTACAGTAAATTTCTTAAATAGAAGAGGGTTAATGAATTAATAATTAATGAAATAACTAATAATAATAACTAATTAAACCTGCTTGATTATTGTAACCGGTCGATATGTATTGTAGTTGAGGGGGTTCGAATTTTTTGTATAATATTTAAAATTTCTATTTTAAATTGAATTTTCTGATCCTCATTAAATCTTTTTAATGTTGGGACTAAAGATTGCAAAAATAACTCGTCTTCATTGTGTTTTCGTTTTGTTTCCGGTGCGGTAATATATTGAATCATTGTATCTTCTAAAATTTTTCTCCGTTTGGATGCAGAAGCGGGAATTTCTGTAAACGTTGGTAACGAGCAGGGATTGTTTGGCGACCTTGGGGAAGAAGAATCTTCCTCTGGTGTTGATTCTGAAATAGCTTGATTTTGATTTTCTTCTGCAACCTCCTCTTCGATAATGTCATTTGAAATACTATTTGTTGTTGTCACTGAACTCCGTGTTATATTTAAAAATGATAATTGTTGTGCATAAATATATTTTCGAAATTTTGCTGCACTTCCAGATTTTTTGTTTTCTCTCACTTCTTAAATAATTGTCCTTTAAGTTCTTCCATTTTTTTATTAACCGTAATCCTAGAACAAAAATAATTTGTAACATTTTTTATAGGTACTTGGGAAGTGGATGCAATCTCATTAATTTGCACTATTCGTATAGAATTGGCCAATCAACATTGTCAAAAATTACACGAAAGGTCTGCTCCGTAATTTGATCGACTTTGAAGGGAGAATGTATTCCTCAATTTAATGAACAGAGGTGGTGTAAAATTGCTGAAGGGTTTGAAAAACGTGCTAATTTCCCAAATTGTTTAGGGGCCCTTGATGGGAAACACGTCCGAATTTTAAAACCTTCCATGAGCGGATATATTATAATTATAAAAATTTGGTTTCTATTGTTTTATTTGCTATAGCTGATGCCAATTATCGATTTATTTATGTAGATGTTGGCTCGGCAGGCAAAGAAGGCGACAGTACTATTTTTGAACGCTCATGTTTTTATAAAAAGTTAGAAAATAGTACGTTAGCCATACCCAGTGGAAAAGCACTTACTGGAATAGCAGGACCTATCATGCCCTATGTTTTCGTTGGAGATGAAGCTTTCTCGCTCTCTCAGCATGTATTAAGACCTTATGGTGGACAATTTTTGCCCCATAATAGAAGAATATTTAATTACCGACTGAGTCGAGCTCGTAGATACGTAGAATCTACGTTTGGTATTCTTTCAAATAAGTGGAGAGTTTTTCATAAAGCGATTAATGTAAATGTGCAATTTGCGATTGACATAGTGAAATGTTGCTATGTACTTCACAATTTCGTTAGGGACCGCGATGGACACAGAGAAGAAGATACCTACTCAATTATCGGTTTACGTGATGTAATCAATGAGGTACCGCCTGTGCAAGGAGGCAGATTATTACATCGAAGAAGAGAGGAGTTTGCAAAATATTTTTTGAGTGATATTGGGAAGTTGCCATGGCAAGATCATTTTGTATGAAATTATAAGGAATTTTTTGTAGTTTGATTGTATATATTGTATGTATTGTATCAAATCATTATTGTTATATTAAGAAAATTATTAAATTAACAGTTACCATAGTCTTTCTTTTGTTTTTCTCCTAATTCTTCAAACAATGGATTCAATTTTCGACAAATTTCTATCCACGCACTTTGCTTTTTTATTTTATCGTGGTATTCTTCTTTTAATGGATTCCACACTTCCTCATAGTTCTTTACTTCATGAATAAATATCTCCATGTCAAGCTCTGCTTCCATCTTGGAGGATTGTTTACAAATGTCGCGCAGCGGATCTATGTGTAACGTTCAACTGTCCGGGGACAACTGAGCGTCGAGGTTCCTGAGGGGAGAGCGGCGTCCCCTCAAGTATAAGATAGGTGGGGGTTCTACTCTACGGATTAAAGATTAAAATCTATGGCTTAAAAGTTAACAATGCCTTATTTATTTAGTAATACTTAGTTAAAACAACAACAATTTAATACTAATTACAACTATGAATATATATATATATATATGTGTCTTTTTATGGTTTTTGTGTTTTTTGGTATTAACGCTAATTTAATATATGTGGCTATGTATATGTATGTGCTTCTGCAGTAAGATTGGTCTGCTGCCGTTTCCGGAGCGGGTCCTAATTCTTTTGGCAGAGTTTTATTCTAGGCTTCTGCAGTAAGATCGGTCTGCTGCCGTTTCCGGAGCGGGTCCCAATTCTTTTGGCAGAGTTTTATTCTAGGGTTCTGTAGACCTTGCCTTCGCTAAGCAATTAAGCTGCTACCTACTAATAGGAGCAACGCTTGAAACCTCCGTGAAGGCAAAGTTCTCAACCTTCAAATGATAGGTCCAAAGAGGAGCACCAGTACCTTTTTAACACTGAGAACCAGTCGCTGCCGTTTCCGGAGCGTGCTGAAATTCTGCTGGATAGTACTTAAGCTGCCTCCAGGCACTAGCATTCGTTGGTCGCAAGAACGTATTCGAATGAGCGCGCCCTGTGCTGCGCGCGTCTCTTTTTATACTCGAGAATTGGCGGGCTGGCGCATGCGCAGCGAGTCGCTATTTGTTATTTCGTGTTTGTTTGCTTATTACATATTATTTTGTTCCAAGCTTTTGTCAGTATCTATAATTAATTATTCTTAACACTTCTATAATATTTGTTTCTCGAATATTCGCTTAAATTATAAATTATGTACAAAAGTCTTCACAATACGTTTGCGCGGTAATAGAATATGGTTATATGGTAATGCGGATCGGTTCTGTTTCACCGACAGTCGGTTTTTACCGGTTTGAGTCCCCGTGGGACGTTACACCCCCCCCCTCCCCCCTGGGGGATCTCTCGTCCTCGAGAGATTGGATCGGAGGTGGGGAATGGACAATATATATATTTGTATCTATAGGATTTTTACTATTTATTTAATGGTTTGTAAGGGCATGCTGCCCCGGATCCAAATAACGCGAGTAATCGCCATAGCTTCTTCCATGGATCCTTTGTAGGCAAAGCCCTTTATGTCTCCCAGTCCGGATCTGGTATCTGGATCGGGATTAATTCCGGCCATCTCTTTGGTGGAACTTCCGGGATTTTAAACTCCGGGGCCTTTGGCAATATAAAATCTGGAGTTGTCGGGTACTCCGGGGTTGTTGGGAGAGTGTCCGGCGGAGTATGAGGTGGTGTCTTTAATAGGAGTATTCTGTTAGGTTTTGATATAAAAGGGAAAGCTGTTAATACTTTGCCAATTTTTGTGGAGATTTCGGGAGTGGAGTAATTAATGCGGGAATGGGGATCATCTCCGCAAATATCTCCTCTAATTTGTCTCTACTCTTTTGTGCTTTCAATTTGCGTGAGCCTGAACGTTTCGGCATTTTCGTAAAGAATAATGGCTGACTAAATTCTGCGCAAACGCGAGTTTTAAACTACAACTTATGTTTTAGTGCCCTCTAGCGGATTTACAAAAAATTTTCCCGCAACTATGTTCGTCTGCTACTTAGTCTATTTTTTCTTAATTTATAGGTTAGGACAATTTTTCATTTGTTTTATATAGAAAAATATATTTATTAAAAAAAAGAATGATAGATGAAAGGTCTGTGTTACTAAAGCTAATAGAGGATCAGTGCCAGAAGCGGATAAGGCGTATTTTTAACAGGCGGAACAAAGCACAAATTTTATGAACACCACGAGTCCTTATATTAAAACAGTCAACTATATACAAACTAAAGCTAAACTCAATAAACACTATTTTCTAAGGTCTACAATGTTTAAGCACTTACAATTATTATTAAGCCAAGCATGTCTATAATTATTAAGCACGGTGAATTTAGCGATTAAGTAATGTGAAGCCAAGCAGCACGAAAGTGATTATTAAGCACGTCGCAGTCGGTGCGAAAGTAGAGTGTAAGCGGAGTACTTTTCACTAGCGTGGTCGCGAACAGAGAGAGATTCCAGGAAATCGCGATCGATTTCCTGGTCGGAAGAGTCTCCCCCTTCCACCGATCGCGAATCGATGGAAGGGTCCGTGATCGCTGCTCCACATGAGCAAGCGCGCACGCGCCAAACGCCCAATTACCGATCCTCGTGGCTAGATGGCGTTAATAGGTCGATTTCGTGAACAGTGTGAGTATTTATTACATTCTCTGTGTGTGTGTAGTGTGTAACTGTAAAGTGTAATGTAAGATCGAATGATGAATATAAAGAAAGGTAATATATATAAAAAGTGTGTGTGTTAAATACATTTTGTTCGTATGTAGGCGCGTATGTGTAAAGTGTAGTGAATAAAAGTAATAATAAAAAAAAAATAATTTCCAGCCGCTTTACACTCCTTGCATCTTTCCACCGGTTGAGCTACGTATAGGGTCCTCCGACAAAAATGGCAAATTCGCCACCGCCGTAAATTATATTTCGAATATAAATGTTCTTCCAGCGAGTCTTCCTCCTCAATCTCGACTTTTTGCGTGCACATGACGCATACTATCGAATTTTTATAGTAGAATATGTCCCTGTCGTATATTTTTTTTAGACAAACTGGCCCTGACATTTTAGATATCTTTGTGTATACTTTTTGGTACAATTGTGAAATCCTTTGTCTGCACCTCCTTATATAGCCTTCCCATGCAGGGTTGCAACTTATGGTAAATTTGCCTGTTTTACGCGGTTCATATGGACGATCCTAGTTTGTTTCGAATTAATTACTATTTTTAAGTTGCTTTTGTCCAGGATTTCAATAACCCGGTAGGGTCCGCTGTATTCCGGTCCCAGTTTTTCTCTTCTTGGTTGCAATAACCATATATAATCCCCTACTTTGTATGTTTGTGGTTGAATCTTCCGGTTGTAGTAATGTTTCTGGCGAACTTTTGATTCTTCCAGATTTTTTCGCGCCATTTGTCGGATGTGATATAATTTATCTATCAACTTGTCGACATAGTCCGGATACGTTTTAATGTTGTCCGTTGGAGGAATACTGGAAGGAAGATGTGCTTTTCTTCCAAAAACAAGTTCGTGAGGCGTAAATTTCGTACCTTCGTGAGTGCTTGTATTATACGAAAACATTGCTTGAGGTAACCACTGATCCCATTGCTTTTTTTTTAATACATAATGTCGTAGATATTCGACAAGGACATGGTGACTTCTCTCTAAGGATCCATTGGACTGAGGATGAAATGCAGAGGTTCGATATTGTTTGATGTGAAACGCTCTAGCAAATTTCTTCATGTGGGCACTCATAAAATTTGGTCCCTGGTCAGTAAGAATTGCTTTAGGACTTCTAAATTTACAGATGAAATGCTCTGTAAATGCCTTAGCTATATCTTCTGAAGTAATGCTTGCCAATGGTATGGCGAGAGAATACTTTGTCAAGTTGTCCTGGATAGTAAGTATATAACCATTTCCTATGTTTGTAAAAGGTAGTGGTCCTACTATATCCATTGAAATTTTATCAAAAGCGTAACAGGTGTGTCTGTTAGTATCATAGGTTCCTTATTCTTTACTCGTACCAGTTTAGTTTTCTGGCATTCCAAGCAAGTTTTAATAAATTGTGTTATCTCGTATTTCATATTCTTCCAGTAATATTTACTTCTTATTCGATGATATGGCTTAGTTATTCCCTTGTGTCCACCTATAGGTGATTGGTGATTCTCCTGGATGATCTGCTGTCTATCTTGTACAGGAGGTGTTAGAAGGGTGCCCTTGCAGAAGATAAATTGGATGTCTTCTTGTATGAATATTATTTCTATTAAATTTCGTAGTTGATTTAATAAAATTTTATCCTCTTCTGATGAGATGTATACTTTTGTGGCTTTTTCAGATACCACGTATGTATGAAGTGACCTCAGTGAGTTGTATACATCTTCTTCTGTTGGGTGCTCTGGTGTGATGAGTCCAAGGATTGTGTGCTTCCCTTCCTTAATTTTTACTAACTCTCCAACTCTTAACGGATGTGGAATTTTGTGAGGTTTTATATTTTTTTCTCTATATAATTTTTTTCCTGCTGGCTCTATTGGTCTACCTTGTGTGTTTATGAATGTTACTATGTATCCTTTGCCCATCCATAAATGATCTTCTACCTCTGTGTTTTGGTTTTTGACAGGAATATTTGATACTATTCTTGGCTTTGTTGATGTTTGTTTGTGCCGTGGAGAATGTGGGGGAAGAGATGATAATGGTGGAGGATGAGAGGGAAATAATAAGGATGGTGGAGGAGGAGTAAGTATTTTTACTTTCCTTATCCTGATTGGTGTTATGGGGCCTGTGTCCGTGCTGGATTTTAATTTTGGTTTCTTCTTTTTAGGTGTATGGTTAGTGCTTTTTTCCGAACTTGATTTTGCATCGATTTTGGGAGGGTCTTTATAATTATGCTTTGGTATTACGACCGTTTCATCAATTTCTTCGATTAAATCCTCTTCTCTCTTGATACGAGGTTTCTTGATGGTTTGCATGTTGTCTTGGGGGTTAATCGAGATGTACTATTACCGGGGGGGGGGGGGTTTATATGTTTGGGGTGTCACGACTTGCGGGGGTGCGTGTACTTGGATTTGGGGGGGGGGGGGCGAATGTATCTCTTGAGGGGGTGCGTGTATTTCAACAGGTACTGAGATTTGATGAGGCGCATTTTGATTTGGTATGAATACTTCCGCATAGCGGGGGGGGTGTATGTGTTTCAACGAATTCCGCTTCGATATTTCGTTTTTTAGTTTCGTGACGAGAGGAGGAGGTGTTCGTGTTTTGTTTTTTCCGCTTTAATTTTTTCCGCTTTCAATTTAACGCATCGCTTTCGTCATATGAAGAGGAATCGGTTTCTGAGGAACTAAGTATCAATTGTTTATGCGGAGCTGGATTTCCTGAGGTTGAGGCTGTAGTTTCCCGTTGTCGGGTTTGAAATTGATGAAATTCTTTTAGTTTTTTGTTTTCGTGTGAATTTGTGTCTGAATGAGCTCTTTTTGCGTTTAATGGTAGTGAAATCGGATTCCTAGACAATGCGTCTGCGTTCGTATTATATTTTCCAGGTTTATATAAAATTTTATAATCGTATTCTGCTAATCTAATTTTCCAACGCATTAATCGAGATGTACTATTACCGGGCGAAAAGAAGACTCCTAGCAGGCGGGGTAAGATGGGTTCCTTGCAGAGAGCTTCCCGTAAGGTTTCAAATGCTTTTTGTTGCTTGTAGGTCCACTCGAATTGGTAGTTATTTCTAGTGAGATTAGAAAGTGGCCTTGCAATTTTTGAGAAGTCTTTTATAAATCGCCTATAATATCCGCTCAGTCCTAGGAACTGTTTTACGTTCTTTACTGTTGTAGGTGTTGGAAATTCCTTTACAGCTATTACTTTCTTTGGGTCAGGTTTAACTCCTTCCTCTCCTATTAGGTGTCCTAAGTACGATACTTCTTTTTTTAAAAATTCACACTTATCTGGTTGAAGATGGAGATCTGCTTTTCTTAATCTGTTCATTAACCGACTGAATTTAGTTGCATGTTCTTTTAATGAACTGGCGTATATGACAATATCGTCTAGATATACGAAAAGCTCTATTCCTTGAAGCCCAGTCAAGACCTGGTCCATTAGTCTCTGGAAGGTAGCTGGTGCGTTTTTTAGTCCGAATGGCATCCTGGTAAATAGTGTCCGTAAATTGTAGAGAACACTGTTTTATGACGATCATCAGGATGCATAGGAATTTGGTGAAATCCAGATGCAAGATCAAATACAGAGAAGTACTTCGCGCTTCCTAACTGATCTAATATGTCAGTTATATTTGGCAGAGGATAGGCATCTCCAATTGTTAGTTCGTTTAGTTTCCTAAAGTCAATTACAACCCTGGATTTTTTATTTCCTTGTGCGTCTTCTTTCTTAGGTACAATCCAAATCGGTGAATTATAAGGTGATGATGATGACTGTATGATTCCTTTTTCAAGTAATTCTTTAGTCTGTATTCTAACTTCTTCCTTGTATGCTTGGGGATATCTATATTGCTTTGTGAAAACGGGAACGTCGTTTTCTGTTATTATTCTATGATATGCTTTGTTTATCGCTTCTAGTTTTTCCCCTGGAAGATAGAATCTATCTGAATGTTCCTTCATTAATTGTTCAATGCTGGCCCGTTCTTCTGAATTTAGGTGGTCCAAATGTAATAGTTGTAGTAATTGGTGTATGCGGTTAGGTTTTTCGTATCTATCTGAGTCTTCTTTTATAGGTACTTCTTCAAATTTCTCTAATTCAACTGACGGTACAGGAATTTTTATGTCTTTTGTAGATGTATTTATAGCAAAAAGATATGCTACACCGTTGTTATTTGAAACTAGTGCGTTTCCCATATGTATATTAGGGTGAATGTTAATTTTTGGAATATATCCTGTTTTAGATTGCGTATTGAGGACTCGTATGTAACGTTCAACTGTCCGGAGACAACTGAGCGTCGACAGATCCCCGAGAGGAGAGCGGCGTCCCCTCGAGTGTAGGAAAGGTGGGGTTCTATTTCTACGGTTAAGGAGTAAAATCCACGGCTTAACGTCGCAATGTCTGTTTATTCAAACACACTTATTCTAATAACAATAACAAATAATTAATATTTCCTATAGTCTACGATTATATATCTTATTTTTGGTTTTATTGGTTTTTTATGTTAAATATTTATGTTATATATATATATATATATATTCATGTACAGAGGTATGTTGCAGTGTACTGCCGCTGCCGTCTCCGGGGCGAGCTAATACTCTTGGCAACGTCTGCTGCAAGAAGGCCGCTGCCGTTTCCGGGGCGAGCACACTTCTCTCGGCAGAGTTTCACTCTTACTTTGATTCGTGTATTACAGTGCAAGGCCGCTGCCGTCTCCGGGGCGAGCTCAATACTCTGTAATACTAGCTTTAGGAACGGCCGCTGCCGTTTCCGGGGCGAGCTCGATTCTCTTAGCTAAGTCTGCTGCTAGAAGGCCACTGCCGTTTCCGGGGCGAGCACACTTCTGTTGGCAGAGCATTTGAATGACCCGCTTAGCTGCGTGCGCCTCTTTTATACTCGAGAATTGGTCAGTTGGCGCATGCGCAGTGAGTCGCTGTTTGTTATTTTGTATTTTATTTGCTTATTACATCGTATTTTGTTTTGTTCTTTTACCAATACTTATAATTAATCATTCTTAATATTCTTATAATAATTATCTTTCTAATATTCGGTTGAATCGCTAATTATATACAAAAGTATTAATAATTTAGTTTGCGCAGTATGTTTGACGGTCTACATGGTAATACAAATCAGTTTCTACTTTACCGACAGTAGAGTTTATTGGTTTGAGTCCCCGTGGGACGTTACACCTCCCCCCCCCTGGGGGATCTCTCGTCCTCGAGAGACTAAAATCGGAGGTGGGGTACGGAACGGACGATATATGTATATGTGTATACTCGAGCTCATTTTAGAAGGAACTTGCCGACCGACGAGTTTAGATCGGTTCTGCGCATGTTGGCGCTCATTGGCTATGCCACCACCAATGGTCTTTCGGCTGCGCATCCGTTCTGCGCCGAAAGCAATGGCGTGGGGCCACTTTCGTACCACCGCGTGTTTCGACTTTTTGTTGAATATGTCAAAATACACAAATATAAAAAATGTTATACACAATTAATGAAGATGAATTCTGGACAAAAAAATAAAAAAGGAAAGGTAAGCAACTGAAATATTAATACCGTAAACATGTCAGTATAATACGACTAATAAATAAATTCTTAATATGGCACGAATTTAGTAGAATACACATTTTATTTGGTTACCCGGTATGTGAAAGAGAATCGGAATGGTGCAAGGAGAGTGGGAAGCCTGGGTGGTAAAGTGGGGGAATAGAGACCTCGCGACAGTCGAATAGCTCATTCAACATGCGCGAAATAAGTTCCTTCTAAAATGAGCTCGAGTATAGGAATGTTTATTATGAATTGTATTTATATATTATATGAATTTATCTATTTTGGTTTGTATGGATTGGCTGCTCCCGTTCCAAATAACCCAAGCAATCTCCATATCCGGCGTCTCGGATCCTCTTTAGGCAAAGCCCTATATCTTTCCCAATCGGGATTTGGAACATAAATTTGAATTAACTGAGGCCATTTCTTCGGTGGCACCTCTGGTTTTTTAAACTCCGGGGTTTTCAGATAGGTGAAGTCCGGAGTTGTGGGGAACTCTGGCGTTGTTGGGAGAGTATCCGGCGGAGTATGAGGTGGCGTCTTTTAATAGGAGAGGTTGTGTTAATTTGGAAAATTTATAATTTAAAAGAGGTTTTTTTACCATATGACGTGGAGAGCCTGGGAGTGGGGAAATTATCGGAGGTATTGGAATCATCTCCCTGAATATATCCTCTATCTTCTGCTTAATTTTTGATTCTTTAGAATGTCTATTACCGGACCGTTTCGGCATGTTGACATTAAATGCAATATGGAGCAGACGCAAGTTCAAATGGAACGTTTATAATATTTCCTCTTTGGCGCCCTCTAGCGGATTTTTATGGAACTAAATTCTTGCAACCTTGTTGCCTACGCAATTATATTCTCTTGCTACTATTTTCTTATTTTTACGATTTTTTTAGGTTAAGTCATAATTTCTCTTTTGTTTTTAGTTTTAAGATAGAAAAATATATTTATTAAAATGATATAAAAAGGTAATTAGTAAAAGTGTGAGTGTTTAATACATTATGTGTGTGTGTTTTTGTACGGTGTAATGTATTATAAAATATATAAAAAAGGTATAAATAATGGTGTATGTGTTAATTACAGTCTGTTTGTGGTGTAGTGTATCTGTAGAGTGTGATGTGTACAATAAAAAATGAAATATATATATAAAAAAAGGTCAAAGGTCCTCCAGAATCATATCCCGAATTACTGGGTATGTTCCTCCATGCTTCATCCTGTCAACGTAAACTGAGTGTAATTGAGGTATAAGGAGTGTGCATAGAGCACACTCAGATGCGGGCCTTGCCACATACAAGGTCCTTCGGCACCTATGGCAAACCCTGCAGCTCCTTTTGTTTCCCCAGCATAACAAATGCTGATATGCTGGTTTCTCGTCCTCTATCTCCATGAACTGCGTGCAGTAGACGCATAACACTTTTGTTATTCTCAAATAGTATATGCTTTGATCAAAGACTTTCTACAGACACACGTAATTTTCCATTATTTTTGAGAAAAAATGTGCCACTGTGTGTTATTGCCGTTTGCCACAATGGAAGAATCCTTTGTCTTCGACCCCTTATATAGGCTCGTATGCAGGATTGCAACATAGCTACTTAGGGTTTTTAGTGATTTTTAAGAATTTTTTCCCGGATAACTGGATAGAGATATCCTAGTTCCATATTGTTTACTGAGATCGGTGTTATTTGACTTAGCAACAATGTGCATAAGGTGCAATGAATTGTTTTTTTCTTTTTATACAGTACTTTACTGCAAAAGAAGCAATATTCATATGTGTAATTTTTAGTTTTTAAAGTCAGATGACTATGTGTTTCTCCTTTAGTTCTTCTTCCGCGTGTGCAATTTGCACAAAGTATCCACTTTTCCTGGTAATAATATACCTTTTCGTCGAACATTTGCGTAAGACATTTGAATTTTTTTTTTTTTTTTTTTTTTTTTTTTTTAATTTAAATCTCATAGGAGATTTATTAAAACAATGTTACAGGTAATACACAGTATTTCGGGGAGAAAAGCAACAAAAAGAAAGATATCAGTATATGTACATACAGAAGTATACAGTGAGCTTAAACCATTATCCGCCCTAAATACGCAAATTACAGTTATTTAGAAAGGCTAGAATGCAGTGGCAAGCTTTAATGTTAGGGCTAGCAATTAACGATGAGACATCGAGTGGCAAATAAAGATTCATTATACGCAGGTTGAATATTAGTTTCGTTCTTTGGACGTTATATAAATTACATTGCCATAGGACATGATTGAGAGTTTCGTTTTCAAGATTACATTTACATTTAGGACTATCGATAAAGCCGACACGAGCTAGGGAAGCGGCCAAATGATAGTGATCCGCTCTGCTTCTGTTTACAGTTACAATAAATTGGCGGGATAGTTTCTTTTTCCCATACCATGGCATACGATTGTTACTATAGTAATGTTGAAAATAGAATTTACCTTTATATATACCTTGGTCCTTTATTATTTTGGCCGTATGTGAGAAGGCTCTTTTTTTTAATAATTCCGAAAGATCGGTGAAAGGTATTCTTGGGATGTCTAATGCGCAGGAGACAGTAGCACTTTTTGCGAGACCATCCACAACATCATTACCCCGGATCCCCGAATGCGACGGAATCCAAAAAAATCTGATACTATTATTAGGATTGCCGTGGAGAAATTGATTATATTTCTTTTTTATATCAAGAATATATATGTTAGTTCTGACATCATATTTAGTGGATTGAATACTTTGCAACACACTGAGAGAATCAGAAAAGATGATAAAATTTTGATTGTTTTTGCTTAACGCAATATCGAGAGCACCACTTAAGGCTGCCGTCTCATTTTTGTTATGGTCCGAATCGATCGAAGCGTCCCCAGTAAACAAACGGACCCTAATGAAACTACTGCGGTCGATAAAAAGAACTTGTACAGAGATGACATCTCCAGGTACTCTGGGTAGGCGAACTTTTGACGCATAGTTGCCACATTGTCTGTTCTCTTTGTCTCTGCCGCGCTGTTGCCACAGAGTTCTCTCTTTCTATCGAGAAGTCTTGAAGCAATACGGCACGAGAGCTACGTCCAGCGTCAGAGCCTCGCTGAACGTAGCAATAATGAAAGATAGAGAGGTCCGGGAGTGTAAGAAGGAAAGATGGAAATATACCAAATTTGCAGAATTGAAAGCCCGTTTCGTTCAAAGTAGTCCGATTTAAATTATTTTCTGTCAATTTAATCGGCAGAATCACTTTCATATTGATACGATGAAAAATAAAGAAATTCTGTTTCTGCATAATCGATGATACATCGCCGAGCAACTCCAGGCGACAGGTTAGGCGGGTGAGCGATACAATTTCGCTCGGCTCAAGCTTCGGGGGACCTCAAGAATGAAGGCCTTCGATTAAAAAAATTATTTGTGGCCGACGGATGAATTCCCGTCGAATAAACTGATTCATCCGTGGCGTTTCAAATAAAACTAACTCTAGGTTATTTTTACTCGACGACAAATAAAGATAAAGTCTCTTTAATTTGATAGTTTATTTCAATAATTTATGAAACAATACTAATTTGCGTATCAATATCCCTTCTGAACTTCGCATTTCTGTAAGGACACTGGGCATCGCTCGCCGTCTTGGAAGGCGAGGTCCAATAGGATGCGTAAGGGATACAATGTAAATTCCTGGCGTTCTCCCGATTAAAATCGTGTCAAATGTCATGTAAATCGGACTATTTTTAACGATGTTAGCTTGGGGCCACTTTCATCGGGACGACGGAATCGGTTGAAGCCATTTTTGCAAAAATCTGATGCGAAATGTAGAACGTGAAATTCGTCACTTCCACGAAACTCAGCGAGGCGCGGCATATTCACGGCATTGCCTTTAGGACTCTAGCGAGATAATCACGCTGTACAAACAGCGTATTAGTCAAAAACATTTTTTTAATAAAAAGCTTATTATTTGTGACTGAAAATAAAAGTGACAACTATTGGTACACTGTTAACAACGAGTACAGTTACCCTATATTTAATTACCAAGTACAGTTCTAGAAATAATTCGATTTATACCGTGCTTGAACTCATTTTAATCTGGACAATCTCAGCAGTATGTTAATAAATAGTGAAAACGTCACGTTTTACAATTTATTAATACAAAATCCACCGCAAGCAACACTGTATGCCTCTCGAACCGAAATCAGAAGCTGCCGCCGAACAGCCCAAGTCTTCAGGCTCAAAGAGAGATCGCGCCGGTTCGGGTAAACACGCTGCCGAAAGTTGTTTGAAGCCTTCATAAAAGTCGAATAAACTACGGTTAAAGATCGAATAAACAAATTATTCTTCTTCGAATAAAAAAATTATCTTTCGTCGTCGAATGAATTCACTTTGGTTCAGAACGGATAAACATAAAGTATCTTTTATTCGAGTTTATCAAGATATTATCTTTGCCCATCTCTGTTCTCCAGCCGCTTCGTCGCGATTCATTCAAACCTCCGTGACGACAAAATAGTAATAGAGTAAATGCGGCAACAGCGCGATCTGACTCTCGATACGTATCGGCAACTATGTCTTTCCTACATTTATCGGCTAGCTTGGACTTCCACCGGTTCTGGTGGTACATGGCACGAATATACCATCAGCGCCGGTGACGGAGGAACCTTGAAGCTTCATTCTGTCATTTCTCAAGTCTGTGCCTCATTCTGTCTCAATACACGTGTCATAAATTCATCATTATTTCAACGTACGGTGCTTATTACCGTTCAAACGAATCAGACCCGGAAGCACAGATGTCTACTGGAGGCAACTATACCCGCGAAAACTTCCTTCTTGCCGATTCCAGGACGAAATATGGTTGAAATGGATGGTATAAATCGGGTGCTACGTGGCTCGAATATACCACCAGCACCGGTGACGGAGAAGCCTTGAAGCTTCAATCTGTCAGTTTTCGAGTCATAAATTCATCGTTATTTCAACGTACGGTGCTTATTACCGTTCAAACGAATCAGACCCGGATGCACAGATGTCTACTGGATGCAACTATACCCGCGAAAACTTCCTTCTTGCCGATTTCAGGACGAAATATGGTTGAACAGGTTTCGCGTATACGTACACGCTTTTCCTAGCTTGTGTGAACGTACGCACACATTCAAAGCCCGGTGAGACGGCAGCCTTAAGGCAATACATTCAGCTGAAAACACTGAGGCATTATGATCTATACTTTTTGATGAGCGAATATTGAGATCAGGGCAGAAGCAAGCAGAACCAACATATTTGGAATTTGGGATTTTACTACCATCAGTGAATATGGAGAAAGCGGAGGAATCCTTTGCCAATCCATCCAGACACGGGTTAGGGTCTTCTTCTTTTTTAAGATCAACGCCGAGTGAATGGTCAAATGGAATTGAAGTGACCAGCGTACTGAAGTCATGACAGAAGATATTGAAGTGATTTCGTGAATCTATTCTGTTAGAGTAAACCTTAGAGTATGAGATGCATTTATTTAGTATCCCATTTGAAAAGATAGATTTGTTTTTGACTATGTTAAAATAGCATTTAATTGCATTGAGACAGAGAGAGTTGTTATTAGAACAGACTTTTGCAAGAAAGCAATTGCACAAGAACATAGCACGTTCCGTTAGAAGAGGAAGTTTGGATTCAGCTAGCATGATATTGGTGGGAGAGCTTCTGCGATAGCCAAGGGCTAGCCTTATAGCCGAAAACTGAAGCTTTTCGAGCTTGTCAGACATACATTGCCGTTTTGGAAAGTAAATGAAACTACCATATTCGAGAATGGAACGAATGAAACTTTTATATAAAGAAATAAGGGTGACAGGATCAGAGCCCCACCAAGTACCGCGTAGAAATTTTATTATATTAAGGGAGAACGAGCATTTTTTGATTATACGGTCGACTTGAGGGATGAAAGACATTTTGTAATCAAATATAATGCCCAGAAAGCGAACAGAAGCGCTGGATTTAATAGAGAGATCGCCAATTTTAATGACAGTGGAACCGGGGACAATTTTTTTGTTATTGAAATGCATAAGAACAGTTTTATCGGGAGAGAGATCGAGTCCCAGATCGGAAAGATTTTCTTTTATTATTTTGATAGCTTTTTCAATAGCTTTGGTACCTCTCTTAATAGACGTAAATTTAAGGTAGACAGCAATGTCATCGGCAAATTGAGAGACTGAGATACAGCTTTGCACGTTAGCCGTGACATTAGAAACGTACAGGATGTATAACAACGGACTGAGGACACCGCCTTGCGGAACGCCCTTGAAAATTTTCCTATGGCTATCCCCAGAGAGGGTTGTAAAAATATATCTTTCGTGGGTGAGGAATTTTATAAACTTCAGTAACTTAAATGAACATCCCAACGACGCGAGTTTGGAAAGTAAGGTGTCAATACAGACATTATCAAATGCACCCTGAACATCGAGGAATGCGGCCAGGACCTCTTTTTTCTCAGCGAAGGCCTCCTCAACCTTTAAAGCTAAAATGGTGAGATTATCAAGGCAAGATTTACCATTTCTAAAACCATGCTGGTTGCGAGGGAGAAGATTGTTATATTCAGCCCACCACTGCAGTCTATTTTTGATTAACGTTTCGAAGAGTTTGCACAGACAAGAAGTGAGGGAAATAGGGCGGAGACCAACGCCATCAAATTTGCCAATAAAGTGGATAAAGGAATGTTTCCAGCTTGATGGATAATCATTGTCCTTGTACATTTTATTGTAGATATCAAGGAGTAAGCTTTTATATTTTACGGGTAATTTCTTTAATATGTCGAAGTCAATGCCATCGATTCCAGGAGCGGACTTGACTTTTTTAGGACCCAGAGCAGAATGGAGCTCTGACATGCTAAACTGAGAGTCAAAGAAAGAGTTCTGTTGGCAAGGGGGTAACCAAAGAGGATCCGATGGAGCCCAGGGAGGACTGATCTTATCCAAAGCACACTCTAATTTATTGATATTATATGAGTTATTAGAACAGTGTTGAGGAGTTATTTTGGTCCAGCTATTTTTGAAAATTTTACATTTGTCCCATACATATTTAGGATCAGTTTGGAGATTGATACTTTCGGCGAATGACTTAAAGCCCTCCTTTTTCTTCTTTTTGAAAGTTTTGGTAGCTACAGCACACATCTTTTTGTAGTTTAATAAATCTTCTAAGTTGTGCGTGTGTTCCCATTTTTTGAAGGAAGCCCTGCGGAGCCTTTTAACTTTATCGCACTCGACGTCCCACCAGGGGACCGGGTTACTCCTTCTCAGATACGGACAAAACTTTTTTGCAGGAGTGCAGCATTTGACCGCTTCTACAATCGTGCGCGTGAAAATACAATACTTTAAGGTAGGCGAAGAGTTCTCGTAATCAGTAGAAATAAATTGAGGGTAAGAATTTTCTAATTCATCACCAAACTTAACCCAGTCTGTACGAACAGATTTGAGCTTAAATGATCTTTTATTATAGAAATATTTATCTATGTTAACGCTTATGTAGATAGGGAAGTGATCAGAACCCCAGGTTTCATCACAGACTTTTACTTCAATTTTGTCAGAGAGGTTTACGGAGGAGAATACAAGATCAAGATTAGATTTAAGAGAACGATGGATATCAATGTGAGTATCTGAGTTATCGTTGTGTAAGAATAAATTGTTATAATCAGCAGCATTTTCAAGTCTCGACCCGTTGCTATCAGTGTATCGGCAATTCCAATTTTTGTTATGGGCATTGAAATCCCCCAGGAATATACAATTATTGTTTTCGTCAACGTTGGAAACAATACAATTCCACTGATCCTGGGAGAGGGTGAACCCTGGGGTTCTATAACAGATTATTAAGTCTAAGGCTGTTTTGAGATTTGAGATGCGAATACCGCAGATCTCTACAGATTGATCCGGAGTTTGTAAGTTATTTATTTCCGAAAAGGAGAATTTCTTACGGACAGCAACCAGGATCCCGCCGCCTCTAGAGTGCGTTCTGTCCTTTCTGAAAATTAGAAAACCGGGAAGGTAGAACCTATCAGAAGGGGCGAGCCAAGATTCGACGCAGATTAATATATCAGCATTGAGAAGTTGGGTCCGGATTTCTGGAGCCCTTCGCTGGATGCTTCTGGCGTTCCAAAAAATAATGTTAAGCGGCCTGTTGTCCATTAGCCGAGAAAGGGAAAGATGAGTAGATGTGGTTGAAGAGTTAAGAGTAGATTATAAATCTTGCGTATCCATAGAACACGAATCGGTACTCGAACCATCCTCCAAATCGGAATTAGCATTGGTATTTATAAGTTTTTTTAAGATCCTGATGATGCGATTTTTTATGTTGCGCTCGGAAAGAAGGTCTTTTACGTCTGATAACATGGCGGTTAATGCAGGGATATCACTTGTATACTTCAAGGCATTTTCCATGACTTTTGGATTATCATAGGTGGTAAGTAGAAAATCGATAACATCATGAAAGTCGAGCGGATATCTAACGGAGTTTTCTGAAATTAGATCTTTGGCCGGCAACATTTGAGAATATAGATCTGTAATCGAGATTTCAGATTTTTTCTTTTTGGATCCTGTTTTCATTTTTTTTGTAACCTTTTTCTTGATTGTGGTGAAGGCATCATTTCCATGCTTATTTTCCGGACCGCAGGCAGACTCCGTGGTGGATGTAGAGCTCGTCAGCGGCCTTTTAAGAGCTGCAGGTGGAGGCATGAGGAGAAGAGGACTGGCTGGCTGAGAGGATAAATCTTTATCTTCCGACGTAGTTGGACAATTGTTCGAAATTTTTTCCTTGACGCATGGTGAGCTAGTAGCGGAGATGCCTTCATTTGTAAGAATCGATAGATTTGGAGAGTGTTGAGGAGCGGGGTTGGCATTTTTACAAAATTTGGCTAAGTGGCCCTCTTCCTTGCAAATAAAACAGGACAATTTTTCCGTGGATAGGTAAATCCAATAGTTAATACTGTCAAAGTTTATCTGCAACACATCAGGGAGGTTTGCAACGTCCTCCGGATGAATGTATACCTGCCTTCTGAAGCTTAGGACGTGAGCAAAGTTTGGGTCGTTGATGCCGGCTCTGATGTGAGTAATTTGGGAAGACAAGCGAATATTATGCTTGACCAGTTCTTCTTGGACGATATGGTGGGGAATAATAGGGCAAACGTTAGAGAGAATAATACGTTTCGCCTTCGAGATGAGCGGACGAATTTCCAGAACGTGTTGGCCAATAACAACTTTTTTGTTAGATTCAGTGAGTTTGTCTGCATTCTCCTTACTGTTTAAATATAGGCAGACACGGCCATGCGAAATTCTTGAAACGAACCTAATGTTCTTCGGGTCGGTGATTTTCCCAATTGCCACAGTATATTCTTGGATCGATATCCCTTCAACTGAATCCAAAACAATAGCCTGTTCTCTGGTGGGGAACTGCGTCTGTTGCGCTATTTGAGCATAGGACGACGTGGAGGTAGTTTTCTGCTTTGATGAATCCATGATGAGAAAATATTGAATAACGATATAACTTTTTGGAAGCAAGTGCCCCTGTTAGCAGAAACACTAGCCAACGCGACCCATCGTCGCACCGCAAGAATGGAAAAGAAAAAAAAAGAGGAAACAATAACACTGCGCGGTAGCCAGTAGATAATACACACGCGAGCACGAGTGATAAGCAAACACGTCCGTCCGCATTGAAGGCTCGCGGTGAACTCCAGACATTTGAATTTGTCCATATTGCTGTATAAATTTTCGTTGCTGCCCGTATGAGTGTTTTGGTGAGAATGAGAAAATTTTCATCTGCTCTTACTTTTATACTGCTTTTTGTGCGATGTTGCCATATTTTTATTTTTAAGGTAAATAGGCTTTTTTTTTTACGCGGTTCATGTGAACGATTTTAATTTGTTTTAAATTAATTGCTATCTTCAAGTTGCTATTGTCCAAGACTTAGGTGATTTGATAGGGTCCGCTGTATTCCGGTCCTAGTTTCTCTTTTCTTGGCTGTACTAACCATACCCAATCTCCTGTTTTATATAGTTGAGGCTGAATCTTTCGATCATAGTAATGTTTTTGACGAATTTTCGATTCCTCTAGGTTTTTTCGCGCCATTTGTCGAATGTGATATAATTTGTCTATCAATTTGTCGACATAATCTGGATACGTTTTAATATTATCCGTTGGAGGAATACTCGAAGGAAGTCTTGCTTTCCTTCCAAAAACAAGTTCGTGAGGCGTAAATTTTGTGCCTTCGTGAGTACTTGTATTATATGAAAACATTGCTTGTGCTAACCACTGATCCCATTGTTTTTCTTTTGACACATAATGTCGTAGGTATTCGACGAGGACATGGTGACTTCTCTCTAAGGATCCATTGGACTGAGGATGAAATGCAGAGGTTCGATATTGTTTAATGTGAAACGCTCTAGCAAATTTCTTTATAAGGGCACTCATAAAATTTGGTCCCTGGTCAGTAAGGATTGCTAGGACTTCCAATCTTACAGATAAAATGCTCTGTAAATGGCTTAGCTATGTCCTCTGAGGTAATGCTTGCCAATGGTATGGCGAGAGAATACTTTGTCAGATTGTCCTGGATAGTAAGTATGTAACTGTTTCCTATGTTTGTAAAAGGTAGTGGTCCTACTATGTCCATAGAAATTTTGTCAAAAGCATCAACAGGTGTATCCGTTAGTATCATGGGTTCCTTGTTTTCTACTCGTACAAGTTTAGTCTTTTGGCAGTCCAAGCAAGTTTTAATGAATTGTGTTATTTCATATTTCATATTCTTCCAGTAATATTTACTTCTTATGCGATGGTATGTTTTTGTAATTCCTTTATGTCCGCCTATAGGTGATTGGTGGCTTTCCTGGATAATCTGCTGTCTATCCTGTACAGAAGGCGTTAGAAGAGTGCCTTTACAGAAGATAAATTGGATGTCTTCTTGTAGGAATATTAAATTTATTAATTCCTGTAATTTGTTCAATGAAATTTTGTTCGCTTCTGCTGATATATATATTTTTGTGGCATTTTCAGGTACTATTTGTATGTGGAGTGCTCTTAGTGAGTTGTATAAGTCTTCTTCTGATGGATGGTCTGATGTGATGAGTCCAATTATTGTATGTCTTCCTTCCTTGAGCTTTACTAATCCTCCAATCTCTAATGGATATGGCAGTTTATGAGATTTTATATTTTTCTCTCTATATAACTTTTCTCCTGATGGTCCTATTGGCTTGCCTTGTGTATTTATGAATGTTGCGATATATCCTTTATCCATCCATAAGTGGTCCTCTACTTCCATATTCTGTTTTCTAACAGGAATATTTGATACTATCTTCGGTCTGCCTGTTGTATGTTGTGAAGGAAGAGGTACTAATGGTGGAGGAGATAATGTTGGAAGAGGAGTTAACAGTGGAGGAGGAGATAATGATGGTAGAGGAGGAGTAAGTATTTTCCCTTTCCTTATCCTGATTGGCGTTATGGGGCCTGTGTCCGTGCTGGATTTTAATTTGCGTTTCTTCTTTTTAGGTGTATGGTGAGTGCTTGAGCTTGACTTTGCATCGATTTTGGGACGGTCTTTATAATTATGTCTTGGTACTATGACCGTTTCATCGATTTCCTCAATTAAGTCCTCTTGCGGTTTCTTGATGTATGGTTTTTTAGTTATTTTTGTTTCATTTTTATGTTGAAGGGGTGTGTGTATTATTAGTGGTTCCACGGGTTGAGGGGGTGCGTGTACTTCAATGGATACGGAGATTTGATGAGGCGCGTTTTGACTCGGTATGTAGCGAGGGGGTATATGCGTTCCAACAATTTCTGTTTCGATGTTTTGTTTTTTAGTCTCTGGGTGAGAGGAGGAGGTGTTCGTTTTTTATTTTTTCCGTTTTAAGATTTTTCGCTTTACAATTTTTGAGTCGCTTTCGTCGTACGATGAAGAATCAGAATCCGAAGAGCTAATTCTAGGTTGTTTATGTGGAGCCAGGTTTCCTGAAGTTGAGGCGGTGTTTTCTCTCTGTCGCGTATTATATTGGTGAAATTGCTTTTGTTTTTTATTTTCATGCGAGTTCGTTTCTGAATGTGCCCGTTTCGCGTTTAGCGGTAATGCAATTGGATTTCTAGATAAGGCATCCGCGTTAGTGTTATATTTGCCCGGTTTATATAGTATTTTATAATCATACTCTGCGAGTTTAATTTTCCATCGTACTAAACGTGAGGTCGGATTAGATAGATTTTGAAGCCATTCTAATGGTTTATGATCCGTAATAAGGTAAAATTTTCTACCATAAATATAAGGTCGGAAATGAAATACCGCGTATATAATTGCTAATAATTCTCTTTCTGTGGGAGAATATCGCGTTTCTGCATCATTTAAAACACGAGATGCATAAGCTACGGGCAAATCTTTCCCTATTTCTCCTTGACTAAGAACTGCGCCAACAGCAATGCCTGAAGCGTCTGTCGTAATATTAAATGTCTTCTCGAAGTCCGGGAATTTCAGAATAGGTTCTTTGCAGAGTGCTTCTCGTAGAGTTTCAAACGCTTTTTGCTGTTTATACGTCCATTCAAATTGATAATCGTTTTTAGTAAGATTTGATAGTGGTCTTGCAATCTTCGAAAAATCCTTAATAAATCTTCTATAGTATCCGCTCAGTCCTAAGAACTGCTTTACGTTTTTTACTGTTGTGGGTGTTGGAAACTCCTTTACTGCTATTATCTTCTTTGGGTCCGGTTTGACTCCTTCTTCTCCTATTATGTGCCCTAAGTACGATACTTCTTTTTTTAAGAATTCGCACTTGTCTGGCTGAAGGTAAAGATTTGCGTCTCTTAATCTATTCATTAATCTTTTAAATTTTGTTGCATGTTCTTTAAGAGAGCTGGCATATATTACAATGTCGTCTAAATATACAAAAAGTTCTATCCCTTGGAGTCCTGTTAAGACTTGGTCCATCAGTCTCTGGAAGGTAGCTGGTGCGTTTTTGAGTCCAAATGGCATTCTGGTAAACTCATAATGCCCATAAATTGTAGAAAATGCTGTTTTATGCCGATCATCAAGATGCATAGGGATTTGGTGAAATCCAGATGCAAGATCAAATATGGAGAAATATTTTGCGCTTCCCAACTGATCTAATATGTCAGTTATGTTCGGGAGGGGGTAGGCGTCTCCAATTGTTTTTTCATTTAACTTCCTGAAGTCAATTACAATTCGAAATTTCTTTTTTCCTTCTGCGTCTTCCTTTTTTGGTACAATCCAAATTGGTGAGTTGTAAGGAGATGATGAGGCCTGTATTATTCCTTTTTCAAGTAATTCCTTAGTTTGTCTTCTTACTTCCTCTTTGTATGTTTGAGGGTATCTATACTGTTTTGTAAAAACAGGAACGTTGTTTTCCGTTATTATTTTGTGATGAGTTTTATTTGTTGCTTCTAATTTTTCTCCAGGAAGATAAAATCTGTCTGCATGTTCTTTAATTAATTCCTCAATGCTGGCTCGTTCTTCTGAATTTAAATGGTCTAATCGTAATAACTGTAGTAATTGGTGCGTTCTGTTGGTTCTTTTGTATGTTTTTGTCAATTCTTCTTCCATAGGTGCTTCTTCAAAAGGTTCTAGTTCTACTGATGGTACAGGAATTTTAATATCTTTTGAGGATGTGTTTACTGCAAAAAGATATGCCACGCCGTTGTTATTCGTTACTAACGCATTTCCCATATGTATATCGGGGTGAATTTTAATTTTAGGAATATATCCCGTGGTAATTTGCGTGTTAAGAACTCGTACGTATATTTGACTTTTTGTTCTGGCCGGTATTGTGACCATTTCCGGATCAACAAATGGAATAATTTCCGTTCCGATAGTTATTGTTGATCTCGTGTAATCTATAGTTGCTGCGTTGGTTTGAAAGAATTCTGTTCCCAATATTCCATCCTGTTTAATAGGGAGATCTTCTACGACATGGATGACGATTTCTGTATTTAGGGTTCTGATCTTGATATATCCTATTGTACTAAGTAGGCCGTCCGTAATAACATTGAGGTCGAACAAAGTGTCCGTGTAGATTGGTATATTCGGTGAGACAGCACTTCTTTTATGACGTTGAGATCAGATCCGGTATCAATGATTAGCGTTGCTTGTTGGTCGTTGAAGCCTGCATCAAAGAGGAAGATACTAGGAGGTTTCTTTACTTGTTCCGTTTTTAACCGGAGTACAGCCTGCCTACGTACCATACGAGGTTGTTCTTCTTTTTCTTTCCTTTCGAAGTACATCTTTTTTCTACATTGATCCACTGTATGGCCTCTGAACTTGCAATATTCACAGAATACTTCCGGTTTTTGCATCCTATCTGCATAATTTTTACTCCTACATTCTTGCGTTGTGTGACCCGATCGTCGACAATAATCACAATATACGTGAGACTGAGGAGCTCTGTTCGTGTAGCTTTGGCTTCTACAATCTCGCGTTATGTGACCTGTTTTTCGGCAATTATCACAGTACACGGTAGATTGAGGGCCTCTATTCGTGTAACTTCGGCTTCTACACTCTTGCGTCATGTGACCTGGCCTTCGGCAGAAGTCACAGAATGTATCGTTTCGTGTTCCATTTCGTGCTCCGTTTCGGCTTCTGCATTCCTGTGTTGTATGTCCCATCCTATTACAATGTTGACAGGTGGTCCGTGAAATTCGGCTGCTGCAAGCGGTGGCAATATGGCCGTATCCAAGGCAATTTGTACATTGGTTAGCCTGTGTTATTCCTGCTGCTTCTCTTGCTCGTATCTGATTTTCGTTGTATTCTGCTTCGGCTTTAATGGCGACGTTGATAGCGCGATTAAGATTGCTGAAGGCGTGTTCGTGTACTCTCTTATGTATTTCAGTTCTTAATCCCGTTAGAAAGGCTTTAATGGCGTTTTTTTCTGCGGTTACATTGAATTGTATTACGTGCGTAGGTACTTCTATCGCGTTGTAATGCTTAATCTGAAGAAAGAGATTGGACACACGGCTACTGTAATCTACCGTTGTTTCATTAGGTAATTGAGCAATTTTTGACAATTCACCATATAACTGTATTGAAGTGTGTAATGGTGCGAATCGTGATTCTAATACCGAAATGAGATCATCAATTGAATTATAATCTCCACTCAAAATTACTCTAGAAGCTTGTCCGAAAAGCTTATTTTTTATGAGTTGAACTAATCCATACTCTGCATTCGGATTAACCATGCGTCGTGCATGTCGGCAGCTCTTTATGAATTGGTGTATTGGTATATTTCGACCATCAAAAGAGGGGACTGTGTCCGCAGTATCGCGTAGACTAATGTGTGGTAGATGAGGATATGTATTCGTAGACGTATTCATATTAATTTGAGGATTTGAAGGTCCTGGAATATTTGCATCCACTGAAATAATTTCTGGAGTTCCTGTAGTCTCCTGAGTTTCTGTATTGAGCGCTAGGTTAGCCATTGCGTCTCCAAGTGTGTCAGGCATTGTGAAGTCTTCAAGCCTCCGTAGGATTTAGATAAAAGAAAGAAAAAATTTCTGAGGAAATACTCACTTCTGGAGTGAATTCACTAATGAATTTATCTTCTAAACGAAATCAGAGATCCCACCGCTGTCACCAAAAAATATCCGACCTGTAACGTTCAACTGTCCGGAGACAACTGAGCGTCGACAGATCCCCGAGAGAAGAGCGGCGTCCCCTCGAGTGTAGGAAAGGTGGGGTTCTATTTCTACGGTTAAGGAGTAAAATCCACGGCTTAACGTCGCAATGTCTGTTTATTCAAACACACTTATTCTAATAACAATAACAAATAATTAATATTTCCTATAGTCTACGATTATATATCTTATTTTTGGTTTTATTGGTTTTTTATGTTAAATATTTATATTATATATATATATTCATGTACAGAGGTATGTTGCAGTGTACTGCCGCTGCCGTCTCCGGGGCGAGCTAATACTCTTGGCAACGTCTGCTGCAAGAAGGCCGCTGCCGTTTCCGGGGCGAGCACACTTCTCTCGGCAGAGTTTCACTCTTACTTTGATTCGTGTATTACAGTGCAAGGCCGCTGCCGTCTCCGGGGCGAGCTCAATACTCTGTAATACTAGCTTTAGGAACGGCCGCTGCCGTTTCCGGGGCGAGCACACTTCTGTTGGCAGAGCATTCGAATGACCCGCTTAGCTGCGTGCGCCTCTTTTATACTCGAGAATTGGCGGGCTGGCGCATGCGCAGTGAGTCGCTATTGGTTATTTCGTGTTTGTTTGCTTATTACATATTATTTTGTTCCAAGCTTTTGTCAGTATCTATAATTAATTATTCTTAACACTTCTATAATATTTGTTTCTCGAATATTCGCTTAAATTATAAATTATGTACAAAAGTCTTTACAATACGTTTGCGCGGTAATAGAATATGGTTATATGGTAATGCGGATCGGTTCTGTTTTACCGACAGTCCGTTTTTACCGGTGTGAGTCCCCGTGGGACGTTACATATGCATTGCTCGATGAAAAAAAGCAACGAACTACATACTTCACCACTGAGACGTTAGCGTCACATCCGCGTAGAGGCAATAGCCGCGTCCATTTCATAAAACGCAAACACGACGCGAAGTTGCCGCCAAAAAATGCGTCACGTGTGAATCCCTCCTATATAATTACACGTACTGCTGAAACGCGGCGTCCTAGCTGCGTCCTGGCAAAACCAGCGCCATTTTTAAAACGCAAACACGACGCAAAGTTACCGTAAAAAATTCAGTTATGTGTGAATCTTTCCATATACATATATGTACTGTTTGAATGTGGTATCATATTGACGCGACTGCAAAATGACGCGTGACGCACGTCTGCACCGGGCCTTAGGAATTTGGAACCTATGCGTCTTGTTGCTAATGCAGAGAATAGCAATAACCCCCCCCCCCCCCCCCATAAACATGACTCATGTATGAAAGAAGCTAATTCCCTTTAATTCACGAAAAAAGTTCTCACGCAAAGATTGTGAAATCATCTTTGCTAATTCCAATTGTACCTTTAATTCACGAAAAACATTTAAAAAGTTCTCACGCAAAGATTGTGAAATCAACTTTGCTAATTCCAATTGTATTCACGTTCTCCGCTTAGAGCATATACAGGGTGTCCCAAAAATGTCGCGTTTCCTTGAAAGGGGGGACTCAGGGGGTGATTTGAAACAACTTTTTCCTTAGCGAAAATATTGTCCGACGCTTCGTTAAGGAGATATTAACCAAAAACCCCGACCAATGAGAGCGCGCGCCTTCCGCTCCAGCTCCCGTGGTAGCGTTGGCTACGCGGTAGGCGACCGCGCTTGTACTACGAACGTACGAACAAGCAAGTCGGCATGCATCGAGGGAAACCGCGTTACACAGTTTTTTTTTAAAGCAGAATCTTAAATAAGAATAATTTGAAGTGAGAGGACAAGAAGTACGTAAATTTCGTTTTTAAATAAGTCATAAACGAATAGGTAACGTAACAGAAAATGTACGACAAGTGATCGTAATTCGTTATTGAGGTAAAAATCCGTAGTTTAACAACGGCCAACACAACTAAATTTAAAAAATAATATTAGGTGTATGAATAAATTCTTTCCGATTTTAGGGTACAATAACAGTTCGATTTAAAAAATATGAAAACAACTCGATCATCGAAATAATTTCCATTATTGTTAATTACCTTTTGCCATTTTTGTGGCAGCTTCTGAATACCACCGCGATAGAAATTCCAGTCGGAAAGAATTTATTCATACACCTAATATTATTTTTTAAATTTAGTTGTGTTGGCCGTTGTTAAACTACGGATTTTTACCTCAATAACGAATTACGATCACTTGTCGTACATTTTCTGCTACGTTACCTTTTTATTTATGCCTTATTTAAAAACGAAATTTACGTACTTCTTGTCCTCTCACTTCAAATTATTCTTATTAAAGATTCTGCTTTAAAAAAAAAACTGTGTAACGCGGTTTCCTTCGATGCATGCCGACTTGTTCGTTCGCAGGGTTTGGAGGACTCTAGCGTGGCACCACACCTACAGGGAGCGGTGGTAATGTGTGCGTGAGACGCCACGATGGGAGCCGCCGAACCACAGCCAACCAGCGTCACCGGGAAATATGTTGTCGACGCTGGTTGGCCGCGGCGTCACTCGCTTGGCGCTGGTATGTATAAAAAATATCATTTCTATAATTCTGATGATGCAAAAGTATTAAGTTTTTGTCTTACCTGATTCCTTATTCATGTCGTAATGAAGTGTAATTTCAATTGAATGAAAAACTTGGAAAAACTACTAAAAATGTTCGATTCACAATCGCACGTGGCGTCTTTGGCGTTGGCGTCTATACATTCGTGACGTCACATTCGCTTCGCGTTGTCGCCACTTGGCTGTCTTCGCGCTGGCGTCAATTCACGCACACATTACCACTGCTCCTGTACGTGTGGTGCCACGCTAGAGTCCTCCAAACCCTGCTTGTTCGTACGTTCGTAGTACAAGCGCGGTCGCCTACCGCGTAGCCAACGCTACCGCGGGAGCTCGGGCGGAAGGGCGCGCTCTGATTGGTCGGGGTTTTTGGTTAATATCTCCTTAACGAAGCTGCGGACAATATTTTCGCTAAGGAAAAAGTTGTTTCAAATCACCCCCTGAGTCACCCCTTTCAAGGAAACGCGACTTTTTTGGGACACCCTGTATACATGGAGGTATCATTGCCTTAGAGTGACTGCCTCGAAACTGTCGGCAACATCACGCGAGAGAGAAAGATATGTGCCACTGGTGCGAGCGAGAGAAGTATATCCCCTATTCGACCGTAAAGCGCAAGCGCCGATATTGTGCGAGAGAGAAACACATCTTGCGAGCGAGAGAAGTATATGTCCTGATCGACCGCAATGCGCATGCACCGATATCGCCGGCAACGATCCGCGGTTACTATGAATATCATATTGGAAATTTAATATTAATTTCATTTCTTGTAAATAGATTTCCGAAAAACAAGGAAACTCGCCAGAAGTGGCTAGCTTTTTGCGGCATTGATGAACAAGTTTTGAACACTGTTACTAAACTTTATACAGCAGAAATATTTCAAGTGCTGTATAATGAATAATATTTTTATTTATATTTATTTTTAATAATTAATATAAATATTATTTCCTCCGCTTCCTCCCCGCCTTGCGCCGTACCCTCCCCGGCGCGGGCGCCATCCTCCCCGGCCCCTGCGATTACCACCATGGCCTGGCCGATATTTGAGCCGCCTCAGCTCCTTTTTTATCTGAAATAGTACTATAAAAATTATATAATCGTATAAAATAAGGAAAATTTTTTTTTACTAGTCCTACATTTCACGTTCGACCACGCGGTGTCGTTTCGTTTTTGCCGGGCTTCGCCGTCGCCGTTCATACCAAAAACAAACTTCAGACGAAGACACACACACACACACACACACACACACACACATTCAAAATAACTTGCCTTCGCCAATTCTTTCCGCAATTTTTTATCCTCCTTCTCCTTCTTCTTCTCCTCCTCCTCTTTCTCTTTCTTCTCCTTCTCCTCCTTCCTCTTTTTCTCTTCTCTCTCTTTCTCTTCTCTCTCTTCCTCTTCTCTCTCTCTTTCTTCCACTGGCAGACGCCAGGATACCGTCTTCAGTGCATCCTTGAACTGGAAATGAAATAATGAATGTATCATTTTATGGCAAATAGTAAGATTGTACAGCGTGATTCTCTCGCTAGAGTCCTAAAGACAATGCCGTGAATATGCCGCGCCTCGCTGAGTTTCGTGGAAGTGACGAATTTCACGTTGTACATTTCGCATCAGATTTTTGCGAAAATGGCTTCAACCGCGCGGTGACGTTTCATCTTCGCCCGGCTTGTTTGGAAACATTCTAAGGACTCCCTGGTCTCGAGCGTCGAAATCAACGTAACTCAACGAGGCGCGGCTTATTAGCGTCATCGCCTTTGAGGACTACAGGGTGTCCCAAAAATGTCGCATTTCCTTGAAAGGGGTGACTCAGGGGGTGATTTGAAACCACTTTTTCCTTAGCGAAAATATTGTCCGAAGCTTCGTTAAGGAGATATTAAGCAAAAACCCCGACCAATCAGAGCGCGCGCCTTCCGCCTGAGTTCCCGCGGTAGCGTTGGCTACGAGGTAGGCGACCGCGCTTGTGCTACGAACGTACGAACAAGCAAGTTGGCATGCATCGAAGGAAACCGCGTTACACATTTTTTTTTTAAAGCAGAATCTTAAATAAGAATAATTTGAAGTGAGAGGACAAGAAGTACGTAAATTTCGTTTTGAAATAAGGCATAAACGAAAAGCTAACGTAACAGAAAATGTACGACAAGTGATCGTAATTCGTTATTGAGGTAAAAATCCGTAGTTTAAGAACGGCCAACACAACTAAATTTAAAAAATAATATTAGGTGTATGAATAAATTCTTTCCGACTGGAATTTCTATCGCGGTGGTATTCAGAAGCTGCCAGAAAAATGGCAAAAGGTAATGAACAATAATGGAAATTATTGCGATGATCGAGTTGGTTTCATATTTTTTAAATCGAACTGTTATTGTACCCTAAAATCGGAAAGAATTTATTTTCACACCTAATAATCACCAATAAATTAAAGAAAACTCACCCTTTCGGACATTCCTTTCCTTGCTTTCCTTCCCTTTCCGGAAATCTGTGTCACTGGGTCACTGTACCGATCCTGGTTATCGGTGGACGAAAAGATTTATGGTTGGGTAGCGCCCAGTGCTCAGCTGATCACACTGCGTCCGGGTTAATGTACCGAATATTCACTTCACTGCACGGCTACTAACACTGATCACTGAATTTATTTTTCACGGAACGTGTTGTTCCTACGTTATGAAAATTGGTGGCCGCGAAAGGGGCCGATTACTGTTAATTACTGGGATGAGATTACTACTATTACCCAGCGAAAAGACAATTCGTGGCAGACTGTCTCGGGCTGTGCAGTCCGCTGCTGTGCAGCGATCAGATACGGATCCGACTGAGGATCGTCAAAACAAAAGCGTAGGCTACGCTTGGTCAAATCGCTCTATCCCACTCGATCTCGTGTTTCGTTCGTTCTCTTCGTCGCGCGGTGTGACAATGTATGTGGCAACTTCAGCCAATAACCAAAATACGTGTGCCCCGTCTTTAAAAGTGTGCCCAAATAGGTGACTCGACCAATCGTCACAGCAGCGGACTGCACAGCCCGAGACAGTCTGCCAAGAGTTATCTTTTCGCCGGGTAATAGTAGTAATCTCGTCCCAGTAATTAACAGTAATCGGCCCCTTTCGCAGCTACCAATTTTTATAACGTAGGAACAACACGTTCCGTGAAAAATAAATTCAGTGATCAGTGTTAGTAGCCGTGCAGTGAAGTGAATATTCGGTACATTAACCCGGACGCAGTGTGATCAGCTGAGCACTGGGCGCTACCCAACCATAAATCTTTTCGTCCACCGATAACCAGGATCGGTACAGTGACCCAGTGACACAGGTTTCCGGAAAGGGAAGGAAAGCAAGGAAAGGAATGTCCGAAAGGGTGAGTTTTCTTTAATTTATTGGTGATTATTAGGTGTGAAAATAAATTCTTTCCGATTTTAGGGTACAATAACAGTTCGATTTAAAAAATATGAAAACAACTCGATCATCGCAATAATTTCCATTATTGTTCATTACCTTTTGCCATTTTTCTGGCAGCTTCTGAATACCACCGCGATAGAAATTCCAGTCGGAAAGAATTTATTCATACACCTAATATTATTTTTTAAATTTAGTTGTGTTGGCCGTTCTTAAACTACGGATTTTTACCTCAATAACGAATTACGATCACTTGTCGTACATTTTCTGTTACGTTAGCTTTTCGTTTATGCCTTATTTCAAAACGAAATTTACGTACTTCTTGTCCTCTCACTTCAAATTATTCTTATTTAAGATTCTGCTTTAAAAAAAAAATGTGTAACGCGGTTTCCTTCGATGCATGCCAACTTGCTTGTTCGTACGTTCGTAGCACAAGCGCGGTCGCCTACCTCGTAGCCAACGCTACCGCGGGAACTCAGGCGGAAGGCGCGCGCTCTGATTGGTCGGGGTTTTTGCTTAATATCTCCTTAACGAAGCTTCGGACAATATTTTCGCTAAGGAAAAAGTTGTTTCAAATCACCCCCTGAGTCACCTCTTTCAAGGAAACGCGACATTTTTGGGACACCCTGTATAGCGAAACAATCACACTGTATAATAGTTTACAATATAATACTTACGTTTCCATATGTTCCACCATTTTCCATATGTTTCCTGCTTCGTTTCGGAAAATAAATAAATGATGAAAGCATGCACCGCGTATCACTTCAAACCATACCGCGTGCAGCCAATTTCACGATAACGGCGCATGCGCATTGCGGTCGATCAGGACATATACTTTTCTCGCTCGCAAGATGTGTTTCTCTCTCGCACAATATCGGCGCTTGCGCTTTACGGTCGAATAGCGGATATACTTCTCTCGCTCGCACATGTCTTTCTCTCTCGCACCATGTTGGCGACAGTTTCAAGCTTTCAATGAGACCTCCATAGTATATGCTCTAAGGTTCTCCGCTGGAACACTGATTCCTCTGTCACTTTTTATACTTGACATTTCTTTATTGGCCACAAATTAATTCAGTGCTCAGATTTTCTGCTTCGGTTTTAAGGAATTAGCGGGCGGGAGGCCTGTAGTTGACACAAAAACTTTTATAAGATGGACATCTTCATTAGTCGCTAACGCTGCCGTACCGTACGCCAAGACGCTCATATTTTTGATTCCGTGAGGTGTGCACGCGTCGATCAATCATCACGCTGTGCCATTAACCATCCTCTTTCCTAAATAGGCCGAAAGAAATCTTTCGCCCTACGTTGCCTGTAAGGTGTCTCCGCGCCCTATAGGCCAGAGCCCTATTGCACACGGGAACGCCACTATACGACTCTCGAACGATCGTGCCTGTTAAGGCCCTTCCGAGCAGAACGTTCCACAAACCCCGCATCTTTGATCCCCCAGCTCGTCGCCAGCGCCGCTGCCGCGAGAATTACGCCGCCGCGAATATTACCGAGTCGAGTCCCCGCACCCGCACCCGTCACGCGGAAGCCAATGTAAAACACAATCTTTCAGCTAAATAAACATTGTTATTGTTCACCACGCCTACTCATTTGACGAACCCGGCCTTACCGACTGAGTCGGCATCAAACTCCTTCTCCGTCCCACCGGCAACCGTCTCGCAAACCGGAGACGGTCACAGTTTTTTCTTATACAACGCCTGCTAATTCCTTAAAACCGAAGCTGAAAATCTGAGTACTGAATTAATTTGTGGCCAATAAAGAAATGTCAAGTATAAAAAGTGACAGAGGAATCAGTGTTCCAGCGGAGAACGAGAATACAATTGGAATTAGCAAAGTTGATTTCACAATCTTTGCGTGAGAACTTTTTTATTTTTTTTCGTGAATTAAAGGTACAATTGGAATTAGCAAATATGATTTCACAATCTTTGCGTGAAAACTTTTTTTAAATGTTTTTCGTGAATTAAAGGTACAATTGGAATTAGCAAAGATGATTTCACAATCTTTGCGTGAGAACTTTTTTCGTGAATTAAAGGGAATTAGCTTCTTTCATACATGAGTTATGTTTATGGGGGGGGGGGGGGGGATTTCATCACTTTTTTCATAAATTGTGAATTTTTGTTGCGTTGATCTTATCAAGTCTTCTTTACCATCGCCTTTTGGTTACGCCGCCAGCCTTTTTTATTCGGATCATACATACAGCTAAATCTAACGTAGAAGTACAAATAATACTGTTTTTTGTCCTCGACTTTGAAGGACCCCGTGGAGGTGAAAATTGTACCCAGTCAGCAATAATCAATAAAAATATTACCCATAACCACAATTCCAAACGACTTGAAATCAGTCACTCGCAGTTTTACAAAAAAGACAAAAAGCCGCTGCGTTCGAGTCGCTAGTCGCATCACGAGTTCCGTAAATACACAATCTATATCGAGAAATGATTCGTTACGAACGAATAGAAAAAAAAAAAAAAACATTGAAGGTGTTCTCAAACAAGAAAGGATGACTTTTGGCAGCATTAAAGATTGCAATGGAAAAATGTATAATTTCGAGGAGAAAAACAAATTGGAACATAGTATTATATTATTATAAATTAAACGATTTTAAATTAGGTATATATTAATTATAATTTTAATGGAACTATTTATTTACAATTGTTTATTTACAAAATACGGCCGCCGCGGCCACGGCCACGGCTCTGGGTCTTAACTAAATCTCGCAGGGTACTCGGCTGAGAGCGGAGGCTGACGGCTTGCGCCCGTACCGCCTGGAGGGTGGCCCAATGCTCTTGACGGGCTCGCACCCTCCAACCGCTCCTACTTATGGCGCTTCGACGTGTATCCTCCTGCAATTAGTAATAAACGTCAGCAATTATATTATAATGATTTATAAATATTTGGCACGCGCAGATAAAAATGTTCGCCTCCCCTGATATAGGCTAAACTGAACAATTTTTATATTGTAAAAACATAAAAAGGTATTTAATTAAAGTATTAAGAAATAATACTTTATGCATACCCGGGCAGCTGCCTACCCGGGTTATGTGGGACTCACCGCAAAACGGCGGGGTACCCACTAAAACCCCCTCTATAGGACGCCTCCTCTTGTCTTCTCCCCTAACCCATGCAGTGGTACTATAGGTGGTACTACCTCACCTCTGGGGCCTGGCGGGGGGAGTCCTCCTTAACCAAACCCACGCCCTAATCTAGGCATCATCTGGACCTCTTGAGTCGCACCGATGGCGATGCCCTGGTTGTGAAGACGCAAGCGGCCCACGTCGTAACCGTCTAGGCTTCCAACGATGTCCTTATATCATCTTCCACACATGTACATCACAGTCGATATGACATATATATATGACCATATATATATATATATGACCATATATATATATATATGAGTAATTAAATAAATACGTAACACGAATAGCCAATAGATATATAAGAGAGTATATGTACTCAGGTACAAGTCGTAAGTAAAAATACAAATAAATTAAAACACCCCGGCAAACCGAGGTCACCCTCGGGTGCCAAGCCTGGCCTTCCTCAGCAATGTCTTCGCACCGGAGTGCTGCGTCCTCCTCTTCTTGGCTGGGGGGAGGGGAGGGATCCCACTCCCTCGCGTCCCTTTCCTCCCTGGCGCTTTCCTCTTCCTATTATTAGTTCTCCCTTGACACGAGGGCCCTGTGGAGGCTTGGGCTCTGGCGGCCGTCGCCCTCCTTTCCCTGGCCGCTTTTTCTTCATGTGCCTCCTTCGTTGCTCGATCCTTCATAACCCCGTATGAGAATCGCTGAAAGTGGGCCCATTTTTCATCGGAGCTCGTTACGAGCGACACGATGTTATCAGGATTGGGTGTGGTGCCCAGAGCAGCCACCAACCCCTCACACTCCACATTATATGTCGGGCACGAAAACAGAACATGTTCTGCGTCGTCCCGAACAGCCCCACAGTCCAGACAGGCCGGAGATACCGCCTTCGCGATCCTATGCCGGAACGCACCGAAGGCCCCGTGCGACGTCAGGAGTTGGGAGCTCCAATAATCCGGATGGATCCTCTTTCCATCTTCTCCGGTGAAGGTCCTCACCGACCTTATGATGCGCCTAGTCCAGTTGTTTGGGTCAAACCCATCCCATTTCTCCTGCCATTCCTTGAGGGCCGTCTCCTTACATTTGGCCTTATGGTCCCGGTACCTGGACAACAGAGCAGGTTGGTTACCCACGAATTCAGGGTTCATTTTATCAGTCGCCCTGGCCACGAAGATGTCTCTCCACATATTAGCTTTAATCGCAATCGGCAGCCGTCCCGCCAGAACACACAGGGCCATATACGCCACTGATCTGTAGGACGTGGTGGTCTTTACAAGAGCCGTCTTCTGAGCCCTTCTAATCGTCGCCTCATTGGTAACGGAATTGGCGGCCGGCGCCCATATTGGAGCTGCGTACAGCACAATACTTTCCCACACAGAGTAGTACAGGCGACGTACTGTACGGGAGGGGCCCCTGACATTGGGAAGTAGGGAGGATAGCGCACCTACCACCTTATCTCCTTTCGTGGTAACTTCTCTGAGATGGGAGCGGAAGTTACGCAGACAATCGATGTGAACGCCCAGGTACTTGACTGTCTCAACCGACCTTATATTTGAGCCCATAACAGGGAAGTCCTGCAGCTTGTTGCCTCTAAGGCCCACCAGCACCAAGACTTCAGTCTTCTCGTGGGCAACAGATAGACCTGTCTTGGCAAACCATCTCTCCACCCTAGACATGGTGTTGGCCATATCCACCTTCAATTTGTCGATGTCCTTACCGATGAATATTATGGCCAAATCGTCCGCGTATGCGATGGGGCGGATCCTAGGGTTATCCCCCACCGCCACCAGTACGCCGTCAAAGACTAAATTAAAAAGGAATGGCCCCAAAACCGATCCTTGCGGGACCCCTGCAAAAATTTGCGCTGTTACAACGGCCAATCTAGTGTGGACAACCACAGATCTGTCCTTTAGATAGCTCTTCAGCAGGGTGCAGACCACTGACGAGACACCCCTCCTCTCCAATTCGCCGATGATCACATCCCATCTTAGGGTGTTGAATGCGTTCCTCACATCCAGGGTGACCATGATACACCGACTATCACTTTTGGCGCAGCAGTCGGCCAGCCTACTGACCTCCGTGATCGCTTCGGTAGTGCCCATCCCCCTCCTAAACCCGAATTGCGCCGGGTGGAAGGGACCGTGACCCAGCTGGTCCTCAATGACATCCTTCATTGCGTATTCCCACACCTTGCTCAAGGCCGGGAGAATACTGATAGGCCTGTATGAGCCTGGCAGCATGGGGTCCTTTCCTGGCTTCGGGAGGAGAACCAGCCTAGCCGTCTTCCACTTATCGGGAATGACACTTCTGATAATCGTATCCTTTGTCATCTCGCCGATCAGCTCAGGTCTAGCCTTCATTGCCACCGCTACCACCTCCGACGGTGTCGCGTCTAAGCCCGCCGCCTTCTTATATTTAATTTTGGCCACAACTCGGTCGATCAAGTCATTGGACACCCTGTTCAGGGCTGACTCCCGAGTGCCCGTAGTCACCCAGCTCCCCAAGTGCTCCTGTTGTCCCGGGAGCCGGCCTAGAGGGGATGTGACAAAAAGACGCTCGATAATGGACGTTACCTGGGCAGGAGACATTTCCGTGGCCCGGGGTCTCCCTTTCACCGAGGCCATTACCATCGCGTACGGCCTACCCCACGGGTCCCGCTCAGCTGTGGACCAGAGTCCTCTCCACACAGCCTCTTTCGCATTCCATGTCATAATCTCAACCATCCTCCTCGCTTTGAGACATGACTCCTTTAGGGCCAGAGTATCCGGGCGCCCCTTTTTCCTCGCTCTCTGCGCCGCCCTTCTTGTCTTAAACATCTGGCTCCTTGCCGCGGCGATGTCAGCATTCCACCAGGTGTTTGGATACTTGTTGCCCCGGGGGAGGACCTTCCTGGGCAATGTAGCCTTGGTGACATCTTCTAGAAGTTCCTGGACAGTGTCTGCCACCGGCTTAAGCCCGCGGCCCGCAATCACAGGCCTGGATTCACCGTTCCCACCATGCCTCTGGAGGTGAGTGTCCAGACAAGCCAACACAGCCTCAGGATCGATGTTCTTGGCCGAATACTGCGGGAACGAGGGGGTGGAGTAGTTCCCCACCGTCTTCTTCACAGTGTGGAGGACATACCTGTGGTCTGAAAAGGTGAAGTGGCCTAACACTTTGAAGCTCATACCCCTAGCCGACACCTGGTCCACAGACATATCAATATACGAGGTCCTCCCGTTTCTCGCAAATGTATGCGAGCCCGTTCCCCTAGCTGGGATCATGCCGTGCCTACTAAGGAGGTCCAGACAGAACTGGCCCCTTCTGTCTGCCTTATTCCCTCCCCACGCCGGGGATCTGGCATTCAGATCGCCACCGAACATAACACCAAGTGCAGTTGACCGCGCTTCCATGATGATGCCCTCCACAACACCAATATACGCCTTGAACTCTTGCAGGTTGAGGCTGGGGGGGGGGGGGCAGTAGGTGCTGATATATAGCCTGCCCTGCATCGGGACCGCAACGACCCCATCCACCTCGATTTGTCGGGCAAGGTCAGGTAGCCGTCCGTTAAAACCGGTGATCCAGATAGACGCACGTCCCGACGTATCGTTGTGCCATTTGCGCAGCTGGCGGTAAGGCTCGGAGATGAGGACCACGTCCACTCCCAGGACAGCAGTGTTTTGGTCCAGCATGGTCTGCGCCAGGCTACAATGGTTTCCTTGGTTGAGCAGGCGCGCGGATACCTCCGACGCCCCTGGGGTTAGCGACGAGGAGCTTGCGACCGCTGTGGCGCGAATGCGCAAGCGGAACGCGGCTCCTGGTCCCGACGGTGTGCCCGGGCGAGTGCTGGCCTGCACTATGGGCGCCCTAGGAGCCGGCCTCAGGCGGATATTTAACGCCGCTCTGAGAACCGGTAGATTCCCCCCTGCTTGGAAGGAGGCGAGGCTAGTCCTCCTTCGCAAGCCCGGAAGACCCGCTGAGTCACCCTTGGCGTACAGGCCGATATGCCTCCTGGACGAGGCGGGCAAGCTGCTCGAGAGAGTTATAGCTGCCCACCTGTGCGATCACCTAGAGGCCGTGGGCGCAGATCTATCCGACCGCCAATACGGCTTTAGGCAGCAGCGATCGACCATCGACGCCATTAAGATGGTACGGTCGCTGTCGCGCCGGGCGGCCGAGGGAGGCGGTGTCAGCGTGGCGGTGTCACTAGACATCGCCAACGCGTTTAACACCGTCTCCTGGGCGGCGATCGAGCGGGCGTTGCTTTATCATAACGTCCCGCTCTATCTTCGCCGCCTGATCTGGGACTTTCTCCGCGGCCGTGTGGTGACGTACGTCGGCCAGGAGGGCGACGGGGTGACTCTCGTGTACCGCGGAGTCCCGCAGGGGTCCGTGCTAGGGCCCCTGTTGTGGATACTCGCATACGACGCGGTACTGCGGGTCGAGCTGCCGTCGCTAAGGGTGTCGTTGGTATGTTACGCCGACGACACCCTGGTGGTGGCTGCCGGGCAGAACTGGAAGGAGGCGATAAGCCTCGCCGAGGAAACGCTGCACCGCGTCATCACCTCGATCGGGACGCTTGGTCTGCGAGTCGCCTTGAACAAAACCGAGGCGATGTGGCTCGCGGACAGGGTTGGGAGCGGTGTCCCCAACAGAGCGTCCCTGAGGATCGGGGATGCCTGCATCAGGGTCGGACGTTCGATGAAGTATCTCGGTCTGACCCTGGATACCTACTGGCGATTCACGCGCCACTTCAAAACCCTCGCCCCCAGGTTGGAGAAGCAGGTATTCGCCTATATGCGTCGGCGATCTGGAGGACTGCCGCGTTGGGCGTGAACTCTTGGCAAGAGTTCATCGCCGCGCAGTCCTCCGAGCCGTGCAAGCGTATCGCACGGTGTCGCACGCCGAACTGTCCGCTCTGGCTGGGTCCCCCCCATTCCATCTGCTCGCGGAGATGGAGGCGGAGGTTTATTCCACCGTCCATGATCTCCGCGAAGCTGGGGACCCGAATGCCATCGGACCAGAAGTGGTGCGGGGCCAGGCCCGACAACGCATGGGAGCCAAGTGGCTCGAGTGGTTAGCCCTCCCGCGACATCGGGAGGGCCGCGTTGTCGGGGCGCTCCTACCCATCATGAACGAATGGGTGGGGCGTGGGTATGGCAGGCTCACCTTCCGCCTGACGCAGATATTGACCGGAGTTGGATGCTTCGCATAGGGCGGGAGGAGTCGTCGCAGTGTTTCAGCTGCAACTCGGGCGATGAGGACACGGCCGACCACACGCTGGCGGTTTGCCGGTCGTGGTCGGACGAGCGGCGTGTCCTCGAGTCGCGGCTGGGTCCCGATCTCTCGCTGCCGACGGTCGTGCGTCGGATGGCGGGAGATCGGGAGTGCTGGAAGGCCGTCTCCGCATTTGCGGAGGCGGTAATATTGAAGAAGGAGGAGGCGGAGCGGGACAGGATCCGCACCGCGCATCCGTCCCGCGTAGCCGCCCCTCGGAGATCCGGTAGGATCGGGAGGAGGAGATGACCCGGGGCCGGGGGAGGTAGGGTGGTGGCGTAGTTTCGTGCGTCACCCCCGCTCCCCGTCGGCATTACCCCGGGTCGGAGGCGCCCTTTGCAGGGCGCCTCGGGAAGGAGGCGGCCTTAGCCGCGAGTTGCCGTCGGCGTCGCGTCGTGGCAGGGCGCGTCGCGTGACGGCGGAGTTACGATCAGGGGGGGTCCTCGTGTCAGAGCCCCCCCCCCCCGGGAAGCAGCCGACCATCTGCTGCTCCCCCGGGAGCCGCGCCATTGGCGCCGTTTTCAGCGCGCTCCCGAGGAAGGCGGTCGAGCAGGTAAAGGGTGAGTGCGGCGGTCAATTGACCATATGACCTAGTGCCGCCTCCCCGCCCGGCCGCGACCCTTCGGGCCGCGTCCGGGTCACTGCTCGACCGCTGGGGGTCGCGGGGGGGGGTGCCGGGGGGCACCCTCATCCCCTTACAACATCATGCGACCCCCCCCAGAAGTGGCGTCGCGGACGCGTGGTCCGTCTCGCGTCGCCGGAGTTTTGGGAAGACCCGCTGTTGTTGAGCGCGGAGCCAGCATTTGCGCTGAGGGGGGGGGGGGCAAGCGAATGTATCGCTAGTTTGCTCTCGCACAAGTCCTCCCCCTCGAGCGTGCGACTCCGCGCCCGAGGACGACCACCGTGGAGTTTTAGTGGGTGCAAGCCCCACATAACCCCGTCCCTCCTCCGGGGGGCGGGGTATCCGTTAGGGATTTCTCCACGTTAAAAAAAAAAAAAAAGAAAAAAAAGGCTACAATGGTTGAGATTACATTAGAGGACTCTAACCACCATTTCTTGGAAACCTGCCTATCGTGTTCACGCTCCGAGGCTCCGCCCTCGGGTTCAGTCTGTTCGCCGGGCACGCAAGAGAGGCGGTAACATGAGCCGCCTTCCCCTCAATAACTCCGCTACTCGTACAAATGGCACATTTCGGCCTGCTGGTGCAGTTGGCAATGAGATGGTTGTTGGCCCCGCATCTTCTGCAAAGCTCAGTGCCCACCTCTGCCTCCCGACAATCCTTGGCCAAGTGTCCGAGGTGATGGCATCTAAAGCACCTAACCACTTTCGGTAGGACTCTTACCTTGGCCATACAGAGTCCGCACCTAAATTTAAGGCCCTCCACAGACTCACTAATAGCTTTAGATGGAACCACTACAATTGCCGACTGCAGGCCAGAGGGTCCCAGTTTGAGCCGTCTTACCTCCAAAGGGAGCTGTCCAGATTTCAGGGCCTTGCTCAATTCAGTCCCGACTTCGGACTCCCCGACCGATGGGTCAATGTCCCTGACCTCAAGGGTCACGCGGTCCTGAAGGGCCACCAACTCAATCGTGGTTCCCACCTTCTCCTTTATTATGCTCGCCAGCGACGTGGCACACTCCTTCTTGTCCATTTCCAGGAGGACATGCCCCATCCTGGTCATTTTCACGCCTTTGACCCCCCGCAGCTTATCCTTACCCACTTCGAGGAGGGACCTGTACGTGTCGATGTAGGTAGCTCCTTGCGGCACCTTGACCAGAATGGCCTCGGGTCTCCTCTTGGGCAGCCGCGGTTTCTTACCAGCTGGGATCACACCCCTGTCAGGGGCACGGCTCTGGTTCTGTTGTCCGCCCCCTCCAGGTGCTGCCTGTAGCACCGTAGGGGGGAGCCTCTGTTGAGCACGCGTCACACTCCCAGGACGCTGGTGGCTGAGTGGCCCTACTGGCGTGGCGGATGCCGCTTCATATTGTAGATGGGGATGGTGCTGAGCTCCCAACTGGGGCCCTTGGCTTTGCATTGCCAATTCCCTGATTCTCCTCGCCTTCTTGTCTCTCCTTATTTGTCCTTTTGAAGGTTGGAAGCCCTCCTCCGGGGTCCCTGGCGGGCCATCCCCTCCATTAATGCCCATGCCCCCAACGACCTCTACAGTACTCATCCCAGTACCAGCAGCGACATAGGTTACATCCTGCAGATCCGACGGTGGAGCCCCGACACCATCATCCAGGCCTCCAGGCGTGGACGCCCCACCGACTACCTCCGCATACCTCTTTTTCCTAGGGCCCCTACCAGTGTCCAGGGGGGAGGACAGCACTCTTTTACCACCCCCTTTCCTCTTGGTCTTACCCTGCGAGGGGGACGGTATGCCATGCCCACCGAAGGTATAGACCCAGTCCTCAGTCTGCGTGCCAATGGAGCTCTGGGAACCTTTCCCACGGGACTCCCTACCCACCTGCGGAGCTGTTCTTCCCCCACCTTCCAGTGCTGACTTTTCAGCTGAGTTTGCCCCACCCACCCCCATTCGTGAAGGGTGGACCGCGCACACCTCAATGACCGACGCTTTGGCGTCCTCACACTCCCTCGCTAGTCTCATAGCAACCTCCGAGATAGCTCCCTCGGTTGCCCCACTCTTCACCGACTCAACGAGTTCTCGGCAGGTCCTCGTAAGGCTGTCAAGTAGCGAGGTAGCCTCATGAAGGACCCTACTGGCCCAAACACCGGATTGATCCGTCTCCCTTGGTTTCACTAACCTTTTGATCGGCCTCGCAGGAACATCGGGGATCACAAACCTCGGACGGGACCTCACACAGTTATCAACCCGGAGATCATCCCCATGACCCCGGGACGAGGCCGCTGTTTTCTTTCGTTCTTCTTCCAGACGCGAGGACGATCTGGACCTTGGCCGAGATTTATCGGCCACCGATGGCTTCTTAACCACGCTGATCCTCTCCACCGTGACCGTTGGGGTTAAGTTGTAGCCCAAAGTCTTAGACGTTTCGCCTAACGTACCCATTGGGTTAACCGGGACCTTATCTGTCACAGTATTGGAAGCCTTATGTTTCCACTGCTCTGGCGGGGTGCGTGCCAGGGTATTGCCCTTGATGATCCCGGTTGAATCCGTCTGCTGAGCAACTCGTTCTTGATTACACGCAGGCGTACTATTCTCCCGTGAGGATCTCACCACCCTTGAGAAAAAATCTCCGAGGGTGCCTTTAACCCCAGAGCTATGGCTTGGGTCATGTTGCATCCCCAGGGGGACCCCACCCTTCGTCCCTGCCCTAGGGCACAGACTCGGTTTGGTGTCAGGTCCCGGGGGTACTCTACTCCCAAGCGGAGTTCCTGGGATGGATTCCTTAGGGTCAGAGTCTTCCAGCTCTCCCACCGGGTCCCCGATCCCCCGTCCCCTCTCCTCCTTACTCAAGTCACTATCAGTGGGGGGGGGGGGTGGGCCCTTCCCCTGTGACTTACACACGCCCCGCCACTCTTCTTCATCTAAATCAGAAGCATAGTCCGTTAACGAAGTTCCATGTCTAGCTGCTCTGTCTTTTTCCGGTGGGTGCAATGGCGCACATGCGCCCCCTCCGGTGTTGCCGGCCCGCCGCTTCAACTCAGCAACATCGGTCTTATTACTTCCTCCCTTCTCACTGCCGACAGTATGAGGAGGGGCTGGACATATCCCAGTTTTCGCCTTAGTTACATCCGAGGCAAGGCTTAAATCTGACATATAATTCCATGGGTTGTCTTAGGGGCGACGACCCCACCGCCCAGCGGATTTCTCCCACACAGCCCAGGTCGATTGGCCGCGGCCCAAATAGACGGGACCCCCACCGGGTACCCGTGTCAGCACTCCAATGCCGCATCTAGCGCTGACTTCCGTCGTTCCATGCTTCAATCCAGCTTCATTATTATTATTTTATTTTGTGCTTAGGTAGATGTTATTCCAGGACTGCGTTCTCCTCAAAGGACATCTCCTCTTCGATGAACCTACCATGCCTCCGGGTGCCTCCACCCCTCGCGATATGGTCCGCGGGCCGTGCTGTCCCCCAGCGTCGAAACATGACGTATGGCTTGACCCACGGTTCCCCTCAGCCTCCGTCTGGGGTTCTATCAGCCTTCAACACTCATTCAAGGCGCCCTCCGCACTGGGAAACCCTTCCACGGGCCTCCTTCCGGTGCGCATAACCTCACCTGTCATTTTGCCGCAGGCCGCAGAAATCTAAAAAATTTCAATATATTCAAAAGTTTAATAATTCAATAGTAGGTACAACGGCTTGATACGTATAATATATAATTATTACAGTAGAATTATTAGTATACTACAGTTTGATAAAAGAGGTTAAATATAATGTAAGAAGTTCTTACATTAATTAAATAAAAAAAATAAATTGTGTGTCTATTTATATTGCTTGTTCAAAAATTATTCGTCTATTTATTTATTTATACCTAGCCTGCGAAAGTTTATGCAAGTATGATATGCCGCGAATATGCAAATATGCTGAAAAGGGTAACGGGGGGCGGGGGGATATATTTAACCTCTTTTATCAAACTGTAGTATACTAATAATTGCACTGTAATAATTATATATTATACGTATCAAGCCGTTGTACCTACTATTGAATTATTAAACTTTTGAATATATATGTAACTATTACACTATTAAACTTTTTAACATACGAAACTATTAAATTTGAATGGCGTGGTTCACCAAGCTAATTTGTAAACAAATTCCGTATCTGCAAAAAATATGAAAAATATGCAGAATGTGCAACGTATATCCAGAATATGCAAAATGTATAAAATCGAAAGTATATTTTTAACATCCTCGTAATGATGAAACATAGTTCTGTCAAAGTCCCGCTTGTTTAAGTCATTCCAATAAAAACATGCATTTACATAAACTTCCGCAGTCTATATTATAATTGGGTTAGGTATACATAACCTATCTCCTAACCTATCTGCTCGACGTACAATGTACAGACATACATTCGGGCCGCCTCAGTTCCTTCGGCCCGCTCGGTTCTTTCGAGCCGCCTCGGTTCTTTCGGCCCGCTTGAAATAATTCAATCCGCTTGGTTCTGTTCGAGCCGCCCGCTTCATTCGGGCCGCTTGAAAAATTCAAGTTACTTGGTTCTACCCGAGCCGCTCGGTTTTTTCAAGCCGCTCGGTTCATTCGGGTACTCGGCTCGGCTCGGTCGTTCAAGCCGAGTTAGGCTCGGCTTGCTTTTTCCGGGTACTTGAACAGCTCTACACTGTACCGATCCTGGTCATCGGCGTCCAGTGCTCCGCTGATCGCAGGGTCAATGTACCGAATATTCACTTCACTGCACGGCTACTAACACTGATCACTGAATTTATTTTTCATGGAACGTGTTGTTCCTACGTTATAAAAATTGGTGGCCGCGAAAGGGGCCGATTACTGTTAATTACTGGGACGAGGTTACTACTATTACCCGGCGAAAAGAAAACTCGTGGCAGACTGTCTCGGGCCGTGCAGTCCGCTGCTGTGCAGCGATCAGATACGGATCCGACCGACGATCGTCAAAACAGAAGCGTAGGCTACGCTTGGTCAAATCGCTCTATCCCACTCGATCTCGTGTTTCGTTCGATCTCTTCGTCGCGCGGTGCGACAATGTATGTGGCAACTTCAGCCAATAACCAAAATACGTGTGCCCCGTCTTTAAAAGTGTGCCCAAATAGGTGACTCGACCAATCGTCACAGCAGCGGACTGCACAGCCCAAGACAGTCTGCCACGAGTTTTCTTTTCGCCGGGTAATAGTAGTAATCTCGTCCCAGTAATTAACAGTAATCGGCCCCTTTCGCAGCCACCAATTTTTATAACGTAGGAACAACACGTTCCGTGAAAAATAAATTCAGTGATCAGTGTTAGTAGCCGTGCAGTAACGTGAATATTCGGCACATTAACCTTGGATGGTGTCGTGTACCTGAAACCAGCTGTGCACTGGGCTCGTCCATCGATGACCAGGATCGGTTCAGTGATCAGTGTTAGTAGCCGTGCAGTGAAGTGAATATTCGGTACATTGACCCTGCGATCAGCTGAGCACTGGACGCCGATGACCAGGATCGGTACAGCCCATACAGCACACTCTCCTTGCGGCATACTTGCGGCGCAAGATGGCAACGAAGCTCGCAAGGATGCCGCAACTATGCAGCAAGAATTCTATGTCCGCCTGCTGCAAAGTTGCACGGCAATTTTGAGGCAAAGTTGCACGGCAATTTTGAGGCAACTTTGCACGGCAACTTTGACGCAATTTTGCACGGCAACTTTGACGCAATTTTGCACGGCAACTTTGACGCAATTTCCCACGGCAATTTTGACGCAATTTTGCACGGTAACTTTGAGGCAACTTCGCACGGCAACGTGGCGGCAATAATCGTCCTCCCGAAACGTGTCCCCAAAATCGCGTTATTCCGGAAACGATAAAAGTAAATGTGAGGGAAGGGAATTAAATTACAATAAACATTAACATTTTATTTTTTTTATTTTTTTTATTTATTGTTTTAATCCTTGCCTTTCGGCTTAGGATGGCTCCCATTTCCATTTCCAATTCCTTATTTTCTACGTACATAAATACATTTATCAGTATTATCAAATAACATTAATGACAATATGTTACATTCTTAAAGACAAAAAACAATTCTTCGGAAAATAAAGATTTATTTCAATCGGTATAAAAAATCAATACTTTTATTATACCCTGACTCTGTCAGTGGTCACAAGTGCCTGCAATGACACTTGTACTCGCGGATCATACGATCACGCGAGTCCATTCACGCCGGCGACGCGGCGTAAGTTTAACAAGAAACTGACGAACTAACTAATACATTTTATCGGTCATATGTCGCACCGCGCTGTAAAGTGCGGTACTACTGACTCCGTCAGTGGTCACAAGTGCCTGCAATGACACTTGTACTCGCGGATCATACGATCACGCGAGTCCATTCACGCCGGCGACGCGGCGTAAGTTTAACAACAAAAGTTATCCGAAATAGGAACGATTAATGTAATTTTCCTACGTTACATGGAACATAATAGATTTCAGTTTATATACAGTGATTCTTGAAAATATTCGGAAAGTTTTTAAAATCGCATAACTTTTTTCAAATTAATCCAAACGACTTGAGTTTTTTTGAGAAGCTAGAAGGATTAGTTTGCTAAGCGACATGTTTCGTCGTTGTAGAAAAAATTGCAATTGATCGGAATAGCGAAGAAAATAGTGAGGGAACATTTACATTTTAATTTATATTTGAAACATAGATATAAGATAGATGATTCCATCCCAGATCATCCAGTCAGTCCCGGGAGTGTGGGATATTTTTGTTGCAGTGCTCCGCGAAGTCATTTTGCGGAATTCTGCAAAAAAAAAGGAAAAACAATTCTTAGCAAAATAAAGATTGCTCTCAATCTATATAAAAGCTCTATACGTTTATTTATATAAACAAAAAATCCTTAATTGTGTCTGTTGTTAGTGGCTTCAGGGTGGCTTCGCACCTTAAAAGGTGATGCTATTGTCATAGGTCCATTTTTTAAATATCAAGGGCTACCCACTGTTCCCTTACGTCTGGCTTACGTCCACTTCTTTATTGGCCCTACGTGCAATGCGCAATTTGCATTGTGATAGCCATTTCGAGGCCGCATCTACAATATCCGCATCACAACAGTATATATTTTTCGATGCACATGCATCGTGTACAGCACCTGGAATAATACGCATTAATTTATTTTACAATTTTTAGTGCTCAAAGGAGAGAAATAATAAAGTTACTTACTCAGTAATAATTTCTTGATATGAAGAAACTTCGAAAACGCTGGTTTATGCTTCTTTCCATGCCAACTATAATTTGTAGCGACATTCCATGTCACCAGGTAATCCAAAATTACGGATGTCGTCAGGGCCACGTTCTTTCCACTGGTCCTCTTCAGCATTTCAATCTATAAAAAGTCATGAAACATGGGCTACATTAAAAAAAGCATTCGTGTAACGCCAATCACAGGGTACATTGAAGCAGTTAAAAGTAACAATCACCATTAAGTACTTTATAATAATTTAACGGAAAGTGAAATTAAAGTTATACAGTATATGAAAAGCTTGTCGCGCCGCCAGCAAACAAATGCCCCATAAAATTACGGGAGTTCCCGGAACATGCAATATCCTGTCTTTTTGCATCGGGATATCACATGTTCCGGGAAGACTGCAATATTCATGTTCCGCAATTTTATGGAACACCCTGTACATGCAAGAAAATCCCATCGCCGTACAATAGTATAAGTGCAGTGTATTTTACAAATTACAGGTACCGTAAAGTGAGGAAACATTGACAGTACGGGGTAACATTGGCATCTACTTAACATCTATTAAAAAGAAAAAGGGCAAAAATTTTATGCATTTGCACACTTGTAGTACAATCACAAACGATGCAATGTTATAATAGGATACCTAAACCAAATTTAAAAATGTTAATTAAAAAAGTTAAAAAATAAAAATAAACAAAACAGAGTGCATTGAACATAAAAAGAAACAAATTTAAGTGTTAATGTAAGTTCGGATGTGTTAAAACTTTAACTTTTTAGTGCTATTTATATATGATGTGCCAATGTTACCCCAATTTACGATATGTTGCTACCATTTATAAATTATAATAAATAATAATACTCATGTAATTTTCCTTTATATAACTGCAATGCAGAAAGATAAAGTAGTTGTTGAATATAAAAATAATTAGAATATACAGTTTTGAAATTTTTAACTTTATCATTCTACTCTTAGTAGTTCATTTATTATTCTTACGTCACTTACCATAGCATTAAATGTGGGCTTGTTCTGCAATTTTTCTTCCAAATTGCGTAAACCCTCATCATCCTTAACGGGAAGATTTTCCGTAATTTTCAAAAATTCGGTATCGATATTGGTGCTTGCAACATTTGAATTTTCCGGCATTTTTGACTCTATCTGTTCCAACCTTTTCATCATATCGGTCAATGTCAAATTAATTGCTGCAAAGTTTCTCTTGATAAGTATTTCCAACTCTGAATAAAGATAAGAGAAGTTAATTATATAAAAATCTTATTTAGAATTATAGTCAATGGGTAGAAACTCATTGGATTCGATATGATTTTGTACATGCGGAGACGTACTTGCTAATGATGACGATGATGATGACGATGATGATGATGATTCTGGTTGTGATTTTGGTGTTGGTGTTGGTGTTGGTGTTGGTGTTGGTGTTGGTGCTATTTCTATTCTACTTTCCTCGGGAGACGCGTGTAGTATAAGTGGCATACTATTCTCACCACTGTTAATTCGTTGGAAATAGTGGTCGTGAAATGGCGTCGACGTCGATGGAAAATCTGCATTAAAACCCGCAATTCATTACATAATTGACACCATGCTCCGATCAATATTCAAAGGGGGGTCCCAAAATGGCGAGACTACTCGGATGATGCAATATACCGATGAAAAAAGACATCGAAAAGTCCTTAACCATTTTCAATCCGAGATCAAGATATTGCACGTTTCGGGAAGTCGCACAATTTTGGGACACACTGTACAAATTACTTCACATTTACTTTCATAATGAATAATGATTGAATAATATAAAAATACCTTCTTGTACATGCACTCCTGACATTTCAAAAGGTGCCTTGGGGTACATATTTCATTTTAAGGGATCATTTTAAAATGAAAAAATAGATTAAAAAAATCTCATTAAATTGCCAACTAATGCTTCTGAAAGGAAACTTTCTTAGCTTTCCAAAACACTGTTGAAAATTTGTCTACGATCATGAGTTCGCAAGTTATAGGTGTTCAAATTGAAAAGTACCTTTTTTGCTTTGATCGCGAATAACTCTGTCAATAAAAATCATACAACAAAACGAAAGAAACGAAATTAAACAGAAATGTTCGCTCTATAATAGCTCTTCCTTGGATTTGGGGGCAAAATATTATTTTGCCCGTGCGTACCTTGAAAGTAGGCAAAAATTTCATAATCTTCGTTTCCCGCGTTTCATCTTGATAAAACAGTATCATAATTAGGGATGGACTGCAAAATCACTAACAGTGATTTATCACCGTGATTTTTTTACCTCGGGTGAATTTGCTCATTGTGAATACTGTGATCGTAATTCTTGATCATGATTGAATTATTTTTTATAAAATACTTCAATATAGCTTGTGTTATAGTCAAAATGTGCTAATTCAGCGAATATATAGTATATTATACATTCATAAATAGTCAATGTATGCACGCACTGATTTGATTGGCTAAAGTATTCACATATACATTATACTTTTTAACTAAGGTGAATAAATATTCGTTAATTTAAATAGATCAAGAGTGTAAAATATTAGGTTATGTTGAGCACGAGGAGGCTGGAGAGGTTATGGACGGTGATTGGCACTAAAACACTGGGTTGCACAAAAGTATGTGAAGTCTTTATTTGTAAAAGGTGTGCCAACGGGTGAGCCGTTGTGCGCACTTGAAAATAGAGGATTGAGCCCCCGTACACTCTCTTGTACAACAACCACCGGTTTACCGCGTGGACGCGCGAACACGCACAATCGCGAGAGCAGAATCAGGACGATTTATACGCTCGAACTGTGTCGCGAACTCCGCGTTTGAGCTTACTAACTATGAGAATGTGATTTGCACACTGAATTTGCTTGATGAGCAACGGTTTGATACAATGAACAAAATACGTGTTATGTTGCGCACAGTTGTGAACAGAGTGAATCTCAAGATGGATGCGCATTTCCGCCTCGGCGTCTTCTCGAACATTCTCGAGCGTCGTTCGACAAGACGGGCCCTGATTGGTTGATCGATCGCGGATCGACCGCGACTTCCGCCGCCCAGGAGGTGCTGCGGTGATCGAGAGTGCGGCGGCGCGGAGAACTATTCATTCCCAAACATGCTCCCGCCATCAACAGCTGATTGAAGATGTTGATGATGAATCTGGAACAGGCAAAATTGCCAATTTTGCAATTGGCCTGATTAGTGTTGTTGTGGCGGTTTTGAGCGTCACGACTCGGGTGAGTCCATCCTTCCCTGGATGTAAGGTGATGATCCTCGCAAGTGGCCACTTGCTAGGTGGAAAACGCTCATCTGTGATGAGCACCAGGGACCCGACCTTCAGGTCGTTGGTTGGATGATGCCATTTGGTGATGGATAGTTGTCTCTGCAGATAGTGGGATGACCACTGAGTCCAAAATTGTTGCGTCTTTGTTTGAATGAATTGCCACCTGGCTGATGGCAAGATTGATGAATTCTCCACTGACGGTTCCGGAAGCGCTGAGAGTGGTTGTCCAATGAGAAAGTGCGCTGGTGTGAGTGCAGTGATGTCATCAGGGTCGTCACTGAGGGGCTCAAGCGGTCGTGAGTTGAGCATTGCTTCTATTTGTGTGAGAAGTGTGCTGAACTCCTCGTATGTGAGCACCGTCTCACTGACTGTGCGCCGGAGATGGTGTTTGACTGACTTCACGACCGCTTCCCACTTGCCTCCCATGTGAGGTGCTGCTGGAGGGTTGAAATGCCATTCTGTCTTGTCATTGACGAACAGCTGATTCAGGCGTTGATGCGCCTCAGTCCCCTGGGTGAACATTCTTTTGAGAACAGTGTCAGCTCCAACGTAGTTGGTTCCGCAATCGGAGTGAAGAGTGAGAGGAATCCCTCTCCTGGAGACAAATCTCCTGTAGGTGGCGATGAACCCTTCTGTTGTGTAATCTGTCACCAGTTCTAGGTGAACAGCTGATGTGGTGAGGCACACAAAGACGCAAATCCAGCCCTTTTGAGTCTTGGCCCCTCTTCCTCTCCACGTCTTCAGTGTGATTGGACCCGCATAATCGGTGCCAGTATTGTTGAACGGTCGTGAGGGTGTAACTCTCGAAAGAGGTAGTTGGCCCATCAGTTGATGGGCACGGATCCCCCTTTGTCGAGCACACACAACACACCGCAGGATGTGAGATTTTACTGGCGCTCGCCCTCCAATGATCCAGTAATTTTGTCGAATCTGGGCGAGGGTGAGCTGGGTCCCTCCATGGAGAGTTTGTCGATGAGCATGGTCTATAATCAATTTAGACAAATGTGAATGACGAGGTAGAATTGCAGGGTGCTTACTTTCGTAGCTTGTGCAAACATTGTTGAGTCTGCCTCCAACTCGAATGACTCCATTCTCATCGATGAATGCGGTGAGTCGATTGAAGACATGAGCAGCTGGTAATGTTGAGCCTGAGCTGAGCATCTTCATCTCGCTGGAGAAATAAAGCGCCTGCGTTGCTTTGATCCAGAAGATTCTGGCCCATTCTATGTCGATGGGCGATAAGGTGAAGAGCGGCAATGTGACTGGAGCCTTCTTCAACCTTGAAACAAATCTGAAACAAACTGATGTGATGCGAATAAGTTTGTTGAGAGATGAATATTTGTAAATGAGGTCCCAGTGATATTCAATCTTTTGAATATTGAGCAGCTTTGAAATGCCTGGACGAGCCTCTAGCGCGCTCAAGTCTTCGTCCAGCATTGGTTGTGATGGCCAAGTTTCACTGGGCTGCGCAAGCCATGGTGGTCCCGTCCACCAAAGCTTATGATGTTCAAGCTGTGATGTTGATAAGCCTCGTGATGCGCAATCAGCTGGGTTTGAGGACCCTGGAACGTGTCTCCAATGTGCGCCTTGGGTGATCTCTTGAATTTGAGACACACGATTCCTTACGTAGTCCTTCCAGCGTGATGCTTGTGTTTTGATCCAGGTTAGTGTCACTTGTGAGTCCGTCCACAGATGTGTTGTAGCAATGTTGAGCTTGAGTGTTGCTTGAACATATTTGGTGAGCTTCGCCAGCATCAATGCTGCAGTAAGCTCGAGTCTCGGGATTGTGAGCTTCTTTAGTGGTGCTACCTTAGTTTTGGAGCACACCAATGTCGCGACCTTGTGAGTTGTGGACGGTGATGATACGGTAATGTAAATTACCGCTGCCATGGCGAGTTGTGAGGCATCAGAAAAGCCGTGTAGTTCCACTGTAGAGTTGCTGAAGGTGTTGAACCACCTTGGACATGATAGCTTGCGCAAGCTTGTTAAATCTTCTCTGATGATGAGCCATTGTGACGTTACTTGGGACGGCAGTGGATCATCCCAGTTGAGCTTGTGTAGCCACAACTCTTGCAATAGTGTTTTTGCTCGAATTATGACCGGCGCTAGAAAACCTAATGGATCAAATATTTGTGCTACTTCTGATAAGATGAGGCGTTTGGTGAGCCTTGAATTTGAGCTTGGTTTTGAGGTGAAAGAAAATTCGTCGTTGATCACATTCCATTGAAGTCCGAGAATTTTGGTATTGCAGTCGTCTAATGATATGATTGAGCCTTGGGCTCGTTGGGTTTGAGAAATTGCATCAAGCAACGGAGGAAAGGTGGAATGCCATTTGGCTAGTGGAAACCCTCCCGCGTTGCACAGATCTTTTAATTGGTGAGCAATTGTGATGAGCATCTCACCTGTGTCTGCACCTCCAAAGATGTCATCAACGTATCTGGCATGTGTGATTGATGGCACCGCCAGAGGAAAGCGATGACCTTCGTCTTCCGCCAATTGGAGTAAGGTTCTGACCGCCAAAAATGGAGCAGCCTTGGTCCCATATGTGACCGTTGTGAGCTTGTAGGGCACCTCCTTTGAATCGTCATCGATCCACAGTATTCGTTGGAGATCTTGATCATCCTCGTGAATCTTGACTTGACGATACATTTTCGTCACGTCTGTGGCAAAAATGTACTTGTGCTGGCGTATCCACAGCAGCACGTCGGTGATGTTAAGGAGTAGATTTGCACCCGTATGCATCAAATCGTTGACAGAATACCCAGTTGACGTGGGGCTTGATCCATTGAAGACGACTCTCAGTTTTGTCGTCTGGCTGTCAGGCTTCAATACTCCATGGTGTGGAAGATAAAATACAGAGTGAGTATTAGGTGAAAGGGATGGTGCTCTTACCATGTGACGGAGCTCCTCGTACTCTTGCATGAAGCCTTGATAGAGGTTGCGATACTCGTCGTTCCTGTTGAGCTTGACGAGCGTACGCTTCAAGCAAGCGTGAGCTGCTTGATAAGAATTACCCAGCAGCTTTGGAGTCTCCTTCAGAGGGATGCGCACGGTGTATCGTCCTGTGGAATCACGAGTGTGTGTCGCTCGAAAGTGATCCTCACACTGTTGATCCTCAGGTGTGAGCTTCATGGGTGCATCTGTTGGGAGCTCTTCTTGAATCCAAAATCGTGTCAGCATGTCTTGTAAAGAATTGTCGTCATGCTGCACGACTGCAGAGTGGTGTGCTGTGACCGTACGCCGGTCCACTGTAACTGGTCCAAGAATGAGCCACCCAAAAATGGACAGCTGTCCAATTGGCATTGAAGAATCACCCTTCTTGAGGGTGGGCTTGATCACTTGCCCATACACGTCTGCGCCAATCACGATGTCTATCGGTCTTGATTTAAGAAAGTCTGGATCGGCCAGCGGAAGGCCATTCAAATGTGGCCATTCTTGACGTGGCGGTTCCACCGATGGTAAACTGGACGTCAGTGCTCGCAGAACGTGTGCTTGAAAGTGCACTGTTGACATATCGTAGTTGGAGCGCAGAGTTAGTAGTGCGACTCCTCTGGTTTGAATTGATGTGTTACCCCCAATGCCAGTGATCGTGATGGATGCATGGGCGCGTGGAATCCTAAGCAGGTTGATGAGCTCTTCAGTGACAAATGTCAGTTCCGAGCCCGAATCAATCAATAATCTGACTGGTGTAGATGACACTGAAGTGATCAGCTGGGCGTTGGCTGTTGCCAACAGGGTAACTGAAACATATGGGGTGAGCACTGGCGATGATTGGTTGAGCCTCCTTCTTTCGGTTGAGCACGCTGTGTGAGTCTGCGTTGTGCGCTGTTGTGTGAGTGATGTTGGTGATGGGACGACTGCACCGATACTTCAATGGGTTGCGCTGCTTGTTGATGGTTCCTCTTCTGCGCGAGGTTTTACAAGAGCAGCGGTGTGAGCAGACGGCTTTGTGAGGTGCAGCATCGTGTGATGGTTGGCTGCGCACGTTTTGCACCGACGCGTGGAATTGCAATCTTCGGTGCGATGCCTGCCACAGCAATTCCTGCACAGCTTGTTGACGGTAATCACTTTCCGCCTGTCTTCCACCGACAGCTCTCTGAATCTGGGACACATTACAACGTAATGGTCCTCCTTGCAATGATCGCACGGATAGCTGTAGGGCGACGCAGCTGGTTGAGCCTTCGGCTTCGTCTTTGATGCCGTGTGAGCAGCGCCCCGGCTGGGGTATGATCTGCTCGGTGGAGCAGCAGGAGATTGAGCCTTCTTACCCTTCTGGAGAGCCGCGGCCTCCAGTCGCTCCAGGGCCACCACCTTGGCAGCAATGAACGTCTCGAGCTGCTGCAGCCGAGGGTAGTCCTTGGATGAGCCCACTGACGTCTCCCATGCTTCCCTTGTTGACTTGTCCAGGCAGCTCGTCGCCTGGTGCACGAGCAATATGTTGAACATATCCTCTGCTGCTCCCAAAGTGGTCAATGTCTTTTGCACCTTACTGATTGTGGAGACGATTTCATTGAGCGACTTTGCACTGCGCGTTGTGATCGGTGAGACGTTGAGCAGCTTGTCCAGCTGCTCTTCGATGAGCGCACGCTTATTTGTGTATTTTTTGCTCAGTTCCTCCCAGCAGGACTGGAACGATGAGCCTGTGAGCGGGTACGCGTTCACCAGCTGTGATGGCTCACCTTGGAGACTGGAGCGCAGGTAGTGGAGGCGGTCTATTTCCATGAGCTGCAGGTCCTGGATGATCAGTGAGGTGAACAGCTCACTGTAGGCTGGCCACTCGGTGTATGCGCCAGAGAATGTGGGCAATGCAATTTCAGGCAGCTTCGAGGCCCTCGATGGTGCTGCACTCGTTGCTGCCGGTGGACGCTGCTGCATCGCCTTCACATCCTCTCGTAGGCGGTTGAGCTGTATTTTTGTTGAGAGGTATATTTGAGCCTCCTGCACAGCCATGTTTGACTCGAAATATGGGTGGTTGATGAATTTCACAGGCCACGTCTCCTCAAAGTGAGCATGTTCACGAGTGAATGCTGCGTGCAGCTCCTCTACGTGGGCTGCAATGAGCTCCACCTCGTCGACGGACGTCGTGTGAGCGTGGGCGGGCATGTGTAGTTGCAAGCCTTGAAGAGAGTCGAAGCGGCCAATCTGAGTCTTGGCCTTGAATACCAGCTGCGAGGGCAACGTAGATGGTGATGTCGCCCTCGGTGGTTTTTTATCCCCACTCGTCCCCAGAGCCTCGGTGGGGATGGTGAGCACAATCGGTGCTGGGGAAGGCGGCCTTGATGAGCCCGCTGACTTTACGCTCTTCTGGTCATCTTGATCAGCCATCGCGAAGCACAGGAGTTGAGCTTGTGAGCCCTCTAACACAAGCTACACAGCACTGTAGTGCTCAATCACCGATCCGGCTCGAAGGACCAAACTGTAAAATATTATGGACGGTGATTGGCACTAAAACACTGGGTTGCACAAAAGTATGTGAAGTCTTTATTTGTAAAAGGTGTGCCAACGGGTGAGCCGTTGTGCGCACTTGAAAATAGAGGATTGAGCCCCCGTACACTCTCTTGTACAACAACCACCGGTTTACCGCGTGGACGCGCGAACACGCACAATCGCGAGAGCAGAATCAGGACGATTTATACGCTCGAACTGTGTCGCGAACTCCGCGTTTGAGCTTACTAACTATGAGAATGTGATTTGCACACTGAATTTGCTTGATGAGCAACGGTTTGATACAATGAACAAAATACGTGTTATGTTGCGCACAGTTGTGAACAGAGTGAATCTCAAGATGGATGCGCATTTCCGCCTCGGCGTCTTCTCGAACATTCTCGAGCGTCGTTCGACAAGACGGGCCCTGATTGGTTGATCGATCGCGGATCGACCGCGACTTCCGCCGCCCAGGAGGTGCTGCGGTGATCGAGAGTGCGGCGGCGCGGAGAACTATTCATTCCCAAACAAAGAGCGATAACATTGGTTCAAAGTATACAACTGAGATTCTATAAGAACAGTGAGGACTTGAGAATGTTTCGAGAGAAATTAGAAATTGGGGTTATGTGGAGCGTGCAAAGAGCAGTCATGCTCTCCACCAATCAGAAGCGATCACTGTTCTGCCTGCACCAATCAGAAGCGATCATGAAAATCACGGATCACTGTGAAAAATCACCGTGGTTGGAAACGAACGTGATCGGATCACTCGTGATTCACAAATCACGGTTCTAGCCATCACTAATCATAATGCATGAAACAAAAAATTCAATTCTTCCTTCGAAAACTATAAACTTCAAGCGTTAAAATGCGTTCTCTAAATATTTTTTCAAAACATTTTTCCCACAAATACAGCCTGTTGAAAATGACCAAAATTTTCGCAAAATTATAGTGTTTCTTTAATTTTGACGCGGTGTATAAATAATACTTTAATGAAATAAATATACCTGCTGAGGCAAACCACCTGACGATGTCGCATTTTTCCCACTCATCGTGGTCCACTGGAACAATTCCTTTCATAATTGTTCTATTGAGGGTATACAAATTCTTTATATGGCTCGGCCAAATACTTCGCTGTCTATCAGCGTCCATCCAGTTCGATGGTATGATTTGTATACCATCCGCGAATTCCACGATCGAAAACTTTTTCAACATTTTTTACTGAAAAATAATTAGGAGAATTTATTAAAAAATTGTCACTGTATTATATAATAATACTTATGAAATATTGCAGTATGATAGTTTTGTCTTAATCGTGATGTTACTCGTACTTACCGGTGATGAATTAACACTTTCTAAACGGTGTTCGAAGCTCGCTTTCGGAAAACAAACGAGAAATTTAAAAAAAGAAAAGTAACGCGTACACACAAACTATAAAACGAATAAAATAACTTAAATATGTTTTAAAAAATAAACTAAACACACTATACCTATGAAAAGAATAAGAACAAAATTATATATAATTTTAAAAAATACACTACCACACTATAAGTATAAAAAAAATAAACAAATTGAATATATAATTTTAAAAAACACTAACACACGATAAGTATAAAACGAATAAGAAAAATTGAATATATATTTTTAAAAAACACTAACGCACGATAAGTATAAAACGAATTAAAAAGGGAATATATATTAAAACAAAATAATGAGAAATATAAAAAACTTGTGAAAAGGATAGCTGCTTGTTTTTCGAGAGTTTACTTCGAACTGGCCCGGTCCAGGGTTGCCGAGCCGAGCCGAGCCGAGCGGAGTCGAGCGGAGCGAAGCCAAGCGCTGCGTCGTTGAATTCACTCTCAAAGAGGGTTGTAAAATTTCGAGCCTGCAGTGAGCGCGAGTGAGAGAATCCATGAGCGAGCGAGAGAGGGCGAAAGAGTGGACAAGATGGCGTGGCTGGGAAAACCCGATGCGTCAGCGGGCCCAGGGGCGCGCTGAGGGATCGAAAAATTGAAACGGTTCTTTTTTAAACCGACACCTTCACACTTTCTAATATAAAATTTTAGCTGCGGGTATTTGTTAGTTATTTATTATTATCTCAGAAACTAACAATTACCTGCAGCTAAAATTTTATATTAGAGGTTGTCTCACCCTCCCGCCCAACCCCTCAAAATTTCGGTTCATTCCGGTTGTTGGGTCATACCGTAGTATATCCCACAAGGCTCCCCCCTTTTATAATAATTATTTACAAAGCTGAATGGAACTTAGGGAAATTTGATGGCGACGCCAGAGTTGGGCAAAATGTAATTTGATTTCAAATTACGATTAAAGTGTAATTGTGTAACTGATTACACATTACTTTCTATAATCGTTAATTTAGGTAGTTGACGACAATTTTGTCAACTACCTAAATTAACGATTACAAAAAATGTGTAATCAATTACACAATTACATTTTGAAATTACGTTTTTGCATCTCTACTCCAGACGTCCGTTCGTTTGGAAAACTCTGCAGGGACCGTCCGTGTGCCGAAGTCACGGGCCCAGTCAGGGCCGCCTTTAACAATGGGCTAAATAGGCTATAGCCCAGTGGCGCCCGTGATCCAACGGCGCTTAAGAATCAAATTTGTTGAAAAGCTTTTTTCTCTTCAATTGTGGAGACAATAATTTCTATCTGCCTTGGTGGAGACACGGGGTTGTGATGTACTACCTTGCACCGATTGCGAAGAAATTGTAACCTTGAGGGCTAGAGCATCAAAATTTTTTAGCCAAGGCCGCTCAAATTTATTAAGACGGCCTTGGGTCCAGTTGGTTTTTCCACACCCCTCGGCCCTTGAAACACTTTATGATCGGCGAAGGCGTCCTTGCGTTGGGGTCGTCGCAAGGCTGCCGTTCTAATACGCGGCCGGCGACAACGGCCGACGACGGTCCCACTAGTGCAAGGGAGAAGTATGCATCTGTTTCTCTCTTGCACTAGTGGGACCGTCGCCGGCCGCACATTGGAACGGCAACTTGCACTCATAGCCGGAGCCGTTCCAACGTAAACACTAAACAGACCCACGATGCATCGACCAGCCTTCTCCGCACAGCGTCGAATTGTCTTACACAAGGCAAGATATCGAAAATTAAAGAAGTTATGAAACTTTGGGCATACGTATTAATACATACCTATACAGAGTATTACTTTACTGATAATCAAGGATATTCTAGGGGGTGATTCTACAGGCGAAAATAAGACAAAAATGAAGAGTGGTGAAATGAGGAATAAGTTTGTTTAAGGATAAAAAATCGTTTTTACAATAATGACAATTATAAAGAAAGATTTATTTAACGAATTTAGGCTGAAGGTCACGATTTTAAAAATCAGAAAAAATACTACCACATTCGGTGAAGAATTTTGTATAAAATAAGCCTATCTCTTGTTGGTAATTTACATATTGAACGTCGTAGGAACTTAGGAAGCTGTTAAAGACAGCGGCGCACCCCGTTTCAGGTAAAATACACTGTTGGTAAAAATTCAGGGAACACTATAATTTCCAGAATAATTTGATCATTTTCAAATGGATGTTTTATCAAGATGAAGCGCAAAAGACAAAATTTCAACATTTTGTGCCTAATTTGAACCTATGCACCGGCTTGGTATTTCCATTAGTATATGACTCACACCAATCTCACATTTTCGCTTTTATAATTGGGTTGTCCTCTAATTGTCTTGTTACTTTCCGCGTCACCTTGTCCGCGCGGATTTAACTGCAGGTTAAAGGTTCCCCCAGGCCAACCCGGAACTGTTCCGCTGCGGTTCCCGATATATCGCGTTAGTCTGTGGGACCCTTTAATCGTCTTTCGCCCCTACGGCTTAGGATGTATGCGGATATACCTATGCTATTACCAATAAAGTAATAAAACGTTTCGAACCGATCCTAGCAAAGTTAAATGACTTGCCACGATTATTTCTTAACGACCTCCGCTGAATTGTACGTGTCTTGTATTTTTTTCGCCGAAGCTATTAAACACGACCTTTCGTTGGAAAAAGAATTTCAACCAACGAGACGCGTACTTTCGTCGTAATATTTCTGTCAATTCCCTTCTCCCAAAACTCGAAATGCGTTTCTTTTAACAGGCTAAACATTTTACGGTCTCGCTTAATAATAAAGGAATACAACTCCCACATACAGAAAATGTTAATTTAATGTTTCTTTTGTACTCCGTAAAGGCGAAACATATTAAATAGAAACCAGGGGCAAAGAAATTTGGGGCGCTAAACATTTTCTTGCATGAAGGCGCCAACCATCCCTCGCGCTGGCCCTGTTTATGACCGGGCCTGGTGTCCGTGTCCGTCGGGCGCCGCACAGTGGGGCAAATCCGTTCGAACCGCGGCACAAAACATTTTCTAACTGAAATCATATATTTACCCAATCTTTCTCAAATTTTGACACGTTATTCCTGCATACTCTAGGGCGGACATAGGCTATGTAGCATGTCTCAGAAACGCCTTATTAACATGTAATTTATATGTAAACATGTCATGTGTACGGCTGGTTCGCAGACTACGTGACCCGTGTATAGGGGCGGTATTTTCAGTCGTTGCTTATTCTTAAGTAACTGCTTAAGCATGCGGCATCCTCTACCAACCTAGTAGCTAATAAAGGATGCCGAATGCTTAAGCATTTACTTAAGAATAAGCAACGACTGAAAATATCGCCCTACGACATTCTACTTCGCGCGCGCATGCGCATATTCGACCCGCGCGATACCTCGCCCGTTGCAGTACCACGATGTTACCACTAGGAGGCGACGCTTCTCGAGCGTTTTCAGGTTACAAATAGCTGTTGCAAATTAATTCGTACCCCCTGTGGATGTTATTACTTATGTCCCGAGTGCGATCAAATTTGTCAAGATCAACCGTGCCTGCTCGACGTTTGCAAATACTAGCTTTGCTATTCGCCTTCACCCGAAATTTAGATTTTGATTTTATAAAAAAAATCGTTTTTTATTTATTTATTTATTTATTTTTTTAAATAGCCACGTGCATCTGTATTAGGTAGGTATAATGAGCTGGGCGACACATTCCGCGATCCCTAAGTTTACCGTTCCAGAGTTTCTAGGCGACAAAAAAACACACAAACACTTTCTGCTTTATATATTAAGATACACCAGGATTCGGCAGTTAAACACGCCGAGCAACGCGGAATGTAAAACCTGGACTCATAAGAGTGAATGTTACCGGAAGGTTTGCATTCAATTATGATCCAGGAATTGACTAGGTATGTTAACTTACGAGAAGTTAAAATAGGATGCGCAATAACAATTCATCCGAATATCAGAAAATCATTATATATACCAAGAATGTTATCTTTTTCGAAATATTATGAAGCAATTAAGCTTTTTTTCAAAATACTTAATTTCCTTGAAAGATATTAATTCTAATAAACACGAATCAGTCACGCTAATACCTCGGGCGAAATCGGGACGGGGCATGCTAGTATTTTATATTTTGGCGAAGTTGCGGCAAAGTTGCGAAAAAGTTGCGGCAAAGTTGCGAAAAAGTTGCGGCAAAGTTGCGAAAAAGTTGCGGCAAAGTTGCGGCAAAGCTGCGACAAAAGCTGCGGCAAAGTTGCGGCGTAGTTGCGGCATACTTGCGGCATACTTGCGGCATGCTTGCGGCATGCTTGCGGCATGCTTGCGGCATACTTGCGGCATACTTGCGGCATGCTTGCGGCATACTTGCGGCATACTTACGGCATACTTGCGGCATACTTGCAGTGCAAGATTGCAACGCAACTATGCCGCAACTATACAGCAACAATTCTATGTCCGCTCCGTGCAATGTTGCACGGCAACGTCGCAGCAACCATACATCGACATTGCGCTGCAACTATGCAACGACGCAAGGTTACTGCAAGCATCCTGCAACTTTGCCGCAACGAAGTGTGCTGTATGGGAGTGGCAAGGTTTCCGAAAAGGGAAGGAAAGCAAGGAAAGGAATGTCCGAAAGGGTGAGTTTTATTTAATTTATTGGTGATTATTAGGTGGGAAAATAAATTCTTTCCGATTTTAGGGTACAATAACGGTTCGATTTAAAAAATATGAAAACAACTCGATCATCGAAATAATTTCCATTATTGTTAATTACCTTTTGCCATTTTTCTGGCAGCTTCTGAATACCATCGCGATAGAAATTCCAGTCGGAAAGAATTTATTCATACACCTAATATTATTTTTTAATTTTAGTTGTGTTGGCCGTTATTAAACTACGGATTTTTACTTCAATAACGAATTACGATCACTTGTCGTACATTTTCTGTTACATTACCTTTTCGTTTATGCCTTATTTAAAAACGAAATTTACGTACTTCTTGTCCTCTCACTTCAAATAATTCTTATTTAAGATTCTGCTTTTAAAAAAAACTGTATAACGCGGTTTCCTTCGATGCATGCCGACTTGCTTGTTCGTACGTTCGTAGCACAAGCGCAGTCGCCTACCGCGTAGCCAACGCTACCGCGGGAGCTCGTGCGAAAGGCGCGCGCTCTGATTGGTCGGGGTTTTTTGTTAATATCTCCTTAACGAAGCTTCGGACAATATTTTCGCTAAGGAAAAAGTTGTTTCAAATCACCCCCTGAGTCACCCCTTTCAAGGAAACGCGACATTTTTGGGACATCCTGTATGTCCAGGGTATCAAAATACTCCTAGGAGTCTCCCGGAACAGAATCTGAGCCCAAAAGGGCGACTTCATGGCCCTCCGGAGGTACCTTTAGGACACAAGTCTAAGTCCCTCAAAAAAGGATTCAGATTTCGCGGGGATTCGACTCCACTTGATTGGGCATCAGGAACCTCATGCATCGAGTCCTCCAATCACGTCTATCTTCTTCAAATCTTCACGCCGCTGATTGGACGACGAGCTACCTTCTCCGCCGTTATTGGTCAGAGTCCTCTTTCACCGGCCAGCCACGAGAAAATTTCGCCGAATTTCGCCCTTACCTTTAGGATCCACGCCTCTTACTCCCTCCCGGTGGTGCCCAGGACACCCAGAGAGTATCCTTGGCCGGTCACCGTCAGCGCCCGAAGGGCTCGCAACTTCGCACAGGCACACCGTTATCCCACACAGCTGCGGCGGCGGCCATCTTGCCTGTCACCCCTCGTTGGATTGGAACATGTCGCACCTTTCGCCGAAAATTCAGGTTCCACAGAGCACTTAACTCCACACGAATAGCACCCCGACGATCCTGAAGGGTCTACGGTGCCCTTCACACCATACGTCACTGGCGCCCGCGCGCTTTACCGCCTTAAGGTAGGATCTCCTACCCGCGACTGGTCGCAGTATACTGGTGCAATGGGAAAGCATGTATCTGTTCTCCTACAAGCGACTGCGATCGTCGGGTATACGCCACACGTAGGAGCCTGACGCGAGTCTGTTTGAGTACTAGCCTAGGCTACTCGAGAGGCAACACAATGCAATTGGGTCTGTTTCCCATTATACCTAGTCGCAGGCTGGGCACTGCGACCACCGGTCGCTTGACTCCCTACGGAGGGAGTCTAGCGACCAGTCGCACTGCGACCCATTGCCACAGTGTGACAGAATCCCAAGAAATAAGGAAAGAAGTCAGAATTCAAATGATATGGGAGTATGTATTTTTATGTTACCTGTAGACTACTAATATGAGCACATAAAAGCGGTAAAAATATCATGACGCCTACTTCTGATCTGTGTGCAAACACGTGTCTATGATTGTATGTATTTTTCGTGCAGAATTTTAAATCGCGTCTTTTAATTTTTGGTGATATAAAAGAAAACAATTTTTGGGGCCCCAAATGAGTAGTGTCGATTCTGCTAAGTAATAGCAAATAATTAGTTACATACAGTTTTTTTTCCATACGAAACCAATTGAAAAATTGTCAGCAATCATCCCCTTTTTAGTTCCACTTCCGGGAACTTCTGAACAAATTTTTTGTTTGTTTTCTAATCAACATAATCTAGGCCTTGCTACTGCGGAAAAAGCATTCGCGAATATTTGGCAGTTATGGATTAAGTACGTGTATTCTATGTCGCACAGTGGGGGTAAATCCCAAAAAAATGGGAAAAAATGCAACATCCTGTATTTTGCATTTAAAAATGCCGAATATTATTAAGGAAATTGATACTAAAAGTGTTAATATATAAGTTTTACGTTATTTAAGAAAATAACGTCAATTCGTCATGAATTAGCGTCAATAGTTCCAATAAAACTACAAGAATTTGATAAATATGCCATGGAAAGTGCAGTGTTCCTATCGACACACGCGCGAAGTTCCATGATGTAGCGTGATGAGTGATGCCCTAAACGGATTGTTAGCGGGCCATGGTTACTACAGCTTTATGACAGACCTTTGGCCCCCTACACGATATAAAGTAATTAGGAAACATCTGCCAAGTAACTTGCAGAACAGCGGAAAATTTTGTAGGATTAATCCCCAATTGCTACAAGCTAATTGCTTCCTCTACGTTCGGCAGGCAATAAACCGTGTTTCGCTACAGTATAAAAGAATAATAAGTATGGTCGGAACGTTGACCGTGCCGAAAATTAATTTTCAGGTCCGCACAATTACCAAAAGAAGAAGATGTTCTTATGTTAGATCGAAGAATGTTTCCTTGGCAATGGTGTAGGAAACGAAATTATTCTGCAGAAAGACCAGTACGCCTCGCGGAGAGCCACAGGAAGAAAAGGGGTGACCATGCGACATTAAATGACCTTATGTTCCAACTTCTTTACTTCGTCTCAACAAATCATTTTATTGCGAGCACCCTATTGTAGGAGATTTTGCCGCCGTGGCCTAAAACAAAGGACAATCGTTGCGTAGAGACGAGTCAACGGGCAGCTTGACCAGCGTGCGTGCCCGGCGAGGCGTCCTTCTTCTCGCGGATCGCGTGCGGTGTGAACGCGTGAACGTGCGGGATCGCGCAATTGTCTCGACGAACGATCAGAGTATTTCATTAAACCTCCTTTTATTTCCTTATCGTCTCCTTTTGTCCCGTAACTCCCCTACAATCTTCAGAAGTGGGATTAGATTCGCGCAGTGAGTTTTATCGTATATCGCTGAAATCGTTTACGCAGTGTATTTGACCGTGCCGCGTAGTGAGTCGGATCGGTCAGTGCGTTGTTCGGAATCGAATAGGGGATCGGGCAAAAGTGCTGATTGTGTCTTATCGTTGAGACCGATCGTTTCTCAACATGTCGAACCTGCAAGATTCGGCGTCAGGGACGCCAGAAGAAGATCTCAGCCGCTTCACCGTAGCAGAGCTGAAGGAAGTGCTGAGACATCTAAAATTGACGACCACCGGCTCGAAAGCCGAACTAATGAATCGTATAAATTCAGTACCACCGGCAACATGGTCTGGTGTACCGAGAGGCTCCACTCAAGTCACGCCAAGCAGCCAAGATGTCGAGGTATCCTCTAATCCCGCATCGCGGGAGGAAGAAGGCGCAATGGCGTCGCCATCGTTGCCGAGCGCCGAGGATATCAACGCCCGAGATGGTGACGATGCGCGTGGCGACTCTCTGTTACGGAGACAATACGAGTTAATGAGGCAGGAACGAGATTTACTGCAAAGGGAATTGCGATTGGCGGAACGAGAAAGAAGCGCAGCTTCCAATCCATCGACGAGCAGCAGCCAGTCCAACACATCGACGAGCGGCAGCCATGCTCACTCCTCGGTCGGTATTCGCGCGATCGCGGACCAGTTGAGTGAATATAGCGGAGAGAACGACGGTTTCGAAAAATGGAAGACGCAGTCTGAACTTCTCCGCGAGGCATACCGTCTCGACGAAATCTCGACGAAGGCGCTGCTGATCATGCGACTCAAAGGGAGGGCGCTAGCCTGGTTCCACTCGAAGGCCGAACATGTTCGATTGGAGCTATCGGCGTTTTACGATGCGATGGAAGAAATGTTCGATGAGAAACTTTCCAAATCGGAATTGAGGAAGGAGTTTGAGAAGAGAACGTGGCAGCCGGGTGAGACCTTTAGTGATTACTACCACGATAAGTCTATATTGGCGAATCGAATAGCCATCGACGACGAGGAGTTCATCGACGATACGATTGACGGGGTGCCGGACCGGCGTCTGCGCGATCAAGCGCGCATGCACCGATTCAAGACCCGGAAAGACCTGCTCCAAGGGTTTAAAAAATTGACGCTTCCGTCCAGCAGCAAACCGGAGAAAGGGGAGAAGAATTTACCCTACCCGAGACCGGACAGGAAGGACAACGCGACATCGAAACCAGCGAATCCAATACAGCGTCCCGTACGGGATACAACTCAACCACAACCCCGTTGTTACAATTGCAGTGAGCGGGGTCATCTATCGAAGGACTGTCCGCAGCCGAGGCGTCAACAGGGTGCGTGCTTCAAGTGCGGGAGCATAGCGCATCGCATCGAGGACTGCCCGGAGAGTCGTCCGGCGTCGAAGAAGACTGCGGAGAAGACCACTCATCTGGTACAGTTGGCGTCGAATCCACCGTACACGGTAACGGTAAAATATCCCGTCGCAAGCAATATTAGCGAAAACTCCGACTGCTGTATTAACGCGATAGTAGATTCGGGCTCGCCTATTAGTCTTATTAAGGAAGGTTGTGTACCGGTTCAGTTGCGGGAACCCGTCGTCAAGAATGACACGTACGAGGGTATGAATGGGTCGAAACTAAATGTCTTGGGTATGTTCAGATGCGATTGCACAGCTAACGGCATTCCGGTAAATATCGTTTTCGGGATTGTCTCAGCCACCGCGATGCGATGCGACGCGCTTCTCGGGAGAGATTTCATATCTTTGCCGCACATTAAGATTTCATTCGATGACAAATTCGTGGTCATGGCGAAAAATATAGAATCGGGTAAAACGGGATCGTTCGATTGCCAAAACGACGTAATGCAAATTAATTGTATTGAGGCGGAGACTAACGTCGAGGAAAAATTGAATATCAACCCAAATATCGAGTGGGAAGCAGCCAACGAGCTCGCGGAAATTTTTCGAACGGAATACGCGCTGGCCGATGATCCAGATCCCACCGATGACTGTATCGTTGAAATGACGATCGTATTAAAACATGACCAGCCCATTTCATTCCGCCCGCGTAGACTTTCCTTTAGTGATAGGGAAAAATTAAAAGCCATCATCGACGAATTATTGGAAAAAGGTATCATTCAACCAAGTAACTCCCCCTATGCCAGTCCGATTGTTCTAGTGCGTAAAAAGACGGGAGAGATACGCTTGTGTATCGACTTTCGCGGAGTTAACGGAATCACGATCAAAGATAATTTTCCAACGCCCCTAATCGAAGATCTCCTTGACCGACTACGGGATAAAAAGTACTTTAGTAGCCTCGATTTGCGTAACGGCTTTCATCACGTTAAGATGGCGGAATCCTCGATGAAATACACATCGTTTGTTACACCCCTTGGACAGTATCGAAAAATGCCGTTTGGTCTTATGAATGCGCCGCGCGTCTTTCAGCGTTACATTAATAGCATCTTCGCGGATTTGATTACGCAAAATAAAGTCCTTTTATATCTTGACGATATTCTAATTGCCACCTCAGATATTGGTGAGCACCTAGACATTCTTCGCGAGGTGTTCAAGTTGGCGCGGCGTCACCGGCTGGAATTCCGATTCGACAAGTGTTCCTTTCTCTTCGAAGAGATCACGTATTTGGGCTATCGTATAAGCGAAGACGGCATTCGGCCTAGCGACGACAATATAGAAGCCGTGTTACAATATCCATTGCCGCGAAACACAAGGGAAGTGCATAGTTTCGTCGGATTAGCCAGCTACTTCAGGCGCTTCGTTGCAAATTTTTCAAGAATAGCTAAGCCGTTGTATGATTTGTTGAAAAAAAACGTTCCGTTCAGTTTTGGTCGCGAAGAATTGGACGCGTTCGAGACTTTGAAGGGTCTGTTATCGTGTCGGCCCGTATTGGCCTTGTATTCGCCCACTTTGAATACGGAGTTGCACTGTGACGCCAGTGCGAGCGGTTTCGGAGCGATACTTGTACAGCGACAATCGGATGGGACGCGTCGCCCGGTGTCATATTTCAGCAAAAGGACTACCGTCACCGAGGCGAAATACCACAGCTTCGAGTTAGAATGCTTAGCGATAATCTACGCGATCAAACGATTTCACGTGTACTTATATGGGTTGCGCTTTAAAATTTTATCGGATTGCAATAGCCTTCGGCTAACCCTTAGCAAACAGAATATTAACCCCCGGATATCGCGGTGGGCCATATACTTACAACAATATGATTACGAAATCGAGCACCGGCCCGGCGCGAAGTTGTGCCACGTGGACGCACTCAGTCGTTGCCACAGTGTGCTGGTGTTAGAAGCGAACACGTTCGAACAGACGCTGTCGATTAAACAGGATCGGGATCCAGATATTCGGAAAATTAGGGAAATGCTAGAGACCGCGGAGGACAAGTTCTACGAACTTCGCGATGGTCTCGTATATCGAAAGATCAAAAATCGGGAATTGCTGTTTTATGTCCCGTTGAGTATGGAGGACAATGTAATCTGCACGTGCCACGATGACATTGGTCACGTGGGCGTCGGTAAGGTCGTCGAAAATATCAGCCGCGTATACTGGTTCCCACGAATGAGAGAAAAGGTAAAAAAATACGTCTCGAATTGTTTAAAATGCGTGGAGTTTTCTCCAACTAGTGGCAAACAAGAGGGATTCTTGCACCCTGTTCCGAAGGGCGGACTTCCGTTCCAGGCGATACATGTCGACCACTACGGTCCTCTCGAACGGACGGGCCGAGGATACAAGCATGTATTTTCGGTTATCGACGGATTCACGAAATTTATAAGATTGTATGCGTGCAAATCGACCACGACCGATGAAGCGGTCAAACACTTGAAAGATTATTTCAGAGCCTACGGCAGGCCAAATAGACTAATCAGCGACCACGGAACTTGTTTTACTTCCGCTCAGTTCAGCGAGTTCGCAAAAGAAAATTCTATCGACCACATATTAATTGCCGTCGGTACCCCACGCGCCAACGGGCAAGTTGAGCGCTTCAATAGAACCATAACACCGATGTTAGCGAAACTTTCCGAATGTCCGAATAAGTGGGACCAAGCACTCGATTTGGTAGAATTTTCGTTAAACAATACGATTTGTCGATCCGTTGGTGATACGCCAAGCAGACTATTGTTTGGCGTCAACCAATCGGGCGAGACAAATGATAACGTCCGTCGGATGTTAGAGGCGTCAAAAGACGTTGATCGAGACCTTGGTGCCATTCGAAGTAGGGCGGCGAGTTGCATCGAGTGTGAACAGCTCGCGAATAAGACTCGGTATGACGAAAAGCGAAAAGCGGCGACGGCCTACGAAGAAGGCGATTACGTAATGATCCGGAACTACGACACTACCGCGGGCGTGAATAAAAAATTACTCCCCAAATATAAGGGCCCGTACGTGATAAAGAAAGTCCTTCGCTTCGACCGGTACATTGTGACCGACGCGGATGGTTTCCAGGTGACGCGTTTGCCCTACACAGGCACCGTAAGTGTGGATCACATGAAACCCTGGGGCCGTGATGCGCCTGATGGTTCTAATTAACCTTTGTATTCTATATATTTTTATGTTATTTGTTTACGTGAACCGTTAATAAAGTGTACGAAATCCTATTAGCGTTAAGTAGTCTTAAGGTGTAAATATTGAAGTAAGTAGATGTGAGTGACGCCGGTAGTAATTGCGGATCTGGTGTTGACGATCACGTGATTACGCCATGTATGTATGTATGTATGTATGACCGGGACGTTCATACTGTCAGGACGGCCGAGCTGTAGGAGATTTTGCCGCCGTGGCCTAAAACAAAGGACAATCGTCGCGTAGAGACGAGTCAACGGGCAGCTTGACCAGCGTGCGTGCCCGGCGAGGCGTCCTTCTTCTCGCGGATCGCGTGCGGTGTGAACGCGTGAACGTGCGGGATCGCGCAATTGTCTCGACGAACGATCAGAGTATTTCATTAAACCTCCTTTTATTTCCTTATCGTCTCCTTTTGTCCCGTAACTCCCCTACACTATAGAGAGAATCCATGGCCCGCTGGTGCTTGCGACGAAGACAAGAGGACAGCGAGAAGAAGGCGATCGGACCGATCGCCTGTCAAGCTGTCACTTGATAAGCAGACCCCATCGCGAGCTGACGTGTACCAAGACCCTCCCCCGAATTATATTACCTTCCTTGTATTCTAACTTGTTCTAGTTATATGTGTTCTTGTTCTTGTTATACCTTCTTGTACCATTATGCCAAACGCGAGACATAACAATATATTCTGAATATAAATGTATGCCAATGCATGAAAGAATACCCCTTCAGAACCAGGTATAACGATAACGAGAGTTCGTACAGTATCTTGTAAGTGAATTCGTCGGCGGAGTAGGAAGCCTCTCCCTGTTCACGAAGTGGGGGAGGAAAATACCTACCACATTTTGTTCCAAAATACTAAGCAGGCTGATCGGTCAAAGCGTCTCGCCAGGGTCACGGTTTACGGCGGTATGGTCCCGCGAGACGACGGTAGACAACGGTACGTGCGGGTCCGAACTCATTATAGGTATGTACCATCCACCGACAGAGCAATCAACGGATTAACTGAGTGCGAAGAAAGGTGAAACCCCTGTAAAAAACGGCAGGGCGTTGATTGTCCCTGTTCGACATCAGGTACACAAATGCTTCCCGACGAACGCTTCGAAAACAAACAATTGCCTACCGTAAACAAATGAAAAAATTTCGCTTCGAAAAATTCTAAATTACCGGCTGTAAAAGATAACTGGAATTTGCGCCTCGCGCTGAGCCCACTTTGGTCCCGCAAGGCGACACATGCAGAAATAGTGGTAAACCTGTATCCATGTTTGCCTATATACCAAATACTGTTCACAAAGTGTAAATACATTCCTGCGAAAGTATAAAATATTTTGGCAACCTTCCAATCGACCAATTGAGTGGACAGACCAAAGAAGAAGACAGAAATAAAGATTTTAAAAATTATAGAAAAAATTGTAGCTCAAAATATTCCCACTGCAATACCGACGAAGATGTTTTAAACTTTTTATGCATTTCTTTAGATCCAGTAATAGTTTTCTATCTTTGCCGAAAGAAAATCAAAAATATTTTTTTATAAAGTAGCTTAATATGATTCGGCATTTCGATTGCGAAAAATGGCATGTTGAATAGTTCCTCTATTTCTTGGGATTCTGTCCCACTGTGGCAATGGACTTGGTCGCACTTGGAGGCTCGGGTTCCTGGCCCTCGGGACGGGTCAGGAAATTTCGGGTGGGGTCGGGGCGGGGTCGCGATACTTTCGTATTGCTCCAGATCCCGATGTTTTCGCGATCCCGAGACTCGTTTCGGGCTACAAGCAAAGAGGAGATATAATAAGAGGCGTCACTCGACAAGGACAGAAATAAACTAGGGAAATCACTAGACAACCAATTTAAATGCCCATTCGGCAAAGATTGGTAAACTTCGGCAATAATCAGCAAACTGCGGTAAGGTACATTTAGTCGATTTGAATATCCCGCTCGAATAGACAACCAGTTTAAACGTCCGAGTTTTGCCGAGCCGACCTGAAATCAAATTGCCCGCTCATGGCGGCTATGCTTGTAGCCCGAATAGAGTCTCGGGATCCCGAAACCGTCGGGATCTCGGGCAATACGAAAGTATCGGGACCCCGCCCGATCGCGCCCGAAAGTTTCCGGCCCGATCGCGCCCGAAAGTTTCCGGCCCGACCCGAGCCCGAAAAGTCGGGTATCCGCACACCCCTGGTCGCAGGAAAGGAGATTCAGCCTGGGGCCAGTCGCGGGGTCAAATCGCTGCGACCAGTCGCAGCGACCAGTCACGGGTAGGAGATCCTACCTTTAAATTGCTCCGAACTCCGGAGCGTCTCTACGCACGTCCTCCTCCTCTCGTAACACATGGCCGGCCTGCCGTGGCCGGTGGCGGCGCCGTAGTTGCGGCTGCCAGCGACAGCCAACCGGCCTGGGCTCCCCTGATATAAGCTAAAGTCAACAATTTTTATTATATTGTTAAAACATAAAAAGTATTAAGAATTAATACCGTTTGTCGCCGGCTGCTATGGTGGTGGTGGCGACGCCGCCGTTCTCGGCACCTTGTTCGCTGCCATTAGTATTTCGGCATCATTCGAGTCTGGAAAAATGAATTTGAATAAATGTATATATAATTTTTTTATTATTATTTAATTCTTCTGTAAGCTTATCGTTAATAAAACTCACCATCGAGTAGGGCGGCCTCCCCCAAAACCTAAGGGTAAATCCGGGCAAGATGGAGATGGTACTGTTCACGAGGAAGCGGAACCTAAAGTTTAAGGCCCCCTCAATCTTCGGAGCGGAGCTCCACACCTCCTCGGAGGTGAAATATCTGGGAGTGACCCTGGATAAGAAGCTCACGTGGAAAAGCCAGATCGAGAAGCAGACCCAGAAGGCGCTCGTTACCTACTGGGCCTGCAGAAGGATGTTCGGCAGCACATGGGGGTTAAAACCATGAGTGGTCAAATGGATCTATACAGCCATCCTGGAACCCCAACTGATATACGCCTCAGTGTTATGGTGGACCTCTGTTTCCGCCACGTGCGGATTTAATGCCGGTGCAGGGATGACTCGGTGGGAAGGAAAACGCAAAGGCAATGCGACCCGTTTGGGACTGACACGATTTTATTTCAGTGGTCCGACTTGACCACTGAACGTCACAAAACACTTGTACAACAAAAACACACACGGAATATAATACAAGGTATTGCACAGAACGCGTGGGCGTTGGCGAAGAAGGTTCGCGCACAGAACAAAACTCTGCGGTATCCGTAGCGCAATGGGCGCAAAAGGCGAAGCGGTCAAAACGTGCTAGAACGTGCGATGCTGTCAACCGACTAACGGTTGCCGGGCGAGCGCTCCGAAACGATCGGTGTCGTAAATCACAACAATGCCAACGGCCTCAGCTGACTCGTCAGCTGTTGAGGACGAGTCACCAGGCACTCGTTTAAACCGGTGACGCGACGCGCTTCTTACGGCCGCAACATTCCGCCCGCCTTGGACCGAATCGCGGTCCGAAATTTGACAACGGCGCTCGCCCGACGGCCGCCCGCCGTGACACGATGGCTTGCGTTGGTGGACCGGAGTGGAGGCGTACAAGTTCGGGGCTCGTTACAGGTGGTCTGTTTACGCCGTGTTGCGGCTCTCGTCTGCCGCGGACGCGCACGGGAGGAGCACCACGCGGGTGATGGGGCCTTACGCCGGTGGGGCCGGACACGATCCACCCAAAGACGGTCTCTTGGGCGATAAGGGCAGAAGGGCTGCCGCGGCGCAGCCCCGGTAGTAGGAGCGCGCCGAAGTAATCGGCCCCGACAATCATGTCTACGGGTCGGCGGGTGGACGGCTCCGGATCGGCGAGCGGGAGTCCATTGAAAGCGGCTTGTGTCTGCTGGACTGACGTCCACTCCGACAGGTACGACGACACCCGTGGAACGACCCTGGCCCGGACGGTGATGCCAGGCTGGTCCCCAAGATACGGCGTCAGAGTGAGGCACACCTGCGCGCGCGAAACTCCCAGCTTCCCGTCCAGCGCGCCAGTCAAGTAGGTCCGCAGGGACTGGCGGGGCAGTCGCAAAGTCTGCGCCATCGACTCCGAAATGAGGGACGTCTGTGCGCCTTGGTCCAGCAGCACGCGAATGTTGGCCGTGTCTCCACCCGCCGATCGAGCGCAGACGAGCGCGGTAGCAAGCAGCACTGGCCCTCCATCCGGGGCGCCGGATGTCACGCACGCATGGAGACTCGCTCCCGCGGGCTCGGCGCCGCCCGCCGTCGGGGGCGCCGGGGCAGCGTGATGCGCGGTTGGGGCGACGTCGGCTCCAGCGTCGGCACTGGCCGGATGGAGCAGCGAGTGATGCCGCCTACTGCATCGCGAACATGAGGCGGTGACGGGGCACGACGACGCCATGTGGCCGGGCACTAGGCAATTAAAACAGAGCCGTTTGCTCATCGCGAAGTCGCGACGTTGCTCAACCTGCATTGCCCGAAAGGCAGTGCAGCGGTACGCGGCATGACGTGCCCGACACATGGGGCAGTGAGATTTGCTCGCCGGACGCGATGTGTCCGGCGTGGCGTACGTGACGCAGACCCGAGCGCTCGACGAGGGGCCGATTTCGGGGGTTTAGGCATCGCGCCGCGAGCGCGGACTTTGGCCTCTTCGTTGGCCTGCGTGGCTTCCCGTGAGTGAATGCGCGACTCGAGGAACCGAACTAGCTCGCCATAGGTAGGAGGGTCGGTCCTCGTACCTAGCGAGTTCTCCCACTCTTCCAGGAGCTCGGACTCCAGCTTCAGGGAGAGCTCGCCGATCACTATCGCGTCCCACTGGGAGGTGGGGCAGCCCAAATTCGCGAGGAGCGCGAGCGATCGGTTCGTCGTGTCGCACAACCGCGCAATCTCCGCGGCAGAGGCATCCGACATCGGCGGCATTGTTATGAACTCGCGGACGTGGGCCGCGACAAGAGCCCGTTTGTTATCGAACCGCCGGGACAAAGCCGCCCAGGCGGTTACAAAGTTCGAGTCTGTGGTCGTGTAGTGCTCGATCACCTTGAGGGCGGAGCCTTCCACGGACGTTTTCAAATATTGTAGCCGCTCGACATCGTCGAGAGCCGCATCTTTAACGACGAGCGACGTAAACAGATCGCGAAAAGCCTGCCACTCCTGGTACTCACCGGAGAAGCGCGGGAGGTTGAGGCGTGGGAGCCTGGCTCGGCCCTTCGTGGCTCCTGATGCTGAGGCGACTGCACTCGTGGGCGCTCCGATTGCGTCGAGGATGTGGAGGGACCGGATGACCTCCAGTAGGAAATCCTTGATTGCCCAGTACTCCTCCTCTGCGACGGCGAATTCATCGTTCGTGAGGTAGGAGCAGTACACGCGCTCGTGCGGGGGAACCAACACCTCCACTTCCAGGTGGAGCTCCTGACACTGTGCCCATGTCTTGTCCAGGGTCTCGACTCGAGCACGGGCGTTCTCCACCGTAAACTTCGCCTGGCCCATTTTTTTGAAGTTGGCCAGCAGGCGCTGTGCCGACTGAATCAGCGCTCGAATCTTCGTAACGTGGGCCTGCCACGTCGCCTTAGACGCGGTGCCCTCGCCTTCGGAAGTGCTTCCGCCAGCCATGGGGTCGGTCGCTGCGTTCTTCCTTCAACGATATCCGGCTCGAAGGACCAATGTTTCCGCCACGTGCGGATTTAATGCCGGTGCAGGGATGACTCGGTGGGAAGGAAAACGCAAAGGCAATGCGACCCGTTTGGGACTGACACGATTTTATTTCAGTGGTCCGACTTGACCACTGAACGTCACAAAACACTTGTACAACAAAAACACACACGGAATATAATACAAGGTATTGCACAGAACGCGTGGGCGTTGGCGAAGAAGGTTCGCGCACAGAACAAAACTCTGCGGTATCCGTAGCGCAATGGGTGCAAAAGGCGAAGCGGTCAAAACGTGCTAGAACGTGCGATGCTGTCAACCGACTAACGGTTGCCGGGCGAGCGCTCCGAAACGATCGGTGTCGTAAATCACAACAATGCCAACGGCCTCAGCTGACTCGTCAGCTGTTGAGGACGAGTCACCAGGCACTCGTTTAAACCGGTGACGCGACGCGCTTCTTACGGCCGCAACAACCTCCATGAGGAGGGACACCCACAGGAGGACATTGAGCAAGGTGTATCGCTTGGCACTGCTGGGAATGACGGGTGCATTCCCCACCACGCCTACCCTGGCGATGGGAGTCTTGCTGGACCTGGCGCCACCGCATTTGGCGGCGGAAGCCGGGGCTAGGAAGGCTGCCCTGAGGATACACTTCGCGGGAAGATGGAAAGGCGCGAGGAACGGGCACGCGGCGATCCTACAGGACATAAGGGACTCGCATGAGGCCCTGGACTGCGGGGGAGACCAATGTGACCCAGCCTACCGCTTCAAACACAACTTCGTCGTTCGCTTCCCAAGTAGGAAGGACTGGGAGGAGAGCAAGAAGGAGTTACTCTCTCCGGGGGGGGGGGGCTCACCTGGTATACAGATGGCTCCAAAACCAAAACCGGAACCGGAACCGGGATATGGGGGGAGAGGCCCAGGGTAGAAAGATCCATCGCCCTGGGCCCACATGTATCGGTTTTTCAGGCGGAGGTGCAGGCTATCAGGACCTGTGCCAGATTGAATCTGGACAGGGGCTATGAGGGCAAGCACATCTATATCTGTAGCGACAGTCGGGCCGCACTTGGATCCCTATACAATACAGTGGTGAGATCCAGTCTGGTACTAGACTGCGTGGACACACTGACGCAATTGGCTAATAACAAACGTGTCAGTCTACTATGGGTTCCGGGGCACGCCGGAATCAAGGGAAACGAAGGGACAAACGACGGGGCACGTAAACCAAATCGGGACCCACCCTGCACCTTAGGTGTCTCCATGGGGACTGTGAAGGAGTGGACGAGGTGTTGGATCAGACAGCAACTCGAACAACTCTGGGAGCGGACCCAAAAGATGGGACACGCGAAGGCTCTGCTGAAGCGGCCTTCGAAAAAGATAGGGGCGGCACTCAGCCGCCTGGATAGGTCGCAGTTGCGACTGCTCGTCGGGATGGTCACAGGACACTGGTACACGAGGAAGCACCTGGCGCGCCTTGGGATCGTGCAGGGACCAAGGTGCCAGTGGTGCGGGGTGGACGACGAAACGCCGCTTCACCTTATGACGCAGTGCGAGGGCATGGCAGCCCAGTGACAGCTATTGCTGGGAGCTGCTGTCCGCACGGCGAACCTGGAGGACATGACCGTGAGCGGGCTTCTCGAGTTCGCACGAGAGGCCGGACTAGCGGCAAGCCCTCTAAATTAGGACTGCCCGCAAGGGCTCGGCACAATGGTCCAATAGGACTGAGTGCCCGGTAAATGCCCAATTTGAAAAAAAAAAAAAGGCGGCCTCCCGCATTTTCTACAAAAATTAATAAACAATTAATTAACCAAAACAATCCTCCAGAGTTCATAAAAGTGGCGTAAGATAGAAGAAAGTCATACGTTAAGTATCAGTGGACATAGACCGTAGCTGTATAACAAATAATACAACAAAAACATATTGGACCATAATTTTCTTAATTCTTAATGCTATGTCTTTTGACAAATGTTGTCGATTTACCTCATTTGACAAATTTCCAGAATCTTGCGCATATGAAGATACTTCTCTGCCGAACCTTCTCCGAACAACTTCCAAGTCTGTACGTCTCCTTCGTTTCTATCAGCTCTACATAAAAAGTCTATGTCGTGTTATCAGGAAGGAACACTTCAATAAAGATGCACGTGTACTGTAGCAACCAAACCTCCCGTGCCGGTCCGTTCCTTCCGACCTCCTTCACTCTCCCAGCCGCCGCCAGCCGGCGCCAGGAACGCACCCGCACAACATCCTCCCCTCTTTATTCAACAATGATTATATTTAGTGTGTTACAATGTTTCCATAAAACTGGGGTGGTCCGCATGTCCGTCTGGGCCTCCCTTGGGATTCCCCCACTTGACCCGTGGGACTATCGCTGTCCTGCACGACACCCTCATTCACCTCCACGCTCGGCTCTCCATTGCCATTTTCCTCTCGCTGGTCACTCGCATCCTGACCATCCTCTACAACGTCGATCGGCTCGCTGTCAACACCCGACGCCATGCGACCGTCGCCCTCTATTCCCTTTCCCCTGTAAGGGGCTGGCACCAAATGCCATCTATTTCGCCTTATTAAACTACCCCTTTCCGTTCTCACCGAAAACGAGTTTGGCGCATCAAGCACTTTTACGATGTGCCCGTATACGCGTAAGTCTATGACCCATACGGCATCATTAACGGCCAAGGTGGCCAACTTTCCAGATCGATGCCGCTTATTGTAGTCCGCAGCTTGTCTCTCTTTCCTTTTATTCTCTATTTGAACCACTTTGCTATGGTGTTTAAATGTTCCAAGTTTCGTCGGCACTATCGGAAGGGTAGTCCGAATCTTTCGGGAAAACATTAACTCTGCTGGGCTATACCCGTTTTCAAGCGGCGTCGATCTGTATGCCAATAAACCCTCGTTTATGTCACTACATTTTTTAATAATGCCTTTCGCTATTTTCACGGCCGCTTCTGCCGCGCCGTTACTCTGTTGGTATTTTGGTGACGAAGTCACGTGGGAAAAATCATATTTCCCTGCGAATTCTCGAAACTCCGACTCGAATTGCTTGCCGCAGTCCGATCTTACCACTTCCGGTATGCCGAAACGAGCAAACGTCTCTTGACATTTCCCAATGATCTCCTTTTGAGTCAAACCATTCAGCACGTGTATTTCGATAAATCTACTATAATAGTCTGTTATTATTAAATACCATCTTTCCCATTTGAAAAGGTCTAGAGCAACCTTTTGCCACGGCCTACTCGGGAACTCATCCCGCACGAAGGGCTCCTTATGATTTACCCTTTGCTCAATGCACTTAGGACAGTATTCTACCAGGTTCTTTAGCTGAACACTAAGCCCTATCCACCATACCGATTGCGACGCTCTAGCTCTACATTTGTTTACGCCCAGATGGCCCGAATGTATATTATTTAAAATTTCTACCTGCAGCGCAGAAGGTATAACTAACCTCGAGTTGTACAACAAGTATCCGCCCGCATACGAAATGTCGTCCTTAAACGCAAAATACGGCAGTAAGCCCCCCGCTAAACCATTCTTTGCTGGCCATCCCTTAAGACAATACTTGATCATATTACTACATACATAGTCGTTTTGTTGTTCGCTTTTAATTCTGTCTAACATATTTCGAGACGCCGGTAACCCGGCTATGATGAGTTTCACGTAACTCTCTACCTCTTCGGGAAGGTCATCCCCCCCGTTTGTGCTATCACCTACTGGTGCTCTCGATAAATAATCCGTAAGAATTAGCTGTTTCCCCGGCACAAAAATAACATGATAACTATATCTCATAAGGCGCATACGAATTCTTTGCAACCTTGGCGTAAGCTCGTCCAGAGGTTTTGTTTGCAAGATCTGAAGTAAGGGCTTATGATCCGTTTCTAACACTACATCAATTCCGACTATATAATCCTTAAAATGCTCGCACGCATACGACAAAGCTAGTGCTTCCTTTTCAATCTGACTATATCTTTTTTCCGATTCTGAAAGCGTTCTTGACGCGTACGCAATGACCTCACGGTTCTTGTTCCCTTTTCCCTCCTGGATCAGCGCCGCCCCCAGCCCATAGTTCGAGGCGTCCGCTTGAACTGTTATAGTCTTCGTAAGATCGAAAAAAACTAATGTCGGTGGCTTTGTTAATACTTCCTTGATCCTCCGGAGAGCTTGCTCTTGCGCGTCGTTCCACACGAAATGTGCGTCGTCTTTTAATAGCGAATTTAAAGGCTCTAAGATATCGGATTTCCTCGGTATAAACTTACTGACGTAATTTACCATGCCTAGAAAATGCATAACCGATTGCTTGTCCACCGGTCGTGGACAGTTTGAGATAGCCGATACCCGTTGAGGAAGTATCTTCACTCCCATCTCCGATACACTATGTCCTAAAAATTCTACTTCCCTTTCGTAAAACCTACACTTATCTCTATTTACAGTTACCCCCGCTTTCTCAAGTCTTTTGAAAACTTCGTCTAACACTTTCTTATGCTCTTCTAATGTTTGTGTATGAACCAATACGTCGTCCACATGAATAGTAACATTTTTCATATCGTGAAACAGTTCGTAAAACCACTGCGAAAAATAATCCGGTGCGCAGTTCACTCCGAACGGCAGACGCGTGTACATGAATCGACCGAAAGGGGTAATAAATGTAGTCAATTTCTGGCTTTCCTTGTCGAGCAATATCTGGTGAAATCCTGCCTCCGCATCCAGCTTCGAAAAGTATTTACTATTCTTTAAGTTCGCCAGCGCGACATCGACTTTTGGTACCGGAAAATTAGAGCGCAAGACGCAGTAATTTAAATTTGTGTAGTCTCCACACACCCGCACCCTGATAATGTTATCATCCTCGTTAATGCCTTTCTTTGGAACCACAACAATGTGACTACACCACTCCGTTGGGAAATCTACCGGAACTATGATCCCCAATCTCTTCAGACGCTCGATTTCCGCCTTTACTTTATCTCGCAACGGCAATGCTATCGTTCTGGGCACCGACTGAAAAACCGGCACCGCATCTTTTTTTAAACGTATCTTAAGAGATCTACCGAAACAACCAATACCCCCGAAAACCTTAGGAAATCTGCGCATGAATTCTCCCGTTTTCTGTTTGCTTCCCAGACTCAAACTGTTTATAATCTTTATAAGATCAAACGCTTTAATCTCCGGTTTCCCTAGCAAACATTTTTTTAAATCTCTTATTATGTAGACCCGCGCCTTTGCACTCCTGTTCCGCCCATCTAAAAACACGTTGATATATCCCATCAACGACAGCCTTTTTCCGTCCGGCCCCAGGATCACCTTATGGCTCTCCCGCATTTTGTTTCTACAACTGTCGGGTATGTCGTTAAGCGAAATACATGTCACGTCCGCGCCAGAGTTAACGACAAAACGCAAATCACACGCAAACTCACGTACCCGCACCTTAAACACAAAGTCATCTATACCGCTACCGCTGCCGACTGCTCCGACGAAGACTTCCTCCGTAACGACTTCTTCCTCCTCGTCTTCTTCCTCCACTCTGTTCACTCTCTTCATCGTCTTCGTCCTGCATACGCGTTCCCAGTGACCCATGTTGCCACACTTGCGACATCTGGAGCCGACTGCTGGGCACTTTTGCCGGTTCTCGTGCCCTCGAAATCCGCATTTGCTGCACGGACCTTCCCTCTCTTTGTTTCTGCACGCCGGGCCGCCCTCTCCTGTCGTCGGCTATTCTATTTACTTCCACGTGGTGTGCCGTTTCCTCTCGTATCTTCTTCCCTTCCTTCGCTTGAACTTCCGCTTGACGCGCCATCTCCAAAGCTTTTTGCGCTGTTAATTCCGGTCTTAGTTGTAATCGTTCCGATGTTCGGGTGTCGCCGATCCCAATAACAATACGATCTCGTATGAGATCCTCTCTTAGTTGGCCAAATTCGCACGTTTCAGCTAACGTATACAGAGCAGTAACGAATGCGTCCACGCTTTCCCCGCTCTGTTGTACTCTTGAGTTGAACTTATACCTTTCGAACACCACGTTCTTTTTTGGTGAAAAATAATCAGTAAATTTGTCTCTCACGGTTTCGTACACTACCCTGTCACTCTCAGCCGGCAGAATTTGCGCCAATACTTCTTCGGATTTCTCTCCCATCACGTAACACAGAACGTCGACCTTCTCTTTGGCACTTTTCGCTGTTGAACCAGATACTGATAGATATCTTTCAAATCTCTTGATCCACGCTGTCCACAGCTCGGGCTTGGAAAAATCCATTTCTCTCGGTGTACGGACCGTTGTCCAGCTACCGTTTTCTTCCGCCATTCTAACCTGTACTCTTGCGTTCTGTCTTGCTTCCGATACTTTCGTACTTCTCTTAGCCTCACCGATCTTTGCTTCTTATTTTCGTTCTCATTTCCTTTTTACTCTTTAACTACCCCACACTTAGCACCATGTCGTGTTATCAGGAAGGAACACTTCAATAAAGATGCACGTGTACTGTAGCAACCAAACCTCCCGTGCCGGTCCGTTCCTTCCGACCTCCTTCACTCTCCCAGCCGCCGCCAGCCGGCGCCAGGAACGCACCCGCACAACAGTCTATTATATAATTTGGGTTCTATAAGCTGAACAAAAAAAGTCTATTAAAAAATTTTACCGACTTACCTTCTTAATTGAGGCAATTAATAATTGAGGCAGTGTCCTATATGATCGAAAAACTCGTGATCGTGATATTTCTAACATTTTGATAACTGTCACTTGGCAGGTTATAATTGAGTGATAGCTAGGTGACATTTACTAAAGACCCGAATGCAGCGACTTTTTGCATTTTTCGTCAACTGCGCAACCGCATTTTCAGCAAAACCATTCCGGATAACTTCAGGAAGCTATCTAGGCGACATCTACCTGCGTCAATTGTAAAAGTAAAACGTGACGTCACGAAACGTCTGACTCAAAAAAGTATCATTTTGATAACTATTAATTCAGAATAAATCTTATATCTTTTAGACAAATAGCTTGATACATTAAGTAAAACGAAATATGGGTTCGAAAAAAATAAATTATTCGCTTAATCATGTAAAAATACCGGGACTATGTCATAAAATAAGATAATAAGGCTAAAATAGCTCCGACGACCTGTCAATTTCGCTATCTTTCGTGTATAGAGACATGATCGCTCAGTGTGCCTATGGGAAGCGGGGGGAGGGGAATTAGCTTCCAGACGCGACCGCGTCTGTTGATAAAAGAAGAAATAAGAACTTTGCTTTCCAATCCTTCATTTGAAATGAAGCTTTGTGATAATATACTAATGCTAGATCCAATTTGTGAATTAATTAATAAATGTCAATCCTTGGATTGCCCAATCGCTGAAGCTACTGAAATGTCGTTCAAATTAGATGTTCGTATAGATAATGAAAATTATAAGGGAAAGATTAGTCAACGAATCGAAAAGGCTGTAAACTGTTATGGACTCGCTGCCAATTTCTTAAATCCGAGCTTTCGAGGTAGAAGGTTTTTAATAAATGCTAAGTATGCAAATATTCTTCATGATTTTCTAAAAACTACTTTAGCAGAAAATGGCCTTGTTCAACTTGAACATTATAAGAATAAGACTGGATCATTTGAAGTTTTATTTTCAAGAAATTACGATTCATGTAATACTTTTTGGAGAGCATCAAGGTATTTTTATTCAGAACTTAGCAATCTCGCATTAAAATTAAGCAATTTATCTAGAGACGCGGCAGCGTCTCGACGCCAAGCACAGGAAAGACACCCTGTATATGTCGACTGCCGCTACCGCTATCATTTACTCGTCGCCCGGCTAATCCAACCTAACCTGAAACTTATTTCATTAATATCTCATCACGCCTGCAATATTTTCTAAATTTAAAGCCATTTTTCTTATGTAAACCGCATATAAGCTTTCGAATAAGACCAAATTTCAATAAAATCTGTCCACGCATGACAGAGATATCATAATATCGTCTCATGGATCAGTCCAGGAGGTGGAAACTCCAGCAAAACTTTCGGTTTAGTATTTGCGCGCCCTCTACGCTATGAAAGATTCTGTTTGAACTTCAATATGGCGGCTCATGCCGGCAGAATTAAATATACTCAGAATCTGCGTATTGTAATATGTAGAATAAGAAATACATTTGTTGGCTCGTTAAGAAGATTTAGATATGAAATTCAGGTGTTGGGAAAAATATGTAATTAAATTTGCAGTAATTGAATTTAATTAAATATTTCACATTCACGTGAAGTTTCTTATCTAAACCTTCCCCATCTTTTCAGTTATTATTGGCATAATTGAACATTATTTTGCCAACAATAATTGATAATGCCAACAAATGTATCTCTTGCCTTACATTTTGTATAAGATACTTAAATGTAAAAAATACAAGTAGAGGTAAGAAGTAGTGAGTGGCTCAGATTTTTCTTTGAAAAATGTTCCTTATATTGAATTTAACAGTTTGCTTAAATGCTATAGTGCTAAGTAATTATATTAATTACCTATATTATATTGTTCATTTATGTACATATATATTCCTTCGTACGCGACCTCCATATACATGGTGTTCCTCTACCGATGGTCAATACTTTGGGGGATAATCCAGAGTGACGAATTTGCGGTAGAGGTTTCGTTTTCGAAAAAATAGACTTTGTATTTCACCTAAATATGCATGCATCGTAGGTGCTTGAGAGGCACGCGGAGGTCAGGGGAATGTCCTATGGGCAGTATACTGTCGCCATCGTATCCAGATTTCGCCCCAAGCAGGAACCGACGAGTTCTATAAACAACATAAAGGATACTTTACTTACTATTATCGTAATTATCATAATTATTACTACTATTACATCATGCATACCTGTGACGCCCCTACCAGCCTGACGCACTTTGTTTGAAGCGTACTTGGCCCCCTTAAGGCGGGGTCCCACTAGTGCAACGCGCACGTTTTTTTCCACGCGCAAGGCCGATTTGTTGCAGAAAGACGTTCCCACTGGTGCAACTGCGCGCCGCGCACGGGTCAGATTTACGAGTTACTCGGATTTTCGAGCAGTTTGGAACACTTGAAAGGGTCGACTTTTACGAGGACGCGCGCGTCGAAAGCGATCGTGTGCGCGCTATGCCGGGATTTCTCTGCCACGCGAGCACGCGATTGTAAGCCGCGCATCGTCGAAAAGACTGAAAAAAATGTGTATTTTCCAACGCAAATGTACTTTTTACTTTTACATATCACTTGTACGCGTGTATTTATGGTCTATTACTATTGGTTTATATATTAAAGCAAGCAATAACACGATAACTACTGCTGTAAATAGCAACTATTATACCGCCGCGATAGGTAACTTGTTTCTAGATATTGCATAATTGTAATACAGTATACAGGGTGTCCGCGGGAACAGTAAGCAGCTAGATATTTCCTTACGTATTTGAGATAGAAAAAAAAATGTTTATATGGAATTGCTTGTTTCGAGGGAGCAAAGTTATTAGCCCAGACGATTTTTTCTTAGATTATTATTTTAAAAGATACGATGGTCAAGTTGGGTTTTTTAAATGGAACTATATATTTTTTTTAGAGATTACTAGATAGTGCGTTTTAAGACAAATTCAATAACAATGAAATTCAATAAATGATACACGTGAATTTCTTGTGCAGGTGTAGAAAGTTGGCCTCTAGGAGGAATGCTGGTTCTATTAGTCATGATATAATCTCCTGCCTATGACCCACCTTTTTTCACACTACCTAAACAAAGGGCGTTCGTATTTTCACTATTGGTCGCAATGGTAACTACTCTCAATCTCATAATATCGTGTGAGCAAAAACCAACAGGACACCGAGATAGCGAATGACTGAGCGATGTTGAAAGTGATGGCGGAACTGTGGGAAGGAAGCCACGGCAGAGAACTTCTTCATTTCATTTGAAACACAATTTTCAGCAATCGGTGACCGCGACGTAGTAAACCCCTTCAAACATCTCAAGTAGTATGAAGTGTGAAGGCGTTGTTTCGGCTACTGACCCAACCGCCGGCGCTAGCTTTATTTAGATAAAGAAAGCACGATGTAGAAAAGGAGGCTAGTATTTTCCACTGTCTTCGACGTGCGCGCCAAGCATCCGCGTGCGCGCCTGGCAGAGCGTCGGCCCATTTCGTGCGCGCGGCCTCATAAATTAGACCCTTTCAAGTGGACGAAAACGTCGTGCAGTTGCACTAGTGGGACCCTGCCTTTACGTGTGCAAGTAATTTGCATCGTAGATCCTCCTCTGCATCTTTTCTTCTGTTTTTTGTCTGTCTGCTCCTGTGAACATAAAGAGTGAATTAAATTTATTATTTTCTTCCCCCCTTTCTTGAGAAAGTTACGGCGGCGTCGATCCTCTCGCGAGATCGTATGATCCGCGAGGAACAGTGCTATTGCTGACAGTCAGTGGTTCTACACGTGACCGTGTTGTCGACGCCAGATCGATCAAATTTATTATTTCCTTGATCAGTTTTTTGAGAAAGTTACGGCGGCGTCGATCCTCTCGCGTGATCGTATGATCCGCGAGGAACACTGCTATTGCTGACAGTCAGTGGTTCTACACGTGACCGTGTTGTCGACGCCGGATCGATACAATAGTTTTATGATCTCATTGATGAATTTACTTTTTTCTACATTTCTTAGTGTACTGAATACGAGCTTGCTTCGCTAAGTGTGTTTGAGCTGTAGTACCCGAGTCTTTACCTTTTAATAATCTGTTAATATTTTTGCACCAACATGTAACATACAGGGTGTCCCAAAAATGTCGGTTTTCCTTGAAAGGGGTGACTCAGGGGGTGATTTGAAACAACTTTTTCCTTAGCGAAAATATTGTCCGAAGCTTCGTTAAGGAGATATTAACCAAAAACCCCGACCATTCAGAGCGCGCGCCTTCCGCCCGAGTTCCCGCGGTAGCGTTGGCTACGCGGTAGGCGACCGCGCTTGTGCTACGAACGTACGAACAAGCAAGTCGGCATGCATCGAAGGAAACCGCGTTACACAGTTTTTTTTTAAAGCAGAATCTTAAATAAGAATAATTTGAAGTGAGAGGACAAGAAGTACGTAAATTTCGTTTTTAAATAAGGCATAAACGAAAAGATAACGTAACAGAAAATGTACGACAAGTGATCGTAATTCGTTATTGAGGTAAAAATCCGTAGTTTAACAAAGGCCAACACAACTAAATTTAAAAAATAATATTAGGTGTACGAATAAATTCTTTGCGACTGGAATTTCTATCGCGGTGGTATTCAGAAGCTGCCAGAAAAATGGCAAAAAGTAATTAACAATAATGGAAATTATTTCGATGATCGAGTTGTTTTCATATTTTTTAAATCGAACCGTTATTGTACCCTAAAATCGGAAAGAATTTATTTCTACACCTAATAATCACCAATAAATTAAACAAAACTCACCCTTTCGGACATTCCTTTCCTTGCTATCCTTCCCTTTTCGAAAACCTGTGTCACTACTAGGCCACTGTACCGATCCTGGTCATCGGCGTCCAGTGCTCGCAGGGTCAATGTACCGAATATTCACTTCACTGCACGGCTACTAACACTGTTCACTTAATTTATGTTTCACGGAACGTGTTGTTCTTACGTTACAAAAATTGGTGGCCCCGAAAGCAAGGAGTCGAGACCGATAGAATTTCGGTTTCGGTCGCGGTCGCGGTCAGTGAGAGCGACCAATATGGCATTTACGGGTCTCTCGACCGAACTGGAGAGCGACGAGCGGTCAGGAGTTTTCTCTCGACCAAAACTGAGAGAGAATTTCTCTCTGACTTTCGGTCGACCAAAAGTCTTGACCGGTCGCAACCGGTCGAGTTAATTTATGGAGAGGTTTCTGTTCCTCTCCATAAATTACGAGTCGGAGCGGTTCGGAGCGGTTCGGAGCGGTTCGGTTCCACCTAGCTGAATTGGTCGGGAAGATATGTATGCTGTTCCTAGCGCTCACATTGTTTATCTCTCTCGTGACGGGATTTTTTAAAGCACATTGTTGCAATGATTTGTTACTCCAAGTGTGGAAAAAAAAACAGAAGATAGGAATGTAATAAAATGTAAATATATATTTAACAATAGCATAAATAACAAATTTTCACAGCAAACTTTATTACAATGTTTCAATTTTTATCTCGTGGGATAAGATGCGAAAATATTATTTTATAAATTTTAAATCAGTTGCTGTATAAGAGTTACTTCTTCAATTTTTATTACGAGATATATGTATAAGAAAGGAGAGTGGTACATCGGAAAATACAGTCATGTAGAGTGACCAAAAATATAAGGTACAATCTTTGCTTAACACAGAGTAGATATCTTCTGGGATGCGAGTAGCACATCTAACGTAAAACAAAAATGAGGACGTGATAAATTCCACCGTGGAATGATTCAAATAGAAAATATGTATCGGCTGTAAGGCTATTGTGCCGACATTTTTTGTTTAAAAAATCCGAAAAAAAAGTTTTTTGATCTTCTTTATACATACATTATCATAAGAACATTATGTTACATTTTTAATAAAGTTCATAAATTTCGTTAAAATCAGCACCAAAGTTATTATACCATTTTGGGGATTCTAGAAGGTTTGACCTATTTGATTAATACTTTTTCATATTGAAAAATTATTTTTGTAACATGGTAAATTACAAAACAAATTCTTATTTTACAAATTCTCCTCGAAGGTTGGAAATCTAAAGCTTGAAAGAAGTATTACCAAATACCTTGAAATTCTACCTACAAAATAAGCACCTTTTAAAGAGGGAGATTTTAAAATTAGCGTCGTAATTAGCCATCGAAGGCAGCCGTGCGCCCCGTTTCAGGTAAGCGAGCCGCGCGCTGCATTATTGCGGACGGTTTACAGTACCACTCGCACCCCGTATTACTTCAATCAGGACGAAACATAAAATCGACTGGTACCGTATCCGCCTTAATGGTGTGTCATTTATGCCAGCGAAAGATTTCTTTAACTGCTTTTGTTTGAATTTCAATAGGGGTTATACCCAAAAGTTCTTACGTTAGATGTAGGGGATAGGTGCTATAAAGGGGACACGTCTTAAATGGGACAAATCGAATTTCCAAAATTCTAAACGCATTACACATGTAAGTTATTTTCCTGTTTATGGCAACACTAGTGCCTAGTCATTTGACGTAAACTTCACTGCGGTCTCACTTGCAACAGAGTAGTAATCCACGGTTGATGTTTTTCGGCAGTAAAAGTGAAATTTTCATTGGTTTTCTGTGTCGTTTTCTGAGACTAAGATATATACAAAGTGTTAAAGTGTTATATCATTAAAATAGCCTGTATTCAACTGAATCGAAAACGCTTAACAGGTAAGCTTAATTAATTGTTTTCTTTGTTTTGCGGTTATTTTATATTAAACTCACTTATAGTCGTAAAAGGGACAGTATAACAAGTCTTAAATGGGACGACCGTTTCATGGCTGTCCCTCTCATACTGATACATAGATGACATTGTTTTAAATTATGAATTATTAGTTGATGGCGCATTGTTTCAAATTTAAGAATTAATAAAGTGACTATTCGAAGCGACAAACTTTATCGTCAAAAAAATGTGTGGCAATAAATTAGCCCTCGTTATAAGTTATGAATTTGCTACAGTTGTATGTAAATTTGCGGTAAATGGGCCAATGAGTAATGCGGAATAAAAGGCACATTCAATTTTTTCTGTTCCATGTGTCATTAACCCCCTAGGGACGGGGATGTTTTAAACTTAACGTAGAATTTTTTTGAGCGTTAAAATAGTCTATTTTATACTTCGGATTTGGAAACTACTCGTTAGTTTATTTTTTTTTAATTTTTTTTTAATTTGTTTATAACAATATAACAAAAAACAGTTTAATTTCGGGTTCTGATGGTACAGCAGTTTCTTCTCTGCCTACTAAAGGTCACTATACCTATCAAATCTCGATCTTATTGATGGAACCCTAGAGGGTTAATAATAAAATATTTATGATTTATACTACAATGAGTTAATTTTTTCGTAGATTTCGTTGTTTTGTATCATTAAGATTTAGAATTATAACTGTAATACTTAATGAGTTTATTTTTATTAACGTGTCCCTTTCATGACTTATACCGTCCCATTTAAAACCACCCAGTCGTAAAAGGTACGTTTCCCACTTTTTTGAAAAACGAAGATTTTGTTATTTTCTATTACAATTGATGAGTTCGCAATATACTTTTATTGAAGGGAAATAAACACGCTTTCTTGTGATGTAGTTGTTTTTTAAATACCTATAACAACATTGTCAGAAATGGACGCTAAACAAAAGTGTCCCTTTTATAGCACCTCTCCCCTACTACTCGCACCCGCATCACAGGAGTATTTTCCGATGTACCACACTCCTTTCTTATACATGTATATCGTAATAAAAATTGAATATGTAACGCTTATACAACTGATTCATAAGATGTTAAATAATGTTTTCATATGTTATTCCGAGAGATAAAAATTGAAACATTGTAATAAATTTTGCTGTAAAATTTGTTATTTATGCTATTGTTAAATATATATTTACATTTTATTACATTCCTGTCTTCTGTTTTTTTTTTTCGACACTTGAACATACTTTTAAAATATCCATACGAAAAATTATAAATTCAATCATTTTCTTCTTATTTCTACATATATTAACAATAATTTATTTATATTAACTACTTCTGTTAAAATAATGCATAACTAGTGTTTGAAATACAATAATATCTCGGCAAATCGACATAGTTTGAAATGGACAGTGGTACAGTAACAAATAACTGCAAAAGTCTGCTGTCAACAAACCCGTGACGAGAGTGACAAACAGTGTGAGCGACAGGAACAGCATCCATACCTTCTCGGCTTATTCAGCTAGGTTGAACCGATCCGAACAGAACCGAACCGCTCCGAACCGTTCCGACTCGTAATTTATGGAGAGGAACAGAAACCTCTCCATAAATTAACTCGACCGGTCAACCGACCACTCCGACCAGTCGCCAGAGCGGTCATGCCTTCGGTCTGAGATTCCCGACCGAGAGGCAATCGGTCTGGAGTTTCGGTTTCTTTTCGCAACCTCTCACTGTTACGGTCGCACTATCGGTCCCTTTTCGCTTCGGTTACTGGTCGCTAGACCGGTCAAGACCGGTCAGAATTTCGGTTTCTGCTTCGGTCGCGACTCCCTGCCCGAAAGGGGCCGATTACTGTTAATTACTGGGACGAGATTACTACTATTACCCGGCGAAAAGAAGATTCGTGGCAGACGGTCTCGGGCTGTGCAGTCCGCTGCTGTGACGAAGAGATTGAACGAAACACATCGAGACCGAGTGGGATAGAGCGATCTGACCGACGATCGTCTAAACCAGCGCTGCACAAGGAGCTGTTTTCGGCGCCTAGCGGCGAGCAACCCACCTATTTCGTTGCTAAGGTTAGAATCGGTGAGGAGAACTGCAGTAGTGTACGTGCATTTGGTATGACTTGAACCCAACCATATTTACTGATGCTACGAGCCTACGTTCACGCACATACACTACTGCAGTTCTCCTCACCGATTCTAACCTTAGCAACGAGATAGGTGGGTTGCTCGCCGCTAGGCGCCGAAAACAGCTCCTTGTGCAGCGCTGGTCTAAACAAAACAATAGCGTAGGCTACAGATCGCTCTATTACACTCGATCTCGATGTGTTTCGTTCAATCTCTTCGTCACAGCAGCGGACTGCACAGCCCGAGACCGTCTGCCACGAATCTTCTTTTCGCCGGGTAATAGTAGTAATCTCGTCCCAGTAATTAACAGTAATCGGCCCCTTTCGGGGCCACCAATTTTTGTAACGTAAGAACAACACGTTCCGTGAAACATAAATTAAGTGAACAGTGTTAGTAGCCGTGCAGTGAAGTGAATATTCGGTACATTGACCCTGCGATCAGCTGAGCACTGGACGCCGATGACCAGGATCGGTACAGTGGCCTAGTGACACAGGTTTTCGAAAAGGGAAGGATAGCAAGGAAAGGAATGTCCGAAAGGGTGAGTTTTGTTTAATTTATTGGTGATTATTAGGTGTAGAAATAAATTCTTTCCGATTTTAGGGTACAATAACGGTTCGATTTAAAAAATATGAAAACAACTCGATCATCGAAATAATTTCCATTATTGTTAATTACCTTTTGCCATTTTTCTGGCAGCTTCTGAATACCACCGCGATAGAAATTCCAGTCGGAAAGAATTTATTCGTACACCTAATATTATTTTTTAAATTTAGTTGTGTTGGCCTTTGTTAAACTACGAATTTTTACCTCAATAACGAATTACGATCACTTGTCGTACATTTTCTGTTACGTTATCTTTTCGTTTATGCCTTATTTAAAAACGAAATTTAGGTACTTCTTGTCCTCTCACTTCAAATTATTCTTATTTAAGATTCTGCTTTAAAAAAAAACTGTATAACGCGGTTTCCTTCGATGCATGCCGACTTGCTTGTTCGTACGTTAGTAGCACAAGCGCGGTCGCCTACCGCGTAGCCAACGCTACCGCGGGAACTCGGGCGGAAGGCGCGCGCTCTGATTGGTCGGGGTTTTTGGTTAATATCTCCTTAACGAAGCTTCGGACAATATTTTCGCTAAGGAAAAAGTTGTTTCAAATCACCCCCTGAGTCACCCCTTTCAAGGAAAACCGACATTTTTGGGACACCCTGTATTCTAAAGTGATTAATCGCAAAAAAGCTTTAGATAGGGAATCTAAATGTTCAGTGCAAGTGATAAATGAAAAATCTAATAACAGTGAAAGCGGCAGAATTAATTTTTCTATAAATCCTTTTTTGAAGCAACAAAAAGGAATATTCGCCTCCAAGTTACTGTGGGCCTCATTCAATAATGCATTGAAATTATAAAAATTGCAGAGGTGAGAGACACATGTATAACAGTCTTTGAATCTAACGTCTGTGCATAGTTTCATTAAAACTCCCGAGGTATCTATACATGTATCACTCGGGGTGAATTCATTATTATTAAAAAGAACATATTGTTCATTACTATCTTCGGTGTATATAGAAACACTACTCTCTTCTGAATTCTGCGCTATTAAAGCAAAATTGCGAAGTGAGAACAGTGCTGTCGCCTCATCATCTTGGCAATTTCCGTTTACAGTTTTGGGCGAAGTTAGATTATTAATCAGGACAGATTTAAAGGAGCAATCGAATTGCATGCAAGTAGGATTAATATTTCGTCTTCCATGACTCCTGATCATTCCAAAAAAATTTTCAAGTGGATCTTGATTAACATTACGCGGTGAAAAATTTGTAAATCCAAGGTTTTGCAACTCCTGCCATAATCTTCGAAATCCGTTCAACGTAAACTTAAAATTCCTTAGGGATGGCACGTCTTTAGATATTTTCGTGTTCGGATCTACGAACCGGATGTTATTTTCCATGCAATAAATGGCCTCCTTCCAGAAAGTCGAGTGACAAGTGTTGACAGTGACTTCCTTGCGGAGAGCGTTCTTTGACGTCTTTGAATCCTGTTTACTGCCGTTGATAGAGTCGAATGAGTCGTTGAAGAATTTCACGACTTTTGAAGTGGTCACTCCTTCCTTGATTGGCATACTTTTGGGTCCGTCAATCGTCTGTACTGTACCTTTAATACAAGTTAATTGTCGAATAAATGAAGACACTGTTCGACTTAAAACTTGAACTGCAGGATTCAGTCTCATCTTCGGGATTTTATTCTTTCTAATATGGCCATCATGAAGTTTAGGCATTTGCTTTTTTATCGAATTAGGACTTTTAATATCGATATCGTAAGCTAGCTGTTACCGAGCAAAATATCGGTTTTTTTATGCTTGTCCTTCACAGTTTCACATTTTTCCATAATTTCTTCAATGAAATCTGGTGTCAGAAGGTACTTTGTTACTGTTTCCAAATTATTTTCATTTTTCTTCAGACGTTGTGGAAAAACAACTTCGATGTCTTTTGTTAGAAAATTATTTCTGATTCCCTTGATTAAATGTGGGGGGTCATATAGTGGAATGATCTCCTGTCCTGAGAGTTCAATTCGTCCAGAAAAAACTCTGTTCTCTTTAATGCACGTCGCTTTCGTTTCTTTTAACAGATTATTTATGCACGACACATTAGTCTGTCCTTGGTCACAGACTGTGGCGACAAGATTGAATCCAGATATAGTTATTGCTCGGACTATTTCTTTAATACATCGCATCAATTGTACAGCACTAGTACTTGACTTGCAAAAGTTGTAAGTTAAAGGAATTTTCCACTTTGTATTCATTCCTCTGAGCATGAAGACAAGTGCGTGGTCAGCAAAGTTACTGGTTCTTGCATTGCCCTAATCTTCAAATCCCATGATTTTGTCTTCCTTCTGACTATAATAAATTTGAGCTTCTAGGGAAACTTCGTCCCAGAGTAAGACGCATACTATGTCCTTCTTAGACATTTTCAACCCTTGTTCTTTTAAATGATCGAAAATAATTTTGTTCACACCAGGTTTCAGCGGAATTCTTTGTAAAAAGGTTTGCATGGAACGTGGAGTTGGTAAAATGAAGATCCTGCTCAGCAGTCTGTAGCATTGTGCGGACTGCTTGAAAATAGCTAACGCTAAAACCTTGTCGTCCAATGTAAAACGTCTAGCCTGAGGAGATTTCTGCACATTCCGAGTCAGCATTTTTAGAAAATTTGTTTGTGCCTTGAACAGATTCTTCAGTTTGTTCATATCTGCTGTTGCCATGAACTTTTCAATACTCCGTACACGTTCCTTTAGTGTTCCCAGCTTATGTACATCCCTAGAGTGCTTCCTCAATAATTCAGTTGCTATTCCATGTAAACGTTTAGCCACTGGTGTTAACTTGTTCTTCCTCGTTACTGACCCAAGAAGTATTCGTCTTTTAGAAGTTTTTGGAGTTGACATGGCAATGGGTTCCTTCGAAGCAGAATCATCTTTTGAAGATGAGGGCTCCACATTCTGCACGCTGGATGGAGATGCGATATGCCCATCACAGTATTGCGTAGTATTTTCAATTGTTTTCTTTAAAATTGATAAATTTTTACTATTGTTGTCCAGTACTTCAGAACGACTGCAAGTTGCTTGCATATATACATCGTTCCAACTTGGCAAAACTTTTAAATCCATAAATCCATTCAGTGCATTTTTGAGGGTGCAATTCTCCTGCATGTTCTCATCTTCTGCGATGTCGATATTCCATATATGTCTCACATCTCTTGTATTTGTAGGGGATGCAGCAGATAACCTAGAATTCAACCTTAATTGCGGTACAGCATCGTCTCGTAATATTTGGCGTATGCGTGTAATTTTATAGGCACTTACAGGAAAATGTAGTTGACAAACTTTGTAGTTGCGCAATACATCAGATGTAAGACCATCCAGGTTCGGATTATTAATTGCCTGCAACCATTGTTCACTCCTTACCACGTTCTTAGGGAAGCTGTGTCTCTTTATGCTGCTGTTTGAAGTACAACTTGGCACTACGCATCGCCAATGTACTGTTGGTCCTCTCCGTCCTCTCGTTTCGTCTAACAAAATTTATTTTTGTGTCTGTTAATAGCATTTAACGAGTGCATTCCAAAAATAAAAGTATTAAGTTTAGGAAATCATTTTTAATAGTTTTTATAGTTAATTGAAAGTTTTTGATAATAGAGTTTATAACCTAAAAATACAAAAACATCACGAAAATTAAAAAAAAACCAAGTGTCTTAAATGTAACTCGAACCGTACATAAAACTTTCCTATCTGTCACCGTCTTTGCAGTTGCTCCATTCTTCTGCACATTCAGTTTAAATGAAACAGTAAAGACAAGTAAAATACCTAATACTTAGCGTTTCACTCACGTTTTACTTACTTGTTTTCACTTATAAGACAGTATAAGTCTCAGCCAATCGTGTATGTACAGACACAAACACAACTATACCGCGACACTAGCGCCCTCGCAGCTATAAAAGATTTCCCCTTCCTACATACACGCTATCCCGGAAGTTCCCTATACAGTTTCCACCCACTGGATCAGTCAAAAACGGTCAGATTTTTCTTCTGATTCTGATTCTTCTTCTTCTTCTCCAACCAAATTTCGTCAAACATAATACGTATATACGCGTTACACGCACACCTTCAGCCAAAAGAAACTAGTGTATGTTTCGTTCGTCGACTCTCGGGATCATTCGGCAGGGATCGGCGTCCGTCATTGTACATATAGGTTGTAAGTTAGGGAGAGTTCGACCACCGGGAGAGTTCGACCACCGGGAGAGTCCGGCCAGTGTTGATATTTTAAGACTGACGCAAGATAGGGCACTGTGTGTCATTGACACAAAAGAAATGAATGCGCCTGTTGTTAATCTTGCATTGACCATTGTCACAAATCCATATTTAAATTATAGGAAAGACTTACGACTTTATGCGTGTCTGAAAGTTTTTAGACCAAGTAACAGTGCTGGTGATATTTGAAAGACAGGTAAGTTTATTTACACTACACCGATATTGGGGGATATAATATGCATAAAACTACAGTGTCATCCCAACAATACGTATGTATTCGTTTTTAATTTATTTTTACAAGGTGGTCGATCACTCCCTTGATTATGAGATAGTCCGACCACATGTTTTTTTCTTACTGTAAACCCATCTTCAGATTCAGGGAGCGAAAATTCCATTCTACAAGATAGTGTAGTAGTAAATAGGTTTATTTTCTGCCTTTCGGCCTCAAAATGGGGTTACATGTGTTATGTGTGTAAGTGTATCTGGGACTTCAAGCTTGTGCTTTCGTTTTGACTTATTTCTTCATCTGGTTCTTCTTTTCTTCTCCTTTTTTTCAGTACCATACGCATCCACTCCGCTCCTTCTTCTTCTCCCTTTAGTATCCCTCTGATCGTTGAATTTTCTCTTTTCAGCTCCTTACAGTCGTGTAGCATGTGACCCAGCGTCTCTCTAGCCCCATTACATAGTCTGCATACTGTCTCTTTTTCTTCCTTCCAGTACTTGCTTCCACGCTCTTCGTTCCCACATCTGAACCTCGCAATCATTCTTTGGTCTCTGCCTCCGTAATTTCCGTTTAGGTAATTTGCTCGCTGGTTATCCCTGATTTCTGTGTAATGTGTGTTATATCTGCCTCCTAGTATTCTGTCGGATTGCCATTGAACCTGCTCTGCCCTGTCTCTTTGCGCTAGTTCCTCAGCAAACTCTCTTCCTCCCCTTCTTTCTATTTCCATTGCTTGGATATCCATCATTTTTTGCCTGTTGTATGAATCTCTCATTTCCTCCCATTTCGACTTTTTCTCTGTTTGCTTCGCGTCTATTTCCCTCCAGCATCTATTTCCCTTCTATTTTATTCTTATTCAGCCGTTTCGTTTTCTCCTCATATTTTATTGCTCTTTTTCCCGCTTCTATCCTTACTTTGTCCGTTTTTGTTTCCTCCAAAATTAGATACGCTGGTGTATTAAAGTCCAAACCTAAAGTCCACCTTATGTATTTCTCCTGTATTTTCTCTACCTTTTCTGCTTCCGTCCATCCCCAAATTTCTGACGCGTACAGCAAGATACTTTTCTCTATGCTTCTGAATATTCTCATTCTTCTCTCAAAATTGTTCTTGAACATTCTTTGTCCTATTCCCCATATCTGCGCCATTGCTATTCTTGCTTTCTTTGTGACTTCCCTTATATGCATCTCTCTGCCCCCATTTTTCTGGAAATTATACCCTAAATATTTGAACTCTTTTACTTCTTCCAGACTGTGCCCCTGCCAGCCCCATTCTTCTCTCTTCTTCTTTTCTCTTCCTTTATGGAAAATCAGCACCTTAGATTTCTCTGCATTCAGTTGCAACCCTTTCCTTTCCAGGTATTTTTCAAATCTTCGTATCATGTCCTTAAGATCTTTTGGTTCATTTGCTAGTAACGCTATATCGTCCGCATATGCTAGAGTCCAGATTTTTTATTTTCCTATTCTTACTCCTCCCGCTTGGTTTTTCCTCATGGTTTCCTCCAAATCTGCTACATATATTGTAAATAACGTTGGGCTCAGTGGGCATCCCTGTCTTACCCCTTTTGTTGTCCAGAATTTGGATGACATTTCTCCGTTTGCTTTTATAGTATTTCTTGTTTCTGTGTAAATTTCTCCAATTCTCGTCCTCAAGCGTGTACTTATTTCCTTTCTCTTCATGATGTTCTGAAGTTTTACTCTATCCACTTTATCAAATGCAGCACTTAGATCCGCGAAAAAGGTATACAGCTTTCCCCCTTTTTTCTGTATTTCTCTGTTAGCTACATAGTTCAGAATAAAAATGTTATCTGTTGTCGACCTACCGCTCCTGAATCCTGCTTGTGTTTCTGGTATTATGTTGTTCTTTTCCAATTCCTCTTTTAATCTTTTTTCCAGGACCATAGCATATACTTTGTACGCTGTGTTTAGGATCGTTATCCCCCGGTAGTTGCTCACCTTTTCTCTATCTCCTTTTTTGAATATTGGTGAAATCACCCCTTCTTTCCACCTCTCCGGGAATCCTTCTCCCTTCCACACCTTATTGAAAATTTCTGTGATTCTTTTTACTATTTTCACGTTACCGTAAATCCAGGCTTCATTTTCTATTTTGTCTTCCCCAGCTGCTTTCTTCTTTTTTAATCTCCTGATTTGTTCCGTTACTTCTGTTTCTGTTATTTCCTCTTCCTCTTCTCCTTCCGTGTTTTCTATTTCTTCCAACTCTCCTACTTCTTTTTTACTGTCGACGCCTTCTAGCAATGTTTTAAAGTGATCCTTCCACTTTTTTAAATCTATTTTATTGGAGATTTCTATTCTTTTCTTTTTTTGTTTATTTATGTATTCCCATATTTTATTTTCTCCCTTTAATTGCATTATCTCATTTTCTGTATATTCTTGTAATTCCCTTCTCCTTTCTTCGCACACTTTTTTGTACTCCCTTCTTTTCTTCTGGTAGTCTTCTTTGTCTCCTTTACCCCTTCTCCAGTTCCTCAATGCTTTCCTAGCTTCTCTTTTCTTTTTTGTACAATTCGAATTCCACCACTTAAAGCTGCCCAATTTCCATTTTTTTATTTTTACTTCTTCTTTCCGTACTGCATTATTTATTTTTCCTACCATTTCTTCCACCATTTCATTCACCTCCGTCTTATTAAAGTTTATTTTGTTTAATTCCATTTGAAACTCTCTCTTCCCTTCCTCTGTCCAGACTCTTCTCTCTCTCCACCTCTCTTCCTGATTTCCCTCTCGTTCTCTCCTTTTATTTCCCTTATATAGTTCCGCAATCAGAGGCATATAGTCTGACTCCACTCTTTCTTCCACTGTGAATTTCTTGATATCTTCTTTCGCCTCGACATTTGTTATTATATAATCAATTACCGTGCTGCCTCTCGGCCCCGTATATGTGTACTCTCCTTTATCATCTCCCTCCATATTCCCGTTCAGAATATTCCATCCTCTCTCCTCCACCATCTCTAATAACAACTTTCCCTCTGTATTTTTAACTTTGTTTTTTGATCTCCTTTCGCCATACTTTTCTTCTATTCTAAAATCGCCCCCTTCTTGTCCAATTCTTGCATTGAAATCTCCGCCGATTATCAGTTTCACCACCTCCTTCTCCTCTATTATCTGGTCAAGCTCTTCTTTCGTCTCCTTCATGTCTCTGCTGTATACTGTTATTATTCTCCATTTTTCATTTTGTATCTTTATTCTTCTCTCTTGAATATGTTCCGTTCCCGCGTTCGATTCCTCCTCTTCTATGCCCTTTCTTATTCCTGTGATAATTCCGCCTATCGCTCTCCCTTTTTTTCTCTCTCTGGTGGCATATTTACATTTCCATGAGAATTCTCGTGGCAATTTATCTTTCAATCCTTCCCATTGTTTCTCTTCAATCCACGTTTCTACTAATCCTATTACATCGAGTTCTTTTAAGAAATCCCAAAACTGTTTGTCTTTGCTGAATAATCCAGCTACATTCCAGTATTCTATTTTAAATGTATTTATTTCTCTTTGACTTCTTATTTCTTTCCCAATTCTGTGTACCCCCTCTCCCCGCATATCTGCATCCGCAGGCGCGCGGGGAACGGGCGTTGGTACTGCCTTTTGTCGTGCTTTCGTTGTCCTTGTAAGCTCTGCGATCCTCCAATAATTTAGAGGTTCACAGAACTTTGCCGACTCCAAAAATTTACTTCTTTCAGCCCACCATCCTCTTTCCAAATAAATGTTTTATCGTTGATTTTTACTTTCTTGTACCCAACCTTCACCTTTGCCCCTTGCTCCCTCTCCACCTTGGCAATATCTTTAATATTTCTTTGTATCTCCCTTTCCTTTTTCGTCAGGTCATTATCAATAAATAGCCTCTTATCTTTCAATGTACTCTTCTTTAGCATTACTGCTCTTTTCTGTTGCCAGCTTCTTAACTTCGCTATCAGTAGCCCTCTTTTATCTCCCATTCCTACCCAATATGCTTCCTCGATTTCTGCTTCTACCTGCAATTCGTGCCTTAACTCATACTCCACCGTATCCTTCGGCGTCTCTTTACGCGGTAAATCCTCTCCCCTTAGGGTAATATTATTCCTTCTCTCTCTTTTTTCTCTAGCCTCTTCCTTCCTTTCTAACCCCTCCTGTCTTCCTGTCAGCGTTTCTGCCTGAACATTCTTGGCCTCCAGTACTTCTATCCTTCCTCTCATTTCGTTCCTTTCCTTCTCCCATATCTCATCCCTGCTCTTCCACTCGTCCCTCAGATCCTGCATTCCCTGCCTCAGATCTCTATTATCTTTTCTCAGCTCTTCCATGTCTTTCTTAACTGGCAGCACAGCTTCGATCAATTTGTCTAATTTTGCATTCATTTCTTTTTTCTGTTCTGTCTTCTGACTGTCCGGTGCTTCCGCAGTTCCTATAACTACCTCAGTTTTCTTCGTTGAAGGCGACCTCCCTACTTTCCTTGCTTTTAAGAATTCTTCTTCTATTTCCTTTTCGGCCCTTAACCTCTCCTGCTCCTCCTCGCCCTCCCGTTTCCTCTTGAATGAGTCCAGTATCGAGCCTTCACTGTCCGCTCTTTTTCTTCCCAGCTGTTCTGCCAACGATGGTCTTCCCCTTCTTCTCGTTTCCTTTTGCACTTCCCCGCCTTCGCCTGCTCGGCTCATTAGAGTCTCCGCTCTTCTTTACCTACTGCTGTCTGCGCTTTGTCTTCTTACTTCTTCCACTCTCCTAGATGTCACTTATCCTTGCCACGTATCTTATACTTCGTGCACTCGTTTCACACCTTCACTTCTTCGCCTTTTATCTCACCCTTAGACCCTTTATTAACTGTCGCTTATACCGTCCACCAATACCTTGTCTAATCCCCTCGTTTTCCACCCAACCTCGTAATTTTCTGCGCACTTTTGCCACACTTTTCGTCTATTTCTTTCACCTGTCTGCATACACACGTTATTCTCTCGCGCACGTCACGTGGTTCCCCCTTCTACAAGATAGTGATATGTCGTTAAAAGCCTGGGACCGAAAACGATATCTCGAAAACTGACGATTGGATTAAATGTGTGCACTGAAGCTAGATGCTGAAGCTAGTTTCATGATACTAGATGCTTAAAGTACCAGAATGTTTGTGATTTACATGAAAAACTGAAGAAGATATAACATATCAATTAACTTCTTCGTGTATTATACTTTTTGTAAGCTACTTTTTGTTACTTTTCAAGGTCGGTCTCACTCATAGTGGGTAGACGATCTAACCCCGACATGCGGGTGAGACCGACCAGTTGCAGTGCCAATGTTTTTGGTTGAAAATGAAAATAAACATTTGAAATTATCGCACACTATAATTTATATATAGGGTGAAAGCACTAGTAGTCGGCCACCCTCTAGTAGTCGACCACTTTTATTATTTAGTTTAAAGAAATAAGTACTGAAATAAAGAATTTATTAAATGACAATTTTATATTATATTTTGAATTTCTATCTTTACAATACGACAAAAAGCGCCCTTCATAGGTAAAAAAAATAAATGCTTTTAAAGTGATTTGTAAACTAATTTTGATTCTACATGCGCCATTGCTGTTTTCTAACCCGTGAAACATAAGTGTGCTTTGAATAGAAACGACAAATGTAATTCAGTTCTATACATTTTTTACTGGAAAATTATGCTATTCCACTGAAAAAGCATCAACAATTTTATATGCGCTTCAAAAATTTAAAAAAATTGGGATAATTTATTTATTTATGGGAGGGCGGTAACTGGATCATCATTCCCTTTCAATTTTCAATAGTCGACCACAGCGGTCGACTTCTGAAGCTAACTGCATTCACAATGAATGCTAATAGTCGACCACGTATTAACTATAAGATAATTAAAATTGTATATTCGTTTCCTATGGATTAATGTTCTACAAAGTTTATATAATTTATTTATAAAATACAAATACCTACTTTAAAAACTTAAAATTTGTTACTGCTACCTATCTTAAAAACGAAAAATTTAATTTACATTGGAAAAAAAAATAATTTCTATTTCTTATTAAAATTTTGATAAAGTTTTTAAAAGAACTTATTTTAGTGACGCATTATTCCTGTCATTATTAATTATTTACTGATGTTGCACATTATATTTAAAAATAAATTTTAGTTTGTAATGCGCACATAACCTATTTTGAATTTCATATTAAAAAAGGTGGTCGACTACTAGCTATCGGACCGGTCGACTTTTAGAGTTAAGCGGTCGATTATTAAAGCATTCGGACACTTTATTTTTAACGCTAATTATTTATTTTCGCCGAACTTTCCTACTAACACAAAATATTTAGTTGTGACCGTCTCCGGTTTGCGAGACGGTTGCCGGTGGGACGGAGAAGGAGTTTATTGCCGACTCAGTCGGTAAGGCCGGGTTCGTCAAATGAGTAAAGCGTTTTAAACAATAACAATGTTTATTATCCTGTAATTATGTTTACATTGATTTCCGCGTAACGGTTGCGGGTGCGGAGACTCGACTCGGTAAAATCGCGGCGGCGGCGCTGGCGACGAACTGGGGGATCAAGGATGCGGAGTTTTGTGGAACGTTCTGCTCGGAAGGGCCTTAACAGGCACGATCGTACGAGAGTCGTATAGTGGCGTTCCCGTGTGCAATAGGGCTCTGGCCGATAGCGGCGCGGAGACACCTTACAGGCGAGGTAGGGCGCAAGATTGCTCTCGGCCTATTTAGGAAAGAGGTTGGTTAATGGCACAGCGTGACGATCGGTCGACGCGTGCACACCTCACGGAATCAAAAATATGAGCGTCTTGGCGTACGGTACGGCAGCGGTATCGGCTAATTCGTGTGGAACAAGAGCTATCAGTTTTGCTCGCCGCGGTCCTTATATCGCGAGCCCGTACATCTTCGCCCGCGAGACAGCTCGCGGCTGCGTGGCCGCCTAGCTGCCGCGGCGCGCACTCGGCTTGTCGGCGCGACGCCGTACGCCTGCGCGGCGCGTGACGTGACTTCGTCACATAGTGATACATTAAATACATTTGAATTACTTCAATACATTTTATATATTTTATAACATTGATTGTTTATTGTTTTTCAGTACTTTTCATTCGAGTTTAGCTTTAAGTGGTCGACTACTACTGCTTTCACCCTATCCTAAATTGCTTGGGCTTTGTTTTAATGTGCCTAAAACGACAAAAATGTGAAAAACAACGATGCTACAATTTCTTTTCCAAAAAGTGGTCGGACTCTCCCGGACTTGCCCTACCTATGTGTACTATGGAATTATAACCTACCAAGTGTCATCGCTTTATAACTTACCAAGTGTCAATTCATCATAAGTGTCAAATAAGGTATGTTGTCCAAATTTGAAATGTCACGAGTTTTTACACTACATGGGAGATTGAATTATTGTCTCAATTAACAAGGTGGGTCGCCAAAATTATTTACTAGATTTTTTATGTATGTAGACTCGCAGACTTTGAAGTTGTGCGGAGAAGGTTCGACAGAGAAGCTTCTTTCGCATAAGTTTCTGGAAATTTGTACCATGCATGTACAAAAAGTGGTTTCGGCGCACTGGTTCGGTCAGTTAAATAATTTAAAAGCTAATTTGCAATTTTAACAATTATAAATTTCCGACGTTTCGGTCTGCGGTTTAGACCTTTTTCAAGGAAAGATATTTATAAAGTATACTGCGTTCGCTTTAGAGTCACACGTTTGATACGACGTGTAACACACGAGTCGGTTGTAGCATGACTGAGGTGCATGACAATAACACGTCCGATAATAACACCTGGTTTAAAAATCTTTCGAACGTTGAAATTCCACAGAACGTTAAAAAAGTGTTAACATTAGGACCCAAACATGCTTTGTCTGTTTCAAAGTGTTATGTATGCAGGTGACTATTAGGTATGCAAGTGAATAAATGCTCGTACTCCTCAGTATATTGCTATATCTATTATATACATTCCTTACCGTGTCTTGTACGTATGCCTAACTTGAGGCTCGTGACGGAACTGACTCATAGTTCCCGCTTACATTCGCGGCCGCTATGTCGCGTGCCAGGCACGGAAGTCTTTGCCTATTGGCGCTACATTTAATACGCCCGCTAACACTCCCTCTCCTTAAAAAACTACATTACACGATAGAGCTGGATGATGGTCGAATGTGGAAGCGACACATAAATCAAATACAACAAATCGGAGACAATACACGGCAAAAGAACAACGACCTAGACCTAGACTACGAACTACCAGAAGCGATTGAAGTTCCCCCAGAACAATTAGCACCTCCGACCCTAGAACGACATATGCGTAGTCGGGCACCGCCACTGCGTTATGGCGAAGCGTATGAACTAATGTTCATACTAATGTTCATACGCTTCGCCATAACGCAGTGGCGGTGCCCGACTACGCATATGTCGTTCTAGGGTCGGAGGTGCTATTTGTTCTGGGGGAACTTCAATCGCTTCTGGTAGTTCGTAGTCTAGGTCTAGGTCGTTGTTCTTTTGCCGTGTATTGTCTCCGATTTGTTGTATTTGATTTATGTGTCGCTTCCACATTCGACCATCATCCAGCTCTATCGTGTAATGTAGTTTTCCTAACCGTTTCTTAACTACACCGAAACACCATTTGTTTGCACCGAAATAATTTCGGCATTGCACCCTCTCTCCTTCTTTAAGATAGCGAACTTTCTTGTCACCATTTACCTCTGAATTTACTTGTTGTTTAACAGGCATTACTAAGTCCAAACGTGTTCTAATTTTTCTGGCAAACATTCTTTCCGCTGGTGATTCATTTGTATTCGCATGTGTCGTGATTCTGTAGTGTAACAATAATTGTTGTAACGCAACGTGGATATTTTCATATGTGGCTTGTTTCTGTTCTAAGTTTTTCTTAATCCCTATTTTTAATACTTGTACGAACCGTTCTGCCTGTCCATTTGTCGCAGGATTATACGGTGCTGTGAATTTCGGAGTTATTCCGTTCGTTTGTAAGAAAGACAAGAATTCTTGGGAACGAAAATTTGTACCATTATCCATTACTATGACTCGTGGAATGCCAAATGTACCGAAAATTTCTCTACATTTTTCTATTGTGGTTTTTGCCGTTATATTTTTCACCATTCTTACTTCTGGCCATTTTGAAAATGAGTCAACCAACACGAAAAAGTAATGATTTAAAAATGGACTGCGTAATCAATGTGTACTCGATCGAAAACTGCAGTCGTAGGTTCCCAACAATGCGTGTCTACTTTCGCGGGGTTATTTCTATTCTTGTTACAATGTATGCAGTTTTTCGTAACATTTTCTATTTCTTTATCGATACCTGGCCACCAACATATCCCACGCGCTAACTGTTTCATTCTGATCACGCCAAAATGTCCTGAATGTAGTTCTTGTAGTACTCTACTTCGTAATCGCTCGGGAATGACTACCCTACCATTACACATGATTACACCTTGTTGTAAATTGTAAGCAGTTTGATGAATGTTAAATCGATCGCGCGCAGCTAACTGTTTTCCAGTTTGTAATGCCCTTATAATTTTTTGTAACTTTGTATCAGCTATCGTTACTTCAGCTATTTGCTTAGCTGTAACTGGCAACGTATTGATACTATCCAACTCGTGAATGTCTACTACATCATATTCACCATCCGCTTCGATTCGTACTGGTAAACGAGATAGTCCGTCCGCATTACTGTGTAATTTTGTGTTTTTATATTTAATGTCGAACGAAAATCCTTGTAAAAATAGCGCATAGTGTTGCATTCTCATCGCGCTATATGCTGGCAAGGCTTTCGACGGTGAGAAAATCCGCACTAATGGTTGATGGTCGGTGTACAATGTAAATCGATTCCCGTAAAGGTACTGATGAAATTTCTTAATCGCAAAAATTATCGCGTACGCTTCTTTATCAATTTGTGAATATCGACATTGAGTTTTTGTCAATGTTTGTGACGCATATTGCAATACCCGTTCCGATCCGTCTGGAAATCCGTGCGAAAGTATTGCCCCTACGCCATACGCACTTGCGTCAGTGGCGACAATTAACGGCAGCTTCGGATCGAAATGAACTAAAACCTTATCGCTTTTAAACCGTTTTTTTGCTTCTACAAAAGCTCTTTCGTGCTCTTTAGTCCATCTGAATGGAACTCGGTCGCTTAACAGTTCATACAATGGAAATAGTAATGTGCTTAAGTTCTCGATGAACCTGCCATAATAATTTACAAAACCGATGAACGCTCGTAGTTCCGTCGTGTTTCGCGGACGCGGCATTTCATCTATGGCGTCCATTTTCGCTTTTGTTTTATGGATACCATCCTTATCAATCCTATAACCGCAGTATTCTATTGAGTTTCTAAAAAATTCGGATTTCTCCTCATTAATTCGTACGTTCGCTTCACCTAACCTAGTTAGTACTTGATCTAACCGCTGTAAATGTACTTGATCGTTTGGTGCCGTAATTTTAATGTCGTCGAGGAACACCGTAACTCCCGGAATGTCTTTTAAGAAATTTTCCATTTGGCGTTGCCAAATGGCCGGTGCACTTGCAATCCCGTATAACAATCGTGTGCACCGATACAGGCCTTTGTGCGTATTCAAGGTAATTAATTCGCGATCTTCTGGCCGTATTTCCAGTTGCAAATACGCATGTTGTAAATCTATTTTAGAGAATTTAACTCCACCTGCCATTGTTGCGAATAATTCGTCGATCGTCGGAAGTGGATGTTCGTCAACGACTAATTGTGGATTTATTGTTACGCTAAAATCGCCGCAAACTCTAACAGTATTATTTTTCTTTAACACTGGAACGATGGGTGTACCCCATTCGGAAGCATTGATTTTCTCGAGTATTCCATCTTTTTCTAGAGCATTAATTTCTTTCTCTACCAAGGGTACTAAACGAAATGGTACTGTACGTGCTTTCAGAAATACGGGTTTTGCATTTTCTTTTAATGTCAGTCGCGCTTGTATTCCGCGTATTTTTTAACTGTTCGGATCCAGTTTCTTTCGGTAACTGTGTATAATTTCATCTACTTCGTTTTTTGGTATCTCAGAAGCGAGTGCGATGGTTTCTTCCAATGGAATTTTTAATTGCCGAATCCATTCTCGGCCGAGCAAGGGCTTCCTATTTATATTTGAAACATAGACGTTTAATTTTTTTGTAATCTCTCGATAACGGACTCGAACACTGTGCATTCCAACAATATCTACTACCGTTCTACAAAATGTTTGTAACTTGAGTGCCGTCTGACTTAAAACTTTATTTGGGAACCATTGCTCGCTCGTTCGCTTGCTTATGATTGTTACCGCGGCGCCGCTATCGACTTCGAAAGTTACCGGTGTCTCCTCTACTGAGACTGTTACCTTGTAAGGTTCCCGGTGCTCTATATGTTCCACCCGGAGAAGATCCTGCAATAGCTTTGTATCCGCTGTTGCTTTTTTACAAACTCTAGCCAGGTGCCCTGCTATGCCACAATTTTTGCATCGTATCTTTCGGTCGAGGTTACAATTTGTCGCAAGGTGATTCGCGCCACATCTGAAACAAACAATATTAGTCGTTGCCCGTGTATTTGTATGCTGCCCCCTTGACGACGCGGGTCGCGACTGGTGGTTCGTCTTTGTCAACACGGCCTTTCCGGCTGACGTCGTTCTGTCCTTTATTGTTTTCTTCGTCTGAGCGGTACCGGTGTAATCCACTTTGGCAACACCCGAATGTAACTGCATAACGTCTTTTTCTGACAATTCCATTGACGTAGCAATCTGCACCGCCTTCTCAAAATCCAGGTCCTTTGTTTCTAACAGGCGTGCTTGTGCCCGTCGACTTTCTAGCTCGAAAACGAATTGGTTTCTCAGCGCCGTTTTGAGATAGTTTCCGAAATTACAATTAACACTTAGCTTGTGTAATGTAGCAACGTAATTTTGGATCGATTCGCCGTCCGCTTGTTTCCGCAGATAGAAGCGATAGTTTTCGGCAATTTCCAAAGGCGTCGGCGCATAAAATTCTTCCAATTTGGCCGTAAGGTCTGCGTACTTTTGTTTGTACGGGTCGGCTGGCGACAATTTGTCGCAAATCATATCAAAAGCCGTAGGTCCTATGTAATGTAACAAGTAAGCCACCTTTTTGTCTGCGGGTATCAGGAAAACGGACACCGCACCTTCGAAACGCTGCAGCCATCTCTTCCAATTTGTGACGGCTGGATCGAAAGTTTCGATGGTGAACGTGCCTTGTAATTTTACTTCAGCCATATTTTTACTGGTTCTCACGGCAATTTATTTACGTATGTAAGGTTGTATGTATCACTTGTTTTGGCCTCGAAGGTTTGCACGTGGCCGGGAATGTATGCACTGTACTTTTCACCTGCACTACCCTTTTTAATACCACGATCCCATCCTCGTCGCCAACTGTTATGTATGCAGGTGACTATTAGGTATGCAAGTGAATAAATGCTCGTACTCCTCAGTATATTGCTATATCTATTATATACATTCCTTAACGTGTCTTGTACGTATGCCTAACTTGAGGCTCGTGACGGAACTGACTCATAGTTCCCGCTTACATTCGCGGCCGCTATGTCGCGTGCCAGGCACGGAAGTCTTTGCCTATTGGCGCTACATTTAATACGCCCGCTAACACAAAGAATTTTATCACCTCTCCTAAATTCATATCTTCAATCGAGGCAGGTTTAATAAAAATCAATGATGATAACTTACAAACCACAACCAGACTAAAAATGGTTAACAAAATTATAAATTACACCACCAATTCAATAAAACCTAATAATGAGTTATTGTCCAAATCTGAAATTATTGAAACAAAAAAGTTTTTTAAAGAAAATAGTAATTTGTTAGTGTTAAAATCTGATAAGGGTAACACTACAGTTCTAGTCGAGAAGGAGTTTTATATCTCTGAAGTGATGAAATTGTTGAACGATATAACCACATACACAGTTAGTAAATTTGAATATACATGTACCTTTGAGAAGAGATCAAACTCTATCATTTCGAATATGGTGAAAAAGAAACAGATCAGTGAACAGACAGGGAAGTCTCTAAAGACTAACAACGCTATTATACCCAGAGCGTACGCGCTTCCAAAAACTCATAAAGAAAACTTAGCTTGGAGAATTATCGTTTCTTCTATCGGTGGCCCCACTTATAAATTATCCAGTTTCCTAGCTGGCATACTTTCTAAGATAGTAGGTAAATCTACACACCACACTGTTGATAGCTGGCAATTTTGTAATGAAATTAGGAAAATACATATTGAGGATTCAATGCGATTGGTGTATCTAGATGTCGTATCTCTTTTTACGAATGTACCTGTTGATCTAGCTCTGCAGGTATTACACCATCGTTGGACAGAAATTGCACAGCACACCAATATTAACAGACATGAATTTCTCCAAGCCGTGAAGTTTGTGTTGGAGGCCAACATTTTTTCCTTCAATGGAGTTTTTTACAAGCAAGTTTTTGGAACGGCCATGGGATCTCCAATTTCCCCTGTCATCGCCAATTTAGTGATGGAAAGGTTAGAGATTGTCTCTCTCTCGAAGGTACCATTTCAATTAAAATTTTATAAAAGATATATGGATGATATTATTACATGCATTAAATTAGAAGATTTGCCAATATTGCTCGATACATTTAATAGTTTCCACAATAGACTCCAATTTACTTATGAGGTTGAAAAAGATTCTTGTTTAAGCTTTCTGGATACATTTGTTATGCGGCCCTGTCGTCCGGTCTGCCTATCTTCCTCCTAGGAAGACCGGACGCTCCGATGTATTTTATCTCTAAAAATTCTAAGAAGGCGCATCTTGCATTTCTCCTGCCAGTCCGGCTGTGGAGACAATAAAGTGATCATTCTTTGACCAGCACTCTGCCGAGTAACAGTTATTCTTCCTATCCCTTGTTCCTAATATACGCGCCCCACTAGAGTTAGCATATAACTAAGAATTCCTCGTGCATTTCCGAGCCGTCCAGCAGGACACGAGTGAATTATCGAGTCAGTGTCAATTTTTTTATATTCCGGGTAATTTCCCCGTGACATTTTGGCGATCCTGCCAGGATCCCGGCGATTCGTCGAGTAAAGTGATCTCCCGAAAACTTCCACGGCCAGGACTACGTGTGCTTGCAACCAACGAAGGGACCACGAGAGCCTGAAAGAGATCAGCGAGTCGACTGACCTGAGGACCACTACCGAACAAAACAACCCGTCTATCAGCGAGGTTGCGAGAGGGCTTCCACTTGACTACGTTCGAGAAGGAAACAAAAAGAGAGAAAGAGAGAGAAATCAAGGTGAGCATTGGCTTACATTTCATTTACTAAACACCGCGAACCTCGCGCGGAATACAATACAGACTATAGTGAATACGAAGGGTCCTTTAGCGATAAAATGGAAAGTAAAATAGAAAAACTAGAAAACCTAGTTCAAGGCGTTAGTGCCTCACTGGCTAAACTACTAGCTAGCGTAGAATGCAATCACATTACATTACAAAAAGACATAGCCGCGCTTGACGAAGAAAATAAGGCACGACGTGAAGAAATAAAAGAGATAGCGCAAAGAATAGGGAAGATAACGACTGACGACGAATGCTCACCTCATCCGAGCCCAACGGAGGACGAGGACGAGGAGCCTCGATCAGGATTAAGTACCTGGCATGACTCACGCGTTACGCCCTCCGCGCCGACCGTGTTTCCCCGCTCTAGTATTCCCGCAAAGGACGTAGTAAGAACGATTCGTTCACTCCGCGGGCGCGACGATACCGGAGTCGAAGATTTTATCTCTTCAGTAAAAGCAGCGCGCACGCAATGCGGAGAAGACGAATTTCTATTACGCTTAATAATCGCGGAGAAGATTACCGAACACGCGGAGAGAAGTATTAGGCATTTGAGTATTGGATCATACGATGAATTATACGACGCGCTTAGAAAACATGTAGCACCCGCCACCACGGTAGCTAACGCACGCAGCAAATTAAAAGAAATAAAGCAGGGAAGTACGGAATCGATACATTCATATAACCTACGTTTTCGCCAGCAATATAGCGAACTCCGCTACGCAATCCAATACAATTATTCTAAACCTCAGGCCCGTAAGGTCATGCTAGATGCAGAAGATGAATCTGCCAATCAAACATACATACAGAATCTCCGTTCTGATGTTAGCCAGCTCGTATACGCACGACACCCGTCGAACCTGACTCTCGCTCAGCAATGTGCTGCAGAAACAGAAACATGGTTACGTGAAGCATCGGGACGTTCACAAGCCATAACTCGTACAGTACACGCGCCGAGACGTCCGACTCCACTATCGCGTCCCGCGCAAGAATCGTCCGCAAACCGATCTCAGCTGACAGCTGCACCTAAAGAGAACGCTCCCAACTATTCGGTGCCCTTGTCATCACGCGTAAATTTAAAATGTAACTTCTGCGGTATACTTGGACACACGGCTAATCAGTGCCGAAAACGTAATTATCAACAACAGAATTTTCAATCGCGTCAGCAGGGAAAACTTCCACCTCGCGTCAATCAGGTCTTAACGAATCTTCAGACGGATCCGCAACCCCAAGAGTGTCCAGAACAACCGGTCGATTGCGACATATATTCGCCCAACTGGGGGGAATGCGACAAAAAGGAAGATTACTCGTCGATACAGGGTCAGGAATGAATTTGATTAAAGCATCGCTGCTCAACCCGTCTGTTGAACGTATAACCGAGAGAAAGGACTTTTGCATGGGTCGCGATCTGCATACCTCACACCAGCGTGTTCAATTAACCAGTCTCGGACAGGAACACGATTTTTATGAAATCCCAGACGACTTTCCTATATTGGAGGACGGTATTATCGGACTACCGTATCTCGATGCTCATAATTTCACGATCACTAGTAACAACCTAACGATTAGCGATCTTTCTATACCACTCTTCAGCGAATTAGTAATACCGTCTAAACAAACTGTCTCAGACACCATCGAGACAGAAGCAGGCACGCATCGCGTACTCTTTATCAATCCTCTTGATTCCGACATACGAATCCCAACCAATAAAATTGTACTCGAAGAAAAGACAACACCGATAACGAATCGATTCCTGCAACTAACCGACAATATTCGTACGGAACACTTAGATACTGTAGCACGTGAATCGATCGAAAAGATCATATTCTCATATTCCGATATATTCTCGCTTAAAGACGATCCGCTTCCACAAAACAAACTCACCTCACACCGTATCACCGTAAATAGTGATAAACCTGTATTCGTGAAACCTTATAGGCTACCCAAATGCCATGAGAAAGAGGTAGAGAAATAAGTAAATAAAATGCTCGAGGAAGGCATAATCGAGGAATCCGATTCTGATTACAACGCACCTTTACATGTCGTGGCGAAGAAACCAGATGCGAGCGGATTGATTAAATGGAGAATCGTTGTCGACTTCCGAAAATTAAATGAACTGACCAATTTGGATGCATATCCACTACCTATCATCGACAATATCCTTGACAGTCTAGGAAAGGCAAAATTCTTTTCGGCACTTGACTTAAAATCAGGTTTTCATCAAATTCCCATGCACCCCGATTCAAAAAAAATACACCGCGTTTTCAACCCCCGACGGACATTACCAATATACCCGTATGCCTTTCGGTCTTAAAAACGCACCGTCGACTTTTCAACGCACAATGGATAAGGCAATGGTAGGACTTGTTGGAAAATATTGCTTTGTGTACTTGGATGACATTATAATTTTTGGATCATCACTGGAGGAACACAACAAAAATTTGGCGACAATATTCCAGCGATTAAGAGAGGTCGGACTCAAAGTCCAACCTGACAAATGCGAATTTCTTCGACCGGAATTGGAATATCTTGGCCACCGCATAACGGAGCATGGCGTAAAACCCAACGAACGCATATTAGAAGCCGTAAAGAATTTTAAAGTCCCAACTAATATAAACGAAACTCGCTCTTTTCTCGGATTGACAGGCTATTACCGTAAATTCATACGTAATTACGCAAAAATAGCTAAACCACTCACCGAACTCACGCGTAAAGATGTACCATTTGCCTGGACAGATAAGTGTCAAACTTCTTTCGAACTGTTACGCTTTAAACTTTGTGAGGAGCCGGTATTATGTTACCCCGATTACACAAGGCCGTTCACGTTAACGACCGACGCGTCCAACGAGGGTCTCGGTGCTATCTTATCGCAGGACGCACACCCGTGCTGTTTTATATCACGCACGTTAAACAGCGCGGAGAAGAATTATACCACTACAGAGAAGGAATTGCTCGCAATCGTATGGGCTGTGAAACGCCTACGTCAATACTTGCTAGGAAGAAAATTTAAAATTATCACAGATCATATGGCACTCAAATGGTTATTCAGCGTTAAGGATCCCTCATCTAGACTCCTACGATGGAGATTGCGTTTGGAGGAATATGATTTCACGATAGACCATTGTAAAGGTAAAGAGAATACCGCTGCGGATGCCCTTTCCAGAGTACTGATTAACCGACGCATGGACGCTGATTTACTAATAGAGGAGACAACCAAGATTACTCCCTCGCCACCAAACGAACTCCACGATTTGCCGCAACACGCCGGACGTCAAGACCTCTCAAATTCCGATACAGAATCCGCTTCCACGACTGTTTCAGAACCTGAGGTCTCTAAGGAACGACTCGCTCGCGAATTCGACGCTTGGCAAGGCCTCTCTTCAAACCTTCTCTGCATAGAGCCTAACACTCACGGTTCAAATTGGCTGCGCATATTCCGCGCAGACTTAGGGAACAATGATAATCACGCTTGGCTTGTCCGTCTTAAAGAAATGATTGATAACCGACCCGACAAGCAACTCAAACAAATCAAATTTCAACTCTCGTCCGATCCCTATACGGAAGTAGAAAATTTTTGGATAAAGGAATACCTACGATTCCTCGATGACAAATACACGCCTGCAGCTAAAGTAATATTTTGTGCTAACCCGCGATTCACGGAACTCACAGCCGAGGAGAAAGAACAAATAATCCTAGAATGCCACAATTCAACCGTAGGGCAACACCTGGGACAAAATAAAACTATCGCAAAGGTGCGTGAAAAAGCTAATTGGACAAATTTGGATAAAGATGTATCCGATTTCGTAAAAGCTTGTGACAACTGTCAAAGAAACAAATTAACTCGTGTCCGCTTCCGAGAAGAAGCTATGATCTCAGACACTCCCATGGAACCAAATGACAAAATCGCAATGGATATCTATGGTCCCTTAGTAACTACAGCTAAAGGAAATTCATATATACTTTCTATCCAGGATATGTTGACAAAGTATCTTACCCTCATCCCCCTAAAGCAGACACAGACCTCCGACATTATCAATGGACTGATTAACCATTATATCTATATATTCTCTTCTCCAAAACATATATTAACGGATAATGGAACGAACTTCATTAGTAAGTTAATGCAAGAATTCGAAAACACTTTAAATATCAGACACATTCGTACGACTGCCTTCCACCCGGAAAGCAACGGATCATTAGAAAGAACTCATGCACTCTTAAAAGATCTTATTCGAACCGCACTCCACGGCAAGGATAATAATTGGGATAACAGACTAAACATGATTTGCATGGGATACAACACGGCCTGTCACGAGGGCACAGGTTTAACACCATTCGAACTAACTTTCGGAAGGAAGGCTAATCTTCCCTCAACCATATCAACCACCCCTGCACTTTCAAAATTAGAACTATTGAACTCCTGGAAGCAGAGACACAATGCTTATCTGGAAGCAGGAAGAAAACGGATTGAAACCAACAAGCAGAAACACAAAGCGCAGCAAGATAGTAGACTTATTCGAACTCAGCAAATATTTAACGAAGGTGATCTTGTAATGCTGCACAACGATAGCCCTACATCAAAATTAGATGCAGAATGGCTAGGACCATATACTATCATCAAATCAGCATCACCCAATTACGACATACTAAAGGACAATCGGAGTTATAAGGTCCATGGAAACCGGCTTAAACCGTACATACTGTTACGATTTCCGCGCGACATAATAAGTGTTTATTGTAGAACAATAAGAACGGAACATGAACAATACTCAATAACTAGTAACACGAATACAAGTTCTAATATTCAGTAATGAGGGATCGGTATGTCTGTACGCAATGGCGGCTGACTCTCGAATGACAGCTTGACAGGCGATCGATCCGATCGCCTTCTTCTCGCTGTCTTCTTGTCTTTGTCGCGAGCACCAGCGGGCCATGGAATTCCATCCATAGGGTGCTCGCAACACTGCTCCCCCCTCCGGAGGAGCGGTCGTCCCGACCGCTGTAGCTTCTGTGTGTCTTGCAGCCGTACCCTGGTCCGGAAGAGTGGAAAAGACACTGCGTGGCCTCTTCCGTCCGTCGCCTCGGCATTTGCCTTCCCGCCCAAGGGGAAAACCACCCAAAAACCCTGGGCAAGGCGTGGGTACGTGGACCTTCCCAAATCCTCTGCATCTCTACCCTCCACTTGCCTCTTCGGACTTGTGGCCTTCTTTCTTGAGAGAGGTTTCCTCTTCTTCGACAACGCATCTTCTTCTGGGGTAGAGACGGGCGGGGGTCCTGTCGTCTGGCTGTCGGGACTTGAAGTTTGTATCGGAATATTGCCTCGTCTCGTCTTCGTTCCGGTCCCTCGTTGTCCGGTCCTCGTTGGCCGGTCCTTCGTTGTCCGGTCCTCGTTCCGGGCCCCCGTTGTCCGGTCTTCGTTCCGGTCCCTCGTTGTCCGGTCCTCGTTGTCCGGTCCTTCGTTGTGGTCTCCTCCATTCCAGCGTTCGGTGTAAATCCCGCGTCGTCCCCGCATACGACACTGTTCCAACTCTGCATTTCGGTGCGAGTCCCGCGTCGTCCTAGCTTACGACGCTGCTCCACCTTGTGTCCTGGTGTGACTCCTGTGTCGTTCCTTGATCTTGCTCGACGTTCCCTTGCCTTGGTGGTTCTGGAGTCCCTTTATTAAAAAAAATGGACGAACATTATTTCTTATTCACTCCCACTCTCTCGAATCGGTGGAGTCGGGGAGAACCGGCAAGACAGAATGGCGAGACGAGCACGAAGCAGAGGATCGCGGCTAGTCACAATCGTGCTAAGGCCCTCTCCCCAAACGATCCGCTCGGAACTCCCTACTCGTCTTCTATCTTCTTGTTTCTTCTCCTCCGGTTTTCCCTTCCTTGACTTCCTGATGGCCCCATTCCTCTTCTTGGCCTCTGGTGCTGTTCCAGGGGACCGTCTCGTTGCGGCTCGTCAACGGTCCCGTCTCCGCGATGCCCCCTCCGCCCGGTCCGTGCGTCGCACGTCCGTCCGGTGGTTGGGGACACCATTTCCCGTCTGCTGCCCACCCTGTCGAGCTGGGCCTGTTGGTACGCATGTACCGGGGAGCCGCCCAGATCCAAGTCAACAGGGCTAGAGGAGCGGTTCCACGTATGTCCGCGCTCCTCTGCGGGCTGCTACTCTGTCGTAGCACATTCGGGGAATTCGGGGCCGCATCCAAGCCGCGGCAGCAGTCCCCCGACACCTTGTCCCTCGTCGTGGGGTATCGTGTTGTCTGGAACAATCAAGGGAAGAGGGCCGGACTACGAAGGTGTCCTTCGTAGTCCCGTCCACCGATTAGTCTATAACTAATCTTCTTTCTTGACGTTTGTCCCTCGACGTCTTCATCCTTCTTGAAGTCGGCCTTCGTACTTCGCAAGGCGGCGTATATGTACCACTTTGCACTTGGTCTTGGATGAACGTCGAATCCTGTAGACGACGTCGTTAATCTTGTTCACCAGCGTGTAGGGTCCTTCCCAGTCGGACTGTAATTTCGGACATTTTCCTTTTACTCTTCGTGGTTGGAACAACCACACTCGTTCACCAGGCTGGAACTCCACCGCGTGGACACGGCTGTCGTACCAGGACTTCATCTTCGAACTATAAATGTCCAGACGGCGTCGAACAAACTCATGGATCCTCTTCATTCTTCCCCGAATCCATTCGGAATATCCTTGTTCAACGTCCTCGTCTTCTCCCACTTCAGGGGGTAAACCTCTCCAAAGTTGCAGGGGCAGGCGAAGTTCCTGGCCGTACAGGACCATCGCTGGCGTTAATTGTGTCGCTTCATGTCTTGCCGACCTATAAGCGAGTAGGAACATGGGAATCCATTCGTCCCAATCCCGCTGGTGTTCTGAAACAAACATTGCAAGGTATTGGAGCAATGTTCTGTTCAAACGTTCTACTAGACCGTCGGATTGGGGATGCAAAGGAGTAGTTCGTGTTTTCCTGATTCCAAGCAGCTTCAACAATTCCTTGAACACAGAGGATTCAAAGTTCCTTCCTTGATCTGTGTGTATCTCCAACGGTACACCATGCCGACATACTACGTTGTGTAAAAGAGCCTTTGCCACTGTGACAGCTCGTTGGTCTGGCATCGCGATTACTTCCGGCCACCGGGTAAAGTAATCCGCCACGACCAGCATAAATCTGTTCCCGGCCTGGGACCTCGGGAGCGGACCCACAACGTCCAGGGCAAGCCTCTCGAACGGAGCTCCCACGTTGTACACCTTCAGGTTCCCTGCTCCCTTCTGACGTGGTCCCTTCTTCGCCGCACAGACGTCACACCGCCGGCACCACTCTTCAACGTCCTGTCGACACGTAGACCAGAAGAACTGTTGGCGGATCTTTGCCAAGGTCTTGTTTATTCCGAAGTGTCCAGCTGCTGGCTCATCATGGAATCCCTTCAATATTTCTGCGACCCTTTCGCGTGGTACCACTAGAAGCCACGATGTTGTCGCACCATCATGGGACTCCCATTTCCTAAAAAGTAAACCTTCGTGAATTTCCAGCGAGTCCCATATTGACCAGTAATATTTCAACTGCGGTGAGAAACTAGCAACGTCTTGCCAGTCGGGCTTCTCTCCTTCCCCCTTCTTTTTCAGGATGAAGCCGATCGCTTCATCCTTCTCCTGGCTTCGTTTCCACTCTTCCGTGTCCTCTTCTTCGGCGAAGAGACGATGAATCTTCTTCGAGGAGTTTCCTTCCTCTTCCGCTTCCTTCTTCTCCAGCCGGTCGCAGTTTTTACAATTTTCTTCGACGCAAGGTCTTCGTGAAAGTCCATCGGCGTTACCGTGGGCTTTTCCCTCCCGATGGCGAATCTCGAAGTCGTACTCCTGCAGTCGTTCAATCCAACGTGCGACCTGTCCTTCGGGCCTCTTGAAAGTCAGCAGCCAGCGCAGCGCTGCATGGTCCGTCCGTATGAGAAATCTTCGTCCGTAGAGATAGTGGTGGAAATGTTCGATGGATTTCACCACTGCCAGTAGCTCTCTCCGGGTGACGCAGTAGTTCCTCTCTGTTTTTCCCAAGGTCTTGGAGAAAAAGGCTACAACTTTTTCCTGTCCTTCGTGCTCCTGTGAGAGGACGCCGCCCATGGCAAAATTAGAGGCGTCCGTGTCCAGAATGAAATCCTTATTTGCCACCGGGTAGGCTAGTACCGGGGCTCCAGTGAGTCTCCTCTTCAGCTCCTGGAAAACTCCTTGGCATTCTCCGGTCCATTCGTACTTCTGTTTGGTCTCGGTGAGGCGATGCAGGGGCTTGGCGATCCTGGAAAAATCCTTGACAAATTTCCGGTAGTACGTGCACAATCCTAAGAAGCTTCTTAATTCCGTGACGTTCTTCGGCTGCGGCCATTCTGAAATCGCCTTAATCTTCTCCGGATCCGTCTTGACTCCGCTCTCGGTGACGATGTGTCCTAGGTATTTGACTTCTCGGCAGAAGAAGGAGCATTTCTTGGGGCTCATCAGCAGTCCAGCTTGACGTAAACGTGAAAACACTACTCGTAGACGTTCCAGCTCCTGTTCAAAATCGTTCCCGTAGATGATGATGTCGTCCAAGTAAACCAAGCAAATTTTCCAAGTGAGGTCTTGAAGTACGTCCTCCATTAGTCGTTCGAAGGTCGCTGGGGCGTTGCAAAGTCCAAAGGGCATCACTTTGAACTGCCACAGTCCCGTTCCCACTGAAAACGCCGTCTTCTCTCGGTCCTCCTCGTCCATAGCGATCTGCCAATATCCGCTCTGTAAATCCACGGTAGAAAACCACGATGATCCTGAGAGAGCGTCCAGAGTATCCTCGATGCGGGGCAGGGGATACGAATCCTTCTTCGTAATCTCGTTCAGCCGACGGAAGTCTACGCAGAAACGAATGCTTCCATCCTTCTTCTTCACCAGGACAATCGGAGAAGACCATGGGCTACAGGATTCCTCGATTACGCCCTGGGCCAACATCTTCCGGAGTAGCTCCTCCACTTCTGTTCGACGGTGTAGCGGCAACCTCCGTGGTGCCTGTTTTATGGGTCGGTGATCTCCGGTGTCGACGACGTGCTTTACCCGGTTGCAGTTCCCAATTTGACTCGGGTCCGCGGCAAACACGTCCTGAAATTCGCGGAGCACTTCAGCAAAAAGCTCTTTCTGCCTTTCCGACAAACCTGACGAGCAGCGGGTATACAGCTCCTCCAAATGTTGTGGGACGACCGTGACCCCTTCTTTCTTCCTGTTTCTTCTTCTCGGCGGTCGGCTCACCACAGCGTATTTCCGGTTGACCAGGAATGCACAGCACATTCCGGGATAAGTCGATGCTGCAGCGGTGTTTCTTCAAGAACGCCGCTCCCAGGATGCACTTCTCCACCATCTCGACGATGTAGAAATCTTCTATGCTCGAAAGTCCTCCAACGCTGATTTCTAGGCTCTTTTTTCCAAACACTTTCATTTTCTCCCCAGTAGTGGAGCGGATGTCGGTCTTCGTCTTATCGAAGTCCCTCGTCGGGTACAATCTCTTCTCCAGAAGGTTGATCGGAGAACCTGTATCTAAGATAATTTTACAAGGTTTACCACCGATTTTCCCACGTACGTAAATTTCTTCGGATTGACGCCCAGTCGCCTCCTGCATCGCCGCACTTTTGACGACCGGGGGACTGTTCTTCACGGTCCGGCGTCTCCCCCTTACGCCGTCCTCTTGGTGTTTCCCTGTTGCCTCGTTGCGTTTACTTTGGTCTGGCCGTCCTTGGCTCTAAAACAATCCTTTTGCAGGTGTCCCGCCTTGCCACAGAGCCAACACTTCGGTATCCTCGGCGAGTTGTCCGGTCGGTCCTCGGGTTTCTCAAATCTCCGCTGTTTCACCGGGAACCTTTCTGAAGTGTTAGAAGTTTTAGCCTTTCGTTTTTCTGAGTACCGTTCTCGCGATTCAGCTGCGGGGCCGCGAGACACTCTGTCGACGGCCTCGATTTCCAGAGCTCTGGCTACAGCGGTCCTCAGCGACGTAAAACCGCCTAGTCGCAATTCTCGTTGCAGGAAAGAGTTCGACAACGCCGTAACGAATTGAGACGCGGCTAGTTTATCGCGAGTTTCCGTCGGGCAGTCTGCGAACGCGGACTGCGCCAAGCGTTCTATTTTGGCGGCGAGTGAGGTGATACTTTCATCCCTCCGCTGTCTATAACTCTGGAAGAGTACATAATTCAGGTTGGACAGATGTTTCGCCCCGTAGCGGAACTCTAGCGCCGAAACCAGTTCCGCGAAACTTTCACATTGGGTGGTGGAGAGCGTCGTAAGGACGCTTCTCGCTGCACCCCCGAGAGACGCGACCAAGGCCGTAGCCTTCTTCTGGTCGTCCCAGCCATTTGCACGCGCGATCGTGTCGAACTGAATACTGTACTCCTCCCACGAACCTTTACCATCGAAAATCGTCGGCTTCACCGCGTATCCCAAACTGAGAACGCGGGGCTCCGACAAAGGGGTAGTAGCGGGCGCAGCGACGGGGGCAGAGGCTTGCGCCGTCAAAACACAACTATCAACACTACTTACAAGGGCCAAAGGAACACTATTTACAAGGGGTGCCGTCTCTCCTCCCCGAAGCCCCGCGCCGCCACCACCCGAACCGACACCGTTCTGTGACGAAACGGCTACGACCTGGATCCGTTCCTCCAGACTTGTCATCCGGGCCTCGAAGGCCGCCTGTGTCCGTCGGTCTTCAGCGCCCTTTTCCCTCCTTCGAGCTTCGTCGTCCCTTCGTTGCTCCTGCATCTGTCCAACGATGCTAAGCTGGAGACTGTTAAACAGTTCCTGCAGGGAGGCGTCGCCCGTTGGTCCCGGGGAAGATCTCGCAGAGGCCGCGGAAGCGCGAGTGGGCATGCCGCTCCGAGCGGGCATCCCACTTCTGACACCACTGTTACGATTTCCGCGCGACATAATAAGTGTTTATTGTAGAACAATAAGAACGGAACATGAACAATACTCAATAACTAGTAACACGAATACAAGTTCTAATATTCAGTAATGAGGGATCGGTATGTCTGTACGCAATGGCGGCTGACTCTCGAATGACAGCTTGACAGGCGATCGATCCGATCGCCTTCTTCTCGCTGTCTTCTTGTCTTTGTCGCGAGCACCAGCGGGCCATGGAATTCCATCCATAGGGTGCTCGCAACAATACGATAAACTTTGAAACTGTTACAGATCGCGATGACGCTGTTGCACATTCTCCTCCTACTCTCCGGAGTCTCAGGTAACGAAGTCCAGTCGCCAGTGACCGTCACCCGATTTGAACGTACTCCAAATCTCTACCTGGACGCAATCGGCCCAACAAGGCTGTATCATCGCCAATGGAAAACCGTTGTCTATGTCGACTTGCGAGAAGTTCGACAAGCTGAGCTTCAAATCGCACAAACGCTGCATCATCCGCTCTTCACACAAGCCGGACCACAAACCACGTCAGTTTTGACTCATATTATTAATAGGCTCAAGCGTAGTTTAGCTCAAAGAGATACCCTATTGACTAGTTTAGGATACAGCAAACCAATTAACCTAGAACGTAACACTCGTCGTAAGCGAGGCATACTTAATCCTATCGGAGAACTATCTAATATACTCTTCGGCACACTTAGCCAAAGCGATGCTAACTATTATAACGCCGAGATCGAAAAGTTGTACGTATACAACCGTAGACTTAGTACTTTAATAGCCAACGAAACTTCAATCCTAAAAACTACACTTAGAGATAATGAGAATTTTAAGTTTAAGATAACTACATTTATTCAAAACTTATCCAACTCCACTAACATAGCCATAGAAAAACTAAAAGCGCACGAATTAACTCTTCAATACCTACTCGAATTCTCAGAAATTGTGTCAGAACATAATGAAATGATAGAAAATCTCCGATCTCTTGTAACAAACGGAAGACAAGGCAAAATTGATCCAGTACTCATCGATTCTGAACAAATCAAATCTCTTCTCACAGTTTTAAAGACAAATTTTGGCGTAAAACATCTACTCACTAGCGATCCTGACGAATTTGCTTACAAAATTCTCAAGATTGTCAGAACTAATGTTTTTGTTTTAAACGGTAATAAGCTTTGCTTCGAAATTCAAATCCCAATTGTGGAAGAAACCTTTTATACGTTATACGCCTTGGCTACTGTTCCATCAGTGACTGAGCATCACCTGCACACAATCTCCCACACAGAAAAATTCATTCTTATCGACCACGAACAGCAACAGCACTCCGATATCTCAGAACGCGAAATAGATAGGTGTCTTACACTCGACGAACTACACATTTGCGAACATCTACGCCCTACGTTAAAATTCGATTCGACCGACCCGTGTCTACGATTAGCTTTAGATAACCTGTCAGCCGATACGAACACCTGCCCTATATCAATACTAGCAACCTCGCAAGCTATATGGATTCCTCTACATTCCAAACAAGCCTGGATTCAATCGTCATACTTCACAATCGTACTTCGCACAACTTGCCCTAACGTAATGGAAATTACCACAACTCATCTAACAGGGACAAACCTTGTTAAAATCAGACCCGGCTGTGTAGCTCACACCCGAAGAGTAACTCTATACTCCAGTACAGAAAGAACAAATCCCGAACTTATGCGTATTTCCTTTGGAATATCCAACTTCACTCTTCCCGAGATTACTGATACTGTAGCAATTTACGGTCGGATACCTGAACTACAGGATGAAATTATCTCATCTTCTTCTTTACTACACAAAACCAAATTACTGGACGATATCTCAAGGGAAGCACTTGAAATCTCCACACACGCTAGAACCCTTCATCGATCCGAAACCACTTGGTCTTTCCTGCAGTATCTTTCTGGCACGTTAGTTATAGCAGCAATACTCTACATTATTTTTAAGCTTAGATTATGGAAATTATTATTATGTTTAGTTAAACCTTGTAACTTTTATACGAGCGATCAACACCACTATGGTACGACAAATCCCACAGCCGTGCATTATACCCCAGCGGACGCAATAGACGAATTGGAACTTCCCAAACTAAGAGCTATCACCTCGCCGACTAAAAGAATCAAATTCGCTAATTAGGTAACTTCGAGAACGAAGTTTAAATTAGAAAGGGGGATGTTACGCGGCCCTGTCGTCCGGTCTGCCTATCTTCCTCCTAGGAAGACCGGACGCTCCGATGTATTTTATCTCTAAAAATTCTAAGAAGGCGCATCTTGCATTTCTCCTGCCAGTCCGGCTGTGGAGACAATAAAGTGATCATTCTTTGACCAGCACTCTGCCGAGTAACAGTTATTCTTCCTATCCCTTGTTCCTAATATACGCGCCCCACTAGAGTTAGCATATAACTAAGAATTCCTCGTGCATTTCCGAGCCGTCCAGCAGGACACGAGTGAATTATCGAGTCAGTGTCAATTTTTTTATATTCCGGGTAATTTCCCCGTGACACATTGGTCATTAGATCAAACAATAAACTTAGCACCAATTGGTATCACAAACCTAGTTGGTCGGGTAGATACATAAACTTTTTTTCGGCTCATCCCATGCAACATAAGGTGGGATTAATAAAGGGATTAATAGATCGCGCAATTTTACTCTCTGACCCTGAATTTCGACCGGCTAATCTACTCCTCATTAAAGATACTCTAAAACGTAATGGTTATCCCATAGAAATGGTCTCAGCAATAATCCGTGACCGCGTTTTTGAGATTTACCATCCGGCATTGATGGAAAAACGTAAGGAGGAAAAAGCCAATAAAATAGGACCGATTAGTTGGAAAAATACCGCGGTCATACCATTTAGCAATAACATTTTTAATGATATTAAAAGAATGTTCAGGAAAATAGGAATACACACCATTTTTAAAATGCCAGTATATACTAAAAACTTGTTCCCTCCAATTAAAGATAAAATACCTTTGTTAAAGAATTCGAACATCATTTACTCAATCCCTTGCATGGGTTGCAACCAAGTTTACATTGGACAAACGTCTAGACTTTTAGAAAGACGGATCTACGAACACAAAAGGAACATTTTCCTACCACCCCCACAACATACTGCCCTAACGAAACACGCATTGGAATTTGATCACAGATTTGACTTCGATAATGTTAAAATTATTGATAGAGAGGCCAATTGGAGTCGCAGAATTCTGTTGGAGACGTTGCATATGATTAAACAACCAAGCGTAAACCTTAGGTATAAAACACTTAAAATACAAGAGTACTACGCAACTTTACTAAAGCAATAAGGCTTTATGATGTAATTCCTCCAATAGAGTCTTCACTTCAATTGTGGCCAGTATAACCAGTTCATCTATACATAATAAAATTATATTATGTAATCATTTGGTCATATATCCTAATGCGTTTGGCCTTTACCACATGAACATCAATTAGTGGTATTTTGACAGTTGTTGTGAGGTTGAAAATGTTTGTTCTGTCAATAATTGTTAAATTCGTTCTTAATATTTAATGGTCTTTCTTTTGACTCCGTTTCTAGCCACAGTTTTGTTTCACCTTTAAATAGTCCTCCAAGTTATGTTTACCTCAGTCATGCTACAACCGACTCGTGTGTTACACGTCGTATCAAACGTGTGACTCTAAAGCGAACGCAGTATACTTTATAAATATCTTTCCTTGAAAAGGTCTAAACCGCAGACCGAAACGTCGGAAATTTATAATTGTTAAAATTGCAAATTAGCTTTTAAATTATTTAACTGACCGAACCAGTGCGCCGAAACCACTTTTTGTTTATGCTATCTTATACAATAGTTTGGGGTATGAATTTTTGTTTCGTTTTTCGGGGATTATAAATATATATATTTAAATAATGGTTATATAAAAATGCTTAAAACTAGGTGTGAGTGTTAATTACAACGTGTGCATGTGTGTGTGTGTATCTGTGAGTGTGGTGTATAATATATGAAATAGGAAAGAATAAAAAAAAATATAATTATGATTAGAAAGATTAAATAAGAGATATAGAATAATTTTCTTCCTGTTTCAGGGTGTATCTGTAAAGTCAATAATATGGTGTGTAATAATGGTGATAATATAAAAAGATTAAATAAGGATAATGTACATAAGGAAAAGAATATTAACTATTTATAATTCCTCCAATATCATGTCCCTTATAACGGGGTAACTTCCTCCAATATTTAATTTGGCTAGATATATGGGATGTATTTGGGGGACGAGGAGTGTGCATAGCGCACACTCATTTGCCGGTTTTGCCACATATAAAATGCGGCGGCATCGGTGACATATACGGTAGCTTCTTCTATTTTCTTTAGTAATTAAGTGTGGATAGCCTATTTTCTCCTCGTCCATTTCGCTGAATCGTGTGCATTGTACACACAGTAGTTTGGTGACTTTGTAATAATAGACGTTAAAGTCGTATACCTTCTGAAGACACGTAAAATTGTTCATTTTTATCCTAAGTATGTTCTTTCTTTTAAAAAGAGTCTAGCAGGGTAAGCATGGTCAAACGGCCCCCACACCGATTCCTGGGGTTGTTATTTTTTAAACAATGCCCCTTGCCTGAAAAACCATTGTGTAAAGTTTTAGATCGCTACCCCCCCATTTAAGGGTAATACGGGGGTAAACGCCCTTAACGTTATTATTTTTTATCTCGGTTACTACTTAAGATATTTGAATGAAACAAGCGACAAAATAGCTACTTACTAGCTGTACATCATATATTTTTTTCAAAATTTCAAATCTATTATTAAGGATAGAAAACAAAAATTAATTTTTTGGGGGTGGTTTTTCGAAACAACCCTTTGAGTGACAACCTCCAAAACAATAAAAAATAATGCTCTATTATCGAGCTACTATATAAAAAATCCCGAAAATTGTGGAGATGGTGGAACATAGTTAAATAATTTAAAGAAGATCATTATATTTTAAATATGAGGGGTTTTGTGACGATAAAGAGTACTTGTCGCGAGCCTGAGTACGTGTCATTTAAATGCGAATGGAAGAAACGATTGCGGTTCGTTTGGGAGATCGAAGTGTGAAGGTGAAGGTAGCTGCGGAACAACGCGCATGCGCTAAATACGAATACTCCCCAGATATTAATAGGGTGTAGCAGGGTAAGCATGGGCAAAGGGCCCCAACGCCGATTCTTGGAGTTGTTATTTTTCAAACAATTCTCCTAGCCTGAAACACCATTATGTAAAGTTTTAGTTCGCTACAAATAAATGTTTATTATCTATACGTGTATTGAAAGTTTTATTGTTTATAATTATTTAACCCCTCAATGGCGACCTCGATACGTCGTCGTATGGAGAGTAGAGGGACGCGGTCGCCGTCGTTGAGGGGTTATTAAGTATGTTCCACCAACGCGATCATCCTACAATTTTATACATGATAGTTAGATAATAGAGTATTATTCTTGAGTTTTTGGTGGTTGTCACACATAGGGTTGTTTGCAAAAACCACCCCCAAAAAATAAATTATTCTTTTCTACCCGTAATAATTGATTTACAATTCGGAAAAATATAGATATGTATTACAGCTAATATGTAGCTATTTTGTCGCTTTTGTTTCATTTAAATATCTTAAGTAGTAACCGAGAAAAAAAAATAACGATAAGGGCCCCGTATTAACCTTAACCGGGGGGGGGGGGGTAGCGAACTAAAACTTTACATAATGGTGTTTCAGGCTAGGAGCATTGTTTGAAAAATAACAACTCCAAGAATCGGCGTTGGGGCCCTTTGCCAATGCTTACCCTGCTACACCCTATTAATATCTGGGAAGTATTCGTATTTAGCGCATGCGCGTTGTTCCGCAGCTACCTTCACCTTCACACTTCGATCTCCCAAACGAACCGCAATCGTTTCTTCCATTCGCATTTAAATGACACGTACTCAGGCTCGCGACAAGTACTCTTTATCGTCACAAAACCCCTCATATTTAAAATATAATGATCTTCTTTAAATTATTTAACTATGTTCCACCATCTCCACAATTTTCGGGTTTTTTATATAATAGCTCGATAATAGAGCATTATTTTTTATTTTCTTGGAGGTTGTCACTCAAAGGGTTGTTTCGAAAAACCACCCCCAAAAAATTAATTATTTTTTTTCTATCCTTAATAATAGATTTGAAATTTTGAAAAAAATATATGATGTACAGCTAGTAAGTAGCTATTTTGTCGCTTTTGTTTCATTCAAATATCTTAAGTAGTAACCGAGATAAAAAATAATAACGTTAAGGGCGTTTACCCCCGTATTACCCTTAACCGATGGAGGGGGGGGGGGTAGCGAACTAAAACTTTACATAATGGTGTTTCAGGCTAGGAGCATTGTTTAAAAAATAACAACTCCAGGAATCGGCGTGGGGGCCGTTTGACCATGCTTACCCTGCTAGACTCTTTGCTTCGTTTGAGCTTCCCTTCGAATAACTCTTATACAGTGTTGCAAACTCTCTTTTTCCTTCTATGGTCCCTAGGGTTTTCTTCTCGATTTCTATTCGTCCAGAGTTTTGCTTAGTAATTTAGAGTTTTTTTAGAATTTCCTCTCGAATAACACGATAGACGTATCCCAATTTCATATTATTCATGGACATTGCTGTTATTTGATATGAGAGTAGGGTACATAGAGTGCAGTTAATTATAGTTTTCTTTATATAAAGTACCCATCGGCAACTAAGACATTGTTGATTATTTTGTTTTGTGGCTAATGTAAGAAGATGCTCTGACGCTGGTTGTCTATATATTTCCCATATTCTATGCGCACAATTTTCGCATAAAATATGGTTGCCGTAATAATATACGTTTTGTTTATGAATTTTCTCCAGACATAGAAATTTCTCCATCTCGCTGTGACTACTGAACGTTGTTATTCGTATAAATGCTTCGGCGAGAATGAAGGAATCTTGTATCTGCTCTTCCATTTATACTAATTTATACGCATGGTTGCCAAGTCTTCTTCTTAAGGTAAATAGGCTTTCTTGACTCTATTCATATGAACGATTTTTATTTGTTTAGGATTTGTCGCTATTTTCAAATTACTATTATTTAAAATTTCGATCATTTGATAGGGTCCGCTGTATTCTGGTTCCAGTTTTTCGCGTCTTGGTTTTAACAACCAAATCCAATCTCCTATCTTGTACGTTTCAGGTTGAATCTTCCCATCATAGTAATATTTCTGCCGAACTTTTGATTCTTCCAAATTGTTTCGCGCCATTTGTCGGATGTGATGAAGTTTGTCTATTAATTTGTCAACGAAATCTGGATAGGTTTTGATTTTATCCGTTGGAGTAATATTTGAAGGAAGTTGTACCTTCGTGAGTGCTTGTATTGTATGAAAACATTGCTTGTGGCAACCATTGATCCCATTGTTGCTCTTTTGATACATAGTGACGTAAATATTCTACAAGGACGTGATGACTTCTTTCTAAGGATTCATTGGATTGTGGATGGTATGCGGAAGTTCGGTATTGCTTTATAAGGAATGCTTTGGCAAATTTCTTCATAAGGGCACTCATGAAATTTGGTCCCTGGTCTGTGAGAATAGCTTTAGGACTTCCAAACTTGCAGATTAAGTGTTCTGTGAATGCCTTAGCTATGTCTTCTGAGGTGATGCTTGCCAAAGGTATTGCAAGAGAATATTTAGTTAGGTTATCTTGGATAGTAAGTATATAACCATTTCCTGTATCTGTGAAAGGTAGTGGTCCCACAATATCTATAGAAATTTTATCAAAGGCATCAATTGGTGTGTCTGTTAATATCATAGGTTCTTTATTTTTAACTCTTACTAATTTGGTCTTTTGACAGTCTAAACAAGTTTTGATGAATTGAGTTATTTCATACTTCATGTTTTTCCAATAATACTGATTTCTTATTAGATGGTATGTTTTGGTTATTCCTTTATGTCCGCCTATAGGAGTTTTGTGGTTTTCTTGAATAATTTGTGGTCTTTCTTGTATAGAAGGAGTTATTAGTGTGCCTTTACAGAATATAAACTGGATGTCCTCTTGTAAGAATATTATATCTATTAAATTCCATAGTCTATTTAATGAAATTTTGTTTTCTTCGCCTGCTATACAGGGTGTCCCAAAAATGTCGCGTTTCCTTGAAAGGGGTGACTCAGGGGGTGATTTGAAACCACTTTTTCCTTAGCGAAAATATTGTCCGAAGCTTCGTTAAGGAGATATTAACCAAAAACCCCGACCTTCCGAGCTCCCGCGGTAGCGTTGGCTACGCGGTAGGCGACTGCGCTTGTGCTACGAACGTACGAACAAGCAAGTCGGCATGCATCGACGGAAACCGCGTTACACAGTTTTTTTTTTTAAAGCAGAATCTTAAATAAGAATTATTTGAAGTGAGAGGACAAGAAGTACGTAAATTTCGTTTTTAAATAAGGCATAAACGAAAAGGTAATGTAACAGAAAATGTACAAGTGATCGTAATTCGTTATTGAGGTAAAAATCCGTAGTTTAACAACGGCCAACACAACTAAATTTAAAAAATAATATTAGGTGTATGAATAAATTCTTTCCGACTGGAATTTCTATCGCGGTGGTATTCAGAAGCTGCCAGAAAAATGGCAAAAGGTAATTAACAATAATGGAAATTATTTCGATGATCGAGTTGTTTTCATATTTTTTAAATCGAACTGTTATTGTACCCTAAAATCGGAAAGAATTTATTTTCACACCTAATAATCACCAATAAATTAAATAAAACTCACCCTTTCGGACATTCCTTTCCTTGCTTTCCTTCCCTTTTCGGAAACCTGTGTCAGTAGGCCACTGTACCGATCCTGGTCATCGGCGTCCAGTGCTCAGCTGATCGCAGGGTCAATGTACCGAATATTCACTTCACTGCACGGCTACTAACACTGATCACTGAATTTATTTTTCACGGAACGTGTTGTTCCTACGTTATAAAAATTGGTGGCCGCGAAAGGGGCCGATTACTGTTAATTACTGGGACGAGATTACTACTATTACCCGGCGAAAAGATAACTCGTGGCAGACTGTCTCGGGCTGTGCAGTCCGCTGCTGTGCAGCGATCAGATACGGATCCGACCGACGATCGTCAAAACAAAAGCGTAGGCTACGCTTGGTCAAATCGCTCTATCCCACTCGATCTCGTGTTTCGTTCGATCTCTTCGTTGCGCGGTGCGACAATGTATGTGGCAACTTCAACCAATAACCAAAATGCGTGTGCCCCGTCCACGGTGTAATAGACAGGTGTTCCGACTCTGTACCTTTTACTCCAGCGATTTTGTGTGCCGATTTCTGTTTAATTCCCCTGGCCGTCGCGAGAGGCGTCGTGACTTAGAAGCCATATACATATGTATTAATGAGACTGTAGTAGTAGAGATTTTAGTGGTATTACTGGGCTTGCCAGACACAACAGGCCATATGTAAATGCCTTTACGACACCGACGAAATCTGCCGGCCGCCAGACTAACTAGGACGAAAAAGTCACACATTCTGAACAGGAGTCGGAACACCTGTCTATTACACCGTGGCCCCGTCTTTAAAAGTGTGCCCAAATAGGTGACTCGATCAATCGTCACAGCAGCGGACTGCACAAATTATAACTCGTGTACTGAGACAGACACGAGAAATGACAGAATTATGCTTCAAGGATTCCCCGTCACCAGCGCTGATGGTATATTCGCGCCATGTACCACCAGAACCGGTGGAAGTCCAAGCTAGCCGATAAATGTAGGAAAGACATAGTTGCCGATACGTATCGAGAGTCGTATCGCGCGGTTGCCGCATTTCCCCTATTACTATTTTGTCGTCAAGAAGGATTGAATGAATCACGGCGAAGCGGCTGGATATTAGAGATGGGCAAAGATAATAACTGTTCGGCGGCGCACAGTGGGCCGGATTCACTTATTTGACGCCATTTTGGTGTTTTTTTCAAGATATCGGAATGAAATTGACACCAAAAAATAGGATAAAATTTTTCCTATCTAATGATGTATAATTTAATATTTTTGACATTTATTTATTTATTTATTTTTCATTTTTTTTAACTTAATTGTGAAATTTTTTTTTTAAAACTATTCATTTGGTACTTTATTTAATGCCCTTTTCAGTGGTTTAAATCGAATGTTCGCAAAACTTTTCGTTTCCAAGTTATAAGGAAAAGTCGAAAAATAAAGGAATGCAGCCAAATATCGTTTTGTTTAAATTGAAGGTCAATTTTTTGCGCTAAACATCATCTTTTATTAGTAATTAATGTAAACAATTTATTAAAAAATAATTCTGAAAACAGTCAGTAAAATTGCGACATTTCTTAAAATTGACAAGGAATATCTTTCAAGTCCCAACGAGTCCCGTATTTTTACAATGGGGAATCTTTTCAGTGCACCTTCCTCTATATAATCACGCAAGAATCACTTCCACCTTCGTCCAGTTTCGAGAAATATTTCGGTTTGAACTCATCAGCGTCGCGTCCTTTTCTTCACGTTCATGCGTTGCATCCTTCTTCGAAGGAATTGTTTAGATTATCGGCACTTGAAGTGTTTATGCTATGATGTAGATAAGCCTTCGACTTGGTCCTGTATTTTCCATTTCCAATCAGTTGAAACTGAACCAGCAGAGACTGCACAGTGACGTTTTCAAACCATTTCCAACAGATTTGAAAGTTGCATTCTAATTTTTATAAGTTTTTATCACTTTAAATTTTATTTAAAATAAAATTATATACATACGATAGAAAATGTGAACGTTTCACATTCTATTAAAACAAACAAAATCGTTAAATATTTTAATACATTTTTTTTATTAATAATATTGATTGATAATAATAAAAAATCATTGATATATAAAAATTTGCCCCCGTTGTCCCCCCCCCCCTTCTTCCACCCCAACCGCCTCCGCGCCTGTATATTAGGCGCTTCAGTGCCTTTTTAATCTGGAACAGTAGGTAACATAAAAATTACATTTTCATAAAATTACATAACATAAAAAATATCGGACACAAACGAAATAATATTCACAACAGAGTTGGACAAAATGTAATCTAATTACAAATTACAAATTACAAATTACGACGTAAATGTAATTGCGTAATTGTTTACACATTATTTTCTGTAATCATTAATTTAGGTAGTTGACAAAATATTATGTGTTGAAAAGAATGTGTAATCAATTCCACAAGTACACAAAATATTTTGTCAACTACCTAAATTAACGATTACAGAAAATGTGTAATCAATTACACAAGTACACAAAATATTTTGTCAACTACCTAAATTATTCACAATTACTAAAAATGTGTAATCAATTACACAAGTACTCAAAATATTTTGTCAACTACCTAAATTAACGATTACAGAAATTGTGTAATCAATTACGCAATTACATTTTAATTGTAATTTGTAATTTGTAATTTGTAATTTGTAATTAAATTACATTTTGCCCAACTCTGAATCACACATATGCTATCACGGTCACATAATCCACATTCCACATAATTACTTGGTTTAATTCCGCCCTCATTTCGGCCGGGTCCTCCCTCGCCTTCTCCGTCCTTTCCCCCTTTCCCTCCTGTGACACCTTTCCCTCTTGTGCCTCTTTTCTCTCCTTTTACTCTCCTCGCCCCGCTTCGTTTAGCGCTTCTTTCATCTGGAAATAAAATAATGAATGTATCATTTTTATGACAAATAGAAACAGTATATCGACGCGCGTTACGAAGAGTAACACGTTTCATTTTTTTCTTACGGATAACTGCATGTAGAAAAAATGAAACGTGCTACTTTTCGTAACGCGCGTCGATATGAACATGTAGGGTAATTCTCTCGCTAGAGTCCTCAAAGACAATGCCGCCAATAAGCCGCGCCTCGCTGAGTTTCGTGGAAGTGACGAATTCCACGTTCTGCATTTCTCAACAGATCTTTGCGAAAATGGCGTCAGTCGATGTCGTGCCGATGAAAATGGCCCCAAGCTAACTTCGTTAAAAGTAGTCCGATTTACATGACGCTTCACATGATTTTAATCGGCAGAACGCCAGGAATTCATTAGTATCACCGCCATATCGATTCGATGAAGAATTAAGAATGTTTTAACATGCCGTAGTGAATCTCGTCTCGAGCATCGAAATCCACGAAACTCAGCGAGACGCGACTTATTGGCGGCATCGCCTTCGAAGGCTCTAGCCAGAGAATAACTCTGTATAACAGTATACAATATAATACTTACGTTATTCATGTTGTCCATGCGCGCGTCCATGTGTGAGATCTTTCAAAGGAATGACTCTCTACGCAACGGACTGTTTGCGCCGTTGCCTGGTTTGTAGACCGTCATTTGTTTCCGAACGCACCACAGACGAATCTTCGGATTCACGATTTACGTTCACGGTTCGCGTTTACGTTTTTTTGCAACGGGCACAAGGATTTTCAGTTGTGTTGCGTTGTGTTGTATTGTGTTTGTGTTTGTGTTTGTGTTTGTGTTTGTGTTTGTGTTTGTGTTTGTGTTTGTGTTTGTGTTTGTGTTTGTGTTTGTGTTTGTGTTGTGTTTGTTGGTTTAGTGCAAAATGAGTGACACCCGAAATGTGAATATGCGGAACGTGCCAGAAGACAATAATTCTCCGTTTCGCTCGCGACATTTACGTTCGTACACAAAGAGATTGTCGAAACGGAAAGTACATCGCCAAAAGAGAAGGTCTTTAGCCCTTCAGAAGAATCAAGACAGCGCAAAAACGGCAGACGACACTGCCGTAGGACAACATCCAGAAGATGTGGCCGAGGAGCGTATAGTAGAGGAACCATCAACCACCGATGGACGAAAACATACGCATCAAGAGATAATGTACTTGCCATCTGATGAAGATACTGATACGGCCAGTTCGGGAGAAACTGAAGAGGCGCTTGAAGACTTTAATATAGAAAGTAACGAAGAAGAAAACTTCGTTATAGAAAAAGTTGCGAAGAACGAGCCGCAAGAGCAATCGCGTCTCCTAAATAGCAACGATATAATGAATTTCCCAAATGTGCTTGCTCAATTGCAGAAAATAGTGAACGTGCAAAAGATAGGGAAGACTGTGGCATTGAACACCTACGAATAACTGGTGTGAAACGGTGTGGCTTCCAGAGTATCTTCAGCGTAATGTGCACTTTATGCCATTACAAAGCTGAAATCCGCAATCAATCGGACGAAGCCGAAGAAGTGGATAATAATCGAGGCGCCGTTAATGCAACAATTTTATGTGGAGGCAGTTATGCCCAGTTGGAACACACTTTTGCAGGAGTGAACATACGTTGTATGTCGAAGAGAAACTTTGTGAAGAATCAAGATGAATTCGTCAAGTCTGCGATTGCCGCTGCAGAAGAAGAGATTTCTGTGCCAGGCTGATACATACGGACGTCACAGGTATGCGTAATGTTCGACGAATTATTGAACCAAACTTTTACTTTTATACCAAACTTATCGAAATGTTTGCGATCATTTTTTACAGGTGGACGTTTTAAAAAATTACTGAGAACACGGTGTATGGGACAGTAATGCCAGGGCAAATGCAATGCTAATTGGAATAATAAGTTCCATATTTCAGGTAATGTTTCACACCTTATAAATGTACGGTAAAATTTTGCACGCTTATAAAATAACAATCAATTGTATTTTCAACTGTGTTACAGATTCACACTGCATACGTCACATTTCATTACGAGCGATCTGGCAAAATTGTAGGAAGACCGTCAATGGAGAAGAGAAATTACAAAGATTCTCTAGTTTATATTGATAAATTTTTACAAACGTAGAATAACAATTTCGAAGAAAAGTTTGTACAAAAGTATTAATTTGAAATATACTTTTTGTACAAATTCATATTTAAGCAACAGGCAATAATGAAGGGTCGAATGTAATAAGAGGACTAGCGCTCGAAAATGCGAAAAATTATTGTCCAAATGCTAAAAAAGATTGGAAAATTAAATGTTGTTAAACTGTATTTAAAAAAATATAGTGTTGTAAAGCTCGTCACGACAGAGATTTTTTCTATTTACACTTTATTTCCAATCATTACTATTCGAGCTAAAAATTATAAAAAAAAATTGTTCATCTTCCAAAGTCAATATTTCTTTAAACGTAAATTGCGATAACTTGAGTAAATATTAACGGATCTTTCTGAGACTTAAAACATAACTTCAGAAAACTCTAGCGAAGCCGTAAAGTGTATGCAGAAAACCCTTATGTTAAAAAATGTAACAATATACATATAATTAAAAAGTAATACTGGGCCGAACCCATGGTTCAACGTTCACCGATAGAAAGTATCGAGGCAATTTTGAGGTACATGTAACTTGCAACGACAAAGTTTCTCCTTAACATTTAAGCGCAGTTGGAAAGCACCGGATTTTACATTGCGTTGCACAGTATCGCCTTTGCATGCTGCGGGAAAGCACCTTTATGTACTTGCAGCTCATTTTGATTTCACATCTTTTTTTTATTTTGCAATTATCTTCTATTTTTTGTGATTTATTTGATTTCGTGTACTTGGCATAATTTTTTTACTTTTTTGAAGTTTTTTATGGGGATATCACTTCTTTTTACAAAGATAATTTGTATTGGGAATGACTTCAGATAATTTTTAATATTATATTATCTTCAATTTTTTGTGATTTAAATTTAGAAAATATTGCAGGCGTGATGAGATATTAATGAAATAAGTTTCAGGTTAGGTTGGATTAGCCGGGCGACGAGTAAATGATAGCGGTAGCGACAGTCGACATATACAGGGTGTATTTCCTGTACTTGGCGTCGAGACGCTACCGCGTCTCTAGATTATGTTGACGAAAATTTGGTTGAAGGAGAATCAGAAAAAAATATCCTGCTCTGCGATTTTATTTAAAGCGAAAAATCACCTTAAAAGCTCATTTTAACAACACTATGCTCAGATGGTACGGTTCAGCGTGCCCCGGCTATGTCACGGGCTTCTTCACGACCGCCACGGCCCCGGCCACGGCACTGTGCGAGGACCAGTGCCTGCAGAGTGATGGCCTGGGCTCTGAAGCTCCTCGCTTGATCCCGCACCACTTGTAGGGCGGCCCACTGTTGTTGTTGGGCCCTTACCCTCCAGCCACTCCTTTTGTGGCGCGGGGTTGTATAGCCTTCTGTAATTAGTAAATACAATAATTGTTAGTAAATAAAATAATTGGAGTCACCCTTATTTGAACTTTTTAAACGATTTTATTCAGCTTCGATCCTCTGTTTGGTTGTATGTTTGTTTGTATGATTCAAATCTGGCGACTCAAATTTTACCCACTTCCACCTATCCAATTGTCTTGAAATTTTGCAGGCATGCATAGTTTGGATGACAATACAATATTTTGCAAAAAAAAATTAACCACGAGCTGGTGAAAAAATTACCCAGTCATCTATATCTATAAATATAACTCATAACCACAGATGCAAACGACTTGAAATCAGCCACTCGCGTTCGTTACGAAAACGACAAAAAGCCGCTCCGTTTAGGACGCTAGTCGCTTCGTGATTACCGAAAATACCCAATTTATCGAGAAATGATCCGTCACGAATGTGCAAATTTAATAAAAATGCACTAAAAACTAAAAAATAATTATTGTTTTCTTGTACTAAAATTTCGATTGTGTTTTTTCACTTTAAATAAAATCGTAGATCAGGACAGGCCTTCTCAAATAGGGGAAATGTACTCCTGAAACACATGTTTCGGTTCTCTTTCCAACGCTGCGCCTTCAGCTAAGATGGGACGACTTCTACTACCCTCTCTCCGAGGAGACAGTAACGTCGCTGGGAAGCATGTTGGGCGCTTTAGGGCGAAAGTACAAAATGTGTCAAATTTTTATAGGAAATTTCATAATGACTTAAAAATAGTAGGAAAAATTAAAATTTAAACTAGCATTTCAAAATGACGTAAAAAGTATTAAAAAAAATTATTACATATAACGATACAGTAATTATTACAGTAATGTAGCCTTTAGGATTGACAGGAACAAGGATATATTCTGTACAGACAAAATTTATTCGGATCAGGAAGGAATACATGGTTTGGTAGGACGGGGCTACAAATTTCAAACGGCAGACTTTATGTCTCGTTGAGTTTATACAATTTTCAAGATTCTATTGTGCAGACGGCACTTGGCTTTATTCTAATGAGGCGTCCAGGAGTTACTCTGTACTCTCCCGTTCTGTTCGCGTCCAGGTATTATCGCCGAACTCTCCATACCGAACGGGCGTCCAGGAATATTCTCCCGTACTCTCCTCTCTCAACGATCGGGTATTTAAGAAAGGGACTTTGTACTTTCGTGACTCTACTCTACTGAGGCGTCCAGGAGTTACTCTGTACTCTCCCGTTCAGTTGGCGTCCAGGTATTGTCGCCGAATTCTCCATACTGAACGGGCGTCCAGGAATATTCTCCCGTACTCTCCTCTCTATTTAACGAGGCGTCCAGGAGTTACTCTGTACTCTCCCGTTCGGTTGGCGGCCAGGTATTATCGCCGAACTCTCCATACCGAACGGGCGTCCAGGAATATTCTCCCGTACTCTCCTCTTTCTAATGAGACGCTCTGTACTCTCTCCACATCGGTCGAGCGTCCAGGAACAGACTCTAGTGCGAATCCCTCCAGCAGGCGTCCAGGTATTATCGCCGAACTCTTCTGCCGGAGTCCCTAAAGGCGGGATCTCTTACCTGCGACTGGTCGCAGCGATTTGACCCAGCGACTGGCCCTAGGCTGAATCTCCTTGCCTGCGACCAGGGGTGTGCGGGTACCTGACTTTTCGGGCTCGGGACGGGCCGGAAACTTTCGGGCGGGATCGGGCGGGGTCCCGATACTTTCGTATTGCTGGAGATTCCGACGGTTTCGGGATCCCGTGCTTTTGTTTTAATATTCCAACGCGTGTTTATATTCGAGAGATAAGAGATCGGTCTCGAATTTGTAGGGAGGACAAAGCAGGCGGCATCACGCGGAGTCAGCGGTCCACCCCTTTTCTTCCTGTGGCTCTTCGCGAGGCGTACTGGTCGTTCTGCAGAATAATTTCGTTTCCTACACCATTGCCAAGGAAACATTCTTCGATCTAACATAAGAACATCTTCTTTTGGTAATTGTGCGGACCTTAAAATTAATTTTCGTCACGGCCAACGTTCCGACCATACTTATTATTCTTTTATACTGTAGGGAAACACGGTTTATTGTCTGCCGAACGTAGAGGAATTAGCTTGTAGCAATTGGGGATTAATCCTAAAAATTGTTCCGCTGTTCTGCAAGTTACTTAGCAGATGTTTCCTAATTTCTTTATATCGTGTAGGGGGCCAAGGGTCTAGTGTCATAAACCTGTAGTAAACCGTGGCCCGCTAACAATCCGTTTAGGGCTTCACTCATCACGCTACATCATGGAACTTCGCGCGTGTGTCGATAGGAACACTGCACTTTCCATGGCATATTTATCAAATTCTTGTAGTTTTATTGGAACTATTGACGCTAATTCATGACGAATTGACGTTATTTTCTTAAATAACGTCAAACTTATATATTAACACTTTTAGTATCAATTTCCTTAATAATATTCGGCATTTTTAAATGCAAAATACAGGATGTTACATTTTTCCTATTTTTTGGGATTTACTCCCACTGTGCGACATAGAATACACGTACTTAATCTATAACTGCCAAATATTCGCGAATGCTTTTTCCGCAGTAGCAAGGCCTAGATTATGTTGATTAGAAAACAAACAAAAAATTTGTTCAGAAGTTCCCGGAAGTAGGGCTGTTCGGGTGCTCGAATATTCGGGCGACTTGAAGTTCGGACCGAGCCGGATACCCGTCAAATTCGGGCGGCCCGAAAAATCCGAGTAGCTCGAATTTGTTTCGGGCGGCTTGAAAAATCCGGGTAGTTCGAATCGTTTCGGGCCGCCCGGAAGAATCGGATAGCCCGAATTGTTTCGGGCCGCTCGAAAGAAGGGACTAGCTCGAATTGTTTCGGGTGACTCGGAAAATCCGTACGCCTTGAATATGGGTCGAACAGTTTGACTGCGTTGAGTAGGTGAAATCAGTAAATCACCAACAAATCTACTTTACCGCATTTTGAAATCGGTTCAGTAGTTCGGGTGAAATCGATGGAAATATTTGAAAAAAGTCATTTTTTTCGACCGAATTGACATCGACAATTCATTTAATCATCTGGGAAAAATCGAAATCGCAAAAATGGGCCCATTTCTTACGTTGAGTCTGCACTATTACGAAGAAAATAAGATGCTACTGAAGAAAATCTATGGGTAAACACCGAAGCTAGAGACAATTGTGTGAAAACACTAAAATTTCATTTTTCTCGGTTTTGTGTTTTTTTTTCGTTTTATTGTTTTATTTCAATTTTAGTTCATTCTGTACACTTTTTTCAAGCTTTTTTTTAACATATGCGTGTTTTAGAAATATTTCTGACTCTCTTTTTATCTTTTGTGCGTTTTGGTCAATTTCGACGGTGTTTTCTCACTTTAAATAAAATCGGGAAGCAGAATATTTCATAACAGAATATGAATCAATTTAATACAGCATCAAGTGTCGAAATGAATTTGTTGTGAGCTATCCTGCGCCATGATTTTATTTAAAGTGAAAAAACAACATCGAAACTGTAGTTCAAGAAAATAATTATTTTTTAGTTTTTATTGCATATAAACTAAACATATATACACACATATATACTATATACATCCTATGTACATACTATTCACTATATACATTATCGTCGCAAATTAGCGGATAAAAAGCAAATTTGTTCAACTTTGTCTGTTAAGATCGATGTTCGCTTTTCACTTATAATGTTGCCTGCCATTGAAAATAGCCTTTCGCTAAATGCTTGGGAAGCAGGTATTCCCAAGCAATTTGTAGCCACGGGAACCAATTTCGGGAAACGGGACGCATTTTCCCTCCACCAATTTAAAATGCAAGTGTCCCGTGGTGCAACTTTCTCCGCTATATATGTTCCGATCTCCTGCGTTAGTGAAACATATATATTTTTGTTCGATTCTTGTTCCTCCTTTGCAATATTACCAAAAAATTCAAATAGAGTTCCCGATGACGGTGACTCTGTGATAAAAGAGAAATATATAACATACAGCAGTCAGCAGAATCTGGCATAATCTTCTTATTGTTTTATACTCACCTGACGTTCGGTTTGATGGCGGAGGTGTCTCATGCATGTCGCTTGCGTCGAGGTACTCGGTCGCAATTGAATGCAATAAACTTTGAGCCGACGTTTTACTTTCTGCGGACAACAACCTGTCTTTGACGCGAGGGTTCATGATCATAGAAATTAGTAACGGTTCGCAATCCTCTACGAAATTAAACCTGTTGTTTAATTTGGCTATTAATGTAGTTGTAAGATTTAATATATGACGCTTATTATCTTTTCTTATAAAATCTGTCAGGGTCTGTCTTGTGCCATGTATCGTGGGTATGTAGTTGGGTACTGTGGGAATTTTGTCCATTGTCATGATTACAGTCGCTTCCTTAAATATTTTTAGCGATTGGGAATATTCTTCGATCATGGACCACTCGCCACTGTTTATAGTGCTCGCCGAGAATTACATTCAATGATCGTCGTACCTCGAACAAGCGACTTAGCATGTCATATTGCGAGTTCCATCTAGTTTCAACATCGCCAATGAGCTTCAGCGTTTCGGAGTTCGGTGAATCTTTTTTTTTGTTGCATCCTCAACTTTTGGTCCGCAGACGTAGAACGGCGAAAGAAAGACACAATAGTTCTGCATTTTTTTAAAATTGCGAGCAATTCCGGGCAACTTTTGATTGAATCTTTGATAACCAAGTGAAAAGAATTCGATGCATTAAATATGAAATATTCACGATTTATTATTTATTTTAACATTTAATTATTTGTTATTGTTTATTTACCTGCAGAGTGTGTGCGAAGCAAGGGATACGCTCCCACGTAGGGCACAGTCTTACTGCTTTCACAATATTCGCCGCGTTGTCGGTGATGAAAATTATTCTTATATTTGTAACCTCGCTCCGAGGAGGTCAACTACGGGACGGGTGGTCGAGTGAAAGAGGCAGAGTAAACTGGCTAACACGGATTTATTTGGTTGACTAGAGTACAGAGGGGCCCGGCCAGGTCTTTGCTGGCTAACAATTGAAACGGAGCTTATTCTAGGCTTAGAGCTACGATTAAGAATAGAGCGGCGAGCACGGTCGCGGCGCGAAATTCGGCGGCGGAGCGCGGTCGTTGCGTTGCGGTCGCGGCGCGAGGTTCGGTGGCGGAGCGCGGTCGGCGCGGCGCGAGGTTCGGCGGCGGAGCGCGGTCGGCGCGGCGCGAGGTTCGGCGGCGGAGCGTGTCGGCGGTGGTGCAAGGAGAGGGGGGGTTGGTCGTACTGGTGCCTTGGCTGTGGTCTCCACCAATGGCCCTGACCAGGAAGTCTTTAGTCCGCTCGCCCAGTGGGTAAAACCCGCGGGAGAAACGGAGACTGTGGGATGTCCTCCGGGGCAGACAAAGTCTGTCCCTAAGATTGACGGTGGATGTCGACCTGCGTCCAAAGGTAAGCGAACTCGCTGTCCTTTGGGAGCCGTGGAGGTAAATGGACTCAAAAATGCGCAGCGATACAGCTCGTGGTATACAAGAGATCGCTGGGAGAGGCACAACCGATAGCTCGTAGCGCTCGTGGCTGACTCTCTCGAATAGGCCTATGCCCCCGCGACCTATGCCCTCGTCCGCGCATTTTCGGCAGCGAGAAAGTTGCTTAGTACATAACCCTCTCGTGCCGCTTCTCGGAAACACGCGGACGAGTGGTGGGGGGCAAGACCGTTGACGCGCCGCGGTACGCTCCGCTTCGCTCGGGGGCATGGTGGGGGGGGGGGGGGTAAGATCGTCGTCCCACCGGTATACTCGTTACATCACCTCCCCCCTTCGGAGGACGCGATCTTACCCCGCCTTTCGATACATTTTGAACTGATTATTTACAAACTTAGTCTCTACCCACCACCATCTTAAAGCTAACGACTTCGACTATGTACAAACTTACTTACTACCCGCCACCCTGAACCATCTTAAAACTAACTGCCCGATTCGTCGGAGGATCTGCCTCCCGGCTGAGGCGCGGGGTCGAAGCGGACCCGGAGCTGCCGTCTCCGCAGCATTTTGAACTCCAGGTACCCCCCCGGAGTGGGTACCCGGAATTTCTGACCCTCGCGCATCGCCGGGACGTCGAGTCGCACTTCCGGGGGTTCGGAGGTGAGGCGCCAGGGTCGGGTGCTGGTTGTGGCGGATCCGGCCGGTGGGGGAGTTGTCGCGGGTGCGGGCTGTTGTTGCGGGGGTGGGGGTTGGGGGGCTTGGGGTCCCGGGGGCGGGGGGGCGGACGGTCCTGGTCTTTGCTGCGACTGGGGCTGCGTTGGGGGCGGCGATGTCCGGGGCGGTTGCTTCGGTGGCAGCTGCGTTGGTGGCGGCCGCGTCGGTGGCGGCGGCGTCCGTGGCAGCGGCGTCGGTGGCGGCTTCTGCTGGGTGGCCATCGTCGGCCATGGTGGTGGTGGCGCCTGTAGGAGAGTGGTCAGTAGCGACGCACCGCTGTTCTCCTGTTCCGGTGGGGCCGGGCGGTGCTCCTCCACTATCCGCGGTTTTGGCCGGACCGGGCGGGGAACTAGTGGCGGAGGTAGCCGGCTTTGTTCCACCGCTTCCACGATAGCCATGGCCCGGGCTGAGTGCGCCTGGCTCTTCGGTGGCGGTCGCGGCTTCGGTGGTGGTCCTCGGGCTGGTGGAGGCGGCCCGCCAAACTCGAGGCGTCGCCTCGCCGCTGGTGCTGCTCGGTTGCCTCCGGTCTTTGTCCGTGGCTGGGCTTCCCAGGGCCGGTCCTCGGCTGCTTGGCGGAGTGGCACGGCTGCCTGTCTGGTGGCGTCGTGTGCAATTCGTCGCTTCGTCGGCATGGTGCCTCGCGTGCTGCCAGATTGCTTCTGCCGGCTTAGGCCTACGTACGACCTTATCCTGTACCGCGCGACAATTTCGCCAGCGAGAATCCTGCCGCGGGGTCCTTATCGTTGCAGCCCTCTGGTGGCCGCTGTTCGTGACGGCGGCCGTTTTCGCGGGTCCCGCGGTAGGGGAATCCTCTTCCTCCCCCTCGCACGGTTTTAAGTCTTGGAGGTGTGCCCGCTTCGTTTTCCGCCCGCACCGTAACACCACTAAGTTTGGGCCGACGTATTCGCGTACTTGGTGCGGGCCTGAGAATTTGGGAGCTAATTTCGCCGCGAAATTCTTTTCCGCGGAGGACAGCGGGTGCTCCCGGAGCATAACGGTTTCTCCGATGCGGGGTCGCCAGTTCCGTCTCCTCAAATTGTACACCCTTTTCTGGCTTTCTGTGGCCTGGGCTTGAGCGTGGCGGGCGAGCCGGATGGCTCCTTGTAGGCGCTCCAATTCCTCGGACCGTGCGGCGCCTTGACCTTCACCGTCTTCCGTCGTAATCTCCGTGGTCGGCTGGTGGAGTGCCCCGGGGGTCGCCGGCTCCCTTCCGTAGTTCAGGTAAGCCGGTGAATAACCCGTGGAGTCGTGGCGAGCGGAGTTATATGCGAAGCCTATTTCCGGTAGCCACTTGTCCCACTCTCGGTGGTTTTCGTCGATCAGCTGGGCGATCATGGTCTTGACGACCCGGTTGGTCCGCTCCACGGGATTGCACTGGGGGGTGTACGGGGGTGTCTTACGGTGTTCGATTCGATACCCTCGAAGCATTTCCGTGAACTCCCTGCTTACGAATTGTTTCCCGTTGTCCGAGATGACGCGCCGGGGGCACCCGAAGCGGAGGACCACCCTTTCCCGGAAGGCTCTGGTGACGGCTGGGGCGGTGGCTTGTCGCAACGGCTGGAGTTCGACCCACTTGCTGAACTTGTCCTGCATCACGGCCAACATCGTAAAGCCTTTTGTTGACCGTGGCAGGGGTCCAACCAAGTCTATGGCCACCACGTCCCAGGGATTCGCTGCTGGCGTGGTCTGCATCCCGCCCGCGGGTGCCTGCTGGAATGCTTTGTGCTCCCGGCACTTCTGGCAGCGCTGTATGTATCGGCGGGCATCGTGGACCATTCCGGGCCAAAAGTACCGCCGTGTGAGTCGGTCCGCGGTCTTGCTGACGCCCAGGTGTCCCGCGGTGGGAGCGTCGTGCGTCTCCCGGAGCACTGCCTCCCGAAGGGGTTGAGGGACGCACGTCCTCCATTCGTCCTCGGATCGGGGGCCGTGGGTGTTCGAGATGTGTCGATATAGGCGTCCCTTGAATATTCGGTATTCTGGATAACGGTGGGGCTCTTGTTCGGTGGCGGCTTTCATCCTGTCGTACCAGGCGCAACCGGTGGGCGTATCGAGGTTGCTTACCTCTTCCAGCGGTGGGGTAGGTTCTGTATTCGGTTTGCGGGAGAGGGCGTCCGCGACGACGTTGTTCTCCCCCCGGCGGTACTGTATCTCGAAGTCGTATTGCTGGAGCTCTAGGCCCCAGCGTGCTAACCGACCGGACGGGTTGTCCATGGTTGTTAACCACTTAAGGGATTGGTGGTCGGTTAGTACGGTGAAGCGGTATCCCTCCAGGTACGGCCTCATTTTGCGGATGCCCCATACCACCGCGAGGCATTCTTTCTCCGTTACGGAATAGTTCCGTTCTGCGGGGTTAAGCGTTCGGCTTGCATACGCGATTACCTTTTCCTCTCCGTTCACTTCCTGTGTTAGCACGGCTCCGAGGCCTTCATTACTGGCATCTGTCTGTAGGGTGAAGGGGCGGTTGAAGTCTGGGCACGTCAGTATGGGAGCCACGGCGAGCTGCTGGCGGAGCGTATCGAAGGCCGCTGCTTCTTTGGGGCCCCAGCTCCACTTCTGCTTTTTTTGTAGTAGCCGCGTCAGCGGTGTGGCTATGTCTGCGAACCGGGGGATGTATCGCCGATACCAAGATACCATCCCCAGGAAACGTTGTAGTTCCCTGATCGTGGATGGTGGGGGTATCTGGGCGATGGCTCGTACCTTGGCGGGGTCCGTTGCCACCCCCTTGCTGTTGATTGTGTGTCCGAGGTATTGCAGTTCGGTGCGGCAGAACTGGCACTTGTCCTTGTTGAGTTTGAGGCCTGCCGTTCGTAGCCGTTGGAGGACTTCTCGCAGGTTTTGGAGGTGTTCCTCGAAAGTTGTCCCCAGCACGATAATATCGTCCAAATACGCGAACGCTCGGGGTTCCAGTTGGGGTCCAATGACCTTGTCCAGCAGCCGTTGAAAGGTGGCCGGGGCGGAGTGTAACCCGAAGGGCATGACTTTGAACTGGAACAGTCCTCGGCCTGGTACCGTGAAAGCGGTGATCGGGCGGCTATCGGGGTCGAGGGGCACCTGCCAGTACCCGTTGGCCAGATCCAGTGTGGTGATGTATCGCGCCCCTCGTAATTTTTCCAGTGTGGCTTGGACCTGGGGCAGCGGGTACGCGTCCTTCTCCGTGACTTCATTCACCCGGCGGAAGTCAATACAAAATCTTTTTTTTCCGTTTTTTTTTTGTGACGATGACGACCGGGGAACTCCACGGGCTGGAAGACGGCTCGATTACTCCCTCCGCAAGCATTCGTGTCACCTCTTCGTCGATGATTGCTTGCATGACGGGGTTGCGCGGCGTGTATCGGTGTTTTACCGGCTCGGCTCCTGCTTTCAACCGGAGGCGGTGTTTTGCCATATGTGTGAGCCCTGGTAACCGGTCGAAGTGCTGCAGCTCGCTGACGAGGAACGTCTCGAGGTGCTGCGTTTGTTCCCTGGTGCATCCCTGAAGGCCGGGGCTCGGTTCAATGGTGGCGGCTTCGTTTGTGGGGCGCCACAGCATACCTCGTACCTGCACGGTTAGTCCGAGGGTGTGGAGGGCGTCGATCCCCAGGATCATATCCTGGGTGAGACTGGGGAGGACCCCGCACGTTATGGCCAGGACGCAGTCCCCTACGGTTATTTTAAGGTCGACCTCCCCGTCTAGTGGCGCGGTGGCGCCGTTGGCGACCTGTATCCACCGTTCGCTCGTCGTGTCCTTGTCGCCGTGCCTTTTGCACCATTCGGCGACCTCACGGTTGATGTAGGAAAGCGAGGCTCCCGTGTCCACCAGGGCCTGAAACATTCGGCCGTGGAGCGTCACTGGGAGAAAGGGGCGGCTGTCGGTCCCTGGGCTTGTTGAGGCCGCTGAGGTGGGGTGGTCCGGTCGTGGCCTCGTCCGCCGGTCCCGTGGTCGTTTCCCGTCGTTGGTGGGCGTCCAGCTGTCGGGGAGCAGTTGCACTCTCGGCTGAGCCGGCCCTCCGTTCCACAGCGGCTGCAGAATCGTCGTCCTGGCCGTCGACAGTCTCGTCGGAAGTGGCCGCGCTGGCCGCAATTCCAACAGCACTCGTCTCTATTGTACTGGCTGTTGATTTCGGCAAGGCTTGGTTTGGGAGTGACCGGCTGGACTGGGGCGCTGCTGCGCTCTCTTTCGCGGATGGCTTCGTATTTTGTGGCCAAGGTGAGGAGCCCTGACCGCGAGTGGAAATCTGTTGGTTTAATATATAGGTGATATTCCGGCCGCATATTGGAGTATAGCCACTCGAGCTGGCTCTCGGCGGATATCTGTCCATGGCGACGCATCAGTGTTCGGAGGTCGATGGCGTAGTCGCGGGCCTTCTCGCCCGGTCGTTGGCGTCGCTGGTGGATGGCCATTTCGAGCTCGTGCTGTCTCTGACTCGGCAAGTATGTTTCCCGGAATGCCTGTAGGAACGCGTCCCATGTGGGGATCTCGTCCATCTCGTTCCGGAACCACCGGAGGGCCGAGCCTTTTAGGATCCCGGGGAGACAACGTAGCATTTGGTCCGGCGTGACTTCGTAACTACGTTGTAGGTCCTGGAGCTGGTCAAGGAAGTCTTCCGCTCCTTGTCCGCCATCGTAGTGGCCGCCCCACCGTCTTACTCGCTCCATGACGTAGTAGGTATCGGTGGTGGGGGCTGTGGTGGTTTCCTCCGTCGCGTGTTTGGGCCTCGGGGAGAAGCTCATTAGGGGCGTTTCTTTTGATGCGGCCGGCCTCTCCTCGGCCGCGGTGGTCCTCTCTTCGGTGGCTGGGGTTACAAGCCCTTCCTTGGTCGATGATCCGACGGCGCCGTCGGCCATGACAGTGGTTCGTAGGTGGGCCACCACTCGGGATCTTAATGTGTCGAGGTCTCCCGTTGGGTCGAGACCGTGGTTTTCCGCCCAGTCCGCGAGTTTGGCTTTCGGTAGCCCGTATACCCAGCTTACACCGGTCATCCACTCGTTTTATGACTCTAAGTCCCTGTTTGGGCGCCAAATGTAACCTCGCTCCGAGGAGGTCAACTACGGGACGGGTGGTCGAGTGAAAGAGGCAGAGTAAACTGGCTAACACGGATTTATTTGGTTGACTAGAGTACAGAGGGGCCCGGCCAGGTCTTTGCTGGCTAACAATTGAAACGGAGCTTATTCTAGGCTTAGAGCTACGATTAAGAATAGAGCGGCGAGCACGGTCGCGGCGCGAAATTCGGCGGCGGAGCGCGGTCGGCGCGGCGCGAGGTTCGGCGGCGGAGCGTGTCGGCGGTGGTGCAAGGAGAGGGGGGGTTGGTCGTACTGGTGCCTTGGCTGTGGTCTCCACCAATGGCCCTGACCAGGAAGTCTTTAGTCCGCTCGCCCAGTGGGTAAAACCCGCGGGAGAAACGGAGACTATGGGATGTCCTCCGGGGCAGACAAAGTCTGTCCCTAAGATTGACGGTGGATGTCGACCTGCGTCCAAAGGTAAGCGAACTCGCTGTCCTTTGGGAGCCGTGGAGGTAAATGGACTCAAAAATGCGCAGCGATACAGCTCGTGGTATACAAGAGATCGCTGGGAGAGGCACAACCGATAGCTCGTAGCGCTCGTGGCTGACTCTCTCGAATAGGCCTATGCCCCCGCGACCTATGCCCTCGTCCGCGCATTTTCGGCAGCGAGAAAGTTGCTTAGTACATAACCCTCTCGTGCCGCTTCTCGGAAACACGCGGACGAGTGGTGGGGGGCAAGACCGTTGACGCGCCGCGGTACGCTCCGCTTCGCTCGGGGGCATGGTGGGGGGGGGGGGTAAGATCGTCGTCCCACCGGTATACTCGTTACATATTGCTTTTGTCCAAACCCCACTCACTTAGACTATTTTGCAATACTTCGTTTAAATCTTCATTTGTGTGGGATGTCTTCAAATAGTAAACTCCTAATGTATAATTATGCAAGTCAAAATTCTTATTTACATAATGTAGAGTTACGGAAACGTAGCCGTCATTTCCCCGCGACGTCCAACCGTCTGTCGTGAACGCAAATCTTTTCACCTAATCGAAAACAATTGAAAAATATTTAGAAATTTCATCTAGAGTTAGAAAGGTTCTTTAATATGGTCTAAAGCAGCGATGCCCAGGCGGGCGGTCCGAGATAAACGAGCATTCATCGCGTTTTCCAAAGCTCGCGTGGAAGGGGGTGCTCGAAACCAATGACGTTGCGGGCATGTCACGGACGGGGAAAACTCTAGTAGTGTGCGTGTAGGCTCGTACCCTGAAATCAGCATGTAACCGTTACATGCTGATTTCATTGCGATTAAATTGATTTGACTTCTGGTTATAGGCTGATTTCAAGTCGTTTGGATTTGCGGTTATGGGTTCTATTTTTTGATGACAGCATAATTTTTTAAACCCTGGGGGGTTTCTTTTTCTTCATAATTTTGTATTGTCATCCAAAATACATATGCCTGCAAAGTTTCAAGTCTATTGGATAGTTGGAAGTGGGTTAAAATTGAGTTTCTAGATTTGAACTAAACAAACATACATACAAACAAACAGAGGATTGAAGTTGAATAAAAATCGTTTAATAAGAAACTGTTTGTTAATTAGATGTGTAAATGAGACTGTTCAAGTCTATTCCGTCCAATTATATAATCTTATTGTTTAATCATTAGTAAATTCCTGTTTATTTTCTCAATTCCTAAAATGTAGAACACTAGGGCTCCAAGAGCCCCAGTTGTAAAAGCCTATGGGTACGAGCCTACACGCACACTACTAGAGTTTTCCCCGTCCGTGACATGCCCGCAACGTCATTGGTTTCGAGCACCCCCTTCCACGCGAGCTTTGGAAAACACGATGAATGCTCCTTTATCTCGGACCGCCCACCTGGGCATCGCTGGTCTAAAGCATGCTGATAGATATCACAATCATTGGAAAAGTTATACTTACAGTTCCGATATCCTTAGTGATGCTTTCCTTAACTTTTTCCCTTTCATTGTGGAACATTGCGGGTATTATTTCGTCAGAAAATAGTGCTCGATTCGGGATGTGGTACCTCGGTTCAGCAATCTGCATGAGATTTGTAAATCCCGGGTCGCTTACCAGTGAAAACGGCTGGCAATCAGATATTATCATGTTCGCAATTGCGGATGACAATTCTTTCGCTCTTGGCGAATTTTTATCAAACATGACGACTTTCCTGCTACTGCCAGTGTCGGTCACAATATTTATATTTCCTATACCTACACTGGTCTCAGGCGTCTCCAGAGTTTTATATATATCAGCATGGTGGATTTGCATATGCCTCCTCAGGGATGACGTACATCCCGCCTTGGTCTTAAATATCTTTTTGCAGTGGTTACACATCCCTACCTCGCGATTTAATTTTAAAAACCACCTCCACACGGAACTATGATTTTTTCGCTGTCTCTCAGGAATGAAATAATGTTCCTGATCAATATTGGAGCTACTTTCAACAATTTCCATATTCTCGGGATGTTGCAGCTGTATCTCACTATTTTCACAAAACTGGGCCATTCTTTCTACGCACGTCCGTTCACTATGGCTTTCAGGACAAGAGTGCTTTTACAAAGGCAATCGCTTTAACATCTTTTGTTAATTACAAAATGTCCTTAATATCTAAAAGCCAATCAATTATTTATTTAGCTAAATTCCTATTGGTTAATCTATTTCACGTGCCTTCTTCGACCCGCTTGTTTCTAAAAATCGATAACCGAAAGGAAATAGATTAACCAATAGGAATTTAGCTTATAAATAATTGATTGGCTTCTAGATATTAAAAATAAAGTATAAAAAAAATATATAGACACAGGCGGAATCGAACTCACGACCGCAACATCACCACGCCGACGTCATACCGAAAACTCCACGGCATATCTTCGAGTAGAGATTATGGCTTTTGTTTTACACGAGCGCTATGAAATGTTTAATAATTTACATGTAAATATCTCTATTATTAGGGCCCATTGGCAGAAACACTCGGACACGTATTTACTTATTTTCGACATAGATCCATCGTGCCAAGGCTCATCAAAATCGATGACTAACACTTGGTGTCCTTCCCTTGTAAGTTTAGTTTAGTGTACTACTTTTGTGTGCAATAATATATATAATAATACAGTTAGTTTTATATAAAATTCTGTGGGACAAACAGTTTTAAAACACAGAACGAATCAGCTAAAAATCAATTCTTGAAATGGCATCCACATCATAGTAAGTAAATTTATTTCTTCATATGTTTTATTTCATTCAATAGAAAAGAATATGCATATTGTTTACAGTTATATTTATTTTACATAGTCTTCTAAACAGATTTTATATTTCTAATTTACATCTAATATTTCCCAGAACTAGATCAAAAATAGATATAAGAGCCCTCTTTGACGACACTGAAAGTGAGCCTGAAGAGTTGGATGAAGGGGTTCCATTCGACAGTGAGGAAGAATGTATAGACTATTGCGACACAAATAGCAATACGGAACAGGATGCATCGGATGAGGACGTAACACCTGACGACAGCACGGTGCATGTGGAAGGAGAACAAATAGAAAATTATTATATTGGAAAAGGAGGAAAAAAATCACTCGAAGTGGCACCTACTCAATTGGGCAAACGGCGTAAAGGTAACACTATGCGACCAACGCGCAATATATCAGAAATTGATAATAGATTTATGTGGAAGAAAACTTCTTACCCCACTAATTCTAAAATAAGAACTCGAAATATTACAAACTTTAAACCTGGGTTGGCTCCTTGTGCTGCAAAAATCTCAGACGAATGTAGTGCATTTGAGGGAAATGTTCGATAGTAGTATGATTGAAGAAATTGTAAATTATACAAATATTTATACAGGGTGTCCCAAAAATGTCGCGTTTCCTTGAAAGGGGTGACTCAGGGGGTGATTTGAAACAACTTTTTCCTTAGCGAAAATATTGTCCGAAGCTTCGTTAAGGAGATATTAACAAAAAACCCCGACCAATCGGAGCGCGCGCCTTACAGGCGAGGTAGGGCGCAAGATTGCTCTCGGCCTATTTAGGAAAGAGGCTGGTTAATGGCACAGCGTGACGATCGGTCGACGCGTGCACACCTCACGGAATCAAAAATATGAGCGTCTTGGCGTACGGTACGGCAGCGGTATCGGCTAATTCGTGCGGAACAAGAGCTATCAGTTTCGCTCGCCGCGGTCCTTATATCGCGAGCCCGTACATCTTCGGCCGCGAGACAGCTCGCGGCTACGCGGCCGCCTAGCGGCCGCGGCGCCGTACGCCTGCGCGGCGCGTGACGTGACTTCGTCACAATACACCTAATATTATTTTTTAAATTTAGTTGTGTTGGCCGTTGTTAAACTACGGATTTTTACCTCAATAACGAATTACGATCACTTGTCGTACATTTTCTGTTACGTTACCTTTTCGTTTATGCCTTATTTAAAAACGAAATTTACGTACTTCTTGTCCTCTCACTTCAAATTATTCTTATTTAAGATTCTGTTTAAAAAAAAAACTGTGTAACGCGGTTTCCTTCGATGCATGCCGACTTGCTTGTTCGTACGTTCGTAGTACAAGCGCGGTCGCCTACCGCGTAGCCAACGCTACCGCGGAAGCTCGGGCGGAAGGCGCGCGCTCTGATTGGTCGGGGTTTTTGGTTAATATCTCCTTAACGAAGCTTCGGACAATATTTTCGCTAAGGAAAAAGTTGTTTCAAATCACCCCCTGAGTCACCCCTTTCAAGGAAACGCGACATTTTTGGGACACCCTGTATCAATCGAAAAGCCACTACTACACACTACTCGCGAGACAGAGATTGTAAAGTAACATCAATAAGCGAAATTCTTGGCCTACTTGGAGCGTTATTCCTAATTGGTGTAAAACACAGTAATCGCGCAAATGTTTTAGAACTCTGGAATTCTGACGGTAGCGGAATAATAGCATTGCGAGCTGTTATGAACTTATTTTCGACATAGATCCATCGTGCCAAGGCTCATCAAAATCGATGACTAACACTGGGTGTCTTCCCCTTGTTAGCTACACGTATACACAATATTCAAACGCAGTCGCAAGTGCTCCTCTCGCGCCGAAATAGCTTATGACTCCAAAGTGAACTGTTTGAATGATGGTTTGCGAATGAAGATGTTTCCGGAAAGGCTGTTGTCGTTGACACTCGGCTCTAAAGTATTTTTGGTGGGGGCATGTTCCGCTGCTAGAAAAATATTATTGGCTGCCTTTTTCTGTCGCTGCCCTGATTGGGTGAAAATGACTGATGTCACCTACTATTGACTTATTTCGGTTGCATTCTGCCCGCGCGCAGTTGAGTTGGAGTACAGGTAAAATGGGCTTACCCTTATACGGCGGTCGAAGACCGTCCCTTCAGCATGAGTTCGGCCTATGCTAGTACCAATAAAATAATAAAATAATAAAATGTTTGGCAGCCAGCGCATCAAATTAAAATTTCCAACATTCAGTGAATACCTGTTTGGAACCATAGAACTGTATGTATCCTGGGGCTTCTTCGGTAAAGTTGTTGAAATCGCTTTCACCCCGTAACATTAGTAACTAAATGCGTATGTGTAACACTGAAACTTATCGTTTCAAAGTAGAGTTGAGCATTTTTCAAATTATTTCGAATATTTGTCCAAGATAAATTATCCAGACAAATTTATGTTAGATGAATATTTTATCCGGAATATAATTATTCGTTACTTTGTAGTTTATTCTATCTATTTAGTTTGTATTAACTGATTTCATCGCGAAGAAGTGTAACAAAATTATTCAGATAATGGTAAGAATAATCAGAGTTAGTTATATATACTCTTTATTGTTCCCCTAAGGGTTACAATCTCCTTACATCGAAATCTCCACCTTCGCTCTTACATTCCCCTTTACACCATTCCTTATTCTAACTTAGCCTACTTATTCTATACAACTTAACCTACTCCTTAATCCTAATCCTCCGGCGCCCGCACGCTCTCACGCACGCTCGCCCGCACGCGTCCTCCCCCTCACCCTCCTACCCTATCTCCGGACCTCCGCTTCCGCACGTTTCCTCTTCCATTTCCCTTTTTTCATTCATACCCTCATCCATTCCTTGCACACATAACTCTACACCCCCTCTCCACTTGTCTATTTTCCTTAACCACCCCTCCCCCTGCCCGTCATCTCCTAGTATCTCCCCCACCATATCCTGGCATCCTCTATCCACCCCCACCCCCCACAGACTTCCCACACATGCTCCCATGACTCCAACCCCCACCCACATCTTCTACACTTCCTTCTTTCCTCCTCTTCCCAATACCTCCCCCCCCTCATCTCGTTCCCCAACCTTTACCTTACCACCCTCCTCCACCTACTCTCACCCCACCCCTTTTTCAAATAACCTGGCACTCCCTCCCCCTTCACCGCCCCATACCACCTGTTAAACCTCGACTCCCTAATCATCCCCCACCTCTGCTCCTCCTGCAACCTTCTCTCTCTACCCACTATCTCCTCCCCCCTCATTTCTCCTCTTTCCCTTTGTCTTTCCACCTCCTCCACTGTCCACCCCAACCCCTCGAAAAATTGTTTCCTCTCTTCCTCCCACCCTTCCAAAGCCTTACCCCTTCTCGCCCTCTCCTTCATCTCCGCCCAGCACAACCTGGCCAGTTCTCCACCGCCCCCCTCCTCCAACTTCTTCTCAAACCCCCACGCCCTCATCCCCGCCCTTCCCTTCAACATTCCCCTCTGTAGTTCCTCTCTCAACAGGTATCCCGGTGTGCACCTTTCCACTCCCAGTACCCACCTCAGGTACCTCTCGTGCAGCGCCTCCACCCTCTCCCTTGCCCTCCACCCCCACACCTCCACCCCGTACTCCACTACTGCCCACACCAGCTTATCGAAAAGCCATACCCTCTTTTCCCAGTCCTTCCCACATGTCCTCTTACCTATGCCCCACACACTCCCCATCACCGCCGCTCCCTTCCTCACCCTCTCCTCTATGTGGGCCTCCTGCCCACCATTCCTCATCAGGGTGTAGCCTAAGTAAGTGTATTTCCCTACCTCCTCCAGTTTCTTACCCTTCCACCACCACGAAACCTTTTTCCATCTCCCCCCCCCCCCCTTCCTACACCTCATCACCTTCGTCTTATCCACATTCAATTCCAGCCCCTTTCCATCTAAGTATCTTTCCAGCCTCGCAATCATCCCTTTCATACCCTCCTCATCCTCCGCCAACACCGCTACGTCATCTGCATACGCCAACGAGTATACTTTTCTATCTCCCAACTTCACCCCCCCCCCCCAACCACCTTTCTCCAACACCTCATCCATATCTGCCAATAACAGGGTAAAGAGGCTAGGGCTCAGTGGACAACCCTGCCTCACCCCCCTAGCAGACCAAAACCTCCCCCCCTCCTCATCCCCTACCCTAACCCTACTCACCGTCTCCTCTAATATCTCCTCACATCTCCTAACCAACCCTTCCCTCACCCCCCTCCGCCTCATTGCCTGCACTAGAATCCCCCTGTCCACCGAGTCAAAAGCCGCCTTCAGGTCCATGAACAATACAACCATCCTCTTCCCCTTCCTTCCCACCTGCCTATTCATCAAATAGTTCAGGACATATATATTGTCCATGCACCCCAACCCCCTTCTAAAGCCAGTTTGACTCGGTGGCAGTAGCCTCTTCCCCTCCACCTCCTCCCTCAACCTCTCCGCCAACACTGACGCGTACACTTTATACGCCGTCTGTGTTAGCGTAATTCCCCTGTAGTCCTCTACTTTGTCCCCCATCCCTTTCTTGAGCACCGGGACCACCACCCCTTCCCTCCACTCTTCCGGCCAACCCTCCCCCCTCCACACCCTGTTGCATAGCAACCACAGCCACTCCTCCACCTCCGGTCCACCCAACTTCCACACCTCATTCCTAATCCCATCCCCCCACCAGCCTTCCCCTCTTTTAAATTTCTAATCACCCTTCCTATTTCCTCCCTTCTAATCCCTTCCTCCCCATCCTCCCCCCTCCCACTTCTTCCACCCCTTCGCACCCTCCACTCCACGCCTCCCAATAGTCCCTTAAAATGCTCCTCCCATGCCTCCATTTTAATTCCTTCATTAACCCTCCTTCTTCTCTTCCTTTCCCTATTCACCACCTTCCAGACTTGCCATTCCGTTCTTACCCCCTCTAGCTCCTTTTCCCATCTCTCCAACTCCTCTTTCCTTTTCTCCTCGCACAACCTCCCATACTTCCTCTTACTCTCCCTATATTCCCCTCTGTTTGCGATTCGAGCATTAGTTCCCATCACCACCGCTCTCATCTCACCGCAGCACCTCACGGGCAGCGGAACACGACGGCAGATCGACGATCGATGGCCGAATCAGATCTGGCCGTCGGCGCGCTCATCCAATCGGACCAGCCGTCCGCGCGCTCACCCAATCAAAGCTCACTTCCGCTTGGCGCGTCTTCCAGAAGCTTCTGGAAGACACCAAGGCGGAAGCTAGCTTCGGGCCATTGTTCACTCTCGTTCGTAACGTTCAGCGAATCAAACGTATCGCGCACGTGCTCTTTGTTCTGTACAAACGCGCAATATCTCATTCTCTCAACGCTCACCGCTCATGTAAAGCGTTCTTAGCTCACCGCGCGTATCAATCCGCTCAACAACTTAGTTGTAAATAAACGACGTGGCTAACGCTGAACTGCTGGCTTTGAATTCACTTCGCCACCCTAACCTAAAATTCCGGCACGCGAAAAACATCTACTCGCGAACATTTGGACCTTCGAGCCGGAGACTGAAGTGCATCAAAGTGCAGTGAAAGTGCGCAAGCTCACCCGCTCACCCGCTCACCACTCATCGCTCAGAGATGGAGAATAAAGCTGCCACCTCATCGGCGACGTCGAGGCCAACGACGCCCACGATGTCGGTGCTCACGCTCACCATCCCCGACGAGGCAACGGGGACTTCAGAAACGGCCGCTGCGGGTCGAACGAGGGCCACATCACCTTCACTCATTCCGGCAGAGCTCCTCATCAAGGCGAAGACTCAGGTGGGTCGGTTCAACTCGCTCAATGATTTTCAATCTGAAATCCCCACACTCGCTCACACTACATCTCTCGACGAGGTACGCGTGCTCAGTTCTCACGTGGAAGATCTGCATCAGGCCTTTATAAGGGAGCACGCATATTTTGAGATCACCTGGCCAGTGAAGTGCCTCGATCACGAGTACTTCACCTCAGAGCTCGTCTCTAAGGAGAGGCAGCTCCATCTAAAGACAAAACTCAGGCTCAACCGTCTTCGTGAAGACGTGGAGGCCATTGCTCAAGCAAAGGTCGCCGTCTCACCCGCTCAACCATCTTCTCGAGCGTCGAAGCTGCCCGAGATTGCGCTGCCGACCTTCTCAGGCAGCTACGTGGATTGGCCAGCGTACAGCGAACTTTTCACCTCGCTCATCATCAACGACACTCAGCTCATGGAGATCGACAGATTGCATTATCTGCGATCCAGCGTGACAGGCGAGCCAGCGAGGCATGTAAATGCTTACCCTCTCACAGGCGCGTCTTTTCAAGCTTGCTGGGAATATCTCACCAAGCGATTCTCAAATAAGCGCGTGCTCATTCAGGAACAACTGAACAAGCTATTCAACCTGTGGTCGTCCATCACGAAGGCCAATAAGACCCTCAGGGCGCTGGGTGCTGCAGAGGATATGCACAACTGCCTGCTTGTGCATCTCGCGACCAACTGCCTCGATAAACACACCCGAGAGGCGTGGGAAACCTCGGTGGGCTCTGTCAACGAGTACCCAAAGTACGAGCAGTTGGAAGCGTTCATCAATAACAAAATTGTCGCTCTCGAACAACTGGAGACCTCTGCTCAAAAACAAGCTCAGCAAAAAAAGGCTCAACCTCCCTCTGCTGCACCCAGTCGCCCATCTCAACGCTCAGCCACCTCTCACGCAGCGACACAGCATCAGAAGCGCTCACCGTCTCTCTTCTCAGCGAACAGTTACCCGTGCGATTGCTGCTACGGACCGCATTTCGTGGTGATGTGTCCGGAGTTCCGCGAAATGTCGGTGGAAGCGAGGCGCAAGTTCATCACCCGGTACGAGCTGTGTCGTAACTGTTGTGGACGACACAACACAGAAGTGTGCAAATCGCCCCTCAAGTGCAAGACGTGTGGGGCTCGGCATCACACGATGCTGCACTTGAAGGGGACCCCAGCTCAACCATCTCAAACCTCCGCACCAGCTCAATCCTCATCTCAAGGCTCAGCTCAATGAGAAGTTGGTGCAGTCGTCGCACCCCGCTCAAGCTCAACATATCAGTCTCAAAGCTCACGCTCAAAAGGTTTTCCACGTTACCCGCTAGCTGTTCGCACATCATTCTCAACCATGTCACTCTTGGCCACGGCCAACGCTCAGCTCATCACTCCAGTATCATTCTCTCCAGTTCGGCTTCTCATCGACTCAGGCTCCGAGCTCACCTTTGTTAAGGAGGAGGTCATCAGTCAGCTCAACATTCCACGTGTGCAATCATCCATTTCAATCACTGGCCTTGGAGGCGCCAGCTCTCTCCAAACTAGAGGAATCGCACTGCTCACACTGCGCTCGAATTACGATTCGACAACGATACATGTTCAAGCTCATGTACTCAAGGCATTAACCTCTAATCTGCCATCGGTTGAAGCGCCTCATCAGGAGTGGCCACATCTCAACGGCATCATACTGGCTGATCCCGATTTTCTCACGCCCAGGCCCATCGACATGGTCATCGGCGCAGACACATACGGACAGATCATCAAACCTAACCTCATCAAGGCAGACCCGTCAATGCCAATTGCTCAATTATCAATGTTTGGGTGGCTCATTCTTGGACCAATCACCATTCACAATTCGCAGATCGCAACATCTCATCACTCTGCTGTGGTACAGCATAGCAACAATGATCTCCAAGAAATGCTGACGAGGTTTTGGATTCAAGAAGAGCTTCCCGGTGATACCCCCACTCAGCTCACGCTTGAAGAAGAGGAGTGCGAGGAGCACTTTCGAGCGACTCACTCGCGTGACTCAACAGGCAGATACATCGTCCGCATCCCGCTCAAGTTATCTCCAAAGCTCCTGGGCAATTCATACAACACGGCTCACGCATGCTTGATGCGTACACGCAACAGACTCAAGAAGGATGCTGGACTTCGTGAACTCTATGAAGGGTTCATGAACGAGTACAAAGATCTCCAGCACATGGTAAGAGCACCATCAATCTCTCCTAATTCTCATTCCATTTTCTATTTGCCACACCATGGAGTGCTCAAGCCCGACAGCCAGTCAACAAAGCTCAGGGTCGTCTTCAATGGCTCAAGCCCCTCGGGCTCCGGACACTCAATCAACGATCTCATGTACACCGGCAAAAATCTCCTGCTCAATGTCACCGACGTGCTGCTGTGGATACGTCAGCACAAATTCATATTTGCCACGGACGTGACGAAGATGTATCGTCAAGTCCAGGTGCATGAAGCCGATCAGGACCTGCAAAGGGTGCTGTGGTTCGACGGCAATCAGAAGGAGGTGCCATACAAGCTCACCACCGTCACATACGGATTGAAGGCTCATGGCATTCATGGCTGTCAGGGCTCTACTTCAACTTGTGGAAGACGAAGGCCATCGCTTCCCACTGGCAGTGCCATCGCTCACTCAAGCCAGATACGTCGACGACATATTCGGAGGCGCCGACACAGGTGAGAAACTCATTGAAATCGCTCAACAGTTACAAGACCTGTGCAACGCGGGAGGCTTTCCACTTGCCAAATGGCATGCAACTCACCCTCCGTTGCTTGATTCAATTTCCCCTACTCAGAGAGCTCTCGGCTCAATACTTTCACTAGACGACTGCAAAACCAAAGTTCTCGGATTACATTGGAACGTGCTCAAGGATAGCTTTTCATTCTCAGCCAAACCGGCAACGAGCTCAAAATTCACCAAACGCCTCATTCTCTCAGAAGTAGCTCAGATATTTGATCCGCTCGGCTTTTTGTCACCAGTCATCATTCAAGCAAAGGTGCTTTTACAAGAATTATGGCTGCACAAGCTCAGCTGGGATGATCCACTGCCATCCCAGGTCACGTCAAAATGGCTCACCATCAGAGAAAATCTTCAATGCCTGGCCAGGCTCTCAGTTCCTAGGTGGTTCACCACCTACAGCTACTCAACAGTGGAATTACATGGTTTCTCTGATGCTTCTCAACTCGCCATGGCGGCGGTAGTTTATATTACCGTCTTTTCACCGTCCACAAATCACAAGGTGTCGACACTAGTGTGCTCCAAAACAAAGGTAGCACCACTCAAAAAGCTCACCATCCCGAGGCTCGAGCTTACGGCATCATTGATGCTTGCAAAGCTCACAAAATATGTTCAAGCAACTCTCAAGCTCAATGTAGCTGCTACTCACCTGTGGACGGACTCTCAAGTGACACTCATATGGATCAAATCTCATGCATCACGCTGGAAGGACTATGTGAGGAATCGTGTCTCCCAGATTCAAGAGCTCACTCAACATGCACAATGGAGACACGTTCCAGGAACCTCAAATCCAGCGGACTGCGCCTCTCGAGGCGTGACTACATCTCAGCTTGAACAACACAAGCTGTGGTGGACGGGACCACCATGGCTCACTCAGCCCAGTGACTCATGGCCATCTCAACCAGAATTGAAGGACGACTCCAGTGCACAGGAGGCTCGTCCGGGAGTTTCAACTCTACTCAACGTTCAAAAGATCGAATATCACTGGGATCTCATTTACAGATATTCTTCTCTCAACAAACTCATTCGCATCACCTCAGTTTGTTTCAGAATTCTTGACAAGCTAAGGAGAGCTCCGATCTCATTGCCAATCATCTCACACTCACCAGAGGACCTGGAGAGAGCTAGAATCTTCTGGATTAAGGCAACGCAAGCTCTCTACTTCAACCAGGAGCTCAAAACACTCAGTCTCAATTCCAAGTTGCCATCATCTCACGCCTTCAATCGACTCACGGCGTTTGTCGATGAGCAAGGAGTGATTCGAGTTGGAGGCCGACTCAACAACGCTCACATGGATTACGGAAGTAAGCATCCTGTGATTCTACCTCGCAATTCACGCCTCTCTCATCTGATCATAGATAATGCTCACAAAACCACCCTTCATGGAGGGACTCAGCTCACGCTCTCTCACATTCGTCAACGGTATTGGATCCTCGGAGGCAGAGCTCCAGTCAAAACTCACGTTCTTCGCTGTGTGGTGTGTGCTCGGCAAAGGGGGATCCGTGCCCATCAGCTGATGGGCCAACTACCTCTTGCGCGAGTCACACCCTCACAGCCGTTCACCCGCACTGGACTGGACTACGCCGGACCAATTTCACTCAAAGCATGGAAGGGGCGAGGCTCCAAAACTCACAAAGGCTGGATTTGCGTTTTCACCTGTCTCACCACCTCAGCAGTTCATCTAGAATTGGTGACTGACTACTCAACAGAAGGATTCATCGCGACGTACCGCAGATTCATCTCAAGGAGAGGAATACCTCAATCACTCCATTCTGACTGCGGCACCAACTTCATTGGTGCAGATGCCGCGCTCAAGAGGCTATTCACTCAAGGCACGAAGGAACATCACTCTGTGTCACAGCTCTTTGTCAATGACAACACCAAATGGCTCTTCAACCCCCCTGCCGCACCTCACATGGGTGGAAAGTGGGAGGCGGTCGTGAAATCGATCAAACATCACCTCAGGCGCACCGTAAGTGATACTGTACTCACCTACGAGGAATTTAGCACTCTTCCCACACAGATTGAAGCGATGCTCAACTCACGACCGCTAGAGCCACTCAGCGACGACTCTGAAGATGTCTCGCCACTCACCCCCGCTCACTTCCTCATCGGACAGCCACTATCAACGCTGCCCGAACCATCAGCAGAACACTCAACAATCTCACCATCAGCGAGGTGGCAGCTCATTCAACAGAAGGCGCAGCGATTCTGGACCCAATGGTCATCACACTATCTACAACGTCAACTCTCAATCTCAAAGTGGCTCCACCCGTCCAACGACATCAAAATCGGTTCCCTGGTGCTCATCACTGATGAGCGCGTTCCACCGAGCAAGTGGCCACTTGCTCGGGTTCTCACCACTCACCCAGGGAAGGACGGACTCACCAGGGTCGCAACGCTCAAGACCGCCACCACCGTTCTAAAAAGACCAATTGCAAAATTGGCACCTTTGAATGTTTCAGGCTCATCATCAACATCTTCTGGAAGCTGTTGATGGCGGGAGAATGTTTGCGATTCGAGCATTAGTTCCCATCACCACCGCTCTCATCTCACCGCAGCACCTCACGGGCAGCGGAACACGACGGCAGATCGACGATCGATGGCCGAATCAGATCTGGCCGTCGGCGCGCTCATCCAATCGGACCAGCCGTCCGCGCGCTCACCCAATCAAAGCTCACTTCCGCTTGGCGCGTCTTCCAGAAGCTTCTGGAAGACACCAAGGCGGAAGCTAGCTTCGGGCCATTGTTCACTCTCGTTCGTAACGTTCAGCGAATCAAACGTATCGCGCACGTGCTCTTTGTTCTGTACAAACGCGCAATATCTCATTCTCTCAACGCTCACCGCTCATGTAAAGCGTTCTTAGCTCACCGCGCGTATCAATCCGCTCAACAACTTAGTTGTAAATAAACGACGTGGCTAACGCTGAACTGCTGGCTTTGAATTCACTTCGCCACCCTAACCTAAAATTCCGGCACGCGAAAAACATCTACTCGCGAACACCCTCCATCTCCTCCTTCCCTCCTCCACCTCCTCAGCTCTTTCCTCACCTTCTTCTTTTCCTCCCTACACTCCTCATCCCACCACCCTCCTTTCCCTCCCCCCCTACCTTCTTTTCCCATCTTACCTATCGCCCCCTGTATTCTTTCCTTCAGTTCCCTCCACTCCTCCTGAACTCCCTTCTCCCCCTCTGCCCTAAACCCAAACTCCCTTACAAATTTCCTTCTCCCCTCCTCCGACCAATTCCCTCTCTCACACGCCCTCTCTCCTCCATTCCTCCCCCTACCACTCTTCTCCCTCCTTCCCCCCATCAGCTACACCACAACTGGGTGATGGTCCGAATCCACCATTTCCCCTATCTCCATCCTATCAACTTTCTCCCTTGTATCCTCATTCCCCAGCACATAATCTATCACTGAACTTCCCCTCCCTCCTGTGTAGGTCCACTCCCCCTCCTCGTCTCCTTCCACGTTGCCATTCAGGATTCCCCAACCCCTCTCTTCTACAAACCTGCACAGCCTTTTCCCCTCCCCATTCACCACCTTATCCTTTGACTTCCTTCTTCCTACACTAGTTCCTTCCTCCTCTTCCACCCCCCAAACCTCCCCCCCTCCTGTTCCTGTCCTCGCGTTAAAATCACCCCCAATAACTGTCGTTACCCCCTCCTCCCTCTCCTCCGTCCACTCCTTCAACTCCTCTATTTTCCCTTGCAAATCCTTGTTTACGTACACACCTATTATCCTCCACCAATCCCCCCCTAACCTCACTTTCCTCACCAACAATCCTTCCTTCTCTCTATCCTCCTCCTCCTCCATCTCCAGCCCTTTTCTCACCCCCATAATCATCCTCCCCCATTGCCCTCCCCTTCACGCTTTCCCTCTTTGCCCATTGTCTTTTCCACATATAGCCCTTCGGCAACCTCGTCTCCACATACCCCCAATCCTTCTCTTCCACCCACGTCTCGGTCAACACCATTATATCCCACTTCCCCAACCCTTTCCAGAAATCCCCGTCTTTCCTCCTCACCCCTGCCACATTCCAGAAGGCTACCTTATATCTCTCAGACTCTACATTCCCCCCCCTTTCTCCCCTCCACCACCTTCTCGTTTCCCTGTTCCCCCTCCCATTTTTCCTCCCACTCATTCCATCTTCTCAATTTCCCATCTATCCACATTCTCATATATCCTATCTGCACCCTTCTCCCCCTCTCTCTCTCCTTCTCCGCTTCTCTCTCAATCAACCACTTCACCCTCCTCTCCTTCTCCGTCAGGTCATCTTCAATTCTTTCTCTCCTGCCCCTCAGTTTCCTCTTCGCCTCCATCACTTTTATTTTCTCCTCCCTCCCCTTTAGCTTTACCAAGGCCATTCCGTATTTCTCTTTTCCCGCCTTCCCTAATCTCACTACTTCTTTGATCCCCCCCTCTTCCAAACCCATTCTTTCCCATAGCTTCTTTACCTCCTTCCTCACCTCCGCGTTTTCCCCTACCTCCAATCCTCTTATCAACACGTTTTCTCGCCTCTCTTCTCTCTGCTTTCTATCCTGCTTTAGCTCTACCATCCTCATTCTTCGCCTACACTCCTCCAATTCTTCCCTTTCCTGCTTCCCCTTCCCACCTACCACTTCCCCATCCTTTCCCCAACTCTCCACCTTCTCCATCCTTTCCTCCATTCTCCCCTCCCATACCTCCATCCTCTCCACTTTTTTCTCCATGACCTCCCGCTTTACCTTTTCCTCCCTTAAACCCTCTTCCCATCTCCTCCTCTCCTCCCTCCACTCCTTTTCCACTCTTCTTCGATCCTCTCTCTCTTTCCTCATTTCCTCCTTCATCTCCCTCAACTCCTGCCTTTCCTTCTTTAATTCCTCTTTCACCCCCTTTAGCTCCGACATCATTTCCCTAATTAAGCCCTCCATGCCTCCTATCTCTTCCTTTCCACCCCCCCTCTTCCTCTCCTTGTCAACACCTGTTGGCGACCTCGCCGTCTTACCACATTTCCTGAAACCTGTACCCACCCCCACCTCCTCATTACCCTCTTCCTCTTCCCTATCCTTCCTCTTTTTTCCCCCGTATCCCTCCATACTGCCCACACTGCTCCCTACACTGCTCACGCTATCCCTTCTGGCATTTTCATTCCCCCGTATCCCTCCTACCCCCTTTCCTTTTTCCTCCTCCTTATCACTCCCCATCTCGCCTTTCAACATCTTGTACCCTTCCTTCCACCCACGCACTTCCCTCTTTCTATCTACCCTTCTTTACTCCCCAAACTATCCCGGTACCTAGTACCTTCACTTTTCTACTCTAATCCTGCTTCTAACCTTTCAAATCTCCCGCCCACCTGTCTGTACCTCTCGTTCCTCTGTTTACACACAGAGCTCTCCACCTGTTACTCCTCTGCTATCTTCCCGCTCAATTTACACCTCTCTCACACCTAACCTCCAAAACCTTCCTTTCTCCCTTCCACACTCCCGTCTACCCTTTGCCGTATACACACCCGGTCTCTCCCTTCTCCCTACACGCCCTTCTCTACCTTCCTCACCCACTCACGACTCCCTACTTCTCCAACTCACTTCACTCTCACTCTATCCACCACACACACTACCTGCACACGACTTTCACTCTCTCGCCCGGAAACGGAAGTCCTAATCAGAGTTAGTTATTCGATCAATTTGAAATAAACATTTATCTCGGATCATTAGTTGAATAAATTCTTTTTAGTATTCATGTAATAATGGACATGGACTCCAATATCGTATGATAGAAACACCAAATAATTTAGCCAAAGTACTGAATTTATTTCTGACGTTTTCCTAAAACTAGTTTCCCATGACACCTTCCTAATCCTCCCTCCCCATGTGGCGTCAGTATATTCTCACCAAAGAGAGGGAGTAACGATGTGTAAAGTAAATGTCCCAATGGCGAAACAGTTAAGGAAGCAGCTGAGATGATTGCAATTTTTTTTATATTTAAATAGTATAAAATTATAACTAAATATAAATATTCGAAAGCGTAAAATTTCTACTTTCACATAACGTAACAAGAATCTACATTTGTTAAAGCAAAAGTTTTAAATTAATTAAAACATGAAACTGTTCATATGGCCCAGTAATTAAATAAAATTCATAGCGTGTCCCAATCATTAATTAACAGTGTCCCAATTATTGAATATGTATTTAATTGAACTATTTCTATCAGTTAATGAAAAGAAATCAACTGACTGTAGTTCTTCTTCTTTATCTTTTTTACCTTCGGCATGACTTTATGTCTGAAAAAGTTAAAAAATGATTAAAAGTATATTATAAAAGTTTAGGTTATGTTAATATTATAACGAGTATAAGATTAATTATCCTAATAATTCTTAAACAGTATTATATTTTTGGCTAGTTATTATTAACGTAAATATATAGGATACAGAAAATACTTACTTTGGTACAATAAATATTTATAATTTTATAACTACTGAACACTGACGTCTGTAACACCGCGGTTAAACAACCATTGAACACACGTTTAATGATTGGTACGTGTCATGTTACCGTGTACTAGTGGATAAACGCAACAATTTCAATATTAAAAACAAAATATTATTAAAAGATCGAATTAATTTTAAATTCTTCAATGTATAATAAATCCAAAACAACTGTATAATTTCAAAAATTATAAAATAATAATTAATTACAACCTTAACAAAAATATTCACTCGCTTGCTTGAGCCCATTAGGTAAGAAGCGAGATTGAAACTGTTGAAGCTTTACTGTACAATAATATTTTTGTATGATATAACTATTCAGTTATGTAAGCTTATAATTGTATCTATATAAAGTTAATACATTTTGCAATTATATTTCGAACAGTTTAAACGTTGCAAATTAGTAAAACTATTATTATTAATAAAATTTCTTCTCAATTTTTAATTATTGGGCCATGTTTAAGAACTGGGACATTTACCTTAGCATCAACAAATACAAAACAATTTTTGACAAAGTAATGAAATATGTAAATTTCGAATTTTCATAATGGTACTCAAGACTGGTAGAAATTCGATTTCTGCGTCACCCTTCAGAAACGCTAAGGTTTTTATGATGCTTCAATTCGCTATTGAGGAGAACCGATGGGACGCAAACCCGGACCCTAACTATAAAATAATAAATCTACTATTTGCTTCGGACACTGACTGTACCTGGTATGAGTCACTTCTGGAAAAAAGATCAGCCTATGTTTCGTGACCGTGTCAAAACCCAATTTCGCGGACAACAGGTAATAGCAGTGCCCCGATATTCTGCAGGATACACAGCATAGGTACTTTCGTTTTCATTCAATCAGAGACACTTTCAAACTGAATTTGAACCTGACAAGTACGTAGCATGATGCGAAAATATCCACTGGAAATATACATACGAGTGCTGGATAGAATACATCACGATAAAACGCGTTTCTCAGCCGAAATAGACCTCCGTGTACAGAAAGTTATAAGATTTTCAGCTGTTGCTTTGGTTTTTGGCCGAAGCAATCGGAGGCGGATACCTGGGAAACCATTGAGGGGTGGTTTCACCCCTTAAACATGCAAACAGGCCAAAATAAAAAGACACGTATATGTTATTTTTCGGTCCTCTAAAACATATCCAAAAATCAAAGCAATCGGAGGCGGATAACTGGAAAACATGTGAGTACACGAGCGCGTTGGCCGCAGGATACGCGGCATACTTTCGTTTTCATTCAATCAAAGACACTTCCAAATTGAATTTGAACCTGACAAGTACGTAGCATGATGCAAAAATGTTCGCTGAAAACATACATAGGGTAGAGGACCCAATTACTGACACTTTAAGCGTTGACTCTGACATTATCTTATAGTTTTGTACTTATAGACTAAATGTATAATGTTGTCCTTGTTACTTATTATTGTCTAATATGTTTACTTGATGAAACAAAATTTGCTGAAGCTTAAAACTTCGAATTTTATGTATAAAATCATCAATTTCAAAAATATATTTCGGTATCTATTACTGACACCCTTAAAATGTGTTTGACTGAATTACTGACACCCCAATTACTGCCAGCTAACCTAATACTGACACCCCAATTACTGCCAGCTGGCCTAATACTGCCACCTGAATTTCTGTACCTACCTACTGTCATTTTTCCAAAAATCATTTTTTGCTTTAAAAAAATATTTATGTATACTTACAACTGTGCACGCTGACCTCAATATCTAGCTATCCGTTCAACCAAAGTCGGAAGACCTTGGTAGGTTAATCCAAAGTAGGTTAGATCGCACAATAAACGAAATGACAGTAATGACGTTGGGTGTTAGTAATGACGGCACGCTGTATTCACATGAGTAGTTACTGCCATGGCAGTAATCCAGATATGATTTAAACGCTTGTACCAATCACTGTCACCCAATTAATAAATAAAAAGACTTAATGAATCGCTGAATTCCGATCGTTATTACGTTCTATGATGCTTATATTATCTAAAACATTATATTTTGTTATGATAATAGCTTAAATATTATAATTACAGCATTTTCTTTAACGGCTTGTTTTCTCTTTCGCTAGTAAGGAAGTCATCGTTTTCACTCTCCTAATATCCGCTTAAAATTTTTGATCGTTTTATCCAAATTAACGAAGAAAAAATTAAGTGCTGTTTTTTGTATCGTATAAATAACAGTTTCAATTGTATGCTAAATTTTTTTTATTTATCATTTCACAAGATTTATTCGTTATTTTAAGTAAAACAGGTTAGGGTGACAGTAATTGGGTAGGTGGCAGTAATTGGGTCCTCTACCCTACCGGTGCTGAGTCCAATACATCACGGTAAAACGGTTTTTTCAGCCAAAATAGATTCCCGTGTACTGAGTACACGGTGCGCCCGCCGGCAGGTTAACCGGTTAAGGGGGTAGACACGTCACGTGACCTGGCCGATTCGGCAGGTCGGTATTACAGCAGATTTTTCTGCACAGAAATGGTAATACCTATAGATACGCGGCTGCTGGTGCACGCGAGAGGGAGCTGTTGGCTATTTCCGTATTCTATTCTGAATAAGGAAAAAAATTCCTTGCTGTTGCGTTGTACTTGTAAATATTTAAACGGAAGGTCTGCTGGTAGAGCAAACGTAGACAATTCATTGTACATTTTAATTACTTAAAATGTACTTATGCTATAATATGTTACGTTGGCAGTAAGGAATTATAAGTGAAAAGATAAAATATATGAGCGGATGTCCCCAGAAAATTAAGTTTGTTATGTTAGATTAGACATTTTTTATTAGCAAAACGCTAAAGCAAAACATGAAAGTTATACACTTATTATAAGATAATTAAACGGCCCATGCAGAAAGCAGTTATTGAACAAACATTATACAGGGTGTCCCAAAAATGCTGCGGTTCCTTAAAGGGGGTGATTCGGGGGGTGATTGCAAACAACTTTTTCCTTTGCGAAAATGCCCTCCGAGGTTTCGTTAACGAGATATTAATAAAAAGCACCGACCAATCAGAGCGCGAGCCTTCCGCTGGAGGTCCCGCGCTAGCGTGGCCGCGCGCCGGGCCGCGCTGCGACTACGAACAAGCAAGGCGGCATGCATCGAAGGAAATTGCGTAGAATGGCAAATGAAAAAGACGTAACAAAAAAATCCAACCTTTTGCCATGGTTTGTTTGCCATTTAAAGTGAATAATGAATAAAGGATAAATGGATGAAAATCACGTGTAACGTAAAAAGACGAATACACATTTTTTTTAGAAGTTTCGAAAATAATAATTATATGAAGTGGGAGGATAAGGAATACGTAAAATTCCTTGTGTTAATAACATATCCACGAAAAGGTAATGTAACAGGAAATTAACGAAAAGTAATCGTAGTTCGTTATTGTGATAAAAATCCGTAGTTCAATAACGGCCAACACTGTTGTTGATAATGAATAAGTAGGTTTAAAAACTCGGAAGAAAAATTTACGTACGGAAATTTGGAGAATTATCTCCGGAAATAAGCCGTAGCCTGCGTTAAATTTAAAAAATAATAGTCGCCAATAATGTAACTAAAACTCACCCCTTCGGAAATTCACCTGCAGCTTAAAAACCTGTGTCCACTAGGTCACTGAACCGATCCTGGTCATCGCCGAGTGCACAGCTGATCTCAGGTACACGACACCATCCAAAGTTAAGGGTCGCAACGTCAAGTGCGTCCGGGTTAATGTACCGAATATTCACTTCACTGCACGGCTACTAACACTGATCACTTAATTTATTTTTCATGGAACGTGTTGTTGCTACGTTATAAAAATTGGTGGAAATGAATTTTTACTTGGCGTTCGGAGCCGTGGGTAATTCCCGCGCAAATTCTCACGCTGCAGCACTTGCGTCCTCGTTGTTCGGGGGGTACACACAGAACATCGCGTAATACTCTTGAGCAGAGAACATTTGTCTGCGACGCGATTGCTGAATGCTGACTGACAAGATTTTTTCCAAGGGACTTCTTCTACCCCCAAATAGTTTCTCTCGTTCCATTATGAGTTGACCCCCACCAGGCCAAGAGACTTCAGGTAAAAAGAAGCCAGCACATTTTCGGAACACACGTGTTTTGCAGAAGTGCAACGAAAACTTTCACAAAAGCCCGCGCTCCGTCCTTCTACTGCCAATGTACCCATTGCTTCGAGACAGAAAACAGACATCACGTGTATCGGTTCGAAAGGGTCCGAAGAGAAGAGAAACAGAAAGTCTTCGAGTTGCTATAAAGAAAAAAATCCTGCTTCCTGTTTCCCTTTTCCGATACCCTGAGTTCACGTCTGCTACGAGGCGGAACCAAGTAAGTCATAAATTATCCGAAACTGTAGGAAACCGTTGTCTACCGCCGACTTGCGGGACAATACGGTCATAAACCGCGACCCTGGCGAAATGCTCTGGCTGATCAGCCTGATTAATTTTGGAGAACTAGAAATTACAGAGTATTATCCAGCATGAATACGTCTCGCGGAGAGACACAGGAAAAGAAGGGATAGTCCGCTGACTGCGCGTAGTCCCGCCTGCTTCGTCCTACCCTCAAATTAAAGACGGATCCCTTATCTCTCGAGTATAAACACGTGCTCGAATTTCAAAACACAAGCACGCATCGACGTATTCGGTGCGAGAGACTGTGGGCTTGAGGTCCGATTGGCCCCAAACTAACCAATCTGCCCTGCATCCCTCCCAAACGGCCACTGTCCTGAAGAGGCCCTCTTCACAGCGATATCTCCTCCACAAGGCCCACCTTCTCTCGCACGGAATACGTCGACGCACGCTTTTGTTTGGAAATTCGAGCGCGTGTTTAGACACGAGAGATAAGCAGGCCCGATTGGTTAGTTCAGGACCAATCGAACTTCAAGCCCGCCTTCTCTCGCACCGAATACGTCGATGCGTGCTTGTGTTTTGAAATTCGAGTACGTGTTTATACTCGAGAGATAAGGGATCCGTCTTTAATTTGAGGGTAGGACGAAGCAGGCGGGCTACGCGCAGTCAGCGGACTATCCCTCCTTTTCCTGTGTCTCTCCGCGAGACGTATTGATGCTGGATAATACTCTGTAATTTCTAGTTCTCCAAAATTAATCAGGCTGATCAGCCAGAGCATTTCGCCAGGGTCGCGGTTTATGACCGTATTGTCCCGCAAGTCGGCGGTAGAGAACGGTTTCCTACAGTTTCGGATAATTTATGACTTACTTGGTTCCGCCTCGTAGCAGACGTGAACTCAGGGTGTCAGAAAGGGGAAACAGGAATGGTATGCATTTTCTTCTTTATAGCAACTCGAAGACTTTCTGCGTCTCTTCCCTTCGGACCCTTTCGAACCGATACACGTGGTGTCTGTTTTCTATCTCGAAGCAATGGGTACATTGGCAGTAGAAGGACGGAGCGCTGGCTTTTGTGAAAGTTTTCGTTGCACTTCTGCAAAACACGTGTGTTCCGAAAATGTGCTGGCTTCTTTTTACCTAAAGCCTCTTGGCTTGGTGGGAGTTAACTCATAATGAAACCAGAGAAGCTACTTGGGGGTAGCGGAAGTTGCTTGGAAAAAATCCTGTTAGTCAGCTAGAAATCGCGTTGCAGAAATGTTCACAGCCCAGGAATACTACCGTATGTTCTGGGTCTACGCCCGGAACGACGGGAACGCAAGTGCTGCTGCGCGAGCATTTGCGCTAGAATATCCCAATATCGAAACACCAAGCGAGGATACGTTTCGTCGGTTAGCGTCACGGCTTTAAAACGTAGGAACAACACGTTCCATAAAAAGTAAATAAAGTGATCAGTGTTAGTAGCTGTGCAGTGAAGTGAATATTTCGGTACGTTGACCTGGACGTACCTGACATTGCGACCCTTAACTTTGGGTAGTGTCGTATACCTGGGATCAGCTGTGCACTGGGCTCGTCCATCGATGACCAGGATCGGTTCAGTGACCCAGTGACACAAGTTTTCAAGTTGCAGGTGAATTTTCGACAAGGGTGAGTTTTAGTTACTTTAATGGTGATCATTCATTTTTAAATTTAACGCAAGCTATGGCTTATTTCCGGCGATAATTCTCCAAATTCTCGTACGAAAATATTTATTCGGGCTTTTTAAACAGACTTATTCGTTATCAGCAACAGTGCTGGCCGTTATTGAGTTACGGATTTTTATCACAATAACGAACTACGATCACTTTTCGTTAATTTCCTGTTACATTACCTTTTCGTGGATATGTTATTAACACAAGGAATTTTACGTATTCCTTATCCTCCCACTTCAAATAATTATTATTTTCGAATCTTCTAAAAAAAATGTGTATTCGTCTTTTTACGTTACACGCGATTTTCATCCATTTATCCTTTATTCATTATTCACTTTAAATGGCAAACAAACCATGGCAAAAGGTTCGATTTTTTGTTACGTCTTTTTCATTTGCCATTCTACGCAATTTCCTTCGATGCATGCCGCCTTGCTTGTTCGTAGTCGCAGCGCGGCCCGGCGCGCGGCCACGCTAGCGCGGGACCTCCAGCGGAAGGCTCGCGCTCTGATTGGTCGGTGCTTTTTATTAATATCTCGTTAACAAAACCTCGGAGGGCATTTTCGCAAAGGAAAAAGTTGTTTGCAATCACCCCCCGAATCACCCCCTTTAAGGAACCGCAGCATTTTTGGGACACCCTGTATATAAAATTGAGTTGGTGCAATAGTGACTTTAAATTGCAATTGCTTATTCGATGGTTTTTCATATGCGCTAATGCACTCGCCGGTGGTATTGCGATGTTGTCATCGATTATACAGAAACAGAATTTGTTTATTTTTCATCGCATCAATATGAAAGTGACATCACTGGATTCCTCGCATTCTCCCGATTAAATTGACAGAAAATTATTTAAATCTGACTATTTTTAACGAAATAGGCTTTCAATTCTACAAACAAATATTTCACGTAATTTCCTTAATTATGATCCGAGTTACAATTTGATCGAGAAAGCATTAGGAATTGATTGACGCCACTTTCGTAAAGATCGGATTAGAAATTGCAAAACTGCAGATTCATCAGTGCTTAGTGCGCAATATTGTATGGCCCCGCTGGTTTCGAGCGTCGAAGCCGATGAAACTCAGCGAGACACATGATTGCTGGCGAGCATCGCGTTTAACGACTCCGGCTAAAGAATCACCTTGTACAAATGCTAAGAAACGATAGTGTGAAGTGGCGGCGCGTTTCAATTGCACATTGACAATACCGTAGATTCTAGGGCCTATAATATTAGCTCCGCGTTACGATGTTCTTAATCAGAGTACTGCATTAATGAATTAAAAAATAAATGAATTGGTCAATTAGTTAAAATTAATGAACTGTGCATGATTTTAATGACGCCTAATTTAATAGCACTTACAAACTGAATACTAATTGTAATTAAAAGAATACTTTTTGTCGTGCAACATGAAGCCACGCACGCAAATGGTTACGCGTATTGTCCAGAGCATCAGAAAGTATACGTACAGTCTTCCAATTGTTGAGAAGCCTTTGGGCTCAGATTATCGGGAAAGACCTACCCACCCCACTGTTTTGCTTTCTCGCTGCGAGTGAGGACCTTCGGGCCCTAGTAGACCGCCCGTTGACAGTCAAGAGCAATAAAACCGACGAGCTAGATAAAATACCCAGTACAGAAAAATAAAATGTTCATGTTTTTGATAAGTGTTGATGAAAGTATTACCGATGGATTTTTTAGGATTTCCCGATGAAAATGATATCAAACATGGTGCAATTCGGTCAATTTTTAGTGAACGTAGAGTGTGTCCTAATCATGTATTCATAAGAAAAAATAACATTTCAATAGGTACATGCATGAAACTCTGAGATCAGGAATTCCGAACCAAATGGGGCATATGTAAGAACTGGCGAAATTCAACAATACTTCATCGTCTAAATTTTACAATTAAAGTATTTATTTGACGTGAATATAAAGTCGGTCAGCAAAGTCTTTCTCGATTTGAGTTCTGTAGAAGGCTGATTTTCCTTCGCCATCGAAAGTCCCCTCTTGTCTGTCTCGCTGGCAATCATGCGACTCGCTGAGTTTCGTGGGCTTCGGCGCTCGAAACCAGTGGGGCCATACAATGTTGCGCACTAAGCAGTGACGAATCTGCAGTTATGCATTTCTGATCAGATCTTTGCGAAAGTGACGTCAATCGATTCCTCATATTTTCTCGATCAAATTGGCCCCAAAAATGATATAATTCCGACCATAATTAAGGAAATTACGTGAAAAATTTGTTTATAGAAGTGAAAGCCTGTTTCGATAAAAATAGTCAGATTTAAATAATTTTCTGTCAATTTAATCGGGAGAATGCGAGGAATCCATTGATGTCACTTTCATATTGATGCGATGAAAAATAAACAAATTCTGCTTCTGTATAATCGATGACGCATCGCCGAGCAACGGCGATCTCGCGCGGCTCGGGCCACAAAGGTTTTCGTCGGCATTCGAGCTTCTAAGGTCGTATTCAGATACATATATTGGCCGGTGAGTTTCGTGAGGAGTATTCTCCCACCATACCGCTGTCCTGCCTCGGTGCTCCTTTTCTCAACGTTTTCTGACTCGCGCTCGCCTTCGTAGAACAAGAGTGGGCCAGAAGTGGTAGAGATTGCGCCAAGCACCTGACGTGTAGGCCAACCGAGTTCTGAGCGTAGAAATACAAACATCAGAATAGGTATGCGTTAGCTCCGAAAAATTCAGAAGTTTTATGGTCAGAACATTCATTCTTTCTCGATAGCTTCATCTCATATTGGTCTACGCATAACTTCGTAACCTTAGAGCATATAGTAGGTATACATGGAGGTCTCATGGCCTCTTGTCTCCTGTGGATCCAATTGCCGACCAACATCGTGCGAGAGAGAAAGACATCGTGCGAGCGAGAGAATCTATACTTCACTCTCTCGCACCAGTTCGCACGATGTCTTTCTCTCTCGCACCATGTTGGCGACAGTTTCAAGCTTTCGATGAGACCTCCAAGTATATATGTTCTAAGTTCGTAACGCACACAACTATTACGCTAAGAATAAATAACAGCCACACGAGCAGCATTCCCGTTACCCCGCCATACCCTTCGGGGGCCCAGCAACTCCAACTGACAAATCCACGATCGTCAGACCGGCCAATATATCTGAATACGACCTTAGGATAAAGATATAATGAAAGAAGAAAAATTATTCGAAGCCCAAGATGAAAAGCCTTCGAATAAACAATGGAAACTAATAAATACCCGACCTATATAGAATTTTAGATTTAGGGTAAACACCCCTCCCCCAAACCTTGTGTCGATCAGCCACTGGGGCCATTCGGAAGTATATCCTTTTATTTAAATAATGCCCATCTCTGCATTGGACCGTAAAGAATTACAAAAAAATCAGGGAGTCAACTGTTGACCGGTTTGGAGACTTTTCCATATTACATGTTTTATACAATAGTCAGAACAACAAAAAAGAGCAATAATTATAAATAATTGCTGTAACTTCCACATTCTGAAAATATGATATCAGTAAATCAGTATTTCCAGTATTAGTAAAAATGTTCCAATCTCTCTTTTTTTACTTTAAATAATGTGGCCATATAATTATAACATAAATTTGACAGCGATTTCAAGTGATGTATGTGTCACGGTAAAGGCGTTAATTTAGTAAATGTATACAGTTCCCAGCAGTTCCTAGTAAATGTATGCCTAAAATGCATATAACCTAACCTCTAATCGGACGAAAATGCATACATTGACTGCATCACGCTTTTACTGTGGCACATGTATCCAGCTAACGCTTCAGTTTTGCTATTATTCCACGCTGGCAGTCCTCCCGAGTAGGCGCCATCTCGTATCCACTAGCTGAACTAAATTTGTCACGTGACTTGCTCTGCTTATCGCCAATATGGCGGAACTCGTATTTGGGAATGCAGTCACAGGGATTCGCTTTTCGTCCTTATATGAGCACATTTTGGGTTGGGTGAGGTCTCATTCGAAAGAGGAAGACTCGATACAGCGCGCTCTGGTCATCGTTTGAGTCACAAAACACTTTTTTTTTTTCAACGTCTGCTCTACTTTCTACACTCATATTATTAGATAATAACACAATCTCGTCGAACCATGACCAGAGCGCGCTGCACTGAACCTTCCTCTTTCGAATGAGACCTCACCCAACCCCAAATATGCTCATATGAGGACGAAAAGCGAATTCTATAAAACCCATATTTCGGGCCAATTTGTGTCGATTACAGAGCGCTGTTATACCCGTGTCTACCCCCTTAACTGGCACTGTCATTTTCATCATTCGGGCCCAAACTGGTACCATCGAATAATTAAGTGAATCACACAAAATTTGGTATACAGGGGTTTTTTGAGTCGCTGAACCGATTCCGGGGGTAATTTTTTTCATCTGGCACCCCTAACCCCTAAAAAAATAGAATTTAGGGGTGAGTTTGTCAATTCTTTACTAAACCCTTTTTTATTTAAAAATTTTTTATTTGTGAAGTTTTCTTGTCTATAATTCGATTGCAGCAGTTACTTTTTTCATTGCCATCCCCAACCCCTGAAAAATAAGGGTTTAGGGGTTTAATTTTTTAGTTTTTTTATTTCCTCCGAAAAAGTTTCGAATAATTTTATACCTGAATTCTTCATCCATAAATTCCACCGCAAGTGCTTTTTTTTATCTGCAAGTTTCGGCTTAGTACTAAAAGTCACCGCCAGGTGGCAAACAGCCACTAACATATCTCTCGCATGTAAAAATGGTCAGGAAAGTATATAAGTAGGGATCCACTGCAGATAAATTTTGATTTTTATACATCTATACAATTTTGAAAAAAAATGCGACGGTAGACTCTGGGGTCGTGAAATTTTCACCAGCTAACTACGGGAGTAAGAGTTTACTTATGAAATAGAATACAGTACGAATAATTTATACAAATCCCAACAATTCGCTAGTCATTTTGGTTCGGCCATTTTGAGTCTGCCATATTGACTTTTACAATTCCGATGCCAAATTCAGATTCAGCGACCCCAAAAACCATTAGATACCAAGTTTCATTCAAATCGGTTGAAAAACAAAAAAGTTATTCCATTTGATCATATATGATACATTGACAGAATTGGCCAGATTTTTGTTTGATCATATATGATACATTGACAGTTATCCGGTTAAGCGAAATATTCCTTCTAAACGAAATAATATCCCACCGCTGTCACCAAAAATATCCAACCTGTAACGTCCGATTGCCAGGGACAACTGACCGTTACTGGTTCTCGAGAGGAGAGCGGCGTCCCCTCGAGTATAGGATAGGTGGGGTTTCGTTATTAGAGAGTAAAGGAGTAAAATCCAAACTTAAACTTCAACAATAGCTATTTATTTAATGAAACGATAACAAATTAATATTAATTACAGCTATGATTATATATTTTGTAGGTTTTGTATCTTTATGTATCTATACAGGGTGTCCCAAAAATGCTGCGGTTCCTTAAAGGGGGTGATTCGGGGGGTGATTGCAAACAACTTTTTCCTTTGCGAAAATGCCTTCCGAGATTTCGTTAACGAGATATTAATAAAAAGCACCGACCAATCAGAGCGCGAGCCTTCCGCTGGAGGTCCCGCGCTAGCGTGGCCGCGCGCCGGGCCGCGCGCCGGGCCGCGCTGCGACTACGAACAAGCAAGGCGGCATGCATCGAAGGAAATTGCGTAGAATGGCAAATGAAAAAGACGTAACACAAAAATCGAACCTTTTGCCATGGTTTGTTTGCCATTTAAAGTGAATAATGAATAAAGGATAAATGGATGAAAATCACGTGTAACGTAAAAAGACGAATACACATTTTTTTTTAGAAGATTCGAAAATAATAATTATTTGAAGTGGGAGGATAAGGAATACGTAAAATTCCTTGTGTTAATAACATATCCACGAAAAGGTAATGTAACAGGAAATTAACGAAAAGTGATCGTAGTTCGTTATTGTGATAAAAATCCATAACTCAATAACGGCCAGCACTGTTGCTGATAACGAATAAGTCTGTTTAAAAACTCGGAAGAAAAATTTACGTACGGAAATTTGGAGAATTATCTCCGGAAATAAGCCGTAGCCTGCGTTAAATTTAAAAAATAATAGTCGCCAATAATGTAACTAAAACTCACCCTTTCGGAAATTCACCTACAGCTTAAAAACCTGTGTCCACTAGGTCACTGAACCGATCCTGGTCATCGATGGACGAGCCCAGTGCACAGCTGATCCCAGGTATACGACACTACCCAAAGTCAAGGGTCGCAATGTCAGGTGCGTCCAGGTCAACGTACCGAAATATTCACTTCACTGCACGGCTACTAACACTGATCACTTTATTTACTTTTTATGGAACGTATTGTTCCTACGTTTTAAAGCCGCGACGCTAACCGACGAAACGTATCCTCGCTTGGTGTTTCGATATTGGGATATTCTAGCGCAAATGCTCGCGCAGCAGCACTTGCGTTCACGTCGTTCCGAGCGTAGACCCAGAACATACGGTAGTATTCCTGGGCTGTGAACATTTCTGCAACGCGATTTCTAGCTGACTGACAGGATTTTTTCCAAGCAACTTCCGCTACCCCCAAGTAGCTTCCCTGGTTCCATTCTGAGTTAACTCCCACCAAGCCAAGAGGCTTTAGGTAAAAAGAAGCCAGCACATTTTCGGAACACACGTGTTTTGCAGAAGTGCAACGAAAACTTTCACAAAAGCCCGCGCTCCGTCCTTCTACTGCCAATGTACCCATTGCTTCGAGATAGAAAACAGACATCACGTGTATCGGTTCGAAAGGGTCCGAAGAGAAGAGAAACAGAAAGTCTTCGAGTTGCTATAAAGAAAAAAATCCTGCTTCCTGTTTCCCTTTTCCTATACCCTGAGTTCACGTCTGCTACGAGGCGGAACCAAGTAAGTCATAAATTATTCGAAACTGTAGGAAACCGTTGTGTACCGCCGACTTGCGGGACAATACGGTCATAAACCGCGACCCTGGCGAAATGCTCTGGCTGATCAGCCTGATTAATTTTGGAGAACTAGAAATTACAGAGTATTATCCAGCATCAATACGTCTCGCGGAGAGACACAGGAAAAGAAGGGATAGTCCGCTGACTGCGCGTAGTCCCGCCTGTTTCGTCCTACCCTCAAATTAAAGACGGATCCCTTATCCTCTTTCCTTATTTCCGGAGATAATTCTCCAAATTTCCGTACGTAAATTTTTCTTCCGAGTTTTTAAACCTACTTATTCATTATCAACAACAGTGTTGGCCGTTATTGAACTACGGATTTTTATCACAATAACGAACTACGATCACTTTTCGTTAATTTCCTGTTACATTACCTTTTCGTGGATATGTTATTAACACAAGGAATTTTACGTATTCCTTATCCTCCCACTTCAAATAATTATTATTTTCGAATCTTCTAAAAAAAATGTGTATTCATCTTTTTACGTTACACGTGATTTTCATCCATTTATCCTTTATTCATTATTCACTTTAAATGGCAAACAAACCATGGCAAAAGGTTCGATTTTTGTGTTACGTCTTTTTCATTTGCCATTCTACGCAATTTCCTTCGATGCATGCCGCCTTGCTTGTTCGTAGTCGCAGCGCGGCCCGGCGCGCGGCCACGCTAGCGCGGGACCTCCAGCGGAAGGCTCGCGCTCTGATTGGTCGGTGTTTTTTATTAATATCTCGTTAACGAAACCTCGGAGGGCATTTTCGCAAAGGAAAAAGTTGTTTGCAATCACCCCCCGAATCACCCCCTTTAAGGAACCGCAGCATTTTTGGGACACCCTGTATATCAATTATGTACAAGATATGTATTTGTCGCAGTGTAATGCCGCTTCCGTCTCTGGGGCGAGCTCATACTCTTGGCAACGATAGCTGCACGACGGCCGCTTCCGTCTCCGGGGCGAGCTCGTTCTCTTGGCTATGTCTGCTGTAAGAACGGCCGCTTCCGTTTCGGGGGCGAGCTCGCTTCTGTTGGCAGAGTAGAAGTGCCTACTGTTTTTTTTTTTTTTGTGTGTTTCCCTTCAGTATTGGTCCGCAGTACCCTAGGATGCGCTCCTTATTACCTGCGGGATTCTATGGACAAAATATAGTGGGTTATTTCCTGACATGTTCGGTGTACGGGTAGAAACCCTATTTGAATTTCAACGCGGGAAAAAAGTTTCAAAAACCCGAGTTTTGATGAATTATGAGCCACGAGGAATAGTAGCTGTTTGAAATACTGGAATGGTATTTTTATAGATGTCTTTCAGTCGTTGGAATCAGCAAGGCTGGGTTCCATATTCTTATTTTGAGCGGGTATTTAGATAATTCATAATTACCCAAATCGGCTATCGTAGGGTTATGGTGTGACGGAGCGAAAAGTGTTTTCAGAGACTTATAGATGAGTGGTTTGATTAAAGGGATATTCAGTGCGCTGTGAAGTTGTGTTATGGGGGTGTCCCTCGGGGCATGGAGGATGATGCGTAGAAACTTGTTGTGTATAACCTGAATTTTGTTGAGGTGCGCGTTTGCTGTGGTGGACCAGATCTGATGTCCATCGTAGTCCATCCATAGAGGAGGACAGACCTGGCGCATGCCAGGTATAGCAATCTTTTGTATCGGGTGTGTATGCAACTTTTGTAGGCTATTAATAGATACAATGACCTGAACAGTGGGTACACTTTCTTAATTCTGTCCTGGACTGCAGCAGCCCAATTTAAATTAGAGTCCAGGACCACACCCAAGTATTTGACCCTATTTGACCACTTTATTTTGGCAGATGCTAGTTGGATCTCAGGAGGGTAGTTTATCTTTTTCTTGTGGAAAATAATGGCTTCGGTCTTTTCCGCGTTTAGCTTGAGCTTCCAGGTAGCAAAGAATTCATTAAGTAGGTCCAAGTAGCTTGTTAGGTACAACGCTGCCATGCGAGGCTTCCAAGAAGATGATAGAATAGCTGTGTCATCAGCGTATATGGCGATTTGCGTATTTGGATGTTTTGGTAGGTCATTTATATACAAATTGAACAGCAACGGCCCCAGCAAAGAGCCCTGGGGAACTCCTGCCTCAACCCCCCTCTCCTGGGAAAGTGACCCATTCACTGCCACCAGCAATTTGCGGTTTGTGAGATAACTTTGGATAATTTTGAGTATGTAGATAGGCGTGTTTATTCGGGAGAGTTTCAGAAGAAGACCATTATGCCATACTGAGTCGAAGCTTTATTCAGGTCAAGTAGAGCCATGAGGGGTATTCTGTTCTTGTTGTACTCTAGAGATATGTATTCTATAACTCTATGAAGTTGGTGGATGGTTGAGTGATTTGATCGGAAACCATACTGCTCATTGATTAGAATATTATTCGTGTCTACATGTGCCTGTAGTTGCATGAGAATGATTTTTCCAGTGTTTTGCCCAGTATACTTAGGAGGCTAATCGGCCTGTAACTGGACGGAGAATCTTTAGCTTTGTTTGGCTTCTTAATCGGAATAATCTTTGCAAGTTTCCATCTTTCTGGGAAATAGGAAAGTGTGAGAGCCGCTCTGAATATATAGTACAGCTGAACTATTAATTTTCTATGTAGATTTTTTAGCTTAATGGCTGTGATCTTGTCTGCCCCTGGCGACTTGTTCGGAAGTTTTCTTATAATATCTATGAGTAATTTCGAGTTTAGGAAGTTAAGTTCCGCGGAAGGGGTAGTGGAGCTTTGCGAGATGATATTCGCGCTATTATTTGCAAGGTCTTCCAGAGGGGAGCCAGCTGTTGCCGAGAGTTTATGAACCTCCTGGAAAGATTTCGCCAGTATTTCTGCTTTTTCAGAGTCAGTGGTGTGGAGGGTTCCCTGAGGGTCCATCTTCAGGATTGGGGTGGATTCTTGATTTGGCTGGCAGTTCGCTGCTGGAGATAGCTTGTGCATAGGTGAGTTTTGATTTACTAGGGGTTTGTTGCACATTGGAGATTTTTGTTATAGCAGGATAGTCTTGGATTTCTATATTGGCTTTTTTCGCCCTAGGGGGGATGGGAGGCACGTTTGAGGTTCTTTTTTTTAGGAAGGCTAGGAGCGCAGGGCACCTGCTGTAGTTCGCTGGATGGTGCTCCCTACAGTTTGCGCATGTGGCTGGAGTATCCGGGGTTTTGGTGCAGGTGCGAGTGTCATGCGACTCCCCACATTTAAGGCACCTAAACGCCTTGTTGCAATTTAATGAGGTGTGCCCGTGAGCTTGGCACCTGTAGCATTGAATGATTGGTTTCCTACTCTCGTATTTTTCCCAGTAGACTTTTACGTTTAGTAAGAACCTGACGGCCCTGACTTGTTGGAAGGTTATTCCAGTTGAAAAAGTTATTTTGTAGATTGGGAAATTTGATGTTTTTGTTAACTCAGAGCATTTTAGAACCTTCAAGCCAAGCTTTTGGAGTTCTTCAGTAATTTCTTTTGGGGAAAACCCAGGGAGTCCTTTTAGTACAACAGCTAGGATTTTCTCCGAGGCCAGGGTATATGTATGAAATTGGATATTGTCCATTTTGCAGGCTTCCTTGAAGGCCGTGAATTTGTCAACGATCGAGAAACTGTATTTTGAGTTTGTCCTTGTTGCATTTAACGTTGAATTTTTCGCCATAGGCGTTCTTGATTTTTTCAATGAATTTTGGAAAATTTAGATTGGTTCCATGCACATAAATTGGGTGCCTACTGTGCTTCGTGCACTCCCTTTTATACCCCAATTTTGGCGGTCTAGCGCACGCGCAGTGGTTTTCTCGCTTATTAACTTATATTTTAACTTATAGCCTTAACGGTGCTTATAATCAATTGTTCTTAGTGTGTTCATCTTTTTACATTTGCTTAAATGTAATTACTGTTTTTATAATTTTGTATGTAAGAGTATGTACAATGAGTCTACGCGTGTCATAATATATCGCTGTTTTATCGACCGTCGGTAACACCGGGTTCGAGTCCGCGTGGGACGTTACAAAGGGATTAGGTTATCATTATTAGAAATGTGGTTTAGATAGGTTATGATGTGAGGTGGGAGTAGAGGTGATTTTTCTTTGATCTTGGGGAGCGTAATATTTAGTTCTTCTATAATTCCTTCTATTCTAATTTATATTGGATAGTGCTGTTGTTTTGTTTTGTTGTACATGTCTCTAGACTTATTATTGAGTATGAGATTCCGCACTGGGTTATCTGGAGAGGCTAGTATACTACATAGATAGTTACATGTTAACTTCATTCTTCGGATATTAAGAGGTAAGGTGTTAGTTTCCGCTAACAGACTTGAGATTGGACTGGGGCAGAATGCACCGAGTGAGATACGAAGTCCCTTATTTTGTATAGGGTTTAACATTTTGGCTGATGGGCTTACACCGTATATTACTGATGCGTAATCAAGCTTGGGTACGATTATAGATTTAAAGGTTTTTATTAATATTGTGCAGTCTGCTCCCCAATTATTGGCTGAAATTATCTTGAGCAAATTTAGTCTTTTGAAACACTCTTTTTTTAGTTTGGTTATATGGGGTTTCCATGACATCTTTTTATCGAACGTAAGGCCTAAGATTTTTAGTTCCCTGACTTCGTTTATAGGGCACTTATTAATGTGTAAGCTAATCTTATTAGTAGTTGAGCGGCTTTTGGAAATTATTATAAATTCCGATTTATTACTGGAAAATCTAAAACCCGTTTTGTTTGACCATAAGTAAAGTTTGTCTAAGGAAGATTGGAGATTTTTTGCGTAAAAGGAAAAATTTTAACATTTATTTATAATTTCTTAAAGCACAGATATATTCAAGTTAAAGTAAATGGGATTTTATCTGCCCCCGTGGAAACGTGTTAATTGTTGATCCTGCGTGCATGGAAAATGTTCTATACGATTAGATTGAAACATGTGGATCAAATTTTGACGCATCAACGCATGAGTGTACGTTACTTTGTCTGGTAATATTTTTAATAATAACGAGACAGCAAATGCAATCGCAAAAACTCCACAATCCCGACCGTTAGGTTGAGCTTGCACATGTGGAAATTCAATAAATTCTTCCTCAATTGTACCGTCATGTTTGTTCAAAAAAGGGTATAATTTCTCAAGATAAATTTTATGATGACGATGCAACTTCAAGGAATTCAGCGAATCATAAATATAAACTCTTCTTTCATTATATTTATAAAAGCTACAAACCCAATGCCTCCCTGCATTGGTTTTATTATTGCATTTGTGCAAAATCTGTATGTGATCCTGATTTTCAGGAACTGGTTGAATTGAATCAGGCAATTGAACTCTCCATTATCGTCTCGCGTGGTTTATAATTAGAGTTAGCTTCTAATAATTTATGAAAATATTCGATATGATCGTCTGCTAACCATTCGCCTTTAATGATAATTTGCATATTATGGAAACTGAGTGGTAAGATATTGATAATATTATTCATTATACACATGACGAATTATACTTTTATTATATATATGGGGTATATATTTCTAGTTTTCTACTATACACTATTCTATTGTATACGATAATATATATTATTAATATATATTCTAGTTGTCGAGTATACACTATTCTATTGTATACGATATTGTAAAATATTAGGTTATGTGAGCACGAGGAGGCTGGTGAGGTTAGGATCGGCGTTGAGCCACACAGACACTGGTTTGCACAAAAGTATGTGAAGTCTTTATTTATAAAAGGTGTGCCAACGGGTGAGCCGTTGTGCGCACTTGAAATTAGAGGGTTGAGCCCCCGTACACTCTCTTGTACAATTCACACGTGTGAAAACGTGCCCACGCGGACACGCACAATCGCGAATGCACACTCTCGTGATAACTGCACCCGAACTGTGTCGTGAACACCGTGGTTGAGCTTACCGATTAACTGGAAATGATATGCACACAATAATTGTGTGTTGAGCAACGCGGTGAAAAGACAATGAGCAAAACGTGTTGTACGTTGCGCACGGTTGTGAACAGAGTGAATCACAAGATGGATGCGCATTTCCGCCGCGGCGTCTTCTCGAACATTCTCGAGCGTCGATCGACAAGACGGGCCCTGATTGGTTGATCGATCGCGGATCGACCGCGACTTCCGCCGCCCAGGAGGTGCTGCGGTGATCGAGAGTGCGGCGGCGCGGAGAACTATTCATTCCCAAACATGCTCCCGCCATCAACAGCTGATTGAAGATGTTGATGATGAATCTGTAACAGGCAAAATTGCCAATTTTGCAATTGGCCTGATTAGTGTTGTTGTGGCGGTCTTGAGCGTCACGACTCGGGTGAGTCCATCCTTCCCTGGATGTAAGGTGATGATCCTCGCAAGTGGCCACTTGCTAGGTGGAAAACGCTCATCTGTGATGAGCACCAGGGACCCGACCTTCAGGTCGTTGGTTGGATGATGCCATTTGGTGATGGATAGTTGTCTCTGCAGATAGTGGGATGACCACTGAGTCCAAAATTGTTGCGTCTTTGTTTGAATGAATTGCCACCTGGCTGATGGCAAGATTGATGAATTCTCCACTGACGGTTCCGGAAGCGCTGAGAGTGGTTGTCCAATGAGAAAGTGCGCTGGTGTGAGTGCAGTGATGTCATCAGGGTCGTCACTGAGGGGCTCAAGCGGTCGTGAGTTGAGCATTGCTTCTATTTGTGTGAGAAGTGTGCTGAACTCCTCGTATGTGAGCACCGTCTCACTGACTGTGCGCCGGAGATGGTGTTTGACTGACTTCACGACCGCTTCCCACTTACCTCCCATGTGAGGTGCTGCTGGAGGGTTGAAATGCCATTCTGTCTTGTCATTGACGAACAGCTGATTTAGGCGTTGATGCGCCTCAGTCCCCTGGGTGAACATTCTTTTGAGAACAGTGTCAGCTCCAACGTAGTTGGTTCCGCAATCGGAGTGAAGAGTGAGAGGAATCCCTCTCCTGGAGACAAATCTCCTGTAGGTGGCGATGAACCCTTCTGTTGTGTAATCTGTCACCAGTTCTAGGTGAACAGCTGATGTGGTGAGGCACACAAAGACGCAAATCCAGCCCTTTTGAGTCTTGGCACCTCTTCCTCTCCACGTCTTCAGTGTGATTGGACCCGCATAATCGGTGCCAGTATTGTTGAACGGTCGTGAGGGTGTAACTCTCGAAAGAGGTAGTTGGCCCATCAGTTGATGGGCACGGATCCCCCTTTGTCGAGCACACACAACACACCGCAGGATGTGAGATTTTACTGGCGCTCGCCCTCCAATGATCCAGTAATTTTGTCGAATCTGGGCGAGGGTGAGCTGGGTCCCTCCATGGAGAGTTTGTCGATGAGCATGGTCTATAATCAATTTAGACAAATGTGAGTGACGAGGTAGAATTGCAGGGTGCTTACTTTCGTAGCTTGTGCAAACATTGTTGAGTCTGCCTCCAACTCGAATGACTCCATTCTCATCGATGAATGCGGTGAGTCGATTGAAGACATGAGCAGCTGGTAATGTTGAGCCTGAGCTGAGCATCTTCATCTCGCTGGAGAAATAAAGCGCCTGCGTTGCTTTGATCCAGAAGATTCTGGCCCATTCTATGTCGATGGGCGATAAGGTGAAGAGCGGCAGCGTGACTGGAGCCTTCTTCAACCTTGAAACAAATCTGAAACAAACTGATGTGATGCGAATAAGTTTGTTGAGAGATGAATATTTGTAGATGAGGTCCCAGTGATATTCAATCTTTTGAATATTGAGCAGCTTTGAAATGCCTGGACGAGCCTCTAGTGCACTCAAGTCTTCGTCTAGCATTGGTTGTGATGGCCATGTTTCACTGGGCTGCGCAAGCCATGGTGGTCCCGTCCACCAAAGCTTATGATGTTCAAGCTGTGATGTTGATAAGCCTCGGGATGCGCAATCAGCTGGGTTTGAGGACCCTGGAACGTGTCTCCAATGTGCGCCTTGGGTGATCTCTTGAATTTGGGACACACGATTCCTTACGTAGTCCTTCCAGCGTGATGCTTGTGTTTTGATCCATGTTAGTGTCACTTGTGAGTCCGTCCACAGATATGTAGTAGCAATGTTGAGCTTGAGCGTTGCTTGAACATATTTGGTGAGCTTCGCCAGCATTAATGCTGCAGTAAGCTCGAGTCTCGGGATTGTGAGCTTCTTTAGTGGTGCTACCTTAGTTTTGGAGCACACCAATGTCGCGACCTTGTGAGTTGTGGACGGTGATGATACGGTAATGTAAATTACCGCTGCCATGGCGAGTTGTGAGGCATCAGAGAAGCCGTGTAGTTCCACTGTAGAGTTGCTGAAGGTGTTGAACCACCTTGGACATGATAGCTTGCGCAAGCTTGTTAAATCTTCTCTGATGATGAGCCATTGTGACGTTACTTGGGACGGCAGTGGATCATCCCAGTTGAGCTTGTGTAGCCACAACTCTTGCAACAGTGTTTTTGCTCGAATTATGACCGGCGCTAGAAAACCTAATGGATCAAATATTTGTGCTACTTCTGATAAGATGAGGCGTTTGGTGAGCCTTGAATTTGAGCTTGGTTTTGAGGTGAAAGAAAATTCGTCGTTGATCACATTCCATTGAAGTCCGAGAATTTTGGTATTGCAGTCGTCTAATGATATAACTGAGCCTTGGGCTCGTTGGGTTTGAGAAATTGCATCAAGCAACGGAGGAAAGGTTGAATGCCATTTGGCTAGTGGAAACCCTCCCGCGTTGCACAGATCTTTTAATTGGTGAGCAATTGTGATGAGCATCTCACCTGTGTCTGCACCTCCAAAGATGTCATCAACGTATCTGGCATGTGTGATTGATGGCACCGCCAGAGGAAAGCGATGACCTTCGTCTTCCGCCAATTGGAGTAAGGTTCTGACCGCCAGAAATGGAGCAGCCTTGGTCCCATATGTGACCGTTGTGAGCTTGTAGGGCACCTCCTTTGAATTGTCATCGATCCACAGTATTCGTTGGAGATCTTGATCATCCTCGTGAATCTTGACTTGACGATACATTTTCGTCACGTCTGTGGCAAAAATGTACTTGTGCTGGCGTATCCACAGCAGCACGTCGGTGATGTTAAGGAGTAGATTTGCACCCGTATGCATCAAATCGTTGACAGAATACCCAGTTGACGTGGGGCTTGATCCATTGAAGACGACTCTCAGTTTTGTCGTCTGGCTGTCAGGCTTCAATACTCCATGGTGTGGAAGATAAAATACAGAGTGAGTATTAGGTGAAAGGGATGGTGCTCTTACCATGTGACGGAGCTCCTCGTACTCTTGCATGAAGCCTTGATAGAGGTTGCGATACTCGTCGTTCCTGTTGAGCTTGACGAGCGTACGCTTCAAGCAAGCGTGAGCTGCTTGATAAGAATTACCCAGCAGCTTTGGAGTCTCCTTCAGAGGGATGCGCACGGTGTATCGTCCTGTGGAATCACGAGTGTGTGTCGCTCGAAAGTGATCCTCACACTGTTGATCCTCAGGTGTGAGCTTCATGGGTGCATCTGTTGGGAGCTCTTCTTGAATCCAAAATCGTGTCAGCATGTCTTGTAAGGAATTGTCGTCATGCTGCACGACTGCAGAGTGGTGTGCTGTGACCGTACGCCGGTCCACTGTAACTGGTCCAAGAATGAGCCACCCAAAAATGGACAGCTGTCCAATTGGCATTGAAGAATCACCCTTCTTGAGGGTGGGCTTGATCACTTGCCCATACACGTCTGCGCCAATCACGATGTCTATCGGTCTTGATCTAAGAAAGTCTGGATCGGCCAGCGGAAGGCCATTCAAATGTGGCCATTCTTGACGTGGCGGTTCCACCGATGGTAAACTTGTCGTCAGTGCTCGCAGAACATGTGCTTGAAAGTGCACTGTTGACATATCGTAGTTGGAGCGCAGAGTTAGTAGTGCGACTCCTCTGGTTTGAATTGATGTGTTACCCCCAATGCCAGTGATCGTGATGGATGCATGGGCGCGTGGAATCCTAAGCAGGTTGATGAGCTCTTCAGTGACAAATGTCAGTTCCGAGCCCGAATCAATCAGTAATCTGACTGGTGTAGATGACACTGAAGTGATCAGCTGGGCGTTGGCTGTTGCCAACAGGGTAACTGAAACATATGGGGTGAGCACTGGCGATGATTGTTTGAGCCTCCTTCGTTCGGTTGAGCACGCTGTGTGAGTCTGCGTTGTGCGCTGTTGTGTGAGTGATGTTGGTGATGGGACGACTGCACCGATGCTTCAATGGGTTGCGCTACTTGTTGATGGTTCCTCTTCTGCGCGAGGTTTTACAAGAGCAGCGGTGTGAGCAGACGGCTTTGTGAGGTGCAGCATCGTGTGATGGTTGGCTGCGCACGTTTTGCACCGACGCGTGGAATTGCAATCTTCGGTGCGATGCCTGCCACAGCAATTCCTGCACAGCTTGTTGACGGTAATCACTTTCCGCCTGTCCTCCACCGACAGCTCCCTGAACCTTGGACACATTACAACGTAATGGTCCTCCTTGCAAAAGTCACAGGGGTAGCTGTAGGGCGACGCAGCTGGTTGAGCCTTCGGCTTCGTCTTTGATGCCGTGTGAGCAGCGCCCCGGCTGGGGTATGATCTGCTCGGTTGAGCTACAGGCGGTTGAGCCTTCTTACCCTTTTGGAGAGCCGCGGCCTCCAGTCGCTCCAGGGCCACCACCTTGGCAGCAATGAACGTCTCGAGCTGCTGCAGCCGAGGGTAGTCCTTGGATGAGCCCACTGACGTTTCCCAGGCTTCCCTGGTGGACTTGTCCATCCAACTGGTCGCCTGGTGGACGAGCAAAATATTGCCCATGTCCTCGATGGCGCCCAAAGTGGTGAGAGTCTTGTGTACCTTGTTGATTGTGGACACAATTTCGCCAAGCGCCTTTGCACTGCGCGTTGCGATCGGCGAAACGTTGAGCAACTTGTCCAGCTGCTCTTCAATGAGCACGCGCTTGTTGGAGTATTTCTTGCTCAGTTCCTCCCAGCAAGACTGGAACGATGAGCCTGTGAGCGGGTATGCGTTCACCAACGCTGATGGATCACCTTGGAGGCTGGACCGCAGGTAGTGAAGGCGGTCTATTTCCATGAGCTGCTGGTCATGGATGATCAAGGATGTGAAGAGCTCACTGTAGGCTGGCCACTCCGTGTATGCGCCAGAGAATGTGGGCAGGGCGATCTCCGGCAGCTTCGAGGCCCTCGACGGTACTGCGCTCGATGCAGCCGGTGGACGCTGCTGTATCGCCTTCACGTCTTCTCGGAGGCGGTTGAGCTTGATCTTGGTAGTCAAGTACATTTGAGCCTCCTGCACTGCATAGTTTGCCCCGAAATACGGGTGATCGATGAACTTCACAGGCCACGTTTCCTCAAAGTGAGCATGTTCACGCGTGAATGCTGCGTGCAGCTCCTCTACGTGGGCTGCAATGAGCTCCACCTCGTCGACGGACGTCGTGTGAGCGTGAGCGGGCATGTGCAGTTGCAAGCCTTGAAGAGAGTCGAAGCGGCCAATCTGGGTCTTGGCCTTGAAGACCAGCTGCGAGGGCAACGTTGATGGTGATGTCGCCCTCGGTGGTTTTTTATCCCCACTCGTCCCCAGAGCCTCGGTGGGGATGGTGAGCACAATCGGTGCTGGGGAAGGCGGCCTTGATGAGCCCGCTGACTTCACGCTTTTTTGATCATCTTGATCAGCCATCGCGAAGCACAGGAGTTGAGCTTGTGAGCCCTCTAAACTGAACTACACAGCACTGTGGTACACAATCACCGCTCCGGCTCGAAGGACCAAACTGTAAAATATTAGGTTATGTGAGCACGAGGAGGCTGGTGAGGTTAGGATCGGCGTTGAGCCACACAGACACTGGTTTGCACAAAAGTATGTGAAGTCTTTATTTATAAAAGGTGTGCCAACGGGTGAGCCGTTGTGCGCACTTGAAATTAGAGGGTTGAGCCCCCGTACACTCTCTTGTACAATTCACACGTGTGAAAACGTGCCCACGCGGACACGCACAATCGCGAATGCACACTCTCGTGATAACTGCACCCGAACTGTGTCGTGAACACCGTGGTTGAGCTTACCGATTAACTGGAAATGATATGCACACAATAATTGTGTGTTGAGCAACGCGGTGAAAAGACAATGAGCAAAACGTGTTGTACGTTGCGCACGGTTGTGAACAGAGTGAATCACAAGATGGATGCGCATTTCCGCCGCGGCGTCTTCTCGAACATTCTCGAGCGTCGATCGACAAGACGGGCCCTGATTGGTTGATCGATCGCGGATCGACCGCGACTTCCGCCGCCCAGGAGGTGCTGCGGTGATCGAGAGTGCGGCGGCGCGGAGAACTATTCATTCCCAAACAGATATATATAAATTCTTTATTTCAGCTTCACAGCCATGAAATTTGGACTTGGTTTACAATTACCTAACTATACAAAATCTATCTTAACTCACTCATTCTTCTCATCCCTCTGTTACATGTCTATTTCAGCTAAGCTCATTCATTCTGTTTTTCCGCTGTTTCTCTATATTTCTTAGCCAAGTTATCACCGCCTCATTCCTCCTGCCTTCCACAATCTCCTCCTCTCCTAGTTCACTAGTACCTAAACTCTGACAGTCCTTTAGTAGGTGTTTTATTGTACCCATCTCTAGGCTGCACAGAGTGCATTTCCTTCTTTCCTCGTCCATCCAATATCGGTTGCCCTCCTCGATGTTTCCACACCTTGCCCTTGCAATTAACCTTTGGCTGCCTCCCTTTCCTTCTTTTTCCAGATATTGTACCCTTCCCAGTGTTCTTATATATTTATATCTGTTATTGTATCTGGCCTTCTGGATTTTATTATATTGCACATGGCCCTGCAGTTCTTTGTCCCTTTCGGTCAGCGCTTTGACTATATCTACGTTCTGCTGTCTTAGGTTTTCTACTCCTAGCTGACTGTATCCATTTCTCTGCAGATATTCTTCTCTTTCCCTGCTGTTTTTTGTCCCCCCCCCCCCCCCCATTTCCTCTCTTTTTCTTTCAAGCATTCTTTCACCAACACTCTGCCTTCTCCATTTCTAACGCCTTCTTCATATCTTAACGCTCTCTTCCCTGCTCTAATCCTAATCTTCTCCTTCTTGGTTTCCTCCAAAACTATATATTCCGGCGTGCAATAATCCAAACCCAAGCACCACCTCAGGTACTTTGTCTGAATCCGCTCGATTTTTTACCTTTCTTTCCACCCATAGATTTCCACCCCATACAGCAGAATGCTTATTACTAAATAGTCTAACATTATCAACCTTCTCTTAAAATCGTCTTTAAACTTCCTTTCCCCAGATTTGCCTCATCACCACATTTGCCTTCTTTACGCGATCTTTGATGTGGCTATCAACGTCTCCGTTTCTTTGGAATCGCACACCTAGGTACACGTATTCTTTTACCTTTTCTATGTCCGCTCCCTTCCATTCCCATTTTATTTTCTTTTCCCTACCTCCCCCTTTTCTAAAAACCATAACTTTCGACTTTTCGATATTCAGTATCAGCTTTCTCTTACCTAAATATTTTTCTAATCTTCGCATCATGTTTTTTAACGCTTCCTCTTTTTCCGCCACTAAAACTAAGTCATCAGCATACGCTAATGTCCAAAATCTTTCCCTACCTATTCCAATCCCTCCCTCTAAACCGTTTCTGAACACCTCCTCCAAGTCTGCTATAAAGACCGTGAACAAGGTAGGAGACAGGGGACAACCCTGTCTGACGCCGTTGCTAGTCCAAAATTCTTCGGATAGCTCTTCCTTTATCTTTACCACATTTTCTGTTTCCTCATAAATCTCCTTAACCCGTTCTATCAAGCCTTTTCTCACCCCTCTTTCGATCATTCCCTCCCATAGCTCTTCTCTCACCACCATGTCAAAGGCTGCTTTAAGATCTACAAAAAACGCGAAAACCTTGCCCCTGGGTCTTCCTATTTCCTTTTCTATTACACGTTGCAACACACACACATATATATATATATATTATCCATTGTTCCTCTGTTCTTTCTAAAACCTGTCTGTGTCTCTGCTAATATGTTTTTCTCCTCAACATCTATTCTGATCCTCTCATTTAAAATGGCCGCGTACAGCTTGTAGGCAGAATCAAGTATTGATATCCCCCGATAGTTCGCGACTTTATCCTTATCGCCTTTTTTGTGTATTGGGAAAATTACCGCTTTTCTCCAATCTTTTGGGAATCCCTCTCCCTTCCATACACTTTTCAGAATTTCTTTCAGCCTCTGCCTAGTCTTTCCCCCGCTATACAGCCATGCTTCCCCTGGTATGGCGTCCTCCCCTGCTGCTTTCCTCCTCTTTAGAAGTCGGATTTGCTTTTCTATTTCTTCGTCGGTCAACTCTGCTTCCTCTTCTTCTTCTGTGCTCCTTTCCCTTTTGGCTCCCACTAATCTCTTCTCCGCACCTCCTGGCACGTCTCTAAAATGCCTTACCCACTCATCTTTATTTACATTGTCTCCTATACTGTTCCTTTTCCGTCTGTCCTTATTTATGTATTCCCAGATTTCCTTCTCCGTCTTTGCATTTTTTATCTCCTCTATTTCCTCTTCTCTTTTCTTTTTTTCCTTCTGTTCACATGTTTTTCTGAACTTTGCCTTTCCTGCCACGCATTCCTCTCTTGTGCTCTTTCCCTCTTTCCACTTTTTGCATAGCACCTTTGCTCTTCTTTTTTCCCTTCCGCACTCCTTATCCCACCACGCCCTATATCCTAGCTTTCTCTCTTTCATTCTAACGCTTTTCCTGACTATACATTTACCAATTCCTGCCTTCAGTTCCAGCCAACTCTCTTCGACCCCTGTTCGGTTAAATTCTAGCTTTTCTGTGTTATTTATGAACACTTCTATACTTTCCTTACTCCAGCACATGATTTCTTTCTTTTTAACACCCTTTCCTTGCTTATCCCTAATTTGTCTCCTCGGGAGTCGGAAAGTTAAGCAAATGGGCATGTGATCTGATTCTACTCTTTCCTCCACATTGAATCTTATGAGCTCCTCTAAACCTGCCGTGTTAGTTACGGCGTAATCAATGACCGTCGCCCCCCTGCTACCCACATATGTAAATTCCCCTTCTTCGTCACCTTGGACGTTACCATTTGCAATGTGCCAACCCCTTTCTTCAATTAACTGCAGCAACAGATCTCCCTCTACGTTTTTTTCCGCATCCTTTGACTTCCTTCTCGTCTGCCCACCTTTACTTTCCCCTACATAGGTATCTCCTTTGCTTCCAGTTCTTGCGTTCATATCCCCCACAATAATTAGTATTTTCTCTTCCCCTTCCTTTACTAATTCATTAATATTTTCTGCCATTTTCTTCAATCCTTCCCTATTGTAAACTGTCACAACCCTCCAGTCATTATTTCCCACCTTCATTCTTCTTTCTACTATGTTTGGCTCTTCTCTTTCTGTCTTTTTCGACACCCACTCCCTCTTAACTCCTGTTATTATCCCTCCCATAGCTCTGCCTTTCTTCTTTTCTCTTATTGCGTATTGACACTTCCATTCGAAGCCTATCGGTAGCCTGCTCTTAAGTCTTTCCCATCCGTTTTCTTCGACCCAAGTTTCCGTAAGCCCCACAAATTCAAAGTTCCGGATATAATTCCAAAAATCTTTATCTTTATTCGCGACTCCAGCAACATTCCAGAACACCATTTTTCCTGTATCTCCGTATTCTCCTCCGTTTTCTTGTCTCGTGCCATTGCTGCTCCGCCGCTTCACTGAAAAACCTGGGCCTGCCTATTGTTTGTCCTTTCTTTTGCTCTGTCTGTCCAATCTATCCATTTTCCATCTACCATTATTTTCTTATATCCCACTTTTACCGCTCTGCCTTTTTTCTTCTCCTCTCTAGCCGCTTCTACTATCTTGCTCTGGATATCTCTCTCTGCCTTTGTGTAATCATGGTTTATAAATATTTTACTTCCTCTTAGTTTACCCTTTTTCTTCATTACCTCCTGCTTATCCTCCCAGTTCTTCAGTCCAGCTATTATCACTTCCCTTCCCTGCAAACCTGCTATTTTTGTCCATATTATATCCCCCCTTACACTTAATGTTTCTCTGAAGAGTCTTTCTACTTGTTCTTTTACTCTTTCCTTGCTTACCATTAGCCCTCTAATTACAACATTATTTTTCCTCTCTCTTCTGTCTTGTATTTCTATCAATCTTCTCATTCTCTCCCCTTCTCCACTCAGCTCGTCTTCTGCTCTTCTTTTTCGGCTTCCATTTGTACCCTCCCTTCTAGTTCTTCCAGTTTCTGCTCTATAATTTTATTGTTATTGCAATCCTCTTTCTCCTCCATTTGCATCATCCTACCTTCGAGCTGATTGATTCTATCAAGCATCTCTTTCCTTTCCCTTTCCCAACGTATTTCTTTCTCCCCTATCACCTTCTTCAGATCTTTCATTTCTTCTTCAATTGCAGTATTGTTTTGTCTCATTTCTCCTCTCAAGCCTTGGATTTATTCGACTGAGCCTGCTAGGGTTTTTAGTATTTCTGCCATGTCCCCTTTTTGGTTTTGGTCTGCTTCTATCTCTTTCTTATTCTTATCGTCCGTGCTTTCCATACTGAACCTCATTAAGTTCCTTTCACCTTTATGTCCCTCTATTCCTCTTCCCCCTTCCTCTACTTCTTTTTCAATCCTATTTAAAAATTCTCCTATCGATCCTTTTTCTTTACCTGCTTTCATTACTTTCTCAACGGTTGTCGGGCGTCCGCGTTTCGATTTCCTTAATTCTATCTTTTTAGGAGATTCGCCCACTGACACCTTGCCAACCGCTCCTGTTTTACCGACTGAGTTACCTGCTCCTACCGCGTCCTCTGTCGCCTTTGGCCCGCTATCAGCCATTTCCCGCCAGTTCGCTTCCTAACCTCTACGTCACTCCCTCGATTTACTCTCTCAGAGAAAACTAGCTTTCCCACCTTCGCCTCCCTATCCTTTACTTCCTCCCGTACTACGCACGTTGCCCTATCTATGGCCCTGTTTTCCCTACCCCAACCTGCCCTCTTATTTTTAATAAACTCGCTTTCACCTACTCTTCGCACTCATTCACTGATTACGCTGTTTACGCATGCACGTAATGACATGTTAAAATGTTTCCCCAAAACAATTATGCAAGAATCAGTTCCCACTTCGTCCCTCTATTCATGTTATTGTTATTTTAAGACGTTCGGGCTGGAACGACCCCCCACGATCGGTTACGCGACGCGTTCCGAACGTGGCCGAACACCGTGCGCGAACGGACCAGGCAACGGGTGTCTGCCCGCGACGGGGCCCGAGTGTGACCGAAGTTCGACTTTCAAACGGAGGCACACTCCTCGCATCGGCTCGGCGTTCGGAGCTGCCAGCGACCGCTGGATAGCAGCGATGCCCGAACTACGAGAATTTTAGGATGGTCTCTTTCAAATTAACGTCGCAAAGAGCTATTCGGAATTCCCCGGCTCAGGTAAGTGAGCCGCGCTCCGCTTTTATGATCGGTTGATCAGATGACTGTGACAGGTGCTACACATCCCGCCAACAGGAGTTACATCGGCGAAGAGGTGGAGAAGATTCCACAGTAACTAATAAATAATAAGAAAGATCGACATAAAAAAAATATTTTCTGCAAGTTCAAAAATACCTCCTTATATCACAAACGAGTTTAATCCAATATGCCGAACAGTTTTTTCGAGAAAAAAATCTTAAATATAAGTTACTTTTGGGACTGTTAGACGACAATCCCTCCTTAAAGATATAATCATAAAAAAGAAAACCAGAACATTAGATTCTGAGACCTGCTGAACCAATATATAATTGAATAAAAATTTAATTTCTCAATTTATGAAAGTAATGATACAGAAACAACCAGCCTATTGTTTATCAACCCCATGAACTTTATAAAGAGCACTAAATAAAGTATCAAATAAACAGTTTGCAAACGCTTTTTACACTAATTATGGTCAAAATATTGATAATAGAAAAATTAAGTGAACGCAAAATTGTAAATTATCCATCATTAAGAGGGGATAATTTTTCCCCATTTTTCGGCGCAAATTGCATTCCGATATCTTTTATAGTTCAAAAGTTATACAAAAAAGGCCCCAAATTCTTCAACCCGGGGCCCTATCGCGTCAGCGTGGTCTAATACCGCAGCGGGACCGTCGCAAAGGTAGATATTTCCACGCAGAACGGGACCGGTGCGATTGCACTCTTAAAATTGCTACCGTTTTCTTCCCCGTCTGCTACGTCAAATTTAATATCCTCTGGCGAAAGCCAAAACACCTTGCGCTCTCTACTGGCATCTAAAAGACCGTACGCTTTCATCAACAGCTCATAGATGGCGGAAGTATCGGCCATAGTGGTAGTGGAAATGCGTCTGTGAGGCGCTGTTGCCATTTTACAAGTTCGCGCGAGCGCGGTTTGCAGGATTAAACGATGACCCTGTATACGATATAATAAAGCGCGATGCAGCCAGTAAAGCTTATAACCAGTAAAGCTTAATAAAGCGCGATGCAGCCAATAAAGCTTACTCGCAAAAGCGCAAAGCGCCCAGGGTAGTGCAAAGCAGCCACGCGAGTGTACTTTTTATTTTTTTTAATACTCCAACCTGTAAAAAACGAAAAATTTGTAATAAACACTAAACTAATATCATACGTATTATTTTATATATAAATAAATGTAAACGTCACTTACCAGATATAATATTTTCTCTGATGCTTCTCCTACTGATGAGAAGAATTGGATTTCCTTCCAAGGGACTTGATACTAAAAAGATACACATTTCAATAAAGAAATAGATTAGCAAAAAATAGGTTATAGAATATTATTTCACACGTGTATTGAAATTTTTCACGTGTAATGAAACAATAACCTATTCGTTGAAAATGTGTTCGTTTCATTATGCGTACACCTTAATTAATAATAATAAAGCACACTTACATGCAAGGATATCAGCAAGAATTTTCGGTCGCCGCCGTGACATGCGTGAGCTCCGGTCGCCCGCTTTGTTTTTTGACGTGCCCGTCGCACAGTGGGCCAAATAGCAAGCCTAGCGACGAATAATTGAAAAATTGAATGCTGTTAGAATCGGAAATTTTTTATTTCTGCCGTGTCTCAGGTAGCCGGTGACTACATGCATATCATAAAATAATGCCCTGGCACAAGGGTTTTCCCGTATACCTCACGAACTTGGAGCAAGAATGGCAATATTTTTCTGCCTGCGTCAGTTTCTGTTTGTGCGTTCTGCTGTATGTATCGGTGAATATATTCTTATTTTCTGTAGTTTCGAATAGTTTGGTAGAAATATTATCGGAAGGTAAGTAAACATGTCAACGTATTTTGTTTTAAAATTCTTTCCATAACTTCTGAGTAGCAGTAACTTCATTTTCATTACACATATTACAGCGATTCTAGTTTTACTGAGAATATAAAAGTCCCGCAATTCACATATTTGCGCGTATCTGCCGTAATTATTGTTTCCTCTACTTCTGTTGTTCATCTGAATTTCTTTTTGACTAAAGTTAGCTGCAAAGGTCTGCAAACAATTAAGATATTAGAGGAGAATGAGGCAATCGCGGTCAGTTGGCAATGGCGATGGTGGTCAGTATTGTTATTATAAAACGGTATGTTCGAAATGTACAATTTCTTTTCCTTACGTTCCACGACATCATTCTCTATATTGTCGAACGATCTCGCCTTCGCCGTTACTAAGCAACCAAGGAAAACTAGCCATTTTGTGTTTTCAACATCGTCGATGTAATATTTCGTGTACACAACATAAGAGGTAAGTACTAATTCTGAAGCTTTTCTTACATTTCAAGATTACGTAAATATAGATATACTATCAAGGCAAATTCCCCTTATTAATTTGATTAATTTGAATTTTTCGTCGCTAGAAGTGTTACTTAGGACCACTGTGCGTCGGTCAGAGCGAGCCCTCCTTGTACCGAGAAAATGTGCCACCGGTCACGTAACGCCGCGATCGGGCCATATCTAGAGCCGCGGCAGCCTGACACCCTGTATATGTCGACTGTCGCTAACGCCATCATTTACTCGTCGCCCGGCTAATCCAACCTAACCTGAAACTTATTTCATTAATATCTCATCACGCCTGCAATATTTTCTAAATTTAAAGGCATTTTTCTTATGTAAACCGCATATAAGTTTTCGAATAAGACCAAATTTCAATATAATCTTGTCCACGCATGACAGAGATATCATAATATCGTCTCATGGATCAGTCGGAAACGGTAAGATTGTCTTCTAATTTTCCAAGAAAATTTTTCGTAATTTATCTAGAGACGCGGTAGCGTCTCGACGCCAAGTACAGGAAAGACACCCTGTATATGTCGACTGTCGCTACCGCTATCATTTACTCGTCGCCGGGCTATTCCAACCTAACCTGAAACTTATTTCATTAATATCTCATGACGCCTGCAATATTTTCTAAATTTAAAGGCATTTTTCTTATGTAAACTGCATATAAGCTTTCGAATAAGACCAAATTTCAATAAAATCTGTCCACGCATGACAGAGATATCATAATATCGTCTCATGAATCAGTCGGAAACGGTAAGATTTTCTTCGTCTTCTGATTCTCCTTCAAGCCAAATTTTCGTCAACATAATACGTATACGCGTTACACGCACACCTTCAGCCAAAAGAACGACTAACACATGTTTCAAATCGAAAAAGTGATAACTTTTTTGTCCGCTAGTGTATGATAATTTATAAATAATTAGTAAAATGTTTCGTATTTCAGTTAACGATGCAGACGAAGAGAACTAACCTCTAAAATATTACATGCCTGGTGGCAGCAAGACCACCTCCAAAAGGAAGATAAGGAGAAAATAAAGTAGGAAAAAATTTCAAAAAAGAAAAATCTGCAGGAGGAAAAAAAATGGCAGAGAAGATAAACTTGCATGAGAATATGAAAGAAATTCAGAAAAAATTAATCAAACGAAATAAATACTTATATAATAAAATGTGTAAAATAAAATAGTTTCAGGTATAAAAAATATTTTTTTATGTTTGTTTAATATTTTGTCAACCCTGTTCTTCTTAAAAACTAATGTACATAAATATATATAAATATATATATATATATATATATTTTTATAAAAAACAAGAAAACACAAACTAAAATATGAGAAAAGATAAGTAGTGGTTTTTATGTTTATCTGTACCATAAATAAGGACATACAGTATGGAACACCAGGGACACGGGCTTCAAAGCTGTGCCATAAATACGGACGTGTACATCAATCCTATTTTTCAATCATATAATTATTTTTTAACGTTTCATGACCGCCACGACCGCCACGGCCACGGCCACGGCTGTACTGGTGGACGGTCCAGGCCCTGAGGGAGGTGACCTGTTCTTTAATAACGTTTAAAAACGTCCTTTCATCCTGCCGGGCCCTCACCCTCCAGCCACTGCGCTGGTGGCGCGCTACATGCGGTTCTGTAATTTGTAAAAAGTAAATTTATTAGTAAAATATATTTTATTTAAATTTAGACCTATTTTCAAGCACTCTAAAAGCATATAACTCCTTAAAATATGTATGTATTTACCATCAGCCGTGGCCGGCCTCGCTGGTGGTGCTGATGGTGGTGGTGGTGGCGGCAGCGACGTCGGCGGTGGCTTGGACGTCGGCGGTGGCTGGAACTTCGGCGGTGGCTGGGACGTCATTGTTATATTAAACGCCTCAAGTCCCTCGTCTATTGCTAAATTAATTTCATTATCAAATCAGTGGAAAAATTAAAAAAATTTGAATAAATTTATAATAATATAAATTTTTATTATTTACCAGCTATTAAGGCGTCGTTCGCTTCTTTCTATAAAAATGAATAAACAAATAATTATATAATTTCAGGGCTACAGTAAACGATAAACTCTGCTATGAGTATATATATATAATGATGAATAGTATTATTACTTACATTTCCGTTTTGCGATTGAGACCACATGTTGTTGTCGACAATATGGAGATGCGAAGAAGAACCATAAGAAGCTGAAGCTGGCCAAGAGGCCAGATAAACATTCGACGATCAAAGAGTACTTTTTAGTAAATAGTCTAAAAACGGTCTATCGAAATTCTTCATTACGTTTCGCGATAAGTAACATTACGTTTTCTTGTAATTTATTTATAAAATATAAAGCGAAGTTATAACAAGAATTTTTACACGTTTAAATTTACAGTAAGTAAATTTAAAGTAACGCTTGTTTGTACTTCTACGTTAGATTTCGCTGTATGTAAGATCCCCATAAAAACTTCAAAAAGGTCAAAAAATCACGTTAAGTACATGAAAAAGTCGCAGACGAAAAAGAGTATTTTATTTGTACTTCTACGTTAGATTTATATAAAAAGAATCGGTTCAGATACGGCCGAAAGCGTATTCAAAAAGCGATGGTAAAGAAGAGACCTGACGGCGGTCGGAAACGACCGGCGGCTCATTTTCTGGGGACGAGGAGGGCTCGTTCTGACCGACGGGCATATGGGGTGTTGCGTACCGCGCAACCTCATATTGGTAACAATGCGTTTTCCACTATATGAAGGATTTGGGGTTACTGTTAGAAGGTTGTCTGCCATGATAAATAGCCAAAGAGTTCAAACTCGACTCTTTTCCTAATAGGAATATAAATTGTACATACGAAAGTAGAAAAGACATTGTAATTGTGTTCATCTTATGTTAGGTTTATTATATCGTCATTAAGAATATTTGTACGCGTCGTATATTTAAATATTTAATCATAGCTAAGGCGTTAAACACTCGTTCGGCAACAGCGAAGCCAATAACATGATTTGACTTTCGACTTTTTGCCCCGCATGTATGTAGCCCGCTCGATAAAAATCTTTTGTTTTTATTGCCGTGGGAACAGAAATAACGACGCCGGGCTCTCTGTTTCGGAACGTAGAAAACCTAACACGTTTATTTTCGAGCTCCGTTATATTCCGTTATATTTCGTTATATTTCATTACATTTATTGTGACCGCTTATAAGTTAATTATAAATAAATAGCCAACCACGATCAGAACACGATCTTTCATTGAAATTGAGTCGAATCTCTACTTCCACGAAGACGCAACTCCGAGCAGAGCGGTTCTGCGCTCCACGGGCATCAAACCCAGGTCCTAGGACCATCGCCGGGCCGCAGGACCACGCAACAGGGGCTAGGGTCGCGCGTAAAGAAAAAAAAACCAAGCGGGCGACCGGAGCTCACGCACATCACGGCGTCCGAAAATTATTCCAGATTTCCTTGCATGTAAGTGTGCTTTATTATTATTAATTAAGGTGTATGCATAATGCAACGAATAGGTTATTGTTTGTTTCATTACATGTGTAAAATAATAGTCTGCGCAGATTTTTGCTATTGCTAAACTGTTTTTTTTATTGATATCTTTTTAGTATCAAGGCCCTTTGAAGGATATTCAATTCTTCTCGTTAGTAGGAGAAGCAAAAGAGAAGATATTATATATTTGGTAAGTGACGTTTACATTTATTTATATATATATATAGATATAGAGATATGTTGCAGTGCACGGCCGCTGCCGTTTCCGGGGCGAGCTCGTTACTCTTAGCTATGTCTGCTGCTAGAAAGGCCGCTACCGTTTCCGGGGCGAGCTCAATTCTGTTGGCAGAGCTTTCGAATGACCCGCTTAGCTGCGTGCGCCTCCTTTTATACTCGAGAATTGGCAGGTTGGCGCATGCGCAGTGAGTCGTTGTTTGTTATTTTGTGTTTCGTTCGCTTATTATATAATATTTGTTTTGCGCTTTTATTGATACTTATAATTAATTATTCTTAATGTACTTATAATAGTTATTTATCTAATATTCGTTTGAATCGTAAATTATATATAAAAGTATTTATAATTCATTTGCGCGGTAATAGACGACGGTCTGTGTGGTAACGCGGATCCGTTCTGTTTTACCGATAATCGGTTTTTATCGGTTCAAGTCCTCGTGGGACGTTACACCCGAGACATAACGGAGCCGTTTGTAATTTGACGGGAGGACGGCGGCGCAGGTGGGACCCCGCGCGAACTTCCTGTTCCCGGGTCCCTCCGCGAATTGTAATGGCCCTCGTTGCGAGTAATCGCGTGTAATTTTTTTAGTACATAAACGCGTGGGTGAGATTGTATAGATTAGGGGCGGTATTCACAGTCGCGTCTTGAGATCAAGACCATCTCAAGCATTTGCTTAAGATGCCGCCTAGATTCATAGTTGCGTCTTGAGGTCGTGTCTTGAGCATTTGCTTGAGGAAAATCTTGTTCAAATAAGTAAATTCTTGTATGACGTCACATGTTCTCAACACCATTTCAAGCATTTGCTCAAGATGCCGCCTAGATTCATAGTTGCGGCTTAAGGTCGTGTCTTGAGCATTTGCTTGAGGAAAATCTTTTTCAAATAAGTAAATCCTTGTATGACGTCACATGTGTCAAAATAGACGGTAAAGCGAGGTTATATTTTCAAGACGACGTTTTACATGTCTTGAGACCGTCTTGAGATTCCACCAGAAGAATGTCCGAAGTAGAGGGGGACCATCTACGGCAGTGGCCGTATGTGTGCGTGACGATTCCATCACCCATGTACCGTCACGTGATAGTCCCCCTCCACTCCAGAGATTCTATTCCCCGGCAACGCATTGAAAGTTTAAACTATCAAATACTTCCGCCATTTCCTGCATAAAGGACACCAAAAATGGATTTTGAAGACGATATCGACATTAATATTGATATTAGCAATATTGACGAAGATGATTATATAGCGGACAATAGAGTCGTTAGAAGGTATATTCGGGACGTGCAAAATCCATTTGAATATTACGATGAAGATGAATTTAAAAGGCGATTTCGATTTAATAAGGACTCTGTATTACATGGTATTTTACCGAGAATTATTGAAGGACTGGCGAAAATAAATAATCGTGGCCTGCCGATTGCCCTGCAATTGCAACTACTTGCATGCTTACGCTATTATGCAACTGCAAGTTTTCAGGTAATTTAGAAATCTAATATTTTATTTTTAACGTCTAAAATATTGATAATTAAAGAGTGTGCATGAGGTAAATTGTTTAAAATATATTTATAGCAACTGCTTGGGGACTCGATGCAGATCTCTCAACCGACAGTGTCCAGAATTGTTTTCCGCGTGAGTTCTTTACTTGCGGGTTTAATTTTTCAATTTATCAAAATGCCCAGAGAATTCGAAGCACGTATTGAAAATCGACGATTATTCGCCGACCTTGGGAAAGGAAATGGAGAAATCGGTCTACCTGGTATCGATGGGGCCATCGACTGCACGCCAGTGGTGGGTCGCGTATTTTACGCCGCGTCGTAAATGCATTTATGACGTGTCGCAAATGTATGTATAATATGTCGTTTTTAAGCCCATTTTATACGTGTCATTTGTCGCAAATGTCGTAAATAGAAATATTCATTATTTTAAGGTTTCAACAATTAAAGTGTTGGAAAAATATAGTTCTTTCTGACTCGCTTGTTGGTTGCATGCGAATACTATAGAATACTGTAGAATACGTCGATAATATCGAAAACTACGTATAATCACCGCGTTCATAACCCCAAAAAAGTATTCAAAAGCGTGGTGTTAATTATTGTTTTGTAATTGTTTAGATAATAACTAATAAAAATATAATCGTGAAAGGTAAAGTAATTAGAAATAAATGTACGATAATAAATAAAATTTATTTGAATTGAAAATTATGTAAATAAAAATATCCGTTTCAGAAAATATGAAATTGATAAATTATTATCAAATTTATTTTTTGGGTGCAATATCCCTTTCAGTGTGGTGAAAGTAATCAAATTATATTTATTATTCTATATTGGGAAACTTAGTGGAGACGTCGCCTAAATTTCAGCCCTCTGGTGGTAAGTTGGCAAACTATTGAAAGTAGGTCCGGATCCCACCAAACATTCCGAATAAGTATTTATTAATCGAAGAAGTAAAAATTTAGTGTTCTAACAAATTTAAAAACACTCGTTTTTCACAACATATCTAGGTATTTAAACACTGATAATCATATGGACTTCGACGGATTTCGACCTACTCTCAGTAGTTCCATTTTCTATCACTAGATGGGGTATCGAAATTCTTGGTTTCCCAATGCGTTTCTTGTACTAACCTTTCAATATCCATTTTTCGTCAGTGTAACTTAATTTAATTTAATTTAATTTAATTTTTTCAATCAGAATTATAATTATTAATAAATTGGCACTTCTTTATAAACTATACGAAAAATGTATTATAGGTTAGTTGTTTTCATTTCAGATATACGTCATTTACGACACATTTACGACATTTACGACATTTACGACATTTACGACATTTAAGACACGTGTCGTGTATAAAATAGAAATTTCGTGTCTTTCCCCACCACTGCTGCACGCACGTGAGATTAGTGCACACGCGATTCCACAATATTGCTGAAATATTTCGGAATCGCAAAGGATATTTCTCACTTAACGTGCAAGTAGGTTTTCATTCATGTTTTTATTTCATATTTTCAGTCTTCACGTAGTTCTTTCTATTTTTTTTTAAATATCATCTTTGTTGCAGGCTGTTGTTGGTCCAAGAATGGAATTCTTGAACATCGTACCAGAGTGGCCGGGTAGCGCCCACGACAGCCGAATCTTTCAAAATTCGGCAATACGCATGCGATACGTGGAGCAACGTTTGGATGGAATGCTTGTGGGTGATAAAGGGTATGCTTGCCTACCATTTATAATGACCCCACTTGCAAATCCTGAAACGGACGAAGAGTTAACGTAAATATTCTCTTCTTTAGAATTATCAAGTTTTGCTGTACGAAACAAAAAATTATATTAATTGAATATTGTATCATTGCAGGTATAACGACATCCAAATTCGAACGAGGCTCATTGTCGAACGGACCTTCGGTATTTGGAAACGTCGATTTCCATGTTTATCGCGATGTAACGTCCCACGGGGACTCAAACCGTTAGAAATCGACTGTCGGTAAAGTAGGAACCAATCTCCATTACCATGTAACCTATTTTCTGTTACCGCGCAAATGTATTATAAGACTTTTATGTACAATTTATAATTTAGATAAATATTAGAGAAACAATTATTATAGGAACATTAGGAATAATTAATTGTAAGTATTAGCAAAAGCACAAGACAAACTATAATGTAATAAGCGAACAAAACATGAAATAACAAATAGCGATTCACTGCGCATGCGCCAGCCCGCCAATTTTCCAGTATAAAAGGAGGCGCACGCAGCACAGAGGGACATTCAAGCTACGAATACGCTCAAGTGACGAACGAATGCTCAAACCTAGAGGCGGCTTAAGTTTCAACCAGTGGGATTCAGATCGCTCCGGAAACGGCAGCGGCGCACAGTGTGGCAAAGTGACAAATTTTGTGTCAAAATCAAAGAACTTTTGATAGCAATGAGATAGAGCGATGTTTTTTTTTTTGTTGAAGCTGAAACATTGCAGAATAAGGGAGAATTGCCGAGATTATGGTACGAACGTTTTTTCACTGTGAAAATTTGTGTTAAACTTGAAGTTTTTCAACAAAATTGTGATTAATCCAATACCATGCACGGTAGGATTTTTTTCTTGACATGTTGGACCTCATTTCCTGTAGATTTTGTCACGCTGATTTCAAATCCGTTCGCAAAATTTGTCTACTACCTCAGGATTTGAAAAAAAAATCGATTTATGTGAAAGACTAATGAAATCATATTTTTTTCGTTGAAATGATTTGATAACCCACTGGTTTGAAGGTATATTGTATTCCCATATATGGAAGACAATCAAAATAAGAATAATGAAGTATTTGAATGTTTTTAGTTACTTACAAAACACTTCACATCTCGTGATCACTTGACGTATCGCTGTCCTGGTCACTGGCGCTCTCTGTAGGCTGTGTGTGGCTGCAATGTAATTTAAATTAGATATCTATTTTCCATAATTATATTTTCATTTACATTATATTCATTTATATTAATGTCTTTTTTTATATATATTTTTTTTGTTGTTGATGAGAAGTAAGTGAAAAAGATTAAATACTTACCTTACTTCATGTGTAAATGAAAATATAATTATGGAAAATAGATATCTAATTTATATTACATTGCAGCCACACACAGCCTACAGAGAGCAGAGTTGGGCATTATTCGGTTAAATTTTTATTCGAATACGGATACGTATAAATCCCAAGATTTATTCGCAAATAACAAATCTGTACCGTTATTCTAGCCAGATTCATTCGGATAAGAATTTATTCGTTATTCGACCTGAATGAACGACGAATAAAAGTCGTCGCCCACTAGGCCGAAGCGCGGCGAAGCGAAGCGCGGCGACCACGCATCGCTCATATGACAGAACAGCAGCGACCACGCATCGCCCATATGACAGAACAGCGGCGACGAGCATTTCGCTTTGGTCGCTGCGCTTCGCTTCGGCGTAATGGGCGACGACCTTAAATGGGATACCTGGCATCTATAGGCTCGTATAGACTGGGCGATAATCGCCGGCAATTTTGTTGCCGGAGTCGCTGGCGAGTCGGTGGGATAACCGACTTGTATCTGGCGACTTTTATCCGGCGACTTGTGTCCGGCAACTGTGTCTGGCGACTCGTCCTTTAAGGGTAAAGAGATACGAATATACCTGGGAAAGTCGCCGGAACCTGTATCCGGCGACTTGCAACAATCGCTGTGGGATACAGCAACTCGACCCTTGCCTCAAACGGCCTTCTAGAAATGACTGTTGGCCACATGTTCCCGAAAAACTGTATTCAAGTGGACGGTGAGCAACATCGCCTGAGTGTCTAGTGCCTGTATTTCTGTTTCCCGTTCCGAATGGGAAACATCGCCGACTCTGTGGCAACACACCACGCACTATATATATTGAAGTACATCCTATAGTAAATGTATACGTTAAAAATTTAATATATCTATAAATATGTGTATATATCTATAAATATATGTATATATATATAAATATATGTATATATATATATAATATATATAATAAATTTTTAACGTAAATATCTACTATATGATCTACTGCGTGGAAAAACACCACACATATACATATTTATTAAAACATTAATTTATTTTATATATATATATTAAACGAATTTATTATATATATATATATGCGGACACTCCCTTGACGAGGCTCTCTTCACAGCAATACATATCTCCTCTCCGAGGTCCACCTTCTTTCACACGGAACAGGTCAACGCGTGCTCTTGTTTTGCAATTGAAGCGCGTGTTTTTACTCGAGAGATAAGGGATCCGTCTCGAATTTGCTGGGAAGACGGCGCGGGCCTATATCTGGCACATTTAGGTAAAAACTGAAGGGATTGGCTTGTGTGCCACGTCTGGTTCCCAAAAATTAATCAGGCTGATCGGCCAGTGTGTTCCGCCAAGGTGCGGTTTATGAGCGTATTGTCCCATGAGTAGCGGTTGACAACGGTACCTGCGCGTCCGATGTCACCGTGTATACCACCCATTATCGACATCTGGTAGACAAATGTTTCCCAACGAACACTTCGAGAACAAGCTATTGCCTAGTCGTAAAGAAATGAAGAAATTTCGCTTCAAAAATACTAAATTGCCAGCTGTAAAAGATAACTGAATTTGGACGCGCAGGTAGCGTTGTCAACCGCTGACTCACGGGACAATACGGTCATAAACCGGGACCCTGTCGAAACACTCTGGCCGATCAGCTTGATTAATTTTTGAGAACCAGGTGTGGTATACAAGTCATCCCCTTCAGTTTTTATCTAAATGTGCCAGGTATAGCAGTTGAAAAGTATTATCCAACATCAATACGCCTTGCGGAGAGAGAGAGACACAAGAAGAAAGAATGGTAGTCCGCTGACTGCGCGTGGTCCCGCCTGCGCCGTCTTCCCTGCAAATTCGAGACGGATCTCTCGAGTAAAAACTCGCTTAATAGAAACTGTGACATTAAATCATCACCGTAATGTTCTCCATTTCTCAAAAACGCCTTTTTCCACCAACGCCTTTTTCTTTTTCTTTTGGTCGATGCTATTACAATGAACGCGGCGCCAACACCCATAGCTATTGACGGATCCATGGCTACTAAAAATAAGGTTTGGAATGGACGCCGAAGAAGGGTCTTGGTCAGTGATGCCAGATTCGAGACGGGTTCACTCGAGAATTTCCCCCACCTCGCGCATACTACGGCGGAGCAGCGTATCCGTGAGCTCGGCGCTTCGGAGTCCAACTCACTGACACGCAGCTCCGGCGTAGTGTGCGCGAGGTGGGGGAAATTCTCGAGGGAACCCGCCCCGAATCTGGCATCACTGGTCTTGGTCATAAGGTGGGGGACACAAGTTGCCGAGTCGCCGGACACAAGTCGCTGGATACCAGCCGCTCGGTAAAAATCGCTGGAGACAAGCCGATGCATCCCAGCGGGTCGCCTGGCGACAAAGCAACAAAGTTGCCGGCGATTATCGCCCAGTCTATACGAGCCTTATCGATGGAACTCTGTCTGTACTGTGTCCAACATACGTTTGGACGTGTGTGTTTGGAAGTGTGCGTATACGTCTGAACGAGCCTATGACAAGAGTTACTTAACCTAAAACATTAGGTTTCATGGGTGTCATGTTGTCAGTGGTGTCATGATACATCGCCGAAATCACGTGATCATTTTATTCGTCCGTTGACTCGAATAAATTATTATTCGAATAAGAAATTATTCGAATAAATTTTCAGTCGAATAAAAAATTATTCGTTATTGTCGAATAATGTCATTTTATTCGAATTTTTTATTCGGAGATTATTCGAATAAAAATTTAGCCGAATAATGCCCAACTCTGACAGAGAGTGCCAGTGACCAGGACAGCGATACGTCAAGTGACCACGAGATGTGAAGTGTTTTGTAAGTAACTAAAAACATTCAAATACTTCATTATTCTTATTTTGATTGTGTTCCATATATGGGAATACAATATACCTTCAAACCAGTGGGTTATCAAATCATTTCAACGAAAAAAATATGATTTCATTAGTCTTTCACATAAATCGATTTTTTTTCAAATCCTGAGGTAGTAGACAAATTTTGCGAACGGATTTGTATCAGCGTGACAAAATCTACAGGAAATGAGGTCCTACATATCAAGAAAAAAATCCTACCGTGCATGGTATTGGATTAATCACAATTTTGTTGAAAAATTTCAAGTTTAACACAAATTTTCACAGTGAAAAAACGTTCGTACCATAATCTCGGCAATTTTCCCTTATTCTGCAATGTTTCAGCTTCAACAAAAAAAAACATCGCTCTATCTCATTTCTATCAAAAGTTCTTTGATTTTGACACAAAATTTGACACTTTGCCCCACTGTGTGGCGGATCTCCAGTGTATAAAAGTTACTGGTGCACCTCTTTGGTTTGCTCATTTGAAAGTCATAGAACCTCGTTCTTACAAAGCCATCGAGATCGCTCCGGAAACGGCAGCGGCCGAAGCGCTTGGTAAAAACAAGATCTGTAGAGCATTGAACAGAACTCTGTCAAAAGAATCAAGATCGCTCCGGAAACGGCAGCGGCCGATCTTACTACAGAAATTGCCAAGAGTATTCGAGCTCGCTCCGGAAACGGCAGCGGCCGAGCTCTGCAATATACATATATACATATTCAAATATTACGTAGCATTAGAATCAGTAAACATAGAAAACCAAAAAAAAGAGAGTATATATAATCGTAGACTGTAAGCTATATTAATTAATTATTATTGTTGTTACTATTTAACTAAGTATTACTGAATAAATAAGCATTATTAAGTTTAAAAGCCATAGATATTATTATTATTATTATTATTAAACGTCTTTATTGCAAGCAAACAAAACAAGACACAGCAAGTAGCAAACAGAGCGAAACATGACAAATGCAAGGGCGGGGTTCAGTTAAAGACTGTTTTTCAACCCAACCTTAAACGAGAACTTAACCTAGACTTAAAATTAATACAAGAAAAGTAAAGAAAATAAAAGAAGAGAAACGAAGAGAAGGCGAACCGACCAGATCGCAGAGTGTGATATGATGTGTAGAAAAATTATAACGGATGAAGCAGTAGGAAAGATTTACAAGAGCATTTAATAGAGGAGGGGGTCGGGAGAGCGCGGATTTCGGAGGGAAGCGAATTATAAAAATGGGGGGCAACATAGGAGAAGGAAGCACGAAGGTAGTTAGTACGATGACAAGGGATGGAGAGCAAGTTTTGGGAACGAGTAGAGTGGGCAGTGTGAAAGGAAGTGTTGGTCGGGAGAAGGTCAAACAGGTAAGAAGGGGAGCGAGTGCGAAGGATCTTATATATGATGCAACAAAGATGGAGAATCCATCTCTGTCGCATCGGGAGCCAGCCAGATTTTTTTAGAAGAGGCGAGACGTGGTCAAATTTACGAGCACAGAATGAAAAGCGGAGGCAAGAGTTCTGAACGAGTTGAACACGGGAGGCAAGGTCGGCGGAAAGACGAGGACCATACACAATATGACAATAGTCGAAGAGAGATATGATAAGCGATTGTGAGAGTAGGAGTTTCTGATGAGTTGTAAGGAGATAGCGTGCAGGGTAAAGGATACGGAGACGAGTGTACGCAGCACGGCAAAGGTCAGAGATATGATTTTCGTAGTGTAACAAACCCCCAAAATGCCCTTTTCTTTTTTTTTTTTCTTTTTCTTGTCTTAATAAACGTAATTAGTAACTATTATAATACTTATATTCTTATTATTCTTACTTTAATAAGCGCGTTAGCATTAATATTAATATTAGCTCAGAGTACCGCGAGACGAGAGTGCAATGAGAGAGAGAATCGAATGTTGAGAGTGGGGAGAATTGAACGCATGCGCGATCCTCAGTCGATCGGCGGATCGGCGAGAGCAAGGATCGGGAGCAGAGAAGTGTGCAGAGCAATGAGTGGGAGAACCGAACGTTCAACGCGCGCCTGCGCATTAGTCAGTCGCTCTGTAAACCGACTGGAGAGCGGACCATGCGAGAGCAGAATTGTCAATGCGTAATAGTCGAGCTCCATTCCTATTGGTGCGCTCCCAGTATCCAGAATATGTATAAATACGGGCACGATAGCCCAGAGAGATTCATTCGATTCATTCGACTCGAAGCATTTAATGCTATTAACTCGACACAATTCATTCAAAGACATACAAGGATCATTTAAGGCAAATAGCCGATCCCGACGTAAATTAATGCTCCAACTTTGGAAGCCGCTTTGTAGGCCCCTCGGTTCTGTTGAGCGTTCCAACCAAGGCCATAGTCGCCAGGTTTGACGAGACGTTCCAGCCTTGGAAGCCGCCTTGTAGGCCCCTTTGTTTGAAGAAGCAAAGTTGTAATTCTTATTCTCAGGTTAGTAATATTACTCCTGAGCAACGTGGGAGGAAGATTATTCCAAGTGGCAAAATCCGCCCTTGACGAAACGAAGAAACAATTAAGAACGAGTCTCGACTTAAACATATTCAATCCTAAATCCTAAGCTATTACATAATTCCTAAGTCTTTCTACATCGACCAAAAGAGTCACTATCTATAAGCTAATTCCTTCAATCGACTAAGACGTCGCTATTAGTTATTTAAGTTATATTACTCTAAATCGATCGATCAAACGGGCGTTCTTTTGTACCGACCAAGAGTCGCAACCCAAGACGATCAACTATATCCTTTTGTACCGACCGAGAGTCGCAACATAATTATCCTAATTTCTTTAATATTATAAAGCGTTAATTTTTGTTTGTTTGTATAATTTAGAAGTGTTTTATTGAATAAACACTATTAAGATTAATTCTGGTTCTTGAATTTTAATTCTTTATCGCACGCCACTCGAACCAATCCCGAAATCCTGTAAAACGCGTTACGCCACGCGTGGAAACGTTACAGGAGGTTATTTTTGGTGGCAGCGGTGGGATTGTAAATTTGCAAAATCGCGAATTTTGTGGCAGAGGAGTAACCCTCCTATAGCGAAGAACGAGAATTTTTCTTCTTTGACAATTGCGAAATAAGAACACTAATCATGGCTGAACGTGATCCTGTAAACGCGGTGGCAGCCGAACTGCAAAATCTGCATCTAGATCCAGGAAATATGCGTCACCCGCAGATTAGAATTAGAGATGCCGCAGATACGGTTCCGGCATTCGATGGGCGAAACATTTCTATGTACCAATATACGAAATGTTGTAAAAATGCAAGAAATATGGTCGCACCAGACGCCGAATATGGGCTAGTACAAATAATAAAAAATAAATTATACGGCCAAGCCTCACGAGTCGTTTTGAATGGTGATTACAATACCATAGACGAACTGATTAGAGTGCTTAATTCTCGCTTTGCTCCACTACATTCGTCAATTCAATTATATGGAGATATGTCCAGAATCGCTCAACTGCCGAACGAGGCAACTGTCGATTACAGTAGCCGTGTGTCAGAAATCCTCCAGCAAATAAAAACGTGTCATGAAACAGAAGTTCCCCAGAATGTCGCGCAGTATAACCAAACTGCGGAAATAAATGCTATTCGGACGTTCTTGACGGGATTGAGACCGGAGATTTACGCGAGAATGCGAACAGTTGACTTCGCTGATTTGGATAGCACTATTAGCGCCGCGATCAAAGCTGAAGCAGAAAATCAGGATAATTTAATGAGGAATAGATTCACAGAGGGCCTCTCATATTCTGTACAATGCACTAATTGTTCTGGTTATGGGCACACAATAACGAACTGTAGTAGTAAACTCCCTGAGAGACAAATATCACAAATATCCTGGCAGTCAAAATTCTGCGATCATTGCCGACGAGTAGGACACACTATTCGAGAATGTAGGATAAGAAATCCACAGAACAATTCAGTATCGCGAACAACATCACAAGTAGAATGTAGATACTGCAAAATCAAAGGTCATACTATTGACCAATGCCGTAAGAGAATATATAATAACAATAAGAACCGCGAAAGGATTGCAAATTCTAAACCAGAAACGCCTAAAGCTTCAGACAATATACAACAAACTTCACCACAAAAACGAGGTACACTTAATTTGCAAATGTTAAGAATTGGAAAATCACCGAACCTTACTCTATCAGGGCCAGAATTTAATAAATCTGAAATCCAAATGATGATAGATACGGGTAATTAAACAAGAATCAATTTCCCCTAACATTCCGATTTATACAGATGCTGTGTACGAATTAAAAGGAATAGCCGACAGTATTCTTCCTACTATAGGATATATAAAAGTTAAATTTTTAAACACAGAAATAGAGATCCATGTTGTTGAAACATTGCCTATCATACAAGATGGATTACTAGGCACGACCTTCTTTAAAGAGATTGGAGCTAGAATAGATTATTCAAGGTCAGCTGTAGTAGTAGGAGACTATATTTTACCATTCAGTAATAGCAAAGTGACTATACCGCGCTTATCAAGAATTCCAATACCTACTCTTCCCCTACAAGCAAGCGAAAAACGAACTCGATCACAAATGACCACTAATACAGAATCCGGGAACCCAAGACCATTAAAACAACCAAAAGGAGATGCTCCTTCATGGGACTCAGACGACATAGACGACTCTGATGACCCAATGATGTACGACTATCAAATAAAACGTAAACTAAAGCGAAAACATCAGACTACGACGACCTCACCGACAGGTCGACCAGTCCGAAAACAGACAAGAGGAGAAGAATTATTAATTAAAGAACCCTTAAGAAATGAACAGTCCACAGATAGTTATGAAGTAAAAAGAGATATTCAGGTGTCAGTAGAGGTACATCCTCCCCCTAAATCAGTCGTTAGTCAAGAGGGATCAGGACCATCCAGAATGGAGGTCGATATAATGTCGCCCACGAATCAGCAAGGACAAAGTGGAGCCAAACCAAAACTGATTGTAAATCGACGAATAAACAATGAAGACGAAATAATGGAAATAGATGAAGGTGTGGAAGTTCCTAGAACCCACGTATATCGTGATCCTCCTAAAATAAATTCTTCTGGCAGCAGCAGTAGTAGCATCAGACTCATCCCTCCTAAAAAAGAGAAACCCTTAGAATCCAGCGGAACAGAATCGGGACGAGTATCACCATTAACAATAAAAGAAGAAGGAAAAGGAAATTATAAAATACTTCCTAAAACCCCTAAAAATAAAATTAAATTTATTAAACCTAATAAACCGGCGAAAAGGAATATCAAACAAAAAAGACTACCCAGGATAATAAACGATGTTCCAATTGCATGTAAAGTTATAGAAATAAATGATAACTTATGGATGAGAAGGGAGACGTTAGCAATATTTATTAATACAGAAGGTAATCCAGTAGAGAAGTCAGGAATAGAATTGAAAGAAAGGAAGATGCTTAAGATAACCTCAGAAATTCCATTCGAAATAGGTGAAGTAATAAGAATTTCAGAGGGAAGTCAGTTAATTTTAGGGATGGTAATACAAGATCCTCCGACGATACAGACATATGCCACTGTATTAGGAAATTTGTGCCATAACCTTATGGAAAGGAGAATTAAGAAGATATCATTGTCTAGGGGAGATAATAATACATTATGGGAACAAATAAAGAATATAATTAAATTAAAATTTGTACAAACCAATATCACAATAACTATTTGTAATGGAACCATACAATTACCTATGGAACAGGATAGGTTAATAATAATAAAAGAAAATCATGAATCACCAATAGGAGGCCATAAAGGAGTAACAAAAACGTACGATCGAATTAGAAGTTTATATTATTGGAAAAATATGAAAACAGATATTAAAGAATATATTAAAACCTGTATAAGTTGCCAAAGACAGAAATTAGTACGAGTTAAAACGAGGGAACCAATGGTGATAACGGACACACCATTAGACGCGTTCGACAAAGTATCAATGGATATCGTAGGGCCATTGCCATACACTCGTTCAGGAAAAAGCTACATACTCACAATACAAGACAATTTAACCAAATATTCATTAGCCATACCGTTAGTTTCATTCACGAGCGAAGAAATAGCCGAAGCGTTCATGAAACATTTTATATGTCAGTATGGATGTCCCAAAGCAATTCTGACAGACCAAGGATCTTCGTTTATCGGGTCTCTTATGAGAAAATTTGCAAGAGTCTTCAATATCAAACAATATAAAACATCCGCTTTTCATCCCCAATCGAATGGCTCACTAGAAAGAAGCCATCATGTACTAATTGAATATTTAAAACATTATACAGGGTGTCCCAAAAATGTCGGACTTCCTTGAAAGGGGTTACTCAGGGGGTGATTTGAAACAACTTTTTCCTTAGCGAAAATATTGTCCGAAGCTTCGTTAAGGAGATATTAACCAAAAACCCCGACCAATCAGAGCGCGCGCCTTCCGCCTGAGTTCCCGCGGTAGCGTTGGCTACGAGGTAGGCGACCGCGCTTGTGCTACGAACGTACGAACAAGCAAGTCGGCATGCATCGAAGGAAACCGCGTTACACATTTTTTTTTTAAAGCAGAATCTTAAATAAGAATAATTTGAAGTGAGAGGACAAGAAGTACGTAAATTTCGTTTTTAAATAAGGCATAAACGAAAAGCTAACGTAACAGAAAATGTACGACAAGTGATCGTAATTCGTTATTGAGGTAAAAATCCGTAGTTTAAGAACGGCCAACAGAACTAAATTTAAAAAATAATATTAGATGTATGAATAAATTCTTTCCGACTGGAATTTCTATCGCGGTGGTATTCAGAAGCTGCCAGAAAAATGGCAAAAGGTAATGAACAATAATGGAAATTATTGCGATGATCGAGTTGTTTTCATATTTTTTAAATCGAACTGTTATTGTACCCTAAAATCGGAAAGAATTTATTTTCACACCTAATAATCACCAATAAATTAAATAAAACTCACCCTTTCTGGACATTCCTTTTCTTGCTTTCCTTCCCTTTTCGGAAACCTTGCCACTGTACCGATCCTGGTCATCGGCGTCCAGTGCTCAGCTGATCGCAGGGTCAATGTACCGAATATTCACTTCACTGCACGGCTACTAACACTGATCACTGAACCGATCCTGGTCATCGATGGACGAGCCCAGTGCACAGCTGGTTTCAGGTACACGACACCATCCAAGGTTAATGTGCCGAATATTCACTTTACTGCACGGCTACTAACACTGATCACTGAATTCATTTTTCACGGAACGTGTTGTTCCTACGTTATAAAAATTGGTGGCCGCGAAAGGGGCCGATTACTGTTAATTGCTGGGACGAGATTACTACTATTACCCGGCGAAAAGAAAACTCGTGGCAGACTGTCTCGGGCTGTGCAGTCCGCTGCTGTGCAGCGATCAGATACGGATCCGACCGACGATCGTCAAAACAAAAGCGTAGGCTACGCTTGGTCAAATCGCTCTATCCCACTCGATCTCGTGTTTCGTTCGATCTCTTCGTCGCGCGGTGTGACAATGTATGTGGCAACTTCAGCCAATAACCAAAATACGTGTGCCCCGTCTTTAAAAGTGTGCCCAAATAGGCGACTCGACCAATCGCCACAGCAGCGGACTGCACAACCCGAGACAGTCTGCCACGAGTTTTCTTTTCGCCGGGTAATAGTAGTAATCTCGTCCCAGTAATTTTGCCCCTTTCGCAGCCACCGATTTTTATAACGTAGGAACAACACGTTCCGTGAAAAATAAATTCAGTGATCAGTGTTAGTAGCCGTGCAGTGAAGTGAATATTCGGTACATTAACCCGGACGGAGTGTGATCAGCTGAGCACTGGGCGCTACCCAACCATAAATCTTTTCGTCCACCGATAACCAGGATCGGTACAGTGACCCAGTGACACAGGTTTCCGAAAAGGGAAGGAAAGCAAGGAAAGGAATGTCCGAAAGGGTGAGTTTTCTTTAATTTAATGGTGATTATTAGGTGTGAAAATAAATTCTTTCCGATTTTAGGGTACAATAACAGTTCGATTTAAAAAATATGAAAACAACTCGATCATCGCAATAATTTCCATTATTGTTCATTACCTTTTGCCATTTTTCTGGCAGCTTCTGAATACCACCGCGATAGAAATTCCAGTCGGAAAGAATTTATTCATACATCTAATATTATTTTTTAAATTTAGTTCTGTTGGCCGTTCTTAAACTACGGATTTTTACCTCAATAACGAATTACGATCACTTGTCGTACATTTTCTGTTACGTTAGCTTTTCGTGTATGCCTTATTTAAAAACGAAATTTACGTACTTCTTGTCCTCTCACTTCAAATTATTCTTATTTAAGATTCTGCTTTAAAAAAAAAAATGTGTAACGCGGTTTCCTTCGATGCATGCCAACTTGCTTGTTCGTACGTTCGTAGCACAAGCGCGGTCGCCTACCTCGTAGCCAACGCTACCGCGGGAACTCAGGCGGAAGGCGCGCGCTCTGATTGGTCGGGGTTTTTTCTTAATATCTCCTTAACGAAGCTTCGGACAATATTTTCGCTAAGGAAAAAGTTGTTTCAAATCACCCCCTGAGTAACCTCTTTCAAGGAAGTCCGACATTTTTGGGACACCCTGTATAACAAAAGAAAGACAATGGGATCAGTGGTTGCCACAGGCAATGTTTTCTTACAATACCAGTGTACATGAAAGCACAAAATATACTCCATACGAACTCATCTACGGAAGAAAGGCCAGACAACCATCTAGCATGACACAGAAAGATTCACTAAACACGTATCCAGATTTTGTCGATAACTTGATGAATAAATTGATAAATATTCGCGAAATAGGCAGACGTAACTTAGAAAACTCAAAGTTTAGACAAAAACACTATTATGATAAGAAGGTATCATCCGTTCAATACCATAGAGGTGAAGAAGTAATGTTATTAAAACCAAAAAGGAATAAATTTAGTAATGAATATGACGGACCGTACGTGATTATGGACGTCCTGGAGAATAATAACGTGAAACTGGCAATAAGTCCCCGTGTCACTAGAGTTGTACACCAGGATAGGATTAAGAAGGCTTACATCTCACCTGTTGCGAGTTGCGATCCTCGCTCTAGCGGCGTTCGACACAAACTGTAGAAGCGCGAAGTTCGAAACGGATCACACGAATGTAATAGGAAAGGGAAACAAAGCGAAGTTCGCACAAGCCCGAGGGGTTTGAAAATAGTTAGAGATTCTTCTAATGAGAAAACTTCAAGATTATAAATTAATCAATACCCGCTTGGAAACGGGTGTTTGAATAAATGAACTGCACTTTGATCCCTTCTCCTAGGTGTGCAATTCCAGCGCAATGTTGTTAAACGCTTGTTATATAAAAAATCAATAACCGAAACGAATCGGATCAACGAATAGGAATTTTGCTAACTAATTAAGAAATTTGCGATTGGTTCTTAGAAACCAAGACATTTTGTAAATAACAAAATAATGTAAAACTGAGAGACCTCTGAAAGAGACACTTGAATCTGGAAAGCCATCGCGAGTGGACGCATTAATAAAAGTTCTACTTAGATTGAAATTGTGTTCAGAATCGTTTACTTTCTTTCATTAAAGTTACAAATTTACTAAGTTCAAGTTGTTTATTCCAATCTTATTACTATTTTCATTACATTTATCGTTCAAAACCACTGCGTCCAAGGAGCAGAGTGCCTTAGCACTCCACGGACGTCGACCCTAGCCGAATTCCCTACCAGGGATCCAGAGGACCCAAACGGCCGCGCAACAAAAAATTTGGTGACAGCGGTGGGATTCCTTTCGTCGGCTCGTGGACGTGGTTCAAGAGGTCCTCGCGATTGCAGCTTCTCCTTCCTGGGTTTTCGCACGGTTTCCCCAGGAACGCGGAAACGTGGATGAATTTCGGAGAGGGTGACTTTGGGCGGCCGTGCAGCTATTTCACCCCAGGTCACGTGCATTCGTGGAGACAACGACGCCTGGATCAGGACTTCATCGCTCAAGATCTCTGCAAAAGATAAGAATTAAGAATTACCATTTAATCGTCCGTTATTGCGTTACTGTTTAATTGTTCGTCATTATCTAATCGTTCATTACTGTTTAATCGTTCGTTACTGTTCAACCGTTCAAATTGTAATTCGTCCGTCGTATTCATCGTATTATTAAAATGTTGCGAAATCCTAGAAAAATGTTAAAATTAAGGAAAAAGCGCCTGCTTAGCGCGAGTAGATTACGGGAGTTTGACGTGGAAGACATACCCGCGGAAATATTACGTACAGATAGTCTCGAAACTAGTCTACAATCCCGAGAATTGAGTTTAAGTTTTTTACCGACGCAAATGAGCACCCCCGTAAATTCTACCGAACCGATTAGTCGATCACCTAGTCCGATCGTGAATGCTGCTCCGATCGTTTGTGAATCTCAAATTTGTCCGATCGTGTCCGCTCCGGTCGTTAACGATTCTCGAATCGAGCAAGTGCAATCCCAAGGTCCTAATCTTACTCAGACGACTGAATCGAATGCTCAGCCGAGTTTTGCAAATTTGACCGTGCGACAAAATTATATTCTGCCTACTCCGCTCAAACCTTATCTTTCATTGAAATTAATAAAAGATTCAATCCCCAAACGATCTACTAAAAAACACCGCCATGCTTAGTTCTATCAAAGGAATTTCTAACAATACTATTTGGTTTTATTTAAATAGGGAAAATGACAATAAAAAACTGCTGAATCTCGAGTCTACAATCTCAATCGCAAACAATTTAACTGAAGAACAAACTGAGCATTTGAATTCGAATTCGTTGTTTCAGAGCTCGAAAATTTTTAAAGCCGATCTTATTGATCATAATCATAAGACCCACAAGGAAAACTTGAATACCTTTTAATCTCTTGACGAACGTTCTCGTTCGAATAATTTAGACTCGTTGAATGTCCCGTTTATATCTTGCTAGGAGCGTTATCCCTCTTTTCGTATGCCTGCATAATTTAATGCACCAGGTCCAGACCCTTGACGTACTTGACTTCTGGAAACACTCTTAACACCCTTGTTCCTTGTATCCCTATAGGCAAATTTTACAACAAGATAGCCTTCGATATCGACATAATAAATCCATAACAGTAAAACATACATGAAACATTTCTTTTCTAATATCATGGGTCTCTTGTTCCCCAAAAGTTACAAATGTCCTCTATGGTTTACGTCGGCTGGAACGCCGCAATGAGGTGCTATATCTCCTACGATGCAATCTGCTAGGTCAAAAATTTACCCCATATATAATCCTCATTATTCTCACTTCTCCCTCAAGTGTATTCTAACACTGGCACTCACTCTTTTCATAACCCCTCCAAGTTTGTCAGTTTGTCGAATATGATCACAATTTCCATAAATCCTCACATCAAAACCGACGAAATTGACACCTTTCTTCTGATCATCTGCTGGGGGTTGTCGTAGGCGCAAACGATTTGCCACCTGCAGATGTTGAAGGAGTAAGGGACGAAGACGAAAGTTACCCTACAACAGACAGAAATGAACAGGCTCTAGCCAAAGTTTTTGTAACATATGGTAAATCACACAATGTTAATGAAGTCGAAATCTATTCTAAGGACATAAATACAGACCATCACTCTACAGACAATGACAGCGATGAGTATCATACGGCAGATGAAGGAGAAATAGAAATTTTAGAGAGAGGAGGATTGCTCTCTGAAAGCACCGGGGATATAGCACACTTGATGGAGCCGATGGACTGCGGTGAAGGGCATCAAGTATCTCCGTGGCTTAGGTGTGGTGTCATGTTGGCGGGGGAGGATGCGGTTTCCCGGCGTAAGCTCGTGGGGCCGACCTCATGGCCGTCCTTGACTGGAGAGGGTGTCATGTTGGCGGGGGAGGATGCGGTTTCCCGGCGTAAGCTTGTGGGGCCGACCTCATGGCCGTCCTTGACTGTGTTAACGGGAGAGGAGACACAATCCTCCGTGAAGTCGACTTCAACTGAAATAAATCCATATGTCAAGATTTTAGCATCAACAGTTACAGACTCATCCTCACCTCATCCCCTCAAAATTCCCAGTTTCAACTTCTGTAAGGACCATCTGTACATGCGCAGAGATAATCTTGTAAACTTTCTTTCGAGCGATTTCAGTGTTACTTCCCAGACAAGCAGAGACCTATTAAATCGTAATAAATTCTCTATTTCTCAAATGAAACAGTATCAAATCCATACAGGAAATGCAATGGTTTTCCCTGGCAGTACTTATTTAATTTTTTCACTTATTCCACAAAACCAACCCAATAGAAACGCAGAACACCGATCATTTGTCTTCTTGTTTCACATCACTTAAACACCTCATGCGATCACAGAACGTCTCAACCTTTAGTATTTCGAAATTTAACAATAATTTAGAGCCTGTCAGTTGGGACTTTATAGAAAATCTTTTGAAACAAATCTTTAATGACTCAAAATACATTATTACAATATGCACCGGAGAGATTACTATTCCTCATTCTTCAGAGACTCTATCCATTATACGGGAGCACCACGAATCTGCGGTGGGAGGTCATCAGGGCATAACCAAAGTGCTAAAACGAATTAGGGAAAACTTCTATTGGCCACAAATGGAGAAAGAGATTGCGAAATTCATACGTACTTGCTCTAGCTGTCAAAGAAATAAGGTACTAGTCCCAAAGGTTAAGCAGCCCATGAGGATCACGGACACACCTAAGAGAGCGTTTGAAAAGGTCCAAATGGATATAGTTGGCCCACTTCCAGTCACTCAGAGAGGAAACCGTTATTTGCTTACTCTCCAGGATAATTTAACCAAATATTCCGACGCGATTCCTCTCCCAAATACCGATTCCATATCAATAGCAGTTGTTCTTGCCAAACAGTTCATCAGTAGGTTTGGTTGTCCTCGGACCATCCACACTGATCAAGGTAGTAATTTTACAAGTAAAATAATGAACAATGTATGTAAAATTTTCAAAATTCAGAAAATAACGTCCACGGCTTTTCACCCACAATCTCTGGGATCACTCGAGAGAGCGCATCGTGTTTTTGTAGACTACCTTAAACATTATTGTACCCAAAATAACTGGGATGACTGGATCCGATTTGGCCTCTTTTCATATAACACCTCGATCCATGAAGCCACTGGGTTTACTCCGCATGAACTCGTATTCGGGTGCAAGGCCTTGATACCTTCAGAGTTCGCCAATCAGGAAGTTCCTAAGACATTTATTAAATACTTAGATGATTTGCTTTTGAGAATTACTACCACCCAAGCTACAGCAGCAGAAAATTTAGAAAAGGCAAAACGAAAAAGTAAATTGAATTTTGACAAAAATAAGAATCCTCATAAGTTCAATGTCGGAGATCATGTTTATCTTGTGAAAGAACCAAAGGTATCCAAGTTCGATCCTGCGTGGGTAGGCCCTTATGAAATTATAAGAATGTTTAATGACCTCACTGTCGAGATAAAGATCGCTAATAAAGTAAAGGTAGTTCATACTAATAAACTCAAGTTAGCCTTCGTAAGATTGGATCCTCAATAACTATTTAGAATATTGTCATAAAATTTACGTAAAGTTTAGAAGAAATGAAATTGTAAATAAGAAGATGTACTCCGCTTACTAATTATTCTTGATTCAGCGCTGTCTTCCTCTCTATGTACGATAAGAACCAATGTATTCCGATAACTAAAATGAAATCATGAAAATGTAAATTACTTGTAACGTGCCAAGCACTCAGCTGGGCCCTTCGACTTACCTTTCTATAGGAACCCGGGTGGACCGAGTAGCTCGGCTACTGTGGGAAGGCGGGAAGAAGGAAACTCAGTAATGATGCTTGGAACGATGTGACAATCCATGTTGGAACACTTCTTTAACTTCTTTAACTTTAAAAAGTTGTTCTCATAGAGAACACCTTTTGTATAAGGGGGGAGGTGTTGCGAGTTGCGATCCTCGCTCTAGCGGCGTTCGACACAAACTGTAGAAGCGCGAAGTTCGAAACGGATCACACGAATGTAATAGGAAAGGGAAACAAAGCGAAGTTCGCACAAGCCCGAGGGGTTTGAAAATAGTTAGAGATTCTTCTAATGAGAAAACTTCAAGATTATAAATTAATCAATACCCGCTTGGAAACGGGTGTTTGAATAAATGAACTGCACTTTGATCCCTTCTCCTAGGTGTGCAATTCCAGCGCAATGTTGTTAAACGCTTGTTATATAAAAAATCAATAACCGAAACGAATCGGATCAACGAATAGGAATTTTGCTAACTAATTAAGAAATTTGCGATTGGTTCTTAGAAACCAAGACATTTTGTAAATAACAAAATAATGTAAAACTGAGAGACCTCTGAAAGAGACACTTGAATCTGGAAAGCCATCGCGAGTGGACGCATTAATAAAAGTTCTACTTAGATTGAAATTGTGTTCAGAATCGTTTACTTTCTTTCATTAAAGTTACAAATTTACTAAGTTCAAGTTGTTTATTCCAATCTTATTACTATTTTCATTACATTTATCGTTCAAAACCACTGCGTCCAAGGAGCAGAGTGCCTTAGCACTCCACGGACGTCGACCCTAGCCGAATTCCCTACCAGGGATCCAGAGGACCCAAACGGCCGCGCAACACACCTATTCATAATAATACTAGGGATCATAATCAGGCTGGTACCAATGCAGGAACGTGATTTCGAAAAGTGGGGAGATCCGCGAGATTAATTACAACGAAATCCAGTTTAAAAATTTAGTGCGCACTGAGATTTCGAAATCGCAGCAAGCAAATATAGAAGCGAATAGAGAAGTAATAGAAGGTGATAAAGATAGTGAGTGTAGAAATAAATGTGAGTAAAGGATTCAAAAGAATAAATTAAATTAATAAATCAATAAGATTAATAAGCGGGATTTTCGAATTTTGCCTGTAAAAGCATGCCGGTTTTTCATTCCCGTGCCTTCCGTCCGACTGATATGGATGAGGAGTATTACGGACCCTGGGATGGGATTCTGCCGGAAGAATATCCCACGACTTATTTGCAATTGATGCGGCTGGTCTGTCTTCAAGGGCCGGGAATTATTTATGAGGACCGATATGATAATTTTAAAAGAAAAATATGTCGGGAGTGTTATGAACGGTTACCGGAGAATCACAAGTTCTCTTATCCACAAACTTTTAATCATCTCATCACTCAAGTGAATAGTGCCCTAGCGTATAGGGACTGTAAATTGTGCAACATTCAATTATATACCGTATACCACGCGAGACGATGCCCCGAATGCATCGAAATGTATTTTAATTTTGATGAGGAGGGAGAAGATGACGACTTGCTCCGACAGGGGCACGCAATAAACGTGATCACCCAATGGTGATCACAAAATAATAAAATCGCAATTTCATTTCCCTTTCAAACTGCGTAGTGAATCTCCGTATCAATCCTGTCAATAGGGAAGAAAAAAATAGGTCGCGAGAGAACAGATCGCGGAGATGAGAGAACAATGCCGAAATTGTGCGCAGTATAGTAATCGACAGCGATCAGTGCGGATCAATTAGCGAGCAATAACGTAACATTTTTCATAAACTACGAATTTAAAATAATAGTAACAATGACGAACCGTCGTGCAGGTACAAAGAGAATAAAAACAAAAAGAATGGAAATCCAATGGAAAAATTTGAGTAAAATAGATATTCCTGAAAACGATTGGTGCGATTATATTAAATTACCCCCCTCTGACCCTCGACAACGGGCATGGAAGTACAATTTTCTCTTCGGCTCTGGACATGCACCACCTCCAACTACTGGAAAAAGATTACCGATGGTGGATGACGATGAAATCCCAAAATTCCAATACATAGACGAAGAATTCAACAGCCCAAGCCCTGCACTTGACCCTTTTGAAACAACCCAAAACCCTGTCTCTCGAGGACGAGAGATTACTCCCGGCGGGGAGATGTAACAAACCCCCAAAATGCCCTTTTCTTTTTCTTTTTTTTTTTCTTTTTCTTGTCTTAATAAACGTAATTAGTAACTATTATAATACTTATATTCTTATTATTCTTACTTTAATAAGCGCGTTAGCATTAATATTAATATTAGCTCAGAGTACCGCGAGACGAGAGTGCAATGAGAGAGAGAATCGAATGTTGAGAGTGGGGAGAATTGAACGCATGCGCGATCCTCAGTCGATCGGCGGATCGGCGAGAGCAAGGATCGGGAGCAGAGAAATGTGCAGAGCAATGAGTGGGAGAACCGAACGTTCAACGCGCGCCTGCGCATTAGTCAGTCGCTCTGTAAACCGACTGGAGAGCGGACCATGCGAGAGCAGAATTGTCAATGCGTAATAGTCGAGCTCCATTCCTATTGGTGCGCTCCCAGTATCCAGAATATGTATAAATACGGGCACGATAGCCCAGAGAGATTCATTCGATTCATTCGACTCGAAGCATTTAATGCTATTAACTCGACACAATTCATTCAAAGACATACAAGGATCATTTAAGGCAAATAGCCGATCCCGACGTAAATTAATGCTCCAACTTTGGAAGCCGCTTTGTAGGCCCCTCGGTTCTGTTGAGCGTTCCAACCAAGGCCATAGTCGCCAGGTTTGACGAGACGTTCCAGCCTTGGAAGCCGCCTTGTAGGCCCCTTTGTTTGAAGAAGCAAAGTTGTAATTCTTATTCTCAGGTTAGTAATATTACTCCTGAGCAACGTGGGAGGAAGATTATTCCAAGTGGCAAAATCCGCCCTTGACGAAACGAAGAAACAATTAAGAACGAGTCTCGACTTAAACATATTCAATCCTAAATCCTAAGCTATTACATAATTCCTAAGTCTTTCTACATCGACCAAAAGAGTCACTATCTATAAGCTAATTCCTTCAATCGACTAAGACGTCGCTATTAGTTATTTAAGTTATATTACTCTAAATCGATCGATCAAACGGGCGTTCTTTTGTACCGACCAAGAGTCGCAACCCAAGACGATCAACTATATCCTTTTGTACCGACCGAGAGTCGCAACATAATTATCCTAATTTCTTTAATATTATAAAGCGTTAATTTTTGTTTGTTTGTATAATTTAGAAGTGTTTTATTGAATAAACACTATTAAGATTAATTCTGGTTCTTGAATTTTAATTCTTTATCGCACGCCACTCGAACCAATCCCGAAATCCTGTAAAACGCGTTACGCCACGCGTGGAAACGTTACAGTAGCTTAAAAGAGAATCGAAACGGAGCCCAAGACTTTTAAGAGAGTTGCACGGAGAGATGCTAGCGGAATCGAAAGAGAGTGAGAAGGGAGGCAGCTTGGCTAACAGAGGAGGGGAACCTATTACAATCAAGGAGGTCTTAGAAGGGTTAAGGGAAAGCCCATGCGATATGGTCCAGCTCAGTATATCCCCGAGTTCCTGTTCGATTACAGTGGTCGTTGTGTCGATATGAGCAGCATTAACAGTAGTAATGAGCTGTAAGTCATCCGCATACATGTGAGCGACAGAAAACTTTGGAACGTTAGGAAGTTCTACCACGTAGATAAGGAAGAGAAGTGGGCCCAATACTGATCCCTGTGGAACACCACTCCGGGTGCATCGCGGAGAAGAGTACTGAGGGCCACGCGCATTAACGACGACGACCTGCTGACTGCGATCCGTTAGATAGGAGCGAAACCAGTTAAGCGCGAGAGAAGAGAGGCCAAGCATAGAAGTCGCGGTACTGAACCCACGTCGAAAACCTGACTGATGATGCGGAAGGACACCACTCTTTAATCTGTAGAGTAGAACCCCCACCTATCCTATACTTGAGGGGACGCCGCTCTCCCCTCAGGGACCTCGACGCTCAGTTGTTCTCAAACAGTTGAACGTTACAGCGAGGTCTGTCGACAAAGCTCGTTTGCTCCACTGCAGTTGTTGTAGCATGCGCCGTGCTACACAACATGTCTTTGATCTTCAAGGACGTATTGCCGGATTGTGAGGACTTATTCGTCGACGACGACGAAGAAGTACCTGTACCTGCACCTCACAATCAACGAAATTTGAATGGATTCGCGGTTCGTGAGGCGCTAATTGCTCGGCTGTTCAACTAAGAGACCGATTGCTCTATTTCCTTTCCCAAAGTCAACGAATAATCGTCGATTCTCCATGCGTGCTTCGAAAGCTGTCACACGAAAAACATCTCTGGACACTGTTGGCATACGATTATTTATTTTCGCCAGTCCTTCAATAATTCTCGGTAAAATACCATGTAATACAGAGTCCTTATTAAATCGGAATCGCCTTTTAAATTCATCTTCATCGTAATATTCAAATGGATTTTGCACGTTCCGAATGTATCTTCTAACGACTTTAATGTCTGCTATATAATCATCTTCGTCAATATCGCTAATATCAATATTAATGTCGATATATATTATGTATGTACTAAATAAAATTAAATGGAGTTAAACACCTATCTCAGGTGTTTTTATTTTTACATTACATCACATTAGTGCAGGCCTTCCCAAGTAGGGGAAATGCACTCCTGAAACACATGTTTGGGTTCTCCCTCCAACACTCCCTCTCTCAGAGGAGACAGTAACGCCGCTACGAAGCAGAGAGAGAGGAATCGTCCCACCTTAGCTGAAGGCGCAGCGTTGGAGGGAGAACCGAAACATCTGTTTTAGGAGTGCGTTTCCCCTACTTGGGAAGGCCTGCTTTAGTGGTGAGGTTATGATTAGGGAATTCAATCCCGGAATCGTAATCCCGAAAAATAAATAATAATTGTAATAATAATAATAATTCTTTTATGGAATCCAAAAAGCAGCCGGGATCCCGGGATTGAATTCCCTAGTTATGATTGAGGAACAAACATGTTTCATTTTTATATATTAGTTTATTTTGATAAAAGCAAGCACTACACGCCAGTAGAATAAAGTTGTTTTCTACATATAATTGACAATTACAAACATGTGATAAAATGTAAAAGGAGTAACATGAACAAAAATATGTGATGAATTTAATAACTCGTCATTGACGGTGCAAGAGGTAAGAAGCACAGAGATCAGATAACTAACGAAAAACAGAGCAGATTACAGGTGAAGGACCTGAAATGCCCTCCACAGAAGTAGACCCTGGAAACCTATATAGAGTTTGACGTTCGAACTTTTTCGTTTTTCAGTAGCAGTTCAGATAATTCGGCTTTTGCTAAAGCAGCTCTAATTTCTAATGCCTGTATATTTTTAACATGCTCTTCCTTCATCGCAGCCATTCTCTCCTCATGTTGCATAATACTTTTCATTTTTAATGCTTTCAACTCCTCTTCGGATTCTGTACATTTCTTCCTGTTTTTTTTTACTTTTTTTTATTTCGGATCCTGTTTCTGACGTTGATGCATTAACTTCCAGGTCAATCACTCCTTCATTGTCATTATCGTCGTCATTTCCTTCAATAATTTCATACATCATCTGTCTTCCATCTAAAATTCAGTTAAAGTTACTATTCTCCTTCATTGTCATTATCGTCGTCATTTCCTTCAATAATTTCATACGTCATCTGTCTTCCAACTAAAATTCAGTTAAAGTTACTATTCTGTGTTCAATAAGATTTAACTACTATTGATAAATGAATTTACGTTCTATTTCTGCAGCATTCATATTAGATGAAAATAAGGTTGGCGCAGTGGTCATCAAAGATGGCACTATTGCCGCAATTTCCGGGTCGACTTCTGTCGAGGGTGCTTCTGGCCCTCCACCTGTAGCTAGTCTGCTCTGTTTTTCATTAGTTAATTGTTCGCGGTGGGCATGTTTCATGTTTGTCCACAGCTTTTTTAATTGTTGCACGGTTCTCTTCAAAATAAGAGAAAATTAGTACAAAATGATATGTATGCTGTTGGTTGTTTCATCTCTGTGCTTCTTACCTCTTGCACCGTCAATGACGAGTTATTAAATTCATCACATATTTTTGTCCATGCTAACTCTTTATCACGTAATGTGTTGACGTTACTCCTTTTACATTCCACTACATGCTTGTAATTGTCAATTATACGTAGAAAACAACGTTTTTCTACTGGTGTGTAGTGCCTGCAACGAATTTTGTCCTCTGCCATCATGTGTAATTGGACTGAAACTAGTTTCCAATACTGGAAAAAATGAATGAACAAAGTGTTGCCGGGGAAATAGTTTAGTGGAGTGGCCAGTGGGCCATGGTATATGGGCCATCACGCATGTAACAGGGTGATCCTGGAGCAACTGGACTTTTGAGAAAGAATTGCGATATTTCAAAATTGATCTTTGTTAAGTTTATACTAAAAATGGGAATAATTTTCAATTTCGGTTTTAAATTTTTAATTAAATTGGTAGTACAAAACGTTAAAAAGCGAGAAGGGTATATATTTTTCTTTACCACCATCCCATAATTGCCCCCCTTGATACCTGTTTCATAAAAACAACATTCTTTATTCTATCGTATCGAAGTCCTGGAAGTCATCGTGAGGCACTACGGGGGGGTATCCTCGCCATTCCGGAGACTCTCCGCTAAACTGTTCCCCCGGCATTGCTATAATATGGTATAACTTTGACGCTCACACGCATTACAGTTTAGTGGTTGGGTTTATATATTAGTTCAATACATAAATCAATTTTACATCTAATTTCCTTGATTATGCTCCGAATTACATTTGTAACCGTTAAGCCGCGGGGTTACCGGTGGGACGGTGGAGGAACCGTATCGCCAGCTCAGGACGGTGGTCCAGGGCCGCCGATCGAATGACTGAATACGTAGAGGTAAGGTAGAGTACGATAATTTATTTCGTCGAGAGTACAGGGTATCCTGGCCAGGTCTATGCTGGCAAACAGAGTATGTACGGCTTAAACCTAGACTTAGCCTATCGACGCGGATCGCGGCGCGGATCGCGTCGCGTATCGCGGCGCGTATCTCGGTGCGTATATCGATGGTCGATTCGGCGAGAGTGGAGAGGAAAGACGATTTGACCCTTCGGTGTCCAAGCGGGCCAACCCTGCCAATGGACCCTGGTCGGAGAGTCGAGGGGGTCCGGTCACCCAGTGGGCACAGCCCGCGGGTGAGTCGGCGACTGTAAGGACGCTCTCGAGAACAGAGATAACTCTGTTCGGGAGATCGATGGCGGTTATCGGTATTTCGTCCAGAGGATGGCTCACGCTGTCCTTCTGGGAACCGTGGAGGTGTGGAGGCGAAAAATGCACAGAGACTCAGTCTGTGGACGCACAAGAACTGGTGCGAAACACGGGCGCTTGGCTTTCGCAAGAACGAGGGTTTCGGCACAAGAACGTGGAATCGCACAGGAGGTTTCTGGGAGAGGCGTACTGTCCGTACTAACGCTCTAGGCGGTCTCTGTCAAATAGGCCTATGCCCCCGACCTGTATGTCCTCGTCCGCACATTTTCGGCAGCGAGAGAGTCTCTCGCTGTGAAACCCTCTCGCGCCAGTTCTCGGTATTGCGGACGAGTGGTGGGGGGCAAGACCGTTGGCGTAGCGCGGTACGCGCTACCTCGGTCGGGCGCGTGGTGGGGGGGGGGGGGGGTAAGATCGTCGTCCCACCGGCGTAACTCGTTACACATTGTTCCTGAAATCATTATAAAGCACCGCGAGGGGTTATCCTCGCCATTCCGGAGTCTCTCCGATAAACTGTTCCCCCGGGACGCTCTCACGTATTACAGTTTAGTGGTTGGGTTTATATATTAGTTCATTACATAAATCAATATAAATCAATTTTACATCTAATTTCCTTGATTATGCTCCGAATTACGTTGTTCCTGAAATCATAAAGCACCGCGAGGGGTTATCCTCGCCATTCCGGAGACTCTCCGATAAACTGTCCCCCGGCATCGCTATAATATAACCTCGACGGTCATACGCATCACTCACGTTCGAGTATCCTACTCCGTCGTCCACCAAAGAACGAACGGAATATCCTTCATCATTGGTTGTTCTAACAGAATTATTCCGAAAGTTTCCGAACGTGAATGAGCAAATGCTTGAGTAAATGCTTTATAAAGTAAATGGATACGTCATATAAGCAATAGCTTATTCCAAGCAAATGCTTAAGATCATCTTGAGCAACGACTATGAATACCTGATGTCTTCAGGCAAACAAGATCGTCTTCTAGAAGATGATCTCAAGCATTTGCTCAAGACGCGACTGTGAATAAACTCCCTAAGAGTTTGTTTTACATCAGGTGTTTATGAAAATATACTAGCAGCGACTTACTGGTGAACGCGGCGGATTGATTGCAAGGTATTCAGTGGAACCACGTGTATTTCTACATACTTATAATAAAACTGAATTTAGTTTATCAATGTCAGAAAACAAGATATTCTAATTACCCCGCCCCTACGCCTACATATTTATCTTTTTTAAGCATGACTGTTATAAAGCTTATTAGCGGATCGGTGCAAGGAACTGCAGGAAACTTCTTAAAGCACGACGAGGAGTCTTTATCTATTTTTGGCACGAGCACTTTAACGAAACGTTCACGATCACACTTATATTGAGTTTATGTACAATGTCTCAATAAATTACACTATTTACAATAACTCGACTATTATTTAATAGAAGCGTTTGACGCAAGCAGGCGCGACAAACCCGAAAGCACTATAGCAAGTTACAGAGCACGTTAGTAACGTAGCGAAGCAGCAAGTGCAAGAGAGCAAAGCGTAGCGTTAGATAGAAGCGTTTATACTTTAGCGATGTCGCGAACAGAATAGCGATCCCGGAAACCGCCGTCGATTTCCTGGAAGGAAGAGGCCTTCCCCTTCCATCGATCGCGAATCGAGGGAAGGGATCGTGATCGCTGCTCCACATGAGTCAGCGGGCTGAACCACTAATCGCCTAAATATTGACGGTTCTGTAAGATGGCGCAAGAATGCCTCTTTTCTTGAACAATGACTCTTATATTTAACTCGGTATATTTAAGTTTATATCTTGCGCCTGGCGAATACTTGGCAATTCTATTTGCCATACTCCTGGGACTCTCCGCACTGATGGGCTTCATCCCACGACGTCTTTATTGCTCGACTAAACGTTGAGAATCCCAGGACAATGGTCAAATAAGGAAATACCTCGCGGAACTTGCACATCTGGCCACGAAACGTAAACTAAACACGTATTTACAACCCCTGATTTTTATTACCCGACCGCCGTTCGGGAAGAAGGACGAAAGCGTTTTGCATTTCCTCCTGGACTCAAATCAGCCCCTTTTGTCACGCCTTAACCAATTATATTTTGCCATAACCACCTCCACTAGGAAATTGACCTATGGACGGAGGAACCACTGCTTACGTTTTAAGTAGGGATTGCAATACCGGTAACCCAGTTTACCGGTTTCCCGGTAAATCGCGAGAAATACCCTCAAATTTTTACCGGTAATTCGTCAAATTTTTACTGGTAATTCGATAAATTACGTATATCAATATAGGGCATATATGCGTTCGTTATTTCGGTCTACATCGTTATCAGTGATAAAAACTTCAATTAATACTAAATACGAAAACCGAAGTATCTCATGAAGAATCAACTCTAAGCCAAAAGAGAACTAAAAATCTAAATCAAGTCATCAAAATAATGGACGTATTTTCAAGTAGAAAAAATAAGGAGAAAATAGTATATAGGTACAAATGGCATATGATTTCTTAATGACTATCCGACCAACAAGTGTAGAATCTGAGAGTGCTTTATCCCTGGCTGGATTATTTTGTACAAAAATTAGATCGCGATCAGGAGACCAAAGTTTAGACAAAATATGTTTTTTGCGTGCTTATTTGTTAAAAAAAATCTTAAATAAAAAATATTTAATTATGTATGTAAGATAAGATTCTTTTCATTGTTTTCGTGGTGAAGATCCATATTAATAAGTATTGTCAATAGTTACACAAATATATCTATTTTGTGTTATCTCATTTCATATTTTATATTCAGAATAGTTTTATTTGCATATATTTATTATAATGCTCGATTAGAGTTAAAAAAAGTTTTTTATAATGTTTACTCTTATATTTTCAATACCGGTAAATTATCGGTAAACCGGTTTTGATTGAAAATTTTACCGAATTACCGGTAATTGAAAATGTCGGTAAATTTGCAATCCCTAGTTTTAAGTGAAAACACGGAGAAAAGGCAGAATCAAACGAAAAGTCGAAGTGTCAATACGTTTATATGGCTTATTTAAACGTGGCTTATTTAATTTCGTTGCGTAGATTTTATTTTACAGATGAAAGCTGATGTAAGAAAATGAAACATGAGAGCGATTCTATGGCGAAAGTCGATACTTTTACTATGAACAGCCGCCATTTTATAGGAAATTAATTTTTCGGGATAATGAACGATTAAGCACTATATAATCTAATATAATAACTAAATTTGGTCGAATTTTTTTATTTCTGATGAACCAGGTCAAAGCTATAATCACGGTCACCATAAAGTGCTTAAATAAAAAAACGCTGCCGGCAGATCGCCTATAATTCCTTTATTTATTTATATATTGCATTGCAAAAAAACTACAAGAACTTTCAAATATATACTTTCGAATACACAACCGTTTATTTAAAAAAACTCTTCAAGTTTTTAAAAAAACAACCCAAAATAATTGTGTTTTCAGACCTCACAGGTAGGCGGACTCCTTAATACAAAAACTCTTACGCTCTACCTGCAGTCAACATATCTTCCTGCCACGGAATACTTCCTTCTCCTACAAAATATTCTTTATAATCGTCCCTATTTTGTTTGACTGAGTTGTTGATATTCCTGGGAATACCGGGTTCCAAATTATGCATCTGTACCTCATCGACAATCCCGCTCTATCTGCATACTGCTGTTGTTAGCAATGTACGCTTTACTCCGTCTTCGTAAAAAATTATGGAGAACGCATGTGGCCAACACCACATAGCATATATTTTCTACCTTCATATTTATGGAAGTATGCAGCACTCGAAATCGCGATGATAATAGGCCAAATGCATTCTCTACGACGTTCCTTGCTCGCGATAATCTATAATTAAAGATTCGTTTATCGTGGTCGAGTTCTCTCTGAGCATACGGTTTTAAAAAATTGTCCGTTAAACCAAACGCTACGTCACCTAAAAAGGCAAAGTTTAAATTGTTCACGGTTTCGTTGTTTGTTGGTAAATTCAATTGACCGTTATTTAATCGTCTAAAAAATTCTGTATGCTCCATAACACCCCCATCCGATATTCTACCATTTTTGTCAACGTCTACAAAAATAAATTCATAATTTGAGTCCACTAATGCCATTAGTACGATACTATAAACATTTTTATAATTACAATAAAACGCTCCGGAACCCAATGGTGGAACAATTCGAATATGTTTGCCATCCATAGCACCTCCGCAATTGATGAAATCCCATTTATTATGAAACCCTTCCGCTACTTTCTTCCACTCGTCGTTGGTATTCGGGAACTATGACAAAACAAAATACAATACAAAAATAAACAAAATTTAATTTCTTTGTTATTTCTTATTTTATTAAATTATTGGTGTTTTTTTGTATGAAGGACGAAGAAGTGCAACCATGTGGAAGCAGGAATAAACGGCCGGCTGGCGAAATCAATCGCTGCGCCAAGAAACAAAGAAATGATGACGGCGTCATTGAGGTTTTAAAAACTTGCGCTGTCGCGCTGAAGAACCCCACCACCAAGGTCTGTGAAGTTGGCACCCCCAAATTCGAATTTTTAAAAAAACTCAACGGCATTCGTTTGTCCATCGTTTGTCCACGTTTGTCCAACAAAAATTTTCGTTTGTCCAACCTTCAAAAAAAAGTTATGAAAAAAATTTTTTTCACCAGCACCCCCATGAAAAGTTTTTAATAATTTAATGGGGGGAAATGATTGTCCATCGTTTGTCCACGTTTGTCCACCCAAAAATTTCGTCTGTCCACCCTTAAGAAAAAAGTTATGAACAAATTAAGAAAATTTGTCATCAGCACCCTCCATGAACACTTTTCAACTTTTTAAAAGAGGGATACGATTGTCAACGATCAAGCATCGTTTGTCCACCAAAAATTTTCGTTTGTCCACCCTTCAAAAAAAAGTTATGAACAAAAAAAATTTCACTAGCACCCCCATGAAAACGTTTTAATGATTTGACAGTGGGAAGTGATTACCCATCGTTTGTCCACGTTTGTCCAACCAAAAATTTCATTTGTCCACCCTCCAGAATCGAATTATTAATAAAAATAGCCAAGTAGAACGATTCGGTTAAAACGGCCACGTATAACTACGATTTTTTATTAATTAAACGATGGAAACGTTTGTCCAATGACAGTTTTCGTTAGTCTAGACGTAGAAGACGTTTGTCCACCCCAAGATTTCGTTTGTCCACCCTTCAGAATCGACTTAATTGGGTGAATTAAATTTATCATTTCCTTCGTCACTTTCTTGAGAAAATTACGCCGGCGTCGATCGACTCGCGTGATCGTATGATCCGCGAGTACAAGTGCCATCGCTGGCACTTGTGACCACTGACAGAGCCGGTGGTAAGGTAAAAGGCCCTATTATGGCACAGATGCTAGAGAGGGATATGATATTTTCAATGATTTTAAATAATTAAGAACCTAAATGTTGCGAATTTGTGCGTTATTCGATTATTTCGTGTTTTCTGAAGTAGAAATAATCGTTGTTCTGTAAGTATAACGTTAAAAAATAATTATATGATTGAAAAATAGGAGTGATGTACATGTACGTATTTATGGCACAGCTTTGAAGCCCGTGTCCCTGGTGTTCCATAATGTATGTCCCTATTTATGGTACAGATAAAAACATAAAAACCACTATCTTTTCTTATATTTCAGTTATTTTTATAAAAATAATATATACTTATGTACATTAGTTTTTAAAAAGAATGGGGTTGACAAAATAGTAAAAAACATAAAAAATATTTTTTAGAAATGAAACTATATTTATTTTGTTTCGTTAATTTTTTTGTATTTCGTTTATTTTCTGTTGCAATTTCTTTTTTTCTGCAGCTATTAGTCTTTTTTTCTTCCTGCAGATTTTTCTTTTTGGCAATTTTGTCTTGTTTTATTTTTTCTTTCTCTTCCTTCTGGAGCTGCTCTTGCCACCAGGCATCGGAGGTTGCAGCCGCTGGCGGTTTCGGCTTCTCCGAATTGTACAGAATCTAACAGCTCTGTTTTCGTGACTGGATAACCTCTTTCCGCTTTATATAAAATCCAATTAACAATTTCTTGTTCTTCGGCCTCTGTTGGTGGTCCAGTTTTCTTTTTGATTATATTAGAATTGTTTTTCCTTCTCACTAATGTGGTTACAGGAACGCCAAATGCATTGGCAGTTTTCCTGAGGGAAATGTCTGTATCCAATAGCTTAATAGCTTTCTCAAGATCTTCAGGAGAATACTGGATTCTCTTAGTTTTCTTCTTTTTATCATTATTTGACTTACTCACTAAGACGGATTCTTTTTGAACTTAAGAGTGTTGGCGCTTCTCTTCACAGCACTGTTGAGATTTTTTTTAACCTTTGTCCTATCTCTTTTGGTTTTATTACTGTTCCTAGTATCTACCATCTTTCACTATTAAGAAGTGTAGCCTGAAACAATTTATTCTATAAATAAATGTAAATTTCAATTTACACTATTCAGGCGTGCAATATTTTATAGGTTATTTCTACAATTTTCAAACCAAATTTTATAATACACTTACTTATACGTATGTTGGATAAAAATAAAGGTTAAATATGAAGATTGTTTGAAGCCACAACCAAAAAAACTTAGAATTAAGACCGTTTTTAATTAAATATCGTACTCTTTAGACTTTGACTTTTCTGTACCACAAACCGGGACTACGCTTGATTCAACTGTCCATGCCACATGGAACAAGCGAATTATCGTTCCATAAATACGGACTTCTAAAAAGTCAATGTACATAATGTTGGAACAGCTTTATAATTAGTAAAATCACCACCGGATTCGAATTTGTTTTAATTAATTACAATCTACGAGTTTTCAGCTTTCGAATAAGCTATTAAACATCTTTTAAAATCATTGAAATTTGTAAATATGCTTGAAACAAAGAAGTCAGTGTATCCGTATTTCAACTCGACTAGCAGCAAATTTTGTACCAACTCAGAGACATGGACACTTAAACATTTTTTTTTATGTTAAATTCATTGACGCCACATTTATATTCATACACATACAAATATTTAGATAGTAATGTTTATAAATATAATTTTATTTAAATTATTATATATACATATATATAATATTATTCACTTTTTCTTGTAGTGTTTCATAAATTGGGACACTGTGCCATAATAGGGCCTTTTACCTTACCGCACTTTACAGAGCGGTGCGACGCCGGACCGATTCAATAGTTTTACTATTGTAAAGTATCGTTATCATATATTCTGTTGAATTAAAGTTTTAACAGAATTTTTATATTTTTATAAATATCATCGTTGTCGGAAATACTTTTACCGTTTGCGGATTTGTAATTGTACGCAATTTTTGACAAATGTCATTGTGTAGTGTCTATATTCCTGCTGTGTTACGGCAATAAGCTGTATAATGTTCTGGGCTATGACATACGATGCCACTTAATACGTATATTGCACCTTCAATTTGAAACTTTTCAGGTATGCTATTTAAAACTATTTCATATATTTCATTTAGATGTAAAAAGATTTCGGTGCTATGAACACATATGATTTTGGTTCTCTCTGTAATTGCATTGCTGATTTACATGTTTTACACGTGCCTGTTTGTGTACTGAAGAATTGCGCAACAAAATTAAGAAAATTTTGTTTAAAATCTTCGGTTGTGAGTGTATTAATAATATCTACTACAAACAATTTTCTAGAATTTACTTTACATTTGTCGCAGATTCTATTTTCTTCGACACTGCAAACGTCTGTTACCAGTTTTCTAAATAGCCAATTGGCATTTGTAGTACAATCTACAATATTATTGCGATTATCAAATATTGTACATAAAATAGTTCCTCGCTCTTCATACACGGAGTTGTTAATATTCTCCATAGCGTATTTTTTGACCAACATAAAAAATATATTATCTGAATTTTCATCGATCCAGTTTTTAAATTTACTATAATTGCAATACGCACTGGTTAATACTTCAACCAATGAGTCGAATGCACACGTATTTTTAATATATATTTTTTCGCCATTAAGATGAACTAAATTGCAGTTATTTCCATTTCTTAATACAGTAATTCGTCGTTATTGTCCCGTTTCTACCATGCGTAATAGTCCCGCTCACTATCCCCACCATTTCTTGGAATCCTTCAGTCGAGAGTGAGAGAATCCGAGAACGTGCGAGAGAACAAAAGAGTCGACACGAAGTTGTCGTCGGCTACGAATGGTGTCCGCATTGCGTTGATGTCCCGCCGCCACACAGTGGGCCGGATTCACTTATTTGACGCCATTTTGGTGTTTTTTTTTCAAGATATCGGAATGAAATTGACACCAAAAAATAGGATAAAATTTTTCCTATCTAATGATGTATAATTTAATATTTTTGACATATATTTATTTATTTATTTTTCATTTTTTTTAACTTAATTGTGAATTTTTTTTTTAAAACTATTCATTTGGTATTTTACTTAATGCCCTTTTCACTGGTTTAAATCGAATGTTCGCAAAACTTTTCGTTTCCAAGTTATAAGGAAAAGTCGAAAAATAAAGGAATGCAGCCAAATATCGTTTTGTTTAAATTGAAGGTCAATTTTTTGCGCTAAACATCATCTTTTATTAGTAATTAATGTAAACAATTTATTAAAAAATAATTCTGAAAACAGTCAGTAAAATTGCGACATTTCTTAAAATTGACAAGGAATATCTTTCAAGTCCCAACGAGTCCCGTATTTTTACAAGGGGGAATCTTTTCAGTGCACCTTCCTCTGTACAATCACGCAAGAATCACTTCCACCTTCGTCCAGTTTCGAGAAATATTTCGGTTTGAACTCATCAGCGTCGCGTCCTTTTCTTCACGTTCATGCGTTGCATCCTTCTTCGAAGGAATTGTTTAGATTATCGGCACTTGAAGTGTTTATGCTATGATGTAGATAAGCCTTCGACTTGGTCCTGTATTTTCCATTTCCAATCAGTTGAAACTGAACCAGCAGAGACTGCACAGTGACGTTTTCAAACCATTTCCAACAGATTTGAAAGTTGCATTCTAATTTTTATAAGTTTTTATCACTTTAAATTTTATTTTGTTCAGTTTGTGTTTAATATATTATATACTAGCTTAAAGTACCCGGCGTTGCCCGGGTAAAACTTCGATTATCAAGAGGGTGAAATAAGGGGGAGGGTGTGGGATGTCCAGATTTCATGGTAGCCTATATTTTCCGCAGGGTTGCAGAGATTAATTATGAAAAATTTTGTCCAGATCGGTTAAAAACATCGGGATAAAAAGTATTCTATATGTTATTCCTGGTCCTAGACTACGTATGTACAAAATTTCAGAAAGATCCGTTGCGTAGTTGCGACGTGATTGAGTAACAAACATCCAAACATCCAAACACACTTTCGCATTTATTATATTAGTAGGATTATTAGTAGGATGTGTATATATCTTAGTGTGTTTAGTGTATATTAATGCGTTAGTGTATAGTACATATACATATACATATATGTATATGTACTATACACTAACGCATTAATATATGTATATGTACTATACACTAACGCATTAATATACACTAAACATCATATATAATATATTAGACACAAACTGAACAAAATATGTATATGTACTATACACTAACGCATTAATATACACTAAACACACTAAGATATATACACATATATAATATATTAAACACAAACTGAACAAAATAAAATTTAAAGTGATAAAAACTTATAAAAATTAGAATGCAACTTTCAAATCTGTTGGAAATGGTTTGAAAACGTCACTGTACAGTCTCTGCTGGTTCAGTTTCAACTGATTGGAAATGGAAAATACAGGACCAAGTCGAAGGCTTATCTACATCATAGCATAAACACTTCAAGTGCCGATAATCTAAACAATTCCTTCGAAGAAGGATGCAACGCATGAACGTGAAGAAAAGGACGCGACGCTGATGAGTTCAAACCGAAATATTTCTCGAAACCGGACGAAGGTGGAAGTGATTCTTGCGTGATTGTATAGAGGAAGGTGCACTGAAAAGATTCCCCCTTGTAAAAATAGGGGACTCGTTGGGACTTGAAAGATATTCCTTGTCAATTTTAAGATATGTCGCAATTTTACTGACTGTTTTCAGAATTATTTTTTAATAAATTGTTTACATTAATTACTAATAAAAGATGATGTTTAGCGCAAAAAATTGACCTTCAATTTAAACAAAACGATATTTGGCTGCATTCCTTTATTTTTCGACTTTTCCTTATAACTTGGAAACGAAAAGTTTTGCGAACATTCGATTTAAACCACTGAAAAGGGCATTAAATAAAGTACCAAATGAAAAGTTTTAAAAAAAAAATTTCACAATTAAGTTAAAAAAAATGAAAAATAAATAAATAAATAAATGTCAAAAATATAAAATTATACATCATTAGATAGGAAAAATTTTATCCTATTTTTTGGTGTCAATTTCATTCCAATATCTTGAAAAAAACACCAAAATGGCGTCAAATAAGTGAATCCGGCCCACTGTGCGCCAGCCCCGTTCGTCGGGACTATTATGACGAATTACTGTATTTCATTTTTTCTTTTCCTTAATGGCCTGTCATATGTGAGGTGAATGTCTGGGCATGAAGTTAAATATTTCCCTCTAGGATTATTCTTTTTGTTTTCGATTAAGGGCTTCTGTATTATATTTAGTGTACTGTTTTTTTTTGTACATCCGCGTTTGTTTTTACATTATCTTTATTTTCATCGTCTGAAACTTGTAAATCTTTTAATTTTTTTGGTTTGGCTTCAATATTTAAGCCTTTCCAATTTTCCTCTTCCGTTAAGTAATCAAAAGTATGGGTAGCGTTTTGCGCATTTTGGCCAAAATCACGCGAATCGATTTTTCTTTCTTTTTCCTGTCTTACCTCAGTTTGCAGCAGTGCAATTTTCTCGTTCGTGCCTTTAATTGCAGCACGTTCCACTTTCGAGATATTTTCGACAGATTTTATGTGGTGAATGATAAATTTATCGACGCGCGTTGGTTTATAATTTGCGCCCAAATCTGAATGCTTGAGATCTTTAAAATATGCTTCACATCTAGAGGATGTCACTACATTCGATGACAGAGGGAAATATCCCCTCATCACCTGTGTCCAGAGAGGAAAATGTTTTGCCAATTTAACTAGATATGTGACTAGTTCTGGACAATAAAATGCGTTATATCTATCTGTCTCTGCACTGTCTTTTGCAATTTGTTCAGCCGCACCTCTGATACTATTTATAAATGCAACTATATTTTGATTTTCATTTTAATTTAACATTTCTAACTCATCGTATTCCTTGTCATTCTCGTCGCTCGTAAAAGTGAACGACTTTATTGTTTCGAATAAATATGATCGCTTCTGCTCACAAATTACTTCATTTCCATCGGAATCTTTGCCATCGTACTCGCTGTAAGCGACAATAAATATTGAGCTAAGCAGTGTTTTAAAATCTTCCACTTTATCGCACGATGACATTAGCCCCGCGCATCGCACAAAGAAGTCTTTAATTTTAGGCTGCTTTCTATGAAATACATCTTTGCTACAAATAATTTTTATTAAATGGGCAATATCAATTCTGATGAAACACTGAAGTGGATGTTGCAAAATTTCGCCACTAATTCATCGATAGCAATCGGAAATGTAATTTTGTAAGCAACGTTCATTGAAAGCTAAGCTGGTTGCATTCAAAAGCGCCAGTGAATAATCAGAATCAACTTCTGGAGGCACAGGTGCCCCGTGTCTTAACGATCTCCCTCAACCAGTATGTAATTAAATTGGTATCGTGCTTTTCTGAAAGTATTTGAAATACTGGTTGTATACCATTTGCACCTTTTATAATTATTTGGTACAAGAATTTATGTTTCTTGTCACCATTTAGTTTTTCTATTGTTTTCACTAATTTTCCAGTCGCGTCTATTTCTATTTTCCTACACGTTTTAATTAACGTTTTATACAATTTCATTTGCATGGGAGACCAGTAAAAACAATAGAAATGATCCTTTGAGATCTGTTTAATATACCGTGAGTATTGCCCCTTATATTTCAACTCACATAACGAATTGATAGGGTCAAGATTTTTATTTATTCCTAATTCGCGTGCGATGGCTTCTTCTCTGATTTTTCTTAACGTACATTGTCGCGCAACATAAGGTGGTTCGGGATCGTCGTAGGCTAAATCAGATACCGCATGATTTCTCTATTGTCTGGGTTTAATATTTAAAAGTTCTTGCCCAATTGCTACCCTATTCTTTCCTTTTACCGCCCTTTTCTTTTCATGCGGTATTCCCGAAGCATCGACTGTGTGCACTCTTAACACAGTACCAGTGCCAGGACCCGGTTTATGTAAGCAATGAGCTTTAAATTCGGCACCGCATTCATTACAAGTGCCGTATATTTTCAAATATGTCCCCGCATCCGGAGAATCGAAAACTTTGCCATATTTAAACGTATATGCGCACGGAATTTTCGTTTTTAAAAAGCAAGCTTTACAAATAGTATCAGTCCAACCGGGACTAAGTATTTTATAAGACTTTCCACGAGTGCCCTTTTCTTTATACACTTTCGATACAGGAGCAATAGATTTCCATTGCTCCTCAGACAATGCGATATCAAAATAAAGTGGCGGCAGTTTAATATATTTTTTATTCGCATTATTGTCAGGCACGAAATCTTGACTAGTAGTACTTACGTTAGAAACATCAATGCTATTCATCATTGCTTCGTCCTCCTCTTCTTATTCTTCTTCTTCCATTGGAATTTGGAAATGTTCCTTCAAATTTGTCAGCAAATTCCACCGATTGTTCCTCACGTAGAAATTCAAGGTGTTTGGTGACAACTTATCACAAATTTTTAAAGACACTTCTTCCCACACTTTATCCGTGCGGCACTTCGATTTATATTCCTCATCGAACACTTCACACTTTTTACACTTCTGCAACACGTCCAGAATAATGCCGGAGTGTATCAGCGCTTTTCTAGGCATTTTTCACAAATGACCACAACGAAATCGCAAAACGGTAAGTAATATAACTCTCACAATTACTTCACAAACCGTAAATGAACGCACGATCTCACCAGAGCGGTCTGTGAACAATGACTGACTTTCGAGCAGAGATGGGCAGAAAATTATTTTAAATAAAAAATTGTGTTTGAATAAAAGGCAGAAAATTTATTTGAAACTCAGCAAAGAAAAATTCCCAGAATTATTTATTATTTGAAGCGCCATAAATAAAATTTTCAATCGATGAGAATTTATCGGAAGGTCCATAAATAAAATTTGAAATCGACGGAAATTCATCGGAAGCGCATAAATAAAATTTGAAATCGACGGGAATCCATCCGTAGCTTCGGCCAATTTTCTCACTTTCATTTATATTTGTAGCGGAGAAGCATAAATAACTCTGGGCGTCGCTTGGAGGCCCTTTGGCCTCAAGCGCCTTTGCTCGAAGCCGCCGGGTCCTCGAGGCGAGTGACATTGTATCGTTCACCCGTCTAATCTGCAGCGCGGAGTTGCTCGGCGACGTGTCATTGATTATACAGAAACGGAATTTCTTTATTTTTCATCGTATCAATATGAAAGTGACACCAATGGATTCCTTGCATTCTCCCGATTAAATTGATAAAAAAATATTTAAATCGGGCCAGTTTTAACGAAACGGGCTTTCAATCCTGCAAATTAATTTTATACGTAATATCGTCCCAGGTCTTAACATGGTCAGGTACGAGTGTCTACACTTTCAACTGCAATATTGACAATACCGTCGATTCTACGGCCTGGAATATTAGCTCCGTATTGCGATGTTCTTGACCAGAGTTTCGCATCGATAGCAACTACTTAGTTTCAATTAATGAGTTGTGCATGATTTTAATGACGCATAATTTAATTGCATGTTAGAAACGTTGTAGCGAAAACAGAGCCATAAAGCATTCGAGTCACTGGTACGCATCAACCCTTAGGTTATTCCTGTCCACGACCTTTCCTACTTTCACTTTTTTACCCATTAACTCTGTTCACTTACTTCCTTACTCCGCCCTTACTCCGAGGGCGGATGGCCCACTGTACGGCCTTCGATGGTTTATGACTGAGACTTAGGCTACGTGTTTTCCTGAATGGGGGTGCATGAGATTAAACAGTCCTGGCGTCATGCGATGACTGACGCCCGTTTTGGGTCTTCCAACTATCGGGTATCGAAGTATTGCTTTTTTAATGAAGGGATGGTTTAGATATGGCAAGCGGCCTGACGTCGTATTTCAAAACAATAGGGAATCTGTTTCTGGAGAATCAGGCCACGTGAATGGGGAAGGCTATGCCTTTTGGTAAGAGAGCTGTGATAGACCGCTCAGTGATAGCCGCGGTCGGCGGCGGCGGTCCCACTAGCGCAACGAAGACACAGATGCATACTTCTCCATTGCACTAGTGGGGCCGCCACAGACCGCGGCTAGAAAACTCGACCTTAAGAAGGGAGCGCTCGACAGTCAAGAACCACAGGGCCATAAAAGACAAGGATAGTAGTGATTGCACTAGCCATTATGTAAGAACGGAAAAATCTGAAATTCCGCATTCGTCATTAGATCTGTATGAAAGTAACACCTTGTGCTTTTCCGATGAAAGTGATACCACACCTGACAAAATTTTAACTATAATTGAAGCAGTAAGAGCGACAACGGACCAACCCACATAAAAAAAAAATCTTTTGCCTATTTTATATGATTAGTAGAGCCTATTGGAAATATTGGAATACGTTATTGCTACTAACTCAATTTCGAGAAGAATGTGGGTTAGTCCGTTGTTTGCTCTCACTGCCTCAATTAACGATATTACGCATAAAATTAATTTGCATAACATTAATTTTTTTATCAATTTAATCGGGAGAATGCAAGGATTCCATTGGTGCCACTTTCATATTGATACGATGAAAAATAAAGAAATTCCGTTTCTGTATAATCAATGACACGTCGCCGAGCAACTCCGCGCTGCAGATTAGACGGGTGAAACAATACAATGTCACTCGCCTCGAGGACCCGGCGGCTTCGAGCAAAGGCGCTTGAGGCCCAAGGGCCTCCAAGCGACGCCCAGAGTTATTTATGCTTCTCCGCTACAAATATAAATGAAAGTGAGAAAATTGGCCGAAGCTACGGATGGATTCCCGTCGATTTCAAATTTTATTTATGCGCTTCCGATGAATTTCCGTCGATTGAAAATTTTATTTATGGACCCTCCGATAAATTCTCATCGATTGAAAATTTTATTTATGGCGCTTCAAATAATAAATAATTCTGGGTGATTTTTATTTATGACACATACAGATAAAGTCTCTTTTATTTAAAAAGTTATTTATATAATTTTTTATTTAAATAATGCCCATCTCTGCTTTCGAGGTACGTGGTTGGAAAGAATTCGAGAGTATCGCAGGCATTTGTTTCGATCTCAACAGTGGCACGTGGTGGCGTCCGCGTTACAATGTAACCACGCATCTATACAAATTCCTGGTAAGCAGGGCCGACGCATAAGGGCGCTAGTCGAAGGGGGCGCTAAAATACTATATTGGACGCTTAATTTGTCCAAACTTTGCTCTCCTGATAAAGCGCTCTCAGTTTCTACACTTGTTGGTCGGGTAGTCATTAAGAAATCATATGTCATTTGTAGGTATTTTCTCTTTACTTTTTCTACTTGAAAATACGTCCACTTTTTTTATGGCTTGATTCAGATTTTTAGTTTTCTATTGGATCAGAGTTGGTTCTTCATGACATACTTGGGATTTCGTGTCTATTAATAATTGAGGTTTTTTTCACTGATTGATAACGTAGTAGATATCGACGGAATTAATGAACGCATATATGCGCTACATTTCTATACATAATTTATCGAATTACCGGTGAAAATTTTAGGGTATTTCTCGCGATTTATCGGTAAACCGGTACCAATCGGTGGAACCCATCGGTGGAATTTGCTGACAAATTTGAAAATATATAAATCTTGCGAGGCACCACCAGTCAACGCAAGTTCTAAGACTGCTAAGCAGCGCATTATACGTGGCTGCAGACTGTTGATGGCACGCGGGATTTATATAGGTATATCGCCATATCTTCTACAATTATTTGTTAATCAGTGTGAAAATTTGTGAAAATCTTCCTTGTATATTAAGGAAAAACTTTGTCGCTTCAAGTTATATGTACCTCAAAATTGCCTCGATACTTTTTATCGGCGAACCTTGAAAAACATGGGTTCTGTCCAGTATTACTATTTAATTATATATTATTACATTTTTTAACATAAGGGGTTTGTGCATACACTTGACAGGTTCGCTAGACTTTTCTGAAGTTATGTTTTAAGTCTCATAACGGTCCGTTAACATTTACTTAAGTGTAACGTTCTCGAACGAGACGTTGCCGTTAATTACAGGGGATTCCACAAGTAGAGCGGTTACTCGTAGAATGGTGGGATTGGTTCGGGTGGCGTGCGATAAAGAAATGAATTTCATGAAACTAGAGTCCTTCTTTTAACGATAAATAACAAAAATGGTTTATTCAAAAGAATTGATTTGGTTTAACAAGTACGACGCGGTGTCGTGAAATTGTAACGGAATGATTACGTGACGACTCGTTGGTCGGTTAAACAGAATATTACTCGATTTTCGCTCGTGACGCTAAGTCGATAGAACAGAAAATTAATTAACCTATATATGTATATATCGCTCCGATCGGTAAGAGTTCGAAATATCGTTTCGAACGAAAGGAAATAGCATTTAACGCTCGGTCGAAAAGAAATAGTAATAGACGCTTAGTCGAAAAGAAATAGTAGTAGACGCTTAGTCGAAAAGAGATAGAATTGATATAAATTTGACGCTAGGTCGGTATATATAAAGGATGACACTTTGGTCGATTTAGAATGTTTAAGTCAAGATAATGAGAGGGTTCCTTCTCTCAGGTTTTGGTAGCTTCCAGTTGCCTATTAGCTTGCCCACGCTTTCTAGGATTGGTGCTAAGGTGCTCCGTTAAAAGCCGCCTTAGTTGTAGATTTCACGTTGCTCAGGTGCTTTGTTAACAGCGGCCTAAGTTGTAGATTCCACGTTGCTCAGGTGCTTTGCTAACAGCGGCCTAAGATGGTAGCCGAGGTGCCTAGTCGAGCGCCTCAGATGGTAGCCAGGTAGCTTGATTAGAGCATACCCAGATGGTAGCCAAGGTGCCTGCTCAAGCTGCCTTAGATGGTAGATTTGTGAATGATATTGAATGTCTTTGGAAATCCAAGGTGCCGGTTCAAGCGCCTTGGAGTGAAATTTGGTTTGGATGTGGAATTTTAAGCGTGGTGCCTATTCGAGCGCCTCGGAGTGAATGTTAGTTGGTTGGGTTGGTTCAAGTGGTGCGTACTTATGATATCGTGAGGATCTCTCAATGGTGTCTCGAGGATCTCTTCTCTCCTGCTGCTGGCGGGCCCATATTTATACCTAGTTGGTGAACCTAGCTCGGTCCAATCACATGTCGCACCTTGCGCGCACCAATTAGCTTCCGTATTTGGCTGACGCCAATCAGGCGTTACACTCGCGGTTCACTTGCCGTTCGGCCGATCGTGCGTCTTGCGCATGCGCACTTAATCCGCTCGCGGTCCGCACTCGATTCACTCGCTGTGTTGAATGACATTGCGCATGCGTTCACTTCACTTGGTTTGTTCACTGACCACTAGGTTGCATTCATCCATACTTGCATTCTCCATACGTGCATTCTCCATACGTGCATTCATGTCTTACTGCTAATACAATGGTTGTAGGTGTTGAATAATAATAGTATAGAATAATAAGGATAGAATAATGAGAATATAGAATAGTAAAAGAAGAATTTTTAATGGCGGCTCGTCGCAGGACGTTACACCTCGCCGCCCGGTTTATCTCTCGTCTCGAGAGATGAGATTTTAGAATCGCTTACGCTTTGAATTTGTACATCGGTGGAGGAGGTTTGACGCTCGATCTCTTCCTCCACTTGTTGGAGTGCTTTCGCATCCTCGTTTAAATTCCCTGACATTCCCATCGTTTGGGGTGGTACGTTGCCGCTACCGAACAAGAATATGTACTTCCACGCGCGCTGCCGCGGATCGGAATGAGGGAGTCTAAGATATGGTTGCCAATCGACTTTTGGCACGGTTAGTTTATGTAGATTCCACTGACGTGGCTTCGCCGCCTTTATTTTCGCTCTCCACTTGCCTCCTCTTTTCGGCATTCCCGATTCGACTTCTACGGTATGTCCGCGCGTTATTAAATTTCGATACTGAATGAAGCTTGTGATTGACTGTTACTCGTGTCTTGTTATGATGTTACCCCCGTTTATTGTCTATGCGTCCCCTAAGGTTCCTTGTTTCGCGACCTAGTTTCCTACGGTTCAGGAGTGTGGTCTGTTTACTACACCGGCTGATTGACCTACTTTTCTTACGCGTCATTTTCGCCGAATTGAATGAAGCTTGTCGTAGCGTGATATATATCGTATAAGACCTTTAAATTAATCGAACGGTTTCGCTTGGGTTTTGGAGTAACGGAGGTGAAGGTGATAGAATTTGACTCGGTTGTATTAGGTAGAAGGAGGGTTTATTCAAAAAATATTTTCTTTCTTAGCGTCCCACATTGTCGTCATCCCCAAATTCTAGCACGTTGAGTGCTAGCCCGAGCTCTAGCGCTCGCCAGTTCTCGTGGCCTAGGTTCACGAACGCTTTAATGCAATGTCGGCACTGGCCCGCGATTCCCAGGGTGTACAGTGGTTCGGTGCAAACCATGCAGTATTTATAGTTGATTAAGTTTCTTTTGAGCGTGACGAGGTGGTTGGTGGCGGGGGTGCAATATCTTATATCTCGTTCGGACATCCCCTCGTAGCAGGTGTGGCACACTTTCCGCCGATATAAGTCATTTCGGTTTGTAAATGTTGGCCCTGTCGCCTGGAGGCAGATTAGCCTGGTTAGACGTCCGTAGTACCCGCCTCTCGGGTCATCTCCTTCCTCGTCGTAGGGTCGGTACTGCCACTCTTCCTTGGGGGACGATACTCTATCGTACGATATATATTTTTTCTTAAGAATGCTTTCCTGCTTCACTTGTAATAAATTAAAAGAGTTGGTTTTACCTTCGGGTTCCCATCGTTCGCACTTGAGTGGCCTTTATGGTACTTCGCCCGACGAATCACTTCCGCGATTGTTATATATTGTGGATGCAAATATAAATTGTGACTTGTAACTGGTAACTTAAACTTGTAGTTTGTAATTCGATTCTTCAGAGTACTAGGTTGCGAATGAGCTCCTGCGCTGATTGCGCCCGAATTTATGGACACATGGTCTCGGTGTCTTCTGGTGGGGAGGGGTTTTCCTAGAATTTCCTTTGGTCCTGTGGCACATAGGCTCTCTTGATGCGGTCCTTATGGACGATCTTAGTTCGGTGGGGGCCTATCGCCAATTTTACGTTGTTAGAATCTAAGATTTCTATTATTTTGTATGGTCCGTCATATTCGTCACTGAATTTATTCCTTTTTGGTTTCAGAACCAGGACTTGTTCTCCCCTTTGGTAGTTAATAGTGGTTACTCTTCTGTCGTAATAGTATTTTTGACGATGTTTCGAATTCTCCAAGTTATTCCGGCCCGTTTCGCGAATATTAAACAATCTAGTTACTAGCCTGTCTACGAAGTCTGGATATGTGTTTAAAGAATCATTCGGCGTTATGCTCGACGGTAGCCTTGCCTTTTTCCCATATATTAGTTCATGGGGGGTGTATTTCGTCCCTTCGTGTTCGCTGGTATTATATGAAAACATGGCCTGAGGCAGCCACTGGTCCCATTGTTTCTCCTTAGTTATGTAGTGCTTTAAGTATTCAATTAAAACATGATGGCTTCTTTCTAAGGAGCCGTTGGATTGCGGGTGAAACGCTGATGCTTTGTATTGCTTGATGTTTAAGACTCTTGCGAGTTTTCGCATAAGGGAACCGACAAATGAAGTTCCTTGATCTGTTAAAATGGCCTTTGGACACCCGTATTGGCAAATGAAATGCATGGTAAATGCTTCCGCTATTTCTTCGCTCGTGAACGAGACTAGTGGTATTGCTAATGAATATTTTGTTAAATTGTCCTGTATAGTAAGTATGTATGATTTTCCTGATTTTGTAGGCGGCAATGGTCCCACAATATCCATCGATATTTTGTCGAAGGCGTCTAATGGTGTGTCCGTTATTATCATCGGTTCTTTGGTTTTTATTCGCACGAGTTTCTTCTTTTGGCAACTTATGCATGTCTTGATAAATTGTCGTACTTCCTGCTTCATGTTTGGCCAGTGATACAAGTCTCGGATTCTTTTATAGGTTTTGGTTACACCTTTGTGTCCTCCTGTCGGCGACTCATGGTTTTCTTTTATAATAGTTAATCGATCTCGTTCTGAAGGCAGTTGCACTGCGCCGGTGCAAACTGTAATATTAATATTAGTCTGTAAGAATCTTAGATTTATCATTTGTTTCAATTTGTCCCATGTTATGTTAGCTTCCGTTTTTGGTATTGAAATTTTGTTAATGTTTCGCTCTGTTAGTTTGTTATATAAATTCCTAACCGCGGTGTGATAACCTTCGTCGGTCGGTGGATTTGGTAATATCATCCCTAAGATGATTCGTTCTGATTGGGGAATTTCTATTATGTTCCCTGCCTGGAGTGGTGGGGATGAGGTGATTTTAATTGATTCTGTTCTTAAAAATTCCGCGCTTCCCTCGCCCACTGGTTCGCCATATACGTTTATGAATACTCCTACAGTTTCTCTTCTTATCCATAAATGGTCTTTAATTTCTTTTACTCGGGTTTGGATTCGTTCTTGTTGAACTATTCTAGGTAGTGCTTTCGGTGGCGCTCGTATCTGTCGCCGTGGCGATATTTGCTGTCGGGGTTTATCCTTAAATGTTTCGAGTTTATCTTTCGCGTTCCTTTTTATTACCACAGGCGATACTGGACCGGTCAGTGTTCCGCTAGAGTCTCTTATGCATGACTTTCTGCCTCGCATCGGTAAGGTATTTTTTCTACTACTGCTACTGTTACTTGAATCAATTTGTGGGGGATCTCGGTAAATAGGGCACCTTGGAATTCTTGTATTCTCGCTGATTTCCATTATTTGATCTGGATCTTCCATTATTGTATCCACTTCCATAGGCTGCGGTCTAGGATGTTGGTGAGAGGTTGTTGGTGCGGAAATAATTGGTTTAGGGGAAGGGTGAACTTCTGCCGAAACTCGTATGTTTTTAACCACCTCGAAACTGTCGGAGGACACCTCCATTTTTGCGGTCTCCCAACCTGGCGTTACACCTCTCCTTTTCTCCACTGGCTGGTTTGACGATGTGGTTGTCGTGCTCCTATGCTTCCTTTTCAGTTTCCTTTTCACCGGTATTTTACTAAAATTGAACTCCGCCGATGGCGACGAGGAGTACCCGTCTCCCTTCGGATGTTTTGTGGCGTTAGGAGAGCTAGAATTTGTGGGCGTTCTGGAGCGTGCGCGTTTCCCTAATACTTGTAATGGGAGTGCATTTATTGGATTCCGTGAAAGGGCGTCCGCGTTGGTATTGTATTTCCCGGGCTTGTACATGATTTTATAATCGTATTCGGCGAGCTTTATTTTCCATCGCATTAATCTTGAAGTGGGATTGGCCAATTTATGGAGCCATTCTAACGGCTTGTGGTCCATGACCAAGAAGAAGTTCCTTCCGTATATGTATGTGCGAAAATGTTGGACGGCGTATATCAACGCGAGCAATTCGCGTTCGGTTGGAGCGTAGCGGGTTTCAGCATCGTTTAATATTCTCGAAGCGTATGCTATTGGTAGGTCTTTCCCGATTTCTCCTTGACTTAGTACTGCACCTACTGCATAACCCGAAGCGTCCGTAGTAATGATAAAAGGTTTGTCGAAATTTGGATATTGTAAAATTGGTTCCTCGCATAAAGCGTCCCGCAGTGTTTCAAACGCGGTGTGTTGCTTTATTGACCATTCGAATCGGCGTTCTTTTCTTGTTAAGTCGGATAGTGGCTTTGCTATTTTTGAGAAATTTTTTATGAACCTGCGGTAATATCCGGCTAACCCTAAAAATTGTCTGATATTTTTCGGTGTTTTAGGTTGTGGGAATTCCTTGACTGCCTCTAATTTCCTTGGATCTGGTCTAACTCCTTCCTCGCTAATAATATGACCTAAGTAGCATACTTCTCTTTTTAAAAATTCGCATTTATCCGGCTGGAGGCATAGATTAGCTTCTCTTAATCTTTTCATTAATTTCGTGAACTTTGTTGCGTGTTCTTGAAGTGAGCTGGCATAAATTACTATGTCGTCGAGATACACAAATAATTCTATCCCTTGTAGCCCAGTAAGTACTTGATCCATTAATCGTTGGAATGTCGCGGGAGCGTTTTTTAGACCGAAAGGCATTCGGTTGAATTCGTAATGACCATAGGGTGTTGAAAACGCGGTTTTGTGTCTATCTTCCGGATGCATTTGAATCTGGTGAAATCCTGAAGCTAAATCGAATATCGAGAAGTACTTCGCGCTTCCGAGTTGATCTAATATGTCGACGATATTCGGTAAAGGGTATGCGTCGCCTATTGTTTTCTCGTTCAGCTGACGGAAATCTATCACTATCCTCCATCGTTTGTTCCCTTCGCTATCGTCTTTTTTCGCGACTATCCACAACGGAGAGTTGTATGGAGAGGTTGAAGGCGCTATTATTTTGTTTTGTAAGAGCTCGGTTATTTGGCGGTTAATTTCCTCTTTATGGACCTGAGGATATCGGTATTGTTTTACGTTAATGGGTGCCTCGTTTTCGGTGATTATTCTGTGAGACACAGCGTTTATTGCTCCTAACTCGCTCTCGGGGAGGTGAAACCTGTCTGCATATTGTGCGATCAACCTTTCGATATTAGCCCTTTCTTCCGAGTTCAAGTGATTAAGCCGAAGTAGTTCGAGTACTTGCCTAACATGATTAGGGGACGCCATTACGTCCTGAAATTTTACCTCTTCGTAGGGTTCGATTTCTATGGAAGGTATTTCTATTTTTATTTATTTGGAAGATGTATTGATCGCATAAAGGTATCCTACTCCGTCGTTATTTGATATTACAGCGTTTCCCATTATAATGCTAGGGTGCACGTTTAGTTTTGGCACGTATCCCGTCTTCAGGGTTGGATTTAAAATTTTTACTGGTATCTGATACCTAGTACGGCCCGGAATTGTTATTTCTCCGTCCTTAAATGGAAGTATTTCGTTTCCTATTACGACGCCTAATCGCGAATAGTCTATAGTCGCTCCGTTTTCCCGGAAGAAGTCTGTTCCTAGTAACCCGTCTTGTAAGAGTGGTAGAGCTTTGACTATGTGAATATCTACTGTCGCATCTAATATTTTCGTTTTAATATAACCCATAGTAGATAGGCAGCCCTCCGTGATTCCTTTTAAATCGTAGACGACATCCGTGTGGATTTGTGTGCCGGGGAGAACGGCATCTTGCTTGATTACGCTTAAATCAGCTCCGGTGTCAATCATCATTAGTGCTCTATTTTGTTTGAATTCTGGACCTGACAACGCTATACTGGGAGCTTTCCCGATCTCTATCGGTTTTAATGCAAGCACGGCTTGCCTGCGTATTGGATTCTGGGGAGGATTTGGCGGTTGTTGTTCGGAACGTGGAAGTTGTGTAAAGTTTCGGTTATTGTTATATATCCTTTTACGACATTCTTCTATAGTATGTCCCCTATTCTTGCAATATTTACATTCGACCGGCTGTGACGCGGGATTACGCGAGGACGTATGTGGCCTTGTATTGTATTGTGATGGCCTTGACCCAGTGTTATATGGTATCGGTCGCGGCGCGGTGTTTACTTTCCGGCATTCCTGAACCGTATGTCCTACCTTTCGGCAGTGATCGCAATATTTTGATTGCCAGCTGACTTGAGCTATCTGTTTGACTGGAAATTTGCTGCTGCAATCGTTCGTCGAATGCCCGTATCCGAAACAATTTGTACACTGTCCGGAGTGCGATAATCCTTCTGCAAATTTGTTTCTTAACGCGTTATCCTGACATTCAGCCTCGGCTTTTATAGCGGCGCCGATGGCGGTGTCTAGATCAGCAAATTCGGCGGTTCGCATACGCGCATAGATTTCAGGTCTTAGACCTGTTAGAAACGATTTGATGGAATTTGCTTCCGCGGATTGATTGTACTGCTCGACATGCAATGGTACTTCTATTTCATTGCAGTGCTTAATCTGTAAGAAAATCCCGGAGACTCGACTGCTATAGTCCACGGTAGCTTCATTCGGCATCTGTGCGATCTTCGACATTTCCCCGTATAATTGAATCGAGGAGTGCAACGGCGCGAAACGGGAGTTGAGAACTTTAATTATTTCGTCTATGGTGTTATAGTCACCACTGAGTATGGCTCGAGAGGCTTCCCCGAACAATTTACATTTAATTAATTGTGCTAACCCGTTTTCAGCGTTTGGCGCGACCATGTTTTTCGCGTTCCTACAACATTTTGTGAATTGATATATTGAAATGTTTCGCCCGTCGAAAGGCGGAACCGTATCCGCGGCATCGCGAATTCTTGTGTGCGGTTGACGCGCATTGTCTTGGTTTATCTGTAAGCGTTGTAGTTCTTCTACAACTGCTTCTACTGGAGGCGTAGCGTTAGCCATTATTGGATTTTATGTTTCTAACGCACCTAATTTAATAAGAAAGAAGGAGTCTTGTTCCTCGCTGGGAGAGCGTAACTCTCTTGCCACGCGGTTTTCGCGGTTTCAAAGCAAAATGTACCAGAAATCCCACCGCTGTCACCAAAAATTTCCCGCCTGTAACGTTCTCGAACGAGACGTTGCCGTTAATTACAGGGGATTCCACAAGTAGAGCGGTTACTCGTAGAATGGTGGGATTGGTTCGGGTGGCGTGCGATAAAGAAATGAATTTCATGAAACTAGAATCCTTCTTTTAACGATAAATAACAAAAATGGTTTATTCAAAAGAATTGATTTGGTTTAACAAGTACGACGCGGTGTCGTGAAATTGTAACGGAATGATTACGTGACGACTCGTTGGTCGGTTAAACAGAATATTACTCGATTTTCGCTCGTGACGCTAAGTCGATAGAACAGAAAATTAACTAACCTATATATATATATATATCGCTCCGATCGGTAAGAGTTCGAAATATCGTTTCGAACGAAAGAAAATAGCATTTGACGCTCGGTCGAAAAGAAATAGTAATAGACGCTTAGTCGAAAAGAAATAGAAATAGACGCTTAGTCGAAAAGAAATAGTAGTAGACGCTTAGTCGAAAAGAAATAGAATTGATATAAATTTGACGCTAGGTCGGTATATATAAAGGATGACACTTTGGTCGATTTAGAATGTTTAAGTCAAGATAATGAGAGGGTTCCTTCTCTCAGGTTTTGGTAGCTTCCAGTTGCCTATCAGCTTGCCCACGCTTTCTAGGATTGGTGCTAAGGTGCTCCGTTAAAAGCCGCCTTAGTTGTAGATTCCACGTTGCTCAGGTGCTTTGTCAAGAGCAGCCTAAGATGGTAGCCGAGGTGCCTAGTCGAGCGCCTCAGATGGTAGCCAGGTAGCTTGATTAGAGCATACCCAGATGGTAGCCAAGGTGCCTGCTTAAGCTGCCTTAGATGGTAGATTTGTGAATGATATTGAATGTCTTTGGAAATCCAAGATGCCGGTTCAAGCGCCTTGGAGTGAAATTTGGTTTGGATGTGGAATTTTAAGCGTGGTGCCTATTCGAGCGCCTCGGAGTGAATGTTAGTTGGTTGGGTTGGTTCAAGTGATGCGTACTTATGATATCGTGAGGATCTCTCAATGGTGTCTCGAGGATCTCTTCTCTCCTGCTGCTGGCGGGCCCATATTTATACCTATTTGGTGAACCTAGCTCGGTCCAATCACATGTCGCACCTTGCGCGCACCAATTAGCTTCCGTATTTGGCTGACGCCAATCAGGCGTTACACTCGCGGTTCACTTGCCGTTCGGCCGATCGTGCGTCTTGCGCATGCGCACTTAATCCGCTCGCGGTCCGCACTCGATTCACTCGCTGTGTTGAATGACATTGCGCATGCGTTCACTTCACTTGGTTTGTTCACTGACCACTAGGTTGCATTCATCCATACTTGCATTCTCCATACGTGCATTCTCCATACGTGCATTCATGTCTTACTGCTAATACAATGGTTGTAGGAGTTGAATAATAATAGTATAGAATAATAAGGATAGAATAATGAGAATATAGAATTGTAAAAGAAGAATTTTTAATGGCGGCTCGTCGCAGGACGTTACACGTTTCAAAATATTTGTATTTTTAAATTTCCAACATTTGTGATCTTAAAATTTCCAATTTTTCCAATTCTGATGTTTAGAAACTGTTTTTCATCACTTGTCTTCACTTTCAACTAAAGGAAGCCTATATTGCACCCGAATGTACCTTTTCTAGACATTTCGCGGGTAAATTATAACATAACTTTCCTATTTTACGTGAGAATGAATACGCGAATCTCTGAGTGTGAAGCTGCGTATCGACATTGTAAGGATGCCGCGCGAGGCACGCTTCGCGGAGTGGAGAGTCTGGAGACTCGTACGACAGTCTCGCGCTACCTCCAGCATGATATTTGCGTCTCCGGAGCCATGCGATTTTTTATCTTGGGGGCGCGAGGCACCTTTGAGCACGTCGAAAAATCGACTGCCGATGCCTCGTAAATTAATCATGGTCGAGGTAGTCTCCAGACTATCCACTCCGCGAGGTGTGCCATGCGAGGCAGCCTCGCAATGGCGATACGCAGCTTGAGAAACACGCGGACACTCCAACAATCACAGTTCACACGATAGATTTAGCACAAAAAATTACAACAATACTATGACGGTAATAAAACTTCACCCGAAATATGTCTAAATACAGTCTTAGGTTGGAAGTAAAATGTAGAAGTGTGTCAGTTAGTATGAAAGTGGCGTCAGTCGAAATTTAAAAAAAAGAAATTGAACTTCACGTTTATTATGTATCATGTTGATATATTACGTAAAAAAGAAGTGAAATGTAATAAACGAATAATTTGGACTTAGACCACTTTCACAATAACCGGTACATATAGTGAAAAAGACAGGGGTAGTAAGCGTGAAGGTACTTACGATCTATATGGCTCAACAGTCGCTCGTATATCTGACGGTCGAGCCTTTGCTAGCCTCCAGGGCCAGCGTTGCCGGAAAACAATCGCCGGCGTCGATTTACGCATACGTTACCACCACTAATGTAGGTGATCCTACTACACAACTTGCGATTCTTTCCTGAAACCGCTGGACAGGGCCTAAACTGTCTTTCTCACTCACTCAATATTTTGTATTTCACTTGCACCAAGGACCGAGCGACACGTCTCGGCCCGCGTAAAGGTTGAAACGCGTAAAGGTGATACGTCAAAATTATAAGCACAGGATAATCAAAAATCCTTTCCTGTGCACATTTCTGCACCAAAAAGTATTCCCGGAAGTACATAATCTATGTAAATGTATCAGCATACACTAATCTTAATGCGAAAGAGAGGAACAGAACGCATATATCCGTCCTTTTCCCACTATCTTTTTTTCTGCTTCTCAGCATCTGTAACTAATGCAGCGACAACGCTAGTTGATCAGTTTTCTGCAGAGATGGGCATTATTTAAATAAAAAATTATTTATATAACGTATCAAATAAAATAGGCTTTACCTTTATTTGTCATCAAATAAAAATAACCCAGAGTTATTTTTATTTCAAATAAAAATAAGTGAGAGTTACTTTCATTTGAAACGTCACAAATAATTTCTTTCGTTCGACGTGAATATATCCGTTGGCCACAAATAATTTTCTCTGTTTGGACAAGAACGTGGAGCACCTCCGTTCTTGCTTAACGCGCGAGCAAGTTTTACTCCCGCGTGAGCCAAACACTTATACGTTGTTCTAATGTAAGAAAATGGCTTAATAATAAACGAGCACGTTTATTAATAGCGAACTGGTTTTCCTAAATACTAAGTTCACACACACTTATTTAAATTAAGAAACACTCGTGAGGATACACGGCGTAGAAAAAGGCGGGTAAGCACTCGATTATGTAATACCGGAGCACCGGTAGCTCTTTGGTTTTCGCGTAAGGTAACAACGATGTTTACGTGCACGCGGTTCCCAAGCTAGAGAGCGATCGCAGAAAAGGCACGGGCCGGGCCACCGATTCGGGCGCTGACACCTAGCTAATCAACACGGCCCACGTCGGTGCCGCGAGACAAAGCTAATTAGGTGGGGAAGACAATGGCTAATTAGTCCAGGTGCCAGCCCCGAGATGGCCCGACCAGGCCTCACCGCGATCATCCAGCCGCGGCATAGATAACGAAATCGCGTTCGAAATATCGCGCTCTTCGCGGCAACGCGCACGGCCCCGATTGGCCGCATCGCCGCGGCCAATCCCAAACATTCTCGCTTGACGTGAAGTTATCCGACGGCCACAAATATTTTTCTGGTTTGACGGAATTCATTTTAACCTTCAAGTTATTTTGTCGTCTTTCCATGCATTTGTATTTGAAAAAAATTATTTGAAGCGCAAATAGCTCTGGGAGTAGAGAGCGAGAGAGAGGGGGAGCGTGTGTGAGAAGGATAGAGATAGATGATACTTTTTCGCTCTCTGTAGCGGTAACAGTGGGTGGAAACTGAATAGGGAACTTCCGGGATAGCGTTTAGACCGGAAGAAGCATTCTTTCATATATTAGAGGGCGCTGATGTCGCAGTATAGTTGTGTTTGTGTCTGTACATACACGACCGGCTGAGACACATACTGTCTTATAAGTGAAAACAAGTAAAACGTGAGTGAAACCCGAAGTATTAGGTATTTACTTGTGTTTAGTGTTTCATTTAAAATGAATGTGCAGAAGAATGGAGCAACTGCAAAGACGGTGACAGGTAGGAAAGTTTTATATACGGTTCGAGTTACATTTAAGACACTTGTTTTTTTTAATTTTCGTGATGTTTTGTATTTTTTAGGTTATAAACTCTATTATCAAAAACTTTCAATTTACTATAAAAACTATTAAAAATGATTTCCTAAACTTAAAACTTTTATTTTTGGAATGCACTCGTTAAATGCTATTAACAGACACAAAAATAAATTTTGTTAGATGGAACGAGAGGACGGAGAGGACCAACAGTACATTGGCGATGCGCAGTGCCAAGTTGTACTTCAAACAGCAGCATAAAGAGACACAGCTTCCCTAAGAACGTGGTAAGGAGTAAACAATGGTTGCATGCAATTAATAATCCGAACCTGGATGGTCTTACATTTTCCTGTAAGTGCCTATAACATTACACGCATACGCCAAATATTACGAGACGATGCTGTACCGCAATTAAGGTTGAATTCTAGGTTATCTGCTGCATCCCCTACAAATACAAGAGATGTGAGACATATATGGAATATCGACATCGCAGAAGATGAGAACATGCAGGAGAATTGCACCCTCAAAAATGCATTGGATGGATTTATGGATTTAAAAGTTTTGCCAAGTTGGAACGATGTATACATGCAAGCAACTTGCAGTCGTTCTGAAGTACTGGACAACAATAGTAACAATTTATCAATTTTAAAGAAAACAATTGAAAATACTACGCAATGCTGTGATGGGCATATCGCATCTCCATCCAGCGTGCAGAATGTGGAGCCCTCATCTTCAAAAGATGATTCTGCTTCGAAGGAACCCATTGCCATGTCAACTCCAAAAACTTCTAAAAGACGAATACTTCTTGGGTCAGTAACGAGGAAGAACAAGTTGACACCAGTGGCTAAACGTTTACATGGAATAGCAACTAAATTATTGAGGAAGCACTCTAGGGATGTACATAAGCTGGGAACACTAAAGGAACGTGTACGGAGTATTGAAAAGTTCATGGCAACAGCAGATATGAACAAACTGAAGAATCTGTCCAAGGCACAAACAAATTTTCTAAAAATGCTGACTCGGAATGTGCAGAAATCTCCTCAGGCTAGACGTTTTACATTGGACGACAAGGTTTTAGCGTTAGCTATTTTCAAGCAGTCCGCGCAATGCTACAGACTGCTGAGCAGGATCTTCAATTTACCAACTCCACGTTCCATGCGAACCTTTTTGCAAATAATTCCGCTGAAACCTGGTGTGAACAAAATTATTTTCGATCATTTAAAAGAACAAGGGTTGAAAATGTCTAAGAAGGACAAAGTATGCGTCTTACTCTGGGACGAAGTTTCCCTAGAAGCTCAAATTTATTATAGTCAGAAGGAAGACAAAATCATGAGATTTGAAGATTGGGGCAATGCAAGAACCAGTAAGTTTGCTGACCACGCACTTGTCTTCATGCTCCGAGGAATTAATACAAAGTGGAAAATTCCTTTAACTTACAACTTTTGCAAGTCAAGTACTAGTGCTGTACAATTGATGCGATGTATTAAAGAAATAGTCCGAGCAATAACTATATCTGGATTCAATCTTGTCGCCACAGTCTGTGACCAAGGACAGACTAATGTGTCGTGCATAAATAATCTGTTAAAAGAAACGAATGCGACGTGCATTAAAGAGAACAGAGTTTTTTTCTGGACGAATTGAACTCTCAGGACAGGAGATCATTCCACTATATGACCCCCCACATTTATTCAAGGGAATCGGAAATAATTTTCTAACAAAAGACATCGAAGTTGTTTTTCCACAACGTCTGAAGAAAAATGAAAATAATTTGGAAACAGTAACAAAGTACCTTCTGACACCAGATTTCATTGAAGAAATTATGGAAAAATGTGAAACTGTGAAGGACAAGCATAAAAAACCCGATATTTTGCTTCGTGGGATATCGTACAGCTAGCTTACGATATCGATATTAAAAGTCCTAATTCGATAAGAAAGCAAATGCCTAAACTTCATGATGGCCATATTAGAAAGATTAAAATCCAGAAGATGAGAGTGAATCCTGCAGTTCAAGTTTTAAGTCGAACAGTGTCTTCATTTATTCGACAATTAACTTGTATTAAAGGTACAGTACAGACGATTGACGGACCCAAAAGTATGCCAATCAAGGAAGGAGTGACCACTTCAGAAGTCGTGAAATTCTTCAACGACTCATTCGACTCTATCAACGGCAGTAAACAGGATTCAAAGACGTCAAAGAACGCTCTCCGCAAGGAAGTCACTGTCAACACTTGTCACTCGACTTTCTGGAAGGAGGCCATTTATTGCATGGAAAATAACATCCGCTTCGTAGATCCGAACAAGAAAATATCTAAGGACGTGCCATCCCTAAGGAATTTTAAGTTTACGTTGAACGGATTTCGAAGATTATGGCAGGAGTTGCAAAACCTTGGATTTACAAATTTTTCACCGCGTAATATGAATCAAGATCCACTTGAAATTTTTTTTGGAATGATCAGGAGTCATGGAAGACGAAATATTAGTCCTACTTGCATGCAATTCGATTGCTCCTTTAAATCTCTCCTGATTAATAATCTAACTTCTGCCAAAACTCTAAAAGGAAATTGCCAAGATGATGAGGCGACAGCACTGTTCTCACTTCGCAATTTTGCTTTAATAGCGCAGAATTCAGAAGAGAGTAGTGTTTCTATAGACACCGAAGATAGTAATGAACAATATGTTATTTTTAATAATAATGAATTCACCCGGAGTGATACTTGTATAGATACCTCGGGAGTTTTAATGAAACTATGCACGGACGTTAGATTCAAAGACTGTTATACATGTGTCTCTCACCTCTGCAATTTTCATAATTTCAATGCAGTATTGAATGAGGCCCACAATAACTTGGAGGCGAATATTCCTTTTTGTTGCTTCAAAAAAGGAGTTATAGAAAACTTAATTCTGCCGTTTTCACTGTTATTAGATTTTTCATTTATCACTTGCACTGAACATTTCGATTCCCTATCTAATGCTTTTTTGCGATTAATCACTTTAGAATATGTTACATGTTGGTGCAAAAATATTAACAGATTATTAAAAGGTAAAGACTCGGGTACTAGAGCTCAAACACACTTAGCGAAGCAAGCTCGTATTCAGTACACTAAGAAATGTGGAAAAAAGTAAATTCATCAATGAGATCATAAAACTATTGTATTGGTCCGGCGTCGCACCGCACTGTAAAGTGCGGTACCACTGACAGAGTCAGTGGTCACAAGTGCCTGCAATGGCACTTGTACTCGCGGATCATACGATCACGCGAGTCGTTCGACGCCGCCGTCACTTTCCAAAGAAAGTGACGAAGGAAATAAAAAAAAAGAGTCTCTCCGATAATAGTAAAACTATTGTATCGGTCCGGCGTCGCACCGCACTGTAAAGTGCGGTACCACTGACAGAGTCAGTGGTCACAAGTGCCTGCAATGGCACTTGTACTCGCGGATCATACGATCACGCGAATTGTTCGACGCCGCCGTCACTTTCCAAAGAAAGTGACGAAGGAAATAATAAATTTAATTCACCCTTTAAGTTCACAGGAGATGACTTAAATTTAGTATTTATTATTCACGCTTTATGTTTACAGGAGATGACAGACAGAAGAGACAGAAGAAAAGATGCAGAGAAGGATCTACGTTGAAAATTACTGGCATACGTAAGGGTGCTGAGTCCGGTTCGGTCAAAGTGCGCCAGACTGGTACGGGCGTCGCAGGTATGCATGATGTAATAGTAGTAATAATTATGATAATTACGATAATAGTAAGTAAAGTATCCTTTATGTTGTTTATAGAACTCGTTGGTTCCTGCTTGGGGCGAAATCTGGATACGATGGCGACAGTATACTGCCCATAGGACATTCCCCTGACCTCCGCATGCCTCTCAAGCACCTACGATGCATGCATATTTAGGTGAAATTCAAAGTCTATTTTTTCGAAACCGAAGCCTCTACCGCAAATTCGTCACTCTGGATTATCCCCCAAAGTATTGACCATAGGTAGAGGAACACCATGTATATGGAGGTCGCGTACGAAGGAATATATACAGGGTGTCCCAAAAATGTCGGTTTTCCTTGCAAGGGGAGACTCAGGGGGTGATTTGAAACAACTTTTTCCTTAGCGAAAATATTGTCCGAAGCTTCGTTAAGGAGATATTAACCAAAAACCCCGACCAATCAGAGCGCGCGCCTTCCGCCCGAGTTCCCGCGGTAGCGTTGGCTACGCGGTGGGGGACCGCGCTTGTGCTACAAACGTACGAACAAGCAAGCCGGCATGCATGGAAGGAAACCGCGTTACACAGGTTTTTTTTAAAGCAGAATCTTAAATAAGAATAATTTGAAGTGAGAGGACAAGAAGTACGTAAATTTCTTTTTTAAATAAGGCATAAACGAAAAGGTAACGTAACAGAAAATGTACGACAAGTGATCGTAATTCGTTATTGAGGTAAAAATCCGTAGTTTAACAACGGCCAACACAACTAAATTTAAAAAATAATATTAGGTATATGAATAAATTCTTTCCGACTGGAATTTCTATCGCGGTGGTATTCAGAAGCTGCCAGAAAAATGGCAAAAGGTAATTAACAATAATGGAAATTATTTCGATGATCGAGTTGTTTTCATATTTTTTAAATCGAACTGTTATTGTACCCTAAAATCGGAAAGAATTTATTTTCACACCTAATAATCACCAATAAATTAAATAAAACTCACCCTTTCGGACATTCCTTTCCTTGCTTTCCTTCCCTTTTCGGAAACCTGTGTCTCTGGGTCACTGTACCGATCCTGGTTATCGGTGGACGAAAAGATTTATGGTTGGGTAGCGCCCAGTGCTCAGCTGATCACACTGCGTCCGGGTTAATGTACCGAATATTCACTTCACTGCACGGCTACTAACACTGATCACTGAATTTATTTTTCACGGAACGTGTTGTTCCTACGTTATAAAAATTGGTGGCTGCGAAAGGGACCGATTACTGTTAATTACTGGGACGAGATTACTACTATAACCCGGCGAAAAGAAAACTCGTGGCAGACTGTCTCGGGCTGTGCAGTCCGCTGCTGTGACGATTGGTCGAGTCACCTATTTGGGCACACTTTTAAAGACGGGGCACACGTATTTTGGTTATTGGCTGAAGTTGCCACATACATTGTCGCACCGCGCGACGAAGAGATCGAACGAAACACGAGATCGAGTGGGATAGAGCGATTTAACCAATCGTAGCCTACGCTTTTGTTTTGACGATCGTCGGTCGGATCCGTATCTGATCGCTGCACACTGCACAGCAGCGGACTGCACAGTAAGGCTGTTCGAGTACTCGAAAAAAGCGAGCCGAGTACCCGTAAAAACCGAGTGGCTCGAACGAACCGAGCGGCCCGAAAGAACCGAGAAGCTCGAATTTTTTCGAGCGGCTCGAATATACTTGGAGCAGATCGAAATTTTCGAGCAGACCGACTGTGTCGAGTAGCCTGAAGCTTGAAGCTTGAACGTTTCGGGCAATACGAATGTTTCGATAATTTTAGGTTACGTTTATCTACTGGAATGTAAATAATGGTTCTCAATAGGTAATGTGAATAATTAAAATGTAAGCTGTAAATGGAAATATTCTGTAACTTTTGAAAATAAGTACTAAATTCAAATCTTTCTTTTTTTCATCTTTTTCGTGTATTTATAAACGTATTCATACACTTCTCTTTATGTTATCTTTCTTTTCTTCTAACTTTTTCTTTTTTCTTACTTTTTTACCTTCTTCGTATGGGTTTTACTTCTGCCGCGCCATTGTTAACACAGGGCGTTACCCGCTCATAAATAAATAAATGAATAAATAATTCCAAGCAGATTGGTATTGCGATCTTGCATTAATTAAATAAAAAATGAGAAATTGAAAAATTAATAATGCAAGGTTTACATATTCAAATTGTTTACAAGTACTTCACGATTCTTTGTAATTACGCTTATTTATATTTATTTAATTATTTATTCATTTATTTATTTATGAGCGGGTAACGCCCTGTGTTAACAATGGCGCGACAGAAGTAAAACCCATACGAAGAAGGTAAAAAAGTAAGAAAAAATAAAAAGTTAGAAGAGAAGAAAGATAACATAAAGAGAAGTGTATGTATACATTTATAAATACACGAAAAAGATGAAAAAATTAAATATTTGAATTTAGTACTTATTTTCAAAAGTTACAGAATATTTCCATTTACAGCTTACATTTTAATAATTCACATTACCTATTGAGAACCATTATTTACATTCCAGTAGAAAAACGTAACCTAAAATTTTCGACACATTCGTATTGCCCGAAACGTTCAAGCTTCAAGCTTCAAGCTACTCGACACAGTCGATCTGCTCCAAGTATATTCGAGCCGCTCGAAAAAATTCGAGCTTCTCGGTTCATTTGGGCTGCCCGGTTCTTTCGAGCCGCTCGAAAAAAATCGAGCTACTCGGTTTTATCGAGCCGATCGATTCTTTCGAGCTACTCGGTTTTTACGGGTACTCGGCTCGGCTCGGTCCGAACTTCAAGCTACTTGAATATTCGAGTACTCGAACAGCCTTACTGCACAGCCCGAGACAGTCTGCCACGAGTTTTCTTTTCGCCGGGTAATAGTAGTAATCTCGTCCCAGTAATTAACAGTAATCGGCCCCTTTCGCGGCCACCAATTTTTATAACGTAGGAACAACACGTTCCGTGAAAAATAAATTCAGTGATCAGTGTTAGTAGCCGTGCAGTGAAGTGAATATTCGGTACATTGACCCTGCGATCAGCTGAGCACTGGACGCCGATGACCAGGATCGGTACAGTGGCCTACTGACACAGGTTTCCGAAAAGGGAAGGAAAGCAAGGAAAGGAATGTCCGAAAGGGTGAGTTTTATTTAATTTATTGGTGATTATTAGGTGTGAAAATAAATTCTTTCCGATTTTAGGGTACAATAACAGTTCGATTTAAAAAATATGAAAACAACTCGATCATCGAAATAATTTCCATTATTGTTAATTACCTTTTGCCATTTTTCTGGCAGCTTCTGAATACCACCGCGAAAGAAATTCCAGTCGGAAAGAATTTATTCATACACCTAATATTATTTTTTAATTTTAGTTGTGTTGGCCGTTGTTAAACTACGGATTTTTACCTCAATAACGAATTACGATCACTTGTACATTTTCTGTTACATTACCTTTTCGTTTATGCCTTATTTAAAAACGAAATTTACGTACTTCTTATCCTCTCACTTCAAATTATTCTTATTTAAGATTCTGCTTTTAAAAAAAAAACTGTGTAACGCGGTTTCCTTCGATGCATGCCGACTTGCTTGTTCGTACGTTCGTAGTACAAGCGCGGTCGCCTACCGCGTAGCCAACGCTACCGCGGGAGCTCGGGCGGAAGGCGCGCGCTCTGATTGGTCGGGGTTTTTGGTTAATATCTCCTTAACGAAGCTTCGGACAATATTTTCGCTAAGGAAAAAGTTGTTTCAAATCACCCCCTGAGTCACCCCTTTCAAGGAAACGCGACATTTTTGGGACACCCTGTAGAAGTGTGCAAGTCTGAAATCCACCAATTTCTGAATAAATTTTAGCGGGTTAGTTGAGACGCCGAGAGCATTGAGCTTGTTTATGAGGATATCCGGGAGAACGTTGTCGAAGGCAGATGTGACATCCAAGAAAACCGCGGCGGTGGTATGTTTATGGAGGTTGCAGGTGTCAACAAGAGAGACCAAACCTGCGACGTTGTCCGCGGCCGACCGGCCTGCCCGAAAGCCGGATTGGGTAGGTGGCAACAGGTTGAAGTGCTCCATCCACCAATTCAGACGGCACCCAACCATTCTCTCCAGGAGCTTGCAGACACAGGAACTCAAGGCTATAGGACGGAGCCCCTTTTGGCTGGCTTTAGGAATAAAAAAAATTTGAGAGTCACTCCACTCTGTCATTTAAGATGTCCAAAAGGATCAGTTTCCACTCAACGGGCAGAAGTCTAAGCATATTGTTCTCTATGGAGTCAGTGCCCGGAGCAGAATTCACTTTGAGTCTGTCTAGTGCCATACTGAACTCCCGAAAGTCGAATCTCCTGTCTAGGAACTCGTTGGAGTTCGAGGACGAAATCGAAGTACGTTTGCCTGGCACCCACGAAGGGCAGAGCTTGTCTATAGCTATGAAATATTCCGAAGTATTTACTGAGGTGTGTGCGGACGATGGCACCTTGGTCCACTTTTTTTTTAAGGTAATTATTCTCTTCCAGAGAAATTTGATGTCTGTGGTCCTATCCAGCTGACTGACAAAGGAGCGAAAACTGTCCCTCCTCTTCCCATGCAGGAATTTCTTTGTGAGAGCCGCTTGACGTTTATAGGCGATCCAATCCACAGAGGCTCCTGTGTGCATCCATTTCTTGAGCAAAGCTTTACGCCAGCGAAAGGCTCTGTCACACTCCGCATCCCACCAGGGAACCGGGTTTCTGTGCACAGCATTGACGACCACCTTCCTTTTAGGAGTAGCCATTTTTATTGCTAGTTTCATGTTTTCGGTCAGTACTTGGTATTGATCGAGGGAGCTCAGAGCAGTAAGACCCTCCGACATGAAACCATCGTAGGCGTTCTCCAGGATGTCTGAGTATTGCAGCCTTTTTGGAGGAGATTCTGTTTTTCCGCTGATGGAAGTGAAACCTTTGGACCTGAAGAGTAATTTTAAGGGGGAAGTGGTCAGAGCCCCAGAGATCATCCAGCTGGGAGATCTCAAAGCAGTGATCCGAAGTGACAGAAGTGATGACTAGGTCAAGATTACTGTTCTGGAAATTGTTGGGACCAACACATGACTGTGATTCGCAGTTCAAAGCGACGCAGTCATTGTCTTCCATTATTTGCAAGAGATCTTCGCCTGTGGAGTCTGTGAGATTACAGTCCTATGCTGTATTGTGGGCGTTGAAATCCCCCATCAGAAGAAAAGGTTTAAAGCCATTTAGCTTATCCATCAAGTCGTTCCATTTGTTTGCCTCGAAAGGAGCACCAGGTGGTCTATAACAGACGCAGATCGTTAACTTATCCTTGAGATTGGTAATTTGTATAGTCATGGTTTCTGCAATGTAGTCGTTGATGACGACGTCCGCCACAGAGATGCCGCGTAACGATTTATTGATAAGGATTATTATGCCCCCTCCTCTTCGTTGTGTCCTGTCTCTTCTGAGGACAGAAAAGTTGGGGAAACTGAAGTTAACGTTGGGTTTTAGCCACGTTTCCACACATACGATGATATCATAGTGAGAAGCGTTCTTCAAAAGCTCGTCCCTCTTACCCGCGACCTGCCTACAGTTCCAAAAAAGAATATTTAGGTCACTTTGTTGTCTCTTGTTCATTATTTGATTTATGACAATTAGATGACGGTGGAGTTAACACTTTGAGTTGCTTAAGCTGTATTTTAGAAACAGTGGGCTTGTTTTTTCCTGTGTTTTGGAGTTTGACGGTGGACGCTGAGTACGGAGATAGCCTAGAGGTTCTAGGATTGGGAGGTTTCACAGGTGTGGAAACCCTGTGACTCAGAGAGTCAGTTGCAGGAACCTTGTGCGAGTCAGGCAAATGCTGGCCAGAGAGGCTCCAACTGACATTGTTTCTTGAGTAAGTTCTAAGTGTTTTGTCCTGCCAAGAGCTGTTACTCTTTGTGGAAGGACTGCTGGAACCGCCAATCCAACGAAGCTCGTAAGAGTCCTTTGCTGAACTAGTAGGGAGAGAAGGAAATTTTTTTTGTGAAACCATTAAGTTTTGGCTATGCGTGTTTTTAGACTGCTTTGTGTTCAGGCCTAGTTTGTTTTTGGCCTGATCGCAAGCATCATATACGCTGATATTGTTTAAAGCAATAAGCGTGTTGACTTCTTTATTGTAAAGCATTTTAATGCAGTTGGGAGAAAAGGTTCTGTGATCTTCCTTGCAGTGGAGACATTCAGCGGTAGGTGTGGTGCAAGTATGGTCGGATGAAGTGATCAAAGTGCCACACGAGAGGCAGACTTTGGATGATTTAAAGAATTTTTTAATGTGTCCGTATGTTGCAGCCGAAATTCACCGCTCAGCTGTTGCGCGGATTTAAATGTGCGTGCGAGAGCGTGTAAACACGGTGACACACCGCCCGGTAAGACGGTTAGCTACGTCACACGTTTTTGCCCGGATTCGAGCGTTGCGCGCTTCCAAGAATCCGGCCGTTAGTCGTCAGAACACCTGCCGAAGATAAACACGCTCTCGCACGCACCAACAATATCGTCCGCTTTGTCGCCCCGCGACCCACAGTTTTCGAGACGATTAAAACGGCCCTTCGAGCCATTCGCGCCCAGCGCCCATTGTGCATAACTTTGTACATATTTTCCGTTGCGTGCTTTGTGAGTCGTGTTTGTTCGTGTTATCTGTCTGTGGAGTGCTCGTGTTTCTTGTAAACGACGCCCACTTCCGCCAATAAAGTGCCGTCCTGTCACCGTCAAAATCGTCGTTGGAGTGCATTCCCTTCCCTGGCCACACCAGTGGCGATCCACACCGCCTCCACCAGGCAACAGTTTAAACACCGTATCTTCCACAGTTATAGCACGTTTTAACTGGTTCGATGTACGGGATGACCTGTTTACGAAGGAGACCATACAAACAGATGTTGTCAGGTAGTATAGCGCCCTCAAATGACAGCAGCACGGTTTCGCTGGGAACCCAAGAAATTTTCTTGGAGGTAGGATCGATTATTTTCCTGTTTAGTCTTCTGGCGTATAAAATTTTGCAGGGAGAGGAGGCTTGAGATATAAGATCGTTAAGGTCGAAGTCAATGCCATATCCTCTGATAAGGCCTTTTTTTTTCAATTTGATAGCGAGGAACCGAAGCTTTAATGCCGCAGGTTGCCAGGGCGGTTGATTTCAGTATTTTATTTGCTTCTAAGTGGTTGTTGAGAGATAGTTCCGCCTTGTGCAAACCTGTGGGGCGCAGGTTATGGGCATCAGCACCGGAAGAGTGGATGGCCTTTGCCAAAAACATCATGTTATGCGCTTTATTTTTCTTAGATTTTTCTTCACTTAGAAATATTTCAATAGTGGCAGGCCCTCTGTGAGAATCAGGAAAGAGACGAATAGATTGTGAAGAATCCGTTTCCAGCGCAGTGAGCTTCCTCTTCGCAACATCTTGAGATGTCCGGGAAGGAGAAGAACGGCGACGCTTGGTCGGCTTGCTAGGTGTACATTTTATGGAAGAAGAATTTTTATTGGCATTTACTTTGAGCTTGTGCTCGTCTGTGTCGACATCCATATCACGGAAAAGGTTCTCCCTGGACCCTACGGGGAGTAGGGTCAGGTTAGGAGCTCCAGCCAGCAGCGTGGCGTGGGCAGGATAACCTGTATCCCCGACCAGAAACCACTACCCTGGTCACCACCGAATGTTGAACTATTAGCTCTGAACTTTTAATCGTATTCTCTTGTCAGGACGACTGTCCACCTCGAAACGGAAACTGGAAATCGAAAACTGGAAAAGTTGCTTTCTCGACACTTTGCTCTTTATTTCCTTATTCAGAATAGAATACGGAAATAGCAAACAGCTCCCTCTCGCGTGTACCAGGCAGCCGTCGATCTATCGGTATTACCATTTCTGTGCAGAAAAAATCTGTTGTAATACCGACTTGCCAAATCGGCCAGGTCACGTGACGTGTCTACCCCCTTAATGAGATATACAAAGGTCGAACGGTACTGTTTTACCTACAGTCGGTAACGCTAGGTTCGCGTCCGCGTGGGACGTTACACGTAAGTTAGATGTCCTTATTACGATGCCCTGTATCTATTAGTGTGCTTTTATATTTAAATATGTATAAGAAATAAATAAGGAAAGATTTTTTAAATCAACAAAACTGTTTCACTTAATAAAAAAAATTCTACGCATAAAATCTTGAAAGAATGAACTATTTATGGTTACAAATTCGTAAAAGAAATTATACTGGATGTATAAACGTTATTTAATATTTTACCAAATATTTATAATAATATTCATTTAATTTACATAAAAGTTATGTTAGTGGAAATAACTAAAACTACAAAAGGCCATGGTATTAATTATATTTATCTTCAGAAACAGTAACACTTAAAATTAATATAATAAATAGTTTTTTTTTAAATTGGTCGTTTACCGGGCGCTCAGTCCTATTGGACCATTGTGCCCGAGCCCTTGCGGGCAGTCCTAATTTAGAGGGCTTGTCGCTAGTCCGGCCTCTCGTGCGAAGTCGAGAAGCCCGTTCACGGTAGTGTCCTCCAGGTTCTCTGTGCGGAGGAAAGCAGCTCCCAGCAATAGCTGTCTCTGAGCTGCCATGCCCTCGCACTGCGTCATGAGGTGAAGCGGCGTTTCGTCGTCCACCCCGCACCACTGGCACCTTGGTCCCTGCACGATCCCAAGGCGCGCCAGGTGCTTCCTCGTGTGCCAGTGTCCCGTGACCATCCCCACGAGCAGTCGCAACTGCGACCTATCCAGGCGGCTGAGTGCCGCCCCTATCTTTTTCGAAGGCCGCTTCAGCAGAGCCTTCGCGTGTCCCATCTTTTGGGTCCGCTCCCAGAGTTGTTCGAGTTGCTGTCTGATCCAACACCTCGTCCACTCCTTCACAGTCCCCATGGAGACACCTAAGGTGCAGGACTGGTCCCGATTCGGTTCACGCGCCCCTTCTCGGGCCGTGTCGTTTGCCCCTTCGTTTCCCTTGACTCCGGCGTGTCCCGGAACCCATAGTAGACTGACACGGTTGTTGTTAGCCAATTGCGTCAGTGTGTCCACGCAGTCTAGTACCACACTGGATCTCACCACTGTGTTGTGTAGGGATCCGAGTGCGGCCCGACTGTCGCTGCAGATATAGATGTGCTTGCCCTTATAGCCCCTGTCCAGATTCAATCTGGCACAGGTCCTGATAGCCTGCACCTCCGCCTGAAAAACCGATACATGTGGGCCCAGGGTGATGGATCTTTCTACCCTGGGCCTCTCCCCCCATATCCCGCCTCCGGTTCCGGTTTTGGTTTTGGAGCCATCTGTATACCAGGTGAGCCCCCCCCCCCCCCGGATAGAGTAACTCCTTCTCGCTCTCCTCCCAGTCCTTCCTACTTGGGAAGCGAACGATGAAGTTGTGTTTAACGCGGTAGGCTGGGTCACATTGGTCTCCCCCGCAGTCCAGGGCCTCGTGCGAGTCCCTTACGTCCTGTAGGATCGCCGCGTGCCCGTTCCTCGCGCCTTTCCATCTTCCCGCAAAGTGTATTTTCAGGGTAGCCTTCCTAGCCCCGGCTTCCGCCGCCAGGTGCGGTGGCGCCAGGTCCAACAAGACTCCCATCGCCAGGGTAGGCGTGGTGGGGAACGCACCCGTCATCCCCAGCAGTGCCAAGCGATACACCTTGCTCAATGTCCTCCTGTGGGTGTCCCTCCTCATGGAGGTCCACCATACCACTGAGGCGTATATCAGTTGGGGTTCCAGGATGGCTGTGTAGATCCATTTGACCACCCATGGTTTTAACCCCCATGTGCTGGCGAACATCCTCCTGCAGGCCCAGTAGGTAACGAGCGCCTTCTGGGTCTGCTTCTTGATGTGGCTTTTCCACGTGAGCTTCTTATCCAGGGTCACTCCCAGATATTTCACCTCCGAGGAGGTGTGGAGCTCCGCTCCGAAGATTGAAGGGGCCTTAAACTTTAGGTTCCGCTTCCTCGTGAACAGTACCATCTCCGTCTTGCACGGGTTTACCCTTAGGTTTTGGTTTTGGCACCATTCCTGAACCAGTGTGAGTGCCTTCTGCATTCTCCTGGCCATGCACGTCGGGCTCGTGCCTCTGACTGCGATCACTATGTCGTCAGCATAGCCCTGTACTATTACACCTTCTTCTCCGAGCCCACGCAGTAGCTCGTCCACCACCAGGGTCCACAGCAGTGGGGAGAGAACTCCCCCCTGCGGGCAGCCCCTGTCGGCCCGAGCCCTTATCGTGGTCCCTTCCCAGCTGGCCATCACGGCTCTAGTCCGCAGCATGTTGCGGATCCACCTTCTGATCGAGTCTTCGACCTTGAAGCTGTCTAGGGCCCTGCTTGTGGCATCTAAGGATGTGTTGTCGAACGCTCCTTCGATGTCCAAGAAAACGCTCAGGACCGACTGTTTCCGCTCCAGGGCTCCTTCTACCACCCCTACCAGGTGGTGGAGCGCCGTCTCCATGGATCTGCCGGCCTGATACGCGTGTTGGGAGATTTGTACTGGTCTTTCCACCAGCGCATGTTCCCTGATGTCTATCCACCAGCCTTTCCAGCGTCTTCAGAAGGAAGGACGTTAGGCAGATAGACCTGAAGGACTTGGCAGAGTCGTAGTCCTTCTTCCCAAGTTTGGGTATGAATACGACTCTAGCCGTTCTCCATGTTTTGGGTATATACCCCAGGGCAAGACAGGATTTGAAGATAAGGTCCAGTCGTTTTATCAAGTCTTCTCCCCCTTCCTGCAGAAGAGCGGGAAAGATCCCGTCTACTCCCGGACTCTTAAATCTTTTAAATGAGTTTATGGCCCATCTGATCCTGTCTCGGTTTATCACTCTGGAGGCCATCCCCCAGTCCTTCGGTCCCTCTTTCTCAGGTTCCAGCCCTTCCGTCGGCTGCCCCTGCTGAAAGAGCCCCGAGCCCGGGAAGTGGACCTCTGTCAGTTGTTCCAGAATTTGTTGCCGGTCCTCTAGATATCTCCCATCCGGGAGTCTGAGTCCGTTCAGTTTTTCAGAAGGCCCGGATGCGAAGACCTTTCGGAGCCTGGCCACTAGTGGTAGGGCCTCGGCTTCTTGGCAGAATTCCCTCCAGGTCTTCCTTTTTGATGCTCTGATGAGCTTCTTGTAGGATCTATGGGCTTCCCTGTAGTTTTCCCATTCGGTCCTCGTGTTCAGCCTCATGGCTCTGTTTAGCAGCTTCCGGGCTCTGGTCCTGTGCCTACTCAGCTCCTGGTTCCACCAGGGTACCCGTCTGCTGATCTTCCTTTGCTTTGCCGGGCATGACGTTTCATACGCTTGGGTGATTGCAGCCTGCAGTCCCTCAACCGCCTGCTCGATCCCCCCACCCGTTTTCGGGCGTCCGTAGTCCCTCCCGAGCCTTCTTCCTAGCTCCTCTTTGTAGAGTTGCCAGTCGGTGGCCCTGGGGTTCCTGTAGACTCCCGTGGGTTCGTGGTTCACGTCTCCCGCCAGTCTGAATTCGATTAGCCTGTGGTCTGAGAGAGTTACCTCTTCCGCCACTTGCCAGTCCTTAATAGCCTGAGCCACCTTCTTGGAGCCCAGCGTGATATCAATTACCTCCTGCCTTCTGGTGGTAACGAATGTGGGCTTGGAGCCTCGATTTAGGATCTCCAGTTCCGTGGTCGAGAGGTATTCAAGTAAGCTCGTCCCTCTCTTGTTGATGTCGGTGCTGCCCCATATGAAGTGATGGGCATTGAGGTCGCATCCCACCACCACTTGCAGCCCCCTATTTTACATGCCTCCACCAGTACTCTGAGTTCCATCGTTGGGGGGGGGGGGGGGGGGACTCCTCAGAGTCGTATGGTAGGTATGCTGAGCAGACCACGATCTTTTCTGTGTTCCCACCCATTTTTAGCTTTATTAGGACAGCTGTTAGCCCCTAGTGCAGAATTCTCCCAGCCTCAAGGCGTTTAGTCTTTTACTCGCGTAGACGCACGCTCCTGGGCCGGGGTCACCGGGCCCGTGTATTACCGTGCCCAGTTCCGCGTTCAGTCCTCCTACTCGACCCCTGATTAGCCAGGGTTCCTGTATGAGTACTATATCTGTCTGCTGCCCCACTATGCGGCGGTCGAGTAAGTCCGTCGCCGCTTTGCAGTGCTGCAGATTAATCTGCGAGATGCTGATGCATCCTGCAGTCATTTTGGCTGCAGTATTGCCCGCTCTCGCTCGTGCTCCGGGGGAGATAGTGTGTCCCGTGTTGCGGTCCACTTTTCTATTTCCCCCTTCGCTTTACCGTGGTGGTCTTGCTCGCCACCCCGGCATTCTTCAGGAACTGGTACCCCAGTAACCCAGGTCCGGTGGTCCTTTGGACACCTCCCTGGGTCCCCGACGGCCCAGCCCTACCCAGCCCCTCGGCCTTCAGGGGTCTCCCCCTCTTCCCGCGGGTGGGCATGTCTGCCTTCTTCGTGGGGGGTCGGTCTCTCCCCCCCGTGGGTGCGCCTGAGGTCTCCACCCCGGTCGGCACCCTCGTGGGTCCTTCCCTTCCCTCCACTGCTCTTCTTTGGGGTTGGTCCTGAGGGGCCGGATCGGCGCCGGCGCAAGGCATTTCCCTAGCGCTCGAGGCCTCCCCCGCTCCCTCCGGCCCGTCCCCTACTTTGACCTGGGGTGCTGCTACCGCCGCCCCTTGCGCCGCTCCCGGTTTCCCGTCCCCCACGCCGGTTCGAGCCGGGAACTCCCTAAGGAGCGCCCTGCCCAGCCCCACGTGGACGACGAAGCCCCGTTTGCTAAGCGCCTAGTGAGACTCCGCGTCCACCCCCAGAATCAGATGCACGGATCGTTCCGCCTCCCTTCTGCCCCACACCCTCCATAGTTGGTTGCGGAGGTCCGGGTTTTGGCGACCGATCCGTTGCAATATGACTTCCGTCTTCTCCGGGGGTCCGGAGATGACGGTCGCCATCTTTCGAAGCCTGGGTAGGCACTCTCTCTCCAGTACCTGAAGAGATGCGCCCTCCCAGGGCTTCAAGTTGGTTGCCGCTTCTTTGAGCCATTGTTTGGCCGCGGCTTCCGTGCAGGTTACCCAGAGGATGCCCTGCACGAATCTACACTCTTCGAAGCGGGGGACCGCCATATCCTTCGGAATTGCATCCATCGCTTCTCCGAGCCCTCTCATCACCAGATCCCCCTGCTCCGGTGTTAACGTGGATTCGGGGTAATCAGATTGCGCTATCGCCATCTTCCTACCTCCCACCAGCGCCTCCTTGAAGCTAGTGGGCTCTGGGAATATTTTTCCCTTTCTTTTTGCAGGGTGTTCGGGGGTCGAACCGTCGGTCTGTCGGGCCCTTTTCTGGCCCTTGCCCGTGGTCTCCCCTTCCTTTCCACCCTGCTTTGCGGGGGGGTCTGTTTGCCCGTCATGCGGGCCCACCTCCCCCTGCGCTACCTTTTCGGAGGTCGGCGCTCCTGCTTGGGTAGCCTCCAAAGTGGTCCCTAGTGAAGCCAGTTTGGCTTTCCGGGCCCTCCTTTTTGCCGCCCCGCTGTGGGTCGCCTTCCTCTTCTCTGTTGGTGGGTTGGACGTCGTTTCGGCGTTGTCGCCGTTGCCCTCGCCCTTCCCCCGTGTAGTAGCGTCCGTCACCGAGAGCCCGGTTTTGATCGCCGCGGCTAGTGCCGCGTCCGTCTCCGCCAGTCCCTCCATGGTGGCTTCTGCCGTGTGTACGGGAGATGTTCCCTCTTTCGAGGGCCCTTCTCCCGCCGTGTTTTCGTTTGTGTGTTTTTCAGTTTCTTCTTCCATATGAATCCCACGAGTGTGCAGGAAGTATACGGTCCGCCCCCACAGAGCCTGCTATGTGGGGGTAAGGCTGATACAATGGGGGGTCGCCTGGTACCCCAAGGGCATCGTTCGAGGCACCGCACCCCGGTACCATTCATCCCTCGGCACGATAGCTTCCACCTTGGATTGGGGAGTTGGTCCATGACAGGGCCTTCGCTTACCACGCGGGGTTGTTAGGCCCCGGGGTTCACTTATAGCACCCGCTAACCGTCACCCTCCACGGTCCCTCCTTCCACCTCGGCCCGGTCACCGTGCGGTGATCCAGTCCGCGGCGGTCGGAGGAGCCGCTTCACGTTCCGGTCGTTCTCCTATCCGCCACCCGGAGACGCGCTCGGTTGGTGCTCAACCTAGATCGACACGGGTCCCCCAACCCCCGCTCCCCTTTACGGGGGTTGGGGGACAGCCGAGTAATAAATAGTTGCTATTTTATATGTAACTTACGATCTAATTATATTTTATAGGAACTGTTGCAAGGATCTATTACAAATATTTAATAGACTATATTATACTACAAATAATTGTATTTAGCCTGATGCCATTGATTTTAAATATTTTAAAAAACAGTTTATTTTTTTTGTTTTTTATCAATTGAGCTTTACCATTTACTCTTTGCTCAAGTAGTTCGATTGCATTTTGTTCCCCTTTTTTGTAAGTCCTTGAGATTTGTTGCAAATAAATATTTTCATCCGCTAATCTCTTTAGCATCGCCTTCGAAACAATTCCAATAAATGGATTCAGCGTTACTAAGCCTTACTTTCTTTTTGTTTTTCTACTGCCTTTACAATAGAAGTAAAACTTTTCCCATTTTCAATTATTTCGTTATAAGTAAAAACATGGTTGACTAATTTTTGTAATACTATAACTGTGTCGTTATATAACTGACGTCCCACTATTTTTCGCGCGGTATTTTAACACCACCTCGTCACAGATCCATCCACAACTCCATCAAAAACCCTCATACTTAAGCCTTACCCCTTTTTCAAACCCAACCGATCATTTAGACGATATACCTTAGTGGTCCCTATCTCTAAACGGTCAATCCAGATTCCCGATCACCTTGACGATGTACCTTAGCGGTCCCCATCTCAAGATGGTCAACTACGACCTCCAAATCTACTTCAAACAAATCCCTCGTCCTTAAAACCCTCTCTTAAATCGAGACTACGTCTCACGCCCTCTCTATGACCAAAGAAGTCAGTACCCCGTTTACCCCTATCCGATACGACCTCCTAAACTCCACCAAATGGGTTGAGTATTCCGCTTCAAAGCCCCATGCAAAAACCCCAGAAATGTTACTGCGACACAAATTTACCCTCATGATCAACACGTGATCATTACCGTGACACAGATTTGGCGTACGTGCCATGGAACACATCGCACATACCCTTCAAACATTACCAGTACAAGACAAGGCCACATAAAACCCCTAAACACCGACTCTATTAATAAGTAATTACGACGCATCTTCAAAGATCAGTCAAGGTGCATACCGCGCACACTCTTCACCCCTAACAATCCCGACAATAGTATAAATACAAGGCCCAAAACGGCCAGAAGCTTCTTCTACGGAAACTTCCCATGAAGGAGAGTCATAGTTGACAGTCGCGCATATTTTACATATAAAAGTGTTAGACTCAGTTCGATTATCGACGACATCAATCGTAAGCGATTACATTTACTTACTTCTTTAGTGCGTATCATCATCATTCATATTATCCAATTATTGCTTTCGCCTTATATATTTCTATTTCATTATTGCTTATTGTATATCTATTTTCTTCATTGCTTATGCTTATTGCTATTTACATAATTGTCTACCGCTAGACGCCTATTATATGCTAATCCTTAGTCCATTATATTAATATCGTTGCTATTATTCACATATCTCACATTCATACATATAAATTGTCATCGATTATTGTTTATATAAATGTCCCTGTGCAGATGCTAACGTCTAACGCATCAATATATATATATATATAAATACCAAGTGCTATAAAAATAAACAATAACTCTTGTCTCTAAAATAACGTTTCGAATCATTGTAAAGATCCTCCAGCTACGAAACTCACCAAACCAAAACAAACCAGTGCAACAGCTGATTTCAGCTCGCGATACCCGAGCATAGAGTTTCTTATAGTGTTTACTCGGCGTACTTTCACATAGGCTGCGTACAGCCATATGTCTAGACATATTTCTCGGAAATATTCCTTCTAGTTAAGTGCAACGTTAAAATCCACCAAAACAAAAACAAAGTGTTCTAACGGGTGTCATTACCGGAGGGATTACAGTCTAAACCTTCCCTGGTCGTTCGGAGCTACGAATCTGGCATTCGTGCCCGAATCCTTCACGCCTTAGGGCTACGAATCTGGCATTCGCGCCCAAATCCTACACACCTTAGGGCTACGAATCACGCATTCGCGCCTGAAAATCCTTCTTACCCCGGAGCCACGAATCTGGCATTCGCGCCCGAAAATCCTTCTTACCTCGGAGCTACGAATCTGGCATTCGCGCCCGAATCCTTCACGCCTTAGGGCTACGAATCTGGCATTCGCGCCCAAATCCTACACACCTTAGTGCTACGAATCACGCATTCGCGCCTGAAAATCCTTCTCACCCCGGAGCTACGAATCTGGCATTCGCGCCCGAAAATCCCCTTTACCTCGGAGCTACGAATCTGGCATTCGCGCCCGAAAATCCTACTCACATTCAGTGCCACGAATCTTGCATTCGCGCCTGGATTCCCTTCGAATAAAATCCCCACATGTCATTGTCCCCAAAGACCTTCACCCGGGACGTGACATAACGTCAAATATTGCATCATGTGCTTGCTCCACAGATAAATGGAGTATCTCTTTGGCTAGCGTTACTAATTTAAATCCTCCCTTTTCTTTCCTATCAGGAAATCGCTTTTTACATAATTGTAAGCTGTCACTTACTCCTTCCACTACTGCACAAAAATCATCTAACAAAGAAACCTCTATTAATTTTAATATTAAACGTGATGAATCAAAATTGCTATTATGTGCAACTAGTATGCAAGGTTTTCCAATTTTTTGTAAATAGTCCAAGACTTCACCCAGTACTATTCGTAACGGTGACGACGAAACTTTTATTCCACGGAGATATAAATCACCGCATTCGTTGGTTATTCCATGGACTCCAGTAGCTTTGGAATTGATGCTTTTCGTAGGTACAATATACTTATTAATTACGAAATCATTATATTTTAACGCAATTTGTACAATGTCATCGGTCATGGAAAAACCTCCCGTTTCAATGTCGAAAAAAAACTACAGCTTTAGGATTACTGTCTACTGAAAATGTCGCCACATCTAAATCCAATGAAGTATTGGCAGGAACCGCTGGCATTTCAAGTAATCCTACATTACTTTCGTAAGTAATTCCTTCCATTGCTTGGCGACGATTTTTTAGCTGCTTACGTTTATTTTGAAGAAGATTCCGATTTAATTTGAATGCTGAGGCTTTAGCTTTTGCAGCCCTTAATTTAGCTGATTTGGTACTGCGCTCTATATGTTTTTTTAACTGTGATCCGGGGCTTAAATTCCCTTTCAGTAATGAATCCTGAACATACTGTTCACCCTTATTTTTTTGCGCCACAGAACATGCCACTCGTTAATCATAAGATTCCGAGTTTCCATAAGGTATAGCTTTTTTAGAAATGATATTATTCAGGCTCTCGTTAGCTTGGGTTGATGCACAAGCCACAAATTTGTCAGTATTATTACTTAATTTGTGAAAAATAGATTTTAATTCTTCAAAAAGTACAGGATTTTTCAAAGTTCCATTTATTGTCTTTTGTTTATAATTTCCTTTAGTTTTCAAATATTCACACCAATTGCCACAATTAGTATGTATATTGAAGGCATGATAGGACACATTTTTTATGGCAGCTGCCATTTCTGGTGCGTTCCCTCGAGGTTGCGCTATAGCATACGTAAAACCTTTGTGCGAATATTTAATAACATCTGATGTCATTTCTTTCTCAGAATCTTTACTTTTATCTATTTTGTATAAAAGACTCCTTTGGATGTGTGATTTTTGTCAGACTGTTTGATTATAGTATGATTCGCTACTTTTCTTATGGCACAAATACTTGAGCTATCATTGTCACCAACGAATACTCCTATTTCAATATTCTTTTCTTTTAAAGTCGAGTTTTGGGTTACTAATTCCACGGCAACATCTGGCTCCATAGCCTTTGCTGTACCGTAATAATTTAATCTGCAATCGTGAACATTTTTTGCATGTCCTTTGTCACACATACGACATTTCCGATTTCTCGTAGCAAAATCCATGACCTTACCAGATTCGCAACCTATAATATGACCACTTCCATTCAAACTATCATATTGGAAACCTGTATACCTGGTATATGCCATGCCATGTCATAGCTACCAAAAACTCTAACACATTCATTATTATTATCATCACCTTGAGCTAACTGTGACACTGCTTGTGTTCCTGATGCTTCTATTAACTCGATGATTCTGTTACTACTGGATTGTACATATTGGGTGTAAGAAAAATTTCTTCAACTGTTTCAGGCCTAAAAGTAACAAAAACAACTAAAAAATACAAGTCATTTTTTTAGTATTGTTTATAATATTTATAATAATGTGTATATGTACAAATTAAAAATTGAAAATGTGTAATTATATTACTATTTCAATATATCCGAGGATTGAAATTAATGCATGTTTATGTAAAATGTCACCCTAATGATTTTTCGTAATACGTTAGATTTTATCTTTTGTATTTTAATTTTTTTAATTTTTGTTTTAATTAGTACAAATTAAAAATTAATTTTCAATTTAATGACAAATTAATTTTTAATTTTTGTGGGGTGAATGTGCCAGTGGGTGACCGGTGTACCATTGACTGTATCACCGCACAGTGGGCCGGATTCCCTTATTTGACGCCATTTTGGACTTTTTTTTAAGATATCGGAATGAAATTGACACCAAAAAATAGGATAAAATTATTCCTTTCTAATCGACGTGCGTTACGAAAAGTAGCACGTTTCAATTTTCTTACGAAAAGTAGCACGTTTTGGTTTGCCACGAAAAGAAGCACGTTCCATCGTTTCTGACGAATATTAGCACGTTTGGTCTTCTGCCGCGAAGACTAACACATTTGACTGCCTCGCCACGAAGAATAGCACATTTCGTACTGTTGCGACGAAATCTAACACGTTATACTGTTTCGCCAGGAATAATAGCACGTTTGGGAATTTATGGCGAAAACTAATATATTATCCGGTTTGGCCACGAAGAATAGCTCGTTTTGGATTATATTGCAGACTACAGAAACTATCGCGGTTCAGCGCGTGGGCAGTTTAAAAGAATTCAACTGTTGAAAATATTGTTTAATAAATAATAATTCCATGTAATCTCCAAAACACAACACATATGAAAATTTTAATCTACATAATTTAAGTAAGGGAGGGTGTGGGAATTGCGAACGCGGGGTAAACGCGAACATGCTACTTTTCGTGGCAAACGGCTCTAACGTGCTAGTTTTCGCAGCGAAAGACGAAACATGTTGTTTTTCGTGGCAAACCGCTCAAACGTGCTAGTTTTCGTAGCGAAAACCGAAACGTGATAGTTTTCGTGAGAACGAAGGCAAACGTGCTACTTTTCGTAAGAAAATTGAAACGTGCTACTTTTCGTAACGCACGTCGTAATGATGTATAATTTAATATTTTTGACATTTATTTATTTATTTACGTTTCATTTTTTTTAACTTAATTGTGAAATTTTTTTGTTGAAAACTATTCATTCGGTACTTTATTTAATGCCCTTTTCAGTGGTTTAAATCGAATGTTCGCGAAACTTTTCGTTTCCATGTTATAAGGAAAAGTCGAAAAATAAAGGAATGCAACTAAATATCGTTTTGTTAAAATTGAAGGCCAATTTTTTGCGCTAAACATCATCTTTTATTAGTAATTAATGTAAATAATGTATTAAAAAATAATTTTGAAAACAGTCAGGAAAATTGCGACATTTTTTAAAATTGACAAGGAATATCTTTCAAGTCCCAACGAGTCCCGTATTTTAGCAAAATGGAATCTTTTCAGTGCACCTTCCTCTATACAATCATGCAAAATTCACTTCCCACTTCGTCCCATTTCTCAAAATATTTCGATTTGTAGTCATCAGCGTCGCATCATTTTGCTAAAATACGGGACTCGTTGGGACTTGGAAGATATTCCTTGTCAATTTTAAAAAATGTCGCAATTTTCCTGACTGTTTTCAGAATTATTTTTTAATAGATTATTTACATTAATTACTAATAGAAGATGATGTTTAGCGCAAAAAATTGGCCTTGAATTTAAACAAAACGATATTTGGCTGCATTCCTTTATTTTTTTACTTTTCCTTATAACATGGAAACGAAAAGTTTCGCGAACATTCGATTTAAACCACTGAAAAGGGCATTAAATAAAGTACCGAATGAATAGTTTTCAACAAAAAAATTCACAATTAAGTTAAAAAAAAATGAAAAATAAATAAATGTCAAAAATATTAAATTATACATCATTAGAATGGAATAATTTTATCCTATTTTTTGGTGTCAATTTCATTCCGATATCTTAAAAAAAAAAGACCAAAATGGCGTCAAATAAGTGAATCCGGCCCACTGTGCACCGGTGCTCGGTCACCCAATGGTACATTCACCTTATCTCAAATTACTTCAATACGTAAATTAACATACAAACGCTTTTTTATTTCATTTTAATTAGCAACTGTGAGTCTCCTTTCTTGTTCGTAAGCTTCTGCACAGGTATCCTTAGCTATGCTTTCGACTACCGGTCCAATTTCTCTTTCATGTTTTTTGAAAGTACGCGCAGTAATACTTGGTATATTCATTACATGCAAAAATTTATTAATTGATGTATGGCCAAGTCCGCAGTGAAGAGCACCTAAAGCATAAACATAAAATAAAATTATTACATGCACGCACTAGAAATATTAAAGCTTATTAACTTATATGTATATTTTTACATGTTATAAAAAAAAATTCTGATAACATACAAATTTATTACAATACGTTGTTTTAAAAATATTTATTTCACATTTCAATTTTGAACTGAAAATCTCTAATGTAGTAATTAAATTGATATTTACACTTACCAAAAACAGCTTTAGAATTTACGTCGAAGAGCTGTCTATGTGATCCTGTTGGTCTCTGATGCATTTTCCCTGTAGAAACAGTAGTAGTCGCGAGACATTTTCTACACCTCACTATTAGCATTGACGCTAATCCTTTTCTTTTTTCTTTTCCCACATCATCAAGAGACAGGATTTGTTTACAAAATTCACAGTATAGCTGTTTCGCCGTAACCTTGAAATCAACGATGCGGCGACCAGAAACGACATGCTCTTTCGCGTCATCGTCACTTTCTATTTTCTGTTTTCTCCGCATTTTCCCATTTTCCATGGGGGATCTACCCCCACTCCTCTACGCGCTACATGCCTACAGATCAACCGAAGATATCCGCACCCTGCTTCTAACAATCACTTTCACGTTTGAAACTTGAAAGACAACTGGTCTTGTCGCATCTCCAGGCCCACGCATGTAGGCGCCTATCTTGAAACCGAGAAGTGCATAGCTTTGCAAAATGGGATACCTTTGTTTTTTCACAGCCATTTTCGCTGACCATTGCATTTTCTTCTTCGCACTCATCATTTGGTTGAACCGAGCCACTTCCCCTTCTTCTTTGGACTCATCATTCGACTAGACCATATGACATGGACCACTATTAAACGTTTATCGAACCACTTTGAACATCTATTGAACATCTATCATACCACTCTAAACGTGTATCGAATGTCTATCACGCCACTTTGAAAATCTATCATACCACTCTGAACGTGTATTGAACGTGTATCAAACGTCTATCGTACCACTTTGAATGTGTATGGTTCCACCCTGAGCATGTATCGAATGTGTATTGAACCACTTCTTCATAATATCGTCTTAATCTAGCATGCATTACATGCAGGAGGTTGGGTGGGAGGAGGAGAAGAAAAACATTTTTATGCATTAAAAATTGATTATATTTATTTATACATTTCTCTTAGACGCTTAGACCACCAGTTGAATATTTTAAATACATTTTGCAAAGCACAGTGCTTTGCGTGTTTGTCACATCGAAGAGTAGTAACTACATTTAGCTTATTTAGAGACTGTATATCCTCATATTCAATGTCCAGTGATACAATGATCACGTTCGCTTTCTTCTTTTCGTCTAGGGTATCCTCAAGCCATGCACATTTCTGCGGCCCTTTAACGTATGTGGAGCCAACATCTTCTTCATCCATCGCATCAACAACAGCTTTCGTAATTAGCTGTTTAGCCATACTATACGGAACGTCTCCATCTTCCCACCGTATTCCGTGATGTTTTGCCGCCAACCACCGGATGTTTGATTTGTCAGATTTCGTAACAAGATATTGTGGCATCGGACTCCCAAAAATATAGTGTGTGAGAATTGTTCCCTTTCGTAGGACAGCCACTTCCTTGACGACAGATCTTCCATCAACGATGAACCCTTGCAGGTCAACAAATGTTGGTACGACCATTATCGGCACAATTTAGAGGTGAGTTCGCTTCCAAGGCAGATGGGAGAATGCGATCTTTCTCGTAAAGCATCTCGATTTTCATGATGAAATTTTGTATGAATTTGACACAGGAGAAGGCGGACAAGTAGCGCGGCAATTTTAACTCATTTTGCGCACCACGTTTGTCAGCGGATTGTATTCAACCACCCGATCGTGCAGAATCAGACAGTAAGCTGTAGTATTTGCAGGCACATTCTCTTTACAATCGAATTCTATGCGCACGTCCACGGTGCTATTCTTGATCGACTCATTTTGACGCGAGCAATCAATCACTACGAGGGGGCCAAATTGCAAAAATTGGGCCACGGTGAATAATGCCTCGTTGCAACTATGTCCTTATGGTATTATTACGATTTACGGAAATGTGTGTACATGTTAAACAAAATGGCAAATGGCCTATTCTTGTCAAAGTCCAAGTTCATGTCATCGTACGGGTAAAATTCCGAGTTGAGAAAAAGTTTTACATTGGTCAATTTGCAGTGGTCAAACCGAGTAACATCTTCGATCATCACATTCTTTCGAGCAGTCTGTAGAGCAAAGATAATATATCGCGGCTTCTCCAACTGTGCAGCTGCCTTCACAGCCCATGAATGCTTGGTCGTGCTCTGTAAGAGAGGATATTCGTACAGATCCCAGGAGCGAAAACTAATGCTCAGGTTTTGCCTACTTTCCAAAGCATGTAGCAACGATAGTATTAATGTCGTTTAGAGTCACGTGAGGCATCCGCCATTGCACTTTAAGTAATTTAATTTCTGGTTCCAACGTCGGTGATCCTATTAGAGAATTGTTATCGTTGCACGATCGTATTATAATCAATTCGTGACGCGTATTAATAACCACGCGTTTGTAGCCCCCACAAAATCCCAGTAAATATTTGAGCGGGATGCAAAAATTGAAATGATTTTTCAATATTAGCTCATCATGTCGTTTCAAGCCCAATCCAGCATTCTCCATATTTTTGTCTTCATCGGATGTCAGCGATACATAGTTTTTAAGCGTGCTAGTTATTCCAACGTTTCTGTAGCGATCAATCTCCACGCCATTCGGCTCATATCGAATCTCATCAAATATGAACGCCATACAATTATTTCCCAACATCACTGTTAATGCATCGTTTGGCTTATTTATCACCAATGTCCTCTCCACATACAGGAAACTTTCACACGCCAATGTGTATAAATCCTGCTGCTGTATAGGTATTCTTATCTCATCGCTATATCCAAACGTCGTGTTGACATATGTGTAACGTTCAACTGTTCAGGAACAAATGAGCGTCGAGGTCCCTGAGGGGAGAGCGGCGTCCCACAGTGGTTCGAGTATACTACATGCTAGCTGGACAAAATTATTTTTTCGCGGGTTTGGATTTATATGGGGTTCAAATTGTTAGAAAACAAACCTGATTCGTATCACAGAGTATTCTTTCACTAAAAATATCAATAAAATAAAAATATGACTAATTCAATAAAGGAAAAAGAACAAAACGACAGTATTGTTCTTTAACTATAATTATCAGTTATAACATTATGTCTATTCCCGTAATTTCTGAGTTTTTAAGTTTAAAACCTGGTTTTTGAAATCAGTTTTCTCTGCATCGCTATTAAAATAGTGTTTTACTATATGTTCCACGTCGATCCACGCGACAAGGGTTGAATGTACGGAAAGTAGAGACTTTCTAGTTTATTTTAATCAAACAATCGATCTGCAAAAATTTGCAAAACTATATTTTTTTAATTGTTTTCGAGCGCGGCGCTCGGCAGGAGAGATAGCACAGTTGTTATATTTTTTCGCGGTATTGGGTTTATATGGGGTTCAAATGGGGTTCAAATTTTTAGAAAACAAACCTGATTCATATCACAGTGTATTTTGTCACTAATAATAATACTATTATTATTATTATTAACGGGTATAACCCTATAAATATATTATTGCAAACATAAGAAATAAGAAAAAGTTACTACTAGGTTACAAGTCGTTAATTATGTTTACAAATATATACATATCTACAAAGTGTACAAAGTACTGTCACCCCTGACCGCTTTCATGAATATTAATACACTGAAAATAGTAAAACTAATACAATAAAGGTAAAGAAACCAAAACGGCAGGATTATAGTTTAACCGTGACTATAAGTATGCCTTATAACTATTAATATCTTGTTCATTACAATATGTACACGCTAATCTGATTTACTACTTGAATCGTCAGTACCCGTTGAACATTCAGTAGATTGTGATGCTGATGATATCTCATCTTCATCAAACGGAATGGTGCTGGCAACTTCTCTTTGCAAAGGAGTTTCAGTGTTATTATTTGTTAACAACTCAACTACTTCTGGGGTTAGTGAGCTGAGCTTTTTTTTGGGCATGTAATAATAATATTATTATTATTAGTGACAAAATACACTGTGATATGAATCAGGTTTGTTTTCTAAAAATTTGAACCCCATATAAACCCAATACCGCGAAAAAATATAACAACTGTGCTATCTCTCCTGCCGAGCGCCGCGCTCGAAAACAATTAAAAAAATATAGTTTTGCAAATTTTTGCAGATTGATCGTACATTCAACCCTTGTCGCGTGGATCGACGTGAAACATATAGTAAAACTCTATTTTAATAGCGATGCAGAGAAAACTGATTTCAAAAACCAGGTTTTAAACTTAAAAACTCAGAAATTACGGGAATAGACATAATGTTATAACTGATAATTATAGTTAAAGTACAATACTGTCGTTTTGTTCTTTTTCTTTTATTGAATTAGTCATATTTTTATTTTATTGATATTTTTAGTGAAAGAATACTCTGTGATACGAATCAGGTTTGTTTTCTAACAATTTGAACCCCATATAACCCCGCGAAAAAATAATTTTGTCCAGCTAGCATGTAGTATACTCGAACCACTGTGCGTCCCCTCAAGTATAGGATAGGTGGGGGTTCTACTCTATGGATTAAAGATTAAAATCTATGGCTTTTAACTTAACAATGGCTTATTTATTTATTAATACTTAATTTAATAACAACAATTTAATACTAATTACAACTATGAATATATGTATGTGTTTTTTTATGGATTTTTGTGGTTTTTTGTATTAACGCTAATTTAATATATATGGCTATGTAATATGCTTCTGCTGTAAGTTCGGTCTGCTGCCGTTTCCGGAGCGGGTCCCGATTCTTTTGGCAGAGTTTTATTCTAAGCTGCTGCAGTAAGTTCGGTCCGCTGCCGTTTCCGGAGCGGGTCCCGATTCTTTTGGCAGAGTTTTATTCTAAGGTTCTGTAGACCTTGCCTTCGGTAAGCGGTTAAGCTGCTACCTATTAATAGGAGCAACGCTTGAAACCTCCGTGAAGACAAAGTTCTCAACCTTCAAATGATAGGTCCAAAGAGGAGCACCAGTACCTTTTACACTGAGAACCAGTCGCTGCCGTTTCCGGAGCGTGCTGAAATTCTGCTGGATAGTACTTAAGCTGCCTCCAGGCACTAGCATTCGTTGGTCGCAAGAACGTATTCGAATGAGCGCGCCCTGTGCTGCGCGCGTCTCATTTTATACTCGAGAATTGGCGGGCTGGCGCATGCGCATTGAGTCGCTATTTGTTATTTCGTGTTTGTTTGCTTATTACATATTATTTTGTTCCATGCTTTTGTTAGTATCTATAATTAATTATTCTTAACACTTGTATAATATTTGTTTCTCCAATATTCGGTTAAATTATAAATTATGTACAAAAGTCTTTTCAATACCATCAACGAAGTATAGAATAGACCTATCACCTTATGGGAGTTGGTGTCACCACCCAAACTGTGTTACCGACCCATAACTCGAGGACTGAATCTGGCGGCCTCTGATCATGAACAGCGTCCAACTCCGGAACTACTCTGAAATGTGTTGAAATGCTGAAAGGTGTGTGCGTGCTTGTATACGTGTGACTTGTTTAGAGCGAGAGTTGGACATAGAGGACAGGCTTTCGTTTTTCGTTACGCTACGCTTTGGCTCGGCTTGTCGAAAACCTATTTCGGTGATCTGAAGACTATATGGCGCCGAAATATGGCTCTTCTTAAAAGCTTATACAAACTATAAATTGCAAGATGACATTGATTGTTAGTACTTTACGTGTTGTGGAACACTTAACTAACATTTTCGCGTGTCGTACGTCGAAAAATATTAAAACTTGACGCCATTACTGACAATCCCGAAAATCTCCGCACTCCGCGCATGTCTAAATAAACGGTGCCCATCCTACAACACATATAAATCATTGAGAACAAGGAATCCAAACGTTTTTGTAAAATTTTGTATTCTTAGTTTTCAGGACCCGAGGACATTTTGCATTAGTTTATTTATTACTTGGGAACGGTGGATTAGTAGTTAAAACTCTATGTTTCGTTACAAATTGATTGGCCGTTTCCCCTTATTAACTATTTTATATTTTTAGTTTTTTTATTATTCCTAGATATGTACATATGAGAACACAGCTATTGTACTTTTTATAGCACAAGTGGAAAAAAAGGTTCTGGATTTACGGACGTCGCGACTCGCAAGTGAGATGAAATGGGATGGAATAAGAGAGAATGAAAGCAAGTGAGAAACGGCACGAAGGTCCTTTACGCGACAAACGATCAATCTGGCAGCGGCAACAAAGTATGATACATTGTCTTCTTGCGTTCTCCGTGCGCCTGATTTTCGCATGTCGATGTCGGTCCACGGACGAGCTATGCCTAAACGCCCGTATTGAAGCAGATTTCACTTTCCTCTATAAATTCTGCAAAAGCAGTAATCAGTAGCTAAATGCGGAAAACATGTATGTACAGTGTGCACACAGTGTTCACGGGAAATTCCCTGCGTAGTAGGATACTCTCGTCGCAGGGAGGGGGAACGCATGCGCGCGATGACGCGGTGACGTTGTTACGAAGTAGAGAAGGCACTCGTGCTTTCTCAGTAACTTTAGAGTTTGTTGTGGATAGACTTTTATTACAAGAATGAAAACCGTGCTTAAGGTTACGCGTTAACAAGTGTTTAGGTCAGTGGTCCGTACTGGAGTCTGATGCGTCGGTGGAGCTCCAGGGGTTTTATAACCCTTGAGGGCACGACGCTTTCCTCGGTTTTTGGCGGGAAAATCAGGCGGGAAGATTTTGGCGGGAAGATCCTCTTGGGAGATCTACCGCCAAGATCTATTGCGAAGGTCCGGGGAGATCTAGCGCTAGGATCTATCGGTTAACGAGAAGTTATGCGATGGTCCTTTGTCACGGGTTCGGGATGATCCTTGTCTTTTGGCGACAGTCTGGCGCATAGCGTAACAACGTCAAACCAATCAACGCCAAGACGGGAAAGGATGGGAAACGAAACGGCGTCACGTCACTCGCTCGGCTTGACTTGATGGTGACGCCGTTTCGTTTCCCATCCTTTCCCGTCTTGGCGTTGATTGGTTTGACGTCACCGCGTCATCGCGCGCATGCGTTCCTCCTCCCTGCGACGGTAGTATCCTACTACGCAGGGAATTTCCCGTGAACACTGTGTGCACATTGTTGTAACCCAGTCAACGACCGCGTGTTACAACCGTCGCGCATTCCGGGGGCACACGCGAGCGCCAAAGCGCGGGCAACAACCCGCGAGCACCGTCAGCGCTCCCGACGAAACGCCGAAAAGCGAGCCGAAGGCGGCGACCCCGCTGATCCCCGCTTCGCCCCGGACTAACTATAAGAGACTGTACAAACTACGAGCGAGGACAGATTAATAACAGACATACGCTATAGTACTCCTGTCACCCAGATCGGGACAGAATAAACTTGTTAACCTTACGGTGAGTTCTAACTCTTCAACCCGCAACGATCCCCTACCTTCGGTTTCTAACCGAATATCCTCGTCCCGGCATTATCACCCGAACCTTTCGGAGCCCGCTGGACGACGACTGTGAAGGACGACCCGGAGCACCTCGAGATTCTATCCAGAATCTCGACCCCAGGCGCCTTGGCATAACAAATTGGTGGCAGCGGTGGGATCCTGCCAACGTAGGGAACAAGCCTGACCGACGGAGACAACAGGACATAGCGGAGACAACGACCCACTTGATAGAAGGGCAATCCACTTCGCGGTACCGACAGACGTCTGCAGAGGACGCCTCCAGGAAACTCTAGGACAACGCAGAGACCAGCGATGCATCACCTGATCCACGTGCTGTAAGTGCGAAATACCACTCTCAGCAAATCCAGGCCGTACGCTGCTATTCTCATGCGCCGAGCGAAATCCCTGGATGCGAATATCGAGCGCGATCTAGAATTAATTGAGTGAAAAGAAATCCGTACGCCTATACCCTCTAGCCGAGGTAATCCGCGCCGATTCGGTAAGATACACCCGCGACAACCCTCCGAGAAATCTCTCTTCGACGCGACATTCGAAGCATTTCGGGAAATCGGAGAACGTACGCAGAATACTCTAGACGCAAACACTAGCGAAGAACTTGACGTTCCAATTGTATTTCCGACTGCGTCAAGCCACTCCGGACGTTTAACCGCCCGACGACTATACCCGTTCGACGAATTAGATTATAGTCTAATTCCGAGAGTAGGCTTAGAAACCGACATCAGAATGCCGTCCACCCCCTTAGCAACCGCGAGCGATAACGCCGAGCAGGGTCCCGCAGGAAGCGAAGACCGCCTAGCGAACATAGAAAAAATACTCGCAGGAATAACCTCCACCCTGGCTAGTATGGCCGACAGCATGATAGCGACGAACGATAGAATAGGGGCATTAGAGGCAAAAGAGGGCCCACCACAGGATTCGATAGACCGCGAAATAGAAAAACTACGGGAAACAATGAACACTACGCACGCAACCCCCGGCCCCTCAGGCAGGAACGCGGTCCACTTTGACCCCTCTTGCGAGCCAGAGGAAGAACCGAGGCGCGCTAGTCTTTTCGTCCCTCCTAATTTCGAGATAGACAACCCACCCGACGTACCGACAGAAGTAGACAACCAAAAATTCTTCCACGCGATAAGAGCCATACCACCGTTCGATGGAACCGACCCCAAAGGGTTACCCGGTTTCCTGACCGCCTGTAAGTACGTGTACTACTCCTACCGAACGCCGATGGAAAGGGCCCAGATTTTAAAAGGGATCATATCGATGAGAGTCCAACGCGACGCCCTAGCCGAAGTACAGACGCGCCAGATAATGTCCATACAAGACCTCGAGGACGTACTGACTTCGGTATACAAGCCTCCCCGCACGCACTCGACCGTACAAAGGGAATTGGTACACTGTAGACAGGGCGCCCACGAAGACGCACACCACTACGGGAGTCGAATATCCACTTTATTAAAAGAATTAATAGCAACCGGGATCAAAACCAAGGCTAGCATGATGGAAAAAACAATAACTGCACGGGTCTACAAAGAGCAAGCGTTAGACCTATTCGAGGACGGACTTCGCGACGACCTTAAGGTCCTAGTAAAATCACAAAAACCCGCCGATCTACAGGAAGCAATCACGATAGCTATAGATGAAGAGCGGTCAATTACAAGACGACCCGCGACGTCAGTAGGAACGCGCAGGGCATACTCCCCTTCCCGCACTTATCAAAGTCGGGATAGGGCAGCACCACGGTACTGCAACGATTGCAGACGATCGGGACACGACACCAAGGAGTGTTGGAAGACCCAAAATAGGGACAGACCGCCCAAAAAATTTTTCCCCTCAGAAAATAACCGGCGGATGCAACCCATAGCAACCAACGAAGAAAGTTGGGAATCGACAAGGCGCGAACCGGGAAACACCCGATCCGCCTACGAAACAGAATCACAGCCACAATACAGAAACGCTGATCATGCACATTCCGCGCAAGGCAGCCGCGATTACACCGGTCCGCCGAGACGCGAGTCACCTACCCGAGGAACCGCGAGACCCCTCCGTATGGTTGAAATAGGATCCCTCTTTAAGAATGGACACACAGCAGATAAGATAGAGGTAGAAATAAAGAATACCAAAAATAAAAACACCATAATGCTGATAGATAACGGGGCAGAAGTATCCCTAATCAAAAAAAGCGCCCTCCCCAAAGACGCAATAATGGAAGAAAGCGACATCCTTCTTATCTCATTTTCGGGGGATAAAACAAAAACGTTAGGGAAAATTGAGGCCACGTTCTACATAAACGGAAAAGAAATCGTGTACCCCCTACATGTCATAGAAGAAGACATCCTAACGAACGCAGACGGAATACTAGGAGTAGACTTCCTCACAGATAACAGGACAACCATAGACTACCCCAGCAAGAGCCTCCTAGCAGATAGAAAACCGTGGAAAACCCTACATAGAAACACGGAAATAACAATACCCGCGCGCACACAACAATTAATAATGGTCCCAACAAGTAGTACGCGAGACGGGATAATAGAAAAACAACAGCTAGCGGAAGGCATATATTTAGGAGAAGGACTAACAAGACCCGAAAATGGGAAATGCGTAGCGTGCATTATGAACACAACCGCAGAAGCAAAAACAATAATCGTACCACAAGTGCAATTAAGCGAAATGATGGACAACGAAATAATCCACAGCAACGATAGCGCCGCAGCTGTTCGCGCCTTGACCGTGAACGAATCGCTGACTACGCGCATTGCTCGGGTAACAGACCAGGTAGATAGTATACACATGAATGAAGAAGAAAAGAAAGCCATGAAGGAAATATGCAAAGAATATCACGATACGTTCCACTTACCGGGAGACCGACTAACCACGGCCACCGTAACCGGCCACCGGGTCCCTGTAAAACGCGACACAACACCCTGTAATGTCAAGCCATATAGATTACCAGACATCCACAAGCGAGAAGTGCAAAAACAAGTGGAACAGATGCTGAAAGACGGCATCATCCGACACAGCTCCAGCCCGTGGAACGCACCCCTACTGGTAGTACCCAAAAAACCCGACGCAGAGGGAAATATTAAATATCGCGTAGTAGTCGACTATAGAAAACTCAATGAAGTTACCATAGGTGACTCATTCCCACTACCTAATATCACAGACATACTAGATCAATTGGGAAAAGCACAATATTTTACCACCCTCGATCTGGCGTCCGGATACCACCAGATTCCGATGGACGAACGCGACAAATGCAAGACAGCCTTTTCAACTCCACAAGGTCACTACGAATTCAATCGCATGCCTTTCGGACTGAAAAATGCACCTGCAACGTTTCAACGAGCCATGAACGCCGCACTCATCGGATTACAAGGAATAGACTGTTTCGTCTACCTCGACGACATTGTCGTCCACGGAGCAAGCCTAAAAGAACATAATACAAGACTACGAAAAGTTTTAGACACACTTCGCAAATACAACGTAAAACTACAACCAGAAAAATGCGCGTTTCTAAGAAAGGAAGTAGGTTTTTTGGGACACATAATCACGCCCGACGGGATCAAACCAAATCCCGAAAAAACGAAGGCCGTGAAAGAGTTTCCTGTCCCCAAAAAACTAAAAGAATTACAAGCATTCCTGGGACTAGCCGGATACTACCGTAGATTCATTCCGGAATATTCAAAAATAGCCAAGCCCTTATCCAGCATCACGAGCAGCAAAGTCGAGTTCGTCTGGACCGCCGAGCAGCAGAACGCGTTCGACACACTAAAAGAGACATTGACCACGGCACCCCTTCTAATTTATCCAGATTTTACAAAAGAGTTTATAGTAACCACAGACGCATCAGACGTAGCAATAGGCGCGATACTATCGCAAGGAAAAATAGGCGAAGATAAACCAATTGCTTACGCGAGTCGGATACTAAACAAAGCCGAACGAAACTATAGTACAACAGAAAAGGAACTATTAGCCATAGTCTGGGCAGTCAAACACTTCCGACCGTACGTTTATGGGACTGCATTCAAAGTAGTCACCGACCACAAGGCACTAGTATGGTTATTTAAAGTACAGGACCCTGGATCCAGATTAACAAGATGGAGAATCCAACTTGCCGAACACGACTACGAAATTATTCATAAATCAGGGAAGAATAATACCAACGCGGACGCGCTGAGCAGGAATGTGCACGCGTTGCAGAATAGCGAGAAAGAAAAAGGACAGAACAGAAAATCAGTAGAAACCAAACCGATCGAAATTAACGAAGAAGCCGAGAAACAACAAATTCTATACGAATACCACTGCACACCCACGGGAGGTCACCAAGGTATTCAACGAACCACGAAACGAATAAAGCAAAAATACAAATGGCCTGGTATGAATAAGGATATTGAGGAATACATACAAAAATGTAGCCTCTGCCAAAAGAACAAACTAGGCCGGAAAACGAGGGCCCCAATGGAGATCACGGATACACCACGAGAACCCTTTGAAAAGGTCGCGTTAGATATAGTAGGGCCACTCCCCGAAAGTAACCACGGAAACATCTACATTCTAACATTTCAGGATCTCCTCACGAAATTTAGCAAGGCGATCCCCTTGCCGAACCAAGAAGCAACAACGGTAGCCGAAGCATTCGTCGAAAAAATTGTCTGTGAATACGGCATCCCCGAAAAGATACTAACGGACCAAGGTACAAACTTCCTAAGCGAGATGTTCAAAAACATATGCAAATTGCTACGAATTACGAAACTGCAAACAACCGCGTATCACCCAGAATCGAATGGGGCACTAGAAAGGTCACATAGAACCCTAGTAGAATACCTGCGACACTACATAGACAGCGATCAGACTGACTGGGACAGATGGTTACCCTACGCGATGTTTACTTATAATACTACACCTCATACCGCGACAGGTTTTACCCCGTACGAATTGGTTTACGGAAAGACAGCATTGCTACCGACCGCGCTGAAAAGCCCGCCTAAACAAACATACAACTACGACGACTATGCGCAACAAACAAGAGAACGCATAAGAACAACGAACGAAATAGCGAGGGAACGACTCCAACACGCAAAGGAAAAATCAAAGAAAGACTATGATAAAAAAGCACGCGAAATAGAGTTCAAGATAGGCGACAAAGTATGGCTCTACGACGAATCCGTACGACGCGGTAGATCGAAAAAGTTAGATAATAAATGGGTAGGCCCATATGAAATAATAGGCAAGAATTCAAAGGTTAACGTAACCTTAAAAAAGGGGAGAAAAACACTGCACACACACGCGAACCGACTAAAGCACTTCATCGAATAAAGAAACCACAAAATATAATAAAGTCGGCATACAAAATATATATATAAATAATAATAAGAATAATAATAAAACAAGATCTACTCAAACAAAAATAAAACGACAATAAAACACAACGAAAACATATTAGCAGAACAGATCAGAATGTTACGGGTACAAGTCGAGACGACCTCCACCAGACAGACACAAAGAGCTGACATAGTTGATCATTTCACGACTTTAAATGCCCTGGTGACCGACTTGACTCAGGACGCAGACGACGTATTGCAATACTACACCGGCCTCAAAGGAGGCATCATCAGCACTAACGTACTAGCGAGCGCACAGATCACTAAATTGCTACAGACCGCCGTACAACACCTTCCGAACGGACTCGCGTTCCCAATAGCCCCAAACCTAGAAAATACGAACGTAATCGAAAAATTGTCATCGATCGTCGCGTATTTCGATAAATACACGTTAATAGCAGTAATAACCATCCCGCTAATATCCTCACAAACATTCACAGTGATCGAGGCAACCCCAGCCCCAATCCACACCTACGACAACATGTACGCGCTATTAGTCGTAAGAACGCCGCTCCTCGTCATCGACGCGAACAGTAATCAATATGTGCTCACCGACCACAAAGAATTAGAAGAATGTAAACAGATACGTGGATTTTCGCAGCACGTCGACCCGAGACGCTGACCATCCAATGCGACGAACGACAACCTGAACGCGTCACAATAGATAGGTCAGGAATCTTAAGAATCACAGGAAATTGTAATATCCGAAGTAAGGACGTAGTACTAAGGAAGCGGAAAACTGCGAATAGTCAGGACGTCGAACTAATGACAGCACCGCGATACGACATTACCGCGGCGATAAATGAAACACAAAAGGGCAAAATAGCGCACCCTCTCACGCGTTTTCAACTCCATAACCTCTTAAAGAATCCGTCCGAATTTTCCGCACTGTATAACCAACTAAACCAAGTGGAAAGCGACCTAACAGTCGATACTAATAACTATCAATCAGGACTGGCGACCTGGCAACTTGTACGCCCGACGGCGACGACTACGGTACAAACAATAACTATCGTACTCGTCATTTATTTGTTAATACGCGACTACCAACAGCGCCGAAAGGTACAAATACCCAAACCGGCGAAAACACGGAAAACAAAAAGATCAGCGTCCACGTCCAACGTTGCGCCCATCAGAGAGGCCCCCACGGACCACAAATATGCCGTAGTAGCCGAATCGATATAAGGGTACAGGGAAATTTCCGATAATTGTAAAATTCCCCTAAGCACCCTTCTCTCAAGGGGGGGGGGATGTTGTAACCCAGTCAACGACCGCGTGTTACAACCGTCGCGCATTCCGGGGGCACACGCGAGCGCCAAAGCGCGGGCAACAACCCGCGAGCACCGTCAGCGCTCCCGACGAAACGCCGAAAAGCGAGCCGAAGGCGGCGACCCCGCTGGTCCCCGCTTCGCCCCGGACTAACTATAAGAGACTGTACAAACTACGAGCGAGGACAGATTAATAACAGACATACGCTATAGTACTCCTGTCACCCAGATCGGGACAGAATAAACTTGTTAACCTTACGGTGAGTTCTAACTCTTCAACCCGCAACGATCCCCTACCTTCGGTTTCTAACCGAATATCCTCGTCCCGGCATTATCACCCGAACCTTTCGGAGCCCGCTGGACGACGACTGTGAAGGACGACCCGGAGCACCTCGAGATTCTATCCAGAATCTCGACCCCAGGCGCCTTGGCATAACAACATGCTAAGCTAATTGTGAGATGAAATTTTTACATTCTCTGTTTCGTCTTTATTCGAGCATTTATGGAAAATTAGTGACATTTTTTTAATAAAAGGAAAATCAAACACGACGTCATTTGGGACAAGTAGATATGTACATATGAGATGGTGCTGAAAGAAACGAACTATTTCTTATATGAAATATGCCCTTTTTATTTATTTATTAAAAGCTGCCATACAATAGACAAAAATAATATGACTGTATAATATTTGTAAACTCCTTTTCTTCTCACGGCCATAATTTCTTATATAACATCCTAGGCTGTAAAAAGAATAAAATGTATAAAGTGTTAGGGAAGAGATCTTTTAAATAACAATATTAGTAGCGTTAGTTAAAATTATCCATTTGGACTATTATACTCTTCGATATAATATATTTTAATTTATAAAGCAGAAAGTTTATGTTTGTGTGCTTGTCTGTCGCCTAAAAACTTTCAAACGGTAAACTCTTGGAACACATAATGTGTCTCCACTCATTATGCCTGGCTAATCCAAATGAATGTGACTATTTTCACAAAAAAAATTAGATTTTTTTTTAGAAAATCAGATTGTAAATTTTGGGCGAAGCCGAGTATGGAGTAAAGCTAGTGTATTGTTACGATTTCCTCTCGACATAATAAGATTTTATTTTAGAACAGTAAGAAGGGAACATGAACAATACTATATAACTAGTAACACGAATACAAGCTCTAATATTCAGGAATGAGGGATCGGTATGTCTGTACGCAATGGCTGCTGACTCTCGAATGACAGCTTGACAGGCGATCAATCCGATCGCCTTCTTCTCGCTGTCCCTTGTCTTCGTCGCGAGCACCAGCGGGCCATGGATCCTCTCTATAGGGTGCTCGCAACACTGCTCCCCCTCCTCGAGAAGCGGTCGTCCCGACCGCTGCAGCTTCTCCAGCGACTGCAGCTATACCCTGGCTCGGAAGAGTGGGAAGAACGCTACGTGGCCTCTTCCGTCCGTCGCCTCGGTATTCATCTTCACGCCCAGGGGAAAAACCACCCCAATAACCCTGGGCAAGGCGTGGGTACGTGGGTCCCGCGTTTCTGCCCTCCACTTGCGTCTTCGTACTTGTGAGCTTCTTTCTTGCGTGATTTTCCTCTTCTTCGACGGGGCATCTTCTTCTTGGGCAGAGGCGGGCGAGGAGGTCGTCTTCTGGTTGTGGCTCTTTGACTTTCCAGCCGTCGGGGTTCAAGTTGATGTTCTCGGAACGGTTCCCCTGTTTCCTTTCTCCCTCGGTGACGGTTCCTCTGGTATTCTCGGATTCTCCACCGGGGTTTTCCGGAACGTCCCTCGTTGACCCGCTGCATTTTCTTCGCGTGTCCCCCTACGTCCCGCGGCGGTGTGGTGTCCTCCTCGTGGTTCGTGGTTTGCATCCTTCGTCGCTCTGGATTCCCTTCTTGGGTTGCTCGGGTGGCGTCGCGTTCCGGTTCCCCTTAGTGGATAAACGTTAACGACATTAGTACTGGCGTCCCGTAGGCTGTCCATTCGGGCCGCACGAACCGGTAGCCAGAAAGGATGGCCGGGCACGCAAGCAGAGGGTCGCAACTAGTCACGAGCGTGCAAGCGGCCCAGCCCTCAGTCCAGCCACCGGACTCGTCGACCCTAGATGTCTTCTTTCTTCTTTCTTCTTCGCCTCCAGTTTTCCCATCATTGACCTCCTGATGGCCCCTTTCCTCTTCGTGGCCTCTGGTGCTGCTCCAGGGGACCGTCTCGTTGCAGCTCGTCAACGGCTCCGTCTCCGCGATGCCCCCCCCCCCCCCGTCCGATCCGTGCTTCGCACGTCCGTCCGGTGGTTGGGGACACCATTTCCCGTCTGCTGCCCACCCTGTCGAGCTGGGCCTGTTGGTACGCATGTACCGGGGAGCTTCCCAGATCCAAGTCAACAGGGCTAGAGGAGCGGTTCCACGTATGTCCGCGCTCCCCTGCGGGCTGCTACTCTGTCGTAGCACATTCGGGGAATTCGGGGCCGCATCCAAGCCGCGGCAGCAGTCCCCCGACACCTTGTCCCTCGTCGTGGGGTATCGTGTTCCCTGTAACAGACTCAAGAGCGGGGGCCGGGCTACGAAGGCAACCTCCGCAGCCCAGTCCACGGATTAGCTTAAACTAATCTTCTTTCTTGAGTCTTCTCTGCCTGTGGTGTCCCTCGGAAGTCTTCATTCCTCTTGTAATTGTCCTTCGTATTTCGCAAGGCGTCGCACGTGGACCACCTTGCACTTCTTCCTAGGCGAGCGTTGAATCCTGTAGACGACGTCGTTGATCTTGTTCACCAGCGTGTATGGTCCTTCCCAGTCGGACTGGAATTTCGGACATTTTCCTTTTACTCTTCGTGGTTAGAACAACCACACTCGTTCTCCGGGCTGGAATTCCACCGCGCGGACACGGCTGTCGTACCAGGACTTAATCTTTGAACTATAGATGTCCAGCCGGTGTCGAACAAACTCATGGATCCTCTTCATTCTTCCCCGAATCCATTCGGAATATTCTTGTTCAACGTCCTCGTCTTCTCCCACTTCAGGGGGTAAACCTCTCCAAAGTTGCAGGGGCAGGCGAAGTTCCTGGCCATACAGGACCATCGCTGGCGTTAATTGTGTCGCTTCATGTCTTGCCGACCTGTAAGCGAGGAGGAACATGGGAATCCATTCGTCCCAATCCCGCTGGTGTTCTGAAACAAACATTGCAAGGGATTGGAGCAATGTTCTGTTCAGACGTTCTACTAGACCGTCGGATTCGGGATGCAAAGGAGTAGTTCGTGTTTTCCTGATTCCAAGCAGCTTCAACAATTCCTTGAACACGGAGGATTCAAAGTTCCTTCCTTGGTCTGTGTGTATCTCCAACGGTACACCATGTCGACATACTACGTTGTTTAAAAGAGCCCTTGCCACTGTGACAGCTCGTTGATCTGGCATCGCGATTACTTCCGGCCACCGGGTAAAGTAATCCGCCACGACCAGCATAAATCTGTTCCCGGCCTGGGACCTCGGGAGCGGACCCACAACGTCCAGGGCAAGCCTCTCGAACGGAGCTCCCACGTTGTACACCTTCAGGTTCCCTGCTCCCTTCTGACGTGGTCCCTTCTTCGCCGCACAGACGTCACACCGCCGGCACCACTCTTGAACGTCCTGTCGACACGTAGACCAGAAGAACTGTTGGCGGATCTTTGCCAAGGTCTTGTTTACTTCGAAGTGTCCAGCTGCTGGCTCATCATGGAATCCCTTCAATATTTCTGCAACCCTTTCGCGTGGTACCACCAAAAGCCACGAGGTCGTCGCACCATCATGGGACTCCCATTTCCTAAAAAGCAAACCTTCGTGAATTTCCAGCGAGTCCCATATTGACCAGTAATATTTCAACTGCGGTGAGAAACTAGCAACGTCTTGCCAGTCGGGCTTCTCTCCTTCCCCCTTCTTTTTCAGGATGAAGCCGATCGCTTCATCCTTCTCCTGGCTTCGTTTCCACTCCTCCGTGTCCTCTTCTTCGGCGAAGAGGCGATGAATCTTCTTCGAGGAGTTTCCTTCCTCTTCCGCTTCCTTCTTCTCCAGCCGGTCGCAGTTCTCACAATTTTCTTCGACGCAAGGTCTTCGTGAAAGTCCATCGGCGTTACCGTGGGCTTTTCCCTCCCGATGGCGAATCTCGAAGTCGTACTCCTGCAGTCGTTCAATCCAATGTGCGACCTGTCCTTCGGGCCTCTTAAAAGTCAGCAGCCAGCGCAGCGCTGCATGGTCCGTCCGTATGAGAAATCTTCGTCCGTAGAGATAGTGGTGGAAATGTTCAATGGATTTCACCACTGCCAGTAGTTCTCTCCGGGTGACGCAGTAGTTCCTATCTGCTTTTCCCAAGGTCTTGGAGAAAAAGGCCACAACTTTTTCCTGTCCTTCGTGCTCTTGTGAGAGGACGCCGCCCATGGCGAAATTAGAGGCGTCCGTGTCCAGAATGAAATCCTTATTTGCCACCGGGTAGGCTAGTACCGGTGCTCCAGTGAGTCTCCTCTTCAGCTCTTGGAAAACTCCTTGGCATTCTTCTGTCCATTCGTACTTCTGTTTGGTCTCGGTGAGGCGATGCAGGGGCTTGGCGATCCTGGAAAAATCCTTTACAAATTTCCGGTAGTACGTGCACAAGAAGCTAAGAAGCTTCTTAATTCCGTGACGTTCTTCGGCTGCGGCCATTCTGAAATCGCCTTAATCTTCTCCGGATCCGTCTTGACTCCGCTCTCGGTGACGATGTGTCCTAGGGATTTGACTTCTCGGCAGAAGAAGGAGCATTTCTTGGGGCTCATCAACAGTCCAGCTTGACGTAAACGTGAAAACACTACTCGTAGACGTTCCAGCTCCTGTTCAAAATCGTTCCCGTAGATGATGATGTCGTCCAAGTAAACCAAGCAAATTTTCCAGGTGAGGTCTTGAAGTACGTCCTCCATTAGTCGTTCGAAGGTCGCTGGGACGTTGCAAAGTCCAAAGGGCATCACTTTGAACTGCCACAGTCCCGTTCCCACTGAAAACGCAGTCTTCTCTCGGTCCTCCTCGTCCATAGCGATCTGCCAATATCCGCTCTGTAAATCCACGGTAGAAAACCACGATGATCCTGAGAGAGCGTCCAGAGTATCCTCGATGCGGGGCAGGGGATACAAATCCGTCTTCGTGATCTCGTTCAGACGACGGAAGTCTACGCAGAAACGGATGCTTCCATCCTTCTTCTTCACCAGGACAATCGGAGAAGACCATGGGCTCCAGGATTCCTCGATTACGCCCTGAGCCAGCATCTTCCGGAGTAGCTCCTCCACTTCTGTTCGACGGTGTAGAGGTAACATCCGTGGTGCCTGCTTTATGGGTCGGTGATCTCCGGTGTCGACGACGTGCTTTACCCGGTTGCAGTTCCCAATTTGACTCGGGTCCGCGGCGAACACGTCCTGAAATTCGCAGAGCACTTCAGCAAAAAGTGTCTTTCTGCCTTTCCGACAAACCTGACGAGCAGCGGGTATACGGCTCCTCCAAATGCTGTGGGACGACCGTTCCCCTTCTTTCTTCCTGTTTCTTCTTCTTGGCGGTCGGCTCACCACAGCGTATTTCCGGTTGACCAGGAATGCACAGCACATTCCGGGATAAGTCGATGCTGCAGCGGTGTTTCTTCAAGAACGCCGCTCCTAGGATGCACTTCTCCACCATCTCGACGATGTAGAAGTCTTCTATGCTCGAAAGTCCTCCCACGCTGATTTCTAGGCTCTTTTTACCAAACACTTTCATTTTCTCCCCAGTAGTGGAGCGGATGTCGGTCTTCGTCTTATCGAAGTCTCTCGTCGGGTACAATCCCTTCTCCAGAAAGTTGATCGGAGAACCTGTATCTAAGATAATTTTACAAGGTTTTCCCCCGATTTTCCCACGTACGTAAATTTCCTCTGATTGACGCCCAGTCGCCTCCTGCATCGCCGCACTTTTGACAACCGGGGGACTGTTCTTCACGGTCCGGCGTCTCCCCCTTACGCCGTCCTCTTGGCGTTTCCCTGTTGCCTCGTTGCGGTTACTTTGGTCTGGCTGTCCTTGGCCTTAAAACAATCCTTTTGCAGGTGTCCCGCCTTGCCACAGAGCCAGCACTTCGGTACCCTCGGCGAGTCGCCCGGTCGGTCCTCGGGTTTCTCAAATCTCCGCTGTTTCACCGGGAACCTTTCTGAAGTGTTAGAAGTTTTAGCCTTTTGCTTTTCTGAGTACCGTTCTCGCGATTCAGCTGCGGGGCCGCGAGACACTCTGTCGACGGCCTCGATTTCCAGAGCTCTGGCTACAGCGGTCCTCAGCGATGTAAAACCTCCTAGTCGCAATTCCCGCTGTAGGTGAGAGTTCGACAACGCCGTAACGAATTGCGACGCGGCTAGTTTATCGCGAGTTTCCGCCGGGCAGTCAGCGAACGCGGACTGCGCCAAGCGTTCTATTTTGGCGGCGAGTGAGGTGATACTTTCATCCCTCCGCTGTCTATAACTCTGGAAGAGTACATAATTCAGGTTGGACAGATGTTTCGCCCCGTAGCGGAACTCTAGCGCCGAAACCAGTTCCGCGAAACTTTCGCATTGGGCGGTGGAGAGCGTCGTAAGGACGCTCCTCGCTGCACCCCCGAGAGACGCGACCAAGGCCGTAGCCTTCTTCTGGTCGTCCCAGCCATTCGCACGCGCAATCGTGTCGAACTGAATACTGTACTCCTCCCACGAACCTTTACCATCGAAAATCGTCGGCTTCACCGCGTATCCCAAACTGAGAATACGGGGCTCCGACAAAGGGGTAGCAGCGGGCGCAGCGACGGGGGCAGAGGCTTGCGCCGTCAAAACACAACTCTCAACACTACTTACAGGGGCCAAAGAAACACTACTTACAGGGGCCAAAGGAACACTATTTACAAGGGGTGCCGTCTCTCCTCCCCGAAGCCCCGCGCCGCCACCACCCGACCGAAGCCGTTCTGCGAAGAAACGGCTACGACCTGGATCCGTTCCTCCAGACTTGTCATCCGGGCCTCGAAGGCCGCCTGTGTCCGTCGGTCCTCAGCGTCCTTTTCTCTCCTTCGAGCTTCGTCGTCCCTTCGTTGCTCCTGCATCTGTCCAACGATGCTAAGCTGGAGACTGTTAAACAGTTCCTGCAGGGAGGCGTCGCCCGTTGGTCCCGGGGAAGGTCTCGCGGAGGCCGCGGAAGCGCGAGTGGACATGCCGCTCCGAGCGGGCATCCCACTTCTGACACCATTGTTACGATTTCCTCTCGACATAATAAGATTTTATTTTAGAACAGTAAGAACGGAACATGAACAATACTAAATAACTAGTAACACGAATACAAGCTCTAATATTCAGTAATGAGGGATCGGTATGTCTGTACGCAATGGCGGCTGACTCTCGAATGACAGCTTGACAGGCGATCAATCCGATCGCCTTCTTCTCGCTGTCCCTTGTCTTCGTCGCGAGCACCAGCGGGCCATAGATCCTCTCTATAGGGTGCTCGCAACAGTATGCACAGTGCCTCACAGCCATAATCGTATACTCTTTAAAATCGAATAACATTTTTAAAATTGGTCCAATCGACTTGAGATTTTTTGAGAAGCTAGAATGATTAGTTTGCTAAGTGACGTGTTTCGTTGTTTTGAAAAAATTGCAATCGGTCGGAAAGAAAAAAAAAATTATAAAGGTCGTTTTTTCAACTTTTTTTCGCTGACTTCGGGAATTTCGCGATTTTCGACCTTAATCTGCGATCTTTAAATGTTTGTCACTCAGAGCAACGTTAACCGATTTTCATGAAATTTTCGGCATGTATACAACTTACTTAAATCTACAAACGAGTTTTTTGAATTTTCATTACAGGCTCAAAAAAAAAGTTGTAAAAAACGACCTATACTATTCTTTTGCTATTCCCGCCAATTGCAATTTTTTTCAAAACGTCGAAACTCGTCGCTTAGCAAACTAATCCTTCTAGCTTCTAAAAAAACTCAAGTCGTTTGGACCAAATTTAAAAATGTTATGCGATTAGTGTACGATTATGGCTGTGAGCCACTGTATGTATATTTCGGACTGTAGAGTGCAGCCAGACCTGGTGTAACGTGTGGAGCAAAGGTCTTTGAACCGTAAGTTGCTAAGTATATAGGCATTTGTTTAAAGTTGAAATCGATTGATATCGTCTACGGATTCAAGTACCAGAATACCCTTATATCATATTTACAGAGCTTGAGACCATTACTAAAGTTCTATCAAGTATCGTAACTCAATATCCACAAAAGTTCTGCCTTTCTTTCATCTTAGTTCCTCTATCGCTTTATAATCTGTCATGTTAATACAGATTTAAAAAAATAAAGCAATAGAGTTAACGGGGTGGGCCACGCGAAGGCGTGAAAGAAGGTCTTTGCCATCCCAGAGTATGTTCAATGTTAATACAAATCCAAACCATTCACCGAAAACAAGGAAAAGACAAAAAATAACTTATTTTTTAGAAATAAAGCCGTCCACCGAATAATGTAACACTGAAAATACTCGAAATCATGCACAAGCCAAATATACAGCATAAGCCAAAACATACAGCAAAAGCATAAGGTGAAAGATACAGAATGAGCATGAATGAAGATAGAAGCAAAAAGGTAGGGCAGGGACTTGTTAAAAAAAGACAAAGTTTTCAAATTTAATGTCGATAATTTTGAATAGTTTTTACTCAATGATGCTCCCACACATCTTAATTGCTCGCCGAGCCATACTGTATCTTTGTGTATTTTTACCGTTAAAGCAATATATACCATTTCTTTACGATGAGCAGCGCATTCACCTTGAGTAAACCAATTTGGATATTTTTCCTCCACTACACGGGAAATAATCGAAAATAGTTTGTCCAATATGAATGCTTCGCTGCGTAACACGGGATAATGAACGTCGAAAACTTTAGATATTATACGAAAAATAAACGAAAAATGTTGCGTTGGAACGCAAAGGTGTCCAAAATCAACATTATCTGCAACAATATATGCGCGAAAAGATATTAGCATTTGCTCGTTGAGACAAAAGCTACTATTACTCTCAATGAATGTGGCATAACATATATCACACCGCGACTTTTCGACACTTTTTTAGCAATGTACCCAGCAAAATATTCAAGCGCACATGATTCTAAGGAGCACACCGATGTTGATAGTTCATCAATATTAATATCAATGTCTACATCTGTACTAATACTATCATCACCGGTGTGCTCTTCAATTTTAAGTAATGCAGCATCAGGTGGCAACGTGGCTGGTTCACATTGTGATATAGTGTGATGTCCCACTATTTTTCGCGCGGTATTATAACACCATTCCTTGCAAATCAATCAACATAACTCCATCAAAAACCTTCATACTTAAGCCTCACCCCTTTTTCAAACCCAACTGACCGTTTGGACGATGCACCTTAGCGGTCCCCATCTCGAAACGGTCAATCCAGAAATAATCACTGATCACCTTGATGATGTACCTTAGCGGTCCCCATCTCAAGATGGTCAGCGACGACCTCCTAATCCCCTCTTCGACTTACGTGGCATGACCACTTCCCTCCAAATCTACTTTAAACAAATCCCTCGTCCTTAAAACCCTCTCTTAAATCGAGACTACGTCTCACGCCCTCTCTATGACCAAAGAAGTCAGTACCCCGTTTACCCCTTTCCGATACGACCTCCTAAACTCCACCAAATGGGTTGAGTATTCCGCTTCAAAGCCTCATGTAAAAACCCCAGAAATGTTACTGCGACACAAATTTACCTTCATGATCAACACGTGATCATTTCTGCGACGCATCTTTGGCGTACGTGCCATGGAACACACCGCACATACCCTTCACCCATTACCAGTACAAGACAAGGCCACATAAAACCCCTAAACACCGACTCTATTAATAAGTAATTGCGACGCATCTTCAAAGATCAGTCAAGGTGCATACCGCGCACACTCTTCACCCCTAACAATCCCGACAATAGTATAAATACAAGGCCCAAAACGGCCAGAGCGCTCTTCTACGGAAACATCCCATGAAGGAGTATCACAGTTACCAGTCGCGCATATTTTTATCAAAGTGTTAGACTCAGTGCAATCATCTACGACATCAATCGTAAGCGATTACAATTACTTATTTCATTAGTGCGTATCATCATCATTCACATTATCCAATTATTGCTTTCGCCTTATATATTGCTATTTCACTATTGCTTATTGCATCTCTATTGTGTGACGTCCCACAATTTTTCGCGCAGTATTTTAACGCCACTTCCCCACAAATCCATCCACAACTCCATCAAAAACCATCGAACTCAAGCCATACCCCTTTTTCAAACCCAACCGATCACTTAGGCGATATACCTTAGTGGTCCCTATCTCTAAGTGGTCAATCCAGATTCCTGATCACCTTGATGTTGTACCTTAGCGGTCACCAACACAAGATGACCTATACGAAACTCCACCTCGATGATGTATCTTAGAGATCCCCATCACGAGATGATCGTTACAAAACTCCTTCGCCTATTTGCCATATGAGGCACGAATCCTTCCCTTTAAAACGAATTCAAACAAGTCCCTCGTTACAAAAACCCTCTTAAATCGAGACCACGTCTCAATCCCCTCTTTACCACTCACAGAGTCCAAGTCACTCTAACCCTTTTCCTATAAAACGCCCAAAATCTATTCGATGAGTTGAGTATCTCCTTCCGCAGTCATAAGAACCCCAGAAATGTCACTGCGACGCAAATGTACAAACGTGATCAACACGTGATTGTAATTACGACGCATTTGGCGTACGTGACATAAATACATCTATTAATAGCCATACCGTTTACAAATACCCCCAAAATCTACTGCGTCTTGTTCCCGAAATCTGTCAAGATCTTTACCGCGCGTACCCCCGCAGTACTCCTGGAAGATCATATAAATACAAAGGATCGAGAGCCCAGAGCGCTCTTTTGTCAACAGACAGTCAAATAGATAGAAGTATTATTCAATCAGTGTTAACAATTCAAATCAGTGCTTTACGGCAACTACCGTAAGTCATTATTATATATCATTATTATAGTGCATACCACCCCATACCATTTATTATTATTCATCAACGCTTATAGCTCATTATTATATTCTTTCATTAATGCTTATTGCTTACTTATTATATTCTTTCATTAATGCCTATTGCTTGCTTATTATTATATTCTTTCATTAATGCTTATTGCTTACTTATTATATTCTTTCATTTATGCTTATTATATATATCGCCATTTATATTCATAATTCATATTATAAATGTTGTGTGTGTGAATACAAAATCTTCCCACGCATTGTTAGAAACGCCCTAACAAGGCTAATAAACCGCTTTGTTATCAATCATGTCTCGAATTATTGTGTGTATCCTCGAGTCATAAGGCTTCCCAACGAAACCAAGCTGCCGCAACAGCTGATTCGCGAGAGCGCTCCCAGTATTTACAAACACACTGCTGCATGAACCGTGCTATTCATAGGAAAACTAAGTGTGGTTTCTTTTGTACGAATGCAACGGTAAATCCTATTATCGAACCAAAACAAAACAAGAGTGCTAACGGGTGTCCCTTCAATACTAATTTGCTTTAAAACCTTCCCTGGTCGATTAGTGTGGCGGATGTTAGATTCGCGCCTGATCTTTTCTCTTAAATCCACAGTGTGACGGATGATAGATTCGCGCCTGATCTTTTCCTTAAAACCTTCAGAGTGCTGGATGACAGATTCACGCCTGACCTTCCTTATAAACCCACAGTGTGACGGATGATAGATTCGCGCCTGGCTTTCCCTTAAAACCTTCAGAGTGCTGGATGACAGATTCACGCCTGATCTCCCTTTCGAACCCACAGTGCGACGGATGATAGATTCGCGCCTGGCTTTCCTTTAAAACCTTCAGAGTGCCGGATGATAGATTCGCGCCTGATCTCCTCTCGAACCCTCAGTGTGCCGGATGATAGATTCGCGCCTGGCTTTCCCTTAAAACCTTCAGAGTGCTGGATGACAGATTCACGCCTGACCTTCCTTACGAACCCACAGTGTGCCGGATGATAGATTCGCGCCTGATCTCCTCTCAAACCCTCAGTGTGACGGATTTAATATTCGCGCCTGGTCCTCCCTCAGAACCCTCAGTGTGCCGGATGATAGATTCGCGCCTGGCTTTCCCTCAAAACCTTCAGAGTGCTGGATGATAGATTCGCGCCTGATCTTTTCCTTCCCCATAGTCACCGTTCCAAAAAACCTCACCCGGGACGTGACAATTGCATCATTGCTTATAATATTTCTATATCATAATTGCTTATTCTATATCTATTACCTTTGTTGCTTATGCTTATTATAATTTACATCATTGTCTACCGCTAGACGCTTATTGTATGTCATATCTTCATTGCTAATTCTTAGTCCATTATATTATTATTATTGCTATTACTCATGTATCTCATATTCATACATACAAATTGCTATTGATTATTGTTTATATAAATGTCTCTGCGCTAATGCTAAATGTCCAACGCATCCTTATAAATAGTAGCTTAAATGCTTTAAGAATAAACAAACGCTCTTGTTTCCGAATAAAGTTTCAAGTTATTATAACGATCCTCCGGCTACGAAAGCCACCAAACCAAAACAGATCGCTGCAACAGCTGATTTCGGCTCGCGAAACGCAAGCATAGAGTTTCTTATAGTGTTTACACGGCGTACTTTTACATAGGCCGCGTACAGCCATATGTCTAGACATATTTCTCGGAAATACTCCTTCTAGCTAAGTGCAACGTTAAAACCCACCAAAACAAAAACAAAGTGTTCTAACGGGTGTAATTACCGGAGGTATTACAGTCCAAACCTTCCCTGGTCGTTCAGTGCTACGAATCTGGCATTCGCGCCTGAATCCTACACACCTTAGGGCTACGAATCACGTATTCGCGCCTAAATTCCGACTCTCCCTCAGAGCCACGAATCACGTATTCGCGCCTGAATCCTCCTTACCTCGGAGCTACGAATCTGGCATTCGCGTCCGAAAATTCTCCTTACCTCGGAGCTACGAATCTGGCATTCGCGCCCGAAAATCCTCTTTACCCCGGAGCTACGAATCTGGCATTCGCGCCCGAAAATCCTCCTTACCCCGGAGCTACGAATCTGGCATTCGCGCCCGAAAATCCTACTCACATTCAGTGCCACGAATCTTGCATTCGCGCCTGAATTCCTACTCTCCGCAGTGCCACGAATCTGGCATTCGCGCCTGCATTCCCTTCGAATAAAATCCCCACATGTCATTGTCCCCAAAGACCTTCACCCGGGACGTGACAATAGAATCTCCCGGTAATAACGGTACGTCGTAATCTCTCATGCAATTTCCAGTATCTAAACTATGATCTAAACTTAATAAAATATTCTTTTTGATCGCAAGACGCACCGCTTTTACTGAGGGATTATGGTTGTGAGTGCCACCATGCATCCGCAGAACAGAGAAGAAGTTTTCTATGGGATCCGTGTTAAGTCGCGACGTTAGTAAAAATGTAATACCTTCTTCTTTTAAATCATTCCACAGTTGCAGAGTGGCATTGATAGATTGCCGTAACCCCAAGAAACATGGAGGTGCTTTCAAACCTTTAGGAGTCATAGTATACCAATTGTCCATTTCATTTAATCGTGAAATCAAATTATTTTGGACATTGTCATAAAGTCGCGAAAGAGCACACTTGTTTGTACTATTTAAATTATCAAATAAATCATTTAAGGTTTCAAAGAAATTAGCCGTGTGTTGAACGGTTGTTGTTTGTATGCTACCTGTTAATGAAGCGGTGAACAAAGCAGACGACACCCTTTTGCTGAAAACTTGGAGAGCAAGCTTACATTTCTTTTTATCGAAAGAATTTGGCCTTACATGCTTCTCGGACAATTTGTAAGCTGCTCGAGTATTTTTGTCATTTTCTAAATTCCACAAGCACGTTACATTGGACCACGAAACTATAGATCCATTAATTAAAAAATCATGATTTAATAAATTGTTTCTAATACTTTTAAATAAATATAAAAAATCAAACAAAAAAATTTTTTTTTGGCCATTTCGTTCAAAATAAGGATTTTGTATAGATGATCGGTCGTCTGCTATGCTCTGATTACTGGTTCCCTGATCGGAAACAACCGCTCTGACTTGTAAACCAGTTGCATACAAAGCATCTAAAATCTCATCTAAAATTGTAGACAAATCGTCTCTCTTGACTCCTGATTTTGAAATAAAGAAAGCCAATGGTTGTTTCCAATTAGTGAATAGCCCGCGTGGCATAAAAACAAGAACCTGTGTACCCACCGCTAAATTTCGACCCAAAGACCCCAAGTTTTCGAAACCTTCAATAATTTGTTTAGTTGGATGGAAATCTAGACATTTTTTGATTGCCATTTCATCAAACAAGAGTACGCAATTACGATCTGCGGCTTCCATATACGCAGCTTTAATTTTGAGCGCGGTAAACAAAGGTTGGCATATACCAGGCCAAATATCTATTTTCCCGAACCACCGAATAATTGTACCTGGACTCGGTAGATGAAAACCGAAAACTTCGCGCATCTTATTATACAATGCTGGCGAAGTGTGGTGTGTTGCGTTGCCGTTTGGGTCCTCTGGATCCTTGGTAGGGAATTCGGCGAGGGTCGACGCCCGTGGAGTGCTAAGGCACTCTGCTCCTTGGACGCAGTGTTTTTGAATGTTAAATATAATGAAAATAGTAATAAGATTGGAATAAAACTACTTGAACTTAGTAAATTTGTAACTGTAATGAAAGAAAATAAACGATTTTAAACACAATTTCAACCTGAACAGAACTTTTATTTATACGTCTACTCGTGATGGTTTTCCAGATTCAAGTGAGTCTTTCTAAAGATTCATCGTCTTTACACCTTTTGTTAATTACAAAATGTCTTAGATTCTAAGAGCCAATCGCAAATTTACCGATTTATTAGCTAAATTCCTATTCGTCGATCCGATTCCTTTCGGTTATCGATTTCTGCAAAAACGAGCGTTTTACCACATTGCGCTGTAATTACACACCTAGGTGAAGGGAGGAAGGTGAGATTCATTTATTCAAACACCCGTTTCCAAGAGGGTATCGATTTCTTTTATAATCTTGAAGTTCCCTCATTAAAAGAATCTAACTATTTTCAAACACCTCGGGCTTGCGCGAACTTCACCTTGTCTCCCTTTCCTATTACAGTCGTGTGATCCGATTCGAACTTCGCGCTTCTGAAGCTTATACTACGCGCCGCTAGACGGGAGTCGCAACACTTCCCCCCTTATACAAAAGGTGTTTTCCAATGGAAACAGCTTTTCCGAAAAAGAAAATACATTTATCAAAGTCGACTTACATTGTTAATTTAATCTATAAGTAAACTTCTTGCAATGAAGTATTTCCGAGCTTCCCCTCCTCACCTTCCCCACGGTAGCCCGAGCTACTCGGTCCACCCAGGCTCCCGCGAAGAATGCGATTCGAGAAATTCTACGGGATGTTTACTGTGTCGTCTCCAGATTAAATCCGAGTAATACATAATAGTACATGAAATTTTAAATTAAACTAACACAGCATCGAATTCGCAAACAATTGGAAGAAAGTGATCTTAACTTATGCCAAGGTGGTGTAGCACATTCTAACAATAAAGGAGTACAACAATGGTATCATAATAAAGGTAACTGTCTATAACGAGTCTAGTCTTACGCAGGCTAATTTTAGTTTATTCACATGAACTATTTTAGTTTTGTTAACTTTTATACCTATCTCTGCATTTAAGTCGTTAAACATTCTAAGAATTTTGTATGGTCCTAACCAGCTGGAGTCGAATTTTGATGTTTTTGGTTCCCTGAACAAATATACATCGTCTCCTACAGAAAATTTACGAGGGTTTACTTTCCTATCATAATCGAGTTTGCTCCTTTGCTTTGCCCTTCCTAGATTCGCTGCTGCTAATGCCTGTGTCGTGGTTACCTTTGAAAACAAGTTATCCAAGTAATCGACAAACGTTCGTGGAACCTGTTGCTTAACGAACTCTGAGGGAGTAATAGCTTTTACACCAAATATAAGCTCGTGGGGGGTGAAACCGGTAGCTTCGTGGACAGACGTATTATATGAAAAAATACCAAAACGAATCCAATCGTCCCAGTCAGTCTTTGTGCAAAAATGTTTTAGATAGTCCATGAAAACTCGGTGTGCCCGTTCGAGGGATCCCAAGGATTGTGGATGAAATGCAGTCGAGGTAATTTGTTGGATTCTAAATATTCTACAAAAGGTTTTCATTATGTTGCTAACAAAATTACTCCCCTGGTCGGTTTGTATACTTCTAGGGCACCCGAATCTGCTGATAAATTGCTCAGCCAGAGCCATGGCCACAGAGACTGAATCAATACTGAGCAGTGGAATTGCGTCCGAATACTTGGTAAGATTATCTTGGAGAGTTAATAAGTATCGATTGCCCTTTTTCGTTTCCGGTAAAGGACCGACTATATCCATTTGCACCTTTTCAAAAGCTTTTTTAGGAGTGTCGGTTATTCTCATGGGTTGTTTGGTCTTTGCAGAAAGAATTTTGTTCCTCTGACAGCTTGAACAAGAATGAACGAAGTTTCTTATTTCCTTTCTCATGTGTGGCCAGTAAAAGTCTTCCCTGATTCTATGGAAAAGTTTCTGGATACCTTGGTGACCACCTATGGTAGATTCATGGAACTCTTTTATGATAAGTGGTCTCCTGGATGGAAGTGGAGTTACAACTTCGCCAGTACAAACAGTAATAGTATATTGTGAGGTACTTAAGGGGGTAGACACGGGTAAAACAGCGCTCTGTAATCGACACTAAATTGGCCCGAAATATGGGTTTTATAGAATTCGCTTTTCGTCCTCATATGAGCATATTTGGGGCTGGGTGAGGTCTCATTCGAAAGAGGAAGGTTCAGTGCAGCGCGCTCTGGTCATGGTTCGACGAGATTGTGTTGATATCTAATAATATGAGTGTAGAAAGTAGAGCAAACGTTGAAAAAAAAAAAGTGTTTTGTGACTCAAACGATGACCAGAGCGCGCTGTATCGAGTCTTCCTCTTTCGAATGAGACCTCACCCAGCCCAAAATGTGCTCATATAAGGACGAAAAGCGAATCCCCGTGACTGCATTCCCAAGTACGAGTTCCGCCATATTGGCGATAAGCAGAGCAAGTCACGTGACAAATTTAGTTCAGCTAGTGGATACGAGATGGCGCCTACTCGGGAGGACTGCCAGCGTGGAATAATAGCAAAACTGAAGCGTTAGCTGGATACATGTGCCCAGCGTGCGTCGCTAGCCGGTTACAGCGTAAACATTTCGCCTAATAGAGAGTGGGGGTAGATCCCCCATCATTATACCCCCACTCTCTATTAGGCGAAATGTTTACGCTGAAACCGGCTAGCGACGCACGCTGCACGTGCCACAGTAAAAGCGTGATACAGTCAATGTATGCATTTTCGTCCGATTAGAGGTTAGGTTATATGCATTTTAGGCATACATTTACTAGGAACTGCTGGGAACTGTATACATTTACTAAATTAACGCTTTTACCGTAACACATACATCACTTGAAATCGCTGTCGAATTTATGTTATAATTATATATGGCCACATTATTTAAAATAAAAAAAGAGAGATTGGAACTTTTTTACTAATACTGGAAATATTGATTTACTGGTATTATATTTTCAGAATGTGGAAGTTACAGAAATTATTTGCAATTATTGCTCTTATTATTACTCTTTTTTATTCTTTTGACTATTGTATAAAACATGTAATAAGGAAAAGTCTCCAAACCGGTCAACAGTTGACTCCTTGATTTTTTTGTAATTCTTTACGGTCCAATGCAGAGATGGGCATTATTTAAATAAAAGGATATACTTCCGAATGGCCCCAGTGGCTGATCGACACGAGGTTTGGGGGTGTGTACCCTAAATCTAAAATTCTATATAGGTTCGGGTATTGATTAGTTTCCATTGTTTATTCGAAGGCCTTTCATCTTGGGCTTCGAATAATTTTTCTTCTTTCATTATATCTTTATCCTAAGGTCGTATTCAGATATATTGGCCGGTCAATAGCAATCGAGGAGAAATCAGCCACCACCATCTGACGATCGTGGATTTGTCAGTTAGAGTTGCTAGGCCCCCGAAGGGTATGGTGTCGTAACGGAAACGCTGCTCGGCTCTGTCTGAACGTAGCCGTGTGGTTGTTATTAAAAAAAGTTCACATGCAAAGATTGTGAAATCAACTTTGCTAATTCCAATTGAACCTTTAATTCAGGAAAAAAATTAAAAATGTTCTCACGCAAAGATTGTGAAATCAACTTTGCTAATTCCAATTGTATTCTCGTTCTCCGCTCGAACACTGATTCCTCTGTCACTTTTTATACTTGACATTCCTTTATTGGCCACAAATCAATTCAGTGCTCAGATTTTCAGCTTCGGTTTTAAGGAATTAGCGGGCGTTGTATAAGAAAAAGCTATGAAGTCGACTGAAAAAAAAAGTTTCATATTCTCCGCATCTCTCTTACAGCGTATTCGGACGGTCGCAATGGTGCGCACTGCGTGCGAATTTTCACCAATTGGAAGCGAAAAAGTTCGCATTCAGTGCGCACTAGTGCAGGTTGCCGAATGTGCTATTATTAATCTATTACCGACTTTGATTCGTTTAAATTAGTCTCTACCAAGTTTTTATTATCTTCATACAACAATTTTAACAGAAGATGTCCCTCTTATAAAAGTTTTTGTGTCAACTGCAGGCCTCTCCTACTTCATAGCTTTTTCTTATACAACGCCCGCTAATTCCTTAAAACCGAAGCTGAAAATCTGAGCACTGAATTGATTTGTGGCCAATAAAGGAATGTCAAGTATAAAAAGTGACAGAGGAATCAGTGTTCGAGCGGAGAACGAGAATACAATTGGAATTAGCAAAGTTGATTTCACAATCTTTGCGTGAGAACATTTTTAATTTTTTTCCTGAATTAAAGGTTCAATTGGAATTAGCAAAGTTGATTTCACAATCTTTGCATGTGAACTTTTTTTAAATTTTTTCTTGAATTAAAGGGAATTAGCTTCTTTCATACATGAGTCATGTTTATGGGGGGGGGATTTCATCACTTTTTTCATAATTTGTGAATTTTTGTTGTGTTGATCTTATCAAGTCTTCTGTACCATCGCCTTTTGGTTACGCCGCCAGCCTTATTTATTCGGATCATACATACAGCTAAATCTAACGTAGAAGTACAAATAATACTGTTTTTTGTCCTCGACTTTTTCATGTATTTGGGGGGGGGGGGGTAGGGCAGAGGAGTGACATTATTTCTGGAAAAGGTTGACGGAAAGGACCCCGTGGAGGTGAAAATTGTACCCAGTCAGCAATAATCAATAAAAATATTACCCATAACCACAAATCCAAACGACTTAAAATCAGTCACTCGCGGGTTTACGAAAAAGACAAAAAGCCGCTGCGTTCGGGTCGCTAGTAGCATCACGAGTTCCGTAAATACACAATTTATTTCGAAAAATGATTCGTTACGAACGAATAGAAAAAAAAAATAAAACATTGAAGGTGTTCTCAAGATTGCAAAGGAAATATGAATAATTTCAAGGAGAAAAAAAATTGGAACATAGTATTATATTATTATAAATTAAACGATTTTAAATTAGGTATATATTAATTATAATTTTAATGGAACTATTTATTTACAATTGTTTATTTACAAAATAGGCCGCCGCGGCCGCGGTCACGGCTCTGGGTCTTCACTAAATCTCGCAGGGTACTCGCCTGCGAGCGGAGGCTGACGGCTTGTGCCCGTACCGCCTGGAGGGTGGCCCAATGCTCTTGACGGGCCCGCACCCTCCAGCCGCTCCTCTTATGGCGCTTCGACGTGTATCCCCCTGTAATTAGTTAGTAATAAACGTCAGCAATTATATTATAATAATTTATACATTTTTGGCACGCGCAGATAAAAATGTTCGCCTCCCCTGATATAGGCTAAACCGAACAATTTTTATATTGTAAAAACAAAAAAGGTATTTAATTAAAGTATTAAGAAATAATACCATGTGCCGTGGCCGGGCCCTGTGGTGGTGGTAGTGGTGGTGGCGGTGGTGGTGGTGGTGGTGGTGGCGGCGGCGGCGCCGTAGTTGCGGCTGCCAGCGACAGCGAACCGGCCTGGACTCCCCTGATATAAGCTAAAGTCAACAATTTTTATTATATTGTTAAAAGATAAAAAGTATTAATTAATATTATTAAGAATTAATACCGTTTGTCGCCGGCTGCTGTGGTGGTGGTGGCGACGCCGCCGTTCTCGGCACCTTGTTCGCTGCCATTAGTATTTCGGCATCATTCGAGTCTGGAAAAATGAATTTGAATAAATGTATATATAATTTTTTTTTTATTATTATTTAATTATTCTGTAAGCTTATCGTTAATAAAACTCACCATCAAGTAGGGCGGCCTCCCGCATTTTCTACAAAAATTAATAAACAATTAATTAACCAAAAAATTATCCAGAGTTCATAAAAGTGGCGTAAGATAGAAGAAAGTCATACGTTAAGTATCAGTGGACATAGACCGTGACTGTATAACAAATAATACAACAAAAACATATTTGTATCAAGCGAGATGTGTTTTCAGCGTACTTTCTTCTATAATGTGACTGATAATGTGTTGTCGATTTACCTTATTTGACAAGTTTCTAGAAACTTGCACGTAAGAAAATGCTTCTCTGTCGAACCTTCTCCGGACAAGTTCCAAGTCTGTACGTCTCTTTCGTTTCTATCAGCTCTACATAAAAAGTCTATTAAATAATTTGGGTTCTATAAGCTGAACAAAAAAAGTCTATTGAAAAATTTTACCGACCTACCTTGTTAATTGAGGCAATTAATAATTGAGGCAGTGTCCTATATGATCGAAAAACTCGTGATCGTGATATTTCTAACATTTTGATAACTGTCACTTGGCAGGTTATAATTGAGTGACAGCTAGGTGACATTTACTAGAGACCCGAACGCAGCGACTTTTTGCATTTTTCGTCAACTGCGCAACCGCATTTTCAGCAAAACCATTCCGGATAACTTCAGGTAACTATCTAGGCGACATCTACCTGCGTCAATTGTAAAAGTAAAACGTGACGTCACGAAACGTCTTAATAAAAAAAGTATCATTTTGATAACTATTAATTCAGAATAAATCTTATATCTTTTAGACAAATAGCTTGATACATTAAGTAAAATGACATATGGGTTCGAAAAAAATAAATGATTCGCTTAATCATGTAAAAACACCGGGACTATGTCATAAAATAAGATAATAAGGCTAAAATAGCTCCGACGACCTGTCAATTTCGCTATCTTTCGTGTATAGATACGTGGTCGCTCAGTGTGCCTATGGGTAGAGGGGAAGGGGGGAATTAGCTTCCAGACGCGACCGCGTCTGTTGATTTATTCTTAGCGTAATAGTTGCGTGCGTTACGAAGCTATGCGTAGACCACTACGAGATGAAGCTATCGAGAAAGAATCGATGTTCTGACCATAACACTTCTGAATTTTTTCGGAGCTAACACACACCTATTCTGATGTATGTATTTCTACGCTCACAAGGGAACATCCCGAATCCGGAAATTCGAAAAATACTGAAACTTTGTGAATATGGAGGGAATTTCCTCCTGATTACAGCGCAATTTTTTGTTTGCTGCCCAAATTCACACTAAGGGGGTGTAATTGACCGCTGAAAATCCGGTTATTTTCCGATTTTGTGTTATAACTCGTGAACTGTAAATTAATTTTTTTACCAAATGATAGATCTAATTAAAAGAAGGAACTTTTATCTTGAAACTTTTTTTTATCTCTTACAGTTCGCGAGTTATAACACAAAATCGGAAAATAGCAAAATTTTCAGGGGTTAATTTCACCCCCTTCGAGTGAATTTGGGCAGCAAACAAAAATTGCGTTGTAATCAGGGGGAAATCCCCTACATATTCACAAAGTTTCAGAATTTTTTTAATTTTCGGGTTCGGGATCTTCCCTTGCCAGAACTCGGTTGGCCTACACGTCAGTAGCTTGGCGCAATCCCTACCACTTCGGGCCCACTCTTGTTCTGCGAAGGCGAGAGCGAGATGGAACGGGAGCGAGTTAGAAAACATTGAGAAAATGAGCACCGAGGCAGGCCAACGGTATGGTGGGAGAATACTCCTCACGAAACTCACCGGCCAATATATGTATCTGAATACGACCTTAGAAGCTCGAATAACGGACGAAAACCTTTGTGGCCCGAGCCGCGCGAGATCGCCGTTGCTCGGCGATGCGTCATCGATTATACAGAAGCAGAATTTGTTTATTTTTCATCGCATCAATATGAAAGTGACACCACTGGATTCCTCGCATTCTCCCGATTAAATTGACAGAAAATTATTTAAATCTGATTATTTTTATCGAAACAGGCTTTCACTTCTATAAACAAATTTGTCACGTAATTTCCTTAATTATGGTCCGAATTATATCATTTTTGGGGCCAATTTGATCGAGAAAATATGAGGAATCGATTGACGTCACTTTCGCAAAGATCTGATTAGAAATGCATAACTGCAGATTCGTCACTGCTTAGTGCGCAACATTGTATGGCCCCACTGGTTTCGAGCGCCGAAGCACACGAACTCAGCGAGTCGCATGATTGCCAGCGAGAGGGACAAGAGGGGACTTTCGATGGCGAAGGAAAATCAGCCTTCTACAGAACTCAAATCGAGAAAGACTTTGCTGACCGTCTTTATATTCACGTCAAATAAATACTTTAATTGTAAAATTTAGACGATGAAGTATTGTTGAATTTCGCCAGTTCTTACATATGCCCCATTTGGTTCGGAATTCCTGATCTCAGAGTTTCATGCATGTACCTATTGAAATGTTATTTTTTCTTATGATTACATGATTAGGACACACTCTACGTTCACTGAAAATTGACCGAATTGCACCATGTTTGATATCATTTTCATCGGGAAATCCTAAAAAATCCATCGGTAATACTTTCATCAACACTTATCAAAAACATGAACATTTTATTTTTCTGTACTGGGTATTTTATCTAGCTCGTCGGTTTTATTGCTCTCGACTGTCAACGGGCGGTCTACTAGGGCCCGAAGGTCCTTGCTCGCAGCGAGAAAGCAAAACAGTGGGGTGGGTAGGTCTTTCCCGATAATCTGAGCCCAAAGGTTTCTCAACAATTGGAAGACTGTACATATTATTTCTGATGCTTTCGACAATACGCGCAACCATTTGCGTGCGCGGTTTCATGTTGCGCGTCAAAAAGTATTATTTTAATTACAATTAGTAATTCAGTTTGTAAGTGCCATTAAATTAGGCGTCATTAAAATCATGCACAGTTCATTAATTTTAACTAATTGACCAATTCATTTATTTTTTAATTCATTAATGCAGTACTCTGATTAAGAACATCGTAACGCGGAGCTAATATTATAGGCCCTAGAATCTACGGTATTGCCAATGTGCAATTGAAACGCGCCGCCACTTCACACTATCGTTTCTTAGCATTTGTACAAGGTGATTCTTTAGCCAGAGTCGTCAAACGCGATGCTCGCCAGCAATCATGTGTCTCGCTGAGTTTCATCGGCTTCGACGCTCGAAACCAGCGAGGCCATACAATGTTGCGCACTAAGCACTGATGAATCTGAAGTTTTGCAATTTCTAATCGGATCTTTACGAAAGTGGCGTCAATCGATTCCTTATGCTTTCTCGATCAAATTGGCCCCAAAAATGATATAACTCGGATCATAATTAAGGAAATTACGTGAAATATTTGTTTGCAGAATTGAAAGCCTATTTCGTTAAAAATAGTCAGGTTTAAATAATTTTCTGTCAATTTAATCGGGAGAATGCGAGGAAAATCTGCTCCTCAAAGTGACAGAAAATATAACCTATACGCTAGACCCGATTTCCTAAAGATACTATTGCGGCGTAATAATAATGTTTAGGAAGGATGATAAAAAGTTCACAAATGTAGAGTAAAAGAACGAAATAGATAATAAACATTTATTGTCATGAAGCATATAGGTTATATTTTCTGTCACTTCGAGGACAGAAAATCCGCATCTCAAATCCGCTACTGAAAATGCGCAGGCTGGATGCGCGTGAATATTATATGGTTGGCCCCTCAAAGTGACAGAAAATATAACCTATGTATATGTTATATGACAATGAATGTTTATTGGCTATTTCGTTCTTTTACGCTACATTTGTGAACTTTTTATCATTCTTCCTAAACATTATTATTACGCCGCAACAGTATCTTTAGGAAATCGGGTCTAGCGTATAGGTTATATTTTCTGTCACTTTGAGGAGCAGATTTTCTGTCCTTGAACTGACAGAAAATATAACCTATACGCTAGACCCGATTTCCTAAAGATACTATTGCGGCGTAATAATAATGTTTCGGAAGGATGATAAAAAGTTCACAAATGTAGCGCAAAAGAACGCAATTGCCGCTAAACATGTATTGTCATATAACAGATACATAGGTTATATTTTCTGTCACTTTGCGGTAGTGGTGGAGAACTATCGATGGTACTATCGATAGTTATCGATGGTCCTCACTATCGAAAACTATCGATAGTTTATTTTCACTATCGATAGTTATCGGTATCGAAAATCGTAGGTTAGTAATCCGTGCAGTTCTGACTTTGCTCCAGAACTGCTCCTAAAGCTGATAGAGCATTAAACTTGAAAAAATCATTTTTATCCCAGAAATATGATATCTAATTAGCATAATAATATCCAAAAACATCGACATCTATTAGAAAAACATCGGTGGTTTCAATGTACATATCGATCTTCAAATATCGATTGTAAAAACATCGATGTATCGTCATCATCTCTACTTGTCTTAACGTGTCTTAAGATTAAGCAAATGCTTAAGCATGCGGCATCCTCTACTAACCCTAGTAGCTAGTAAAGCTCGGCAGCCGAACAAGCAGCGCACACGGACAGGAGTAGGGATATGCTTGTGTGCAGTGCGATGGGAAGAAAGTGGGGGACGACGGTAGGCCATAGTGGGAGACGACGGTAGGTCATAGTGGGGGTAAGGATTTGTCCCACGTCCCACGATTCTGGCATCACTGCCCAGATAGCACAACGTCTGGTAAAGTCTTAAAGACGTCCAAAAGGCGTCTTAAAGACGTCTTAAAGACGTCTTAAAGACGTCTTGTTACAAATCAAGACGTTCAGACCTAAAATAGACCTAAACTAGACGCCTCTAAGACGAGGTGTGCTATGCTATCTTGGTGGGCATCACTGCTTTAGACGGCTGTGTGCTATCTGGGTACAAATATGTATTGGCTCATACCACCACTATCGATAACTATCGATAACTATCGATGGTTAATGGTCCAACTATCGGAAACTATCGATAGTGCCGACTATCGATAGTTCTCCACCACTACTTTGCGGAGGGGACCACATAATAATCACGCGCATTCATCCTGCGCATTTTCATTAGCCCCAATTCAACATCCAACACAATTTTATTCTATAATGTTTGTTCATAACTGCTTTCTGCATAAGACGTTTAATTATCTTGTAATAAGCGTATTTCACGTTCCTAATAAAAAAATGTCTAACCTAACATACTTCATTTTCTGGGGATATCCCCTCATCTATTTTTCCACTTATATAATTCCTTACTGCCAACGTAGCATTGTGTAGCATAAGCACATTTTAAGTAATTAAAATGTATGTACAATGAATTTTCTACGTTTGCTCTATCAGCAGACATTCCATTTAAATATTTACATGTACAACGCAACAGCTGAGAATTTATTTCCTTATTCAGAATAGAATACGGAAATAGCAAACAGCTCCCTCTCGCGTGCACCAGCAGCCGCGTATCTATGGGTATTACCATTTCTGTGCAGAAAAATCTGCTGCAATACCGACCTGCCGAATCGGCCAGGTCACGTGACGTGTCTACCCCCTTAATTCCCGTTTTAAGAGAGCTTCAATGGAAATCCAACTGATTGGCTCGATATTATTATCATTTTTAGAGATGCTAACAGTTTTGATGTCTAAAGAGTTCATAAGATGTTTAAGAGAAACTATTGAGGATTCCAGATGGACATGATTTGCTGCTTCCGTTGACTGGGACTTAACAAAAAGGTGAAAGATAAAGGGTTTTGAATTAGGAAAGACCATTGTTTCCCCGACATTGGGTTTGTATTGTTTAACTTGTTCAAGGGAGAATTTATTATAAGTCAGTAAATCTTTAGTGGTTTGAGATACAACTTCATTATCGAGAGAGAAGAAATGAATAGCATTATCTTTGCGCATATAGAGATAGTCTTTAGTATAAATGATATTGGGAGGAAAGGAGTGATGAATGGTTGGCATTAGTGAAGTAGTCTTTGTCATTAAAACTCTACTATTGCTTTGTTCAATTAGGTCACCATTTCCCGAGGTCGTTTTAACGGAGGATCGTGTCTCATCATCTACGGACTTGGTCTCAAATAAAATCCGGCATCTTTCAGCCTCAGTTGGCTCCTCAGCCCCTAACCTGACACAAGCCGTGGGTGCCAAGTTGGAGACCTGGGCGGGGTGCTTTTTGTCAAATCCTATCCGATGTCCCAGGTCGAACACCGCCTGCTCACCCTGAGGTACGTGGGAGGGCCCTAGTGGTGTCTGGCGGGGTGCCTTCGAAGTCGGCCTTTCCGATGTCCAAATGACTCCCAAATCGGGGCATACCCCCACGACCTCTCAAGAACGACCCTCCAATCTCTACATTTTCAATAAGGGCTACATGCTTCTCAGGTATTTCTACCGTAAGAGAAGGTGACATCTCTTCGTCTGCTGTAAAATAAGCGTCACTGTCCATAGAACTGTCGTTGGAGTGTTCAGCCTCAATGAAGACCTCAGGTGGACCGTTAAGATTTACTTCATGGGTGAGAAAGATAGTACCTATTAACTTCTCATTATTTTCCCATATTCTATCACAGTCCATACCCTCTACTTTCTCAGAATCTGCAAGAGGTGCGTCGTTGGCGCCTACGACTACCAGTTGCAGACGCTTAAAAGGAGGGGTGTCAGTGGAGTCCGTCTTTGTTCGGTTAGTGGTGAATTCTGTGATCGGGGAAGAAGAGTTTTGGTCGAGATAGATAGGATCCGGAGGGTTGCGGGATAGTGCATCTGCATTGGAATTTACTTTCCCTGGTTTGTACACTATGTTGTAATCGTACTCGTTTAATTTAATTCGCCACCTCATGATCCGGGAAATAGGATCTTTTACATTATGTAACCAGACCAGCGGGCGATGATCAGTTATTAAAGTGAATTGTTGACCATATAAATAGGGTCGAAAGAGATCAACTGCGAATACAACGGCAAGTAACTCCTTTTCAATGGTGGAATAATTGATTTCAGCACTGTTAAGCGTCCTTGACGCGTACGCAATAGGAAGATCTTTTCCAATCTGGCCCTGGCTCAACACGGTTCCCACAGCGTAATTTGAAGCATCCGAGGTCACAAGAAAAGGTAGTTTGAAATTCGGAAATTGCAATAAAGGTTCGGAACAAATTATATCACGTAAATTTTCAAAAGCAAGTTGGGCATTAACGTTCCAATCAAAAGGAATGTCCGCTTTCAACAACCGCGTCAAAGGTTTCGCGGTTTTTGCCATATCAGGAATGAAACGTCTATAATAACCGACCAGGCCTAAAAATTGTTTAATATTCTTTTTGGTTTTAGGAACGGGAAACAACTTTACAGCTTTGATTTTCCCGGGATCCGGTTTCACTCCTCCGCTAGAGATACTATGCCCAAGGTAGGTAATTTCGTGTTGTAAGAATCGGCACTTCTCTGGTTGTAATGTTAGACCCGCATTTTGTAACCTGGCTAAGAGTTTCTTTAATTTTTCAGAATGTTCTGAGAAGCCAAGCTACTCCTTAAATTGGACGAATCGTCGACAGACTTCCTTATTCGCGTTGGCGGAATAACCGGCGGCCGAGGCCATGACACGGCGAATGGAGGCTCTACTCGCGCAGGCTGGACGGATATATCCTCGGCCTCAAGATTTTGTAGGCTGTCCGACCGAGATTGCCGTTCTCTCCTCTATCTTAACGCGTTTCTATTAATGCGCCACATTTTCATAATGCGAATATTAACTAACTTAGCAGGAACAATAACTATCTTAATAACTACGGCGGATTATAGAACAGTGAACGGTGAACAATAAGCTCAATAATCAAATTTAAATTAGCTAATATCTCTCACAACTACGGTGGTTGACGTCAGCTACGCAGTCGTGATTGGTCTCTACGGTGATGAACCTCCGTCCGGGTGCGTACAGCGTCGGGGAAAATCGTCCAATACTCAAGGAAAGGTACCGCCTGGATTTGTAGATGGCTGCTCTTCGAATCCTGCGTCCACGAGCCGGCAAATTGAAGCAATCCCACCGCTGTCACCAATTTTGTTGCGTTGCCGTTTGGGTCCTCTGGATCCTTGGTAGGGAATTCGGCGAGGGTCGACGCCCGTGGAGTGCTAAGGCACTCTGCTCCTTGGACGCAGTGTTTTTGAATGTTAAATATAATGAAAATAGTAATAAGATTGGAATAAAACTACTTGAACTTAGTAAATTTGTAACTGTAATGAAAGAAAATAAACGATTTTAAACACAATTTCAACCTGAACAGAACTTTTATTTATACGTCTACTCGTGATGGTTTTCCAGATTCAAGTGAGTCTATCTAACGATTCATCGTCTTTACACCTTTTGTTAATTACAAAATGTCTTAGATTCTAAGAGCCAATCGCAAATTTACCGATTTATTAGCTAAATTCCTATTCGTCGATCCGATTCCTTTCGGTTATCGATTTCTGCAAAAACGAGCGTTTTACCACATTGCGCTGTAATTACACACCTAGGTGAAGGGAGGAAGGTGAGATTCATTTATTCAAACACCCGTTTCCAAGAGCCATGAGCGTGTCATCGGCCCGTTCCCCGATCAATCCGCCCAGAACTCTCAGCTCATCTGCACTCTTCTTCTTCGTATCGCCTCCAGTACAACAGTCCTTGGTCTTTTGATGGCCCCATTCCTCTTCGTGGCCTCTGGTGCTGCCCCAGGGGACCGTCTCGTTGCATCTCGTTGCTGTGAGTGACTCCTCACGAAGTCAACTTCAGAGCGCGCTGTCATTTCATTGGAGGGCGCGTGCCCCGCCATTTTCTTTTATCGACCGACCGCTGTCGTTTTCTACATTACCCAACTAGCTGTTCCTCCAAAATCCGGATCCTTTTTCGTATGTCGGCTTCCTCAACTCCCAGAGCCGACCCTTTCTTCTCTTCGACAGCATCCTGTCCGAAGCCTCGAGACCGCTCCGATGTCGGCGGGCCTCGACCGCCGTCGCTGCTCCTGCGTTCGTCCCTCGGTGTCGGCGGGCCTCGACCGCCCTCGCCGCTCCGTCAGTCCCTCGCTGGTCAGCTGCTTTTCCGGATGCCGGATCCTCTTCTGTCCTCAACGAGGAACTCGCGTCGTACGCAACGGCTCCTTGCGTATCGCACGCAACAGCTCCTTGCGTTTCTTCGGGATTCGTGGCTACAGATCCCACTTCTGACACCAATGTTGCGTCGAGGCGTTTCCACCGCAGGCCACCCCGACGCAACGGGTAAAATAAAGACACGGGTACACACACTACTCGACCGGTTGCTTTATTTGGTGTACAATTATGTGATCCGTACGTCCGAACGTTAGGACGTACGGTATCCGACTCTTTTCTTGTCGGCCTCCTGATGGTCCTCTTGACGGAGGCCGACCTTCGTCTCTCTTCGGCTGCGAGCACTAGCAGGCCATGCATATGCCTATACCCGGTGCTCGCAACAATATATTCTAATTTGAACAATATCCCAGACATCAAGGGAAAAAAATTGATCAGTTTGGCGTAGAATGATCCATTATTTCAATATTTTGCATGAAAATTTATCGGCAGTTGAACAAAGTACGAACTACAGCGAGAAATTTATAATTCAGTGGACAAATATTCCAAGTATGTCACAAAATTAGTAAAAAGTAGACTTAATAAGAAATGAAGATAGCACTTGAAAAAGCATGGTCAGTTGTAAAAGGAAACTGACGAATTGTGAAAATCTCTTATCGGGGTCTCGTGAGTTATCAATAATAGCAATATAATATCGAACCAAAAGTTAATCTCACTACCAAGAAGGCTAAAAGCAGTAGCTACCAAGGGGGAAACGGACAAAATATTACTTTATGAAAAACGTTATCGGAATAAATTATGGTCGAGTGCAAAAATGCAAACATTGCCTTCTCGATATGAAAATGTCATTTTGTAAAATAGAAAAATAGAAAAACATAAGATAATGTGAATAGTGGACTGCGTGGTTACAATTTTGCACATACTTCAGTTTATGTTGGTAACTGTAAAATTGCAAATATTGACTTACCTTCTCTTTTCAGGCGGACAATATATCTGATGCTGTGACTGCAAATGTTGTGCAAGTGGTGTCGTCGCACCATGCGTTTTCAGCACACTATCACAGACTAAACATGTAGCCATCTGTCCATTTGCTGACTTCTTGCAGTGGTCCCAAACCCAACTCGGCATTTTTATGTTACACTGATGTTTTCACTGTTTTGCGCGTAAACTAAGACGGTGTTTCTATTGGAAATTGGTTATTATATAAATGAGCCTTTTATATTTTATCTATTTATTTTATATCGCGACTAGGAAATAATGTCTTTCTATACCGGTATACCGAACAGAAGTGAGCTCTTCTCTAACAACGGACTGTTTCTCACCGTTGCCGGATATTGAAAGAAAAAGACGCTATACAGACGTATCGTTATCTTTTACTATATTCAGGTTTCCCTGAATGTTGAATCACTTTTGCCTTCTTATAATTATAGTGATCCAACAGTTTCCTGGTTTGACAGACCGTTCACACTGACTTTCGAAAGTCTTGAAGCGTTAATGAAGACTCGCATGAATAAAATTACTATTAATGAGTAAGATGGTGTCTATAAAGCGAATAATACTCTATAAATTTAGAAAAATAACGTTATAGTAACGAGGGAAAAATAAAAATATTATAGTTCCTCAAAATCGTTTATGGGGTTTTAGCTTCCTACAGAAAAGTCTGCTTATACTGTTTGTCATCCGCTTATGATGGGACACGGGTGGGCCTAGAGGAGGGGGCCCTTGGCCGATTCCGTCGGGATTGTCCACTCATTATTATAAAAATAATAATACTAATAACTGATGGTTGTTTTCGTTTCAAAATGTATAAATTTACCAAAGACTAATAAAGTTAAAAATTTATCGTTTGAAAAACAAATAATTGTAAAGGCCAATATGAAAAGAATTTCACGATAAACTGTGAACAAATATTTCATGTTCAGATTCCTATGCGATACAATCAGAAATTCGATAGATCCGAATATTCGAATAGTCGAATAATTACAGCTCTAATATGAATGAACATCGCGTATTTCCTTCAACATCAGCATCAACTACATCAACAGCATCCGAAAGTATTTATCATTTACAAGTTATAAAATTGTTAGTAAATTATTTATTGTTTTATTGTTTACTAGTTCAATGTCATTGTTTGTTGGCTAGTATATTTTGTTTGTTTCGTTTATTTGCTAATTTCATCGTCTCTTCTATAAATCATTTAAAATTCGTTGTTTGGAATTTTGTCACAGAACTTTTCTTAAAACACTCAAGAAAATTGTATTACACTATTTTTGTAACAAATAAATGTCCTTCTTACCTCAATGTAACAGTAATCCTTTCCAGTGGCGGGATAGCAAGTCTCATGACAGTGTTTTGAGACTTCGCATTTTCAGAAATTTTGGCACTTAATTCATCAAACGATGTTATGGTCATTCGGAAATAATTAAAAAATTTGGTCTCATTCTCTCTCAAATCTATAAACATAGAACTAAATGCTCGTTTGAGAAGTCTTGCACTAATAAAGGGATGTACCCAATATCTCCTTTTTCTAGTAGATCTATATAATATTATATAACTTGCAAAAAGAAAATGAATTCTTTCCCTTTGATGGTTACGTGTCAAATTGCCGCGGCGGCGAACTGTCGGAAACCGTTCGTCTGCACCGGGCCTTACTGTTAATACTTTCGGCCGCCCCGATCGTGGCTTGTTTTCCATAGTAGCAGTCTCTTCATACTTTTTTATCACATGTCTCACTGTAGAGAAACTTAATTTTAACGCTTTTCCGATTTTCCGATAACTCTCGCCACGTTTAGGGTGACCTGTCCAGTGAGTGAACACTTAAGCTGCATGTCTCTTAAAATTAATATTCAAAAGTCATTATTTAATCCCCTGAATGTTATTGCTGTAAGCGAGCTGTTTTATTATTAAAGTCAGACATCCCGGAACACAATTCTAGCAATGTTTGATAGTTATAACTTTCATTAAAAGTCTAGCAGAGGTTTAAATAAAAAATGAGCCAATGACCAGTGAGTGAACCTAAATTTCTAGTGAGTGAACAGGGGTACCCCAGTGAGTGAACGGGATAATAACAGAGGTTAGGTTTCCCAGTGAATCAACACGATAATATTTTTGAAGAATGTTTTTATTTACTGCCCTCGATTATTCAGAGAAATGCCTTCTTCATTTTTCTTATCTTCTCTTTTTCTCATCCTTTCAGACTTTCCTTTTTCTTTCTCTTCCTTGATTTTCTGTTGTTCCTTTTTCTTTTCTTCTCTTTTTTTCATTTTTTCAGACCTTTCTTTTTCTTTATTTTTAACTTTATTATGCAAAGTCCCTTTGGGGATATTATGTACACGTGATGCTTCACTAAGCGATATCTTTCCCTCCTTTATTTCTGTGACTGCGTTCAATAGACTTTCTTCAGAATACTTAAACCGTTTTTGCTGACAACAGTCTTCCGTATTAGTACTCTTTCTTTTGCCAGACATCTAAAACAAGTACAGTGAAATTTTGGTAGTTGATTGATAGCTTATATTGTTTACTTTGCCAATTAATATTAACCTGACACATAAGGTGATTACATGTATATTATAAAAGTGTAAAGAGAGAGAACAGACTGGGTAAGTTGTTCATTCATTGGTAAAGCATCTATGAACGGCCGTTCATACATTAGTATTCACTGGTATCTCCCATCCAGTGCATAAACACCTAACAAACTCGACAAATTCTTAGAAATCTGTTATTTCTTACAGTATTTTTCGTTAAAGGAACATATAACAATGTAATTATAACAACAAATTTATCATAGGACCATTAAATGCACCTCAAAATACAAATTGTAGATATCACGTAACAAGACTTACCTTGAACTTGTGGGACGCCACGAGGACAACTGCTGTGCAACGTTCGGCTGTTCAGGAACAACTGACGTGAGGTCCCTGAGGGGAGAGCGGCGTCCCCTCAAGTATAGGATAGGTGGGGGTTCTACTCTACAGATCAAAGATTAAAATCTATGGGTTCTAAACTTAACAATACTCATTTATTCAGTAACACTTAGTTTAAATAACAATAATGAAATAATAACTAATTAATATTGCTTACAGACTACGAGTAAATATTCTTATTTTTGGGTTTTTTCTATGTTTTTTTGTATTTAATATGTTAATTAATATGTATGAATATATGTATGTATGTATTGAGATATGTCGCAGTGTACGGCCGCTACCGTCTCCGGGGCGAGCTCGTACTCTTGGCAACGTCTGCTGCAAGAAGGCCGCTACCGTTTCCGGGGCGAGCACACTTCTGTCGGCAGAGTTTTACTCTTACGTCGATTCGTGTATTACAGTGCACGGCCGCTACCGTCTCCGGGGCGAGCTCAATACTCTGTAATACTAGCTGCAAGACGGCCGCTACCGTTTCCGGGGCGAGCTCGTACTCTTAGCTATGTCTGCTGCTAGAAGGCCGCTACCGTTTCCGGGGCGAGCACACTTCTGTTGGCAGAGCTTTCGAATGAACCGCGTAGCTGCGTGCGCCTCCTTTTATACTGAGAAATTGGCGGGCTGGCGCATGCGCAGTGGGTCGCTGTTTGTTATTTTGTGTTTTACTCACTTATTATATAATATTATGTTTTGCGTTTTTACTAATACTTATAATTAATTATTCCTAATGTTCTTATAATAATTATTCCTAATGTTCTTATAATAATTATTCCTCTAATATTTATCTAAATCATTAATTATACATAAAAGTCTTATTATACATTTACGCGCTAACAGAAAATAGGTTACATGGTAATAGAGATCGGTTCCTACTTTACCGGCGGTCGGTTCTTAACGGTTTGAGTCCCCGTGGGACGTTACAGCTGTATAAACGGAATTAATACCGTATAGGTTATAATTCGACAGAAAAACGCTATTGCGAGATATTTGTGGGTCTCCAGTATAGATGGCAGTGTCAGTTTCAACGTGAATTGAGCGCCATAGACATTAATTTTTCGTATTATATCAACAACGTTCACTCACTGGGGGGTGTTCACTCACTGGACAGGTCACCCTACGCAGGAAACTAATTTCATGTCGCACGAAAGTAGACAATTCGCTTTTCTTAACAACCATGGTTTCTTTACTAAGTGTAAACACAGACTAACTGGACGAATTGAGCGAAGTGCATCATGTAAACAATATGTGTTTTATTTGTGTTCTTATCATTATGTTTAAGATAAGTAAAAACAAGTAATTGTGGATTTTCTATTACAGTCGCAAGTGTGTCAATACTTTTTTGAGTAAGGAATTTTATTTCTTATTTTTTACTTGCTTAAACTACATTATTCAGAGTTCTGAAAAAATATACTACTTCTGTATGCTAGGAGACATTAAAGGACATATTTTGTATTAATATATTTCTTAAATATATCAAGATATTTAAAAGAAAGTGGGTGTGCCAATACTTTTTTTACCCACTGTAGCTACTTTTGTCGACATAATACGTATCTAGAGACACGGCACAGTGGGGCAAACGCGGACAAAAAGCGGACAAAATTCAATATTTTTTAAACTAATGATCCTATCGACATGCAATTGGTTTCTTTCGATTCAGAATGAAAAATACATTGGGAAATCACTCTGAAAACAAGTTTTTTTTCTATTTTTTTTGCTTTTGGAAAAAGGGAAGAGGTTTTTATTCTTTGACTATTTACGGATAAAATACAATAATAATTTTTTCCAGATACGAACTTTAAATTTTGGATTTTTGTCCGCGTTTGCCCCACTGTGCGCGGCAGCGTCTCGACGCCAAGTACAGGAAAGACACCCTGTATATGTCGACTGTCGCTACTGCTATCATTTACTCCAGAAACGGCTATTCCAACCTAACCTGAAACTTATTTCATTAATATCTCATCACGCCTGCAATATTTTCTAAATTTAAAGGCATTTTTTTCATCTAAACCGCATATAAGCTTTCGAATAGGACCAAATTCAATAAAATCGGTCCACGCATGACAGAGATATCGTAATATCGTCTCATAGATCGGTCGGAAACGGTAAGATTTTCTTCTTCTCCAAGCAAATTTTTCGTCATTTATGTATAGCTACTTTTGTCGACATAATACGTATACGCGTTACACGCACACCTTCAGCCAAAAGAACGACTAACACATGTTTCGTTCGTCGATTCGTCGACTCTCGGAATCATTCGGCAGGGATCGTCGTCCGCCATTGTACTGTTGCGAGCAACCGATGGATAGAATCCATGGCCCGCTGGTGCTCGCGACGAAGACAAGAGGACAGCGAGAAGAAGGCGATCGGACCGATCGCCTGTCAAGCTGTCACTTGATAAGCAGACGCCATCGCGAGCTGACGTGTACCAAGACCCTCTTCCGAATTACATTACCTTCCTTGTATTCTAACTTGTTCTAGTTATATGTGTTCTACCAAGTGTAAATCTATCGTAACCTGTGTAACGTTCTCAAATGAGACACTGCCGTTAGTTACAGGTGATTCCACAAGTAGAGCGATTTACCTGTGAAATTATGGGATTGGTTCAGGTGGCGTGCGATTAAGAAATGAGTGTCACGAAACGAGAGTCCTTCTTTAACAATAATTAACAAATAGTTTATTCAAGGAAAAGGCTTTTGACACTAGGTCGAAATAGAACATATAATACGACGCTTAGTCGTATGAACTTTGACGATAAATTATTTGAACATAAGATAATTATGTGACGACGTACAAGTCGGTAATTAAGAATACCCTTTGATTTCGGCTTATATGCTTAGTCGTTAATAAAGGATATCCCTTTGGTTTCGGTTTCTACCCTAAGTCGGTAATTGTATATAATTATAACTGATACGTTAACTAATATTAAAGTATAATGATACGATACTAAATCGTAAACTGAGTATAAAGTCTCGACGAGAAGTCGGTGTAACGTTCGATATAATAATAACGCTTGGTCAATTGAGAATTTGAGAGGATTCCTTCTCTGATTCGATGTTGCTTCTGGTGCCTATCAGCTGGCCCACGCTTTCCAGGAAGTGAAGCTGAGGGGCTAGTTAAAGCGACCTCGGATAGGTGTTGAATGTAGGAAGTTGAGGGGCTAGTGAAAGCGACCTCGGATAGATGTTGAGGGGCTAGCTAAAGCGACCTCGGATAGATGTTGAGGGGCTAGTGAAAACGAGCTCGAAGGAAGTTGCGGGGCTAGTGAAAGCGACTTCGGATAGATGTTGAGGGGCTAGCTAAAGCGACCTCGAAGGAATTTGAGGGGCTAGTTAAAGCGACCTCGAAGGAAGTTGAGGGGCTAGTTAAAGCGACCTCGGATTGGTGTTGAGTAGGGCTGTTCAGGTGCTCGAATATTCGGGCGGCTTGAAGTTCGGACCGAGCCGGGACTCGGTTTTCGAGCCGAGCCGGATACCCGACAAATTCGGGCGGCCCGAAAAAACCGAGTAGCTCGAATTTGTTTCGGGCGGCTTGAAAAATCCGGGTAGTCCGAATCGTTTCGGGCCGCTCGGAAGAATCGGATAGCCCGAATTGTTTCGGGCTTCTCGAAAGAAGGGGCTAGGTCGAATTGTTTCGGGTGACTCGGAAAATCCGTACGCCTTGAATGTGGTTCGAACAGTGCGACTGCGTTGAGTAGGTGAAATCAGTAAATCACCAATATTTGTACAACACGCATATGTTAACAAAACGAAATTGAAAATTGAAATAAAATAAATAAATATGTTAAAATTGAAATAAAACATTAAATTAAAAAAATAACACAAAACCGAGAAAAAATGAAATTTTAGTGTTTTCACACAATTGTCTCTAGCTTCGGTGTTTACCTATAGATTTTCTTCAGTAGCATCATATTTTCTTCGTAACAGTGCAGACTCAACGTAAGAAATGAGAAACTTAGCCCATTTTTGCGATTTCGATTTTTCCCAGATGATTAAATGAATTGTCGATGTCAATTCGGTCGAAAAAAATGACTTTTTTCAAATATTTCCATCGATTTCACCCGAACTACTGAACCCATTTCAAAATGCGGTAAGGTAGATTTGTTGATGATTTACTGATTTCACCTACTCAACGCAGTCGCACTGTTCGAACCACATTCAAGGCGTACGGATTTTCCGAGTCACCCGAAACAATTCGACCTAGCCCCTTCTTTCGAGAAGCCCGAAACAATTCGGGCTATCCGATTCTTCCGAGCGGCCCGAAACGATTCGGACTACCCGGATTTTTCAAGCCGCCCGAAACAAATTCGAGCTACTCGGTTTTTTCGGGCCGCCCGAATTTGACGGGTATCCGGCCCGGCCCGGTCAGTCGAGCCGAGCCAGGCTCGGCTCGTTTTATTCGAGTACCCGAACAGCTCTAGTGTTGAGGGGCTAGTGAAAGCGACCTCGGATAGATGTTGAGGGGCTAGTTAAAGCGACCTCGGATAGATATTGAATGTAGGAAATTAGGACGTTGATTTTAAGTATACTAGAGTTGAGAGACTGAGGGGCTAGTTAAAGCGACCTGCTTTGGTTCGGTGGCAGAACCAAGTCTGCTCTCTGCTGCTGGCAGGCCCCTATATATACTGTTTGGCGATACCTTGCTCTCGCCAATCACCAGTCGTCAGGTGTCGCGCACCAATTAGAATTAATATCCGGTTCCCGCCGGTTCGCGCACCACACTCTGTTTATTATGCGTCCGGTTGATCGCGCGGTCTGCGCACGCGCGATTGAGTCGTACGCGGCACTGAGTTCACAGTTGGATAGGCGGTTATGCGCATGCGTTGCGCGTCGCTTAGTTCACTGTTACCCGCCATATCATGTGTCGCTCGCATGTGTCCTTAATATTAATATTACATTTTAGATGTATGTCTATATAATTGAATGGAAATAATACTTAATATAGAAAAGAAAAAGGAAAAATGTATAATGGTTAGTAGTGGTACGTTACATATCGCCGCCCGGTTTTTCTCTCGGCCCGAGAGATGTAGGTTCCGAAGTTTTTACTGCTCGGACTACTGGTTCGCGTGCAGAGATCTGGCTCTCTACTTCCTCTTCTATTTTTTGGAATGTTCTCGCGTCCTTGATTGCCTTGACCACCGTTCCTGTCGTCGGGGGTGGTGCGTTCCACGTGCCGAATAGAAATATATACTTCCACGCGCGCCGTCGCACAGTGGTCTGAATCGCCGAAAACGTGAAAAAAAATCCTTACGCTCACATTTCACCCTTTATCATTATGCAGATGGTCATTCCAGGTATTTATGGGGTCGCAGAATCTGATTCCGAGGTCAAAATTGTTATTAAATTAAAACTAAGCCCTGTAGGGGGGAGGAAATGTCAATAAAATAATGTTATGTTTTTTTTTAACAGTACTGTCTGATTTGATTACGTTATTTGAAGTTAATTACGGCATCAAATTTTGAAAAATTAATAGGGATAGCGTTTTTAAGATAGCAAAAGCTATTGAGCGCGCGGAAACTAGTCGTGGATTGGAACGCATGAGGTTCTTGTAGGGCTGCCAATCTACTTCGGGTACTGTGATTTTGCGCAATTTCCATGGTATAGGTTTTGATGGTGTTAGACTCAACGGCGTTGACGGTGTTGGCGGGTCGCGGTTTATGATCGTATTGTCCCGCAGGTCGGCGGTAGAGAACGGTTTCCTACAGTTTCGGATAATTTATGACTTACTTGGTTCCGCCTCGTAGCAGACGTGAACTCAGGGTGTCAGAAAGGGGAAACAGGAATGGTATGCATTTTCTTCTTTATAGCAACTCGAAGACTTTTTTCTGCGTCTCTTCCCTTCGGACCCTTTCGAACCGATACACGTGGTGTCTGTTTTCTATCTCGAAGCAATGGGTACATTGGGAGTAGAAGGACGGAGCGCGGGCTTCTGTGAAAGTTTTCGTTGCACTTCTGCAAAACACGTGTGTTCCGAAAATGTGCTGGCTTCTTTTTACCTGAAGCCTCTTGGCCTGGTGGGGGTCAACTCATAATGGAACGAGAGAAACTATTTGGGGGTAGAAGAAGTCGCTTGGAAAAAATCTTGTCAGTCAGCAGTCAGCAATCGCGTCGCAGAAAAATGTTCTCTGCTCAAGAGTATTACGCGATGTTCTGGGTGTACCCCCCGAACAACGAGGACGCAAGTGCTGCAGCGTGAGAATTTGCGCGGGGATTACCCACGGCTCCGAACGCGAAGTAAAAATTCATTTCCACCAATTTTTATAACGTAGGAACAACACGTTCCATGAAAAGTAAATTAAGTGATCAGTGTTAGTAGCCGTGCAGTGAAGTGAATATTCGGTACGTTGACCTGGACGCACCTGACATTGCGACCCTTAACTTTGGGTAGTGTCGTATACCTGGGATCAGCTGTGCACTGGGCTCGTCCATCGATGACCAGGATCGGTTCAGTGACCCAGTGACACAAGTTTTCAAGTTGCAGGTGAATTTTCGACAAGGGTGAGTTTTAGTTACTTTAATGGTGATCATTCATTTTTAAATTTAACGCAAGCTATGGCTTATTTCCGGCGATAATTCTCAAAATTCTCGTACGAAAATATTTATTCGGCCTTTTTAAACAGACTTAGTCGTTATCAGCAACAGTGCTGGCCGTTATTGAGTTACGGATTTTTATCACAATAACGAACTACGATCACTTTTCGTTAATTTCCTGTTACATTACCTTTTCGTGGATATGTTATTAACACAAGGAATTTTACGTATTCCGTATCCTCCCACTTCAAATAATTATTATTTTCGAATCTTCTAAAAAAAATGTGTATTCGTCTTTTTACGTTACACGTGATTTTCATCCATTTATCCTTTATTCATTATTCACTTTAAATGGCAAACAAACCATGGCAAAAGGTTCGATTTTTTTGTTACGTCTTTTTCATTTGCCATTCTACGCAATTTCCTTCGATGCATGCCGCCTTGCTTGTTCGTAGTCGCAGCGCGGCCCGGCGCGCGGCCACGCTAGCGCGGGAGCTCCAGCGGAAGGCTCGCGCTCTGATTGGTCGGTGCTTTTTATTAATATCTCGTTAACGAAACCTCGGAGGGCATTTTCGCAAAGGAAAAAGTTGTTTGCAATCACCGCCTTTAAGGAACCGCAGCATTTTTGGGACACCCTGTATATCTATCCTTCTTATGCTTATTACATTAAAGGTTTCGGCGCAATATTAATGTTCTCGTTCGTTTGGTAAGGATATGAAGATAAAGATTGAAATAATTATGTTAGAATTGGTATATGTGGAAAGAAAAAGAAAAATGATAAGTTTATTATTGAGGCCGTGATTGGCCTCGTTCGTGAGCCTCCAATACATTTAAGGAAAGCCCCAAATCAAGGGCTTCCTCATTATTTTTACTCGAATGCATGAACGTTTCCACACAGTCAGTACGTTGTGCCGCCACCCCCAAATTGTGGATTTGTCTCGTACAAATCATGCAATATTTGAAGTTTATTACGTTCCTACGCAATGTTAGGAGGTGGCGACTCGCGGGGGGGGGGGGGGTGTAATATTGCGTTTCTTCTGCGTTGAGGTTCTTGTAGCAGATTTTTCGGCGGTACAAATCGCTACGGTCCATCGGGTACCCACGCCACTTAGGTTTAAGGCAGACCATCCTGAGTAATTTCAGGTATCGGTCCTCATTTGTTTCCTCCTCGCGAGGGCGGTGAAGCCACTTTTCTTTGGGCGATCTGTTTTGCATTTTCCTGTACCGGTACATCACGTGTTTATTTTAATAACCCGATTTTTATTTAATTGGATTTATTTATTTAATTAATATGTGTTATCTGTTGTTCCTACCTTCATTTCTTTTGAGCAATTTCTCTTGCTTCACTTTTCTCTTCTCTTCCTACTGTCGATTATTTTTACACGTCCTTTCGCCAGGATAAAACGTTTCTGAATGGTTCCGCGAGTACGGTCCCCTACCACTTTTTTTTTAATTTGCAGCGTCGCGAAATTGTTGGTGTATTATGAAAATGTCCCTAGGACCGCCATGTTTTGTTGGCGTATAGGCCTTTTTTACTCTGTCCTGATGGACAACCTTAGTTCGACGGGGGCTCACAGCTATCTTTACATTGTTATTATTCAAGATTTCCACGATTGTGTATGGCCCGCTGTATTCGTCGCTGAATTTGTGCCTTTTTGGGTTTAGAAGTATCACTTTCTCGCCCTCGTGATACTTGATTGATAATATCTTTCGATCATAGTAATATTTTTGGCGATATTTCGAGTTTTATAAATTGTGCCGTCCCAGTTCGCGAATGTTGAACAACTTAGTAACTAACCTATCTACAAAATCTGGATATCTTGCTAATGAGTCGTTGGGTGTTATACTTTATGGCTGTCTGGCCTTTTTACCGTATACTAATTCATGAGGAGGGTATATGGTGCCCTCATGTATACTTGTGTTATAAGAGAACATTGCCTGTGGTAGCCACTGGTCCCATTGTTTTTCTTTGGTTATGTAATGCTTTAAATATTCAACCAAGACATGATGGCTTCTTTCCAGGGAACCGTTTGACTGTGGATGGAACGCTGAGGTTTTATACTGCCTGATGTTAAGAGTCCTTGCTAACTTTTGCATGAGGGAACTGACAAGTGAAGATCCTGGATCCGTGAGAATTTGGCCCTTTACACGTACGTTCTTGCGTGCCGCTTTTGCGCGCCACACGCCAGCACTGCACGCATTTGGCGTGGCGCGCCGGAACGTCGGAAGGAGCGCGCTCCTTCTCGCAGGCCAGAAGGTCGTACCCGTCACTACTTAGAGACAGCGAGTTCGGGCTCCCATTTCTACGTCGACTCCACATGCTTTTTCCAGGAACCAGCGCAGTCTTGTATTGTGTACTACCTGTTCCATGTATATTATCGATCTGCGAAACGATCGGCAAGACACGATCGCGATATACGTAGGTTCGCGAAAAATATACGAATTCCTCGATATACCTGGCTTATAGAGGATATCATAAATGCTGTTACTGTAGGGCACACTGAAACATCTGTTTTTACGAAGCTACATTTGGTTTACCTGAAGGTGCTATAAATTATGGAAATGGTTTATTACTCAGTTATAACGACTGTATTGCGATCTGCATTCTCCTTGCTGACGAAAAGTTTCCACCTCATCGGACGTTCTTGTTCGCACCTCGTGCGCGGTTAGAAGTGTGGCACGCCGGAATTCCACGCTCTTGCGTGCGCGTAAAACCGTTGTCAGGCGTGTCGCGTTCAAAAGTGTGGCGCGCAAGAACGCCGCACGCAAACCTCGACTCAAGAGGCAACGCCGCCGATAAACAGTGCCTCTGTATAGACGAAAGTTTACTTTTATACAAAGGCCGCCAATTTTTCAAGCAGTATATCCCGTCAAAAAGAAACAGATTTGGCATAAAGCCGTTTATTCTTTCCGATTGCAAAACCGGATATGTGCAAGACATAATACTTTATACTGGAGCATCTACAATTCCTGATAGTGAAATCAAAGAAATTGGAAAATCGGGAGCAATCGTTTTAGCACTTTTGGAGCCGTACTTAGGAAAAGGCCATACCCTTTACGTGGATAATTTTTATTCGAGTCCAGCATTATTCAACTTATTATACAGCAAGTGTACAAATGCATGTGGGACTGTAAGAAGAAGACGACAAGGAATGCCAAAGATTGATGATCAATGGAAAAAAGGAAAGGCATCTTTTCGTTCTTCGAAAAATTTGTTAGTCTTGAAATGGATAGACAAGAAAGAAGTCTATATTATTTCAACTATGCATACTGCAGATTTTACGACAATATCCAGATATGGAGGAAAACAGATTCTGCAAAAACCTGTATGTGTTGTAGATTACAATAATTCAATGGGTATAGTACAGGCCTGCACAGCAAGGCTGTGGCGGGCAAGAGCGCTCTCGATTGCTCGTGAGCAAAGCGAAAAGCGACGCCGTGAGCAGTTTCCCCACCCTGTGGCCAATAGTTGTCGTGCTGATGTTCCGCGGCACACTTCACTCACGAACACTCCCCACCACGGCCCTCACGGCACTGTCGCTCATAAAGGCGTGGCCTAGTGCTTTACGATGCTCTTTCTGCACGCGTCCGAAAATTTTTGCCCGGCGAGCATTCAGCTGTGCACGCCTGGTATAGTAGATAAAGTGGACATGGTAATAAGTACTGTCGATTCAACGCGTAAATCGTTGAAATGGTACCGGAAATTATTTTTCCATCTAATTGACATTTGTGTGTGGAACGCGTACTGTCTTTATAAGCACAAAAGGAACGAAACCACATCCATGGCAAAGTTTCAATTGCAATTGATAAAGGTAATAATCGATAAGTATCATCACGATTATATAAAAAATCAAAGAAGAGACACTGATAATCCCATGAGGTTAACAGAGAAGCATTTTCCCTCATTGTAAATAGCAACAGGAAAGAACCGGAGCCGAAGATGTGTAGTTTGTAGCAAAAATGACAAAAGATCGGACTCAAAATATGAATGTAAAGATTGTAATGTTGGTTTATGTCTAGATCCTTGTTTTAGAATATACCACACCAAATTACATTACTAGCCGTTATACGTATATTAATATATTATCCAATTTGTGTTTCTTACTAATTATAATAAACGTTTATTCGTATAGTCTGTAAGAATATAAATATCTAAAAATCTGTAAATTGTAATTGTTCTACTGTTACTTATATAATTAATAGAATTTTATATAAATGTATTTTAATATTAAAACTATAAACGACACTTGTTAGAAGAAACATTGTTTTATTAAGCACAGTTCTTATTTAACGCTTAGGAAATTCTTCATACAAAAGAGGACTGACCACGCGCTATGTGTGCATTTACGGAGCGGCGCCACGTACAGCGGGAGTGTCACGGCGGACAGAGCGCTCGTATAGCGGGGGTGTCACGGCGGACAGAGCGCTCGTATAGCGGGAGTGTCACGGCGGACAGAGCTCTGGTACCGAAAGGGTTAAGGGGTGGGAGTTTGGATGATTTGCTACCTAGAATTTTGTAGGTCGTCCACAGTGTATTGTCACTAGTCGATAGTTTGCTTAGTTTTCGTTGCCAAGTTTTATTTTTATGTTCAGTTATTAGTGATCTGATTTTGCCGGTGAGGGTGTTTCTGAGGAGTTTATAGTATGGATTTCCTGTTCTTTGGTATTTTCTTCTGGTTTTATTTATTTGACTGATAAGGGATTTAGTTGTGGGCTATGGTAAGCATTTGGGTTTATGCCCTTGGTTTTAGTGGTTGATTTTTTTGTAGGCTGAATTGACTGTTTTTTCGAAATCAAGTACCCAGGCGTCCAGTTCTTCCGTTGTGGTGATACTAGGTTCTAGTGTATGGCGGTTGACAACTGTTCTGTAGATTTCCCAATCCGTGACTATTTTGTGGTATTTCGGTAAAATACTACGAGTTGGGTTTATCTTGAGGATGACCGGGAGGTGGTTTGAGGTGAAGTATTGTCTCACACGTGGTTGAGAACCTGATATTTGACAGAAATATGTCAATGACTGAGGGGGCCTTGTTTGGCAGTCTGTGCGTGTAGGTCTGAGGGTGGATTATTGTGTAATTGTTTTGGTCTAGGTGTTTCTTGAGTTTGAATCCGTTCTGGTTTTGTGCCGTGTTGTTCCAGTAAGCGTGTTTAGCGTTTAGGTCTCCTCCTATTATGAAATCATGATTGTAGGTTGTGAGAGTGCCGAGCTGCGCCGGGAGTATTTTGTTCTTAGGGGGGGGGGGGTATACTGCACCCACCGTTAATTGGGGATTTGACTTGATGGTTACTGTAGCTAGTTCCATTCCGGGGATGAGTTTTTGCGTTATGCCTTCGAATTGAGTGGATTTATGAATGAGGATGGCCACCCCCCCCCCCCCCCCTCCTTTTGAGTCCCTGTCTTTTCTAATTATGGAGTAGTCCCTTATGTAAACTCGGCCTGCTGCTTGCAGCCAGGTTTCAGTGATTAGTGCTATGTCAATGCTGTTGTTGTGCACGAATACCTCTAGTTCTGTGAGTTTTTGCCTAACGCTGGTAGCATTCCATAACATAATGATTATAGGGGTGTTAATTATTACCGTCTAGAGCTTGAACAATGTGGATTATTGCTTTGACTCTGTCGAAGTTATTGGTGCATGGAATGTAGATGTTCTGGATCAAGTCCAGAATTTTTAGAATATTGCCTAGTTCTCCTGAATTTTGAAGTATGTTGAAGTTGTTGAAAATATCTTCGGCCTCCCGATGGGGGGGGGGGGGGTTGTGGTTCATCCGAAATCTTTCTTCCTTTTGTTACTTGTGCATATGTGTTGGCAAGGGTTCTGGAGTTTCTAGGAGCTTTCGGGATGATTCCAGGCTCAGGGATTTTTCTCTCGGCCTGTTTTGGTTGGGGAATTGTTGCTGGGAGCGGATGCTGGGCCGTGCTTCTTTTATTTAGGAAGGCCAGAAGTGCGGGACACTGGCTGTAATTTGCTGGATGATCCCCCCTGCAGTTTGCACATGTGGCAGGTGTGTCTGGTGTTTTCGTGCAGGTGCGAGAGTCATGCGCTGCACCGCACTTGAGGCATTTGAAATTTTTGTTACAATTTAGGGAGGTGTGACCATGTGCTTGGCAGCGGTAACATTGGATTATGGGCTTCCTGTTTTCGAATTTTTCCCAGTATACTTTTACCTTGAGTAAGAATCTAACAGCCCTAATCTGAACCAGAGAGGTGCCTACATTAAAAGTTAACTTATAAATCGGGTATTTGTTTGTATTTGGTAATTCGGTGCACTGAATTACAGCCAGGCCTGTCGTTTGCAGTTCCTGTGCTATTTCTTTGGGTGTGAAATTTGGGAGACCTTTTAGGACAACCGCAAGAATTTTTTCCGAGGGAAGAGCATACGTATGAAACTGTATGTTATCTTGAAGACATTGAGATTTGAAGGCTGTGAACTTTTCGATTTCCAGAAATTGAACTTTGATCTTGTCATTGTTGTATTTAAAATGAAAGTTTTCATCATAATTTTTTTTGATCCGTTCTATAAATTTTGGGAAATTGAGTTTTTTCCATGTATGTATATCGGGGGTGGCTTTTTGTTGTGAGTTGTCGTTGGTGTTGGCTGCGATGTGGGGGTATGTGTATTTTCTGTGGGGTTTGGTTCCGGTCGCTCTTGCGTAATGCAGTCGGCAAAGATGCCGAATCTATTAGCTATCGGGATGTTTGGGATTACGATATTTTAGTTATCCATACCTTTGGGTTTGCTGGTGATTTTCACCATGTCCCTCGAATTTGACAGGGAGAGCGATCTTCCGAGTCTAGAAATCCTGTACGGGTCAGAATATTTCCTTGACTTTCTTTTGGTTAGTGCTTGGCTCGGCGATTTCCATTCTTCATGGTGCGGTGAGAGTAAAGGTGCGGGCGCGGGCGCCCCACTGGAATATTGGGAAGGTCCCGCTGTGCTGCGTGCGCCTCCTTTTATACTGGAGAATTGGCGGGCTGGCGCATGCGCAGTGAGTTGTTATTTGTTATTTCGTATTTTGCTCGCTTATTACTTTATAGTTTGTCTTGCGCTTTCGCTGGTACTTATAATTAATTATTCTTAATATTCTTATAATATTTACTTTCCTAATATTTGCTGAAATTATAATTTATGTACAAAAGTCTTCACAATACGTTTGCCCGGTAACAGAAGATGGTTTACATGGTAATGCGGATCGGTTCTGTTTTACCGACAGTCGGTTTTTACCGGTTCGAGTCCCCGTGGGACGTTACAGTACAGTGCCATTGTAGATTGTGATGCTGATATTTGTTTGTAAGAACCATAGTGTGATCATCTGTTTTAATTTTTCCCATGATATATTAATCTCTGTTTTGGGTAATGAAATTTTGTTAACGTTTTCCTGTGTTAATTTATTGTGTAGGTTCCTGATTATGGTATGGTAGGCTTCTTCGTTTGGAGGATCTGGCATTACCATCCCTAAGATGGTCCGTCCTGGTTTAGGAATATCTATTACATTTCCTGCCTGTAGTGCCAGAGATAAGGTAATTTTAATTTGCTCATTTGTTATAAACTCCGCGCTTTCCTCGCCCACTGGTTTGCCGTGTATAGTGATGAATATTCCTGCAGTTTCCCTTCTCATCTATAAATGGTCTGCAATCTAGAGACGCGGTAGCGTCTCGACGCCAAGTACAGGAAAGACACCCTGTATAAGTCGACTGTCGCTACCGCTATCATTTACTCGAGAAACGGCTATTCCAACCTAACCTGATACTTATTTGATTAATATCTCATCACGCCTCCAATATTTTCTAAATTTAAGGCATTTTTCTTATGTAAACCGCATGTAAGCTTTCGAATGAGACCAAATTTCAATAAAATCTGTCCACACATGACAGAGATATCATAATATCGTCTCATGAATCGGTCGGAAACGGTAAGATTTTTCTTTTCCTTCTTCCCCAGGCCAAATTTTCGTCAACATAATACGTATACGCGTTACACGCACACCTTCAGCCAAAAGAAACTAGTATATGTTTCGTTCGTTGACTCTCGGGATCATTCGGCAGGGATCGGCGTCCGTCATTGTACATATACCTATGTATACTTTAGAATTATAACCTACCAATTGTCATCGCTTTATAACCTACCAAGTGTCAATTCATCATAACCTGCCAAGTGTCAAGTAAGGTAAGTTGTCCAAATTTGAAATGTCACGAATTTTTACACTACATTCGAGACTGAATTATTGTCTCAATCAACAAGGTGGGTCGCCAAAATTTTTTAATAGATTTTTTATGTAGACTCGCAGACTTGGAAGTTGTCCGGAGAAGGTTCGACACAGAAGCATCTTCTTTCGCATAAGTTTCTGGAAATTTGTACCATGCATGTACAAAGAAATATTGTGGTAACAAAAAATTGCATTGCATTTTGCATTTAAATTGCCAGATATTTATTTGTATACCAGCAATTTAGAGTTTTTATGTAAAGCTTATATATATATATATATATATATATATATATATATATATTATAGAAATAAAGGGGGCGCACAGGACTCGGATAAAAATGAAGGGGACGCACAGGCTTGGAGGTTGTCCGGAGACGATTAGATAGATAGACAGAGCATCTTGTTTCACACAAGTTTCTGGAAATTTGTCAAATAAGGTAAATTTACAAAATTTGTCAAACGACGTAGCATTAAGAATTATTAAGAAAATAGATTATGGTGTTGCCACGCTACTCATTAATTCATTAATTTTTTAGATTCCCATTAACAATATTTCAATTCACCAATAAACATACTAAATTAATTTTATTCCAATACCAATAAATTGTGCGTTAAAAATTTTGGATCTGTTCGTTCATTTTCGCTGAATTATTACCATTAACATTTAAATTTCCTGCAACAAGACTTTCTGCGATACACTCTCACCTCCTTTGGACACATTATGTAGTCTCTACACTCACTGTAGCAGAAGGCTACTCTATTTCTACATAAGTAAGTTCTACGTTAAGTTGTATAACTAAAATGTGGCTTTATATATATTTACAGATAATCGAAGCAGAAGATGATGCAGAGTGATCTATGTCAGACTATATACGCACAAATTTTCAGGTAGGGTTTTGCATATTCAATGATCTTAACATATGAGCATGTGTGATAATTTATAAATAATTAATAAATGTGTCCTATTTTTCAGTGAATGATGCAGACGAAGAGAATTATTTCAACAGCTGAAAGAGAAAGTAATCCTGTTACATGAGCAAATAAAATAACCACACATTATCTATAAAATAATCAATATAATATTTTTTTTTTAAAATAACATACAAAATTTATATTTTTATACCTTATCCTCTAACGTCACTAGATAGACTGCAGGGCGCCATAAACACGTAAACGTGTGGCGAAGATAGATCAGAATTTATAATTTATTGGGATTTCCTTACTTTTTCCTTATTTTTAGCACACGTGGCAGTCAACTTCAAAAAAGTAAAAAAATTACGCCAAGTACATGAATTATCTTTGTAAAAAGAAGTGAGATCCCCATAAAAAAAATTTAAAAAAGTAAAAAAAGTTACACCAAGTACATGAATTATCTTTGTAAAAAGAAGTGAGATCCCCATAAAAAACTTTCAAAAAGTAAAAAATGTTACGCTTGCAATGTAGAGCAAGTCACATTAGTGAAGAAAGTACGCTGAAAACATATCTCCCTTGATGCTTTTAAATCTTTTGTGAAAGACATTCGTAATACTTTAATCATACGCTCTCACCTTCTTTAGACACATTATGCAGTGTCTACAATTACTATAGCAAATGGCCACTCTATTTCTATATTTCTATATAAATTCTACGTTAAGTCGTATAATTAAAAAAAATGTGGGTTTCATATATTTACAGATAATCGAAGCAGAAGATGATATAGTGTGATCAATGTCAGACTATGTACACACAAATTTGAAGGTAGGGTTTTGCACACGCAATTATTCATTCAATGATCTTGACATATAAGCTCGTGTGATAATTTATAAATAATTAGTAAATGTGTTCTATTTCAGTTAACGATGCAGACGAAGAGAAAGTAACCCGCTGCACGAGCAAATGTAATAAGCATATTTTCATGTGTACGTGTAAAATTGTTCAAGCAAGAACGCGGAGCACCTACGTTCTTGGATTCTTAACGCGCGAGAATATTTCCTCACGCGATTTCAGACGCTTGATTGGTTGAGGTGACCAGGTTATGTGGGTCACTGTCACCGACGGCGTCACTTTGAGAGCTCCCAGCATCGGTCGCCGCGGTGGCAGCAAAAGGTAAGGGAATCAACTTATTTAGCGGACGCGTGAATTCGGACGTCGCCGTCTTAAGCGTAAGAACACGAGTAAGGCCATCGGGGCCCGGATAAGTTTTGAGGACTCGAGCCAGAGGCCATCGCGAGGGCGGCTGCAGTTCGTTTTTGATTAAGCACAGCTCGCCCTCTCGAATGGCCGTTCGAACACGATTCCACTTACCCCGAGTCTGCAGTGTATTGAGGTAGTCCCGAGACCACAGGCGCCAGAAATGCTGCTGCATTTTCTGAACCAGCTGCCATCGGGATAGCCGATTGTCTGGGAGCTCCTCTAGGCTAGGTTCGGGTATCGCGGTGATCGCCCCACCGACCAAGAAATGGCCCGGCGTCAACGCGTCCAGATCGTCGGGATCGTCGGATAGTGGTACTAACGGTCTAGAATTTAAACACGCTTCGATCTCAGCGAGGAGCGTGGCCAGCTCCTCGTACGTCAGCCGATGCTCGCCAAGAACTCTCCGGAGGTGGTGTTTGACGGACTTCACCGCGGCCTCCCAGATCCCGCCGAAATGAGGCGCGGAAGGGGGGTTAAACTTCCACTCGATTCCCTCAGACGCCAGCTGATCCAGAAGTTGCCCGTTATGAGGGCTGACAGCTTGTAGAAGGACGCGCAGCTCCCTGTCTGCGCCGACGAACGCCGTACCGCAGTCGCTGTAGATCTGGGAGCAGAGGCCACGGCGGGAGGTCAGTCGTTTCAGGGCCGCCAAAAAGGCCTCCGTTGTTCCGTCCGACACCACCTCCAGATGCACGGCTTTGGTAGCTAAACATACAAATAGAGCGATATAACCCTTTCGCGCGTGCTCGCCGCGCCCTCGGCTAGATCGTATAAAGATTGGCCCTGCATAATCGACGCCCACGCGCAGGAACGGACGACAAGGGGTTACTCGAGGTGCAGGGAACATTCCCATCAGCTGGTCCGCGGTATTGCCTCTCCAGCGCACACAAGTGGGGCACCGGTGGATGCAGGATTTCACCAGATGACGACCTCGAAGAATCCAGCAATGTTGTCGAAGTGTGGAAAGGGTAAGTTGTACACCACCATGCAAACAGCGCCGATGCGCTTCGGCGATCCACAGCTTGGCCAGTGGTGATTCATCGGGAAGTATCACAGGGTGGCGTTGATTGTAGGTGATCCTTGAATAATGCAGCCGCCCGCCAACGCGTAAGGTGCCGTCCTCCTGATCCTTGAAGGGATTAAGTCGAAGCAAGCGACTTCGTCGAGGCAGCGGTTGGCGGCTGTGGAGAGCGACCAATTCCGAAGCGAATGCAGTAGCTTGCACGCCTCGGACCAGCCTAGTTTGGACAGCTTGTATTTCGCTGGCGGTAAGGTAAGTTGTCCTTTTCCCTCTGGACGCCGGGAGCCATCGACAGCACCACGCTGTAACTCGGAGCAGTCGACGGAAGCTTGAAAATCGATTTAAATGCAGGCTCACCTTGCCCACCGGAGCGCACTGGATGTGTAAGATTTGCCTTCGTTCAGCGTGAGGCATTTCGATGGGCCCGTCGATGGTGATGGGTCGCCCTTCTCTCGAGGCCAGCCAAGTCGGTCCAGTCCACCACAGGGGATGCTCGGTGAGTTCAATCGGCGTCAGCCCTCTGGACGCACAGTCGGCAGGATTCTCCTGGCCCGGTACATGGTGCCAAAGAGCTTGCGGTAACGTTCGCTGAATGTCCGCTACTCGATTGGCGACGTAAGTTTGCCACCGACTGGACGGCGCTTGGATCCAACCTAAAACCACCAAGGCGTCCGTCCACAAGTGCACGCCGTCGATTCCGAGAGCCAAGGTCGACAAAAGATGCGCTGTTAAGCGAGTTAGTAGATGGGCGCCACTCAATTCGAGACGTGGTAGTGACAGTTGCTTGAGTGGGGCCACCTTCGTCTTGGCTGAAATGAAGTGAATCCGAACGTCACCTGAGTCGTACTGGACTCGGAGATACACCACGGCCGCGTATGCTCGTTCCGAGGTTTCGGAGAAGCCGTGGACTTCCACCGATTGGCTGTTGAAGGTCAATCCCAATCCGCGCGGGATCTGAATGTGACGAAGAGCTGGAAGCGCCCTCATAAACTCGCGCCATTCGTCCTCAGATTTTGCAGGCAACGGTTCATCCCAGTCAGCCGGGATCGCCCAGAGTGTCTGGATAAATATTTTCGCCCATACTGTTACAGGAGCGAGCCAGCCCAACGGATCAAAGATTTGCGCGGCCTGACTCAGAACGGTCCGTTTCGTTGGCGTTGGACTCGAGCCTCCATCCAGGATCCTGATCTGGAAATTATCAGTGTCAGGAAACCATTGTATACCCAAGACACTATGCTGAGTGTCCGTGTCCCAGTGACAAGCAGGCCCGGCGACGTCATTGTGGATCCACCTCATGAACTCGGGCGAGTTCGACGCCCACTTGTGTAGGCGAAAGCCGCCCGCCATGGCGAGCTGATCCAACTCTCCTTGCAGAGTCAAGGCCTCCTCTACCGTAGCCGCACCAGTCAGGATGTCGTCCATATAAACATCGGAGAGCATCGTTCTTGAAGCCAAGGGGAGCGACTCGGCCTCATCTGTGGCCAACTGCCGCAAGCATCGGAGAGCCAGGTAAGGCGCGCAGCCTAAACCGTAGGTGACGGTGCAAGGTTTGTATTCTCTCAACTTTAATTCCTTCCCCCTTCGCCAGAGTATACGCTGATAATCCCGATCGTCTGGATGTATCACGATTTGCCGATACATCTTTTCGACGTCAGCAACGAAGACGATGGGATGCCGCCGCCACCTCAGCAACAAATCGGCTAAGACTGGTAACAAGTTGGGTCCCGTGTGCAGGACATCATTGAGAGACTTCCCATTACTGGTCGTCATCGAGCCGTTGAATACTACGCGCAGCTTTGTAGTGGAACTCGCGGCCTTCAGGACACCATGATGTGGTAAGTAGAAATGTGGACCCTCAGGGGGAGCACGCGCCGCCACCATATGACCGAGGTCCTCGTATTCTTGAAGAAAGTCTTGATAGGCTTGTTGGTATTCAGGATTCTTACGGAAGCGCTGCTGCATAGAATTCAAGGTGCGAAGGGCAGCGGGCCGCGATGGTCCCAGCTCCGGAGTAACTTTAAATGGAAGTCTTACCACAAAACGACCTTCGGACGTGCGCCGATGAGTGACCCGGAAGTGATCCTCCACCTCTTGATCGCAGAGTGCCAGAGTGGGTGGTGCCTGGACTTCTTCTTGCTCCCAGAATCGCGCCAGCAGTCCAGGTAGCTCCTGGTTGACCGAGCAGCACTGAATCGTTGGGGCGCGACTGCGGCCGAGTGCGTGCCCATTCCGAATACCACCGGTAAGAATCCAGCCAAAAATCGTTTCTTGTGCCAGAGGAGTGCCCGGTTTGCCCTTGCGAACGCCTTCTAACATGATGTCACTGTAGACATCAGCAACCAGCAGCAGTTCGATAGGATCCGGGCTGGCGAGTCGTGGTTCAGCCCACTGAAGGGACTGTAAATGAGGCCAGGCTGGCCCGACGGGTGGTTTGTAGCTGGATAAATCAGTTAAAACAAATGCCGACAAGCCGAGGGTATTCTCACCCTCTCGGTCGGCCGTGATGTCCAAATGAACGGACCCTCGCGTACATTGTGACGGAGCTCCGCCGACGAACACCAAGGGAATGCGAGCGCGCTGTCTTTTCAGCCCCAGTCGTTGTACGAGCTGCTCCGACACCAAGGACACTTCACTCCCGGGATCGATTAGGGCTCTCACGGACACATATTGACCTGCGGGGATGTAAGTGCGTACTCGGGCGAGGCCTAAGATCACTGGAGGTGTATTGTACGCGCGAGGTGTGACGTGCTGCACTACAGCACCCGGAGTTGTCTGGAACGCATCATGGAGGCAAGAATGGTGTTGTTCGGCGCATAGCAGGTACCGTTTAATCGACGGGCAGTTGTCGATGTGATGCTTGCCCAAGCAGTTCAAGCAGCGCTGTAACCTCACGACCGTAGCCTTCTTCGAAGCCGTGTCCTGAATTTTGAACTCGGGACAGTAGAGTAAGTAATGAGAGCCCTTACACAGACCGCAATCCTTGGAGGTCGACGCTGTCGCGACGACTTGATGTACCGTGGCGCCTTTGGTTGCTGATCGCTTGCCATCGGCGGCAGAATCACGCTTCCGTTGGTTTTCCAGCGCCTCGACCGTATGTATGCGGGTTTCAATGAAAACTCTTAGAGCCTCCAAGGACGGCGGTTCTGTGCATAGGCCGAGGGATGTCTCCCATTCGCGGAGCGATTGTTCGTCTAGACGGTTGACAGTCATATTCACGAGCCAGTCAGTAGTCGTCACCGGACGGTTCATCGCGGCTAGAGCGCTGACCACGTCCCATGTTCCGTAAAATAGTCTTTTTAATTCTAATGATGACTCACTTTTCACAGAGGGTATTTCATCTAACAGCGTGAGCTGAGCACTCACCAAGAGTCGTTTGTTCTGAAAACGTTCCTTTAGGGCTTCCCAGGCTGGTTGGAAATTATCGTCTGTCGTGGTATGATTACGGATCACAGTGCTAGCCTCACCCGTTACACAGCCCTTTAAATAATGTAAACGGTCCACATCCATTAATGTCGTGTCCTTGATTACCAGTGAGACGAAGGAATCGTGGAACGCCTGCCATTGGCTGTAGCTGCCGCCAAAACTGGGAAGAGGCATGCGGGGCAGAGTGGCACGTGATCGCTTCTCTGTGGCAGGTGCGCCACCGGAGGTCGGGGCCACGTTGGCGATGGGCTCGAACTTCCGGTTCAATTCGCGCTGGAGATCCAGTAGGTGTCCCCTTTGGTCTACATAGGATTCTTCGCCAAGTCCGAAGCAATCCTTGGTGAAGTAATCGTGCCGCGTTAATTCTTCAGTACGGTTCTTCACTAAAACACCATGTTGCTTCGAGAATTGCTCCCAGAGCTCCAGTAGCAAATCCAGTCTAGCTTGCACCGAACCTTCAGTTATTTTAGCAACACCTTTCTTTTTCAGGTTGTCGTACACACGCGTGAGCCTATGATACAGATCGATCTGTTCCGGGATCATATCGGCCATGATGATGTAACGGAACGAACGATCGAAGCCACGAGGTCACCACGAACAACACTGGAGAATCACACGAAATTGCCGGTTATCCGGCTCGAAGGACCAATTTTATGTTCAAGCAAGAACGCGGAGCACCTACGTTCTTGGATTCTTAACGCGCGAGAATATTTCCTCACGCGATTTCTATCCTTTAATAGTTAATCGTACTCTTAACTTGTAAAGTATGCGCGTCACAATAAACGAACTTTTATTAATAATTAAAGCCACACACACTATTTTTTAATTTAAGTAATAACCGCACAAGTGCGCGGAGTAGAAATCGGCTAAGTGAATAAGATTTAGTAATATCGGAGCACCGATAGCTCTTTGCGAAAGCGTTAAGCAAACACGGACGTGTTTCTCGGGGCGCGACTTACATGCGAGAGAGCGATCGCAGAAACGGCACGGGCCGGGCCACCGATTCGGGCGCCGACACCTAGCCAATCAACACGGCCCACGTCGGTGCCGCGAGACAAAGCTAATTAGGAGGGGAAGACAATGGCTAATTAGTCCAGGTGCCAGCCCCGAGATGGCCCGACCAGGCCTCACCGCGATCATCCAGCCGCGGCATAGGTAACGAAAGCGCGTTCGAAATATCGCGCTCTTCGCGGCAACGCGTACGGCCCCGATTGGCCGCATCGCCGCGGCCAATCCCAAATAAAATAAATAAAACAGTTATTTTATCGATAAAATTTAAAATATTTATTTATTTTATAATATATTAATATTTCATATATTTAGGAGGGCCGCCACGACGGCCTCGGCCTCGGCCACGGCCACGGTACCGGTCCGTGATCAATTCCCGGAGGAGGGCGGCCTGGTCCCTCACCGCCTGTATGACGGCCCAGTTTTCTAACTGGGCCCTCACCGCCCTCCCGCTGCATTGGTGACGCGCTACGGGCGGTCCTGTAATTTGTGAAAACAATAAATTTATTAGTAAAATGTTTTCTGTTAGGAATAGGAATTTTAGTATTAGAAACTAGTTTTATGTTGGTAGGATAATCTGTTAGTTAAAAACACCGGATATACGTAACGGGCTTCCGGTCTGTAGTTGTTGCAAGGTAGCGTTGCAAGTAAGAGGGTCTGTTCCGATTTGCGCATTGAGCGCATGAAATTGGTGGCATCGTATTGGTGCAGTATTTCTGCCATTAGTGGCAAGTGAGAGAAATTCTAAAATTCCACCAATACGATGATACCAATTTCATGCGCTCAATGTGCGAATCGGAACAGACCCAGAGTATGCAAAGAGTATCCAAAGAAATCCAAAGTGCAATGTTTAAGTTCAGTTAAATAAATATATTTTATATTTTGCTTTACTACAAGAAACACTGAAGTGGTTATTATTAATTAATCCCATCATTTTTATTTAAATTTAGACCTATTTTCAAATATCCTAAAAGCATACAGGGTGTCCCAAAAATGTCGGATTTCCTTGACAGGGGTGACTCGGGGGTGATTTGAAACAACTTTTTCCTTATCGAAAATATTGTCCGAAGCTTCGTTAAGGAGATATTAACAAGAAACCCCGACCAATCAGAGCGCGCGCCTTCCGCCCGAGCTCCCGCGGTAGCGTTGGCTACGCGGTAGGCGACTGCGCTTGTACTACGAACGTACGAACAAGCAAGTCGGCATGCATCGAAGGAAACCGTGTTACACAATTTTTTTTAATGCAGAATCTTAAATAAGAATTATTTGTAGTGAGAGGACAAGAAGTACGTAAATTTTGTTTTTAAATAAGGCATAAACGAAAAGGTAACGTAACAGAAAATGTACGACAAGTGATCGTAATTGGTTATTGAAGTAAAAATCCGTAGTTTAATAACGGCCAATATAACTAAAATTAAAAAATAGTATTAGGTGTATGAATAAATTCTTTCCGACTGGATTTACATAATAAGTACAAAGCTACCGAATTTCTATCGCGGTGGTATTCATAAACTGCCAGAAAAATGGCAAAAGGTAATTAACAATAATGGAAATTGTTTCGATGATTGAGTTGTTTTCATATTTTTTCAATCGAACTGTTATTGTACCCTAAAATCGGAAAGAATTTATTTCCACACCTAATAATCACCAATAAATTAAATAAAACTCACCCTTTCGGACATTCCTTTCCTTGCTTTCCTTCCCTTTTCGGAAACCTGTGTCACTGGATCACTGTACCGATCCTGGTTATCGGTGGACGAAATGATTTATGGCTAGGTAGCGCCCAGTGCTCAGCTGATCACAGTGCGTCCGGGTTAATGTACCGAATATTCACTTCACTGCACGGCTACTAACACTGATTACTGAATTTATTTTTCACGGAACGTGTTGTTCCTACGTTATAAAAATTGGTGGCCCCGAAAGGGGCCGATTACTGTTAATTACTGGAACGAGATTACTACTATTACCCGGCGAAACGAAGACTCCTGGCAGACGGTCTCGGGCTGTGCAGTCCGCTGCTGTGACGAAGAGATCGAACGAAACACATCGAGACCGAGTGGGATAGAGCGATCTGACCGACGATCGTCAAAACAAAACAATAGCGTAGGCTACTGATCGCTCTATCCCACTCGGTCTCGATGTGTTTCGTTCGATCTCTTCGTCACAGCAGCGGACTGCACAGCCCGAGACCGTCTGCCAGGAGTCTTCGTTTCGCCGGGTAATAGTAGTAATCTCGTTCCAGTAATTAACAGTAATCGGCCCCTTTCGGGGCCACCAATTTTTATAACGTAGGAACAACACGTTCCGTGAAAAATAAATTCAGTAATCAGTGTTAGTAGCCGTGCAGTGAAGTGAATATTCGGTACATTAACCCGGACGCACTGTGATCAGCTGAGCACTGGGCGCTACCTAGCCATAAATCTTTTCGTCCACCGATAACCAGGATCGGTACAGTGATCCAGTGACACAGGTTTCCGAAAAGGGAAGGAAAGCAAGGAAAGGAATGTCCGAAAGGGTGAGTTTTATTTAATTTATTGGTGATTATTAGGTGTGGAAATAAATTCTTTCCGATTTTAGGGTACAATAACAGTTCGATTGAAAAAATATGAAAACAACTCAATCATCGAAACAATTTCCATTATTGTTAATTACCTTTTGCCATTTTTCTGGCAGTTTATGAATACCACCGCGATAGAAATTCGGTAGCTTTGTACTTATTATGTAAATCCAGTCGGAAAGAATTTATTCATACACCTAATACTATTTTTTAATTTTAGTTATATTGGCCGTTATTAAACTACGGATTTTTACTTCAATAACCAATTTCGATCACTTGTCGTACATTTTCTGTTACATTACCTTTTCGTTTATGCCTTATTTAAAAACGAAATTTACGTACTTCTTGTTCTCTCACTTCAAATAATTCTTATTTAAGATTCTGCTTTAAAAAAAAATTGTGTAACGCGGTTTTCTTCGATGCATGCCGACTTGCTTGTTCGTACGTTCGTAGTACAAGCGCAGTCGCCTACCGCGTAGCCAACGCTACCGCGGGAGCTCGGGCGGAAGGCGCGCGCTCTGATTGGTCGGGGTTTTTTGTTAATATCTCCTTAACGAAGCTTCGGACAATATTTTCGCTAAGGAAAAAGTTGTTTCAAATCACCCCCTGAGTCACCCCTATCATGGAAATCCGACATTTTTGGGACACCCTGTATAACTTCTTAAAATGTGTATTTTTATGTATTTACCATCCGCCGGGGCCTGGCTCGGTGCTGGTGGTGGTAGTGGCTGTGGCTGTGGCTGAGGCTGAGGCTGGGTCGATGGCAGCTCCACCACGGTGCAGTTTGCCAGCTGCATGTCAAGTTCTAAATAAATGAATAAATTTCATCATCAAATGAGTGGAAAAATAAATTTTAATAAATGTATATAATAAATTTTTATTATTTACCATTAAGCATAGAGTCTGTCATCTCAGTTTCTGCTTCTTTCTACAAAAATAAATAAACAATTAATAATTAGCAAAAAAGATCAAGAGTTCACAAAAGCAGCGTATGATAGAAGAAAGTGATACATGTAGCGCAAGGGTACGTATTGTTCAATTGGAAATTGGAAATTGGGAAATATAAAAATTTGATTATAAAAATTAAATTACATTACATTACAAAATATGTTTCTTCTCATTACTTCACGAGCCTTTCAATTATTCAATCATAAAAAAAACTGTAACGTATTATAACTTTATTTTATGAACTATTCGCACTTATAACTAGTAGTAAAATAAAAAGATATTGGACAAGTTTAAGTATATATTCTAACTTATAACGCCAACAATTAGAAATATCAAACATATCTGAGTTGAACGTAAACGAACATGTAAACTACAACATTTTGAGTCTTTGGTAGGCACTTTACCTACTTTAACTATGAATGGAAGTAGACCGTAACTGTATAGCAAGTAAAGTAATACAACAAGAAGACATTAGACACGTTGAAGCATATTCTAACTTATAACGCCAACGATTAGAAATATCAAACATATCTGAGTTGAACGTAAGCGAACATGTAAACTATAACATTATGAAAGTCTTTGATAGGCACTTTGCCTACGTTAAGTATCAGTGGGCGTAGACCATAATGGTATAACAAGTAATACAACAAGAACATATTGAATACATAAAAGCATATTTTAACTCAGATGTATTTCATGTTGCGTGGATTTTGGAATAAATGGTTTATTACATACATGGGACATTCACGAGACACTTATTGAACTTTCTTATTGAACATCTTATTCGAAATACGCACAGAGGATTTTTACCGCGTAACGTTCGGATCGCGTCCATTACTCGAATGCGCCTATTCAGTCGCCTTCTCGAGGGCCCGCTCCACTCACACACATTCACGCCATCGACACGCACATACGCGTGGCGGTCACACACACACACATGACCGACGCGCAGCCATGCTGAGATACCGATGACTCGCTGCCTTCGGTTTCATGTATCTCTAACAGAGCCCCCCTATGGCTGCGGGTCGATCTACTTAAATTCTAACCCTAAGCTAATACAGTGGTTTTTCAGTTTCTCTCTAGTTTGAGCTTTTGTTAGCATGTCTGCGCTCATATTTTCGGACCTCACATGTTTTAGTTTATTACATTCTTCCGCAGCCTCTCGTTTGATAAAATAATATTTCCGGTTTATATGTCTGGTGCGATTTGTCACCCTTTCCTTTCGGACCCAGTCTATAGCTGCTTTGCTGTCGGTCTCTACTACCGTTCCCCCTTCTTGTTGTACATTCATTCCTAGGTTTTCCAGCAATCCGCGAGCCCAGTTCAATGTTTGTACTCCTTCGCATAAGGCCATTAGTTCGGCCTCACAGGTCGACAGCGCAACCAGTTCTTGCTTGCTGCTTTTCCAGATTATTGTGTTCCCACCCATTCTTATTACGTAGCCACTGTACGACCTAGCGTCCGCGGTACTGTTCCAGCTGGCGTCGGTACTTAAACATAATTTCGTGTTATTTCTCTTAGATACTAAACTATATATTTTTGTACCTTTAAGGAACCTATAAATTCTTTTTAGAGCCGTTACATGTATTTGTTTACAACAAGTGGAGTATTGAGAGAGTGCACTCACCGCAAACATTATGTCTGGTCTTGTTCCGAGTGCCAGGTACATCAGGGAGCCCAGCATTTCCTGGAATTCTGTGGCTTCCCCCTCTGGCGAGTCCTCATGTCCGTCCAGGGCCTGTTGTGGGTCCATTGGTGTCGTCGCCACGTTGCAATCGTCCATCCCAAATTTGGTTAAGATCTCTTCGATGTACTCCTCTTGGGACAGCTCTACTCCCCCCTCAGTCTCTCGTATCCGGATGTTTAAGAAGGTTTTGTCCTTCGCCTCCACTAGCTTGAAGTGGGTTTTCAAGTTGCCTATTTCCTTGTCGATTAATTCCGGGCTTGATCCGACCACGAGGCAGTCGTCCACGTAGAGGCCTAATATTACTATACCGCGCGTACTTTCTCGCTTGTACACGCACGGGTCCTCTTCCATTCTTCTCCATCCTAATGACGTTAAGGTTCCACTTATTTTTCTGTTCCAATGGTATCCGGATTGCGGGAGACCATAAATGCTTTTCCTCAATTTGCAGATTGTTTCAGTCTCTTATTCAAACCCTGGTGGCTGCGCCATATATACCTCTTCGTCCAGTTTTCCATATAGGTACGCCGATTTTACATCATATTGTTTGATCGCCATTCTCTGGGAGCTAGCTATTGCTAGCATTATTCTCGCGCTCTCCAGCTTTAGGACTGGCGCGAAGGACTCCTTGTAGTGTATCCCGGGCCTTTGCCCGCATCCGACGGCCACCAGTCTGGCCTTGAATTTTGCTGTTCCGCCGTCTTCTGGCCTCTTGACATTGTAGACCCATTTACTACGGATTACTTTCATGTTTTCTGTTCTTGGTACCAGTTCCCAGACTTCGTGCCTCTCCATAATCTTCATTTCTTCTTCCATCGCTCTCATCCATTTCTCACTGTCGCGTGATTCCAACGCCTCTTTGTGAGTTCTCGGTCTCGGGATGCATCTTCGCGCTAGTTGAGCTTGTTGGTTTGTGCTCCCAAGTCTTTCAGAGCGTCTCACCCCTTCTCTTAGTAGTCTCTTTTCACGTTCCTCCTTTTCGCGCTGCCGTTCGGCCTGGCTCTCGGCGTTGGTGACGCCTGGCTTGCGTCCTCTCTTGGCCTTTTCGTTCGGCGTTCCCCTGATACTCTGGTTTGGGGGTAGGTCCCCCCACTCCCCTGAGACATGTGTTTCGGGTTCGGTCGTTGCGTCGTCTTCTTCTCGTTCTTCGGCCTCGTCCTGTTCCTTGTTCTCGGTCCATGCAGCGGATACGCGTATCTCCGTTGCGTCATCCTTCTCTTTAGACTTCTCCTCCTCTCCTTGTAGGAGGTCACCCCCTCTGGCATTTTCATCGAATTTCACTGACCTGGCTGCGTATGTTTTCCGACTTATTGGGTCATGTATTCTGTACCCTTTTGTGTCTTCCGAGTATCCTACAAAGATACCTTTTCTTGCAGTGGCTTGTAACTTGTTCCTGTCCACTTTTGGTATGTGGTAGTAGGCTACGCATCCAAAGGTTTTCAGATAGGACACCGTAGGCCTGCGGCCGTTCCAATGTTCCTGTGGTGTCTTATCCCTATCTGTCTTTGTTATTGTTAGGTTTCTTAGGTGGGCAGCCGTGACGGCTGCTTCGCCCCAAAATTCTTCGGGTAGTCCCGCGTCTAATAACATTGCACGTACCTTATTTAATAGTGTTCTATTGGCCCTTTCAGCCACGCCGTTGCTTTGGGGGTTATGTGGTACTGTCCTTTGATGAGTGTTTAGCGAAGCAACTGAGCGCGCGTCAAAGGAACGGGGATCTCGTTTTAGGACTGTTTTAGATTAAGGATGCCTCATTCGTACGCACTAATTTAATCTTAATCTTAATTTACACTATACACAACTATTTACAATAAAGAGTCTTTGGCGCAATTCTTTGGGTAAATGTTCTTGTTTTGCAGTAATAGCAGCAGTTCTCCTACGCGGTAGGGTTCTAGAATAATCAGCACGATGCACGTGGGCTCGGCCCGATGCCCTTTTACAACGCGAAGCAAGACGGTGAACAAAGCAAGCTAGCAAGCAAGCGAACAAAGCGAATCGGCAGTTGAAGCGATTTAGCGCGTGTTACCTCTTAGACGGCTCGTCGATTAGTAGGCAGAGGAAATCTGCGTCGATTTCCTAGAATCGTTCTCTCCCATCTGCGATCGATGGAAGGGAGCGCATGATCGATGCTCCGCGTGAGCGAGGTGGGGCATACAAGAATTTGTCACACCTGGGTCCGCTCGGGGACGGGAGATGGCGCGCCAAATACGATTTCCTTAACAATGAGCGATGCCTTTTGTTTTAAAAATTTCCTCGAATTTTCTGTTAACGAACTCCCCTCCGTTATCGGCGCGTACCTTTTTGATTTTTGTGCCTAACTCATTTTCGTATCTATTTGCGTATTTTGTGAAGTACTCACTCGCTTCTGCTTTGCTCCTCATTGGGTACACTTTGATGTACCTGCTGTATTCGTCGACCAGCACGAGCAGGTACTTGCTTCCTCCCGGAGTCTCCATTGGCATTGGTCCACATACGTCAATGTGGATAAGCTCGAGTGGGCCTTTGGCTTGAACGTTCAGCACCTTCCGGTGCGGTTTCTGGGACATTTTTCCCATTATGCAGGGTTCGTACAGTCCAAATTTCCCAGGTCGATAGCTGAGGCTTCGGACGGCGCCTGTGGACTTCATTCGGTCCAGGTACTCTTCGCACAGGTGTCCGAGTCTCCGGTGCCATCGCATCTTCTTATCTTCAGTATTTTCCACCGTAGGGTTGGGGCATTTCTCGGTGGTCAGCCTGCATGTTTCTGCGGGTTTCACTTTAAGAATAAATATGCCGTCTTCCTCACCTGCCTCCGCTATTTTTTCTCCATTGCTAGTACTCAGGATGGCCGTTCCATTCGCAAACATCACTTGAATTCCCTCATAGTTTAACTTACTCACAGACAGCAGGTTTGATCGTAATCGGGGTACGTATGGTACGTCCTTGATACGGACTATTTCTGTTCTGTCCTGTACTCTTACTTCTACTCTGATGTCGCCCACGGCCTTCGCTCTGAGTGCTCTATCGTATTCTGCGAGGTCGACGCTGGCTTCGCATGGCCTTAGATTTGTCATCCTTTCCACATTGGGTGACATGTGAGAACTTGATCCGGAGTCGAGTGTCCATACCTCGATTCCCTGTCGAGCTGCGTACGCCGAGATCACAGGCATCCTTTCCACTGCACGGAATATGCGCTCTTCTCTGCAGTCTGTCACCAGACTACTTTGCTCCCTTCGTGGACCCCCTCTCCTCTTTTCAAAATTATTTTGTCCGCTATTATAGTTTTTGATTTTACCTCTGTTATTGGGAGTCTGTGGTCCCTTCTCATTGCGCTGGTAACATTGTTTGGCCTTGTGATTCTTTCTGCCACATATGTAACACCCGCTATATGCGCTGGACGGTGAACGTCTTGTTACACGGTATGCCTTTTCCCCCTTACTGCTTCCAGCTGGCTCTGCCTCTTGTTCTTGGCTGAGCCGAGTCTCTTCTTCCGTTAATGCTATTTGAATTTCCTCCAATTTGAGGGACCTTTGTGTCCTTAGTACCGCAGCTACCTGTTCAAATTTTGTGGGTACACCTCTAACAACGTGATACGTTACCTCCCTTTCCTCGATGGGATGCCCAATGCTAGCGCTTCTGGACGCTATGTTTTTGGCCCTCGTGACGTATTCGTTTACTGACTCGCTGGTGCCCATCTTTATGTTCTTCAGCTCCAGGCCTATATCGATCCTGCGATCGTCCGCGTTGCCCGCGTGGGTTCTCCTAAGCTTTTCCCACACTTCTTTGGCTGAGCTCTCGGTGAGAAATTGCCCTGCCTGTGCGTCTGCCAGCGTCGTTACTATTATTCCGAACGCCTCATCGTTCTTGCCTTCCCATAATACCCTTTTCTTCCCCGCTGCCGTCTCAGGGTCCGCGGCCGGCGGGGGGGGGGGGATATTTTTCAATCACTTCCCTATATAATTTGCGTGCCCTCAAAACTACACCCACTTTCAATGCCCACACGTGATAATTTTTGCCGTTCAACAGCTCTATTTTGCTGAGAGGGATTACTGCTCCTTCGGCCATAGTGCGGTGCCTTTTCCAGTTCCGTTACACCGACCACGTGCCGTTCCTAACCTCTCAGCCACGTTGCGCTCGTCTTATTCCCTGAACCACGCTCTGCTACCACTTGTTGCGTGGATTTTGGAATAAATGGTTTATTACATACATGGGACATTCACGAGACACTTATTGAACTTTCTTATTGAACATCTTATTCGAAATACGCGCAGAGGATTTTTACCGCGTAACGTTCGGATCGCGTCCATTACTCGAATGCGCCTATTCAGTCGCCTTCTCGAGGGCCCGCTCTACTCACACACATTCACGCCATCGGCACGCACATACGCGTGGCGGTCACACACACACACATGACCGACGCGCAGCCATGCTGAGATACCGATGACTCGCTGCCTTCGGTTTCATGTATCTCTAACGTTTCATACTTCTAATCGCTGGCGTTACAAGTTAGAATATGCTTCAACGTGTGCAATATCTTCTTGTTTTACTACTAGTTACAACTGCGAATCGTTCACAAAATAATGTTTTAATACGTATTAAAACATAATATTATCATAAAACATAATATTATCAAAACAAAAAACTGTAACGTATTAAAACATAATATTATCATAAAACATAATATTATCCATACAAAAAACTGTAACGTATTAAAACATTATTTTGTGAACGATTCGCAGTTGTAACTAGTATATATATATATATACCATCTATAGTTAACGTTAAAAATACGACTATTTTAACGGCTATCCCACTTCACCTGCTCGACAATCGCACTTGTCGAAAGTTTCGCCGCGAAAATATTTTCGGAGTACAAGAATATGAAAACACCGGTGAAAGTGTGACGTCCCACTATTTTTCGCGTGGTCATAACTAGCATCTTCCCTATAAATCACTCCACAACTCCACCAAAACCACCTCTAACTTCAACTCTTACCCTTTTCCCCAACCGGCAGATCATCTAGACCAGCGCCGTCCAACTTGCCTCTTGAGAGGCAAAAGCCGTCCCTCACCATCGTCCGCCGTTGCCATGGCGCACAGACGCGGCCGATTCAAAGTAACAGTGAACGTCGGCGTCGCGCGCGTCGTCTGAGCTTCCTTGTCTACGGAAATGTCGCGGTGTCCTTTTCAGCGTCGCGCGGTTTCCTTGACGACAAGTCACGCCGCAAGAAAGGAAGGTTGGAAGGGGAAGTAGACGCGTGAGGGGCCCCTACGCTGGACAGCGCTGATCTAGACGATGCACCTTAGCGGTCCCCATCTCTAGATGATCAAACACGCAATCCCCTTTCCCTCTTCGGCCTTAGAGGCGCGATCTCCTCCCACACATATTTTATCTAAACAAGTCCCTCGTCATAAAAAACCCACAATTACTCGAGACCACGTCTCACTCCTCTCTACGATCAATCAAAATCCTGCAAACTCCATCCAACGGTTGAGTATACCGGTCAAAACCCCAAAGGATCACCCCCCCCCCCCCCCGAATATGCTATTGCGACGCATATTTCGCGCATGACTCATCAACACGCGCTAATTATAGAACATATTTTAAGCATGAGTCCATCACGCATACCTCAAATTCCCCGCATACCAAACATTCCAGCGTTTCCTATAAATACAAGCGCCACATGGACCGCGCACTTTCAGTTCGGCAAGAGCCACAGAACAAGTAATTTTCTATACCTTCAGTTCAGTAAACACCTGCTCTCAGAGAGCATCTATCAATACCTCCAGTTCGGCAAGAGCCACATAACGTGTCACATTGTATCAAAGCATTTATAATCAATGAGTGAGTGTAGAAAGGATCATTCCTCTACTCATCAATTGTAAGCTATCGCTACCATTATTATTAACCATAATATAAGTGCATATCGCCACCATCGCCATTAATATTCATTGCTAATATATATTGCTTTGTTTCGTTTATACTATTTGTTTATGCTTATATTCTTTCGCATTATTATTCTGCTAACGCTTATTCAATTATAATTTACTTTTGCTTATGTTGTATTCTTTACTAACGCTTATCCATTTAAATTGTTTTGCATTGCTTATACGCATTGGTTAAGCTAGTTGCATTCACGTCAACTGCGGTATTGCTAATACTTACGCGTTTCATGCTCATATATATTATTATTAATATCGTTTATATAAATGTTTGTCCTAATGCTTAACGTCCCACGCATTTTGTATAATACTTCTACCGCTATCGCATGAGGTACGCATGTCATGTTCATAAGCGTTTAAATAAATAATGCTTGTATTCTACACAACTCTCGACTTATTGTATTGCTCCAGTAAATATCCAAGTCATAACAAACCATCGCAACGGCAGATATTGCGTCGCGAGTACCGGGAGCTCATACAGTGGTTACAAGGCTTAATTTCGCTTACCGTCTGGCACGTCTATTAGAAAGAAATACAAAGTTTGGCTCCTTATCTCTATGCAGTAGTAAATCCAATTACCTAGCCTAATAAAAACCACCAGCGCTCTAACGGGTGTCACTCTGGTGAGCGATCATTGCTTAACCCTCCCTGGTTGATTTATGCTACGAAGCTGGTCTTCGAGGCCCAAATTCCATTTACCTTGCGGTACGAAGCTGGTCTTCGAAGCCCAAATTTCCCTTTACCTTGCGGTGCGAAGCTGGTCTTCGAGGCCCAAATTCCATTTACCTCGCGGTACGAAGCTAGTCTTCGAACCTAAAACTTCCTATACTTCCCCAACGTGTCTCAGTCCTAAATCCCGCCACCCAGGACGTGACAAAAGAGATGATTAAAATAATATGTTATGTTCTAAATGCATTTTAATTAACCTTAAAATTTGCGTAGAGTAATAAACGTATATGATACGTAATATCCACAAAATATATTTCCACGGAAAAAATTGTTAAAAAAAAATAGGGAGTATGATGAGTTGCGGGGGGACTTGAACCTTGGCCGCCCTCGTGACAATCTGATGCGCTACCGTTTTTTTTTTTTTTTTTTTTTTTAAATATGTTTATTATAAAATTTGGTATACATTATCTTTATAAATATAGCTCTGAACAAACATAAGAAAAAACTAGCTACACAATATTACTTATTAGAACCACTAATTGTTCCAATTATTGGAAACTCTTAGCGCACACTAGTCGTAGGAACATTTATGGTGATACAACTCAGGTACTGGTACTCCAAAAAAGAATTGCACTTGTGCAATCTCAACGGATTGAGGGCACAAGTATATTGCCTAGGGGAAAAAACCTATCGACCCAGAAGGAAGGTAAAAACCCCGCTCTATCTTAAACTTAAATTATGTAGTAAAAAAGAATAAAAACTTAGGCTAAACTTAAAGTAAACTTATAAAACTATTATTTACAAGATGGCACAAGCCACAAAGGCCTGAATAATTAGCCCGACACTATGATGGGAGAGCCCTAAGAGGCATACTTATGCGGTCAGTTTCTACCATTGAGGCGTTGAGCATGACGGGCCGACAATTCGGCCATGTGAACACAATTATTTGAAAGCCACCAATACTTTTCGTGGTTCAGACGGTGGAAGTCGTATAGATCGACTTTTGGGATCACCTGAGACAAAAAGAATCTGTCATTATTATTTGTGAAATCTTCTGGCGAAAACGCAATTCTTTTGTCGGCTTTGTTCCTTCGTCAGTGGTAGAGTAAAGGGACGTTGAAAGCATTTTGGATTAGCCCAAGGCTGTCGCATCGTGGAGAGGCCTGTGGGGTTATATAACCTGAGGTAAGTTGCTTGGATGTGATCTGGTTTTCCTACAGGGCCAAAGATTGAATTATAGGGTTCTCAATTTCGGGTAATTTACTGAAGTAGTCTCTGGTGAGGGAGATTAGAAAAGAGTCAATACGGGTGATGTTAGCCTTGTTATATAGTATCTGGTTTTTTATATAGTGTTGCTGTTACGTCCCTACTTCCATATTTAAGTGGGATTTTTAAGGAGTTTATATTTTGGATCCGCTTTCGAACTAGTCCTGGGACTTTACGCTCTGGGATAGTTGAGAGTGATAAGGATGTGGATTAGGATACATTTTTATTCTCATGATTACCTTAATTTGGCCGCCTTGCTGCCTGGTCGGTCAGAAGGAGGTTCCACTCAATGGGCGAATCAGGAATCCCGTTGGTCTCTGGGGTTTCCTCGTTCTTTGGGTCCGCCCACTCCCCAGGGAACAGGATATACCCGAATTCAGAGGCCTCTCGGTCCTTACTGACCGTTGGGGCTTTGGCGATTCCCAATAGTTCGACACCGTTTGCTGGGTTTTCACGAAACTGCTGGTACAACTTACGCAGCTGGACCCGTCGCCCGGCGCGGTGATTCCTCGGCATTCGTCCTTTAGAGTTTTTGATAGCAATTATTGATCAATAAATCACTCATCACCTTCCGCACCCGGCGCTGCCGCGGGCAACGTTCTGCTCTTCAGCGATACCATTGGCGGAGGCAATAGTGATTCATTTACATTCGCAACATTTATTTGGAATTTCTTCACATTTAAATCTGTCGCGTCGATCACGGTTTACGCATAATCTCTGGTAAGACCGCGGGCAACGTTCTGCTCATAGGTAATACCATTAATCAGCGCAACCCGTGACCTGTCAATAGGCATTTTCGGTAATTTAATGGGTTTTTCCAAAAGACGAATGCTCGATTTAGGGGATGGGAAATTATTGGAGGTAACACTTCACTCACTTGTAAATATTAACAACTTTTATTATTACTAGAGGGTTTTTCACACTTTAAACACTTTAAGTATTCAATTCACTGAATGGTTTTAAATCAATTCAAATTCAAATTCAAATATATATTATTAATTACATTGCATTATTAATTCATTATAACTTCTTTATAACTTCTGAGCTCTGTGGGTGATCTATCCCTTTTTATAGGGCTGTCGATCACTCCTTCTTCAGGTTTGTCACATGACAAATAGGATGGTGGGAGATGATATCTCCCAATCATCTGCCGTGGGATCCACCTTTTTTTTTTTTTTTTTTTTTTTTTTTTTTTTTTTTTTTTTAACGTGGAGAAATCCCTAACGCATACCCCGCCCCCCGGGGGAGGGACGGGGTTATGTGGGGCTTGCACCCACTAAAACTCCACGGTGGTCGTCCTCGGGCGCGGAGTCGCACGCTCGAGGGGGAGGACTTCTGCGAGAGCAAACTAGCGATACATTCGCTTGCCCCCCCCCCCCCTCAGCGCAAATGCTGGCTCCGCGCTCAACAACCCCGCGCGGCAACGGCCCGAAGGGTCGCGGCCGGGCGGGGTGGCGGCACTTGGTCATATGGTCAATTGACCGCCGCACTCACCCTTTACCTGCTCGACCGCCTTCCTCGGGAGCGCGCTAAAAACGGCGCCAATGGCGCGGCTCCCGGGGGAGCAGCAGATGGTCGGCTGCTCCCCGGGGGGCCCTCTGACACGAGGACCCCCCCTGTTCGTAACTCCGCCGTCGCGCCCTGCCACGACGCGACGCCGACGGCAACTCGCGGCTAAGGCCGCCTCCTTCCCGAGGCGCCCTGAAAAGGGTGCCTCCGACCCGGGGTTGATGCCGACGGGGAGCGGGGGTGACGCACTAAATTACGTCACCGCCCTACCTCCCCCGGCCCCGGGTCATCTCGTCCTCCCGATCCTACCGGATCTCCGAGGGGCGGCTACGCGGGACGGATGCCCGGTGCGGATCCTGTCCCGCTCCGCCTCCTCCTTCTTCAACATTACCGCCTCCGCAAATGCGGAGACGGCCTTCCAGCACTCCCGATCTCCCGCCATCCGACGCACGACCGTCGGTAGCGAGAGATCGGGACCCAGCCGCGACTCGAGGACACGCCGCTCGTCCGACCACGACCGGCAAACCGCCAGCGTGTGGTCGGCCGTGTCCTCATCGCCCGAGTCGCAGCTGAAACACTGCGACGACTCCTCCCGCCCTATGCGACACAGATAATTGCCAAAGCATCCAACTCCGGTCAATATCTGCGTCAGGCGGAAGGTGAGCCTGCCGTACCCACGCCCCACCCATTCGTTCATGATGGGTAGGAGTGCCCCGACAACGCGGCCCTCCCGATGTCGCGGGAGGGCTAACCACTCGAGCCACTTGGCTCCCATGCGTTGTCGGGCCTGGCCCCGCACCACTTCTGGTCCGATGGCATTCGGGTCCCCAGCTTCGCGGAGATCATGGACGGTGGAATAAACCTCCGCCTCCATCTCCGCGAGCAGATGGAATGGGGGGACCCAGCCAGAGCGGACAGCTCGGCGTGTGACACCGTGCGATACGCTCGCACGGCTCGGAGGACTGCGCGGCGATGAACTCTGGCCAAGAGTTCACGCCCAACGCGGCAGTCCTCCAGGTCGCCGGCCCATATAGGCGCGCCATATAGCGCCATGGACCGAACGACCGTCACATAGAGTCGCCGAACTCCCTCGTGTGGTCCACCCAGGTTGGGCATGATTCGCCCGAAGGCGAATACCTGCTTCTCCAACCTGGGGGCGAGGGTTTTGAAGTGGCGCGTGAATCGCCAGTAGGTATCCAGGGTCAGACCGAGATACTTCATCGAACGTCCGACCCTGATGCAGGCATCCCTGATCCTCAGGGACGCTCTGTTGGGGACACCGCTCCCAACCCTGTCCGCGAGCCACATCGCCTCGGTTTTGTCCAAGGCGACTCGCAGACCAAGCGTCCCGATCGAGGTGATGACGCGTCGCAGCGTTTCCTCGGCGAGGCTTATCGCCTCCTTCCAGTTCTGCCCGGCAGCTACCACCAGGGTGTCGTCGGCGTAACATACCAACGACACCCTTAGCGATGGCAGCTCGACCCGCAGTACCGCGTCGTATGCGAGTATCCACAACAGGGGCCCTAGCACGGACCCCTGCGGGACTCCGCGGTACACGAGAGTCACCCCGTCGCCCTCCTGGCCGACGTACGTCACCACACGGCCGCGGAGAAAGTCCCAGATCAGGCGGCGAAGGTAGAGCGGGACGTTATGATAGAGCAACGCCCGCTCAATCGCCGCCCAGGAGACGGTGTTAAACGCGTTGGCGATGTCTAGTGACACCGCCACGCTGACACCGCCTCCCTCGGCCGCCCGGCGCGACACCGTGGGATCCACCTGAAGAATTCGTTCCGGCGCGTTATCCGAGAGTTCTATTTACTACAGAATTTGAGCTATTTCTCATCTATTTCTGGCTCTTCTCCGTGACTTATAACGTTTTTCTGCCGTAATACGAAACTCTCAGCAGCGTCGATAATAGAATTCTTATTTTAATTCATACTTTAGATCTTTACGCTGTTGGGTTTTCGATGTGCTCTGTACGATTGATTTCGTACAGACCGCATACTAAGGATTGAAGTTAATGTACATCGGTTCCGTATTGGAGCTCGAATTACGGGAAATAAAGGGAGGGCAGGCTTCGGGCGTTGATCAGGAGCGCAGATCCGTGAGGATGTCGGCAGCATTGGCTAATAGGGGCCTCCATCCCACGCTGAACGTCAGCTGGTGTTGGCTGGGCCTTCCTGGTGTGTGTGTAGCCGGCTGGCCGCTACCTCCCGTAATAGCTGCTCTCCTGCTCCCTGTTGCCGTCCGTAGATTCATGGCTCGAGCTCTTCTTATCGCGAGTTTCGATTACAGTGCCTTATCGGCTATGCTTCGTATAATGTTTTATATATGTTTTTCATACGAGGTGGTTATAATACCTCAGAGTACGAAATAGTAAATATTGTAGGTTTTCAAAGGTTAATTAGTAGTAGACTCGACGTCGCGGGACGTGACAGTTGCCAATCCGATTCTGGAGTGCGATATAGTCTGAGACAAGCCCTCAGACATTTTCGCTCAAAAGCTCTTATTTCGTTCCATGGAGGTGTGGTTAAAATTCCAAAGGACTGGTGCAGCCTATGAAATTATTGGTCGGATGAGCAACATATATAGAATCAGTTTTGCTTTACTAGATAGATGCTTGTTATAAAAAAAGCCTGCTATTTGCGAGGAAGGCCCTCCTGGCCTTCTCCAGTTGCATGTCAAAATGTTTGTTACCTCTAAGTAAGTAGTCCAGTTGGATTCCCAAATATTTAACGTTTTTTTTTTATGCGGGATAAGAGCTTTGTTCGCGGTACCTGGGATTGTGGCAGAGATCTGGAACGATGTACTACCTGCTTTTGTCTTAGATGTAAGACTGTTGACTGGTTTTTTAAATAACATTGTTTCATATTTCTGTGGATTCAATCGAAGGTTCCAGGTCGTATAATACCAATTGACTTTGTCGACTAGAGAGTCTAACTCATTTTGAATTGAATCTACTCTATTTCCGGAAACGTAGATAACCACATCATCCGCATATGAAATGAAACCAGCACCACCGTCCTCGCCGAAACCAAAGAGCCTTGGTAAATCACCAAGGAAAATGTTGAAAAGAATCGGAGAATTTACCGTCCCCTGCTGCAGCCCTTCCTGGATCAAAAATTCAATGGTTGAAAGATTTACACCATCCCAGGTTCGGAATGATTTTCCCGTGATCATGTCCCATATTTGGAAGATCAGCCAAGATGGGAATTTTTTCTTATGAAGTTTGAAAATTAACCCGTCGAGTCACACGCAATCGAAAGCCTTCTCTATGTCAAGAAATGCGGCTGCCACCAGGTGACTTTTGCCAACAGTAGTATTTAGGTCCGACAGCAATTTATGAATTGCGTGTGTTGTGGAGTGACGATGTTTAAATCCAAATTGTGAAGAGGGAATGAAATCAGTATCAGCACAGATAGAAGTAATTTTGTCATTGATAATTGCCTCAAAAACCTTACTGATGGAGGGAGTAAGACTAATGGGCCGATAACTGGATGGGTCGGATGGGTCCTTCCTCTTCTTAGGAATTGACAGTACTTTTGCTGATTTCCAAGCGGTAGGAAAATAGCACAAGTTTATGGCGTTGTTAAACAGGACGGATAGATCAACAATTATTGAAGCAGGCAGGTGTTTGAGGCAAATGGGCGGTATACCATCTATTCCACAGGAGGTCTTATTAGGAAGACTCTTAAGTTTGAGCACCAATGAAGGGGGGCTGCAGAAAGGGAAAGGGCCCTCAATATCAACCGAAGGGCTGGTCAGTCAGCGCAGAGCAGTCAGCGCTAAAGTTTACAATGCCCTTATTACTGGTTCTCAGTTCATTGGCCTCAGCCTTAAGGGTGGCAACGGCGGTGTTCACCATTTCCTTCGGTCTAGAATCATTGTTGAGATAGCGGGGAGAATTAATCGATTCATGAAAGGCCCCTTGAATGTTAAGCTTATCCTTTGTGGACGTAAATACCAGGTTGTCATCAACGACACCTGCTTCACTCAAATTACAGCAACACCTGTTCAAAAACTGTTCATTATTCTGACGAATCCGTAATTCTCTGACCCCCAGCCTTTGCTTTGGTCGGAATAAGGCGTTTATTTTCGGGAAGAAAGTGTCCGAGTTCCGGAAATCAATGTTTTTGATAACATTATTCCAATAAGATTCAGACGCTGATTTGAATTCGGCTTTTAGAGCCTTAATCACCTCTTTATGAGCTAATTTGGTATTTCTAGTAAAGGCGAAACGAGCTTGAGGGTCAGAGAGGTGCAGGTCATGTAAAATGGAAACAAGAATTCTGTTTTCTTCTTGGAGCTTACGGTTTTTACGGTTAAGATACCTAAGGGTATTACTATAGGGTTTGAATACTTTTTTTTTTTTTTTTTTTTTTTTTTGACGTGGAGAAATCCTTAACGGATACCCCGCCCCCGGGGAAGGGACGGGGTTATGTGGGGCTTGCACCCACTAAAACTCCACGGTGGTCATCCCGATGGTCGGAATTGCACGCTCGAGGGGGGGGGGGGGGGACTTGTGCGGGAGCAAACTAACGATACGTCCGCTTGCCCCCCCCCCCCTCAGCGCGAATGCGAACTCCGCGCGATGACGGCGGGGTCTTCCCGAAACACCGGCGACGCGGGACGGACCACGCGTCCGCGTCGCCACTTCTTGGGGGGGTCGCATGATGTTGTTGAGGGGTGAGCGTGCCCCCCGGCACCCCCACCACGCGACCCCTCCGCGGTCGAACAATGATCCGGACGCGGCCCGAAGGGTCGCGGCCGGGCGGGGAGACGGCGCAAGGTCATATCGTTCGGGGATCGCTCTTCTGCCGCCGCACTCGGGGGGGCCGCAAGCGGCGACCGGACCCAGACGCCCGGCGGACACGCCGAGCCGCGACAGAGTGCTATGAGCGATCCCCATTGACCGCCGCACTCACCATTTAACTGTTCGACCGCCTGCCGGGGGAGCGCGTGAAACCTAGCGCTTATAGCGCGGCTCCCGAGGGAGCAGCGGATGGTCGGCTGCTCCCCCCGGGGGGGGGGGGGCTCTGACACGAGGACCCCCCAGATCCAAACTCCGCCGTCGCGCGTCGCGTCCTGCCACGACGCGACGCCGACGGCAACTAGTGGCAACGCCACTCCACCCCGAGGCGGCCCTGACAAGGGTCCCTCCGACCCGGAGTAATGCCGACGGGGAGCGGGGGCGACGCGCGAGGCTACGTCGCCGCCCTACCTCCCCCGGATCCGGGTCATCAACTCCGCCCCCTCCTCCTAGGAGCGCCGAGACGGGACGGATGCCCGGTGCGGATCCGGTCCCGCTCGGCCTCCTCCTTCTCTTCCATCACCGCCTCCGCAAAAGCGGAGACGGCCCTCCAACACTCCCGGTCTCCCGCCATCCGACGCACGACCGTCGGCAGCGAGAGATCGGGGCCCAGCTGCGCCTCGAGGACACGCCGATCGTCCACCCACTCCCGGCATCTAGCCAGGGCGTGGTCGGCCGTGTCCTCGTCGCCCGAGTCGCAGCTGCAGCACTGCGAGGGGTTTGAAGACTGGCACAGACCTGGATATGAATCGAATAATAATATCATTAATGTCCAGAAGACCTTGGTCAATCTCCTCAATGGTTAGATTACGGAATTTCGGGATCGAGCTTTGATAGTCTCTTTCTGACCTTCTCGTGAAATCATCCCAATGAGCTGAACGGAAATTATAACGTTGAGGGCCGTCCTCTGTCCGACTAAACGGAATACTTCCATTCGGTATTTCGAAAGTCATAGAAAGTGCCAGATGGTCACTGTCATACGGAAGCGTGTGGGCTTTACCATTAATGTTGTTAAGTAATTTTAATCTAGCAATACAAACGTCCAAATAAGTCTGAGCCGACTTGAATGATGGTACCGCAGTCGTAATTAGATTGATTTTATAGTTACAATCATAGTCTGATTCCCATTGTCCGAGGTAACGACCTCTAGGATTCTTATCTCTGTCCCCCCAAGCCTTCCTTCTGGCATTGAGGTCTCCAGCTAGTATATAAAAAACATTATTACTAAATAATTTAAGTCCAACAAATAGTCTATCCAGTTCCTCAATGAACAGTCTTCGACTGTCATTCTTGGCATATGCACTAATCAGAACTAGTGAGTTATTATCACAGATAAAAATTTTCACGACAGTATTCTAAAATCTCATTGGGGATGGGGGACGGCAACGAGATCTCTTCGAATTGAATTCCCTTTTTTATTAGGATGGCCGTACCTCCACCCTGGATGGCATTGGGTCTGTCGTTTCTGACTATATTGTAGTCCTTAATTACTAACTTATGGACGGGGTTCAGCTTAGTTTCTGAAACAAATATGAAATCGTGATTGTGCTCATTGAGAAACTGGAGTAATTCCAGTCTTCGATAGTTGGCTATTAGAGAGTTAACGTTAATAGCCGCAATTCTAATTTGTTCTTTTATAGTATTATTAGACATTATCTTTGGAAAAAATCGCGTTTAATAAAAATTCAATATTCGCGGTATTGGTAGCAATTTGGGTTGCTAGTGTTTGAAATTGGCTGGTCACTGCCGCCGTGATTTCCTCCATCATCTTGTTAGCCCATTGAGGAGGGGAGGATGAAGCGTCTGAATGATCCTGAGAGCGTTGGAAGTCTCTATCCGAGGTAGACGAGGTCGAGTATCCCTTATTTTGCAAATTCATTGAGACCTTAGGCCTCACGGGACCCAGAGGTAGCCTAGGATTGCTTACCGCTTGGGCAAAGGAGACAGCATCCCTGATGTTAGACGAGTGATTATTAATCTTTTGTATAGTAGCCTGGTTCTTGAGTGTTTTATACTCTCTTTTCTTGGTCGCAGCAAATTTCAGAAAAGGGCAGCCCTTGTATGATGCTGGGTGACCCAGTAGGTTGCAATTTGCACATATGAGTGCCGATTTATTGTCCTGGATGTTAATGGTGCAGGTTCCAGGCGGATGCGATTGTGCACATTTCACACATCTGTATGGTAAGTGGCAATTTTTTCTAGCGTGGCCAAGGCGCTGACAGTTCTTGCACTGAAATAAGTCCACCTTTTTTAAATATTCCCATTTAACTCTTTGGTCGGCTAACGATTTAACTTTGAAAAGGTCCGTAGTCTTGCTATTACACGAAAGTTGCACTAAATAATGAAATCTATCTGGAAGCGACTTGTTGAAGATAAACTTGGTTAAGTTAATAATTTCCACACCTGGAAGTTGTAATTCAGAGATCTCTTGCTTTATGACATCTGGATCAAAGGCGCCTCTGATGCCCTTAAGCAGAATCGATTTCGGCTTAAGATGTTTTGGTGTGTAAGAGTAGAATTGGAATTTTTTTCCAGAAGTTTCTCACAGACTAGAGAGTAGTTCTCAATATTATTAACAAATATGGAATGAGCCCCGACATCTGTTTCTTTGATTAGAAATTCGGATTTAGGAACGTTCAACGCAGTGATAATATCAATTAGTATCTTGATAGACGACTCCAACGTATTAATGGGAGGGGTTTTTGCGACCTTCTTGTTAACCGGTATGCTCGGTCTAGAGATGTCTTGTTCTTCTAATTCTAGGTCAATAGTGTTTTGAGCCACTAATGGTTGGAACCGATTGTTATCCGAAATGATGTACGGATGGTTAGAAGGTTGTTCTGCTGATTTGCAAGTCTTCTTGGGAAGAGACCATCCCTCTGTCGGCGGAGGGTTGCTATTAGAGGGCCCTGGGGGGTCGGGCGTCTCACTAGTTGGCGCCACTGACCCGCTTTTTCGGGCCTTGTTGATGTTGGGCATAACCTTACTTTTCTGTGGAGCCCCAAATTCTTTGAGGAAGTTTTCATGTATGCGATCAAGCTGAATCGGTTGCGATCTCGGTGTTTTCTTGAGCTTACGATTTGCTAAAGAGTTAGTCGTATTGTTCTCTTTATTTTCCTCTATCGATTCAAAGCCACGTTTCGCCCCCTGAGAAGGCAGTTTGGCTGTCCGGCCCCGAATATACGTGCGGGGGGACCCGCGTCGCTTCAGGGCCAGAAGATGAATAAACACAATTCACAACACAGACTGTACTTTTGAAGTAGAAGAATTATCACTCACAGTAAGACTTTCGTGCACAATTACGGAAATAATGCCCGAGAATTCAGGAGCGATCAAAACGACGACCAGCCTCTAACGGTCGCAGTCTCATGCTCTCCGCTACCGTTATGTCCACGGAACTTTCTTGAGGGTAGGTTACTATGGATGGTATATATTCTGGATTACCTATATTAATGAAGTGGAAGAAGAAATGTCTAGAGGAAAATTGGGAGGAATAAAAATAGGAAATGACAAGTTATGGTCGTTAGCGTATGCAGACGATTTGGTACTATTGGCAGAAAACAGGGAAGACATGGAGGACATGATGAGAAGATTGAGAAGATTTTTAGAGAAGAGGAAATTAAAACTGAATGTGGAAAAGTCCAAAATGATGGTATTTGGAAAAGGAAGAGAAAAAAGGATCCAAAAGCAATGGAAATGGGCAAACGAAGAGATACAGAAAGTGAAGGAGTTTACATATTTGGGCTTCAAGTTCCAAAGGAATCGGGATGTAAAGGAGTACGTAAAAGAAAGGGTAAGGAAAGCAAACATATTGGTGAGAGAGGTTTGGGGCATAGGAGAAAGATTATTTAAAGACGATTTCAGAACCAGGATGTACTTGTTCGATCATTTGGTGCTAGGAAGTGTTCTATATGGAGCGGAGATCTTCGGATGGAGGGAGAGAGAAGATATAGAAAGGGTACAAATGAAATATATTAGATGGTGTCTGGGTCTGGAAAGAAGCACACCAGGGTATATCGTTTTGGAAGAAACTAAGCGAGACAAAATAAGAATAAAGGCTGGGAAGAGAGCCAGGAAATTCGAGGAGGGAGGCTTAAACGCGGAAGGTCGGAAGTGGGTAAAGGAATGCATAAAGGAAAAAAGAGAGGGGAGAGTGAGGACCAGAAGTGTGTCGGAAAGGATTGGGTACCTGAAGAGGAATGGTTATAGCCAAGAAGGGATTACACAATTAGAACAGGAGGGTAGAGAAATGCATGCCAGGTACAATAAGTATTATAAATCAATTAGATGTATAAGTATGCCGGAGTATTTAAGTAAGAGAGGGGAAGGGAATAGTCAGAAATTGATAGCCAGGGCGAGGTGTGGGAATCTCGACGCGAATAACAGGTATTGGATGAAGGAAGAAGAGAGAAGATGTGTACTGTGCGAGAGAGGACCGGGGACTTTGAAGCATCTAATTGAAGACTGCACGGAAACAGAGAGACTAGAATATGGTATAGAAAGGGTTTTAGAGGGGACAGTAAATGGGAGCATAGTAGAATCGATGAGAGAGATAGAAAGGAAGTTTAAAAGAAAGGAAAGATGAATTAGATTGTAGTTCGTAAGATAGACGGAATGTCAGAGTGGATGAATGAATGGAAAATTGTAAAACCAAGTTCCTTTTCAAGGCCGTTGAGGCTGAAAATAAATCTTTATATATATATACATACCGTAAATATTCATGTAGTATGAAAGTACCATTTCGGCTTTTTGTCGAATGGGCCTTCGTTTTCGAGATATTGTAATTTAAAGTTTTTAACGTATGCAGTAATCCAGAATATATATATATATATATAATATATATAAAGTTTTTAACGTATGTAGTAATCCAGAATATATATATATATATATAATATATATTCTGGATTACTACATACGTTAAAAACTTTAAATTACAATATCTCGAAAACGAAGGCCCATTCGACAAAAAGCCGAAATGGTACTTTCATACTACATTGTTGTAACCCAGTCAACGACCGCGTGTTACAACCGTCGCGCATTCCGAGGGCACACGCGAGCGCCAAAGCGCGGGCAACAACCCGCGAGCACCGTCAGCGTTCCCGACGAAACGCCGAAAAGCGAGCCGAAGGCGGCGACCCCGCTGGTCCCCGCTTCGCCCCGGACTAACTATAAGACACTGTACAAACTACGAGCGAAGACAGATTAATAACAGACATACGCTATAGTACTCCTGTCACCCAGATCGGGACAGAATAAACTTGTTAACCTTACGGTGAGTTCTAACTCTTCAACCCGCAACGATCCCCTACCTTCGGTTTCTAACCGAATATCCTCGTCCCGGCATTATCACCCGAACCTTTCGGAGCCCGCTGGACGACGACTGTGAAGGACGACCCGGAGCACCTCGAGATTCTATCCAGAATCTCGACCCCAGGCGCCTTGGCATAACAAATTGGTGGCAGCGGTGGGATCCTGCCAACGTAGGGAACAAGCCTGACCGACGGAGACAACAGGACATAGCGGAGACAACGACCCACTTGATAGAAGGGCAATCCACTTCGCGGTACCGACAGACGTCTGCAGAGGACGCCTCCAGGAAACTCTAGGACAACGCAGAGACCAGCGATGCATCACCTGATCCACGTGCTGTAAGTGCGAAATACCACTCTCAGCAAATCCAGGCCGTACGCTGCTATTCTCATGCGCCGAGCGAAATCCCTGGATGCGAATATCGAGCGCGATCTAGAATTAATTGAGCGAAAAGAAATCCGTACGCCTATACCCTCTAGCCGAGGTAATCCGCGCCGATTCGGTAAGATACACCCGCGACAACCCTCCGAGAAATCTCTCTTCGGCGCGACATTCGAAGCATTTCGGGAAATCGGAGAACGTACGCAGAATACTCTAGACGCAAACACTAGCGAAGAACTTGACGTTCCAATTGTATTTCCGACTGCGTCAAGCCACTCCGGACGTTTAACCGCCCGACGACTATACCCGTTCGACGAATTAGATTATAGTCTAATTCCGAGAGTAGGCTTAGAAACCGACATCAGAATGCCGTCCACCCCCTTAGCAACCGCGAGCGATAACGCCGAGCAGGGTCCCGCAGGAAGCGAAGACCGCCTAGCGAACATAGAAAAAATACTCGCAGGAATAACCTCCACCCTGGCTAGTATGGCCGACAGCATGATAGCGACGAACGATAGAATAGGGGCATTAGAGGCAAAAGAGGGCCCACCACAGGATTCGATAGACCGCGAAATAGAAAAACTACGGGAAACAATGAACACTACGCACGCAACCCCCGGCCCCTCAGGCAGGAACGCGGTCCACTTTGACCCCTCTTGCGAGCCAGAGGAAGAACCGAGGCGCGCTAGTCTTTTCGTCCCTCCTAATTTCGAGATAGACAACCCACCCGACGTACCGACAGAAGTAGACAACCAAAAATTCTTCCACGCGATAAGAGCCATACCACCGTTCGATGGAACCGACCCCAAAGGGTTACCCGGTTTCCTGACCGCCTGTAAGTACGTGTACTACTCCTACCGAACGCCGATGGAAAGGGCCCAGATTTTAAAAGGGATCATATCGATGAGAGTCCAACGCGACGCCCTAGCCGAAGTACAGACGCGCCAGATAATGTCCATACAAGACCTCGAGGACGTACTGACTTCGGTATACAAGCCTCCCCGCACGCACTCGACCGTACAAAGGGAATTGGTACACTGTAGACAGGGCGCCCACGAAGACGCACACCACTACGGGAGTCGAATATCCACTTTATTAAAAGAATTAATAGCAACCGGGATCAAAAACAAGGCTAGCATGATGGAAAAAACCATAACTGCACGGGTATACAAAGAGCAAACGTTAGACCTATTCGAGGACGGACTTCGCGACGACCTTAAGGTCCTAGTAAAATCACAAAAACCCGCCGATCTACAGGAAGCAATCACGATAGCTATAGATGAAGAGCGGTCAATTACAAGACGACCAGCGACGTCAGCAGGAACGCGCAGGGCATACTCCCCTTCCCGCACTTATCAAAGTCGGGATAGGGCAGCACCACGGTACTGCAACGATTGCAGACGATCGGGACACGACACCAAGGAGTGTTGGAAGACCCAAAATAGGGACAGACCGCCCAAAAAATTTTTCCCCTCAGAAAATAACCGGCGGATGCAACCCATAGCAACCAACGAAGAAAGTTGGGAATCGACAAGGCGCGAACCGGGAAACACCCGATCCGCCTACGAAACAGAATCACAGCCACAATACAGAAACGCTGATCATGCACATTCCGCGCAAGGCAGCCGCGATTACACCGGTCCGCCGAGACGCGAGTCACCTACCCGAGGAACCGCGAGACCCCTCCGTATGGTTGAAATAGGATCCCTCTTTAAGAATGGACACACAGCAGATAAGATAGAGGTAGAAATAAAGAATACCAAAAATAAAAACACCATAATGCTGATAGATAACGGGGCAGAAGTATCCCTAATCAAAAAAAGCGCCCTCCCCAAAGACGCAATAATGGAAGAAAGCGACGTCCTTCTTATCTCATTTTCGGGGGATAAAACAAAAACGTTAGGGAAAATTGAGGCCACGTTCTACATAAATGGAAAAGAAATCGTGTACCCCCTACATGTCATAGAAGAAGACATCCTAACGAACGCAGACGGAATACTAGGAGTAGACTTCCTCACAGATAACAGGACAACCATAGACTACCCCAGCAAGAGCCTCCTAGCAGATAGAAAACCGTGGAAAACCCTACATAGAAACACGGAAATAACAATACCCGCGCGCACACAACAATTAATAATGGTCCCAACAAGTAGTACGCGAGACGGGATAATAGAAAAACAACAGCTAGCGGAAGGCATATATTTAGGAGAAGGACTAACAAGACCCGAAAATGGGAAATGCGTAGCGTGCATTATGAACACAACCGCAGAAGCAAAAACAATAATCGTACCACAAGTGCAATTAAGCGAAATGATGGACAACGAAATAATCCACAGCAACGATAGCGCCGCAGCTGTTCGCGCCTTGACCGTGAACGAATCGCTGACTACGCGCATTGCTCGGGTAACAGACCAGGTAGATAGTATACACATGAATGAAGAAGAAAAGAAAGCCATGAAGGAAATATGCAAGGAATATCACGATACGTTCCACTTACCGGGAGACCGACTAACCACGGCCACCGTAACCGGCCACCGGGTCCCTGTAAAACGCGACACAACACCCTGTAATGTCAAGCCATATAGATTACCAGACATCCACAAGCGAGAAGTGCAAAAACAAGTGGAACAGATGCTGAAAGACGGCATCATCCGACACAGCTCCAGCCCGTGGAACGCACCCCTACTGGTAGTACCCAAAAAACCCGACGCAGAGGGAAATATTAAATATCGCGTAGTAGTCGACTATAGAAAACTCAATGAAGTTACCATAGGTGACTCATTCCCACTACCTAATATCACAGACATACTAGATCAATTGGGAAAAGCACAATATTTTACCACCCTCGATCTGGCGTCCGGATACCACCAGATTCCGATGGACGAACGCGACAAATGCAAGACAGCCTTTTCAACTCCACAATGTCACTACGAATTCAATCGCATGCCTTTCGGACTGAAAAATGCACCTGCAACGTTTCAACGAGCCATGAACGCCGCACTCATCGGATTACAAGGAATAGACTGTTTCGTCTACCTCGACGACATTGTCGTCCACGGAGCAAGCCTAAAAGAACATAATACAAGACTACGAAAAGTTTTAGACACACTTCGCAAATACAACTTAAAACTACAACCAGAAAAATGCGCGTTTCTAAGAAAGGAAGTAGGTTTTTTGGGACACATAATCACGCCCGACGGGATCAAACCAAATCCCGAAAAAACGAAGGCCGTGAAAGAGTTTCCTGTCCCCAAAAAACTAAAAGAATTACAAGCATTCCTGGGACTAGCCGGATACTACCGTAGATTCATTCCGGAATATTCAAAAATAGCCAAGCCCTTATCCAGCATCACGAGCAGCAAAGTCGAGTTCGTCTGGACCGCCGAGCAGCAGAACGCGTTCGACACACTAAAAGAGACATTGACCACGGCACCCCTTCTAATTTATCCAGATTTTACAAAAGAGTTTATAGTAACCACAGACGCATCAGACGTAGCAATAGGCGCGATACTATCGCAAGGAAAAATAGGCGAAGATAAACCAATTGCTTACGCGAGTAGGATACTAAACAAAGCCGAACGAAACTATAGTACAACAGAAAAGGAACTATTAGCCATAGTCTGGGCAGTCAAACACTTCCGACCGTACGTTTATGGGACTGCATTCAAAGTAGTCACCGACCACAAGGCACTAGTATGGTTATTTAAAGTACAGGACCCTGGATCCAGATTAACAAGATGGAGAATCCAACTTGCCGAACACGACTACGAAATTATTCATAAATCAGGGAAGAATAATACCAACGCGGACGCGCTGAGCAGGAATGTGCACGCGTTGCAGAATAGCGAGAAAGAAAAAGGACAGAACAGAAAATCAGTAGAAACCAAACCGATCGAAATTAACGAAGAAGCCGAGAAACAACAAATTCTATACGAATACCACTGCACACCCACGGGAGGTCACCAAGGTATTCAACGAACCACGAAACGAATAAAGCAAAAATACAAATGGCCTGGTATGAATAAGGATATTGAGGAATACATACAAAAATGTAGCCTCTGCCAAAAGAACAAACTAGGCCGGAAAACGAGGGCCCCAATGGAGATCACGGATACACCACGAGAACCCTTTGAAAAAGTCGCGTTAGATATAGTAGGGCCACTCCCCGAAAGTAACCACGGAAACATCTACATTCTAACATTTCAGGATCTCCTTACGAAATTTAGCAAGGCGATCCCCTTGCCGAACCAAGAAGCAACAACGGTAGCCGAAGCATTCGTCGAAAAAATTGTCTGCGAATACGGCATCCCCGAAAAGATACTAACGGACCAAGGTACAAACTTCCTAAGCGAGATGTTCAAAAACATATGCAAATTGCTACGAATTACGAAACTGCAAACAACCGCGTATCACCCAGAATCGAATGGGGCACTAGAAAGGTCGCATAGAACCCTAGTAGAATACCTGCGACACTACATAGACAGCGATCAGACTGACTGGGACAGATGGTTACCCTACGCGATGTTTACTTATAATATTACACCTCATACCGCGACAGGTTTTACCCCGTACGAATTGGTTTACGGAAAGACAGCATTGCTACCGACCGCGCTGAAAAGCCCGCCTAAACAAACATACAACTACGACGACTATGCGCAACAAACAAGAGAACGCATAAGAACAACGAACGAAATAGCGAGGGAACGACTCCAACACGCAAAGGAAAAATCAAAGAAAGACTATGATAAAAAAGCACGCGAAATAGAGTTCAAGATAGGCGACAAAGTATGGCTCTACGACGAATCCGTACGACGCGGTAGATCGAAAAAGTTAGATAATAAATGGGTAGGCCCATATGAAATAATAGGCAAGAATTCAAAGGTTAACGTAACCTTAAAAAAGGGGAGAAAAACACTGCACACGCACGCGAACCGACTAAAACACTTCATCGAATAAAGAAACCACAAAATATAATAAAGTCGGCATACAAAATATATATATAAATAATAATAAGAATAATAATAAAACAAGATCTACTCAAACAAAAATAAAACGACAAATCTTAACTACACGAGATTAGGAAGGGATAGAATCCAAATTCACTGTTTCAGGATGATCGCACTGACACAGGGACTAACCGAAGCGGCGCCGACTGGCGGCCAAGCTTCGTATACGATATCACCGATTAAACATAAGGCAGGAATCCACTTTACACACCTGGGAGAACTGTATATGGTAACCGATTCCTGGAAGATCGTGACCCACCTAAAAATGGACACCCTCCTCGAAAGGAATCAGCAGGTAACTTCCTATGTAAACGCACTACAACGACGGTGCGCAAACGAGGTCGCGAACATGGAAATAAGACGGACGTGCGGAAATCACTTAGACACACTACTTAGAAGAGCAGGAAAACTATATAAAAGAATAGAACAGGTGTCGGAAATGCCGACATACACGCACAAAAAGCGCCGAGGGTTAATTAACGGAATAGGGTCCTTAGCAAAAACCATATTCGGTACTATGGACGCCGACGATGCCGAACAAATTAACCAGCACCTGTCGCGACTAGACGACACACAAAACACGTTAATAACGGCTATGAAAAAACAGATCCAAATCACCAACAATACGCTACACCACTTACACGACGCGGAAACGACAATAAAACACAACGAAAACATATTAGCAGAGCAGATCAGAATGTTACGGGTACAAGTCGAGACGACCTCCACCAGACAGACACAAAGAGCTGACATAGTTGATCATTTCACGACTTTAAATGCCCTGGTGACCGACTTGACTCAGGACGCAGACGACGTATTGCAATACTACACCGGTCTCAAAGGAGGCATCATCAGCACTAACGTACTAGCGAGCGCACAGATCACTAAATTGCTACAGACCGCCGTACAACACCTTCCGAACGGACTCGCGTTCCCAATAGCCCCAAACCTAGAAAATACGAACGTAATCGAAAAATTGTCATCGATCGTCGCGTATTTCGATAAATACACGTTAATAGCAGTAATAACCATCCCGCTAATATCCTCACAAACATTCACAGTGATCGAGGCAACCCCAGCCCCAATCCACACCTACGACAACATGTACGCGCTATTAGTCGTAAGAACGCCGCTCCTCGTCATCGACGCGAACAGTAATCAATATGTGCTCACCGACCACAAAGAATTAAAAGAATGTAAACAGATAGCCGCGCAATATTACTGCGAACAAACAATGATCGCACATAACATAAATAACGATCTCGAGTGTGAAGCAAGCCTGTGGCTGCAACCCTCGGACGAATTCCCAAAAAATTGCGAAATAAAACACATCGCGGTAAACCACACGATGTGGATAGGCACCTCGCGCGCAGATACGTGGATTTTCGCAGCACGTCGACCCGAGACGCTGACCATCCAATGCGACGAACGACAACCTGAACGCGTCACAATAGATAGGTCAGGAATCTTAAGAATCACAGGAAATTGTAATATCCGAAGTAAGGACGTAGTACTAAGGAAGCGGAAAACTGCGAATAGTCAGGACGTCGAACTAATGACAGCACCGCGATACGACATTACCGCGGCGATAAATGAAACACAAAAGGGCAAAATAGCGCACCCTCTCACGCGTTTTCAACTCCATAACCTCTTAAAGAATCCGTCCGAATTTTCCGCACTGTATAACCAACTAAACCAAGTGGAAAGCGACCTAACAGTCGATACTAATAACTATCAATCAGGACTGGCGACCTGGCAACTTGTACACCCGACGGCGACGACTACGGTACAAACAATAACTATCGTACTCGTCATTTATTTGTTAATACGCGACTACCAACAGCGCCGAAAGGTACAAATACCCAAACCGGCGAAAACACGGAAAACAAAAAGATCAGCGTCCACGTCCAACGTTGCGCCCATCAGAGAGGCCCCCACGGACCACAAATATGCCGTAGTAGCCGAATCGATATAAGGGTACAGGGAAATTTCCGATAATTGTAAAATTCCCCTAAGCACCCTTCTCTCAAGGGGGGGGGGGATGTTGTAACCCAGTCAACGACCGCGTGTTACAACCGTCGCGCATTCCGAGGGCACACGCGAGCGCCAAAGCGCGGGCAACAACCCGCGAGCACCGTCAGCGTTCCCGACGAAACGCCGAAAAGCGAGCCGAAGGCGGCGACCCCGCTGGTCCCCGCTTCGCCCCGGACTAACTATAAGACACTGTACAAACTACGAGCGAAGACAGATTAATAACAGACATACGCTATAGTACTCCTGTCACCCAGATCGGGACAGAATAAACTTGTTAACCTTACGGTGAGTTCTAACTCTTCAACCCGCAACGATCCCCTACCTTCGGTTTCTAACCGAATATCCTCGTCCCGGCATTATCACCCGAACCTTTCGGAGCCCGCTGGACGACGACTGTGAAGGACGACCCGGAGCACCTCGAGATTCTATCCAGAATCTCGACCCCAGGCGCCTTGGCATAACAACATGAATATTTACGGTATGTACATTAACTGTATGTAAGATCCGGATCGAATAACTAAAGTTGAAAGCGTAACCAAAAGGCGAGGGTAAAGAAGAACTGGCCCGATCGCGGCGGGACGTGACCGGTGGCACATTTTCTCGGTACGAGGAGGGCTCGCTCTGACCGACGGGCACGTCAAAAAACAAAGCAGGCGACCGTTGTCTCGCATGTGACGGCGTCCGAAAATTCTTCCTCATTTCCTTGCATGTAAGTGTGCTTCATTATTATTAATTAAGGTGTACGCATAATGAAACGAACATATTTTCAACGAATAGGTTAATTCATTACATGTGTATTAAAATAATAGTCTGCGCAAATTTTTGCTAACCTATTTCTTTATTATTGAAATGTGTATCTTTTTAGTTTCAAGTCCCTTGGAAGGAAATTCAATTCTTCTCGTCAGGAGGAGAAGCAAAAGAGAAAATATTATATTTGGTAAGTGACGTTTACATTTATTTATATATAATAATACGTATGATATTAGTTTAGTGTTTATTACAAATTTTTCGTTTTTTACAGGTTGGAATATTCCACAAAAAAGTAAAGTACACTCGCTGAACTGCTTTGCGCTATTCCGAGTATATATATATATATATAACATTTTTGTGGAATATTCCAACCTGTAAAAAATTACAATATATATATATATATATATATATGTCGGAATTGGGAAAAAAGATGAAACTTCAGAGGGCGATTCCGTATTTACAATGATTCTCCTCCTCGCAACACGTCTCATTTTCTTTATTTGAATTTAACAAGAATTGAAAAAGATAATTACAACGCGTAATCGAATCAGAAATTGTAATCTTATTTAAATCGAAAACTAATGAATTCTCGGGAAGGGAAAATCGGACTATCCTCCTTGACGTTTTCTTTCCGAATCTCCTTTTATAAATTCCGCATTCAAATTATCAACCTTTTTTTCGGTTGCTAAACTACCACTTCCGTTTCCCTTCCGAGACTACATTCAAGCGCTCGCTAACAGTCTGACGCTTGCGTTTTCGATTGGCGCCAAAATGACTTCGCAATTCAATCATACGTGACTTCATGTTGTCTCCGACACATATATATAATAAACTTTACTGGCTGCATCGCGCCTTATCTTATTATAATATCACTCGATAAAGCTGCATTGCGCTGTGTCTCGAGTATAACAACTTTCAAAAAAAGTTGGGCGTCCGCGATCGCATAATCGCCACCCATATATATATATATATATATATTATTGTACTATATAGTGTACTATAGTGTTAAATATATATATTATTGTACTATATAGTGTACTACAAATATAAAAAATAAAAGTATAATAATTCGTCATGTCTGTAATTAATAGTATTAATATCTTACCCCTCAGTTTTAATAATATGCAAATTCTGAATAGAGGGGAATGGTTAACAGAAGACCATATTGAATATTTTCATATATTATTACAAGCTCACTCTAATTATAAACCACGTGAGACGTGGAGAGTTCAATTTCCTGATACAATTCAACCAGTTCCTGAAAATCAGGGTCACATACAGATTTTGCACAAATGCGATAATTTTAAAACCAATGCAGGGGGGCATTGGGTTTGTAGCTTTAATAAATATAATGAAAGAAGAGTTTATATTTATGATTCGCTGAATTCCTTGAAGTTGCAGCGTCATCATAAAATTTATCTTGAGAAATTATACCCTTTTTTGAACAAACATGACGGTACAATTGACGAAGAATTTATTGAATTTCTACATGTGCAAGCTCAACCTAACGGTCGGGATTGCGGAGTTTTTGCGATTGCATTTGCTGTCTCGTTATTATTCAAAATCCTACCAGACAAAGTAACGTACACTCATGCGTTGATGCGTCAACATTTGATCCATATGTTTCAATCTAATCGTATACAACATTTTCCATGCACTCAGGATCAACAATAAACACGTTGTGTGCACGAATATGAATCTGCAATTGGTAGTGCAATTAATAAAAATCCCTCTTGTGGAAATGATCCTGCATTTCAAATTGGTAAAAGTTATATTACTAACGAAACAGATAATACAATATCCCCAGTTCAAAATGTAGTACTTAGTGACAAAGAAGTCACCATATATACAAAAAATGTAATTCAGACAGATCCACCATTGGTTTCGAAGTAAAAAATCAGCAATGTATACCTACCAAGTAATAGGACAGAATACATGTCTAATTATTATAAAAGGCAGAAAGAGGAAATTAATTTAAAAAGAAGAGCTGTTTATAAATCAAAAAAGGGAAGTGTAACATGAAAAAAGGCAAAGATTGTAAAAAAAGGGAGGAAAGCATAAAAATTTCTAATTATGAATATTATAACGCCCACAAAGAAGGTATAATAAAAAAGAAAAAAATGCATTATGACGTAAATAAAGAAGTGACATGCAAAAAGCGAAAAAATTATTATGAGCTAAATAGACAAGGTATAATCAGAAAGACAAAAGTGCATTATAACGCAAATAAAGAAGGCATAATAAAAAAGAAAAAATGCATTATGACGTAAATAAAGAAGAGAAATGCGGGAAGGCAATAAATTATTATCAGCTAAATAAAGAAGTTATCTCCAAAAAGCGGAAGGTATATTATGATGAAATACGTAAGGAAGATAATTATAATAAAGTAGCGAAACGTCGTGCTGTTCTGAAAATAATAAAAAAATATCGTTATATTGCTGTAACGAATAACAATATAGGAACCAAAAATAACAAAGAAACTAACATTAGAAATAACATTAGAAAACTTTAAAAAATTATTAGCATGCCGCCCGGAGAAGCAAGTAGATTGGAAGCTGAACGTATAATAAAATGGTGTTTTCATATTAGGCAAAAGTACATTGTGGAAATGAGGAAACTGTTGAAAGATTGTAAAGAAAAAGTGGAAGTTTCTTTAACCCGTGCAGCAGAATGTTTAGAAGTTGATGACAGGATTAATGCTTTGTGTGGACAATCCAGACATACATCTTCTTCAGAATCATATTTTGCGGAAAGTTCGTACCATACTTTCACCGGTTCTGAATCAATCATACTGAATTCGGAAGGGAAAGCTATAAACGTTCTACCTGTATTGCAATCGAAGAAGACGACAAAGGCATGGCATTGTAGTTTTCTTTGTAAAACAAAAAATGTTGAAATTCTGAATAATTTACAGGATTTCTTCAAACGATTGTTAGAATGCTCATTAAAAAGGTATACAAGTTGAACAACCATATCAGTAGCTGTTCTAATAAAGTACATGCTGAAAAAGCTGGCCATTCTCATGGTTGTTACATAAACCCTAAACTTTGTAAGTCCAATTTTTTAGCCTTTGAGATACTGGCACCTCACTTTCCGGATTTATGAAATTTGAAAAGAATGATATACAGAATAGTGTACATTTATAAACACCTATTACATAATTTAGACAAAGCTTTAAACGACAGTGACCTTGAAACACTTTGGCGAATAACACTGCAAGCTCGGAAAGAAGCTGAAGCGTTACAAAAAAATAATACTGACGTAAGTTTGAACGAAGAAGAGATTATATCTCGATATTATTTAGCATTTAAAGCTTTCACAAATATTTTGAGTATTAATATTATGAGCCAAGTATTTTGAATAAAATATTTATTCGTATTAAAATATTTATTTGTATAAAAATATATCTGCTTAAGATTATTTAATACATTTTTTTCTTTGTATAAATAGCTATTGTTACAATTGGCACAATTTTTGTATATCATTAATTTTGTAAAGCTATTAATTTCCGACAATGTTTTTAAATGGGATTCTTTTTGATGGGTTACTTAAAATGTCCGCGATATGAGTAATGGAATGTATGAACACAGCATTCTAGCTGTGTCTATGTAGTTGGTCATATTAAGGGCAGTTGGAAAGCACCGTTATGTACTTGCAGCTCATTTTGATTTCACATCTTTTTTTATATTGTATATTTTCTTCTATTTTTTGTGATTTATTTGTTTCATGTACTGGTAGTAATTTTTTTACTTTTTTTAAGTTTTTTATGGGGATCTCACTAGTTTTTACAAAGATAATTCATGTACTTGGCGTAATTTTTTTACTTTTTTAAAGTTTTTTTATGGGGATAGAATAGACCTATCACCCAATGTAATTTTGTGTCACAGGCTCGGAGGGCTCGTAAGCCCCCTTACCATTTTCGTGTCACACCAAACGTTAACGATTCAGTCTAAAATAAGATTACAATGCTACGAGTGGTAGGAATTAAAATTAAATCTTATCTGAAGCCTTTAACATTTAAAACGGCCTGAGTGTCACGACTAATTTCAAGAAACATGTTGCATAATTCCATTTACTAATAGATTTTGATAGAAGCCTAATTTGCACTTATTTCCATAAATTTCGATCAGAAATATTATATAAATACAACGCGTAATAAACATTTGTACAGTCTCCTAGTTAGGTTATATTTTCTGTCACTTCGAGGAGAGGATTTTCGGATCCTCGAAGTGACAGAAAATGTAACCTATATACTACATGACAATAAATGTTTATTGGATATTTCGTTCTTTTACGCTACATTTGTGAACTTTATATGACTTAACATCCTTGCAAAATATTATTGTTACGCTGCAACGGTATATTTATGAAGTCGAGGTGTGTAATTATTCGTGGTTAAGAAATCAAAATTTCCATTCATAACATCATTTTCTGAGTACATTTCATCGAAATAGTAAGGTTTAGCTTAATTTGTTTATGTTTGCCAAATTCATGCGTTTTATTAGACTCTAATTTATTTTACATTCAATTCTAATGTTTACAGATTTGTAACGTTCGGCTGTCCGGGGACAACTGAATGTCGACAGGTTCCCGAGAGGAGAGCGGCATCCCCTCGAGTGTAGGATAGGTGGGGGTTCTATTGCTACAGTTAAGGACTAAAATCCAAGGCTTAAACTCAACAATGGCTATTTATTTAACAACACTTAGTCTAATAACGATAATACTGCTTACAACTATGATTATATACCTATGTCTTTTTGTGTTTTTATGGTTTTTTATATTAATGCTACGTGATTATATATATAGAGTTCGGCCGCTATCGTCTCCGGAGCGAGCTCGTTACTTTTGACAGAGTTCTGTTCTATGCTCTGTAGACCTTGATTTTACCAAGTGCTTCGACCGCTACCGTCTCCGGAGCGAGCTTGATGCCTTTGTAAAAGCGAGGTTCTATAACTTTAAAATGTGCAAACCAAAAAGGAGCACCAGTATCTTTTATACACTGAAAATCCGCCGCTACTGTTTCCGGAGCGAGCTGAATTTTACTGGTTGATACTTAGCTGCCTCTAGGCTTGAGCATTCGTCAGTCAGGAGAGCGTATTCGTAGCTTGAATGTCCCGTTGTGCTGCGTGCGCCTCCTTTTATACTGGAAAATTGGCGGACTGGCGCATGCGCAGTGAGTCGCTATTTATCATTTCGTATTTTGTTCACTTATTACATTATAGTTTGTCTTGCGCTTTTGTTGATACTTATAATTAATTATTCCTAATGTTCTTATAATAATTGTTTCTCTAATATTCATTTGAATCGTAAATTATATATAAAAGTCTTTACAATGCGTTTGCGCGGTAATATAAGATGGTTTGCGTGGTAATGCGGATCGGTTCTGTTTTACCGACAGTCGGTTTTTACCGGTTCGAGTCCCCGTGGGACGTTACACTAGGGTGGACCTTATTTTTCGACCATAAAAATTTTTGCACGCCGCCCCCAATTTTGTTTTATTTGATGAAAAAATAATTTATGGAAAATTTGAGATCGATTGGACGTCGGGAAGACCCGCCTCATCGCATGTGAAGTTTTGAAATAATAATGTTTTCTCGTAAATTTCAAACATAATTGTGTTCGACTATTTTGGATGTATCAGTGAATATTTTTTAATAAAAGTACAGTTTATTAGATGTATAATAATAATATGTATGTATTACTTCCAAAAATATTGACGAAATCTTTGAGTTTTATCTTTTAAAATTAATATACAACGCAACGTATAAGCTACAGTAGGCAATCGGGGGTCTTAACTACACTGTCCAACATGTATTTGAATCTGCAATATGCACTCCGAGATCCTAGTAGAGTTTTTCATCCCAAACAGGAGTCCGTAAACAGAATATCTCTATCGCCCTCAGTTTTTGAAAAACATCAGTTTTTGTAAAATGCGCACGATTTTTGGCAAGCATGAGGTATTACGTGAAAACCAAGAACGCTAGAAAGTTCAATTTAGTCTCAAAAGATAGAGGAGAGTTTCCTGTATATATCGATGTATACATTTATTAAATTTCATCGTTTTGTATGGTTGTAAACGGCCGTCAAAGTTTAAAAAAGTGCCGATGTGCATGATTTCTACGCAATACTTTTGCATTTTTCCGAAAAATTGTTTATCTAGCACGAATTCGGATTCCACGGATTTTGTGGACATTTCTGAAGAAGAAACCATCCACGAAAAATGTCGGAACGGTTTTTAACTCGGACTGTTCCAGAAAATATCCATCGGCAACGCGTGCACGGTGTTTTGGCGCCTGGCGGCTTGCGAGCCATGGCGAGCCGATACTGTGTAGCGATTTCGTGATAGATAAACAACTTATCGTAAAAATGCAAATATATTGAGAAATCACTATTATTTCAAAACTTCAACTCAATTGTTGGGTAAATTCAATAACCGTATTTTCTTTTCTTCACCTATTTATGATATAATATTCACCATTTCATATTAAAAATATTATCTTCTTATTAAATATAAAATATTAATGTCGAACATACCCCCATTTTTAAACTTAATATTATTATTAACTTGCAAATAATATAAGTAAGGAATTAAAAGAATGGTCACTTTCAATAAAATACGTAAAATTTAATATAATTAATTAAAAAGATATAAATATTAATTAGGTATTTTGTTGAAAAAATCATACTGTAGCACTATTATCGTAAATATTTGTGCACAAAAAGAACGTTTAACCATCATTATAATGATTTCCTTCATACCTTTCCGTTCATTAAAAATTTCACATTATTGCAACTTTAACGCGAATGAGGCGCGTCTTCCTCTTATCCGATCAACCTAATTTTTTACGGGAATTATTTTCTTACCCAATGGAACAATTTTAGGGGCGGCCTGAAAAAATCTTGCAAAAAAATTTTCACCAAGAGTAGCTAAGGTCCACCCTAGTATACACAGTGTTCACGGGAAAGGGCCTGATAGCTATGAGCTACCCTCTGTTGCGCATGCCCGCGACGAGCTGTGACGTCAAACCAATCAACGCCAAACTGATAAACGAACCGAATCGACGCCAGCGCCAAGGGAAACGAAACGGCTTAAACGCGAAGCCGAGCGAGTGACGCCACGCTTTCCAAATTCCAGTCGTACTTGTGGCCTAGCTTAAATAATTCGAATATAAAATTATTCGAGTAGTCCCAGCCTAAGTACGAATCGGTAATTATGTGTGAAGCACGCGGGTATGTGTAATGCTGATGAGATGTAACAGAAACCACAGAATAGTATGTAGGTACATAATGTACAAAATGTACATAAATTTTATTACAAAATATATACATATGTACAAAATAAAATAAACTTAAAATATAAAACTTAAAATTACAGTTAAAGTGTACTATAATGTACATATAAACAGAAATATAAATACATATATACATATCAATTATAATATTTCTTAATCGTCGCTACTTGCGGTGCCACTTTCATCAGTCTCATTCTCGGTTTCACTCGGCAAATCCGTTTCAATCGGCAATAAAATCCCAGTCAGCTCTTTCGGTATAGATTCTACCTTATATGTATATCTCGTCATTAAATAAATTCATCATGCTATCTATGATTTCATAATTAAAACAATTAGCATTTTTATTTTTCAAATCTAATTGGACTCTGGTTAGTGCAGCAAGCGTTTGTGGCGTCAATCTGTTCCTGCGTTTTGTTTTTATGTCAGTGATAGTGGAAAAGTATCGTTCAACTTCAGCGTTAGAATGGGGCAGCGATAAGCACAAATCTGCTAGTCTGGATATATTTAGAAGTATATATTCCCCCACTTCATTTTTAGTGTTTCTAATTTCGTTCCAGAAACAAGGTATACTCTGTGGTTTTAACCTTTGTCTTTTCTCGTATGAAAAATATGTTGGTATTTTCTTCCATTCGTCTTTAACCGTGCCAGAATAAATTTTAGATGTAAATTTTTTTAAAACAGAGTCCAATTCATGATTGTCATTTTTATAAATGTCAAGAGCTGTAAGTGGATTTAAAAATTGTAATGAATTTAATAATGGTTCATCAAATGGCACTCTCTCTACAATATTGTTGAAAGCCGTTTGATAAAATTTCTGAATGTTTGTATAAAATTCTACAAGTTTCTCATTATCTGCATCATTACTATTTCGAATTTCTGCGATTGATGCCATGGAGTCTGATCCATGATAAATTGTTTCTAGTGGCTTTAAATTTGATCATATTCCTCTTTTATGAAATCGCCTCCCATCATACTTAAGGCTGCCGTCTCACCGGGCGTTGAATGTGTGCGTACGCTCACACAAGCTAGGAAAAGCGTGTACGTATACGCGAAACCGTTTCAACCAACTTTCGTTCTGGAATCGTCAAGAAGGAAGTTTTTGAGGGTATAGTTGTTGCCTCCAGTAGACATCAGAGCAGGGTGGTCTGGTGCGTTTGAATACTAATAAGCACCGTACGTTGAAATAATAACGAATTTATGACTCGAAAACTGTCAGAATGAGGCTTCAAGGCTTCTCCGTCGCCGGCGCTAGTGGTATATTCGAGCCACGTAGCACCATCGTATACGTATACGCGATGTAGTAAACAAACCGTTTCAACCAACTCTCGTCCTGGAATCGGCAAGAAGGAAGTTTTTGCGGGTATAGTTGCCTCCAGTAGACATTCGTGCAGGGTGGTCTGGTGCGTTTGAACGCACCAGACCACCGTACGTTGAAATAATAATGTATTTATGAATCGTGTACTGAGTCAGACTCGAGAAATGGCAGAATGAGGCTTCAAGGATTCTCCGTCACCGGCGCTGGTGGTAGATTCGCGCCATGTAGCATCAGAATCGGTGGAAGTCCAAGCTAGCCGATAAATGTAGGAAAGACATAGTTGCCGATACGTATGGAGAGTCGCATCGCGCTGTTGCCGCATTTCCCCTATTACTTTTTGTCCTCAGGGAGGTTTGAATGAATCACGGAGAAGCGGTTGGAAAACAGAGATGGGCAAAGATAAATCTGGATAAACTCCTGGGATTTTGTTAAAATTTAAATATGTTAGAGTCCATGTGAAAATAAGGAGGATTTAAATAATCATTTTGCCAAATTCGAAAGGTAATTTTCAAAACATCCAGGAAAATTGTGTACTTTGAGGGTCTGTATTTACAAAACAATTTTGAATGTGGCAAAATGTGACAATTTGAACCCCTCTTATTTTCACATGCACTATAACGTGTTCCAATTTGAACAAAATCTCAGACATTGAGTGTTCAAAGTAATCCGCTTTGCATGAAATGAACCGTATATACGACATTGTCCATTCCAACCGAAATGGATCCTAACCCACTTCCAACTATCCAATTGTCTTGAAACTTTGCAGGCGTGCGTAGTGTGGATGACAATGCAATATTTAAAAAAAATTAACCCCGAAAGGGTGAAAAAATTAGCCAGTCATAAATAAATATAACCCATAACCACAAATCCAAACGACTTGAAATAAACCACTCGCGTTCGTTACGAAACCGACCAAAAGCCGCTGCGTTCGGGACGCTGGTCGCATCGCCTTTACCGAAAATACACAATTTATCGAGAAATGGTCCGTCACGTATGTACGAATAATAAAACAAAAAACTTTGCAGGCGTTCGTAGTAGGGAGACCGGGGGCAAAGTGAGACGAAAAAAGTTTGAAGTCGAATAAAATTTTTCCCTTTCAATAAAAATGTGTGGAAATAGATTTATAATATAATTTGAACATTACTATTGATAAATGACGATTAGCAATATTTAAAATAAACTTAAAGTATATTAAAATTCAACTTGAAAAGAAAAAGCCAAAACGACCACTGTTATTAAAGTTAATAAGGATCAGTGCTGGGAACGGATACAGGGCACTTAATAAAACTGAGCAGAGCAGAGTCCTTTGAAGCACGACCAACGATTATAATTTAACTATATATGTACAAAGTCACTATTAAAATTATACTATTTAACAGGAAATGTCTATGTGTTTAAGCAGTACTTATTATAAGCGAAGCTTTGGCAAAGAAGCAAGCGCGTTAGTAAATTAGGCACAAAAGCTAGTTACAAAGCACAGAAGTAACTTCGCGAGGCAAATGCGCGATTAAGCAAAGTGCGTAAGAAAGCAGAGTACTAGTGAAGCGTAACGTAGTCGCGAACAGAGAGACCGATCCAGGAAATCGCGATCTATTTCCTGGAAGCAAGAGCAGTCCCCCTTCCATCGACTGTAAGGCGATGGAAGGGGCCGTGATCGACGCTTCACATGAGTCAGCGTGTCATTGCCATTGCCTAATTAGCGGTGGGCCAAGGAGATGGCGTTGTCATGCAGAATTTCTCTAACAACCACTTTACCCCATATATGCAACAAAATAAGAACATTAATTAAGAATACAGCTAATTATTAATCCCTTCCGCTGGAATAACGTGTGTAGCACGGCGGCTTCTGTCTTTTTTGCACCGTGATTGTCAAACACTATGGAAATTTTTTTAAGGATAGTTTCTGTCCCACCACGCCGCACAGTGGGAAGAAATCGGTGCGTCACCGGCCAAAAATCTATAACTTTTGAACGGGTGAAGATAAAGTAATAATTCTTTTTGCTTTAATGAAGTTGGTGTGTCCTTCATTAGTTAAATAATATTACGTTACTTATATTAACCCTCGGTTGTCACACTGGGTCAAAATGACCCAAAATTTGACTTTAAGGTATAATATCTTTAAGGCATCATTGAAGATGGTACTACTGGTGCCATATAGTAATTTCGTGTATCCTCTACAGGCAGAGACGCTCCCCCAGTGACATTTTTAAGCAAAAAAATTTTCAGGAACTTTTTCTTTCAAAATTTTTTTAAACATGGTGATACTTTAAATATATTTTACAACTAGCTTAAAGTACCCGGCGTTGCCCGGGTAAAACTTCGATTATCACGGAGTGTCAAGGGGGTGAAATAAGGGGGAAAGGGTGGTATGTCCAGATTTCATGGTAGCCTATATTTTCCGCAGGGTTCTAGAGAGTAATTATGCAAAATTTGGTTCAGACAGGGTAAAAAAATCGGGATAAAAAGTATCCCGAATGTTATTCCTGTTCCTAGATTACGTATATTCAAAATTTCAGAAAGATCCGTTTCGTAATTCCGACGTGATTGAGTAACAAACATCCAAACACACTTTCACATTTATTATATTATACAGGGTGTCCCAAAAATGTCGGACTTCCTTGAAAGGGGTTACTCAGGGGGTGATTTGAAACAACTTTTTCCTTAGCGAAAATATTGTCCGAAGCTTCGTTAAGGAGATATTAACCAAAAACCCTGACCAATCAGAGCGCGCGCCTTCCGCCTGAGTTCCCGCGGTAGCGTTGGCTACGAGGTAGGCGACCGCGCTTGTGCTACGAACGTACGAACAAGCAAGTCGGCATGCATCGAAGGAAACCGCGTTACACATTTTTTTTTTTAAAGCAGAATCTTAAATAAGAATAATTTGAAGTGAGAGGACAAGAAGTACGTAAATTTCGTTTTTAAATAAGGCATAAACGAAAAGGTAACGTAACAGAAAATGTACGACAAGTGATCGTAATTCGTTATTGAGGAAAAAATCCGTAGTTTAACAACGGCCAACACAACTAAATTTAAAAAATAATATTAGGTGTATGAATAAATTCTTTCCGACTGGAATTTCTATCGCGGTGGTATTCAGAAGCTGCCAGAAAAATGGCAAAAGGTAATGAACAATAATGGAAATTGTTGCGATGATCGAGTTGTTTTCATATTTTTTAAATCGAACTGTTATTGTACCCTAAAATCGGAAAGAATTTATTTTCACACCTAATAATCACCAATAAATTAAATAAAACTCACCCTTTCTGGACATTCCTCTCCTTGCTTTCCTTCCCTTTTCGGAAACCTTGCCACTGTACCGATCCTGGTCATCGGCGTCCAGTGCTCAGCTGATCGCAGGGTCAATGTACCGAATATTCACTTCACTGCACGGCTACTAACACTGATCACTGAACCGATCCCGGTCATCGATGGACGAGCCCAGTGCACAGCTGGTTTCAGGTACACGACACCATCCAAGGTTAATGTGCCGAATATTCACTTTACTGCACGGCTACTAACACTGATCACTGAATTTATTTTTCACGGAACGTGTTGTTCCTACGTTATAAAAATTGGTGGCTGCGAAAGGGGCCGATTACTGTTAATTACTGGGACGAGATTACTACTATTACCCGGCGAAAAGAAAACTCGTGGCAGACTGTCTCGGGCTGTGCAGTCCGCTGCTGTGCAGCGATCAGATACGGATCCGACCGACGATCGTCAAAACAAAAGCGTAGGCTCCGCTTGGTCAAATCGCTCTATCCCACTCGATCTCGTGTTTCGTTCGATCTCTTCGTCGCGCGGTGCGACAATGTATGTGGCAACTTCAGCCAATAACCAAAATACGTGTGTCCCGTCTTTAAAAGTGTGCCCAAATAGGTGACTCGACCAATCGTCACAGCAGCGGACTGCACAGCCCGAGACAGTCTGCCACGAGTTTTCTTTTCGCCGGGTAATAGTAGTAATCTCGTCCCAGTAATTAACAGTAATCGGCCCCTTTCGCAGCCACCAATTTTTATAACGTAGGAACAACACGTTCCGTGAAAAATAAATTCAGTGATCAGTGTTAGTAGCCGTGCAGTAAAGTGAATATTCGGCACATTAACCTTGGATGGTGTCGTGTACCTGAAACCAGCTGTGCACTGGGCTCGTCCATCGATGACCAGGATCGATTCAGTGATCAGTGTTAGTAGCCGTGCAGTGAAGTGAATATTCGGTACATTGACCCTGCGATCAGCTGAGCACTGGACGCCGATGACCAGGATCGGTACAGTGGCAAGGTTTCCGAAAAGGGAAGGAAAGCAAGGAAAGGAATGTCCAGAAAGGGTGAGTTTTATTTAATTTATTGGTGATTATTAGGTGTGAAAATAAATTCTTTCCGATTTTAGGGTACAATAACAGTTCGATTTAAAAAATATGAAAACAACTCGATCATCGCAATAATTTCCATTATTGTTCATTACCTTTTGCCATTTTTCTGGCAGCTTCTGAATACCACCGCGATAGAAATTCCAGTCGGAAAGAATTTATTCATACACCTAATATTATTTTTTAAATTTAGTTGTGTTGGCCGTTGTTAAACTACGGATTTTTTCCTCAATAACGAATTACGATCACTTGTCGTACATTTTCTGTTACGTTACCTTTTCGTTTATGCCTTATTTAAAAACGAAATTTTCGTACTTCTTGTCCTCTCACTTCAAATTATTCTTATTTAAGATTCTGCTTTAAAAAAAAAAATGTGTAACGCGGTTTCCTTCGATGCATGGCGACTTGCTTGTTCGTACGTTCGTAGCACAAGCGCGGTCGCCTACCTCGTAGCCAACGCTACCGCGGGAACTCAGGCGGAAGGCGCGCGCTCTGATTGGTCGGGGTTTTTGGTTAATATCTCCTTAACGAAGCTTCGGACAATATTTTCGCTAAGGAAAAAGTTGTTTCAAATCACCCCCTGAGTAACCCCTTTCAAGGAAGTCCGACATTTTTGGGACACCCTGTATTATATAGTATATTATATTATATATCATATTATATATTACATATTATATTATATATTATATTTATATTATATATTATATTATATATTATATATTATATATTATATATTATATATTATATATTATATATTATATATTATATATTATATATTATATATTATATATTATATATTATATATTATATATTATATATTATATATTATATATTATATATTATATATTATATTATATATGAAATCGGAACAGGTCTATACGCCCATAGTGTTCTGCGCTCTGCGCGAAAGAGATGCGCGTGACGGTTGCCCGTACAGTGGTGGGGATGCGAGTCCCATCGTTAGCTGTTCTGTGAGCGCTGCGATTCACGAAAACCTTGCTTCACTAAAATCGTCATTGCTCGGCTTCTATTTGTCATAGCTTAATGTCGCATACACATAAACCTTCCTCGAGAAATGCTTTACACAACGGTGCAACCCGCATCACAATCCGTCCAGTGGTTTCGGAGGTTTAAGATTTTGAACAAACGAACAGTTACATTTTTATTTATATAGATAGAAGATAGAAGATAGATAGATAGATGTTCAAACTTGATCTCAAAATTTTTGCGACTTAATTTAACAGATAGTTTTTAAACAACAGCTGATTGAAAATTGGCTTGGATCGAATCGACATAGTATGATAACAATGTTTGAAAAAATAGGTGTGACAACCGAGGGTTACATAATACTTAATTACATTAACTAATACGATAATGTTACTTACAATATTCGTATTTACAAAATTCGAAAATATCCCTAATCTCGTCTGGCTACTCTTCTTGGATATCCTTCCCTTTTCGTTGCAGCCTTAAGGATGATATTAAAGGATCCGACGAAAGTAGCATAATACAGAAGAGATCTTGATTAATTCTCTGTCTTGATATTTTGCAAGTGTTGCTAAGTCTTAACCTTCGGTATTCTTTGTGATTAGCCTCCTGTGCTTCCTCAGACAATTCTCCGATTGGTAAAATATGAGAACCAATTATATATTCACCATGGCTCAGAATTTTGTGAATTGTTGGTGTTAAATTTCTGTCTGGATACGTTTTTTTAAATAAATTTAGGGTAGTTTTCGCATACTTCCCAAATCTTTGAGGATTCAATTTCAATCCACTATTGATCATATTTAAAATATTATTAAATCTCACGACAATTTCTTCTTTTATGTTTAATATATTTGCTGTAATTTTAAAATTTCCGAAAAATCGTCTGGCAGTATTGCCATCGTTCGTATTTCCAAACCCTTGTTTTGGTGTGTCTACTATAAGGCCTAATCTTTCTCTAAATTCTTTTTGTATTCTTGTCTTCTCTTTTTCTTTTATTTCTAATTTGGTCTTATCCTGTTTTATATTTTGAAATCCAATAGATTTTTCATACGCAACGTTTAATAAAAACTCCATAAATCGAATCCTTGCATGTAAAGGAGATTAACCAAATTCAGCATTTTGTTCCGGGGCTTTTTTGCCATGGGAATTGAATTGTTTCATAGTTTTAGAGCATATCACACATCTAGTGGTCGCTGAAGTTCCCGAAGCATGTTGGGCTACTTTTCCATTAACCATTGTGAAAAAGAGCTTGTGTTTAATTTTTATATTTTTTCCGTGTATTGTTGTGTTTGTCTCCTTTAACATGCGTATCTCTTTTTTTAGATTTGTATCTTCCAATTGAATTAACTCCTTGGTTTCTTTTATATATGTAAGCCGGGGCGTAATCAAGCCTGGCTTCGTCGTGTGTCGAAACGCGCGTGAGAGTCAGAAGGTAACAAGACTCCGAGCTGTTAGCATTGGTGTTATTGTATCAATGTATACAAAGGTTTGCGATCGACAATTGTATTGATTCAGGTTAGTTTAAGCACACCCGTTTATTATAATATTTCTGAACTTCGCTAATTTGTACATATTATTAATATTACAGTTGTTTACTGCATCATATATGTGTTGATTCTTCCCTAAAACTTCGCTCCATTTAAACTCTTTAAATTGTCACTTACATATATTTAAACCTGAGTGGTCGGCAAAAATGTGTCGATGATGGCATGGGATTTTTCCATACTTCGGTGGCATTTTCTTCACTATCTGTAGCAAAATTTAACCTCAGCAGAACTAATGAAGTTATAAATAAATTTGCATCAGAAATGTCATTAGCATTTACGGAAAATGCCTGTTTATATTGATTCTGACCTGAGGATCCGTCAAAACCGTACTTAGAATACAATATCAAATCAGCAGAATTTAATTCAGCTATTTCTTTTGGTAGCTTAGTTTGCAGAATTCTTTTAGCAGTGTGATCTAACAAATCTTGAAGAGTACATTCTGCCGATATTTCCGTGGCTTTCCAATTATCTGGCATTGAATTCTTCTTTGTTTCCGTAATTACAGAGTAAGGAGGGAACACATACTTTACTCCTTTTTTTTTTGTAGATGTTGAGTTAGTTTCTGATATTTTGCCTTAGATAAACCTAAATCAAGGAAAATTGCCAAAGCTTCTTGAGGAGAAAAGGAATCTAATTCTGTCGGTGAAAATATGGCATCAAATATCCGATCTATCTCTGATTTCTCTGTTTTGTCGACAGCCTCTAAAATTTTTGCTCTTTTATAATCGTGATTTTTTTTATAATTGGAGACGATAATTTCTGGCATATCTATTTCTAAAGTGGACAAATTTCGTTTATTTCACTCCTTTTTCGTCTTTTTGACTTGTCAGCACTCTCTTCATACGATTTCTTTGGTCGACCTTTTGAAGTGTTCGGTATCGGTACACTGCCTATTTCATTTAGACCTTTTATGGCGAAAGTTGTTTCCAGCCATCGGGAATTCTTCGTCAAAAACATTCCTTTATTATAATATGAAGATTTGTATTTACTTTTTATTTGATTGTAAATTCCAGCAAGGTTAATGCTAAAGAATCGTGGTACATCTTCATATTTAACTCCACACTTTTCCGCTATCTTATTAACAAATTTTTTTTCACTAATACTAGTTTCTTCTATAAAGATATTAAATAAAAATTTATATGTATACTTCATTTTTATAACTATTATGCGGACACCACACTGAACTCCATTAAACTTAATTCAGAATAATTCACGACAGTAAAAGTACACTTTATCAATCACCAAAGCTGTATACTTTTCTTTAAACTTTTATATGTATTGTGCGGAAACGGTTTCAGACGGATATCATTCTTTGCACACTCATCAGGGACATATGGTAGAATAATACTACATTAACAGTCGAACTGTGAAACGTCGTGATTCTTCTGTTTCAAACAATGTAAGTAACTCGAAGACATTGTAGGCGAATGCTTGTAGTTAAAAATAAATGTTCCTGTCTATACTTGGATCATTTTATCCTAAAACACTCAGAGTTTAATTATTTAACAAAAAAAGAAAATAAAAATATTTCAAAATGTCAAGACAAATAGTTAATCAAGATCTCTTCAGTATTATGTTACTTTCATCAAATCCTTTAATATCATATTTAAGGCTGCAACAAAAGGGGAAGGATAAGTGGCCAGAAGAAATATTTTTGAATATTAAATAGAAATAATGTAAGTAATATTATCGTATTAGTTAATGTAATTAAGTATTACGTAATATAAGTAACGTAATGCTATCTAACTAATGAAGGACACACCAACTTCATTAAAGCAAAAATAATTATTACTTTATCTTCATCCGTTCAAAAGTTATAGATTTTTGGCCGGTGACGCACCGATTTCTTCCCACTGTGCGCCGTGTGGCTTTCTAGTCAGCTGACAGGTTAGGCTATTGCGCACATCACTTGCACATCTGTGTTTACCCCGCAGCTCAATTTACCCCGGTTACTTTACCCCGAATATGTACTCAATGGAAAATGAATTATTTAATAATGTTAGGATTAATGTTTTCTCAAACGCGTATACATGTATGTTTATAATCTTGTTATAAATACGCAGAAAAAATTTTGAGTTAAAATAACACATTTAACACTCATTTATCCAAAAAGCTAAATTGGAAAAAAAAACCAATCGGAAGTGTCTAAAATTTCATTTTTAATTTTTTAAATGAATTTCCATTTTTCGATATCTGAATATGCATAATTATCATTGTGGCATTACAGCCATTTATTACGTCACCAAAAATTGTAAATATATTCTATTGTTAAAGAATAAATTAAGAAAGTTCATTTTACCCCGAGGTTCACTTTGCCCCGGTCTCCCCTACCTATATCAACATCGAAATTGTAGTACAAGAAAATAATTATTTTTTAGTTTTCAGTGCAGTTTTAATAAAATCGTTTAACGTAAATTTTTTTTATATATTTTTTATTTTCTAGTTTTTAGTGTTTGTGGATTTACATTTCACAGCTCAGACTTTTTTAGAAATATCTTTTAATGCTGTATATATTTTAACAGTTTGCTTAAACGCTATAGTGCTAAAGTCATTAAAAAATAATTATTTTCTTGTAATACAATTTCGATGGTGATATAGATACTACGAACGCCTGCAAAGTTTTTTGTTTTATTATTCGTACATACGTGACGGACCATTTCTCGATAAATTGTGTATTTTCGGTAAAGGCGATGCGACCAGCGTCCCGAACGCAGCGGCTTTTGGTCGGTTTCGTAACGAACGCGAGTGGTTTATTTCAAGTCGTTTGGATTTGTGGTTATGGGTTATATTTATTTATGACTGGCTAATTTTTTCACCCTTTCGGGGTTAATTTTTTTTAAATATTGCATTGTCATCCACACTACGCACGCCTGCAAAGTTTCAAGACAATTGGATAGTTGGAAGTGGGTTAGGATCCATTTCGGTTGGAATGGACAATGTCGTATATACGGTTCATTTCATGCAAAGCGGATTACTTTGAACACTCAATGTCTGAGATTTTGTTCAAATTGGAACACGTTATAGTGCATGTGAAAATAAGAGGGGTTCAAATTGTCACATTTTGCCACATTCAAAATTGTTTTGTAAATACAGACCCTCAAAGTACACAATTTTCCTGGATGTTTTGAAAATTACCTTTCGAATTTGGCAAAATGATTATTTAAATCCTCCTTATTTTCACATGGACTCTAACATATTTAAATTTTAACAAAATCCCAGGAGTTTATCCAGATTTATCTTTGCCCATCTCTGTTTTCCAACCGCTTCTCCGTGATTCATTCAAACCTCCCTGAGGACAAAAAGTAATAGGGGAAATGCGGCAACAGCGCGATGCGACTCTCCATACGTATCGGCAACTATGTCTTTCCTACATTTATCGGCTAGCTTGGACTTCCACCGATTCTGATGCTACATGGCGCGAATCTACCACCAGCGCCGGTGACGGAGAATCCTTGAAGCCTCATTCTGCCATTTCTCGAGTCTGACTCAGTACACGATTCATAAATACATTATTATTTCAACGTACGGTGGTCTGGTGCGTTCAAACGCACCAGACCACCCTGCACGAATGTCTACTGGAGGCAACTATACCCGCAAAAACTTCCTTCTTGCCGATTCCAGGACGAGAGTTGGTTGAAACGGTTTGTTTACTACATCGCGTATACGTATACGATGGTGCTACGTGGCTCGAATATACCACTAGCGCCGGCGACGGAGAAGCCTTGAAGCCTCATTCTGACAGTTTTCGAGTCATAAATTCGTTATTATTTCAACGTACGGTGCTTATTAGTATTCAAACGCACCAGACCACCCTGCTCTGATGTCTACTGGAGGCAACAACTATACCCTCAAAAACTTCCTTCTTGACGATTCCAGGACGAAAGTTGGTTGAAACGGTTTAGCGTATACGTACACGCTTTTCCTAGCTTGTGTGAGCGTACGCACACATTCAACGCCCGGTGAGACGGCAGCCTTAAGTATGATGGGAGGCGATTTCATAAAAGAGGAATATGATCAAATTTAAAGCCACTAGAAACAATTTATCATGGATCAGACTCCATGGCATCAACCGCAGAAATTCGAAATAGTAATGATGCAGATAATGAGAAACTTGTAGAATTTTATACAAACATTCAGAAATTTTATCAAACGGCTTTCAACAATATTGTAGAGAGAGTGCCATTTGATGAACCATTATTAAATTCATTACAATTTTTAAATCCACTTACAGCTCTTGACATTTATAAAAATGACAATCATGAATTGGACTCTGTTTTAAAAAAATTTACATCTAAAATTTATTCTGGCACGGTTAAAGACGAATGGAAGAAAATACCAACATATTTTTCATACGAGAAAAGACAAAGGTTAAAACCACAGAGTATACCTTGTTTCTGGAACGAAATTAGAAACACTAAAAATGAAGTGGGGGAATATATACTTCTAAATATATCCAGACTAGCAGATTTGTGCTTATCGCTGCCCCATTCTAACGCTGAAGTTGAACGATACTTTTCCACTATCACTGACATAAAAACAAAACGCAGAAACAGATTGACGCCACAAACGCTTGCTGCACTAACCAGAGTCCAATTAGATTTGAAAAATAAAAATGCTAATTGTTTTAATTATGAAATCATAGATAGCATGATGAATTTATTTAATGACGAGATATACATATAAGGTAGAATCTATACCGAAAGAGCTGACTGGGATTTTATTGCCGATTGAAACGGATTTGCCGAGTGAAACCGAGAATGAGACTGATGAAAGTGGCACCGCAAGTAGCGACGATTAAGAAATATTATAATTGATATGTATATACAGGGTGTCCCAAAAATGCTGCGGTTCCTTAAAGGGGGTGATTGGGGGGGGGGGGTGATTGCAAACAACTTTTTCCTTTGCGAAAATGCCCTCCGAGGTTTCGTTAACGAAATATTAATAAAAAGCACCGACCAATCAGAGCGCGAGCCTTCCGCTGGAGGTCCCGCGCTAGCGTGGCCGCGCGCCGGGCCGCGCTGCGACTGCGAACAAGCAAGGCGGCATGCATCGAAGGAAATTGCGTAGAATGGCAAATAAAAAAGACGTAACAAAAAAATCGAACCTTTTGCCATGGTTTGTTTGCCATTTAAAGTGAATAATGAATAAAGGATAAATGGATGAAAATCACGTGTAACGTAAAAAGACGAATACACATTTTTTTTAGAAGATTCGAACATAATAATTATTTGAAGTGGGAGGATAAGGAATACGTAAAATTCCTTGTGTTAATAACATATCCACGAAAAGGTAATGTAACAGGAAATTAACGAAAAGTGATCGTAGTTCGTTATTGTGATAAAAATCCGTAACTCAATAACGGCCAGCACTGTTGCTGATAACGAATGAGTCTGTTTAAAAAGGCCGAATAAATATTTTCGTACGAGAACTTTGAGAATTATCGCCGGAAATAAGCCATAGCTTGCGTTAAATTTAAAAATGAATGATCACCATTAAAGTAACTAAAACTCGCCCTTGTAGAAAATTCACCTGCAACTTGTGTCACTGGGTGTCACACGACGTGAAACGGTAAAGGACATTTCGATGTCTTCTGGCATCAGGATAATACATGTCCCGGATTGTCCCCCAATTCAGGGACAATACGCGTTGACGTATTCCGTGCGAGAGAAGGCGGGCTTGAAGTTCGATTGGTCCTGAACTAACCATTTGGGCCTACTTATCTCTCGTGTCTAAACACGCGCTCGAATATCAAAACAAAAGCATGCGTCGACGTATTCCTTGCGAGAGAAGGTGGGCCTTGGGGAGGAGATATTGCTGTGAAGAGGGCCTCTTCAGGACAGTGGCCGTTTGGGAAGGATGCAGGGCAGATTGGTTAAATTAGGGCCAATCGGACTTCAAGCCCACCTTCTCTCGCAAGGAATACGTCGACGCGTGCTTTTGTTTTGAAATTCGAGCGCGTGTTAATACTCGAGAGATAAGGGATCCGTCTTTAATTTGAGGGTAGGACGAAGCAGGCGGGACTACGCGCAGTCAGCGCACTGTCCCTTCTTTTCCTGTGTCTCTCCGCGAGATGTATTGATGCTGGATAATACTCTGTAATTTCTAGTTCTCCAAAATTATTCAGGCTGATCAGCCAGAGCATTTCGCCAGGGTCGCGGTTTATGACCGTATTGTCCCGCAAGTCGGCGGTAGAGAACGGTTTCCTACAGTTTCGGATAATTTATGACTTACTTGGTTCCGCCTCGTAGCAGACGTGAATTCAGGGTGTCAGAAAGGCGAAACAGGAATGGTATGCATTTTCTTCTTTATAGCAACTCGAAGACTTTCTGCGTCTCTTCCCTTCGGACCCTTTCGAACCGATACACGTGGTTTCTGTTTTCTATCTCGAAGCAACATTGGGTACATTGGCAGTAGAAGGACGGAGCGCGGGCTTTTGTGAAAGTTTTCGTTGCACTTGTGCAAAACACGTGTGTTCCGAAAATGTGCTGGCTTCTTTTTACCTGAAGCCTCTTGGCCTGGTGGGGGTCAACTCATAATGGAACGAGAGAAACTATTTGGGGGTAGAAGAAGTCGCTTGGAAAAAATCTTGTCAGTCAGCAGTCAGCAATCGCGTCGCAGACAAATGTTCTCTGCTCAAGAGTATTACGCGATGTTCTGGGTGTACCCCCCGAACAACGAGGACGCAAGTGCTGCAGCGTGAGAATTTGCGCGGGGATTACCCACGGCTCCGAACGCGAAGTAAAAATTAATTTCCACCAATTTTTATTACGTAGGAACAACGTTCCATGAAAAGTAAATTAAGTGATCAGTGTTAGTAGCCGTGCAGTGAAGTGAATATTCGGTACGTTGACCTGGACGCACCTGACATTGCGACCCTTAACTTTGGGTAGTGTCGTATACCTGGGATCAGCTGTGCACTGGGCTCGTCCATCGATGACCAGGATCGGTTCAGTGACCCAGTGACACAAGTTGCAGGTGAATTTTCTACAAGGGTGAGTTTTAGTTACTTTAATGGTGATCATTCATTTTTAAATTTAACGCAAGCTATGGCTTATTTCCGGCGATAATTCTCAAAATTCTCGTACGAAAATATTTATCCGGCCTTTTTAAACAGACTTATTCGTTATCAGCAACAGTGCTGGCCGTTATTGAGTTACGGATTTTTATCACAATAACGAACTACGATCACTTTTCGTTAATTTCCTGTTACATTACCTTTTCGTGGATATGTTATTAACACAAGGAATTTTACGTATTCCTTATCCTCCCACTTCAAATAATTATTATTTTCGAATCTTCTAAAAAAAATGTGTATTCGTCTTTTTAGGTTACACGTGATTTTCATCCATTTATCCTTTATTCATTATTCACTTTAAATGGCAAACAATCCATGGCAAAAGGTTCGATTTTTTTGTTACGTCTTTTTCATTTGCCATTCTACGCAATTTCCTAAGATGCATGCCGCCTTGCTTGTTCGTAGTCGCAGCGCGGCCCGGCGCGCGGCCACGCTAGCGCGGGACCTCCAGCGGAAGGCTCGCGCTCTGATTGGTCGGTGCTTTTTATTAATATCTCGTTAACGAAACCCTGGAGGGCATTTTCGCAAAGGAAAAAGTTGTTTGCAATCACCCCCCCCAATCACCCCCTTTAAGGAACCGCAGCATTTTTGGGACACCCTGTATGTATTTATATTTCTGTTTATATGTACATTATAGTACACCTTAACTGTAATTTTAAGTTTTATATTTTAAGTTTATTTTATTTTGTACATATGTATATATTTTGTAATAAAATTTATGTACATTTTGTACATTATGTACCTATATACTATTCTGTGGTTTCTGTTACATCTCATCAGCATTACACATACCCGCGTGCTTCACACATAATTACCGATTCGTACTAAGGCTGGGACTACTCGAATAATTTAATATTCGAATTATTTAAGCTAGGCCACAAGTACGACTGGAATTTGGAAAGCGTGGCGTCACTCGCTCGGCTTCGCGTTTAAGCCGTTTCGTTTCCCTTGGCGCTGGCGTCGATTCGGTTCGTTTACCAGCTTGGCGTTGATTGGTTTGACGTCACAGCTCGTCGCGGGCATGCGCAACAGAGGGTAGCTCATAGCTATCAGGCCCTTTCCCGTGAACACTGTGTATACTAGGGTGGACCTTAGCTACTCTTGGTGAAAATTTTTTTGCAAGATTTTTTCAGGCCGCCCCTAAAATTGTTCCATTGGGTAAGAAAATAATTTCCGTAAAAAATTAGGTTGATCGGATAAGAGGAAGACGCGCCTCATTCGCGTTAAAGTTGCAATAATGTGAAATTTTTAATGAACGGAAAGGTATGAAGGAAATCATTATAATGATGGTTAAACGTTCTTTTTGTGCACAAATATTTACGATAATAGTGCTACAGTATGATTTTTTCAACATAATACCTAATTAATATTTATATCTTTTTAATTAATTATATTAAATTTTACGTATTTTATTGAAAGTGACCATTCTTTTAATTCCTTACTTATATTATTGATACGAGTGGGATAGAGCGATCTGTAGCCTACGCTATTGTTTTGTTTTGACGATCGTCGGTCAGATCGCTCTATCCCACTAGGTCTCGATGTTTTTCGTTCGATCTCTTCGTCACAGCAGCGGACTGCACAGCCGGAGACCGTCTGCCAGGAGTCTTCGTTTCGCCGGGTAATAGTAGTAATCTCGTTCCAGTAATTAACAGTAATCGGCCCCTTTCGCGGCCACCAATTTTTATAACGTAGGAACAACACGTTCCGTGAAAAATAAATTCAGTGATCAGTGTTAGTAGCCGTGCAGTGAAGTGAATATTCGGTACATTAACCCGGACGCACTGTGATCAGCTGAGCACTGGGCGCTACCTAACCATAAATCTTTTCGTCCACCGATAACCAGGAGCGGTACAGTGATCCAGTGACACAGGTTTCCGAAAAGGGAAGGAAAGCAAGGAAAGGAATGTCCGAAAGGGTGAGTTTTATTTAATTTATTGGTGATTATTAGGTGTGGAAATAAATTCTTTCCGATTTTAGGGTACAATAACAGTTCGATTTAAAAAATATGAAAACAACTCAATCATCGAAACAATTTCCATTATTGTTAATTACCTTTTGCCATTTTTCTGGCAGCTTATGAATACCACCGCGATAGAAATTCGGTAGCTTTGTACTTATTATGTAAATCCAGTCGGAAAGAATTTATTCATACACCTAATATTATTTTTTAATTTTAGTTGTGTTGGCCGTTATTAAACTACGGATTTTTACTTCAATAACCAATTACGGTCACTTGTCGTACATTTTCTGTTACATTACCTTTTCGTTTATGCCTTATTTAAAAACGAAATTTACGTACTTCTTGTCCTCTCACTTCAAATAATTCTTATTTAAGATTCTGCTTTAAAAAAAAATTGTGTAACGCGGTTTCCTTCGATGCATGCCGACTTGCTTGTTCGTACGTTCGTAGTACAAGCGCAGTCGCCTACCGCGTAGCCAACGCTACCGCGGGAGCTCGGGCGGAAGGCGCGTGCTCTGATTGGTCGGGGTTTTTGGTTAATATCTCGTTTCAAATCACCCACTGAGTCACCCCTTTCAAGGAAATCCGACATTTTTGAGACACCCTGTATCATCGTCTATCGCTAGACGCTTATTGTATTATCATATCATCATCTACTAATCATTATTCCATACTATTCGTCCATACATACATTGCTATTGATAAACTGTTTATATACGTGTTATGTGCAAATGCTTAATGCCCAACACATTCTTATGTTAACCGAACCGCTATCGCATAAATAGTGAATGGCGTATTTTCGTGCTTCTAAATAAATAACGTTCTTATTTTAAATCACGCTTCGAATTATTGTGTTGCTTCTTCGGTTACGAGAATAGAAATCCTAACAGGCTGCTGCAACAGCTGATCGCGACCACTAGGTTTCTTATAGTGTTTACACGGCGTACTTTCGTATAGGTCTTGTACGACCATACGGTCTAGACGAATTTCACGGAAATACGGGCGGCTTCTTATAATAATGCAGCGGTAAATCCAATTACCAAGCCTAAATATAAACCACGGGTGTTCCAAAGAGTGTTGCGCAGGTGCGAGATTCTGTTTAACCCTTCCCTGGTCGTTCAGTGCTACGAATCTGGCATTCGCGCCTGAATCCTACTCTCCTTCAGTGCTACGTGTTGGGGAAATAGATAGTTGAGCACGCTGGTGAAAAGTGAGGTTAGGAATCGACAGTGAAGAGGTGCACACAACACAGTATATTGAGTAAAAATGAACGTAGTCTTTATTATAAAACACACTGAGAGAATTATAAACACTGAGAGACTGAGAGAATTTACGTGAGCAGTGAGACGATGCACGTTGTGCTGAGCTCTGAATAATACAAGCTCGTTGAGAGTGTACCACGCGGTCGGCGATTTAACCGATGATCGCGTGAGAATTGAGACGCGAGCAATGAATTGGTTGAGCAGGTGATTTTAACTGAGCACTGTAGAGAACTATTAAGCGGAGAGAATGCACGAGTTACATGTTGAACGTTTCAGTAAAACCGACGCGTCTACACACGTACTCTACGCGAACAAGATTCCTGTCCATAATGGCTGAGCATTTCCGTCACGCGTCTTCTCCAACTTTTCAGCGGATAGAGCGACGTGGGGAAATCTGATTGAGTGAGCGTTTAGTCGTTGACTTTTGATTGGCTGATCGATTGTCGATCAGCCGCGCGTTGCACTGCCCAGGAGGTGCTGCCATGCTCTAGGGTGTGGCGATGAGAAGAAGTGATTGATTCTCAAACATTCTCCCGGCCTCAACAGCTGGAAGAAGATGTTGAGGGTGATGATTCTGAAACATGCAAACCGCCAACCTAGTGAATGGCGTGATTAATGTTGTTAGAGCTGAAGTTTGGCTGAGCTGAGCCATCCCTCTTGGGCTGGATGTAGGTGAGGAGAGTCAGTGAGCTGATCTCGGATTCACTGGAGGAATAGCGCCACTTTAGCTGAATAGAGTTGTCCTCGTAGAGGTGGTGTTGAATGATGAGTCCAGCAGGCTGTTGTATCACCTCTCTGAACGAAGTGAGTCCTGGTTCAGTGTTTGAGCTAGTCATTCAAGTGGCGCGTGCTCCACCGGTCATGTTGATCTTGGATGAATTTGCCCTTGCCCTTGCCACGTCTGGATTGCAGTTGCAAGTGATTGAGTTGAGTGTAGATGCACTGCTTATGAAGCCGATCTCCATCCAGGGAACGAAAATGAGGTGTGAGTCAATTCGTGAATGATAATTGGTGTGCCATGAGCGAACAATCAGCTGTCTGTATTGACTGTGGACGTCAAGTGATGTTGATTATTGTGAGGGTGTAGCTCTTGAAAGAGGTAGTTGGCCCATCGTATGATGGACACGGATCCCCCTTTGTCGAGCACACACCACACACCGATGTCGTTGACATCTCACTGAAGCTTATCGTCCAAAGATCCAGCGTGGTTTTCAGATGGAAATGAGACGTCGCTGAGTTCCACTCTGAGTCGTAGTTGGTGAGCGTGACCCTGATCTAGGTCAGAAAGACGTGAAAGGCAAGGAGCACTTATGGTGTTACCGTGATAATTGAAGGGAGCGTTGCAGATGACCGCTGGCTACGGCCGATGAGTTGTGATGCAGAGTGTTGAATTATGGCTTCAACGTGTTCGAGTTGAGTCCGCCTCCAATGCAGATTATTCCTTGGTCGTCGACGAAGGCCATTAATCGCTTGAAGGAGGTCTTGAAGGCTGAGATGATTTGGTTCGTGAGCACTGCATTCCGTAGGAATGCAGGTTGATGGTGAGCCTGTCATCTGCATAGTTGCTGCCCATCTTCATCCCACATTGTCGAGATGAGATGGGTGTGACTGAGATTCAGCTTCTCAATCTTGTGATGGTTCTGAAACAAACTGAACTGGGGTGAGTAGGAGTGTTGTGGTGTTCAGGTTTGTAGGTTGACTCCAAATGATACGTGAATGTTGAGTGTAGAGCGAGTCAGAGAGTCTTGGGCTCCAGGTGAGCCATGAGGAGAAGAATTGCAATTCCTTCTAAGTCCAACACTGGCGAGCATCACTTCGAGGTTCGAGAACAGCCAGCGATGCATGGTCTGCTGACGAGTCCCTCGCTGAAGTAGTGATTTGGTTTGAGTGTGAGGCATCCTTTGCCCAGACTTCTTGATAGATGTGAAGGGATGGTCAGGCAGAGTTGTAAATTCTGTCTGCAAGGCTGTGATGAATGCTGTTGCAACGACACAAGTCTTCTTGTGTAGCTTGAACGTGAACTGAGTTGAGACCGTCTGGATGATTTGAGCACCGGAGCTACTGGTGCTCCCGGCGTTGAGCCATTGATGTCGATTTCAATCATTTGGAGTTGACGTGCTTGGAACTTTCCAACGCACATGTTAGGTGAATTGTTGATCGGGACCTTCCAATGTGATGTTCGTGAGGGATCCATTGTGTAGGCAGCGTGAGAATCCGCCCACATGTGAGTAGTAGCAACGTTGAGTTGAGATGAGAATTGATTGAATTTGATTGGCACGTCGTGCCAGATTTTACTGCAGTAGAGAGTGAGAGTTGTGCTTGAGGTTGTTGCATGGCGCAGCCTTGGTTTGGAGCGCACTAGTGAATGCCTTTGATGAGGCATCGAGTGTCGACACTTTGTGATCTGTGGACGGTGAGGTGGTGGTAATGCAAATTATCTTTGTCATGACGTGTTGATGAACATCCGAGAGGTTGGTGGGTTCCACTGTTGAGCCTTGGCCATCGTTGACCACTGAGAACTTGAGTGCTTGCAAGCATGTGATTACCTCTCTGATGTGGAGTGAGTGAGAAGTGATTGGGGATTGGATCACCCATGGGATGACAGCGGCTCATCCCAATCGAGCATGAGCAGCCAAAATTCTTGCACCCGTTCTTGCTTGAATTGGGACCAGTGATAGGATACTACATGGATCTCTGATTTGCTACTTCTGAGAAGATTGAGATGATTGGGTTGAGCGTCATAATAGACTTGGAAGGAGATTTGAAGTGATGATTGTGATAGAGCATTGAACGAGAAGATAAGGTTGAACATTCTAATAGATCCAGAGGATGTGAGGTTGAAGTGGTGGGTGAGGGCTTCCTTGGAAGCAGAATGTTCTATCGGGCAGCTGTCGAGTGAGGTGATTGGTAGAGCTTTCACCTGTAAGTCCAATACCGAGAGGTGGATAAATTCCAGATGAGAGGCTCGACACCGCTGGTGTCGTACTGGTTGTCTCTTGAGAAATGTGCCTTGAGCCGCTCCCCTCTTCGCACAGGTCGTCGTGATCGCTGCGTTGAGTCAATGAGTCCGTCAGCTGTTGCGACACTCATTGGTCTTGATGACGTTGATGAGCATGCCTGTTTGCAGGCACGCGTGTTGATGAATGACCTGTACCTTTTGTTGAGAATGGTTGAGTAGGTTGAGTACAATGAATCGCCATGTTGATGAACATGCCATTCATGAACGTGTTCCTCGAGGATCTTAGCCCCTTTCCTTGACACTTGAAGGATTGACAATTCGCATTGATTGGGCGCACTAAGGTGAAATGGGCTTGAGAACTTCTATAAATTGCAGCGTTGCTGATAGAATTGGCGAGTCTGAGCCTTGGAGAGTCCACTTCAAGGTTCTTGATCGGTGGCAATTTTGATGCAACTCGAGATTGCGCAGAGTTCTGGGCACTCAATGCCACTGATGTGGTGGAACATGGCGTTCACTGAGCGTTGAGAATGTTGGTGAGAGCCATCATGGCGCAGGGGAGCTTGACGCTTGATGAGGTTGAGCATTGTGATGGAGTATTGACGGCACTGACAGTTTGTCTGTTTTCCTGTAAGCAGGCGTACCTCGTCGAGGAGCGAGCGGTGAGTGTATGTGTGAATGTTACCAAGAATGGCGTATAAATATTGAAACGACCCACCTGGGTTTTGATGATGAGCTCGATGAGACCTGCGCCATGAATCTTGAGGATTGATAATGCCTCGTTGAGGCTGGTGAGATGAGATGAGTCATGTGATTAGATTGGCACTTATTCCTGCTCAACACTGGCTCGCGCATGTTGCCGTCGTTGACCAGGGTCAGTCTGTTGATGGAGCATGGTGTGGTGAGCTGCGTTGCAGTCCTTGCATCGGATCCGCGATTTACACTTGTCTGCGGAGTGCCGACCACAGCAATTGCGGCAAAGACGTTTCTTGGTGATGAGTTTCCGCCTGGCGACCACGGTCATTTGGCGGAACTTTGTACACATCACTATAAAGTGAGGTGCACCACAGCAATCACATGAGTACGCGGTGCTCCGGTCGCGGTGGTGAGTTTGAGCATTGGACCTGAGAACTGCTCCTGCCGACGTCGATGAGCTTGAGCTTGCAAGGGGAAAGGGTCTGTTGTTGTGCTCCTCCAATGCGTTGGCCCTGCTGAGAATGAATTTCTCCAGCTGATCCCAGTCTGGGTACTCGGGAGACGACTCCAGTGAGGTTTCCCACGCCTCACGTGTCCTGTCGTCAAGCTTGCTCCAGACGTGATGAATTAGCATGCAGTCCTGAGTATCGGCATTGCACATGGAGGAGATCATGAGCTTGGGCTCATTTGATGTCTCGAGCAGTTTGAGAAGTGAGTCTGCGCTTGAGAAGGTGAGAGGTGAAAAAGCATGCAACTTCTCAAGTTGCTGTTTGATGGCTGCCCTCCGGTTGCAAAAGCGTGCAGCCAGCAATTCCCAAGCTTGCGTGAAGGTGAGCGTGGTGTCGGACAGCTCTGCCACCAGGTGAGCTGGTCCTTGGTGCATGCTAGAGCGCAGATACTGGAGCTTGACGTCGTCGTTGAGGTTGTGGTCCTTGATAATGAGGTCAGCAAAGCGCTCGCTGAACTCCTTCCACTGCTTGAACTCCCCAGTAAAAGCCGGCACGGTTATCGCAGGAAGGACCAACTGCTGCACCTGCGCTTCGGGGCCCTCGGTGAGCAAATGAGCTTGGAGCTCATCTTTGAGTCGACTGAGCCTGAGCTTGATTGTGAAAGTGAGTATCGCCTCTTGGTTTTGCACTTCAGAGGTGAAATATTCATTGTCAAGGAGAGTGGGTGGCCAATTCAACGCAAGGTAGGCGTGTTCCTTGATGAATGCCTGGTGGAGCTCCTCCACGTGATCCATGTAAACCCTCACCTCGTCGAGAGTGAGGTTAGGTGCGCAAGATGGCAGCTCCGCTAAGAGGGCGTTGAGAGTGTTGAATCGACTCACTTGCGTGCGATGCTTGAGTGTGAGATGCGTGGGTAACTCTCCCACGAGCTTGAGGGATGATCCTGGGTTGTTTTGCCTCCCAGGTTGTATGTTGAGCCCTCCTTCGTTATCGTCGATGGTCAGCATTGCCGATCTGAAGGCTGCCTGTATGGCTGACCTTGCAGCGACGATTGCCTCATGACTGCTAATTTCACTCATCACTACACGACCACGTTGATCTTGAGCGTGAACTGCACTGTATTGCACCTCTACTGTCGATCCGGCTCGAAGGACCAAAATGTTGGGGAAATAGATAGTTGAGCACGCTGGTGAAAAGTGAGGTTAGGAATTGACAGTGAAGAGGTGCACACAACACAGTATATTGAGTAAAAATGAACGTAGTCTTTATTATAAAACACACTGAGAGAATTATAAACACTGAGAGACTGAGAGAATTTACGTGAGCAGTGAGACGATGCACGTTGTGCTGAGCTCTGAATAATACAAGCTCGTTGAGAGTGTACCACGCGGTCGGCGATTTAACCGATGATCGCGTGAGAATTGAGACGCGAGCAATGAATTGGTTGAGCAGGTGATTTTAACTGAGCACTGTAGAGAACTATTAAGCGGAGAGAATGCACGAGTTACATGTTGAACGTTTCAGTAAAACCGACGCGTCTACACACGTACTCTACGTGAACAAGATTCCTGTCCATAATGGCTGAGCATTTCCGTCACGCGTCTTCTCCAACTTTTCAGCGGATAGAGCGACGTGGGGAAATCTGATTGGGTGAGCGTTTAGTCGTTGACTTTTGATTGGCTGATCGATTGTCGATCAGCCGTGCGTTGCACTGCCCAGGAGGTGCTGCCATGATCTAGGGTGTGGCGATGAGAAGAAGTGATTGATTCTCAAACACTACGAATCTGGCATTCGCGCCTGAATCCTACTCCCCTTCAGTGCTAGGAATCTGGCATTCGCGCCTGATATTCCCTCTAACCCTCAGTGCTACGAATCTAGCATTCGCGCCTGAGATCCCTAAACCCCCCTATGTCATTGTCCTAAAAGACCTCCACCCGGGACGTGACACACGCTATTATTTTAATGTTCATACTATTTTCGTACAATGATATTTTCTACTAATTTTTCCCCTAATAAAAATTGCCCGGCACGTCAGCAATTCGATAAATATTATTTATGAATTTTTGGCATAAGGGACATAAGGGGGGATTGCGCCTTGTTGGACTGAAAAATAGCTAATTCTTTGTGAATTTTTTGTACAAAAACGGTTCGACAAATTAATTTGAGGTTTTGCAGGCTGTTTTATTGTATCTTGAACTATTGTTCTGAATTTTTGTGTGACAGTGAAAAAAAAACATGGCAGATACAAAAAGAGCGCTGAAAAATAATCGGGTGGTCCTGGCGTTGCTGAAAATTACTGTAAGGTTTATCCAAAACACAAAAAGGAAAAGAGATTCTTAATCTATATGAATGTGGCTATCGGTGGTAGTAGATTTATTGCCGTATCTGTTACCGTTCCTTTTTTATTTAAAGAAGTTTTCCCGATTTTGGGGCAAAACCTGTTTCAGACTCAAATCAGGACGCTTCGCCTTCTTCAAAAGGCTGCCATTTTAATATTTTTTTATTTTTCTTAATGCATCTACTACCGCCGATAACCACATGCATACAGATTAAGAATCTCTTTTCCTTTCTATGTTCCGAATAACCCTTAAGGTAGACTTTCCAAGCCGCGATCGGCGGCGGCGGGCGGCGCGGCCGGCGGCCAAATTTTAAGCACCGCTCTTATGGAGAAGCATGCATCCGTTTTCTTGGCCGCGTTTTCGAGCGGCCGCGGTTGCGCGTCTGCTACAGCAGCAACCTGGGCTACTCGAGACCCAACACAATGCGATGAGTGTCTGTTTTCCGCCATGATGGCGGAATCTACTAGCCGCGCGGCTAGCCACGGTGACAAACCGCTCGACTCCTCCAAACTGAGTCATAGCCGCGGCCGCGCATGCGATCCAGCGGCACAGTGGGACAGAATCCCAAAAATAAGGAAACAAGACAGAATTCGAAAGTTATGGGATTATGCTTTTTTTATATATTTCTTGTAACTCCTAAAAAAGGGAAAAATATCGTGGCGTCTACATCTGATCTGTTTGTAAACACGTGTCAAAGTTTGTATGTTTTTTCTTATGGAAAATTTTGAATTGGGTCTTTTAAATTTTGATGATATAAAAGACACAAATTTTTTGGGAACCGAAATGAGTAGTATCGTTTTTGGTAAGCAATAACAAAGAATTAGTTACATACTCTTCTTTTCCATAAGAAACCCATTGAAGAAATATTAGCAATTATCGTCTTTTTAGTTACCCTCCGGGAAGTTCCTAGCAAATTTAATTTTTGTTTTATAATAAACATATATTTGGCTTTGCAACTGCGAAAACAAGATTTGGCAATATTTACCAATAATGCAGTAATTACCTGTATTCTATGTCGCACAGTGAGGCTGAATCCCAATAAATAGGGAAAAATTAAACAGCATCACATTTTTCGTACTGAAACTGCCGAATATAATTAAGGAAGTTCGTAAGAAAAAGTATTAATATACAACTCATACGGAAGATTGCCGTTATTTACAAAAATTAAGTCAATAATTCTCAAAAAACTAGAACAATTTGATAAATATATCTATATACTATGGAAAGTGCAGAAATATTTGCAAACCTGTATCCATGTTATCCTATATACCAAATACTGTTCATAAAGTGTTAATACATTCATACGTAATTATACAATATTTGGACAACCTTCCAATCGCCTAATTTTGTGACGGGACCCAAGATGCCAGAAACAAAGGTTTTACAAGTGAAGGAAAGATTGTACGCTCAAAATTTTGTCATTGCAATACAAATGAAGATGTTTTAAACTTTTCATCGATTTCTTCAGATCCAGGAATAGTGTTTTATAAAGTAGCTTCATAAGATTCGACATTTTGATTAGAAAAGGTGGCATGTTGAATTTTTTCTCTATTCTTGAGATTGACGCCCACTGTGCGTTGAGGCAAAAGCGAAATCGGAGCCAAGCGGGAATTCATTCGTTGTTTTCGACCGATAATCCCAAGAACATTTCGACAACATCTGTTTGCCAGCATTTCTAAAGGGCAGTCAAGAACGCAATGCCGTCTGTAATAATTTTAGGCATTCTTCAGTCTCACAATGAGTTAATCCGTATATTGGTCTCTCGGTGGGTAGTACGTACGATGGCTTCGGACCTGGACGTAGGTACTGCTATTAACCGCCGCGCGGGACAATATGGTCATAAATTGCGACTCTGGCGAGGCACTCTGGCCGATCAGCCACAATAATTTTTGGCAACCAGATGCGAGGTTTTCCCCCTGGATTTCTTCAAGAGGGAGAAGGTTCCTCCTCCGTCGCCGAAATCGCAGGGGGTAAGTCCCCTCTCTTTAAGGAAGGGTGTTACCAATGTGTGTATCATAATTAAATTACAACAACAATTATTTTCATATTACTTTCTCTTCTTTAAATATTAAAATAAAAATATAAAATAGTTTAAAGAAGGAACATTGTACTGTATGAACTCCGGGTGGTATCGGTACATATAGGTACATTATGGTGGACGTTATTTTCCGACTTTAAAATTTTTTCGGGACCCCTCCCCCCCCCCCCCAGATTGTGAGATTGGGGGAAAATCAATAAATTTGCAAGCGCAATATCTCGAAAACCAGTTGAAATAAGGTGTATACATTATAGGCTATTGAATTTGTCTTGGAACGCATTATCAAGTGATCTCTAAAAAAATAGTTCCATTTAAAAAACCGAACTTATTAATCGTATCTGTTAAAATAATAATTGACGAAAAATTGGTCTGTACTTTTCACTTTTCAATTTGATGACCATGCAATTGCATGTAAACAATTTTTTTTACCTCCAATACGTTAGGAAATATGCAGCTGTTTACTGTTCCCGCGGACACCTGCGGATTAATGAAAAGTCGCGCTTTTGTTCACAGCGAATAATCTCTAAATTCTTAAAGACGGCGAAGGTATGTTCTTGATTGCCCTATGGAAATCTGGCAACCAGATGTTGTCGAAGCCGTCCTCGAAAATACTGAATTGCCAACCATAAACGATAGGTAAATGAATTTTCGCACCGCTCTCAACTGTTACCTCCCAAAGGACCTTTCGTTTAGGATAATTAAGGACACAATATAAAGGCAAAATACAGAACACAATATAAAGGCCCAAAACATAATAAAATTTGAAAATATAATAAAAAGCGGCCGTTTCGTTGACCGTGCACGGTGACTCGCACCCGTACGCCCTGTTGGCCGCCGTCGAAGTGCGTGACACTACGATCATAAACCGCGACTACGATGAGAGGCTCGGGCCGATCGACCTGGCTAGTTTTTCGGAAACAACTGGTTCCATTAAGCCCAAAATATACTAAAAGTTTATACCTGAGGTTCCCGTTCCCTACGAGTACCGAGTTCAATATAGTGTGTGTAGTTTTCACTAAAAAGTTGAAATTGAAGAATTCCACGTACCCGTATTTCACAGTTTGGTCTGTAGTTTACGTTGACAAATTTACGCCATAATGGATCAACAATTTATAAGAAGAAGGAGTAAAACATTACTACTTTTAAATAAATTGTTGAAACAAATTGACGTATTTCGAATCTGATTGTGTTGCTGAATTCGTTTTAAAAAAATACGTCAGTTTTGCATAACAGATTATTCTCTATGGTGCATACTTTCCGAGATATTGGGGCAAATGTGTTTTTCACCACCAGATATGGATGATTGCCAATAAAAGAAAATACGTTTCAAATACTTTTTGAAGACTATAATCTACGCGAATCTCATCAAAATCGACAATAATTATCATGGTATAGCTTTTTTTAATTTTAAAAGTAATACCTATTGTTAGACAGTAAGTACACATATGCAAGTGATATGTATATCTAAAGGCAGGGTCCCACTACCCCTACAGCACACTTTGTTGCAGGAACGTTGCACACACGTTGCAGTACATTACAATGTTGCCGTTTGGTTGCAGATTGCACTGCAATATTCCTGCAACATTGTGGAAACATTGCCGTGCAATATTGCGCTCGCAACGTATGAGCTAGTTTTCGGCAATGAATCCGCAATAAATCCGGAATTACGCGGAACGATACTGAAATGTCGACACGCAGAATACAGTCTAAGGTTCCACAGGCTATCGCCGAGGGAATATATGCGAACGTGAACAATATCTGACATAAATAATTAATACAATTATTTAATTAACACTATAGAGTTTAAACAAATTCATTAACCATATACAGCAACAAATGATATTGGTAAAAAAAGTGTTACAAGTTCCAATTACTGCCAGTGTTCCTACCATTGACATTTAATTTATTATGCGTAATGAAAAAGTTCCGTATTGTCGAGTGAAAATTTCTAAGTCCCGATTTATTGCGGATTGGTTGCCGAAATGTTGCTGATAAGTTGCGAGCGAAATATTGCACTCGTAATGTATGAGCAAGATTTCGGCAACCAATCCGCAATAAATCGGGACTTAGAAATTTTCATTCGACAATACGGACCTTTTTTATTACGCATAATAAATTAATTGTCAATGGTGGGGCACTGGCAGTAATTGGCACGTGTATAGGAAGGCAAATCATATTAATTATTTATGTCAGATATTGTCCACGTTCGCATATATTCCCTCGGTGGTGGCCTGTGGAATATTAGATGGTATTCTGCGTGTTTAGATTTCGGAATCGTTCCGCGTAATTCCGGATTCATTGCGGATCGTTGCAGGAACAGCGCTTATATATTACGAGTGCAATGTTGCACACATAACCTATGCGGGTCGTTCCTGCAACCATGATCACAGAATATGGACTTACATATTTGCACTCGACGTTTTTATTATCTATAATCAATTAAATGGCAATAGTAGGGACACTGGCAGTAATTGGAACATTTAACAGTTTTTTAGAAATATGTTTTGTTGCTGTATCTAGTTTATGAGTTTCTTTACACTCTATAGTGCTAAATAAATAACAATACATGGACTACAAACATGAACAACATCATTATTCTAAAATCACAAAATCATTATTTTATTTATAATATACAGTAGACGGGTAAATATTTTTGCATAACAAGCAGTACATAACAGTTTGTTTCCGCCTTTAGTTATGCGTATGTCGTAATGGTAGAACATAGTCCTGTGTTCGGTTTCTATTAATAACCTACATTTTGCATAATATTTCTGATATCGGCCAATAACACAATCGTCGTGTCTCTTCACCAACAATAAAAATCTTTAGGAATGAAGATGGACAGGGTTTCTTATACAACTTATTGCCAGCTACTTGTCGTGTGTGGCCTATTATATTATAAACCTCTCCCGTCCCTATTTTTACTATATTTACAATTCGCACAATCCTTTCATCCTTCAACATGAAACAATTGTTTCGATTGTCATCACAATGTATATAATACCCATGTGCTTCCAATCTTTTGTATTGTTTCACAATTGCAGTGAGAAAAGTGGGCGGTAGTGGTCCATTGCCATGCGATCGTTTACAAACAAATTTATCCAAAGTTGCTAACGATTTCTGACCAGATCCCCACTCCTGTTCTCCATAGCGCCTTGCCAATTGCTGCAATGGCTTTTCAGCTTTCCTTAATGACTTTTTTAATGTCCCTAAAAAGTTTTCAAAGGGAAATGCGCTGAAATGATCTAATACACCAAAATTTCTAACATCATTACATAAATGCAGTAGATTATGTACATTGTGCGAAATAAATTGTTTGCCATATAATACAGCGAATTGTTTAACAAAATATTTCAATAACTCCTCAGCATATTTAATGTTGGATTCACTTTTAATTAAGTTAGGGCTAACTAATATAGTCACCGCCACGTGTAGACTTAAAAAATGGCGATAAATCTGTTTTGATAGTACAGGCTTCAGTACAACAGGACCCGTGTACAGCAAAAATTGCCGAAATTCCGTAGCCTTCCAATATTTAATGTCCGCCAAACTTCTCGGCTTCCTTGAAAACTCGCGCGGCACATAATTCACCATAAACATTAAATTTTGCGATATGGAGTTTGTGGCTTGTCCACCAATTCTGACGCTTAATGGCCCATAAAGCCATAATAGCAACAGCTTCTTCGTGATCCCCAGGCAAACTAGATGCATATAATCTAGGGGCACATTTGTGACTAATCCAATATTTGGAACTTTCAAAAGAGAGGTTGCATCTTTATGGTAGTTTTCGTCACTTTGTCGTACAAAATCTTCGTCTGTTCGAAGTGCATAAGGGACTTCGGTGTATGGGAAACAAGTAGTCCTCTCAATTGATTTCCCAACAATATGACACTTCGAACAGCTCGAAAAGCCAGTATGACCTTTTGTGCACAGTACGAAGGATTTTGCTGGGGCATCAAGAATAATTTTCGACAATGTCACAGAAAATTCCTTATTGTCGTACAGAAATCCGTTGTTTATAAAAAACGTAATTTCGTCAATGAATTTTGACAACATCTCGTTGGATGAATTTGCTTTGCTGTGCCCATAATATATCCCAACGATCTTTATTCTTTTGAAAATATCCTCAGCTATTAATATGGGCCAGAAACAGCTGGAGGAGGCCCTTGACACCGGCAAGCCATCAATGTTTAGGGATAGTTTGATTTGTTGCACGCCAATCTTTGCCTGAACGTACATTTTAGCATAACAATTTAAAATTTGTTCTAGACCGAAATGTAAATACTCTCCCCCTTGTACTGCGGTACAATTACTTGTACGGAGTGTATGTAATAATGTCCTAGCATCTTTCGGCAATAAACATTTCGGCATATAGGACAAAAAATTTTTTAATAGTTCATTAATCGCTTTATGGGTGATATTATTCCTCAGGGCCCAGTTAGACAAATCCACTCTTAATATAGGACTCTGGGGTTCATTACAATCAACGTCACTCCCTGACTCATCACTGGATGAGTCATGATCCTGTACACAATGATAGTAATCATTACTTTCATCCAATAATGGATCAACTTCTTCTTCTGCATCACTTTCACTAATTACTTCATTGCAAGATTGGTACTCTTCCTGCGAACTATTTCCTTCATTGTCCGATATATGTACATTTGAGTTGGAATTTTCACATTCTAAGCAATGTGATTGTGTAGGACTCAACTCATTAATTATTAATTCTGCACCACTGCCTTGTCCGGTTTGGCCTTTAATACGCTTCACATATTGGCGGACTAGTCTTCTTTTATGCCTATCAGAACATAGACTATAATCCTTTCTGATACGTTTTTGGTCCGCCATAATAACCTGAACATACAGGAATAAAAAATAATTATAACAATTTATTAAATAGTATATACATAGCTTCAGATGATCTACCATCAGTGATACTTACCAGATGTTGAAACGCAATGGTCGAACTGGACAATGCACGTTAAGAATTGAAAAGTAGTTCAAATTCAAAATTTTTTGTACTTTTTTGTACTGCTCTTGCCGACGGTCACGTGGGCCTTGGACAGCTCGATATGAACAAGAGATTCTCGAAGAAAGCGAGGCGAATTCAGATTGTTTGTTCGTCACCAGCAACAGATTTTCATGTTATCACGGCAAGCAAACGAAAAAACCACTGATCTTACATTTTCGCGTGTTAGTGTTGTGTGTAAAATAAACAGCGACTTTCATCATCGCTAAGTACGAGTAACATCAGGGTAAAGACAAACCTGTCATACTGCAATATTCAGTATTAAGTACAGTGTACTTTATTTAATAAATTCTCAATTATTTTTTAGTTAAAAAAATATTCCATTGTGGAGTTCGGCGATGGAGTGCAATTAATTCCATCATGTTGGATGAACGCTGACAGAAGTCAAAGTGCTTGGCCGGGATCTATCAAGAATTTTTATAAACTAAACAAACTGATAATACAAGGTGATCCTCCACCAGTGAATGACGACCACCAGCAGTGGGTCATTTGCGATATTATCAAGTGGTTTGGTTCAGCAGGTAAATTTTCTCTTTTTCGAGCGCTAGCCCCCTTATTGCATCCGAGTCTTCAATTGAACCTCAATTTGGATAACTTAATGTATTATGTACTAACGAATTATCTGTGTCAGATACGTATAAGCGAGCGGTGGAACTGCGGGATAATGCAATGGACACCTCCACCATTCTGGATTCAGACGTGATGGACGAAAGAGCACAACGGAAAGAGCGTATAGAGCGGCGGAGAAATAACCGCGATGTTGAAATGGCGACCGGCGAACCGCCGTTGAAGAAAAAGAAGAAGAAGAAGAGCAAAACCTGTGATGTTCCTGAAGTGTATTCAGAAAACGGTATTTTTATATTCTCCAGTCATTATTTATTATGAAAAGAAAAATGAAGTAATACATATACAGGGTATCCTAAAATTGTGGGATTTAACGGAATATACTATACTGCCCTTGTTTTTCGTCATTTAAAAAATGTAGTCATTATTTAGGACACCCGCATGAACATTGGTCGGAGCATGGTGATAATAATTGTATGATGAAATGGGTTTCAATCTAGCGCCTGCATGTTCGTCCACGCCGTTAAGGACGACGAAAAATCGATCCACCAATTTGAATCAATTTCCAATTTTACCGGTTATAGAGGATACAAATTCTATACAAATTGCACCAGACCCCGTACGGCACCAATTAACGGCATCGTCGAACCAGCCGAATATAGTGTGACGTCCCACTATTTTTCGCGCGGTATTTTAACACCACTTCCCCACAAATCCATCCACAACTCCACCAAAAACCATCGAACTCAAGCCATACCCCTTTTTCAAACCCAACCGATCACTTAGACGATATACCTTAGTGGTCCCTGTCTCTAAATGGTCAATCCCAATCGCCGATCACCTTGATGTTGTACCTTAGCGGTCCCCAACACAAGATGACCTATACAAAACGCCACCTCGACGATGTATCTTAGAGATCCCCATCACGAGATGATCGTTACAAAACTCCTTCGCCTATTCGCCATATGAGGCATGACCACTTCCTTCCAAATCTACGTTTAAACAAATCCCTCATCCTTAAAACCCTCTTCCAAATCGAGACTACGTCTCACGCCCTTACTATGACCACAGAAGTCAATACACCGTTTACCCCATTCCTATACGACCTCCTAAACTCCACCAAATGGGTTGAGTATTTCGCTTCAAAGCCCCATGCAAAAACCCTAGAAATGTCACTGCGACGCAAATGTACAAACGTGATCAACACGTGATTGTAATTACGACGCATTTGGCGTACGTGACATAAATACATCTATTAATAGCCATACCGTTTACAAAAACCCCCAAAATCTACTGCGTCTTGTTCCGAAATCTGTCAAGGTCTTTACCGCGCGAACCCCCGCAGTACTCCTGGAAGATCATATAAATACGAAGGATCGAGAGCTCATAACGCTCTTTTGTCAACAAACTGTCGAATAGATAAGAGTATTATTTAACCAGTGTTAATTATTCAAGTCAGTGCTTTACGGCAACTACTGTAAGTTATTATTATATATCATTATTACAGTGCATATCACCCCATACCATATTATTATTCGTCAACGCTTATAGCTCATTATTATATTCTTTCATTAATGCTTATTGCTTACTTATCATTATATTCTTTCATTTATGCTTATTGCTTACTTATCATTATATTCTTTCATTTATGCTTATTGCTTACTTATCATTATATTCTTTCATTAATGCTTATTGCTTACTTATCATTATATTCTTTCATTTATGCTTATTATATATATATCGCCATTTATATTCATAATCCATATTATAAGTGTTGTGTGTGTGTATACAAATCTTCCCACGCATTGTTAGAAACGCTCTAACAAGGCTAATAAACCGCTTTGTTACCAATCATGTCTCGAATTATCGTGCGTATCCTCGAATCATAAGGCTTCCCCACGAAACCAAGCTGCCGCAACAGCTGATTCGCGAGAGCTCTCCCAGTATTTACAAACACACTGCAGCACGAACCGTGCTATTCTTAGGAAAACTAAGTGTGGTTTCTTTTGTACGAATGCAACGGTAAATCCTATTATCAAACCAAAACAAAACAAAACAAGAGTGCTAACGGGTGTCCCTTCAATACTAATTTGCTTTAAAACCTTCCCTGGTCGATTAGTGTGGCGGATGATAGATTCGCGCCTGATCGTTTCTCTTAAACCCACAGTGTGCCGGATGATAGATTCGCGCCTGACTTTCCCTCAAAACCTTCAGAGTGCTGGATGATAGATTCGCGCCTGGGTTTCCTTTAAAACCTCCAGAGTGCCGGATGATAGATTCGCGCCTGGCTTTCCTTTAAAACCTTCAGAGTGCTGGATGATAGATTCGCGCCTGGTCCTCCCTCAAAACCTTCAGAGTGCTGGATGATAGATTCGCGCCTGGCTTTCCTTTAAAACCTTCAGAGTGCCGGATGATAGATTCGCGCCTGACTTTCCCTCAAAACCTTCAGAGTGCTGGATGATAGATTCGCGCCTGATCTTTTCCTTCCCTATAGTCACCGTTCCAAAAAACCTCACCCGGGACGTGACATAATTTTGGTGACAGCGGTGGGATGCGTCCACCGTTGAAAGAAAATAAATTCTCTAACGCGGTACCCACAAAGTCCCAACATTTAAAATGTGTATTGAACACCCTAGTCGGTGTCAACCATCTTACCGGAGCCGCAGATTACAAAGTTTGACGGCATATTTGAACGCGCTAACCTGCATTTCGGGAGGCGTAGCTACAACCATTGATGGCAGCGAGGTTTGCTTAAAGTGCTCTAGCCTAGCGCCCGCAGATACTGTAGAAATATATTGGACCCATTATTACTATACGTTTAGAACCCCTGTTTATTGTCCTCGATGCAGAAAATCATTAATTCCAGAACGCCCAATAAGAGACTGCATCGAGTGCTGTGAAAGTTATTTGCTCTCGAATAAGAGCTACCGTCGGTTTGACAATCATCAAAAATGAGTATAGAACGCCCCGAATTTTAAATAAACGGCCTAAACATGTCCGTGTACGGCGATACCGAGGACTCTCACATAATGGACCCAGACGCGGGTCCTTCCCCTAACCCTGAAGACGCCGCGACCGCCGAAAGAATGGAGCTGGTGCAATTATTACAGCAAGAGGTAGCCCAAATTAAAAGCTCGTACGCGGAAATTGTCGCAAATCGGGAATCCAATACGCATTCAGGCGTAGTCTCCGATTCGGACGGCCCCGCGTTAGAAGGTCTCTCCGGTCGAATTCAAGCCATCCGCGACATGATGGAAAAACTTCTTGCACCTCGGCCAATGGCAAACAATTTCGCAGCTCCCGGTTCCTCCCGTTTTGATAGGAAACCAATGATAAATTATAACAATGTACCGGACCAGGGTCCATCGCCCCAGATCAAATTGAAGGACGCAATAGAAACCGTCCCAAAGTTTAACGGTCACAACATGTCCGTTTTGCAATTCGCGAGAGCCTGCAATAGGGCTAAGGCTCTGGTTCCCTCGCGAGCCGAACCCCAATTAACGAGGTTGTTGCTAAATAAGCTGCAAGACCATGCATACTTGGCCGTTGAGGATAGGGTCTTTGACTCCGTAAATGATCTAATCAAACAACTTAAACGTACATTTTCTCCTGGTAAAACGGCTGACCACTATCGTGGGGAACTTGCAAACGTTATCAAAGGATCCAACGAGCACATATCGGAGTACATTTCGCGCGTCAAAGACCTCCGATTCGCTATCCTGGTAGAGTATAGGGAACATTACCGCGACTTCGCACGAACTCAGGACGTAGATCGCCTAACCTTGGACTCGTTCATTGATGGTCTTCCACCTCACATAAGGACAATGCTGTTACAGCATACTTTTGAAACGCTCGAAGAAGCTTTCGAGGCAGCCGTACTCGTGAACAAGCAGATTGATAGGGACCGTCTCCGATTCTCCGATCCCAAACTAATCTGTCAAATCTGCAGCGAGACAGGTCACGACGCACGGTCCTGTCGAAATAATCAACGATCTACAATCAACCAAAATTCCGAGAGGTACCCTCTAAACCGCGCCGCGGAATATAGGTATCAAGCACCAGATCCCCTGCTCCCATACTGGAATAAAAACCGTCCTCCACCTCCGAAACCTACGGAGGAACGCAATTGCAGTTACTGCAAGAAGCCTGGACATGTGACCTTGGAATGCAGAAAACGCATATTCACCATCGACAAGGATCCTAGAACCTTGTGGGAAACGGAGTCGGGAATTACTCCTCCGAGCCCCGATGGATGCGAACTATGGAGTGGGCCAAACAGAAGCGCACCCACTTGCAATACACCCCAAGTCACTAGCGGTATCATAAGAGTCGCTACAGTACAACTAAACCCAGTCGTGCTACGGGAGAAGTCAAAATCCTCCTTTTCCGCACATACAGCTAATCCGGACCTAAAGGGCCACCTGCAAATTATAAACTCTAGCGGGATTGACATTCCAATCAGAATGCCCACCATCGAAGTAGAGAAATTCGACAGAATAATTCCAGGATCCAAACCGGTACGTCCAAAAGAGACTACGACGCCGATAGGCATCACTCCCATCCACCCCATAATAAAAAACAAGTCCCTCTTAGCCCAGGATCCGTCGATCCACCACCTCGAGGCACCCGCGCCGGTGTACTCACTCTCACCCCCTACGCATTACGCCAAATTAACCCTTCCCCTAAACTCCCAAGAGTCTCTTGCGGCTACGCCGGAACTGGAAATAATACAAATTTCTGCGGAAGCTCCTTCAAGGGCGGAAAAGTTACTTCAATCAATCTCCAAAGAGCATCCGATTCCTGGGAAAAGCGATAAGTTCGTTGACCCTGCACCTCGCACGCCAAAACGAATTAAAGGATTCCTTGTTCTGAACCGATATCATAGACGGTTTATCCCAAAATTCTCTAGAAAGGTTCGCCCATTGACCTCACTATCGAAGAGGAGCACACCATTCGACTGGGGACCGTCCCAACAAACACAATTTGAATACTTCACAGCAATATTGCAGAAGAATCCCATCCTGCAATTCTCGAATTTTGAGCGGGAATTCCACGTCACTGCAGACGCCCTATCCCATAATTCCCCTGCAGTGGAGGCATGCTCAAAACGACCACGCGAAGTATCTGTCGACGACTCGGAGGACTGGCCCGAACGTAAACCAAGCGGATCCAAGAGGCCTCGATACTCCAGTTCACCGATCCATGTGGCAACGAGTGGAAGCAACTCCGTCGACCCTGCAAAGCCCAAATCCAGCGCTCATCTAGGAGGAGAACCCAAAGAAATTCAACTGCACCAAAAGATGCGCCGGAAATTGTCGCCAGCAGAAATTCCGCCAAGTTCTTCCCCAGAAAACATACGTGAACGACTGCCTACCACGAGAACCGACCAGATTTGCAAATTACCCATGCAGCTTCTATTGATAAAATATTTTGTGTGCGTGCTCCTAAGCCTATTCACATCAATTAAAATCGCCGACGAATTCATCAAAAGATTTAACTGTCATTTCGGAGCTCCTAGAGCCACCCTCACTGACCAAGCAGCAAATTTTACTCGAAATTTCACGAAAACAGTACCACGGGAATGTAAAATGCAACAATTCCGAACCACAGCCTTTCACCCACAGACTAACGGCTTTTTAGAGAGATTGCAACTCGTTTTGACCGAATGTTTAAAATTGTTAATCGGTAGATACAGCGACTGGGACGAATGGAACTTGGCCGCGTTCCCGTATAATGCCAGTGTCCACAAGGATACTGGATACACTCGACATGAGTTAAATTTCGCGAAATTTACGTTACCCAAAGACATTGAAAACGAAACATACATTGGTTGTCTATCACCTCTGAGTAGGAGTCCATGGTGCAAAAGACATTACGATAGTCCTTCTCACATACGCGAGAGTCCCGGTTGACCCCACGCCACCACAAACAAAATTACCTTAATCAATTTTCCATCATAGATAATTTCTACTGCAACATTTATAACAACCACATTCACGCGGCTATGCCGTCCAGAGAGAAGGAAGGAACACCGCCTCCTTCCTCCCTAAAGTGATCTCTTCGAGTCATCAACAGAGAGGCGCCTCCGCAGAACGGACACCTCCATCGATGACTCTCATCCTCCAACATCGGTCAACGGGAAGCAGTTCCCGAAAGCCACTACCCCTTCGTCCCGTAGAGACCCTTCTAAATTCAAACAAAACCACCTATACCCTACACCGATCCTAATCCTTCCTTCCTTTCCTATCCTTATAAATAATCCCTTGTAAATATTCCTTATAAATTAATAATATATATATATATTCCTTATTTTCTATTTTTTTATATATATATATAGGTCTTTCTTTTATTTTTCTCTTCAAGCCACACTAAACAACTCTTATTATTATTAAAATATATAAATTATTTTATTTCCTTTTTAACAAAACAGGCTACATATTTTATTTTTTTTATCCTCATTTCAAGACACCCGCACCTTATGTTAAGAAATGTACGCATTTCTTCATATAAAGGGGGAGGTGTGATGCCCCGCTATTTTCATTAAATTTTTTCTCTCACTTCAAACCACACCTACCTTGTTTTAAGAAATTACACATTTCTTCATATAAGGGGGGAGGTGTGACGTCCCACTATTTTTCGCGCGGTATTTTAACATCACTTCCCCACAAATCCATCCACAACTCCACCAAAAACCATCGAACTCAAGCCATACCCCTTTTTCAAACCCAACCGATCACTTAGACGATATACCTTAGTGGTCCCTGTCTCTAAATGGTCAATCCCAATCGCCGATCACCTTGATGTTGTACCTTAGCGGTCCCCAACACAAGATGACCTATACAAAACGCCACCTCGACGATGTATCTTAGAGATCCCCATCACGAGATGATCGTTACAAAACTCCTTCGCCTATTCGCCATATGAGGCATGACCACTTCCTTCCAAATCTACGTTTAAACAAATCCCTCATCCTTAAAACCCTCTTCCAAATCGAGACTACGTCTCACGCCCTTACTATGACCACAGAAGTCAATACACCGTTTACCCCATTCCTATACGACCTCCTAAACTCCACCAAATGGGTTGAGTATTTCGCTTCAAAGCCCCATGCAAAAACCCTAGAAATGTCACTGCGACGCAAATGTACAAACGTGATCAACACGTGATTGTAATTACGACGCATTTGGCGTACGTGACATAAATACATCTATTAATAGCCATACCGTTTACAAAAACCCCCAAAATCTACTGCGTCTTGTTCCGAAATCTGTCAAGGTCTTTACCGCGCGAACCCCCGCAGTACTCCTGGAAGATCATATAAATACGAAGGATCGAGAGCTCATAACGCTCTTTTGTCAACAAACTGTCGAATAGATAAGAGTATTATTTAACCAGTGTTAATTATTCAAGTCAGTGCTTTACGGCAACTACTGTAAGTTATTATTATATATCATTATTACAGTGCATATCACCCCATACCATATTATTATTCGTCAACGCTTATAGCTCATTATTATATTCTTTCATTAATGCTTATTGCTTACTTATCATTATATTCTTTCATTTATGCTTATTGCTTACTTATCATTATATTCTTTCATTTATGCTTATTGCTTACTTATCATTATATTCTTTCATTAATGCTTATTGCTTACTTATCATTATATTCTTTCATTTATGCTTATTATATATATATCGCCATTTATATTCATAATCCATATTATAAGTGTTGTGTGTGTGTATACAAATCTTCCCACGCATTGTTAGAAACGCTCTAACAAGGCTAATAAACCGCTTTGTTACCAATCATGTCTCGAATTATTGTGCGTATCCTCGAATCATAAGGCTTCCCCACGAAACCAAGCTGCCGCAACAGCTGATTCGCGAGAGCTCTCCCAGTATTTACAAACACACTGCAGCACGAACCGTGCTATTCTTAGGAAAACTAAGTGTGGTTTCTTTTGTACGAATGCAACGGTAAATCCTATTATCAAACCAAAACAAAACAAAACAAGAGTGCTAACGGGTGTCCCTTCAATACTAATTTGCTTTAAAACCTTCCCTGGTCGATTAGTGTGGCGGATGATAGATTCGCGCCTGATCGTTTCTCTTAAACCCACAGTGTGCCGGATGATAGATTCGCGCCTGACTTTCCCTCAAAACCTTCAGAGTGCTGGATGATAGATTCGCGCCTGGGTTTCCTTTAAAACCTCCAGAGTGCCGGATGATAGATTCGCGCCTGGCTTTCCTTTAAAACCTTCAGAGTGCTGGATGATAGATTCGCGCCTGGTCCTCCCTCAAAACCTTCAGAGTGCTGGATGATAGATTCGCGCCTGGCTTTCCTTTAAAACCTTCAGAGTGCCGGATGATAGATTCGCGCCTGACTTTCCCTCAAAACCTTCAGAGTGCTGGATGATAGATTCGCGCCTGATCTTTTCCTTCCCTATAGTCACCGTTCCAAAAAACCTCACCCGGGACGTGACAATAGAATCCACCGCAACATTTGGTAAAATATTGACTAAATCTGATTGTTATTAACAAATCATATATATGTTAATTAAGCTCTTTTATCTTTATTCAGATTTCCAGGAATTTATGGTAGGGCACGCCAAGAAAACATCTGAGGGCATCAGAGATTTGTCAAAACGATTGCAAAGAATCGAGGAAAAAATATCCACCAGAACCGATTATATTGATAATTGCGACCGATTTTTCGATGAATGCCCATTCTTCCTGCCGGTGAAACCCGAAGAGGATCTGTACAATTTAGATTTGAAATTGCAGGACCCATCGACATTAAATAATATGGTACGTTTTCCGGTCACGTAAGAATAATAAATGTTCTAGTTGTGTGAAAATTTTAAATTTACATTCATTATTTTTATATTGAGCAGCTAAGTTATGGATTAACTACAGAGAAGTACTTGAGTATTGTAAATAATTTTTCATTGCTTCAATGCATCCTGAACATTACTTGAACACTGCTTTTAATGAAGCTAATTTTCAAGACTTAAATAATTTATTAATGACATTTTATAGATTCATTTTCTGAAGAAAATTGGTGGAAGTAACGTGCCAATCACCACAGGCACAGTTATGACTAAATTGATAGACAATTCTGTGGCTGAAAACTATAGCTGGCACGGCAAAAAACTGAAAAAACCATTTACGAATTTCTCTAATATTGTGAAGTTAATATTGAGTATGTAATTTTATTATTTTGCCTCATTTTAGCATTTAAAATTGTAAAATAAATGTATGTATTTTCCCAGGATCTGTACACGCTATATGTAGCGACAGTGAATATAGATGCACCGATGCCAATATAATACTCGGGGCCTCTAAATGGTTAGCCCAGACCAAGACGCGGATCGTGCGTGCCGAGGTGCGCATAAATAAGGGCCTTTACCATGCGCATCTAAACCAGCTCAATTACACCGAGGAGAATCAGGGCAGCTACCCAAATCAATTCCTGCAGCAGCCCTCCCCTGGGAACACAGTGCAGCCCCCCTCTCCTGCGAACGAACTTATATAATTATTGTTATTGTTATTAATATTATGCAATTTTTCACGCATGAATAAAATATATAAACATTTAATTGTCGATGTTTATTAAAATTTAATTAATTTCCCTTACATTTCTTTAACGTTTTCGTAAGATCCTAGTAATATTACCGAAACTGAAATAATTCCTGCAATATCGCCGAAACGGTGAACAAATAATTCCTGCAATTTTCCCGAAACGTTCCATGAAAAATTCCTGCAAGATCTCCGAAGCGTTCAGTGATCATTGCTGTAAAATCTCCGAAACGTTCCGTGACTATTGCTGAAAAATACCCGAAACGTTCTGTGATCATTGCTGTAAAATTCCGAAACAATGTTTCAGAAATATCTCCCGCAATGTTGCACAAGGGCGGACATAGCAATTTACTTGTAACGTTTCGGAGACATTCCGTGCAATGTATCTGCAACGTTCCTGCAACTAAGTGTGCTGTAGGGGTTGTGAAAATGCGCGCTGCGCACGGGTCAGATTTACAAGTTTCTCCGATTTTCGACCAATTTAGAGCACTTGAAAGGGTCGACTTTTACGACGACGCGCGCGTCGAAAGTGATCGTGTGCGCGCTACCTATGCCGGGATTTCTGTGCCACGCGCGCACGCGAATGCCCGCTGCGCATCGTCGAAAAGACTGAAAAAAATGTATGTTTTTCACCGCAAATACTCTTTACTCCTACATATCACTTGCATATGTGTATTTGTGGTGTATTATTCAGTTTATACATTAAAGCAAGCAATAGCATGATACTTATTTCTGTAAATAACAACAATTATACTGTTGCGATAGTTATATTTGTTCCTGGATATTGCATAATTGTAATACATTATGTATGCAGATATGTGACACTGAATTGTAGTTGTCTATCTTTATCAGTTTCAAATTATTCTATTTCTCAAACACAATTAAGTTATTGATTTGATTCATCCTGCAAGAAAATCGTAGGTATAAAAAATATCAATCTTCTGTGACTTCTATATATGTTTTTCCATTCACGCCAGGGGTTATTCGCACGTCCCAAAAAAGTAAACTATTTAATAGTGCAACGATGCATTTACCATTTGAGATTATTCGTAATGGCATTATGTACCCACTCACTGTGAAAGCAGTAATGTGTTATTGTAATTTCGTTTCCTATCGCATTGCCAGGGAAATATCTCGACATATGTGGATGTACGGAAGTTAAATTTTAATCATTTTCTAAGTCATAAAGCATTTTTAGTACCTTCAGGTAAACTATATGTAGGTAGCTCCTTAAAAACAGATATTTCAGTATGAAATAAATTAACAGCATTTATGACATCGTCTATAAGCCCGGTATATCGGGACAGAGGAAATGATACACGTGTATTTCCTGTGCAGAGGTAGAAAGTTAGCGTCTGGGAGAAAGGCTAGTCCATTTGGTCATGATATACCTAATCTCCTCTGATTCCATCCGTCCGATTTTCATGAAATTTCATATGATTTACATCGGAAAAACACAAGGAATCCATTGGTGTCACTTCCATATCGAAACAATAAACAATATTGTTGCGAGCACCCTATAGAGAGGATCCATGGCCCGCTGGTGCTCGCGACGAAGACAAGGGACAGCGAGAAGAAGGCGATCGGATTGATCGCCTGTCACAAGCTGTCATTCGAAAGTCAGCCATCATTACTAGCAGACGTCTCGATATTACATTGCATAACAGATTGTATTCGTTACCGGTTCCTGTATAGTTCTGTATTACTCTTGTTAACCCCTTATTACATGTTCTGCTACCGTTGTCGTTTAGTTAACTTATATTATGCCGAACCAAATTCGTAACAATATATAGGAGACGGAAAAAGGAAAGCCACGGCGCCGGGAATCGAACCCGGGCCGCCCGCGTGCTGATCAGCAGCGTTAGCCACACCGGCTACGCCGACTCTCCACGGTTCCTGTCCTCCGAACTCCTATCTACATGGACGCCACCTATGTGTACAGCCACACACTAGGCCGTTGCCTAAATGCCCTGTTTGCCTACTACAAATAAAAAATTATTTTACTCCTGAAGCAGGTATGAATTCTTGGCCGTAGACCCTTTCAAGTGCGCTTGAACAAAAGTGGGACCCCGAACGCCAAGCGGCCGGAGTCTGGCCGCCGCAATGGGCCGCTGAGCCGCGGCCGCCGCCGCCGGCCGCGCCATGGAGACTCGACCTTAACATCAACAGACGCTGCGACTAGCGACCCGAACGCAGCGGCTTTTTGTCTTTTTCGTAAAACCGCGAGAGACTGATTTCAAGTCGTTTGGATTTTTCAAAATGCTAAAAATTGTGGATCTTATAGCTCTTTGAAATATAGTGTTTACTTTTTTTTTTTAAAATTGTAACGTTGGACTGTGGGCCACCCTCCAGGCGGTGCGAGCTCAGGCCGTGGGTTTACAGTCATAAGCTGCAACCTTATGAGATTTAATAACGGCCCAGTACCGTTGCCATGGCGACCGTGGGGCCGTAATTTGTGAATAAAAAAAACCATTTGTAAATAGTTTAATTTAATTATAAAAAATTATAATAAATAATATATATTTTTCTCCTCCAAATTATACATTGCATTCTTTAATTAATGTTGCCAAAAGTCATCCTTTCCTGTTTGAGAACACCTGTACTGTTTTATCTAGAGACGCGGTAGCGTCTCGACGCCAAGTACAGGAAAGACACCCTGTATATGTCGACTGTCGCTAAGCTATCATTTACTCGTCGCCGGGCTAATCCAACCTAACCTGAAACTTATTTCATTAATATCTCATCACGCCTGCAATATTTTCTAAATTTAAAGGCATTTTTCTTATGTAAATCGCATATAAGCTTTCGAATAAGACCAAATTTCAATAAAATCTGTCCACGCATGACAGAGATATCACAATATCGTCTCATGAATCTGTCAGAAACGGTAAGATTTTTCTTCTGATTCTCCAGTCAAATTTTCGTCAACATAATACGAATACGCGTTACACGCACACATTCAGCCAACAGAAACTAACACATGTTTCGTTCGTCATACGCGTTACACGCACACCTTCAGCCAAAAGAAACTAACACATGTTTCGTTCGTCAAACGCTAATACGTTACCTTCACTATGCAATCTACTCCAAATTTTGACAGCTTACAGTCAGGTTATAAACCTGGCGAGTGTCAAATAAGGAAAGTTGTCAAAATTTTCTGAAATGTCACGAGTTTTTACACCACAATCCACAGAAGACACTGAATTATTGTTTCAATTAGTGATGGGCTCAAGACCGATCGAATCGCTTCGAATCTATGACACAATGTTTCGAATCGCTTCGAATCTCATTAGTCATGGTTGCCAAGCAAATCGAATCGCTTCGAATTCTGGACAGAAGTTTCGATTCGCTTCGAATCCCGGGCGAAAATTTGGAATCACTTCGAATAGCTTCGAATCGCTTCGAATCGCTTCGACTATTATTCGAAACAAAAATTTCTTGAAAGTCTTGATAGATCATGAAAGTCTTGATAGGTCTTGAAAGTCTTGATAGGTCTTGAATAGGAGTATGCGGATCATCTCGTGTTTCGAGGCTCGGGAACCCGAACTTCGGAACGAGTCGAAAAAATTCGGGGGGATCTGACGAGATCTCGATTCTCTCGAGTCTCGAGATTCTATCTCGAAATTCCGGATGAAAGTTTCGAATCTCTTCGACTGTTATTTGAAATAGGAAGTTGTGGGAAGTCTTAGACGTTTGGTCTTTCTTTGAATGTTGTAAAAGTTGCAAGTACTTTTAAAATAAAAGTATTAATTATTGAGTAAAATTATTTTTTTCAACACCTGCATGAAAATGGATGTTTTTTTACGCCTGCTGAGCGGGAGCAAAATGCCTAATTTCAGACGTATTCGCGTTTTCTATTTTTCTCCCAAGGGAAAAAGACTTTACGCGCATGCGTATTCGCATAATTTTTTACTTTCCTCCTAAGGAAACTGCCAAGTATTTGACTTCCAGGCCGCGGACATCTAGGCAAATGTCTAGATGTTACATTTTATCTGCACAAATTATTAAAATGACCGCGATATGAGTAATGGAATGTATGAACACAGCATTTTAGCTGTGTATATGTAGTTGTGTCATCTTAAGCGCAGTTGGAAAGCACCTTTATGTACTTGCAGCACATTTTGATTTCACATATTTTTTTATATTGTATATTTTCTTCTATTTTTTTGTGATTTATTTGTTTCATGTACTTGGCGTATTTTTTTACTTTTTGGAAGTGTTTTTATGGGGATCTCACTTCTTTTTACAAAGATAATTCATGTACTTGGCGTAATTTTTTTACTTTTTGTAAGGTATATATACTTGGAATACTCGGAATAGCGCAAAGCAGCTCAGCGAGTGTACTTTATTTATTTTTTGATTAAGGATAAATTCTACGTAAGTTTAACAACTACGAAATGAAACCATGCGCACTGCATTGCCGATCTATATGTATTTTATATGTATAGTACTTTGTGTACAGTACACTCATTCAAAGTAACGAATGAAAATTAACTTTATTTCTCTTTTTCATTTCGCTTCTTCGTCTTCTCCCCTTTTCTCTACATAGGTATATGTATTCCATATCGATTGAGAATTGATTTGATTTGTGGTTACAGGCTGATTTCAAGTCGTTAGAATTTGTGGTTATGGGTTATGGTTGCAACTCAATGGTACAACGATACATATTTGTAAAAACACGTGGCATCTCAAATTTTGACAACCTACCTTATTTGACACTCGTCAGGTTATAATCTGACTGTAAGCTGTCAAAATTTGGAGTAGATTGCATAGTGAAGATAGCGATTGATGAACGAAACATGTGTTAGTATCATTTTGGCTGAAGGTGTGCGTGTAACGCGTATTGGAGTAGATTGCATAGTGAAGATAGCGATTGATGAACGAAACATGTATTAGTTCCGTTTTGGCTGAAGGTGTGCGAGTAACGCGTATACGTATTATGTTGACGAAAATTTGGCTTGAAGAATCAGAAGAAAATCTTACCGTTTCTGACAGACCCACGAGACGATATTATGATATCTCTGTTATGCGTGGACAGATTTTATTGAAATTTGGTCTTATTCGAAAGCCTATATGCGGTTTACATAAGAAAAATGCCTTTAAATTTAGAAAATATTGCAGGAGTGATGAGATATTAATGAAATAAGTTTCAGGTTAGGTTGGATTAGCCGTTTCTCCAGTAAATGATAGCGGTAGCGACAGTCGACATATACACGGTGTCTTTCCTGTACTTGGCGTCGAGACGCTACCGCGTCTCTAGATTCGTGTCGGCCATGCTCAAGGTCGTTGAACGATAGAAAGAAAGAGTAAATGCCTGACGGTAGTCCTTATAGGGACGAAACGCATTGGACAGACTTGTAGTTACGTGTCCATGAGCGGCGAGAACGATTACGCGCGGTTGCTGAATTAATGAGTCGCGACGCGCGTTACTTCAAGCTTCTTAGGCGCGTGACGAGAAGCTGAGCATGTAAATAATTCAAATTCGAATCTGAAAGCAACAAGCGTTTCATAATCGAGACAAAAGGAAATCGTTCGCTACGCGGAGAAACTAACGTTTCGCATTCCAGTAATCCATTTCGCCCTGTACATTCTGAATTCTGTTGCCAGCCGTCGCAACCCTCGTTGCTTCATCCATCTGTCTGATCCACGACCAAGCTATTTTATCCAATCTACCGATTAAATTCCGCTTTTCCTCGTTCTCTTCGGAGACGAAGGTCTTCGGATTTTCTCCCAGCAAGTAACAGTCGGCTCTACTCGGCGGTTCCAGAAATGTATCAAGTTGTCTCTCCTTCGGCACGTATAGCGTAGTTAAATTTATCGGCTTGTACACCTCCTCGGACAAGCGTATTACAAATTCGTGTAGATTCGAAAATACTTCATTTTTTATAACTGCTCGTTATGAATGGAAAATTGAGATTGTAATAAAGTGGCCAATAATGGACATGGTAATCTTAGTTTTGTAACTTTGTAGAAATCCAATTGCAAAAGACATTAATAAGAATTGCAGTGGTCGTACAAATTTTCAAATTTTCGAAACGGATACACGACGTGTACCCATCGGTACGGAGCACGCTCGGTGCGTATATATTCTCCATAAATTTTAGGACAGATCTCGGAACACTGTTAGTAATACTTCCGAATAAAACTGTGGTAAAAAAATTCTCCTTGGTATAAATTTGCCACGGGGATCGTAAAAAGTACACGAACCCCTTAGGCGCGCAATCCGGGACGTTCAAAGTGGCGGACAATTTATTTTCCTTGTGAAATATGCTCAGCACCTCGTGGGACGGATCTTCAAAATATTCTCGTATTATTCCGCTACAATTTTCGTTCCAATGTTTATTGCCGGGGGAAGGAAATATCGTTAAATCTTTCACATATTGTACCTGTAAATATATTCAAGCAGAAACTTAACTGGGCCAGAGGAAAGATTATAGCAGGATATTGAATGTCGCGCCATAGAGGTCAGCCGATCGATGATTTTATCAAATTAAGTGTATGAACTATTACGTGATGTTTTAATATAGTCCAGTAAGAGTAGTCGAGTTAATTCGAATTATACTGAAATCAGTAATTATGATTAACCGAGTAAACATTTCTATGGCAAAGCATTCGATTCCTGATGCATTTGTCTCGTGCGTCGTATACATATCTTGCGACCACGTATACTTAGTGGATATCTAAAATGGTATAACTAAAATCGTGCAATCGCAGAAATCGCCAGGTCAAGAACGCTCAGTAATCTAAGTATATTACTATAGTATACTAACTAACGTAGTCAGCTCTGCATCACTGAATACTGGTTTCTCGGGTTCTGGTGGAAGTTCTTCTTCAACTTCGGGCGACTCTGAAATGCAGTGAAGTAGCTTACAACACAAAACTATGTATAATAAAGTAATTAGTCTCGTTTCGGAGACAGAATACTTACAGATGCTTAATAAGCGTACATGGAAGCTTTAAAATTATACGAAAATGAAAAATTTTACCGCGACCCTTTAAATTCAATTCCAGGTATTCTAAAATTAAATAACGGGTGCCTACAGGTACCGATCAAAGAAATAAATAAATATGTGGTTCATAGAGTCGAATAAAAGAGTCTTACTCCTCTAGACTGAGAAATTCCTGTGCATTCTCTTCATTTCTATCCATCCAAGCCTGTGCGCCCCCTTCAATTCTACTATCCAAGCCTGTGCGTCCCCTTCATTTTTATCGAAGTCCTGTGCGTCCCCTTCATTTCTATAATATAATAAGCTTTACATAAAAACTCTAAATTGCTGGTATATACAAAAAATACAAGTATCTGGCAATTTAAATGCAATGCAATTTTTTGCTACAATATATTATTTTGTACATGCATGGTACAAATTTCCAGAAACTTATGCGAAAGAAGATACTTCTTTGTCGAACCTTCTCCGGACAACTTCCAAGTCTGCGAGTCTACGTAAAAAATCTATTAAAAAATTTTGGTGACCCACCTTGTTAATTGAGACAATCATTCAGTCTCCCATGTAGTGTAAAAACTCGTGACATTTCAAATTTGGACAACTTACCTTATTTGACACTTGGCAGGTTATGGCGGATTGACACTCAGTAGGTTATAAAGCGATGACACTTGTAGGTTATAAAATGTACAATGGCGGACGCCGATCATACATACACTAGTTTCTTTTGGCTGAAGGTATGCGTGTAACGCGTATACGTATTAATGACGAAATTTTGGCTTGGAGAAGAAAAACATACACTAGTTTCTTTTGGCTGAATAGCTGAAGGTGTGCGTGTAACGCATAATAAAACGCATATAAACGAAACATACACTAGTTTCTTTTGGCTGAAGGTGTGCGTGTAACGCATATACGTATTATGTTGACGAAAATTTGGCTTGAAAAATCAGAAGAAAATCTTACCGTTTCTGACAGATCCATGAGACAATATTATGAGATCTCTGTTATGCGTGGACAGATTTTATTGAAATTTGGTTTTATTCGAAGGCTTATATGCGGTTTACATAAGAAAAATGCCTTTAAATTTAGAAAATATTTCAGGCGTCATGAGATATTAATTAAATAAGTTTCAGGTTAGGTTGGAATAGCCGTTTCTCGAGTAAATGATAGCGGTAGCGACAGTCGACATATACAGGGTGTCGTTCCTGTACTTGGCGTCGAGACGCTACCGCGTCTCTAGATTAAGATTTATCCTTCAATTTCTGACCTAGAACAAAAAACCGAAAAAAATTCCTGACTTGTATATAAAATTGTCTCGGGAAGTACACAAGGAAAATACAAAATATTGTCTTTTGTACGAATGGTGCCTGATTGAACAAAACATGGAACTGCTACAACTTCGAAATTGTTGAAACGTTTTGTTGAATCACCATTCTTACAAAAATCAGTATTTTTTTATTTCCTCGCGTACGTCCCGAGATAATCTTACATAGAAGTCAACAATTTTCGGTTTTTTGTTCTAGGTCAGAAATTGAAGGAGAAATCTTTCCGGCCGCGGAACACTGTTTTTCAGAAGAAGCATCTTTTGTTGAACTGTTGCGCCGCCATTTTGTTTTAACAAAATTTAAAAAAAAATTGAGATCATACTTCAAGATATGTACAATAAAGGCGTTCAGTCAAATTTTGTATTCTTTTCACTATACTCGCATAAAAAATTCTCAAAATCAGGCTGCCTTTCCGGCCTCTACAGTGGCATTACCCTTTAAATAGAGCACCAACGTTCAACTAATGATAGGGCTCGCCGCGCCTGCCTATGGCCATAATGTTGCCACCAATGTATTACTCTGTTAACGTGCGCAACACCCTGTGTTTGCATTGAAAACGGGGGTAAAATATGTCAAAAACGATTGACATACAATTTCTGTATGACCACACGCAATCTTATTTTATGCATCGTATATACAATATAAAAGTGTGTATTGTATAAATAGTCATACAGAAATTGTATTTGAGTTGTCGGGTTTTGAAGAAAAAGAAATTAAACGATATTTCTTTTGTTTACTGATAATGAAAACTTTTATTTTGAATAATAGTTTGTTCTGCAGTATTACATAATTGTGTTTCGTATTTAACATGGAATTGGAAATGCTGTTTGTATCACCGCAAATAAAACTAAATGAACATATCGTTCGACATAATACTTATATCTATTACAGTCATCAGATAGCTCGGAAGGTAACGGCGTAAGTGAGGACGATCGGTGTCGGAAGGACCCGAGTCCTTCCGACGAGGAGTAACCAGTCTGCTTCGACAGCGTGCGTTGAACGGTTGAGTTATTACGTATTCCTATTATGTCTATTGTTCAATACTCTTCAATATATATTCATAATTCTATTGCAATACGGTTATTATTGAGCCACCTGACATACTACAGCTTCAGAAGTGGGATTATACCGAAGGATTCGAAATCGTGGAATATCGATTGAAAATATTGATTCTACTGCACGTGCCACGAGGCTATGGCGCCGCGTCCATCGAACGTTCGAGAAACTGTTACGCGTGTGCAAAAAATTGGGGTATGCCCAGTGATAGTGTGAACTAAACTGATATTGAGCTAGCGGGCAAAATGAGCAAATTGCGTGATGTGCCCGGGTTGGACGAGAGCATTACGAAAGCGCCGTTAAGAGTGATTCGGTTATTGCATAACCTTATTTATGGTGAAGTCGGAGATCGTGGGGACCGACAGCGCCTGCGAGAATTTACCGGATTTAAATTCGCGGAAGATTCAAGCGAATTCCGGGCAAAAGTTAAGTGGGTGACCGAAACACTAACATTAGCTGATTTGGTAGCGATCTGCGTTGTATTACGGCTACCCTATGCGGGAGATCTGGAGGACATCGCGAAACGAATTTGTCAGCATTTGACAAATTTTGAACTTTTCAACGCCCGGACCAAGCCGAGGAAGAAGAAGAAGACGAGGATCTTAGCGAGGCATACGAGGAAGTACAAGAATCAACCACACCAGCGGCCATATCCGCCGGGCCAAGGTTTACAATGAGCTTCCGCGACGTCGAGGACACTGTTTGAACTTTCAATGGCAGCGACGGTTACCCGATCGAGACATGGGTGGAAGATTTCGAAGACAACGCAAAATTATTTAAGTGGTCGGAAATGCAAAAGCTGTTGTTTGCGAAGAAATCGCTGAAGGGGTTAGCTAGCCTCTTTGTCAAAGGAGAACGAGGTATTCATGGACGAGATTAAAATCGCTCTTATTGGAAGAGATTTCGAGTAAATTGGACAGTGCGGACCTGCACGAAGAATTACGCCGTCGCCAAATCAAAAAAGATGAATCGGCACAGGAATATTTTTTAGTTATGAAGGAGTTAGCCTCGCGCGGGAAGATCGAAGAGCAAGCCTTGATCAAATACGTAGTCAACGGCATTACAGACGAGTCAAGCCGGAAAGTAGTTTTATACGGTGCACGAACTTTTAAGGAGCTGAAAGACAAATTTGAAATTTATAACGCGATGAAGAAGGAGAAGACACCTTCCACGGTCAAGTACGCGTCGAATCGCGCACGAGGTGTGGCCGGAAAAACGGCGGAGACAGATCGAGCACATCTACCAACCGAGAGTCCGGGTATCGCCGTCATCCGATGTTACAACACCAAAGAGGAGGGTCACGTGGCGGCTGCTTGCGCGAAGCCAAAGAGGGAAAGAGGTTCCTGCTATGTTTGCGGAGCATCCGACCACCAGAAGCGGACTTGTCCTCAGCGGGCGAAAACGGGGAAGACGCGACCTTCAACATCGACAGGGGATGCTTCAACCCATCTGGTGGAACAAAACTCAGTCATCACACCCAGTTATACGGTCGAAGCGAGACTAGATATAGGCGACGTTACGGCAGTATTAGATACTGATAGTCCCATATCCCTTTTAGAGAGAAATCAAATACCAGAGGACTTAAGCATTGATCCTTATTTTGAAAACGTTAAATTCGAAGGTATAAATGGGACACCGATTTCCGTGTTAGGGCGTTTAAAACAACAGGTAAAAATACGAGATACCGAAGTCCTTATTTACTTTTATGTCGTGCCGCGCATTACAATGTCGTACGCTTGTTTGTTGGGTCGAGATTTTATTTCCGATAACGATATCGAAATTAAATTCGGGAAAACAGTTACTATCCGGAAAAGAAGTTTGGCAACAGAGATGGATACGGTTATTCATGAAATTATGAACATTGACGTGGCCGATGATGCGTCAGAGTCTAATGCGATGAACCTTAACGTGAACCAAGAGATAGCGTGGAAAGAACGAGATCGCGTAAAACCCCTTATATCTGAATGTTACGTAAAACCCGCGAGACCAAAGTTTCCTAAAGCACAGTTAAAAATGGATTTAGTGCTCAAGCCAAATCATAAACCATTTTATTTCAACCCAAGACGTCTTTCGGGGGTCGAAAAAATGGCCCTTGCTGAAATTATTCGTGATTTATTAGATCGGAAAATTATTAGGGCAAGTAACTCCCCATACGGCAGCCCGATTGTACTCGTACTAAAGAAATGCGGTAAACGACGGTTGGCAATTGATTTTCGATTTTTGAATGAAATGACAGTTCGAGACAATTTTCCAATCCCCCGGATTGTGGATCTAATAGATTCCCTACGTGGTAAAACATATTTTACGCAGCTGGATCTGAAAGATGCGTTCCATCATGTTGAATTAGAAGAGAAGTGTATCCCCTATACGTCGTTTGTCACATTTATGGGCCAGTACGAATACGTACGTATGCCATTTGGTCTTAAGAATGGACCATCTTTTTTTATGCGATTCATTAATAGGGTCTTCCGTTCCCTATTAGACAACGGCAAAGTATTAATTTACTTGGACGACATTCTGATTGCTACAGAGACTATAGCCGAAAATCTCTCCATTCTGCAGGAATTCTTAGGGATAATAAATGAAAACTGCCTTGAACTAAAATTTTCAAAGTGTGCCTTTCTGTTTACAGAAATAACATATTTAGGTTACCGAATTAATAACAGAGGTATTCGTCCTACAAAAGAAAACATTCGCGCAGTGTCGGATTACCCGATACCCAGAACCTTTCGAGAGCTACAGAGTTATTTGGGGTTTGTATCGTACTTTCGAAAATTTATAAAGAATTTCGCAACCATTGCCAAACCCTTATATGATTTATTGAAATCGAAAAGCGATTTCAAATGGGAGGATAAACAATAAGTTGCTTTTGAGAAGTTAAAACAGTCTCTTATATCGGAACCTATATTGTCAATTTATTCGACTACAGCAGAAACTGAACTACATTGTGACGCCAGTTCATACGGTTACGGATCAGTATGTAACGTCCGATTGCCAGGGACAACTGAGCGTTACTGGTTCTCGAGAGGAGAGCGGCGTCCCCTCGAGTATAGGATAGGTGGGGTTTCGTTATAATAGAGTAAAGGAGTAAAATCCAACTTAAACATTAACAATGGCTTGTTTATTCAACAACTAATTATACTTTAAGTAACAAATCAATATTAATTACAACTATGATTACAGTATTTTTGGTTTTCTTATATTTTATGTATATATATATATATATGTGTGTGTCGTATTATGTACAAGACATGTATGTATGTTGCAGTGTACAGCCGCTACCGTCTCCGGAGCGAGCTAATACTCTTGGCAACGTCTGCAGTAAGAACAGCCGCTACCGTTTCCGGAGCGAGCTAGTTACTCGTGGCAGAGTTTGAGTTCTATACTCTTATGACCTTGCTTTTACCAAGTGCACCAGCCGCTACCGTCTCCGGAGCGAGCTAAATGCCTTTGCAAGAGCGAGGTTCTATAGCTTTTGAGTACACAACCGATAAAGGAGCACCTGTATCTATCCACTGAAGACCAGCCGCTACCGTCTCCGGAGCGAGCTAAATCTTACTGGTCAGACCTTAGCTACCTCTACGCTTATGCACTCTCAAGCAGAGTCTTGACTGAACCACTGGGCTACGTACACCTCCTTTTATACCATGATTTTGGCGGGTTAGCGCACGCGCAGTGGTTTTCTCGCTTATTAACTTGTATTTTAACTTATATTCCTAACAACGCTTATAATCTATTATTCCTAATGTGTTTCGTAATATTTGTCTTTTATAGTATCTTTATTATCGTTCCCCTAGGGGTTACAATCTCCCAGACCAGAATACCTCCTCCATACAACCTTTCCTTAAATCTAACTTATTCTACTTAACCTATCTTAACCTACTGCTTAAAATTACCGCCCTCTCGCCCGCTCTCTCTCCCCTCCTCCATCGCACGCACGCACGCTCCCCTTCCCCCGCTTCTCGGACCTCCGCTTCCGCACACTTCCCTTTCCACTCTCAATCCTCCATTCATCCCTACCCCCCTCCCCCACACACCTCTCTCCTTTCCTCCAGTCTCTTCATCCATACATCCCCCTCCCCATCATCTCCCAACACCTCTTCCACCGCACTTTGCCTCCCCTTCTCCACCCCCCAGCCTGTACAAACCTCCCATACATGCTCCCAAGATTCCTCTCCCTGCCCACACACTCTACACCTCCTTTCCTCTTCCTCCCCCCAATATCTCCCCCCCCTCATCTCATTCCCCAGTCTGAACCTTGCGACCCTCCTCCATCTCTCCTCCCCCCATCCTTTCGTTAGATATCCCGGAACCCCCACTCCCTTCACCCTCCCATACCATTTATTATATTTCCCCTCCCCTATCCTCCTCCACCTCTCCTCTTCTTGCTCCCTTCTTTCCCTCCCCACCAGCTCCTCCCCCCTTAACTCCCCCCTCTCTCTCGCCCTTTCCACCTCCTCCACCGTCCACCCCTTGTCTTTAAAATATTGCTCCCTTTCTTCCTCCCACCCCTGTAGCACCTTTCCCCTCTTCATCCTCCTCTTCATTTCCTCCCAACACTCCCTCGCCAACTCTCCCCCATTCCCCTCTTCTAGCTTCCTCTCGTACCCCCATGCTCGCATCCCTGCCCCACCTTTTACCATTCCCCTCTGTAACTCCTCCCTTACCAGGTACCCCGGGGTGTTCCAATCCACCCCCAACACCCACTTCATATATCTTTCTTGTAGCCCCTCGACCTTCTCCCTACATTTCCACCTCCACACCTCTACCCCGTAACTAACCACCTCCCACACCAGCTTGTCGAAGAGCCACAATCTTCTTCCCCAGTCCTTCCCACACTTCCTTTTCCCTATCCCCCACACCTGCCCCATCACCGCCGCCCCTTTTCTTACCATCTCCTTTACATGTTCTTCCTGCCCCCCATTTCCCATCATTGTGTATCCTAGATATCTAAAGCTATGCACCTCCTCCACCTCCTTTCCCTTCCATCTCCAAACCACCTTCCCCCACCTGCCCCCTCCCCTTCTACACCTCATCACCTTCGTTTTTCCTACGTTAACCTGTAACCCCTTCCCGTCCACATACTTTTCCAGCTTACCGATCAGTCCCTTCATCCCTTCCACATCCTCCGCCAACACCGCCACATCATCCGCGTAGGCTAGTGTGTATATCCTCCTCTCCCCCAGCTTCACTCCCCCCCATCCACCCCTTTCCAACTCTTCATCCATATCCGCGATTAGTAGGGTGAACAGGATTGGGCTCAGCGGACACCCCTGTCTCACCCCCCTGGCGGTCCAGAACCTCCCCCCCTCCTCTTCTCCCACCCTAACCCTTCCTATCGTCTCCCTAAGCGCCTCCTCACACCTTACCACCAACCCTTCCCTCACCCCCCTGCCTCTCATAGCCTTTATTAAAACCTCCCTGTCCACCGAGTCGAAGGCTGCCTTCATGTCTACAAACATCACTACCAGTTTCCTTTCTTTCCTTCCAATTTGCCTGTTTATTAGGTAGTTTAGGGTGTAGATGTGGTCGACACAGCCTACCCCCCTCCTAAACCCCGCCTGACTCGGTGGCAGCAACTTCTTTTCTTCCACCTCAACTCTCAGTCTCTCCGCCAGCACCGATGCATATATCTTATAAGCCGTCTGCGTCAGAGTAATCCCTCTATAATCCTCCACCCTTTCCCCCGCTCCTTTCTTCACCACAGGCACCACTACCCCTTCCTTCCAACCCTCCGGCCACCCCTCTCCCCTCCATACCCTGTTGCATATCGCCCATAGCCACTTTTCCACTTCCTCCCCCCCGTATTTCCACACCTCATTTTGTATCCCATCCCCTCCCCACGCCTTCCCATCCTTTAAGCTCCTCACCACCCTTCTTATTTCCTCCCTTCCTATCTCCCTTTCTCCGTCCCTCCCCCTCACCCCCCCTTCACCTTTCGTCACCCTCCACTCCACCCCTCCCATCAGTCCCCTGAAATAGTCGTCCCATTCCTCCATCTTTATTCTCTCGTTTACCCTACTTCTCCCCCCTCTCTCTCTCCTCACCACCTTCCATACCTGTGCTTCCGTCCTCACCCCCTCCAGCTCCTTTTCCCAGCGCTCCAACTCCTTCTTTCTCTTTTCCTCACACATCCTTCCATACCCCCTTTTCCTCTCCCTGTACACCGTCCCATCCCCCCCTCCCTTCTCCACTTTCTCAGCTCCCTTCTCACCTTACTCTTCTCCTCCCTACATTCCTCATCCCACCATCCTTCCTTCCTCTTCCTCTCCCCCCCCCTCTACCATCGCCTTCCCCACCGCCCCCTTTATTCTTTCCCTCAGTTCTCCCCACTCCTCGTCTACACTACAGTCCCCCTCCCCTCTCTTTCCAAAGCTTCTCATAAACTTTTTCCTCCCCTCCTGCGTCCAGTTCCCTCTTCCCCCTCCTCTTCCCCCGCCACCTTTCCTCCTTTCTACATTGCCCCCCCTCTCCCCCCTGGTCCATACTACCAGTGGCTGGTGATCCGAATCTACCTTCTCTCCCACTATTACCCTATCCACCTTCTCCCACGTATCATCGTTCCCAATAACATAATCTATCACTGTGTTCGCCCTCCCTCCTGTGAATGTCCACTCCCCCTGCTCATCCCCTTCTACCCCCCCGTTTAAGATACTCCACCCCCTTTCCTCCAAGAACCCGCATAGCCTCCTTCCATCACAATTCACCTCCTTATCTTTCGATCTCCTACCTCCGCGCTCCCCTCCCTCCTCCTCATTCCCTCCCCACACACGCCCTCCCTCTTCCCCGGTCCTCGCGTTAAAATCCCCTCCTATCAGCACCCTCACTCCCCATTCCCTCTCCTCCATCCACTCCCCTATACTCTCCAACTTCCTCTGCAAATCTCCATTCAAAATCCCCTCCCTCCCTCTCTCCTCCTCCACTCCCACTTCCATCCCTTTCCTCACCCCCATTAGCATCCCTCCTATAGCCCTACCCTTCTTCTTCTCCCTCCGGGCCCATTGCCTATCCCATATATATCCCCTTGGCAGTCTCCTTTCCACATTCTTCCACCCCCCCTCCTCCAACCACGTCTCTGACATCACCACCACGTCCCACTCCTCCAAACCTTTCCAAAAATCCCCGTCCTTATTCCTCAATCCCGCCACATTCCAAAAAGCCACCTTGTACCCACTCCCTTCTCCCCCCTCCCCATCCCTTTCCTCTCTACTCACCCCCCTTTCCCTTATCTTTCGTTTCCCTGATCCTCCATCCATCTTTCCCTCAGCTCATCCCACTTTCTCATTCGCCCGTTCACCCATAGCTTCATATATCCCACCTGCACCTTCTTACCTCCTTCCCTCTCCCTCTCCGCCTCCCTTTCCACCTTCCACCTCGCCTTCCTTTCTTCCTCCGTCAAATCATCCTCTATCCTTTCTCTCCTGCCCTTCAGTTTTCTCCTCGACTCCATCACCTTTTTCTTCTCCTCCCTCCCTGCCAATTTCACCAAGACCACCCCGCTCCCCTCCTTTCCCCTTCCCCCAACCCTTCTCACCTCCCTTATCCCCCCTCCCCGAGATCCATCTTTGCCCACAACTTCTTCACCTCCTTCTCCTCCTCCCCTCCCTCTACCCCCATCCCCCTTATCCCCACGTTATTCCTTCTCTCCTCCCTCTCCCTCTTGTCTTGCCTTAGTTCCATCCTTCTCACTCTCAACCAACACTCCTCTATCTCCCCACCCTCCCCCCTCCCCAAACCCCCTATCCTCCTTTTCCTTTCCCCATTTCTCTACCCTCCCTCTCATTTCCTCCATCCTCCCATCCCTCTCTTCCACCTTCTCTAACCTTTCTTCCATACTTTCCCTCTTTCTCTTTTCCTCCTTTCTATCCTCTTCCCACCTCCTCCTTTCCTCTCTCCACTCCTCCATCTCCTTTCTCCTTTCCTCCCTTTCCTTCCTCCTCTCCTCCATCACCTCCTTCATCTCTCTCCTCATTTCCTCTTTCTCCTCCCTTAACTCCTTCATCATCTCCCTTAACATCTTCACCACATTTGCCAACTCCTCTCCCTCCTCCCCCCCCTCCCTCCTTCCCTCTACTAACGGGCGATCTCACTTTTTAAAGCCTGTTCTTCCCCCCCCCCGCCTCCCTCCCTCCTTCCTCCTCCCTTTCCTTCCTTTTCTTCCCCCCGCAGCTGTCCAAGCTTCCCGCATTGCTACCCACGCTGCTCACACTGTCTTTCCTGCTCCTTTCCTCACTTTCCTGCCTTCCCTTTTCCGCTTCTGTTCTCTCCATGCCCCCCCCCCCCTCCCCGCACCCCATCTCCCTTGGACCCTTCCATTCGCCCTCACGCTCTTTACCAACCCTCCTTCGCCTTCCCAGCTCCTACCCTCAACTTTTTCCACCTGCTCTCTCCTTTACTCCTTCAAATTTCCCGCCTTCCTACCAGCTCTCTCTGCTTCCACACCTGTCCGCTAGTCTACTCCACTTGCTTCTCCGTCTCTACCTTCCCGCCACACACTACCTGTCTCCCAACCTAACCTCCAACCCGCTTCCTTCACCAGCCTCTCACTTCGCCACCCACTGCCTCCGCCCTTCACCCTTTTCCCTCCACCCTTCCTGCCCTTCCCTTCACCTTCCCCACTACCTCCCTACTCTCTCGTACCCCTCTTCACTCTCACAATCCTCACCCAACTCACAACACCACACACGCACTTCAGCCACTCTCGCGTCCGGAAACGGAAGTCCCCTATTTGTCTTTTATATATTCGCTTAATTATAATTTTATATGTAATAATATGTATAGTGATTCTACGCGTATCGTAATGTATCGCTGTTTTACCGACTGTCGGTAATACCGGGTTTGAGTCCGCGTGGGACGTTACAAGTACTTATGCAGAAACAGGCTGACGGGAAATTTCACCCTATTTCTTATTTTAGTAAACGTACGTCGCAAACAGAATCGCGCTATCATAGTTTCGAATTAGAAGCTTTAGCTATTGTATACTCTCTCGAGCGTTTTCGAATTTATTTTCAAGGAATCAGATTCAAGATCGTAACCGACCGCAATAGTTTAAAACAAACTTTAGAAAAAAAAGAAGTAAACTCTAGAATATTGCGTTGGTCCCTTATCTTGAGAAATTACGATTACGAATTAGAACATCGATCAAATGATCGTATGCGACATGCGGATGCCCTAAGTCGCCAACATACAGTATTAATAATTACTGAAAATAGTTTCGAACGAAATCTAGCAATTTTACAAGGGCTAGACAGTGATATTATTGAGGTTAAGAAACGGTTAGAGCAAAACGAGGATAAATATTTCGAACTCAACAACGGATTACTTTACAGGAAGGCGAAAAATAAACTCTTATTCTATGTATCTTCAAGTATGGAAAGTAATGTGTTGCGTGCTAGTCATGAACAGATCGGACACCAAGGTGTAACGTTCAACTGTTCAGGAACAACTGACGTGAGGTCCCTGAGGGGAGAGCGGCGTCCCCTCAAGTATAGGATAGGTGGGGGTTCTACTCTACAGATTAAAGATTGGAATCTATGACTTCTCAAACTTAACAATGCTTATTTATTTAGTAAAACTTATTCTAATAACAATAACAATAACTAATAACGAATTAATATGGCTTACAACTACGTGGTACAAATTCTATTTTTGGGTTTTTTATGTTTTTTCGTTAATTAATATGTATGAATATTTGTATGTATATATATGTAAACAAAACAACCACACTGATATAATAGTGTGTTGTTTCTTAACGACACATTTTGGAATTTACCGCGCTATCGACGGAATTAAATAGGTGTCATGACGATCGTTTATGTGATGGGAGATGAAGATGAGGTTAGAGGGAGAAAGAAGGATCAAGTCAGAGGACTTTAGAGTAACGGCCTGTAAAGAAGTTATAACCCTGAAGTAAAGGCTTTAAATGTTGTTTTTTTGTCTTTGCAGGTGAGAAACGCGGTTGTGACTTGATCTTGTAAACTAGTGTACAGTTAGTCGTAAAATTATGTTAAGAATTATGAATGTTGTGCATACACGTGGTTTGTAAATAAAGTTTTGTCTTTGCAGAAAAACACAGTTTCGTCTTTGTTTCAAGCATAGGAGTGGGGTGTCATTATATATATATATATATATATATATATTGAGTTATGTCGCAGTGTGCGGCCGCTACCGTTTCTGGGGCGAGCTCGTACTCTTGGCAATGTCTGCTGCAAGAAGGCCGCTACCGTTTCCGGGGCGAGCACACTTCTGTCGGCAGAGTTTTACTCTTACGTCGATTCGTGTATTACAGTGCACGGCCGCTACCGTCTCCGGGGCGGGCTCAATACTCTGTAATACTAGCTGCAAGACGGCCGCTACTGTTTCCGGGGCGAGCTCGTACTCTTAGCTATGTCTGCTGCTAGAAGGCCGCTACCGTTTCCGGGGCGAGCACACTTCTGTTGGCAGAGCTTTCGAATGAACCGCGTAGCTGCGTGCGCCTCCTTTTATACTGAGAAATTGGCGGGCTGGCGCATGCGCAGTGGGTCGCTGTTTGTTATTTTGTGTTTTACTCACTTATTATATAATATTATGTTTTGCGTTTTTACTAATACTTATAATTAATTATTCCTAATGTTCTTATAATAATTATTCCTCTAACATTTATCTAAATCATAAATTATATATAAAAGTCTTATAATACGTTTGCGCGGTAACAGAAGACAGGTTACATGGTAATGGAGATCGGTTCCTACTTTATCGACAGTCGGTTTCTAACGGTTTGAGTCCCCGTGGGACGTTACACCTCCCCCCCCCCTGGGGGATCACTCGTCCTCGAGAGATTGGATCGGAGATGGGAAATGGAATGGACATTTGATTTTTATGTGTATATATGGAAATATTTATTTATGTTTCCCTTAAATAATAATTATTTTGGCCTATATGGGTTGGCTGCTCCAGTGCCAAGTAACCCAAGGAGTCGCCATATTCGTCGTCTTGGGTCTTCTTTTGGTAGAGCCCTGTACATCTCCCAGTCTGGGTCAGGAATATCGATCTAGAGACGCGGTAGCGTCTCGACGCCAAGTACAGGAAAGACACCCTGTATATGTCGACTGTCGCTACCGCTATCATTTACTCGAGAAAAGGCTAATCCAACCTAACCTGAAACTTATTTCATTAATATCTCATGACGCCTGCAATATTTTCTAAATTTAAAGGCATTTTCTTATGTAAACCGCATATAAGCTTTCGAATAAGACCAAATTTCAATAAAATCTGTCCACGCATGACAGAGATATCATAATATCGTCTCATGGATCTGTCAGAAACGGTAAGGTTTTTCTTCTGATTCTGATTCTCCAAGGAATTTTTTCGTCAAACATAATACGTATACGCGTTACACGCACACCTTCAGCCAAAAGAAACTAGTGTGTGTATGATCGGCGTCCGCCATTGTACATATACCTATGTGTACTATTGAATTATAACCTACCAAATGTCATCGCTTTATAACCTACCAAGTGTCAAACCGTCATAACCTGCCAAGTGTCAAATAATGTAAGTGGTCCAAATTTGAAATGTCAGGAGCTTTTACACTAAATAGGAGACTGAATTATTATCTCAATTAACAAGGTAAGTCGCCAAAATTTTTGTAATAGATTTCTTATGTAGAGTCGCAGACTTGGAAGTTGTCCGGAGAAGGTTCGACAAAGAAGTATCTTCTTTCGCATAAGTTTCTGGAAATTTGTACCATGCATGTACAAAATAATATATTGTAGTAAAAAATTGGATTGCATTTAAATTGCCAGATACTTATATTTTTTGTATATACCAGCAATTTAGAGTTTTTATGTAAAGCTTATTTGTATAAAGAAGTGAGATCCCCATAAAAAACTTTCAAAAAGTAAAAAAATTACGCCAAGTACATGAAACAAATAAATCACAAAAAATAAAAGATAATAATATAAATCACAAAAAAATAGAAGAAAATATATATCACGAAAAATAAAAGATAGTAATATAAATCCCCCCCCAAAATAGAAGAAAATATACAATATAAAAAAATATGTGAAATCAAAATGAGCTGCAAGTACATAAAGGTGCTTTCCAACTGCCCTTAAGATGACACAACTACATAGACACAGCTAAAATGCTGTGTTCATACATTCCATTACTCATATCGCGGACATTTTCATTATCCCATCAAAAAGAATCCCAATTAAAAACATTGTCGTAAATTAATTAATAGCTTTACAAAATTATTATACAAAATTGCGCCAATTATAACAATGGCTATTTATAAAAAGAAAAAATGTATTAAATAATATTAAGCAGATATATTTTTATAGAAATAAATATTTCAATACCAATAAATATTTTATTCAAAATACTTGGCGCTGCGAAACCGAAAAAATGTTAATTGTCTTATGAATAGTAAATTAATAATTTACAATAACTCCCTTACAATCTAAAATACATAAACATATATATATATTAGAAACGCAGTCAGATTTATTCTACATATATTTAATTCTAATATCATACGTAGCATATGCACACGCACATATACACACATTCACGAATGCACGCACAAGAAACAAAGAAAAAGATGAATGCAATTTATACATATGTATTCAGTTTAGCAACACCAATGCGGTGAGCAGCGCCAAGTATTTTGAATAAAATATTTATTGGTATTGAAATATTTATTTCTATAAAAATATATCTGCTTAATATTATTTAATACATTTTTTCTTTTTATAAATAGCCATTGTTATAATTGGCGCAATTTTGTATAATAATTTTGTAAAGCTATTAATTAATTTACGACAATGTTTTTAATTGGGATTCTTTTTGATGGGATAATGAAAATGTCCGCGATATGAGTAATGGAATGTATGAACACAGCATTTTAGCTGTGTCTATGTAGTTGTGTCATCTTAAGGGCAGTTGGAAAGCACCTTTATGTACTTGCAGCTCATTTTGATTTCACATATTTTTTTATATTGTATATTTTCTTCTATTTTTTGGGGGGATTTATATTATTATCTTTTATTTTTCGTGATATATATTTTCTTCTATTTTTTTGTGATTTATATTATTATCTTTTATTTTTGTGATATATTTGTTTCATGTACTTGGCGTAATTTTTTTACTTTTTGAAAGTTTTTTATGGGGATCTCACTTCTTTATACAAAGATAATTCATGTACTTGGCGTAACTTTTTTTACTTTTTGAAAGTTTTTTATGGGGATCTCACTTCTTTTTACAAAGATAATTCATGTACTTGGTGTAACTTTTTTTACTTTTTTAAAGTTTTTTTATGGGGATCTCACTTATTTTTACAAAGATAATTCATGTACTTGGCGTAATTTTTTTACTTTTTGAAGTTGACTGCCACGTGTGCTAAAAATAAGGAAAAAGTAAGGAAATCCCAATAAATTATAAATTCTGATCTATCTTCGCCACACGTTTACGTGTTTATGGCGCCCTGCAGTCTATCTAGTGACGTTAGAGGATAAGGTATAAAAATATAAATTTTGTATGTTATTTAAAAAAAAAAAATATTATATTGATTATTTTATAGATAATGTGTGGTTATTTTATTTGCTCATGTAACAGGATTACTTTCTCTTTCAGCTGTTGAAATAATTCTCTTCGTCTGCATCGTTCACTGAAAAATAGGACACATTTATTAATTATTTATAAATTATCACGCATGCTCATATGTTAAGATCATTGAATATGCAAAACCCTACCTGAAAATTTGTGCGCATATAGTCTGACATAGATCACTCTGCATCATCTTCTGCTTCGATTATCTGTAAATATATATAAAGCCACATTTTAGTTATACAACTTAACGTAGAACTTACTTATGTAGAAATAGAGTAGCCTTCTGCTACAGTGAGTGTAGAGACTACATAATGTGTCCGAAGGAGGTGAGAGTGTATGGCAGAAAGTCTTGTTGCAGGAAATTTAAATGTTAATGGTAATAATTCAGCGAAAATGAACGAACAGATCCAAAATTTTTAACGCACAATTTATTGGTGTTGGAATAAAATTAATTTGGTATGTTTATTGGTGAATTGAAATATTGTTAATGGGAATCTAAAAAATTAATGAATTAATGAGTAGCGTGGCAACTACTGTGGATTTTAAAGTATTACGAATGTCTTTCACAAAAGATTGAAAAGCATCAAGGGAGATGTGTTTTCAGCGTACTTTCTTCACTAATGTGACTTGCTTTACATTGCAAGCAGTCCACCATAATCTACTTTCTTAATAATTCTTAATAAAATTTTGTCGATTTACTCTTATTTGACAAATTTCCAGAAACTTGTGTGACACAAGATGCTCTGTCTATCTATCTAATCTTCTCCGGACAACCTCCAAGCCTGTGCATTCTCTTCATTTCTATCCATCCAAGCCTGTGCGTCCCCTTCAATTCTACTATCCAAGCCTGTGCGTCCCCTTCATTTTTATCCAAGTCCTGTACGTCCCCTTCATTTCTATAAGCTTTACATAAAAACTCTAAATTAAAAATAATTTGCTGGTATAATAAAAATATCTGTCAATTTAAATGCAATGCAATTTGTTATAATATATATTTTGTACATGCATGGTACAAATTTCCAGAAACTTATGCGAAAGAAGATGCTTCTCTGTCGAACCTTCTCCGGAGAACTTCCAAGTCTGCGACTCTACATAAAAAATCTATTAAAAAAATTTGGCGACCCACCTTGTTAATTGAGACAATAATTCAGTCTCCCATGTAGTGTAAAAACTCGTGACATTTCAAATTTGGACAACTTACCTTATTTGACACTTGGCAGGTTATGATGGATTGACACTTGGTAGGTTATAAAGCGATGACACTTGGTAGGTTATAAAATTCAATAGTACACATAGGTATATGTACAATGGCGGACGCCGATCATACATACACTAGTTTCTTTTGGCTGAAGGTGTGCGTGTAACGCGTATACGTATTATGTTGACGAAAATTTGGCCTGGAGAAGAAGGAGAAGAAGGAAGAGAAAAATCTTACCGTTTCTGACAGATCCATGAGACGATATTATGATATCTCTGTCATGCGTGGACAGATTTTATTGAAATTTGGTCTTATTCGAAAGCTTATATGCGGTTTACATAAGAAAAATGCCTTTAAATTTAGAAAATATTGCAGGCGTGATGAGACATTAATGAAATAAGTTTCAGGTTAGGTTGGATTAGCCCGGCGACGAGTAAATGATAGCGGTAGCGACAGTCGACATATACAGGGTGTCTTTCCTGTACTTGGCGTCGAGACGCTACCGCGTCTCTAGATTATATTATAGAAATGAAGGGGACGCACAGGCTTGGATAATAGAATTGAAGGGGACGCACAGGCTTGGATGGATAGAAATGAAGAGAATGCACAGGCTTGGAGGTTGTCCGGAGAAGATTAGATAGATAGACAGAGCATCTTGTTTCGCACAAGTTTCTGGAAATTTGTCAAATAAGGTAAATCGACAAAACTTGTCAAATTAGCGTAGCGTTAAGAATTAAGATTAAGAATATTATGGCGTACCGCTTGCAATGTAGAGTCAGTCGCATTAGTCAAGAAATTACGTTGAAAATACATCTCCCTTGATACTTTCCAATCTTTTGTGAAAGATATTCATAATACTTTAATATATTAAATCCACAGTAGTTTCTACGCTATTCATTAATTTTACTAGGTTTCCATTAACAATATTTCAATTCACCAATAAATATTATACTAAACCAACACCAATAAAAATATTGAATGTCTTCATTCATTTTCGCTAAATTATTATTAGCATTTTTTAAATTTCCTCCAACAAGACTTTCTACCATATGTTCTCACTTCTTTCGGACACATTATGTAGTCGCTACGTTAAGTTGTATATAACTAAAATGTGGCTTTTATATTTATTTATTTATTTACAGATAATCAAAGCAGAAGATGATGCAGTGTGATCTCCGTCAGACTATGTACGCACAAATTTGCAGGTAGAGTTTTGCATATCCAATAAATAATTAGTAAATGGATCCTATTTCAGTTAACGATACAGACGAATCGTAATTACGCATACTTAAGTCCTAAGAATATAAAATAATACGCAGTTCTCGGCTAGACACCGAAGAGTGTAGACGTGTTCGCTCCTTCGTACTGTGCCAATGTAAACAACGGTCGCGTGTTGCCAGCGAGCAGAGGACAGTGCCAAAGTCTGCGAATAAGTGAAATCATACGACTAGCCCTTGTAACGTTTGGCTGTCCGGGGACAACTGAGCGTCGACAGATCCCCGAGAGGAGAGCGGCGTCCCCTCGAGTGTAGGAAAGGTGGGGTTCTATTCTACAGTAAACGAGTAATATCTACGGCTTTTTAAACTAAACAATACTTATTTATTTAATAACGTTTACTTTAATAATAACAATAATGAATTAATATAACTTACGATCTACGATTAAATATACTCTCTTTTTGGGTTTTTATGTTTTTTTGATTCTAATATGTTAATTAATATATGTTTGTATGTATTGAGATATGTCGCAGTGTACGGCCGCTACCGTCTCCGGCAGAGTTCTGCAACGGGCGGATATATCGCGGGTTTACCCGTCCGTTACCCGTCCGTCTTTCGATTCACCCGACCCGCCCGGACCCGCCGGCGGGTAAGCGGGTCAGCGTCGATTTCTATCCGCCCATACCCGCCCGAAGCTGACGGAACTTTTATCTGACTCACCCGTATCCGCGCTATACCCGCTAATACCCGCGCTACGCTATACCCGCTAATACCCGCGCGTTCAAACAGAGTTAATATTTTATTTATATTATAATTATGAACAAAGGGAAAGTAACAAAAATTCCAATACTGCAGAAAAAATAAAAGCTTTTAATATAGGACTGATAGCATAAAAATAATATTGCACTATATACATACTATTACAAAATAATTAACACAAAACATTGTAATTAAACATAAATACAGTGACATTTTAAAACGATATTTCCACTCCTTCATAAGACAAGAAATACTCAATGGCTGCATTACATATTGCATTCACAATCTGCGTTCCTTTAATAGCATAAGCCATAAGCGGTCCAGAATTTAAAAAATTGCCGCAAAAACTAATTTCGGCTACAAGTACCGTCGTGTGCTCGTAGAAAGATTCTACCTCACAGTATCGCGGAATGTTTTTTAAATAGCAAGAATCAAGAAAACCATTTTGCCAGGAATTGTGGACGCAATTCGACATAGTATTTGTACTTCCACTACAGATTTTTGGACAGATAAGTATACGAAAACATCGTATTACACCGTAACGGCACATTATAGGTATAGATGAATCGTGGGGTTTAGTAACAACAGTATTATTGACAACAGACTTTCCAGATGAAAGCAAAACCGGCAAAAATATAAGAAGAGAATTGAATCGTCGATTTTAAGAAATCGGAATTCCATTGGATATGATACATTATATTACATTTGTCACAGGTCAGGGAAGCAATGGACACCATCGAACCGTGGCCAGCCTTGGAAACTGTTGAAAGGTTGAATTGCTCTGGGCATTAATTCCACATTCCACAATGTATGCAAAAAACAATTCCTTTCAGAGCACGCTGCCGCTGATTATGATGAAGATTGTATTATGCATGTATTACGGACTAGATTTGAAGATTATGGCCTACAAAAATGAAAAGAATTAATGAAACTTTCAGAACCAATGAAAGAAGAAGTAAAAATATTTGTACAATGAATAACTAAAGAAATTATAGCAATTTAGTATAGAGAATAGAAACATACAATACGTATTACATAAGTACATGGTAGAAGAAAACTAATATAATTGTACGTAATCAAAATATTATACAATAAAGATTTAATTTATGCAAAAAGAAATAAATCTAATAGAGTCAATATATTTGAAAAATTTCGATTAGGATATGTACAGCAATACAAAACAAGATAAAGAAGGAACACATTTTGTCAAAATTACTTACGTATTATTATGTAGGAATAAAATTGCGTCTACCAGTTCGGGCTTTAAGCGAGATCTCCTCTCTTGTATAAGAAAACCAGCGGAGCTAAAACATCTCTCGCTTGAAGCGCTGGTTGCCGGTATCGCAAATACTTTTTTTGCAATAAGGTTTAATTTTGGCAAGAGATGGTTGTTGTCCTTCCACCATTGAAGAATATCTACAATTTCTGTATGCTTTAATGCCATGTATGTACTTATGTCGTCGTTCTCGGTTTCCTCATCAGAGTCGACCCATTCATGGAAGACTGTTTTCAATCTTTTTGGATGTACCTCTTCATTATCGCTTATTGTACAGGCTGCAGATGTTCCAGGCTGGTCTATTGTTTGTTGGTTGGGAATTTCAGATATTAATTTTGTAATGTTTTCGTGAACTAAAGTTTTCTCTTCTATTGTTAGCATGCGTAGCTTGCGAAAAGTTGGAACTAGAAAAGTAGCTATTTTCTGTAAATCATGCAAATGAAATTTGGTTTCCAAATAGTTTTTGACTGCATTTTTTACTTGTTTGATTTCTATGTTATCCGTAGTGTTTGGTTCGCAATGTTGCAATAACTTGTGGAACCATAAAGTCACTAAATGGAGAGTGGGTTTTTTTTCTCCTTCTAACACTAGGATAGCTTCCTCAAATAACTCGAGGAAATCTATAAGATCGCGCGCCTTGTGTTTATTATAATTTTCTAATCTTTTTGTTTCTTGTGCTCCACGCAAAATTTCCCAAATTTCATCGTATTGAGTGAGCACTGATCTCAACATCTCTATTCTTGAATTCCACCTTGTATCGGTTTCCTGGTGGACTGTATTCGGCAACCGTGATACAAGACCAGAACGTTTCAGATACGCAACAAGGTTCTTCGTTGTTTCTATAGTTTCCAATATATTTGGAGCGTGCTCTGAAAGCAACTTTTCTTTAAACCCATTGCGTAGTGCGGAATTGATGCAATGCGCGGAGCAATTCAATCTTTCAACTGTTTCCAAAGCTTTTATAATGTTGCTTCCCTGATCTGTCACAAATGTAATTTTATGTGTCATGTCCAATGGAATTCCGAATTCTTCAAATCGGCGGTTCAATTCCCTTCTTATATTTTCGCCGGTTTTCTTTTCATCCGGAAAGTCGGTTGTAAACAATACCCTCGTTACTAAATTCCACGATTTATTTATGTAATGAGCCGTTACGGTGTAATACGATGTTTTAGTATACTGATCTGTCCATAAATCTGTAGTAGCAGCACAAATACCCTGCCTAACTGCGTCCATTATTTCTGGCAAAACGGTTTTCCTCATTACTTCTGCCATTTCTAAAACATTCCGCGATACTGTTGTCGCATGAGGTAACGCACTTTCTACCGGCGCACGGCCGTATTTACAGCCAAAATTAACTAATTTTTGCGCTAATTTTTTAAATCCGGGACCACTAATGCTGTTAAATGAACGTAGATCTTGCGTGCAATAGGTAACGCAGCCTTCGAGTATTTCCTTTTTGTCCTCTGAAGAAATGGAAATATCATTTCTCACTGGCACCACATCAATTTTGCACACGTGCCGTGTCAAATTGGATGTCCCACTTTTATTATTGCACATCATAATTTTTTGGCACATCCTACATTGTGCAAAACCCATATTTTTTCCACTTTCAGTTTCTTTAATGACTAAAAATTTTTGCCATACTGCACTAGCACCCTTAACATTTTCCACTGCACAATAAATATTGTCTTTGACTTTTTGGACAATTACGAGATTCCGTGCTGACTGCATAATTAATTTCGCACATTAATAATTTCTTTTAAAATGAATGTTACACTGTTTCTCACTGTGCAAAACTGTGTTCTACAGTTCTTGACTCTCACAAGATTCCTGACAAACTGACCAGAAATTACAAGTCGAAGAAACGCTAGATGTGCAACCACTTAAGAACTGAGGCTCAGGGCAGGGGGTAGGTGACAAAAGTCCTTCTTCAAGTCTCCCACACTTATCTTCTATATATATTCTAAACATCTACAGAGAAAGGTACTAAAATTCCCCAAGAAACTAAGAGCATTGCCTAAACTACGAAAATGTCCTCTTTGTGGTTTAAAATTTCAATACCGTCAGAATTTACGATTTCATGCGTAGCTTTGAAATAGAAAAATACAACGAATAATAGAAGAGACGAATGTTTTCTAGCATTGAAATTTGAGCAATATAAAGACAACATACGAATATTTGTCGTATCGTGTGTTTTGTTTCATATTTATCAGAAAAATGTTATCAATATATTACAATTCGCTTTATACACGCAAAGCAAGAAATATAGCGACGTGCGTTACGAAAAATAACATGTTTCGTCTTTCGCTGCGAAAACTAGCACGTTAGAGCGGTTTGCCACGAAAAGTAGCATGTTCGCGTTTACCCCGCGTTCGCAATTCCCGCACCCTCCCTTACTTAAATTATGTAGATTAAAATTTTCATATGTGTTGTCTTTTGGAGATTAGATGGAATTATTATTTATTAAACAATATTTTCAACAGTTGAATTCTTTTAAACTGCCCCCGCGCTGAAACGCGATAGTTTCTGCAGTCTGCAGTATAATCCAAAACGAGCTATTCTTCGTGGCCAAACCGGATAATATGTTAGTTTTCGCCATAAATTCCCAAACGTGCTATTATTCGTGGCGAAACAGTATAACGTGCTAGTTTTCGTCGCAACAGTACGAAATGTGCTATTCTTCGTGGCGAGGCAGTCAAATGTGTTAGTCTTCGCGGCAGAAGGCCAAACGTGCTAATATTCGTCAGAAACGATGGAACGTGCTTCTTTTCGTGGCAAACCAAAACGTGCTACTTTTCGTAAGAAAATTGAAACGTGCTACTTTTCGTAACGCACGTCGATATAATGGTTGCATCAGCAAAAGACGCATGTTTTTGTAACTCATCCCTTTCAAGTGTCTGCCAGCGGGTAGTCTAGAAAGGTCGCTCGTTACCGAGCAGTGCCACAAACGAAGCAAATAGTGACACCGAAATGTCGAAATTTCGACAAAAGTCAATAACCGAGAAAACAGAGTATTTCATGAATGACCCGAGACGTAAACCAGCGAAAGAATGCTATTGAAATAGGTTCAGTTTACGAAACCTTTAGGCTCAAGTGTCGAGGGTAGAGTCAGCCCATCAACTGTTTAATTTTAAGGAAACCAGAAATTATGTCAATGTTACGAGAGATACAGGGTGTCCCAAAAATGTCGGACTTCCTTGAAAGGGGTTACTCAGGGGGTGATTTGAAACACCTTTTTCCTTAGCGAAAATATTGTCCGAAGCTTCGTTAAGGAGATATTAACCAAAAACCCCGACCAATCAGAGCGCGCGCCTTCCGCCTGAGTTCCCGCGGTAGCGTTGGCTACGAGGTAGGCGACCGCGCTTGTGCTACGAACGTACGAACAAGCAAGTCGGCATGCATCGAAGAAAACCGCGTTACACATTTTTTTTTTAAAGCAGAATCTTAAATAAGAATAATTTAAAGTGAGAGGACAAGAAGTACGTAAATTTAGTTTTTAAATAAGGCATAAACGAAAAGCTAACGTAACAGAAAATGTACGACAAGTGATCGTAATTCGTTATTGAGGTAAAAATCCGTAGTTTAAGAACGGCCAACACAACTAAATTTAAAAAATAATATTAGGTGTATGAATAAATTCTTTCCGACTGGAATTTCTATCGCGGTGGTATTCAGAAGCTGCCAGAAAAATGGCAAAAGGTAATGAACAATAATGGAAATTATTGCGATGATCGAGTTGTTTTCATATTTTTTAAATCGAACTGTTATTGTACCCTAAAATCGGAAAGAATTTATTTTCACACCTAATAATCACCAATAAATTAAATAAAACTCACCCTTTCTGGACATTCCTTTCCTTGCTTTCCTTCCCTTTTCGGAAACCTGGCCACTGTACCGATCCTGGTCATCGGCGTCCAGTGCTCAGCTGATCGCAGGGTCAATGTACCGAATATTCACTTCACTGCACGGCTACTAACACTGATCACTGAACCGATCCTGGTCATCGATGGACGAGCCCAGTGCACAGCTGGTTTCAGGTACACGACACCATCCAAGGTTAATGTGCCGAATATTCACTTTACTGCACGGCTACTAACACTGATCACTGAATTTATTTTTCACGGAACGTGTTGTTCCTACGTTATAGGTTATAATAAAAATTGGTGGCCGCGAAAGGGGCCGATTACTGTTAATTACTGGGACGAGATTACTACTATTACCCGGCGAAAAGAAAACTCGTGGCAGACTGTCTCGGGCTGTGCAGCGATCAGATACGGATCCGACCGACGATCGTCAAAACAAAAGCGTAGGCTACGCTTGGTCAAATCGCTCTATCCCACTCGATCTCGTGTTTCGTTCGATCTCTTCGTCGCGCGGTGCGACAATGTATGTGGCAACTTCATCCAAAAACCAAAATACGTGTGTCCCGTCTTTAAAAGTGTGCCCAAATAGGTGACTCGACCAATCGTCACAGCAGCGGACTGCACAGCCCGAGACAGTCTGCCACGAGTTTTCTTTTCGCCGGGTAATAGTAGTAATCTCGTCCCAGTAATTAACAGTAATCGGCCCCTTTCGCAGCCACCAATTTTTATAACGTAGGAACAACACGTTCCGTGAAAAATAAATTCAGTGATCAGTGTTAGTAGCCGTGCAGTAAAGTGAATATTCGGCACATTAACCTTGGATGGTGTCGTGTACCTGAAACCAGCTGTGCACTGGGCTCGTCCATCGATGACCAGGATCGGTTCAGTAATCAGTGTTAGTAGCCGTGCAGGGAAGTGAATATTCGGTACATTGACCCTGCGATCAGCTGAGCACTGGACGCCGATGACCAGGATCGGTACAGTGGCCAGGTTTCCGAAAAGGGAAGGAAAGCAAGGAAAGGAATGTCCAGAAAGGGTGAGTTTTATTTAATTTATTGGTGATTATTAGGTGTGAAAATAAATTCTTTCCGATTTTAGGGTACAATAACAGTTCGATTTAAAAAATATGAAAACAACTCGATCATCGCAATAATTTCCATTATTGTTCATTACCTTTTGCCATTTTTCTGGCAGCTTCTGAATACCACCGCGATAGAAATTCCAGTCGGAAAGAATTTATTCATACACCTAATATTATTTTTTAAATTTAGTTGTGTTGGCCGTTGTTAAACTACGGATTTTTTCCTCAATAACGAATTACGATCACTTGTCGTACATTTTCTGTTACGTTACCTTTTCGTTTATGCCTTATTTAAAAACGAAATTTACGTACTTCTTGTCCTCTCACTTCAAATTATTCTTATTTAAGATTCTGCTTTAAAAAAAAAAATGTGTAACGCGGCTTCCTTCGATGCATGCCGACTTGCTTGTTCGTACGTTCGTAGCACAAGCGCGGTCGCCTACCTCGTAGCCAACGCTACCGCGGGAACTCAGGCGGAAGGCGCGCGCTCTGATTGGTCGGGGTTTTTGGTTAATATCTCCTTAACGAAGCTTCGGACAATATTTTCGCTAAGGAAAAAGTTGTTTCAAATCACCCCTTGAGTAACCCCTTTCAAGGAAGTCCGACATTTTTGGGACACCCTGTATGTGCCATATTGCGTTTGGAAATTGTGTTGTGTGGAATACACGAAGGGAAAGTGTATTGTTAAAAAAAGATAATGAGAAACGATTCATCATTTCTTCAGTTCTTCCTAAATGTACATATTATTTTATAGAAGTAACTGTCATTCTCCCATTAATTTTATGTTTCTTGTTTTTGTGTATTAATAATATTTAAAGTTCTTTTGAAAGTACTTTCAATAAATACATATATTAAAATAGTGTCATAGGGATCAATCCTATATTCTTTGATAAAAAAAAGAAATAAAATAATTACACCTTTTTATTAAGAATTTATATAAAACATTTTTTGCGGTAGTATTCTACTGTTCCATTATGTACATTATTACATATTCTGAAACAAAACGTATTACAAGTATTTTTGTTGATTTATTATTTCAATTTAAATTAAATTTTTGCATGTATCCATAATTTCTTGAATTTGATACAATGCATGCCATATTGTTCATTCGTAGAATGAAATAAATCCGCATCTTGATATAACAACTGCCGAATAAAGTACCAGTAAAGTCGGAATTGAAGTGCAGCTAAAGGCACGGGTACGAACGGATAACAGCGCGACCACGGGTGAGTCAAGTACGTGTCGCGACAGCTTCGGGCGGGTAGAAATCGACGCTGACCCGCTAACCCGCCAGCGGGTCCGGGCGGGTATGGATAGCTTCGTAGCGGGTATCACCGGGTAAGTGCAGATACGGGTCCGGGCGGGCGGGTGAATCGACGTCACGGCCGGGTGACGGGCGGGTCAAACCCGCCCATTGCAGAACTCTGGTCTCCGGAGCGAGCTCGTACTCTTGGCAACGTCTGCTGCAAGAAGGCCGCTACCGTTTCCGGGGCGAGCACACTTCTGTCGGCAGAGTTTTACTCTTACGTCGATTCGTGTGTTACAGTGCACGGCCGCTACCGTCTCCGAGGCGAGCTCAATACTCTGTAATACTAGCTGCAAGACGGCCGCTACCGTTTCCGGGGCGAGCTCGTGCTCTTAGCTATGTCTGCTGCTAGAAGGCCGCTACCGTTTCCGGGGCGAGCACACTTCTGTTGGCAGAGCTTTCGAATGAGGCGCGTAGCTGCGTGCGCCTCATTTTATACTCGAGAATTGGCGGGCTGGCGCATGCGCAGTGGGTCGCTGTTTGTTATTTTGTGTTTTACTCACTTATTATACAATATTATGTTTTGCGTTTTTACTAATACTTATAATTAATTATTCCTAATGTTCTTATAATAATTATTCCTCTAATATTTATCTAAATCATTAATTATACATAAAAGTCTTATTATACATTTACGCGCTAACAGAAAATAGGTTACATGGTAATAGAGATCGGTTCCTACTTTACCGGCGGTCGGTTCTTAACGGTTTGAGTCCCCGTGGGACGTTACACCCTGATCAATCCAAGCTGAATAAACTACACACATAGCTTATAACCCCAATATGGGAATTGCTGTGGTCACAAGAAAAGAACATCATGGAAAGCAAAAACGATTCGAGTAACAACACCCAGAAGACCTATGGAAACGCTACAGCAAATGACGCCTTCCCCAAAAAGGACCAAGCGATTATTGTGGAATCTAAAGAAGGTATTTCCATCAAAGAATACGTAAGCGCATTGGCAAAACTGATAGACTCCAATTCAATTCGATTCATATCAAGAATTTCCAACGGAAGAGTGTGTATATTTCTCGCCAAAAAATCCTTAGCCGAAAATATCTGTACTAAAAAGCTTAAAATAAAAGAATATGACCTTGAAATACGGCCACTCATCAGAAGCCATAAAAGGGTCATAATATCTAATGTGTGCCCAATTATCCCTCACGAAGTAATTAAGGAAACCTTAAGTAAAAAAGGAGTAGATATAACTTCGAATATAACCTTTATACGAGCAGGAATAACAGAACCCGGTTACGGACATATTCTCAGTTTTCGGAGACAATTATACATCAAACCAGAAGATGAAGTTAAACTGCCAGATGCACTACAAGTCTCGTATGATGACACAACGTACTGGATCTACCTCACTACAGATACGACAACATGCTTTGTCTGTAAACAAGAAGGACACATCGCGCGCGTATGTCCCTCCTTGTCCCCTCTGAGTCAAAATACCACTGAGAAAGAACCGACGACCAAAGCTTCATTAAGATATCAACCAAAAAATAATTCTGATACTAAATTCGATCATCAAACCGTGACCATAGGTACCAAAAGACCCCTACCCCAATCCGTAAAATCTGGCGATTCGGTTTACACTATCGAGGAAGCTGTCGAACAGCCTGATAACTCACCAAATGAATTAAAAACCGTACCTAATGCTATAAAAAACAATGACGAAACGATTTTCACCCAACCTGAAAAAGTCAGGAAATATAAAAAGAAGAGGAAAATAACCGAGACCAAGACCAAGAAAAATACTAAAGATGAGACCAAGAGTACCGAAGAATTGCTACGCCCAATTAAAGAAGTGATAGATAACTCTCCTGATGCCTTTATACTTAGCTACAGCCAATTCAAAAATTTCATTGAAACCGCTTCTGGATCAAACAACGTCCTAGATCTAGCACGAGAGTACACTACAGATATACAAGCACTTACACATATGATACGAAACATCTACCCCCACTTAACCGAACGTTGTATCAAATATCGATGCACAAGAATTAAAAATAAACTAACCCAAGAACCAGAGGAGTCTGAAAAAGACACAGAAAAGTCTCAAACAGAGTGGGACGAAACACATTCGTCCAATTCTGACATGGAGTTTTATGTAACCCCTCAAGTCAAAAACTAAATACAATAAATAGAATTCGTAAATTTTCTCAAATAGACATCAGATATAAATATACAAATGGAATCAATTATCCAGTGGAACATAAATGGCTATTATACCCACCTCGAACAACTGAAGCTAATTATCAATGAGTACACGCCAATAGTCATTAGCCTCCAAGAAACTAACTTTAAGGGAGAGCACTCACCAAAAATCCGAGGGTACAATTGCTATGTTAAAAATAGGGAGAGTGAAACGTACGAAAGTGGAGGAGTGGCACTACTAATAAACGACCAAATCGACTCTAATGAAATACATCTAGATTCCGAAATCGAAGCAATTGCAGCTGAATTGAATGGACCAAATAAGATATGCGTATGTAGTATCTACCTACCGAACTCCAGGGAATTAAACCTGACCGAAATTCAACATCTCATAGCACAATTACCTAGGCCCTTTATTTTAATGGGAGATTTTAACAGCCATCACACCTTATGGGGATCGCATAAAATTGATAGGAGAGGAAAGATTATTGAGAAATTACTTGATAACGACCCAGACATAATACTGATAAATACGTCGGAAAATACGCGCTTCAATATCTCAAATGGATCCTCCTCGGCCATTGATCTAACTATAGTTAGCACGCAAATCATGCTAAAAACAAAATGGAACGTATTACCAGATCTTCATGACAGCGATCATTTCCCTATCAATATAAACATTGAGACAGGAATACGAATAAACACAAACTATCACATTCCAAAATGGAGACTCAACAAAGCCGACTGGGAAAAACATCGATCAATCATAACTAATATACTAGCTGAGGATAACATTGAAATTGACCCTAGTAACATAAATGAAGCGATCGATAAAATTGTCAAAATAATAATTATTGCTGCCGAAGAATCCATAGGACACACCACAGCTAAAACTGGAAAACCGCCAGTACCCTGGTGGAACGAAGATTGCAAAAAAGCGCTCAAGGAAAGCCACAGGGCGTTCAATCTATATAAAAGATATAACTCTATAACAAATATGATCGCCTTCAAAAAAGCAAGAGCGATAGCAAGAAGAACCACAAAACAAAGTAAAAAGGACTCGTGGATCGCGTATCTGTCTACATTAACAAGCCAAACACAAGCAAACGAACTATGGAGAAAGATTAAACAAATTGCAGGAAAGTATAAAAAAACATCTATAAACACATTACGAGAAAATTACGATTATGTGACAGAACCTATAGAAATAGTAAACATGCTGGCTAAAACCTATGCAAGTAACTCTAGTGACAATATTGTATTTTTTTTTTGTATTGTATTGTTTATTTATTGTATTAAGGCTTATAACCTAGTACAATCTTTGCTCCCTTTCGCACGTTCGATACATTGCTCTTCTTTCTATCTTATTCCCTATGTCTATATTACTATACATTACTATGTTATTTATGTATGCTGCTATAATATTTTTACATTTTGTTTTTTCGTAGCTTGTATACTTTAACGTTATACTTTATCTTAATCTATTATATATTGGAATATATTATATTTTGTCTGTCCTTTCTATCCTAAATCTTAAACTCTATTCTATCAGTCTTTTGTACTTTTTAGGTTTTCTTTGGTATTTTGTACTTTATGTTGATTTTGCTCCTACTTCTATTCCTCTAGGCAGAACGCTCTTAGCTTCAAGCTTCCCTTTATAAAGTTTGTCAACTCCCATACTTGCTTCTCATTGTTCGCTTTTACCAGCTCTATCCATTCCCTGTTCTTCATTGTCTTTGGCCGAATTTCTGCATATATGGGGCACTTACATATTATGTGATCTCTATTTTCCATTTCTCCTCTATTACATATTCGGCATGGCAGAGCTTCCTCTATTCTGTGTTTTATCCCAGCTTCTGTTGTGGTTGTCCATCCTATTTTTCCCGCTAGTCTCACCTGTGCCATAACCCGCTTCGTTGATAGTGGAATGTTCATGTTCAGATATTCGGCTCTTTCGAATGTTTCCTCATTTTTTATGTTCTTATATGCTTCACTATATGTAGATGTTAATACTCTGCCCCTATCCTCCTCCATTGACTTCTTTGCCATTTATTCCAGTATTTTTTGTTGAATTCCTTCCTGTTCTATTGTTTCCGTCCGATTAAAAGTATCGTATCCATATTGTTGTATTATGTTTCTTATTTGTGTGACCCAATTTCTCTTTATGTCAGGTGCTTTCTTGTCCAACGTTTTTAATTTTTCCCAGCATCTTCTGGGGAATCTTTCTTCTTTCATCTGTGATATCTTTCTCCAATATCCTAATGCTCTCCTCATTACTTCTACTTCCAGTTTGATTCTTCCTGTTTCTGTTCTCGCCATGTACCCTGGTGTGTACCTGGGTACTCCTAGCATTCTTTTTATAAAATCCGTTTGTACCTTTTCTATTTCAGCTAAGTGTTTTAATCCCCAGGTTCCTGCACTGTACATTACCGTCGCCTTTACTACTGACTCAAATAGTCTTTCTGCCGGCTCCCATTTATTGGCTCTAGCATTTATTAGCGGTTTCCAGATTGTACCTATCGCTATCCTTGCTCTTGTTACAAAATGTTTCGCCGCCGCATAGAATCTACCAGATTGCGTGAAAGGTACTCCTAGATATATGTATTCTTTTACTTCTTCTATTTCTATATTGTTGTACATTATTTTCCTTGTCCCTTTTTTCTTGTTGGACTTTCTACACACTAACAGTTTTGTTTTGTCGGTGTTTACCTCGAGCCTGTTTTCTGTACAATAGTTATGTAGTGTGTTCACCTTTTCCTGTAAATCAATTAGGTTGTCCGCAATTATTACCATGTCGTCCGCAAATAGTATTAATTCCATTTTCTCTTCTATTTTCTTGTGTCCATTACGTTTAAAATATTCGTCGATGTCATAGAGCATCAATGAAAAAAGGGTGGGACTTAAACTGTCACCTTGGAGCACCCCTTTTGTTATTCTTATGTTATTTGTAAATTCTTTATTGTTAATTTTTAATTGAGTGTTAGCATTGTTATACAGACTATTTAGCACTCTTATTATTTGCGAGCTTATACCTACCATGTGTAGTTTTCTCCAGAGAATTGAATGCCAGACTGAATCAAATGCTTTCCTAAAGTCGACGAACATTATATATATTTTTCCTTTTGGACGTGCTAAAGCCTCTGCGATTTTAGATTGCATGACGAATATATTATCCTCGCATGATCTGTTTTCTCTGAATCCAGTCTGACCTTCCGGTAGTATATTATTGCTTTCACACCATTTATTTATTCTTTTTGCTAATATTGCTGTAAATACTTTTGTTACCGTATTGGCTAGCGCTATACCCCTGTAGTTGTTTGGGTCTAGCTTATTCCCTTTCTTATATATCATTATTGTGTTCGTATTTCCCCAACTTCCAGGGGTTTCGCCCCTTTGCATTACCAGGTTCATAAGGTTTATTAACTGATTTTTCATTTCATGCGGTAGATATCTAAGAAACTCGTTAGTGATGCCATCTGGTCCTGGGGCTTTGTTTGTCTTAAGTTTTCGTAGGATTGCGTTCAATTCTGTGCATTGGATTTCTTGATCCAGATATGGATGCCTAGCGTCCATCAGGGTGTACAGTTGGCTCGTACTTACTTTATATATTTCCCTATAATATCTCTCCCATTCATTTATATCTATCTTGCATTTTGGGTAAGTTTTGGCGTTTAATTTCTTTACCAGTTTCCAAAAATTTGTTGCATCTTTTACATTTGCTATATCTACCTGTAATTTTCTATAGTACTCTTTTTTTGTGTATTTTACGGTGTTTCGATATTGCTTTCTCGCTTTTACATAATTTTCCCTCTCCTGTATTTCTCCTTTGTTCCTAAATGCTTTTACTGCTTCCTTTAGATTCTTTTTAGCTTTGTAGCATTCTTCATTGTACCACGGCTTGTTTGTTTTTGTTTTTACTTTATTCATTTTCCTACATGTTGTCATTCCAAGCGTATCTGCTACAACGTTTATTTTTGATGTTATTAGTGTGTGTAGGTAATCCACTGTTGGATCCACTTCTGATTCTATTGTTTGGTTTTCTAGTGCTTCTATGTATCTATCATAATTATCGTTGTTCCAGACTAGTTTTCTTTCTATTCTTACCTCTCCTTCTTCTATGCTTCCTGTTTTCTCTGTATTTTTCCAACATATCTTTATTGGTAAGTGGTCTGATGTTCCCATTTCTATTATTTTGAAGTCTTCAAGTTCCTGCAGAATATTTATGTCCACCCATGCCATATCGATTGTACTACAACCTTTTGTGTCAATATATGTGTATTGCCCATCTTTATCCGTTTTGCTTCTACCATTTAGTACAATCATTCCTGCTTCTTCCATGGTTTCGCCTAGTATTCTCCCTGCTTTGTTTCTTGTTGTGTCCTTTGCTGTTCTGTTGATTCTGTGATGATTTCTTCTATCTGGTTACTTTCCCCAATCCTTGCATTAAAATCCCCCCCTATCAGTATTGGCGCTGATGTTTTTTCTTTGATTTCCATTATCATTTCCCCCAGTGTTCTTATTGTCTGTTCATTTCCTTTATCTATATAAGTATTGCATATTATATATTCTTTCCCGTTAATCTTAATTTTTATGCATATCCATGACTCGGTAATTGATATTTTTTCCATTAATTCTATTAAATCTTCTCTATACAAAATACACATACCCCCCTGGCTCTTCCCATTGATTTTATTTTAGTTGCTTTGCTTACTATACATTTATATTTCTTCAGAAATCCTGGTAGTTTTATTGTTTCTTCCATTCTAAATGTCTCGCACAGGCATATTATTGGGCTTCCTTGTATATTTTCCTTGTAGTCTTCTCCATTGAGGTTATGTAGATTACCCATACCTCGTATATTCCAGAATATTATCCCTATTGGCTTTTCTTCTCTTTCTGCGTTTCTATTCCTGCTTTTTCTCCCCTCGAAATAAGTAGTCCTTCACCAATCCTTTGTCCTCTTTCCATACCATTAATTCGTTGTCCACGTAGATCTTTTGATACCCTATTTTTACTCTTTTTCCCAATTCCCTTTGCCCTGACGCATATTTTCCTATTTCTCTTTGTATCTCTCTCTGTACTTTTGTTAAGTCGTCATCCACATAGATTTTTTCTCCCTTCAGCATTTTTTTGTTTTCTTTTATTTTCCGTTTAGATTCCCAATCTGTTAGTTTGACCCTTATCATTTTATTACCGTTACCTATGTGTATTACCTGCGTGTACTCTACTTTCACTTCTACTCTTAGTTTTGTTTTTATAAAGTTTTCCACTTCCTCTGCTTTTCCCTCTATATCTAGTCCCTTGATGATGATATTGTTCTTTTTTTCTTTCCTTCTCCTGCCCTCCTCTACTCTTTCTAGTGATTTAAGTCTTCTTTCAAAATATTCCTTTTCCTCGGTCCAAATTAAGTCTTTCTGCTTCATGTCTTCCTTTATTTCTGTGATATCCTTAATTATCCCGATTACCTCTGTGTAATCTTTCCTTACTTCCTTTAATTCATCCTTCAGTTCTTTCATTTCTTCCGTCATCCTGTCCATCTTTTTTATCAATTTGTTTAGGATTTGGGATAAGCTTTGATCTGTTGTCTCCTCCTGATATGTTGATGTTTTGTCTTTTGAGGTTAGTGTCGTCTGTTTTTCGTCTTCTGTTGCTTTCTTGCTAATTGTTACACTTTTCACTGGCCTGCCCCTGGTGGTTTTTCCTTCGCTTGACATTTCTACCAGTTTTATCTTCAGTTTTAGTGTTAATTCGGGCTATTAATTCTAAATATTATGCCGCAACTGTATCCGTGCACTTTACGCATTTACGCCCTCTCTCGGAATCCCGAACTCTAGTGACAATAACTATAATCCAGACTTCTTAAAATATAAATCAGAAATAGAAAACGAGAACGCAATTATAGAACAAAATACAGATGATAACAGCAAAATATCACCGTTAAATGAATTGATCACCAACGAAGAACTTGAAACTGTCCTCAATACCAATAAAAATACAAGTCCAAGACCAGACGGAATCCCGAACAAATTAATAACAGAAATGCCGCCAATTGCAAAAGTATTATTACTTGACCTATACAACTGCATATGCAGCAAACAAGTTTTCCCAGAACAGTGGAGAAACGCTATAGTAATCCCTATTCTTAAGCCCAACAAGGATAAAACCAATCCTGTAAGCTATCGGCCAATCTCTCTAACTTGCACGATGTGTAAAATCTTAGAAAAAATAATTAATCGTAGGTTAAAATGGTACCTCGAAAGTTCAGATATATTAACTCCAATTCAAAGTGGATTTCGACAATTCCACTCGACGACAGATCATCTAATTAATATGGAAACCTATGTACGTGATGCCTTTTCAAACAACGAGAAAACCATAGCAATTTGTATCGACATCGAGAAAGCATATGACATGGTATGGAAAACGAGAATCTTAAGACAACTGATCAAATATAAGATAGGCGGGAACCTGTATGAATTTATTAAAAATTTTCTCGAAAAAAGATTTATACAAGTACGATTAAATAATGTCCTTTCGGATCCAGCAGAGTTGGAAAATGGTATTCCACAAGGTTCAGTACTAAGTGTGACACTGTTCTTGCTAGTAATTAATGATATTGCTCAAGACCTCAAAAGTCCAGTAAAAGCCCTACTATTCGCTGATGACCTAACTATTTTATGTAAAGGTAAAAATTTAAATACAATTAAGGAACTATTGCAAGAGTCGCTTAATTCTCTACAAAGCTGGTCAAATAAAACCGGATTCAAATTCTCAACTACAAAAACTGAATGTATTCTGTTCAATAAGAATAACAAAAAATTCGACCCCCCTGAACTCCATTTGGGCAATAGAAAACTAAACTTTGTTCAAAACATCAAATTACTTGGAGTGGTTTTTGATGAAAAATTAAGCTATGCCACGCATCTCAAAAAGCTCAGCGACAACTGCAAGAATAGACTAAACATATTAAAAGTTTTAGCCAACAAAAACTGGGGTGCCGATAAAAAAGTTTTACTAAATACATATAAAGCAATCATCAGATCGAAACTCGACTATGGTTCGATAGCATATATTTCAGCGAAGCATAAAATTTTACAAATACTAGACCCGATACAAAATGCAGCACTAAGAATTATTAAAGGAGCCTTCCGCTCAAACCCAATAACAAGCCTACAATATGAAACAGGAGAAACGTCACTACAACAGAGAAGGAAAGTACTGAGCTTGAGATATGCCATCGCTATACGCTCTTCACCTAAAAACCCAGCTTTCAAAAACACATTCGCTTCAACATTCAATAAACAAGGCACCAATAAGTCCAGGCTGTCCCTACCGTTCTATAAAAGAGTCAAAAACTATCTAGATGAAATGAACATTAAATTACCATGTATAGCTGAACGAAAACCACACCAAAACCCCCCATGGACACTCAAAATACCGCAAATAAATACACAAGAAATACACGAAAATGAACAAGTTAAAAGAAAACCAACCGATGCAAATACAGACACTAAACATATATATATTCTGACACAGAAAATAAACAACACTTTTCGCTACATAAACAAGGATCAAAATTCGGAAACTAAATACAGCATACCCGAATCATTCTCCAAACTCACAGGACATATATATGCTATCCTTCTAGCAATAGAACAAACCATAGAAAATAACTATAAGAACACTGTAATTTTTAGTAACTCCTTAAACGCACTAGAAGCTGTGACAAAGAAAGAATCATTCAACCAAATGGTTAAACAAATCCAAGACCTATTACATAACGCAGACAATAACAAAAAATCTATCATGCTGAACTATCTACAGCTGGAACAAGAAAAAACCATAGACGAAATACCAACCCATATTCAAATATCCGACACAGAACCCCCGTGTCTGTACCATAACTATAAACAGCACATTAATAAAATTGCTACCGAAAAATGGAACGACATTTGGAAAACCAAACCCTCAAAAATCCATGATATAATCCCCAATTTTAACTACAAAATACAAGATAACACACTAAATAGGAGAGATCAAGTTGTCATGACCCGACTCAGAATTGGCCACACCAATCTAACACATGAACACCTAATGGATAAATCGCCTCCAAAAATGTGCGATGAATGTAATACCCCAATCACAGTTTAACACCTATTATATAACTGTACCAAATTTGACAACCTCAGGAACTCAACTGACACCAAGATAGATGAAATGCTAACCAAACCAGCACACATGAAGAAGTTAATCGAATACCTGAAAGAAAAATCATTATACTCCAAAATCTAATTAAGAAACTTATAACTAGTCCTCATTCAATATTTCATCTATAACTGTGTTTACAATTGTAATTGCTATTGTACTGTAATAACTAATGTATGCTTATATATATGTGTGTCGCTAATAACCCATAGCGGTTGATGCGACAATAAACCATTAATAAAAAATAAAAAAAAAAAAAAAAATAATAATACTGTTACGTGCGGGCGTTGATTTTTATGATGACCGAGCGGATTCGTCTAATTATTTGCACGTAACGCTTAACGAAATTTAGATAGATTTTAATATTTCGACATAATCAGGTTATTATGCGAAAATTCAGGATTGTTTTGGGATTCGTATTTGCTGCAACCAATACAGGTTGACCCGTTGGGGATGTGGTATTTTCGTAGACAGGTTCGAATAAAATGAGCTGATATTTAAGTAAATATTACCATGTATTACAAAAATAAATGAAAATAGGAAGTGTTTAAAAGGTGGTACAAAACGGGAATTTACATGGTTTTGAAATATGGAATTTTAGCGCAAGTGTCTTACGGAACGACCATTGATCGAGGGGGATCCCCGCAACTCACTAGGTGAGTTGGATCAATAATTACGTAGTTCTAGTCTTTCTATATGAACGATTTAGGAAAATGTCGCAATATAATTTTACAAGAAAACAAAGTTTAGTAAAAACGCAGTGCACGCCCTCAAACGGGGAATATAACAATGATAGAGGGAAAACCCACAACACTCTAAAGAGGTTGGATCATTGGTTTATCCCGTACAGTAATATAATTTGAGGACTTACCGATTCGGCGCAAAGCTTATTAGAATTTTAAAAGCTGTATTTACGGTCTCTCTCTCTCTCTGTCTCTCTCTCTCTCTCTGTCTCTCTCTCTCTCTCTCTGTCACTCTGTCTCTGTGCGACCTGGGGCGCCGCTGCAAGATGTCGAAGCGCAGCACAGGCGTGGAGCACAAATCACACCGAGCAGTTCACTGACATTATAATGTTCACAGTGTTTGAATATTTAAATTTTTAAACGTTGGGAATATAAGTGATTTAATAAAAATGTAAACGATTAAAATAATTAAAGTTTGAACAGACAGTCTCTACGGGGGACTGAGTCTTTTCACGATCACTAAGATGCACTGAAACTCCGGCTCAAAGACTATTTTAATAAAACAGCAAAATGTCCCTCGGACAGAACGACCACGCTCTACGCGACTTAACAGGCGACTGCCCCGAGCGTTTGCAGGGTAGGCCCGAGCACTCGGGCCTTTGCACAAAGAGCGCCAAAATTGCTGACTCTGCACCTCATGCACACGGGCCCAACCGTCGTCGCTCGGAACGTTCCCAGCATCTAAGTTGTTATCGCGCCCGGCGTTCTAAGAACGTTGACGGTGTTGGAAGATTTTCGCATGGAAGAACGCAGTGGCGTAACGGCTCGTATAAAATTATTATTATAATACGGTTTATAAATCATTGACAATCGATCGAGGGAAACTCCCGCAACACTCAATGGTAGGATCCGATGTCAATGATGGTATGACAAAATTTAACAGGGAAGAAAAATATAAAATGGTCTACTACAATGCTTCGAAAGGCTTATCACCACGCATTCCAAGAACGTCGACAGCGTTGGAAGATTGCTGACAATAATCTTCCATGGGAATATGCCGTGGCGTGAGAGGCTTTGAATCGGATTAAGTTATTACTATAAAAAAGCTATGGTTAATAAAACATTGACAATTGCTCGAGGGATATCCCGTAACACACCTAGGTGGTTGGATCAATTGTCAATGTTTTAGATTGAGTTTTAAAATTTTTAAATTTTTGGTCGGCACGTAACACCCCTCCCCCCTTGGAATCATCGTCCCCGATGATGATTAGGCGTAAGGACATTTGGAGTGCCGTGTATAATTTAAGAAAACGTGGAGTAGCTGCCTGTCACGCCTGCGGGATATCGCGCTCGTTCCGCCGACACGAATTTCGATTCGGTGGTTGTGAGGATCGCCACGCAGGGCGGAGTATACGCATTCTATAAAAGGGCGTCCTATATGTACGCAGCCCTCCAAATCCATTATTTCTATGGTGGTGCTGTTTCTGACGAGACCGCAAACGTCCTCGTCTATTATTCCCTGATTGTCCCTACAGGTCAACTCCCTGAGCGAAGGCATGTCTTTAAGGAATTGGGCACCGACGTCCGGGTACAGTAGGCTCATCTGTAGTTCAGTGCAGTGGTTCAGATTGCCGAGCGCTTCGAGGCTGAATTGTCCCCTGATGTTAGTGCAACCAGTGACATCGAGTTTAATTAGGTGTTTCATATGTCGACCCACTTCGCCGATGAAGGCACCATCCACCCAGCCGCAGAACGCAACCCCGAGCTCGGTGACCAGAGGGTAACGGGATGGAAGGCTGACCGCCATTTCAACAGGACCAAGGTCGAATTCGAAGAAATCCGCCTCCTCCTGCTGTTCTGCTTCTGCATCCTCCTCCCGCGGTCCTCTATCCCCGGGCCGGGGGTTGCATTCCACGAATTCCATCGACTCCATGGATCGGGGCAATGTACTGCTTTCGATTAATTTCTGTAAAATGTCAGGTTGAAAGTTTTTGATTTTAAATAGACAAAGGTGAGATAACGATTTGAAATGTGAAATGGCTGCAGCGATATATTCGCCTCTGACCGTGCAGTCTTTTAGATTTAGTCTTACTAGACCCCTTGTTATTTGCAACAGGGATCTTCCAGAGAAATCGGTACCCCTGGCGCTGAATTTCTGTAGGGCTTTGTTAGCCTCAAGAACCCTTCCCAATTCGAAGTCGGCGCAGTTTGTGCATCGTCCAATCGATAATTCTCTCAGGGAGTTGACCTGTAGGGACAATCAGGGAATAATAGACGAGGACGTTTGCGGTCTCGTCAGAAACAGCACCACCATAGAAATAATGGATTTGGAGGGCTGCGTACATATAGGACGCCCTTTTATAGAATGCGTATACTCCGCCCTGCGTGGCGATCCTCACAACCACCGAATCGAAATTCGTGTCGGCGGAACGAGCGCGATATCCCGCAGGCGTGACAGGCAGCTACTCCACGTTTTCTTAAATTATACACGGCACTCCAAATGTCCTTACGCCTAATCATCATCGGGGACGATGATTCCAAGGGGGGAGGGGTGTTACGTGCCGACCAAAAATTTAAATTATGAGGTGCGACTTGCGTCGCCTGGGGAATTGGACTCGGGCTCCGTGCCAATTGTGGAGCCGTCGGATTTTGTGCGTACGGCGAATTTGACGGAAAACGCGGATCCTGTGGATACGATGGATAATACGGTGGATAAGGCATTTGATAAAAAGGTGGGTAAGGCATGTAGGGGTACGGGGAATAAGCAGGGTACCCATGTTCTGGATATCTACTCGATTCCGCGTTACTTCGCGGTGGTTTAAGAATACTTGTTGGAAATTTTGAATAATCTGAATTTCCAGTCGCGTTTGGACTCGGGCTTCGCGAACGGGAGTCACCAAAATTTTGATTTCGCGAATCGCGATAGGTGAATAAGCTTTGACGGGAATTACTTTGAACAGGGGAATCTGAACGGGGATTTAAACGAGAATCATCCTGTCTTGAAAGAAACAATCTGTTTGGATCTCCAGTCGGTATTACTCCAGACCTCATTCGCGTCTCGACTCGCGTCGCATGTTTTAACGCGTCTTCTAGAGTTTTTGGATCGCGCGCGTCTACGGCCCTGGCAATCTCGTCGGGCAAGCCCCGAATAAATGCTTCTAACGCGCATTCTTTAATCGGGCGCAACATCTTATCTGCGTCCGCGCCGTACGAGTCTTCCAGCGCGAGACGGGCCCCGCTAACCAAGATATTAAGCCGATCATGGAAATCATTTACAGTTTCGTTTCTATGCATACGGATGCTTTCAATTTCATGATGGTAATATGGATAATTTTTCCCGGGAGCGAATCTAGCTTTCAAATGTTTGATTAATTCATTTACAGTATTAAAAGTTTTTCCAAAAGTACTATCGCGTGCAGCTCCTTGTAATTTTCCTAGGACTGCTTTAACGAATGGGCCTTCCGACGCAGGTGGTACGAAAACGGCACCGTTTTGCACATCTTGTAAGAAATCTTTCAAGGGTATATTTTTCCCGTTAAAGAAAGGAATATTCAGCGTCCCGTGCTGTAAAGCAAAGCATTCCGCCATAGACGTCATCATCGCGTTTGTTACTGATAAATTCGCGGATGACGCGTTTCCAGTCGCACTGGCGTTAGTAGCTTCCATTTTGCTAAATTTTTAAATAGTTCAAAGAATATACACAAAATATATAAATAAGCAGAGTATATATAAGCTGAAAATAATTTAGAAGGCGATATCACGGAATTTTCCTAAACTTTCAAGCAAACACAACAAATGCAAGGCGTACCGATTGAATCACATATACCAATTTACATACATTGCTTTTCTCTCGAACGTCTCAGAAAATACCACAACGGACGGGGTTGACAAAGCAAAAATAATCCCACTTCTGACACCAGTTTAGCTGTTACGTGCGGGCGTTGATTTTTATGATGACCGAGCGGATTCGTCTAATTATTTGCACGTAACGCTTAACGAAATTTAGATAGATTTTAATATTTCGACATAATCAGGTTATTATGCGAAAATTCAGGATTGTTTTGGGATTCGTATTTGCTGCAACCAATACAGGTTGACCCGTTGGGGATGTGGTATTTTCGTAGACAGGTTCGAATAAAATGAGCTGATATTTAAGTAAATATTACCATGTATTACAAAAATAAATGAAAATAGGAAGTGTTTAAAAGGTGGTACAAAACGGGAATTTACATGGTTTTGAAATATGGAATTTTAGCGCAAGTGTCTTACGGAACGACCATTGATCGAGGGGGATCCCCGCAACTCACTAGGTGAGTTGGATCAATAATTACGTAGTTCTAGTCTTTCTATATGAACGATTTAGGAAAATATCGCAATATAATTTTACAAGAAAACAAAGTTTAGTAAAAACGCAGTGCACGCCCTCAAACGGGGAATACAGGGTGTCCCAAAAATGTCGGACTTCCTTGAAAGGGGTTACTCAGGGGGTGATTTGAAACAACTTTTTCCTTAGCGAAAATATTGTCCGAAGCTTCGTTAAGGAGATATTAACCAAAAACCCCGACCAATCAGAGCGCGCGCCTTCCGCCTGAGTTCCCGCGGTAGCGTTGGCTACGAGGTAGGCGACCGCGCTTGTGCTACGAACGTACGAACAAGCAAGTCGGCATGCATCGAAGGAACCGCGTTACACATTTTTTTTTTAAAGCAGAATCTTAAATAAGAATAATTTGAAGTGAGAGGACAAGAAGTACGTAAATTTCGTTTTTAAATAAGGCATAAACGAAAAGCTAACGTAACAGAAAATGTACGACAAGTGATCGTAATTCGTTATTGAGGAAAAAATCCGTAGTTTAACAACGGCCAACACAACTAAATTTAAAAAATAATATTAGGTGTATGAATAAATTCTTTCCGACTGGAATTTCTATCGCGGTGGTATTCAGAAGCTGCCAGAAAAATGGCAAAAGGTAATGAACAATAATGGAAATTATTGCGATGATCGAGTTGTTTTCATATTTTTTAAATCGAACTGTTATTGTACCCTAAAATCGGAAAGAATTTATTTTCACACCTAATAATCACCAATTAATTAAATAAAACTCACCCTTTCTGGACATTCCTTTCCTTGCTTTCCTTCCCTTTTCGGAAACCTGGCCACTGTACCGATCCTGGTCATCGGCGTCCAGTGCTCAGCTGATCATAGGGTCAATGTACCGAATATTCACTTCACTGCACGGCTACTAACACTGATCACTGAACCGATCCTGGTCATCGATGGACGAGCCCAGTGCACAGCTGGTTTCAGGTACACGACACCATCCAAGGTTAATGTGCCGAATATTCACTTTACTGCACGGCTACTAACACTGATCACTGAATTTATTTTTCACGGAACGTGTTGTTCCTACGTTATAAAAATTGGTGGCCGCGAAAGGGGCCGATTACTGTTAATTACTGGGACGAGATTACTACTATTACCCGGCGAAAAGAAAACTCGTGGCAGACTGTCTCGGGCTGTGCAGTCCGCTGCTGTGCAGCGATCAGATACGGATCCGACCGACGATCGTCAAAACAAAAGCATAGGCTACGCTTGGTCAAATCGCTCTATCCCACTCGATCTCGTGTTTCGTTCGATCTCTTCGTCGCGCGGTGCGACAATGTATGTGGCAACTTCAGCCAATAACCAAAATACGTGTGTCCCGTCTTTAAAAGTGTGCCCAAATAGGTGACTCGACCAATCGTCACAGCAGCGGACTGCACAGCCCGAGACAGTCTGCCACGAGTTTTCTTTTCGCCGGGTAATAGTAGTAATCTCGTCCCAGTAATTAACAGTAATCCGCCTCTTTCGCAGGCACCAATTTTTATAACGTAGGAACAACACGTTCCGTGAAAAATAAATTCAGTGATCAGTGTTAGTAGCCGTGCAGTAAAGTGAATATTCGGCACATTAACCTTGGATGGTGTCGTGTACCTGAAACCAGCTGTGCACTGGGCTCGTCCATCGATGACCAGGATCGGTTCAGTGATCAGTGTTAGTAGCCGTGCAGTGAAGTGAATATTCGGTACATTGACCCTGCGATCAGCTGAGCACTGGACGCCGATGACCAGGATCGGTACAGTGGCAAGGTTTCCGAAAAGGGAAGAAGGAAAGCAAGGATAGGAATGTCCAGAAATGGTGAGTTTTATTTAATTTATTGGTGATTATTAGGTGTGAAAATAAATTCTTTCCGATTTTAGGGTACAATAACAGTTCGATTTAAAAAATATGAAAACAACTCGATCATCGCAATAATTTCCATTATTGTTCATTACCTTTTGCCATTTTTCTGGCAGCTTCTGAATACCACCGCGATAGAAATTCCAGTCGGAAAGAATTTATTCATACACCTAATATTATTTTTTAAATTTAGTTGTGTTGGCCGTTGTTAAACTACGGATTTTTTCCTCAATAACGAATTACGATCACTTGTCGTACATTTTCTGTTACGTTAGCTTTTCGTTTATGCCTTATTTAAAAACGAAATTTACGTACTTCTTGTCCTCTCACTTCAAATTATTCTTATTTAAGATTCTGCTTTAAAAAAAAAATGTGTAACGCGGTTCCTTCGATGCATGCCGACTTGCTTGTTCGTACGTTCGTAGCACAAGCGCGGTCGCCTACCTCGTAGCCAACGCTACCGCGGGAACTCAGGCGGAAGGCGCGCGCTCTGATTGGTCGGGGTTTTTGGTTAATATCTCCTTAACGAAGCTTCGGACAATATTTTCGCTAAGGAAAAAGTTGTTTCAAATCACCCCCTGAGTAACCCCTTTCAAGGAAGTCCGACATTTTTGGGACACCCTGTATAACAATGATAGAGGGAAAACCCACAACACTCTAAAGAGGTTGGATCATTGGTTTATCCCGTACAGTAATATAATTTGAGGACTTACCGATTCGGCGCAAAGCTTATTAGAATTTTAAAAGCTGTATTTACGGTCTCTCTCTCTCTCTGTCTCTCTCTCTCTCTCTCTGTCTCTCTCTCTCTCTCTCTGTCACTCTGTCTCTGTGCGACCTGGGGCGCCGCTGCAAGATGTCGAAGCGCAGCACAGGCGTGGAGCACAAATCACACCGAGCAGTTCACTGACATTATAATGTTCACAGTGTTTGAATATTTAAATTTTTAAACGTTGGGAATATAAGTGATTTAACAAAAATGTAAACGATTAAAATAATTAAAGTTTGAACAGACAGTCTCTACGGGGGACTGAGTCTTTTCACGATCACTAAGATGCACTGAAACTCCGGCTCAAAGACTATTTTAATAAAACAGCAAAATGTCCCTCGGACAGAACGACCACGCTCTACGCGACTTAACAGGCGACTGCCCCGAGCGTTTGCAGGGTAGGCCCGAGCACTCGGGCCTTTGCACAAAGAGCGCCAAAATTACTGACTCTGCACCTCATGCACACGGGCCCAACCGTCGTCGCTCGGAACGTTCCCAGCATCTAAGTTGTTATCGCGCCCGGCGTTCTAAGAACGTTGACGGTGTTGGAAGATTTTCGCATGGAAGAACGCAGTGGCGTAACGGCTCGTATAAAATTATTATTATAATACGGTTTATAAATCATTGACAATCGATCGAGGGAAACTCCCGCAACACTCAATGGTAGGATCCGATGTCAATGATGGTATGACAAAATTTAACAGGGAAGAAAAATATAAAATGGTCTACTACAATGCTTCGAAAGGCTTATCACCACGCATTCCAAGAACGTCGACAGCGTTGGAAGATTGCTGACAATAATCTTCCATGGGAATATGCCGTGGCGTGAGAGGCTTTGAATCGGATTAAGTTATTACTATAAAAAAGCTATGGTTAATAAAACATTGACAATTGCTCGAGGGATATCCCGTAACACACCTAGGTGGTTGGATCAATTGTCAATGTTTTAGATTGAGTTTTAAAATTTTTAAATTTTTGGTCGGCACGTAACAATACGATCAAATCAAATAGATTATTATTTATTTTATTTTGCTAAAAATATTATGTATCGTTCTCCAACTTTGTCAAATTATAATGACACTTGAGAAAACAGATTTATTAAAGTGTTTTAAGTTATAAATTCTACGTTAAGTTGTAACTAAAATAACTAAAATGTGGATTTTATATATTTACAGATAATCGAAGCAGAAGATGATGCAGTGCGATCTACATCAGAGAAAAAATTATATTGGAACATACTATTGATTTTATTATATTAATTAAACGATTTTATTCAACTTCGATCCTGTGTTTCCTTCTTGTATGCTTACTTTTATTATATTAATTAAACGATTTTATTCAGCTTCGATCCTCTGTTTCCTTCTTGTATGCTTGTTTTATATCTGAAAATTCTAATTTAAACCAATTCCACCAATCCAATCGTCATGAAGCTTTGCAGGCGTGCGTAGTTTGGATGACATAATATTTACAAAGAGATCTTGTCGAGAATTCGGACCGGAGTAGTGACCGTTTCGGATACGATGCTCTTAGAATCGAGGAAATTAAATTTCAAAGCAACAAATTGTAATGACCGATTAAAGGAATTAAGTGATTACATGCTTAATGTGGGATCTAATACGGTGTGTTTACTTCCCACATGTGTTCAGTGTGATGTTTTGAACGCTGCAATGCTGAGTCGATTTCCGTCCGAAGAAATCCATTTGATTGCTCATGATACAACGAATTGTGCACCGTACTTGAAAAAAAAGGTGTCAAAGGTACTGAACAATGACGATGATAGCTCCCGAACGGCGGGACTTGCAAGGGTCGTAATTGTTAAAGTAGGAGTGCAAATCATGATTAGAAGAAATATTGATGTTACGCTAGGTCTTGTCAACGGTACAATTGCTAAACTTGTTTCAGTTACACGAGGTGTTGATAATGACGTCGAAAAATTGAAAATTATATTACCCACGGGGCAAGAACATATAATAGAACGTGTAAGTGTTAAATTTGAAGTAATGGATAGAGCGTTCGTTATTAGAAAACAATTTCCGATTTGCCTCAGCTATGGTATAACTATTCACAACAATCAAGGACTAAGCTTGCAGAATGCTGTTATAGAAGCAGGTAATTCAATATTTACTTGCGGACAAACTTACGTTGCTCTTTCTCAGGTGACCACATTACAAGGACTGCATCTTATCAATTATGATCCATCTTCCGTAAAGGCACAAGAATCGGCTATAATAGAGTACAATAGATTGCGAAAAAAATATAGACCTGATCTTATGACTATTTCAATTTCTAAAAACCGCGTTCTCAATGTTCGTGATGCTGTTTGGGCAGTACCTAATTATAATGTATCCGAATGTCAGAATACTAATGATCACATCGTGGATACTATTCAATACTACGTCAGAGGTCTCCCGAATTCTGATGGTGTGTCTTGTTATGCGAATGCCACGATCCAATGTATGTTATATTGTTCATCAATAAGAGAAAACTTATTTTCGACTGAAAAAGCTGATCATATTATAAAAGTCTTTATGGACCAATATAAATCGGATCAAAGTCCAAACATAATATCATTACGGCAATTCGCAGGAGAAAAATACGCTAACAATCAGATACATGATGCAGCTGAGTTTATTACCTCTGTTTGTGATCATGAGATTCTTGTTAAGAATGCAGTACAACACGAAATTACAACGGTATTAAGATGTTTAGAGTGTAATTACACAAGTACTACTATCAGTACAAATTGTGTGGTACATCTTGCACTGCCCAAGATGTTAAAAAAAAAATCATTTGAATTTCAAGATATAACAAAACACAATTTCGCAGGATGGAAAAATCTGAAAGATTCTTGCCCTAATTGTGATAATTCAAATTCAAACACAATAAAGAAAATCGATATAACTGCTTCCAAACAAATTCTTATTGCAAAATTACATTTGTTCGATCACGATAGTAGTGGAACAACAACGAAAGTGGAAAATTTCTACATCAAAGCAATACCTACTACTAAAATACAAATGGGGGATCACTGTTATAAACTTAAGGCAGCGATTTTCCACCACGGTAAAAGTATTGCCGATGGTCATTACACGAGTATGGTAAGGGGTAAGGGCACAGCGTGGGTATCCGTTGATGATTTACGAGTAGAAAAACAAGCTGGGCCACGAAATGCTAAAAATGCATACATATTTTTCTTCGAAAGGTGTTAATCGTGGTTGTTATTACAGTTCAATGTCAATGTTAAATACGTTCAGCGCCATAAAATATACATATAAATCGGCAATGCAGTGCGCATGGTTTCTTTTCGTAGTTGTTAAACTTACGTAGAATTTATCCTTAACTAAAAAATAAATAAAGTACACTCGCTGAGCTGCTTTGCGCTATTACGAGTATTCCAAGTATATACCTTATCCTCTAACGTCTCTAGATAGGCTGCAGGGCGCCATAAACACGTAAACGTGTGACGAAGATAGATCAGAATTTATAATTTATTGGGATTTCCTTACTTTTTCCTAATTTTTAGCACACGTGTCAGTCAACTTCAAAAAAGTAAAAAAATTACGCCAAGTACATGAATTATCTTTGTAAAAAGAAGTGTGATCCCCATAAAACACTTTCAAAAAGTAAAAAAATCACAAAAAAAGATAATAATATAAATCACCAAAAAATAGAAGAAAATATGAATTATCTTTGTAAAAAGAAGTGAGATCCCCATAAAAAACTTTCAAAAAGTAAAAAAATCACAAAAAATAAAAGATAATAATATAAATCACAAAAAAATAGGAGAAAATATCACACAAAAAAGAAGATAATAATATAAATCCCCCAAAAAATAGAAGAAAATATATACTATAAAAAAAGATGTTAAATCAAAATGAGCTGCAAGTACATAAAAGTGCTTTCCAACTGCCCTTAAGATGACACAACTACATAGACACAGCTAAAATGCTGTGTGCATACATTCCATTACTCATATCGCGGACATTTTAATTAACCCATCAAAAAGAATCCCAATTAAAAACATTGTCGTAAATTAATTAATAGCTTTACAAAATTAATATAAAAAATTGCGCCAATTATAACAATGGCTATTTGTAAAATATTAGGTTATGTTGAGCACGAGGTTGCTGGATAGGTTATGACCGGTGATTGGCACTAAAACACTGTGTTGCACAAAGGAATGTGAAGTCTTTATTTAAAAGCAATGCGCCAACGGAGGAGCCGTTGTGCGCACTGGAAACAGAGGGTTGAGCCCCCGTACTCTCTTGTACTACAAATCACACTTGTGGAAACGTGGACACGTGGACACGCACAATCGCGAATGCACAATCAACGATTAATACACACGAACTGTGTCGGGAACACCGTGTTTGAGCTTACAGAATAGCGTGAAAACGAAATGGACAATACAATTGCTTGTTGAGCAGGGCCTCTAAACAATGAGCAAAAGACGTTGTTTGTTGCGCACGGTTCTGAACAGAATGAATTACAAGATGGATGCGCATTTCCGCCCTGGCGTCTTCTCGAACCTTCTCGAGCGTCGATCGACAAGACGGACGCTGATTGGTTGATCGATCGCGGATCGACCGCGACTTCCGCCGCCCAGGAGGTGCTGCGGTGATCGAGAGTGCGGCGGCGCAGAGAACTATTCATTCCCAAACATGCTCCCGCCATCAACAGCTGATGGAAGATGTTGATGTTGAATCTGTAACAGGCAAAATTGCCAATTTTTTAATTGGCCTGATTAGTGTTGTTGTGGCGGTCTTGAGCGTCACGACTCGGGTGAGTCCATCCTTCCCTGGATGTAAGGTGATGATCCTCGCAAGTGGCCACTTGCTAGGTGGAAATCGCTCATCTGTGATGAGCACCAGGGATCCGATCTTCAAGTCGTTGGTTGGATGATGCCATTTGGTGATGGATAGTTGTCTCTGCAGGTAGTGGGATGACCACTGAGTCCAGAATTGTTGCATCTTTTTTTGAATGAATTGCCACCTGACTGATGGCAAGATTGATGAATTCTCCACTGACGGTTCCGGAAGCGCTGAGAGTGGTTGTCCAACGAGAAAGTGCGCTGGTGTGAGTGCAGTGATGTCATCTGGGTCGTCACTGAGGGGCTCAAGCGGTCGTGAGTTGAGCATCGCTTCTATTTGTGTGAGAAGTGTGCATGACTCCTCATATGTGAGCACCATCTCACTGACTGTGCGCCGGAGATGGTGTTTGACAGACTTCACGACCGCCTCCCACTTGCCTCCCACGTGAGATGCGGCTGGTGGGTTGAAATGCCATTCTGTCTTGTCATTGACGAACAGCTGATTCAGGCGTTGATGCGCCTCAGTCCCCAGGGTGAACATTCTTTTGAGGACGGTGTCAGCTCCAACGTAGTTGGTTCCGCAATCGGAGTGAAGAGTGAGAGGAATCCCTCTCCTGGAGACAAATCTCCTGTAGGTGGCGATGAACCCTTCTGTTGTATAATCTGTCACCAGTTCTAGGTGAACAGCTGATGTGGTGAGGCACACAAAGACGCAAATCCAGCCCTTTTGTGTCTTGGCACCTCTTCCTCTCCACGTCTTCAGTGTGATTGGACCCGCATAATCGGTGCCAGTATTGTTGAACGGTCGTGAGGGTGTAACTCTCGAAAGAGGTAGTTGGCCCATCAGTTGATGGTCACGGATCCCCCTTTGTCGAGCACACACAACACACCGCAGGATGTGCGATTTTACTGGCGCTCGCCCTCCAATGATCCAGTAGTTTTGTCGAATCTGGGCGAGGGTGAGCTGGGTCCCTCCATGGAGAGTTTGTCGATGCGCATGAGTAGTAGGGTAATGCCGATTCCAACTCAGGTCCTCTGAGGGGGGGTGCGGGGCGGGGGGAAGTGAAGGCGCGCGGGGGAGCGCGGTGGAGGGAAACATGGGTGCGGGGGAAGCGGGGAATGGATGACCGGTTGCGCGCGCATGAGCCGCGGAGTGGGGGAAGCCGCAATCGTGGAGGGGATCAGTCCAGACCGAACCGCCGCGGAGACCTCTCCACGTCGGACCCACCCCCAAAAACTTCGGAGGGTCATCCCCTCCCTCTAAAAAAATTTCTGGGGCCGGGTCTTGCATGAAAAATCTTTTTTCAGACTCGATCCAGCCCCAGAAATTTTTTTCCCCAAATATTTTTTTTTTCAAACCATTATAAAGCTGAAATTGCTTAATACTTTATCGGATGACGTTGGACAATGTCGGGGAAGATCGGCTTTTTCCAAACCATGCATTTGGAGGAGCGAAAGAGTGAGCAATACTTTAAAAGCTAAATTCGGAGGAAGGAAAGAGAGAGCAATACTTAACGTCGCAGCGTCTCGCGCGATCGCGTGTAACTCGAATCCTCTGGAGCAGCCGTGAGGGATGACGTCATTTAGCAGCGCGAATCATAGAAATAATTATGCAGCGTCAGCAGAAATGCTGAATCTTAAAATTAGATGGTGAGAGAAGGAGGCGGAAGGCGGGTAAATAAAATTGAGAAATAATAGTAATGCTCTGAAGACAACTGGTCTCGCGACATCGCCAAGCTCTCGCATGTAAACCCATATCTTGAAAGATGCGTAGCTTTGCAAAGTAAGATGTTATTGTTCGCCACCTTCATCTTCGCTGACCACCCCCATTCTTCCACACACTCGTCATCATTTTCGCTGACAATCCTCTCCTTATTCACACGCATCTTCTTTCCCTTCTTTAACACATCATTTCGCTATACCATGCCACTCTGAATGTAAATCGAACGTGAATCGAACGGGTATCGAACGGGTATTGAACGGCTTTGAACGGGTATTGAACGGATATTGAACGGTTTTGAACGGGTATTGAACGGCTTTGAACGTGAATCGAACGGGTATTGAACGGCTTTGAACATGAATCGAACGGGTATTGAACGGCTTTGAACATGTATTGAACGACTTTGAACGGGTATTGAACGTGAATCGAACGGGTATTGAACTTGAATCGAACGGATATTGAACGGCTTTGAACGGGTATTGAACGACTTTGAACGGGTATTAAACGGCTTTGAACGTGAATCGAACGGGTATTGAACGGCTTTGAACGGGTATTGAACGGCTTTGAACGGGTATTGAACGACTTTGAACGGGTATTAAACGGCTTTGAACGTGAATCGAATGGGTATTGAACGGCTTTGAACGTGTATTGAACGACTTTGAACGGGTATTGAACGGCTTTGAACGTGTATTGAACGACTTTGAACGGGTATTGAACGTGAATCGAACGGGTATTGAACTTGAATCGAACGGATATTGAACGGCTTTGAACGGGTATTGAACGACTTTGAACGGGTATTAAACGGCTTTGAACGTGAATCGAACGGGTATTGAACGGCTTTGAACGGGTATTGAACGGCTTTGAACGGGTATTGAACGACTTTGAACGGGTATTGAACGGCTTTGAACGTGAATCGAACGGGTATTGAACGGCTTTGAACATGAATCGAACGGGTATTGAACGACTTTGAACGGGTATTGAACGTGAATCGAACGGGTATTGAACGTAAATCATACATCTCTGAACATGAATCGTACTACTTCTACATAATTATAACTATCGTCTTAATCTAGCGTACACCGCATATAGGAGGTTGGGGAGGGTGAAAAAAAAATAAAAAACATTTATGCATTAAAAATTGATCATATTTTATTTATGAATTTCTCTTTGGTGTTTAGACCACCAGTTGAATATTTTAAATACATTTTGCATGGCACAATGCTTCGCGTGTCTGCCACATCGCAGAGTATTAACTACATTTAGCTTATTTAGAGATTTAATATCCTCGTAGTCAATGTCCAGCGTCTCAATGATCATGTCCGGTCTTGTATTTTCATCGAGGAAATCCACAAGCCAGTCGCGTTTCTGCAACCCTTTAACGTATACGATATGGGATGCATCATCTTCTTCATCGATTGCATCAGCTACAGCTTTCGAAATTAGCTGTTTAGCCATACTGTATGGAACGCCTCCATCGTCCCATCGTAGTCCATGATGTTTTGCAACCAACCATCGGATGCTTGATTTGTCGGATTTTGTAAGAAGATATTGCGGCATCGAACTCCCAAAAATATAGTGCGAGAGAATTGTTCCCTTTCGTAGGACAGCCACTTCCTTGACAACAAATCTTCCATCGACGATGAATCCTTGCAGGTCAACAAATGTTGGTACAACCATTGTCGATACAATTTTAGAGGTCTGCTCGCCTTCAAGACAGATGAGAGAATGCAGTCTTTCTCGTAAAGCATCTCGATTTTTACGATGAAATTTTTGCACGAATTTGATACAGGAGAGGGCAGGCATGTAGTATGACAATTTAATTTATTTTGCGCACCACGTTTGTTAGCGGATTGTATTCAACCACCCGATCATGCAGAATCAGACAGTAGGCCGTAGTATTTGCAGGTACATTCTCTTTACACTCAAATTCTATGCGCACGTCCACGGTACCATTTTTAATCGACTCATTTTGTCGCGAACAATCAATCACCACGAGAGGACCAAATTGTAAAAATTCAGCCACTGTGAATAATGCCTCGTTGCAACTATGTCCATAATATGATTTACGGAATTGCGTATACATGTGAAACAAGGTGGCGTGCTTATTCTTGTCAAAGTCCAAGTTCAAGTCATCATATGGATAAGAATCCGAGTTGAGAAAAAGTTTTACATTGGTCAATTTGCAATTGTTAAACTTAGTAACATCTTCAGTCATCACATTCTTTCGAGCAGTCTGTAGAGCAAAGATAACGTATCGCGGCTTCTCCAGTTGTGCAGATGCCTTCACAGCCCACGAATGCTTGGTTGTGCTCTGTAAGAGAGGATACTCGTACAGATCCCATGAGCGAAAACTAATGCTCAGGTTTTGTCCACTTTCCAAAGCATGCAGCAACGATAGCTTATTAACATCGTTCAGCGTCACATGAGGCATTCGCCATTGCACTTTAAGTAATTCAATTTCTGGTTCCAACATCGGCGATCCTATTACAGAATTGCTATCGTTGCGCGATCGTATTAAAATCAATTCGTGACGCGCATTAATAATCATGCGTTTGTAGTCCTCACAAAATCCCAACAAATATTTTAGTGGGATGCAAAAATTGAAATGATTTTTCACTATTAGTCCATCGCGTCGTTTCAATCCCCATCCGGCATTCTCAATATTTTTGTCTTCGTCAGATGTTAGCGATACATAGTTTTTAAGCGTGCTAGTTATTCCAACGTTTCTGTTGCGGTCAATCTCCACGCCATTCAGCTTATACCGAATCTCATCAAATAAGAACGCCACGCAATTATTTCCCAACGTCGTTGTTGATGCATCGTTTGGTTTATTTATCACCAATTTTCCCTCCATGTAGAGGAAACTTTCACACGGTAATGTGTATAAATCCTGCTGTTGTATAGGTATTCTTATCTCATCGCTATATCCAAACGTTGTGTTGACGTATGGGTTGTACGTGTGAGTCTCGAGCTTGACGATGCGATCATCAAACGTCGGCTTCACTCCAATGCTTAGAATGTCGGCCATTTTCTTTCAACTTATATGCACACAATAAACCCCAATGATTTCAAAAATGCAATGTTCGCAGCACTGAGCCTCTTCTTTTTAGCGTAATCAGAGCTATTGCAGTTGTTGTTGCTGTTGTTGTTGTTGTTGTTGTTGCAAACAATTTCACTTGGAAGAAACGGATTTCTGGAGTTGTTCAACACAAGCATTTCTTTCATTCACACCACATGTATTATCGTTGACGCCGTCGTACGTGCAGTCTGATGGTAATCTCTTCACCTCGAAAATCGAGCAACCGTCCGTCTTGATCCACAACGCGTATCGTTAGATCCGTAATGACTCGTGCGGTGATCGGAAGGTAAATGATCTGTGCGGGCGTTTCCGATATCTTATATCCTGGTGGAACTCTCGGAGAAAATTCATGTATCGTATGTACGCGCTTCCCATTGTTGTACGCACCAGCGGTCACGCTACATTCTATGCGAATAATGTTCACGTTCATGATATTAATTGGATCGTCCGATTCGTGCCACCGCCCTGGTTCTAATACCCGATTCGTCGAGAATCCCAGTAGCGATCCAATGTTATTGCGCTTCGTAAAATCTACAGCGAACGAGCAGTACAGCTCGCTTTTCATGGTGTTGTTGTTGGGACGCAACACTATAGGATACACATCGTTGTCATCATCAGAGTCATCAAGATTTTTAGGATACCGCTCGAGTAATCGCTGCCTCAAATACTTGGCAATGGCGTCTAGTTCGTAGGAGCCGTGTGGAATCCTAATAGTTTCAGGAGTGGTGTCAACACTGCTGTTTTTGATGCCATAGTTTGAGGTGAAGTAGAATTTATCGTTGCTCCAGTCGATGTTCGGTATTGTATGATAAGTTTCAAAGGTTGTTAAACCAAGTTCGTAATCATCGTCGCTCAAATCTATGGGTGGAAAGTAGCTCACCGCGAGGGTGCTACTCTTGCCGGTTAGAGTGAATGTTAACGACATATTCCGAGCTGTACGACTCGACTAGTACTGAATCATAGCGGTGGGAAGTCAATCCTTAAATTTGTGGCCGATCGTTTGTAGAAAGCGTAGACAGAGTTGTCCACAATTGCTCTGATTGTACTTCTGATACGACGTTCGATTGTATTCGATTTTCACAGCATCTTTATCCAGATATTGTACCAATTCTCTAGGCGGTCGAAGATTCCCGAAGCTGTCAAAATATATAGCTCGACACCCTCTCTTCGCATATGCCACCCAATGAGTTCCCGACCCCTCGACATTGTCCAAATTTATGATACCGCTCTCGTTTCGATGTACTCCTCCGGCTGGTAGTGCATTGCGCATAAAAACACCTCTAAAGAATGGAATACGCATACGTTTTGCCAACTCCTCCAATTGTGCATCGGTAGTTACACCGATAGGCATTTTTATTTTCTTTTCGACGTTTTTTTTTTTCGTTTTGATATTCCCTGTCCGCGCTTGTACGGTGCGAGATAAAGTCCACGACCTTCCATGGAGCGATTATGGCGTTGCATTTCCTGCAGCTGATGTTGCGCCGCCTTATTATCGTTTACCGCCTTGGCGATCCCCGCCGCTCCACCAGCTAATGATCCGAGAACACCTAGCAGCGGGAGAAGTGGTAATATACCACCTCGTTTTGCTACAGGAAGAATCCGCTTTTGCGATGCTTTCTTTGGAGTCCTTTTGCAGGTTTTTGTTTTCATTCCCATTCCGATTTTCGTCTTGGCCTTCATAGCTGCCCAAACAGCCGTAGCAGCACCTCTTTCACCCAGAGTCGAGTCTCGCGCAACGATGCGTTTTCGCGCTTTGTCAGCGAGTACCTTATCTGCCGCGTGCCTTTCACCGAGATCGTTGCTACGTGAATATGCAATATCGTGTTCGCGACACGCTGCGTCCAACGGATTGATGCCTTGATCCCCTCTAGCCAATCGTTTTGCCAGATGAGTTCCTGGACCGCAAAACTGGTATCCTGGGATATGTAATTCGATAGGTAGCGCGTTTATCGCCCGATTTAACAAACCACGACCTTTCTTTACTCTCGTTGGCGACATTCGTCACAGTTTTTAATCAGTGGTGCTGGACCGTCGATATGCGTTTGCTGCCAAGGGCGATTATAATGTTCAAGACACCGATGATACTGCTGAACCTCAGGATCGGCTTTTATATGCTCGGGGAGTCTGTCCCACAACTGATCAATGTGTCTGCCAAACTCTCGCAGTAGAATAATCTTTGGTATATATTTCAAGTGCTCAGAGGTTAGGTCTCGAATATCGCAATTATCCGATGGGATCAGAAGCATTTTGAATACTGCGCTGTTTTGCTTCGGCGCGGACCTATAAATAGGGTGCGTCGCCGCTTCGACGTATCAAAATCATTTTTTCACAGTTCGCGGAGAGGATGCGATTCGTACGGCAGCCTGTAACGATACGCGTGACAAATTTTGACGATAAATCGCGAGTGATGTGTCCGAAAACAATGCGCAGACACGGTAGCATGTTGCCAAACACTATCCGCTGCCTCATTTGCGGTCCATCAAATTGTGGAAAGACAAACGTGTTGGTGAGCTTGTTGGAAAGTCCACACGGCGTCCGCTTCGAGAACGTGTATGTGTATTCCAAGTCGTTGCAACAGCCGAAATATCTGTATTTGGAGAATTTATTGACTCCGATAGATGAAATTGGCTACTTTACGTTTTCGAATAACAGTGACGTCATCCCCCCGAGCGAATCACTTCCGAATTCTATTTTTATCTTTGATGACGTGGCATGTGACAAGCAAGATACGATAAGGGAATACTTTGCAATGGGGCGTCACTCGAACGTTGACTGCTTCTATCTCTGTCAGACGTATGCAAAGATACCCAAACATCTTATACGCGACAATGCCAATCTGCTGATTCTGTTTAAGCAGGATGGTACCAACTTGAAACATGTGTACAACGATCACGTAAACACCGACATGTCTTACGAGGATTTCTGCGCTTTGTGTCGTAATTGTTGGCAACGGGAGTATGGTTTCGCGGTAATAGACAAGGATAGCGCGATGTCCAATGGACGTTATAGAAAGGGATTTAACGAGTTTGCAATACCATGAGATTGTCAATTGTCGTCGACACGTCGGTGGGAAAGCAACATCTGCGATACAACGATGATTGATATCGATAGTCTGGAGATTAAGGATCGCGAGAGAATAGTGAAGGAAATTGCAAAAACCAGCGAATCCATTCGCAAGAAATATCTGGCTTTGAAGACTGGCAAGATGGAGGAAGATATCGCGTTGGAGAGATACTTTAAACCTGTTGTCGAACCCTTAAAACATATTATGGAAAATACCGCAACGGCAGAAGTTGACAAATCGTCGCTGATGAGCACAAACATCGAAGAGAATGAAACATTAACGCCTAAAACAAAAACTCATCCGAATAGGAACACACAATGCAGGGCAAAGAGGAAACCACACACGTCATCGGAATATTCACTCGTAACCTCCACACCAGTTCAATCGAAGCGGAAACGACAGAATATCACGTCAAACGATTCCTCGGTTTCTTCTACACCAATAAATACATTTCCTCTTGTACAATCGCTCTCAACCATTGGTGATGACGTTTTCGAAACTAGTCCCAATGAGTCGTTGGCAACATCTGTTAGACAACAACTCCAAACATCCGAGGGACAAGAAACGTTTCGCAACCATTTCGGTCCGCTGGGGCAAAAATACATGAGCGCAATCCTAAGTAGTGATAAGGATACGTCAATGGACTATGTGTATGGTGTATACTTCGGCAATAGCGGAACGATGCTTGGGGATAAGGCTTTCGATATAGACAAGGATGACAATATAATCATAGATGGTGTAAGATATGGAGGAACACCCGGTCTTTACGAACTGATTTTCAAGAGAATTCCCGACGATACCACATACACCGATGCCGATAAACAAAAATACAAAAGTATACTGTTGGCGACGAATGCCCACAGACGCGATCATATCGCTAAAAAGCCCATATTGAGCAACAAGGGATACAAGTACAAACATGTAATTGCACCGCTACTCCCTCGCGCATCAACCAATAAAGCAGGGAAAGGTCTAACTGTACCGCGATCCATGGTGGTAAACGGTAATAAGATAGATTACGTGCACTGGGACGATCCCAACGAACTGGTGGACCGATTGCGTTTGCTGGAAGCGTCGCGTCAGGCGGGTAACAACTCTCATGATCCCGAAATTCTATCGATTATCGAGGAACTCCGCGAGGTAGGCCTCATTATAAATTAAACTGCGCACCGATGATTTGCACTGTATACGTCGAGATGCCGATCAACAATCTGACTATTACAAATGGAACGGTGTGCTTCGAAATTACATGCGAGATAACGCTCTTTGCGTGGTTGGTGTTGACTTTGATGCAAAATCACGCAAGATACGACGCGTAGCTCAGCCGGTGGTCGACACCGATGCCGTCAATAAACTATACGTGGAAAAGAGCATTAAACTTTTGAGAGAGCAGCTGGAAGAATTAGAGAGAAAGCTGATCATGTTTCAGAGAGATATGCTGACGTTGCAAAACAGCGTTCAAAAGATATCACTGGCGTCGAATTCTATTCCACAGCAGCGCTGCGAAGGAGAATCATGCGAGACGGTCGAACTTGTTCAGAATTTCCTCGGACCAACGGGAAGCACATAATGCATGTACACGATAACACAGTACAACAGCCATCTGGACTTGTAACATTCAATAGCCGTTTCTTATAGGTTTTCGTGCGCTGAAAACGAATCCGCAAACCGTTTGTCGCCATCACCCTCAGTTTTTGAGAAATTCGATTTTGAAAAAAGCTGCAAATTTTCGACTTTGAACATCTTTTATGCCGAAACGGTAATAGTTATTCGGTTGCTCGTCGCGTCAAATTATTCTATGAACCCTCCCGAGTACAACGATATAAGTTATTAATGCATTATGAACATTTAAATATGTTTAAACAACGATCAAAGGGAAAAGGACACCCGAAATGCACCCATTTTGGCAGATATCCTTCAATTTATTTCCAAAACTAAGGGTCTGGGAGAAAATCTGACCATTCCACGCGATGCAGCAGACAGTTTTCCTTCGGAAAGCGTCAACAGAAGTGGTAAGTCTCGTATTGTTTTCAATACAGAAGCGAAATAGTTTGGCAAAACGCGCGGAGCCGGCAGTGGTAGTCAACAGCGCGGCGTCCGGCGCGGCGTATCCACAGCCGCTCGCGCGCGACTCTCACCGTGCTCCAATATTGTATTTGTTATTTATAAACTATTTAATAAAAAATTATTAACTTCACACGCATTCTTACTAGTTCAATCATATGTCGATACATCCGCTATCTAAGGGCTGTTACTAAAAGTATAGGTTCGTGTAGGTCATGTACATGTTGCCGTTCTCATTTGTACTCGCGCGAGCGCCGCCAGTCTTAAATGGATAACCCTGTATCTGTTAAAAATAATAATGTAAAAAAATCGTCTTCGACAATGGATTTACCCCGTCGTATAGTATGACTTTCACACGAACAGTTCTTTGGTATTTTTAATACATTAGAAACTGATGTACCTAACTATACACACATAGCGCCGACACCTTGCATATTCAAAAAATTAAAGTTTGAAATTACAGAAAATTTATTACATAGTTTATTATGTAATAGTTAATAATTTTTTATTAAATAGTTTATAAATAACAAATACAATATTGGAGCACGGTGAGAGTCGCGCGCGAGCAACTGTGGATACGCCGCGCCGTTGACTACCACTGCCGGCTCCACGCGTTTTGCCAAACTATTTCGCTTCTGTATTGAAAACAAAACGAGACTTACCACTTCTGTTGACGCTTTCCGAAGGAAAACTGTCTGCTGCATCGCGTGGAATGGTCAGATTTTCTCCCAGACCCTTAGTTTTGGAAATAAATTGAAGGATATCTGCCAAAATGGGTGCATTTCGGGTGTCCTTTTCCCGTTGATCGTTGTTTAAACATATTTAAATGTTCATAATGCATTAATAACTTATATCGTTGTACTCGGGAGGGTTCATAGAATAATTTGACGCGACGAGCAACCGAATAACTATTACCGTTTCGGCATAAAAGATGTTCAAAGTCGAAAATTTGCAGCTTTTTTCAAAATCGAATTTCTCAAAAACTGAGGGTGATGGCGACAAACGGTTTGCGGGTTCGTTTTCAGCGCTCGAAAACCTATAAGAAACGGCTATTGAATGTTACAAGTCCGAAGAAAAGTCAAAATTTGTTGTACTGTGTAATTATCGCATCATTCGTGTCAAAGACACCTCTGCGATCAAACATGTTGTCATTATCGAAATCCATGAGTAAAGAAGAAAACCACAGCCACAGGAAGCAACAACTTGTTGAGGAATTGCATGCTCCAGCTCGAAGACATTTCCCACGGAGACGCGTCATAGTGCATGGATACGATGATCTGTGGCAAGCTGACGTTGTAGAAATGCGTCCGTACTCGCGATTCAACCAAGGTCACCACTACATACTCACAGTCATCGATGTGCTGAGCACGTATGCATGGGCGTTACCGCTCAAGACTAAAAGTGGCGCTGAGGTGACTAAAGCGTTTGCAAAGATATTTAGAGATCGATATCCGAAAAATTTGCAAACCGATCAAGGAAAAGAATTTTACAACGCCGATGTGCAGAAACTCTTGACAAAACACGACATTAATCATTATTCGACATATTCGGTGATGAAGGCCTCCGTCGTGGAACGTTTCAATCGAACTTTGAAGAACAATATGTGGAAAATGTTTACGCTCAATGGAACCTATAAATGGACCGATGCGCTACCGCGTCTACTTGCAGAGTATAACGCACAAAAACATAAAACCATCAAAATGTGTCCTCGCGATGTTACTCCTGCGGTCGCCGATAAGCTGCTAGCCACCATATACAACAACATAAAGATCGCTGCTCCAGCAAGATTCAAATTGGGCGAGTTTGTGCGCGTGAGCAAATTTAAAACCATCTTCGATAAAGGCTATACGCCGAATTGGACAACGGAGGTGTTCAAGATAGACAAAGTACAGGCAACTAATCCTGCGACGTATCTGCTCGTCGATTCCTGTGGAAAACCAGTTGCCGGAGGATTCTATGAACACGAGCTGCAACGCGTCGCCGATCCTGATGTATATTTAGTGGAAAAAGTGTTGCGTAGGAAGGGGGATAAGGTATACGTCAAGTGGCTGAGGTTTGATAAATCACACAATTCATGGATAAATAACAATAATGTATTGTAAAATAATAATAATAATACATGAACAAATAAAAATAATGTGTGGATAAAATAAATACATGTGTACAATTTATTTAACATTTGCTGCGAGTAATGTCGCTACCAATCATTCAGGACATATGCCAGCAGTTCGCAACTTTTTTACAATGATATTTTTACAAAGGAATTTTATAATGTCCCCAGGGCAGAGTGTCGGTCGAATCGGGTACGATATACCGCTTGTCGTCGTATGGACTTAGAGCGATTTTGGATTCGGAAATGGTGTACACTTTGTGCAATTTAGACCGTATGCATGATTGCCTGCGAACCATTTCGATCTCCTTTTGCAAACACTGCGCGTAGTCGTCGAAAGTTATCGTCCTGGCTATGACGTTGGTCTTGACGCCTTTCGCCTTTTTCGTATCTTTTTTACCGTCTACGCGAAGTGCATACATTTTCGCTCTAAGACCTACGAATTCAGTCATTATCGCACCATTATTTTCGTCCTTCATCAACCCTGGAACCTTCTTATTTAGGCGCGGCATATTATATGTATTGTCGATGAGATAATCGGATGTGTCGAATCTATCGATATTGCGTTTCATGGTCTCGTAGATATCTTCGCATTGAATGTGATAAATGAGGCTGTCAGTGTCGGTATACAGAATTTTACAATTTTGAGCTAGCAGGGGAGACATGTAATCGTGATGAAATTCATACAAACAAATTTTCGATATATCCAGAATGCACATACCCACGTATATCGGTTTGTTGAATTTCACCTCGATTTTGCGCAATTCAACAGCTATTAAATTTTCCGAAAATACGCTTCGGCTGTGAAAATTTGGTTTCGCAATCATTGCCTCCGCACCGAATCGTCCATCCCAATGTGTTAAAAGTTTTACGTCCACATGGTTTCGCACGTTTTCCATAGTTTTACCAAATACCGCATTGTTCATCAATTTGTATAAATTTTTCTCAAAATCGTTTGTCGCGCCTGTTCTGAACCGTGTATTTAGTTCGATGTAATCGCGGAGCCAGGGAGATTGAGCGAATTGCAGCACGCGGTGTATCTTTGTAATACGAAGACCGTGACGCGTACACTGCTGCAGGTTACGATAATGGATAACATAACGCTGCTTATCGTATAATGTCGCGAGTAACTTGTCCTGTCTGCTGCCAGGTGGTTTGGCACGCGTCGGACAGAATGGTAGATCTGCATGAGCGTCGTGCAGACGTTGCGGATATTCTAGATCTACCTCGAGAATGTATCCCGTGGGCGAATCGACAGCGATCGAAGACACGTCAAAATTTGCAACATCTTCGACCCATTGAAATTTAGCGTATGGCAGGGGCTGACACATTGCCCATCCATACAAATTGTTCACGTCAAAGTACATCAAGTACGATGACTGTTCCGATGCGTCGTAAGATGGCATGAACTTGTTATTGGCATGTGCATATCTTCCAGAACATTGACTTAAACCCCCACGTATTCCGCGTTCGATAAACATGACCATATCGACGTCGGTGAGCAATTCGAATGTAATTTTAGTGTGTTTTAACATAGCATCCCATGTGAAACCAGGTAATGTATAATAATGCGCAGAATCTAATCCGTAACTCTTGATACAACTTTCGCGAAAATTTTCAAAAATATCTGCCAATAACAAGACATCTGTTTTCAAATACAAGTCGCTGTATTCGCCCAAGGTTCTAATCCCGAAACGTTGCCAAACAGTCTCAGCGTGCGCGTAATCGCTCTCGGATACAGTCTCACCCGTTAACGAACTGTAGAATGACTCGCGCGGTGGTAAGCACGGGTCCTGCAGCTTGTTCGCGCAATCAAGGTATTCATATGGAAAGATACCCTTTCGCGTTAATAAATTGAAATCTTCAATGGATAATGTTTCAAATTGGGATCGTAAAATTTTTAATTGATCTGTGTTAAGAAAAGATGCTAATTTGTCGAGACTGGTATTGAGAAATTTGTATGAATCGATGAATCGCAATTTAACATGATTTCGTGAGTCTGATTCAGCCGGATCTTCAACATTTTTTGTGAAAGAAATATACTTTTCTTTAGTTATTGGTAATACATCAACGTGGCCTTTGAAAGCGGTAGCTATTTCCATGATAATGAAATGTGAATCATAGCCGGATAAATTATGAAAAACTATGGGGATGTAAAACGCATTTCTATATTTTAAATTGCATTTCGAATGTGCGGGTCCTCTAAACCGCCCGGATATATGACAATGATCGCGAACTCGTACATCATCTGCCTCGAATGGCTCTTCGCAAATATGACAATTTGTTGCATTGCGAAATGTTATCCACTGGTCTTTCGTCAACTTTTCCATAGAAGCATTATTGGCTAGAATGGGTTTGGCAAAATCTGCAAAATTTTTTAGTTCGTCGACGAACCATGAAATACAATCCACGTCGCGGCGATATCGATATATCGATAGCGATGTATCGTACGAACAATGCATATAATATGCAATGCTGTGCACTTTATGTTGCTGGTACGCGTGTAATTTAGAATCCGCATCACTCATCAGGCGATCCTCCGTTTTCTCGATGATGCACTCGAGATCTGCATACACCACGAATGGATGTCGCTCCTTCATGCAGTGGTTCTTGAAACTGAGGAAATTGTTGCCTTCGCTGGGTAGCAGAATGGCACAATCGTTTATATTCCCACAGTCCACTGCATGGGCCTCCAACTTATCGATGGATCCAAAGTAGTGCAAGCATCTGTAAAAACAGAAATTTTTTTTATTTATTTTTTTTTTTTTTTTGCGAGACATTTCAACATTTCACAAGTTTATATACGTACCGGTCGCAGATGAATTTCTTTTTCCCATGCTTGCTCAGCTGCATGCTCACCAGCCGGGACAAGTTCTTGATCAGCACAAAGTGTCCTACATCGCCGTGCTCTTGATTCGGTGTGTAGAACAGGTTGACGTGTCGATCCCTCTTTTGGCTGGCGAGGCGCAGCGGAAAGACTGCAACAGTTATCTTCTCATTGTTCTTCTCCATTCGCTCCTCGAAACTGTACACGTTGATGGAGATTTCGTTCTGCCGCTCAAACTTCCCAATTTGCTCCAGGGACATTGGAAATTCAATACCCTGGAGATTTAGCATGGAAGCATAGTCTGGGTATGAACTCGGGCGGTCTGCATTTCGTTCGGTTGCATGTAGAGCGGCGACCACTGCCCACGCGAAACACGCATTGTCTGTGGATTGTACACTAATTGTTGCATTCTTTAGCAACAATTTCTGTGGTAACCTGTAGTGACACCCCGCGCGCAGTGGATTGTACTTGTTAACATTGACTGTCAGATTCAGGATTCTCGTCAATGCCCATCCACTGTCGCGTTCCTGGAACTCTTCCAACGATGCCAGGGTTGGTTCGATAACGCATCGTTGGTACCACTCTTGCAGATCGGATGTGTGGAAGAGTTCACAGTTTCGGGTATTAATGCTTTTACAAGCATGCTTGTCACCCGCCACAAATTCACCGTTGAACACCGTGTTCACTTTGAGGCTTCGATGTTTCCTCAAAGCATCCTGCACATGCTCCAGCACAATGGTTGCTGCATCTTGGAGAAAGTTGCGCGGCTCGATGTAATTTGAATTTAGCACGGCACCAGTTAATACGCGGCTTTCGAACGCAGTGTCTATTTCACGCCACAAAAGTCCTGTGCTGGAATGTCCTGCACCTTCACGCACGAAACGTCCGCGCAACGAATATTTTAGTCCTTCGAGTCGCGCGATTCGAGCAACCAACGATTGTCGAACCCCAATCGATAATCGAGGACGTTTCACTCGGCTGTGTTCTTCCAACGATTCAATACACTCGTTGCACCGTTCTTCCCACGCGAGGTATTCTTCTCGCGAAATCAATCGTTCGGATTGATCCAACAATTGACGTTCTGTTTGCATGAATTCTTCCATGATTGTAAATGGAATGTAAATGTGATATCTTTTCCACGCAACGCGTTGCAACGATTTGAGGCTTTGTGCAGTTTGGAGCGCGCTTTTATAAATAGGTACCATGATTCGATATTTCTGTCTAACTCTTTCGGTGTACCCTCTCCATCGAATGCATTGCATGTAAAAAAATGGCGATCCGTCCCAACATGGTTCTCTGCAGTTTCTGTTGATGCAGCATAATTCTTTCTATGATTCACGCTTATGACGAAATAGCGCGCAAAATCTACGACACAGTTTCTGCTGACACCTAATTCTAAGATTTGACGCTTTCAAAAGTATCATATTACATTCGACACGTGCCAAGACTTTTATCCTTGAGGGTGAGACTCAAATTACATATGATCATGTGATATGTTGCATCGTTAGGATTGAAAAAACATTATGGAAAAGTTGGAAGTTTTAAAATAAAAATGTGGTGGTGGGGGAAGCAATCACACCGCTATTTAAGCCCGCTCTCCGACGCTATTCCATCAATCGCTCTGTAGCCTCAGTGACTTTCGACGGAACAAATACTACTCTGAAAAAAAGTGCAGTACTAGTGTCGAAGAAAACGCCGAACGTATGAATTATTACGTTCCGATCATGCAGGATGATGGTATAGCTCAATGTGGGGAGGAGACAGTTGTTTGGTATGACTTAATTTTACATATTCTTAAATTTTTTATGTTTGTGCAAACAATTTCATATCTTTCATTGTTCTCTTAGCCCGCGCCGAACATCGCGTATCATGGTTAGAAGATACGCATTAACATCCATGGGTAGTAAATATTTGGAAATTGGAATCAGCGTACGACCTACGATCGATGTAGAAATTGTTCTCGGCGATAATCGTGGGATGTATCTCACATTGCCATGGCATACTTGGCATGCGTTATGCAGCAGTCGTACAGCCATTGAAGAACGTTCACGATTACCTGGATCACCTTCGATGCAGATGGATAAATTAACGATAGATTTTTGTAAGATCTATAATTCTCCAATTGTAAGGATAACGCTACATGATAAGCCGTGGTATTTCAAACCGGATACAGTAACATTTTTATTAAATCTTGAACCATGTATAGGCTATGTATATTCGCGACGGTATCAAAATGTAAGAGATGTGCAGACGAAATTTAAAACTTTTGTTAACGTGCTACAGCAGAGCGATGCTGCCTGTGAAACGTTAGATGTGCGTCAAGCTGCTAAAATAATATGTGATAGTGAACATTACTGTGAGGATTATCATATAGATTGCGAACTGTTAGCATGCGCCATCAATGATATTCTAGCTGATGCTCGTAGGAAAAATGTTAAATTATATTCTTTCATTTTAAAATAAAATTTCTTAACCATATATTATTTCTCAATTTTATTTACCCGCCTTCCGCCTCCTTCTCTCACCATCTAATTTTAAGATTCAGCATTTCTGCTGACGCTGCATAATTATTTCTATGATTCGCGCTGCTAAATGACGTCATCCCTCACGGCTGCTCCAGAGGATTCGAGTTACACGCGATCGCGCGAGACGCTGCGACGTTAAGTATTGCTCTCTCTTTCCTTCCTCCGAATTTAGCTTTTAAAGTATTGCTCTCTCTTTCGCTCCTCCAAATGCGTGGTTTGAAAAAAGCCGATCTTCCCCGATATTGTCCAACGTCATCCGATAAAGTATTAAGCAATTTCAGCTTTATAATGGTTTGAAAAAAAAAATATTTGGGGAAAAAAATTTCTGGGGCTGGATCGAGTCTGAAAAAAGATTTTTCATACAAGACCCGACCCCAGAAATTTTTTTAGAGGGAGGGGATGACCCTCCGAAGTTTTTGGGGGTGGGTCCGACGTGGAGAGGTCTCCGCGGCGGTTCGGTCTGGACTGATCCCCTCCACGATTGCGGCTTCCCCCACTCCGCGGCTAATGCGCGCGCAACCGGTCATCCATTCCGCACTTCCCCCCGCGCCCATGTTTCCCTCCACCGCGCTCCCCCGCGCGCCTTCACTTCCCCCCGCCCCGCACCCCCCCTCAGAGGACCTGAGTTGGAATCGGCATTACCCTACTACTCGCATGGTCTATAATCAATTTAGACAAATGTGAATGACGAGGTAGAATTGCAGGGTGCTTACTTTCGTAGCTTGTGCAAACATTGTTGAGTCTGCCTCCAACTCTAATGACTCCACTCTCATCGATGAATGCGGTGAGTCGATTGAAGACATGAGCGGCTGGCAAAGTTGAGCCTGAGCTGAGCATCTTCATCTCGCTGGAGAAATAAAGCGCCTGCGTTGCTTTGATCCAGAAGATCCTGGCCCATTCTATGTCGATGGGCGACAAGGTGAAGAGCGGCAGCGTGACTGGAGCCTTCTTCAACCTTGAAACAAATCTGAAACAAACTGATGTGATGCGAATAAGTTTGTTGAGAGATGAATATTTGTAGATGAGGTCCCAGTGATATTCAATCTTTTGAATATTGAGCAGCTTTGAAATGCCTGGACGAGCCTCTAGTGCACTCAAGTCTTCGTCTAGCATTGGTTGTGATGGCCATGTTTCACTGGGCTGCGCAAGCCATGGTGGTCCCGTCCACCAAAGCTTATGATGTTCAAGCTGCGATGTTGATAAGCCTCGTGATGCGCAATCAGCTGGGTTTGAAGTCCCTGGAACGTGTCTCCAATGTGCGCCTTGGGTGATCTCTTGAATTTGAGACACACGATTCCTTACGTAGTCCTTCCAGCGTGATGCTTGTGTTTTGATCCAGGTTAGTGTCACTTGTGAGTCCGTCCACAGATATGTTGTAGCAATGTTGAGCTTGAACGTTGCTTGAACATATTTGGTGAGCTTCGCCAGCATCAATGCTGCAGTAAGCTCGAGTCTCGGGATTGTGAGCTTCTTTAGTGGTGCTACCTTAGTTTTGGAGCACACCAATGTCGCGACCTTGTGAGTTGTGGACGGTGATGATACGGTAATGTAAATTACCGCTGCCATGGCGAGTTGTGAGGCATCAGAAAAGCCGTGTAGTTCCACTGTAGAGTTGCTGAAGGTGTTGAACCACCTTGGACATGATAGCTTGCGCAAGCTTGTTAAATCTTCTCTGATGATGAGCCATTGTGACGTTACTTGGGAAGGCAGTGGATCATCCCAGTTGAGCTTGTGTAGCCACAACTCTTGCAATAGTGTTTTTGCTCGAATTATGACTGGCGCTAGAAAACCTAATGGATCAAAAATTTGTGCTACTTCTGATAGGATGAGGCGTTTGGTGAGCCTTGAATTTGAAGTTGGTTTTGAGGTGAACGAAAATTCATCGTTGATCACATTCCATTGAAGTCCGAGAATTTTGGTATTGCAGTCGTCTAATGATATAACTGAGCCTTGGGCTCGTTGGGTTTGAGAAATTGCATCAAGCAACGGAGGAAAGGTAGAATGCCATTTGGCTAGTGGAAAACCCTCCCGCGTTGCACAGATCTTTTAATTGGTGAGCAATTGTAATGAGCATCTCACCTGTGTCTGCACCTCCAAAGATGTCATCAACGTATCTGGCATGCGTGATCGATGGCACCGCCAGAGGAAAGCGATGACCTTCGTCTTCCGTCAATTGGAGTAAAGCTCTGACCGCCAGAAATGGAGCAGCCTTGGTCCCATATGTGACCGTTGTGAGCTTGTAGGGCACCTCCTTTGAATCGTCATCGATCCACAGTATTCGTTGGATATCTTGATCATCCTCGTGAATCTTGACTTGACGATACATTTTCGTCACGTCTGTGGCAAAAATGTACTTGTGCTGGCGTATCCACAGCAGCACGTCGGTGATGTTGAGGAGCAGATTTGCACCCGTATGCATCAAATCGTTGACAGAATACCCGGATGAAGTAGGGCTCGATCCATTGAAGACGACTCTCAGTTTTGTCGTCTGGCTGTCAGGCTTCAATACTCCATGATGTGGAAGATAAAACACAGAGTGAGTATTAGGTGAAAGGGATGGTGCTCTTACCATGTGACGGAGCTCCTCGTACTCTTGCATGAAGCCTTGATAGAGGTTGCGATACTCGTTGTTCCTGTTGAGCTTGACGAGCGTACGCTTCAAGCAAGCGTGAGCTGCTTGATAAGAATTACCCAGCAGCTTTGGAGTCTCCTTCAGAGGAATGCGCACAGTGTATCGTCCTGTAGAATCACGAGTGTGTGTCGGTCGAAAGTGATCCTCACATTCTTGTTCTTCAGGTGTGAGCTTCATGGGTGTATCTGTTGGGAGCTCCTCTTGAATCCAAAATCGTGTCAGCATGTCTTGTAAGGAGTTGTCGACATGCTGCACGACTGCAGAGTGGTGTGCTGTGACCGTGCGCCGGTCCACTGTAACTGGTCCAAGAATGAGCCACCCAAAAATGGACAGCTGTCCAATTGGCATTGAAGAATCACCCTTCTTGAGGGTGGGCTTGATCACTTGTCCATACACGTCTGCGCCAATCACGATATCTATCGGTCTTGATTTAAGAAAGTCTGGATCGGCCAGCGGAATGCCATTCAAATGTGGCCATTCTTGACGTGGCGGTTCCACCGATGGTAACCTTGACGTCAGTGTTCGCAGAACATGTGCTTGAAAGTGCACTGTTGACATATCGTAGCTGGAGCGCAGAGTTAGTAGTGCGACTCCTCTGGTTTGAATTGATGTGTTACCCCCAATGCCAGTGATTGTGATGGATGCATGGACGCGTTGAATCCTAAGCCGGTTGATGAGCTCTTCAGTAACAAATGTCAGTTCCGAGCCCGAATCAATCAATAATCTGACTGGTGTGGATGACACTGAAGTGATCAGCTGGGCGTTGGCTGTTGCCAACAGGGTAACTGAACAGTATGGGGTGAGCACTGACGATGTCTGGTTGAGCCTCCTTCGTTCGGTTGAGCATGCTGTGTGAGTCTGCGTTGTGCGCTGTTGTGTGAGTGGTGTTGTTGATGGGACGACTGCACCGACACTTCAATGGGTTGCGCTACTTGTTGATGGTTCCTCTCCTGAGCGAGGCTTAGAGAGAGCAGCAGTGTGAGCTGGTGGCTTGGTTAGATGCAGCATCGTGTGGTGGTTGGCTGCACAAGTTTTACACCGACGCGTTGAGTTGCAGTCCTCGGTGCGATGCCTACCACAACAATTTCTGCACAACTTATTTGTGGTGATGACCTTCCTCCTGTCCTCCACCGTCAGCTCCCTGAACCTCGGACACATCACCACATAGTGGTCTTCCTTGCAGTAGTCGCCAGGGTAACTGTACGGCGAGGCCGTTGACTGCACCGACTGTCTGGGCTTCGACGCAGTGTGCACTGTGCTCTTGCTAGGATAAGACCTGCTAGGAGCTTGAGCAGAGGTTTGAGCCTTCTTACCTGGTTTCTGGTGAGCAGCCGCCTCTAGCCGCTCCAAAGCTACCACTTTGGCAGCTATGAATGTCTCCAGCTGAGTCAATCGAGGATACTCCTTTGATGAGCCCACAGATGTTTCCCATGCTTCTCTTGTTGACTTGTCCAGGCAGCTCGTCGCCTGGTGCACGAGCAATATATTGAACATATCCTCTGCTGCTCCCAAAGTGGTCAATGTCTTTTGCACCTTACTGATTGTGGAGACGATTTCATTGAGCGACTTTGCACTGCGCGTTGTGATCGGTGAGACGTTGAGCAGCTTGTCCAGCTGCTCTTCGATGAGCACACGCTTATTTGTGTATTTTTTGCTCAGTTCCTCCCAGCAGGACTGGAACGATGAGCCTGTGAGCGGGTACGCGTTCACCAGCTGTGATGGCTCACCTTGGAGACTGGAGCGCAGGTAGTGGAGGCGGTCTATTTCCATGAGCTGCTGGTCATGGATGATCAAAGATGTGAATAGCTCACTGTAGGCTGGCCACTCCGTGTATGCGCCAGAGAATGTGGGTAGGGCGATCTCCGGCAGCTTCGAGGCCCTCGACGGTACTGCGCTCGATGCAGCCGGTGGACGCTGCTGTATCGCCTTCACGTCCTCTCGGAGGCGGTTGAGCTTGATTTTAGTAGTCAAGTACATTTGTGCCTCCTGTACCGCATAGTTCGCCTCGAAATATGGGTGGTTAATGAATTTAACCGGCCACGTCTCCTCAAAATGCGTGTGTTCGCGAGTGAACGCTAGGTGCAGCTCCTCTACGTGGGCTGCAATCAGCTCGACCTCGTCGACGGACGTAATGTGAGCCTGAGAGGGCATGTGCAGTTGCAAGGCCTGAAGGGAGTCGAAGCGGCCAATCTGAGTCTTGGCCTTGAACACAATCACCGGCTCCGGCTCGAAGGACCAAACTGTAAAATATTAGGTTATGTTGAGCACGAGGTTGCTGGATAGGTTATGACCGGTGATTGGCACTAAAACACTGTGTTGCACAAAGGAATGTGAAGTCTTTATTTAAAAGCAATGCGCCAACGGAGGAGCTGTTGTGCGCACTGGAAACAGAGGGTTGAGCCCCCGTACTCTCTTGTACTACAAATTACACGTGTGGAAACGTGGACACGTGGACACGCACAATCGCGAATGCACAATCAACGATTAATACACACGAACTGTGTCGCGAACACCGTGTTTGAGCTTACAGAATAGCGTGAAAACGAAATGGACAATATAATTGCTTGTTGAGCAGGGCCTCTAAACAATGAGCAAAAGACGTTGTTTGTTGCGCACGGTTCTGAACAGAATGAATTACAAGATGGATGCGCATTTCCGCCCTGGCGTCTTCTCGAACCTTCTCGAGCGTCGATCGACAAGACGGACGCTGATTGGTTGATCGATCGCGAATCGACCGCGACTTCCGCCGCCCAGGAGGTGCTGCGGTGATCGAGAGTGCGGCGGCGCAGAGAACTATTCATTCCCAAACACTATTTATAAAAAGAAAAAATGTATTAAATAATTTTAAGCAGATATATTTTTATTCAAATAAATATTTTAATACGAATAAATATTTTATTTTATTCAAAATACTTGGCGCTGCGAAACCGAATTGGTGTTGCTAAACTGAATACATATGTATAAATTCCATTAATCTGTAACCTCGCTCCGGAGAGGTTAGCTACCGGACGGCGGGTGGAGGTTGTCGAGTGAATGAGGCGGGGTGATTTGGGTGGACGGTCTTTATTCTTATTACTAAGGTGCAGGGTTACCCGGCCAGGTCTGTGCGGCCTATACTAAGACTTAACTTAAGGGGGCCGTCTCAGCGGGCGTTGAATGTGTGCGTACGCTCACACAAGCTAGGAAAAGCGTGTACGTATACGCGAAACCTTTTCAACCAAAATTCGTCCTGGAATCGGCAAGAATTAAGTTTTTGCGGGTATAGTTGCCTCCAGTAGACATCAGTGCAGGGTGGAACGGTGCGTTTGAATGCTAATAAGCATCGCACGTTGAAATAATAATGAATTTATGACTCGAAAACTGACAGAATGAGGCTTCAAGGCTTCTCCGTTGGTGGCGCCATTGGTATAGTCGAGCCACGTAGCACCAGCGTGACGTGTACGCAGGGCCGACGCGAGGTTAGCTGGCGCCTGTATGCAAGAAAATTTTTGGCGCCCCCAAATTTTTGCACCTGTTTGCACTGGATGCAATAAAAAAATAAATATATTTACATTTTGTTTATGTGGGAGTTGGATTCCTTTATTATAAGCGTGTGATATAGTTTTTTAGCACCACTTTCGGCTGGCGCCCTTATGCGGCGTATAACTTGCACAGTGGTTTCGCCGACCCTGCGTATACACGATGTAGTAAACAAACCGTTTCAACCATCTTTCGTCCTGGAATCGGCACGAAGAAAGTTTTTGCGGGTATAGTTGCCTCCAGTAGACATCAGTGGAGGGTGGAACGGTGCGTTTGAATGCTAATAAGCACCGTACGTTGAAATAATAATGAATTTATGAATCGTGTACTCAGGACAGCCCGAAAAATGACAGAATGAAGCTTCAAGGTTCCTCCGTCACCGGCGTTGATGGTATATTCGTGCCATGTACCACCAGAACCGGTGGAAGTCCAAGCTAGCCGATAAATGTAGGAAAGACATAGTTGCCGATACGTATCGAGAGTCAGCTCGCGCTGTTGCCGCATTTCCCCTATTACTATTTTGTCGTCAGGGAGCCTTGAATGCAGGGATCGGCTGACTCCAGCTCTCGCTGACACGTACAGGAGCGGTGGTAATGTGTGCGTGAATTGACGACAACGCGAAGCGAATGTGACGTCACATGCTTTTAAGTCACTACAACGTTGACTCGCTGCTCGCGTAGCTGGAGTCAATTCACGCACACATTACCACCGCTCCTGTACGCGTCAGCGAGAGCTGGAGTCAGCCGATCCCTGCTTGAATGAATCACGGCGAAGCGGATGGAGAACAGAGATTGGCAAAGATAATATCGACGTGCGTTACGAAAAGTAGCACGTTTCAATTTTCCTACGAAAAGTAGCACGTTTGCCTTCGTTCTCACGAAAAGTATCCCGTTTCGGTTTTCGCCGCGAAAACTAGCACGTTAGAGCGGTTTGCCACGAAAAGTAGCATGTACGCGTTTACCCCGCGTTCGCAATTCCCCCACCCTCCCCTACTTAAATTATGTAGACTAAAATATTCATATGTGTTGTCTTTTGGAGATTAGATGGAATTATTATTTATTAAACAATATTTTCAACAATGGAATTCTTTTAAACTGCCCACGCGCTGAAACGCGATAGTTTCTGCAGTCTGCAGGATAATCCAAAACGAGCTATTCTTTGTGGCCAAACCGGATAATATGTTAGTTTTCGCCATAAATTCCGAAACGTGCTATTATTCGTGGCGAAACAGTATAACGTGCTAGTTTTCGTCGCAACAGTACGAAATGTGCTATTCTTCGTGGCGAGGCAGTCAAATGTGTTAGTCTTCGCGGCAGAAGACCAAACGTGCTAATATTCGTCAGAAACGATGGAACGTGCTTCTTTTCGTGGCAAACCAAAACGTGCTACTGTTCGTAAGAAAATTGAAACGTGCTACTTTTCGTAACGTACGTCGATATGTATCTGGATAAACTGAAATAAAAGAAATTCAAAATTTTCGAATAAATGTCGAGATAATGTTTTCGAATTATGTGAGATATCTCTTCGAGCTGAGGACTTGGGCTGTTCGGCGGCGAGTGTAATCTCGGTTGGAGAGGCATACAGTGTTGCTTGTGGTGGATGTTGATAAAATGTAAAACGTGACGTTTTCAGTATTCAGTAACATACTGCTGAGATTTGCACGAGTTCAAACACGATATAAATCGGATTATTTCTAGAACTGTACTAGATAATAAATATAAATGCGTAACATTTCTAATCTAATAATGCTAAAAATAATCCGATTTATACCGTGTTTAAATTCATTTTCATCTGGAAAATTGCAGCAGTATCTTACTGAAACGTTCATGCCGACACGATAGAAAGTGTGACAGTTTTACATTCTATTAAATCAAACAAAATAAACAATCATTCAGCAATCATGTTGACTTTATTTTACAAACTAATAATTATTAATAATAATGGAACGGCCTCCTCCACGGCCTCCTCCACGGCCTCCTCCACGGCCTCCTCCACGGCGCCAACCACGGCGCCCTCCTCGGCGCCATGACCCATATTTCAGGCGATTTAGCTCCTTCTTCATCTGAAACAGTAGCATAAAAATTATATTTTCTAGTTCTACCCGTACATATGAGCCGTTATTTTTGAAAGTGGCATAAGTCCATTTATTCATACATTGAGATATTTAAGGGTTTGCGTTTGAATCAACTTAAAAATATTCGCATTCGTTAAACAAATCGGGTAATGTCTTTAAAACTATAAACTTGTTACAGTTTATTATGGAATAATAATCAATAAAAATGTTAAAGAAAATAAACGATTTTTTAGCTACAGATCGACTTGTACCACTTTCAAAAACAACGGCTCATATAGTGAATTTCAAAAATATTCGCCGTTCATACCAAACCAGAGTTGGGCAAAATGTAATCTAATTACAAATTGCAAATTACGATTAAACTGTAATTGTGTAATTGATTACACATTATTTTCTGTAATCGTTCATTTAGAAAGTTGACAAAACCGAATGGTCAACTACCTACATGAAGATTACAGAAAATAATGTGTAATCAATTACACAATTACAGTTTATTCGTAATTTGCAATTTGTAATTAGATTACATTTTGCCCAACTCTGTACCAAACAAACTTCAGAGAAATACACACACATTCAACATAACTTACTTTCGCCATATCTTTCCTCATTCTGTCCTCGTCCTTCTCCTTCTTCTTCTCCTCCTCCTTCTTCTTCTCCTCCTTCTCTCTCTCTTTCGCCTGCTCCTCCTTCTCTCTCTCTTTCGCCTCCTCCTCCTTCTCTCTCTCTTTCGCCTCCTCCTCCTTCTCTCTCTCTTTCGCCTCATCCTCCTTTCTATTTCTCTCCCCAGTCTCGACGATCTCTCCCGACACCGTCGGGAGGGCATCTTTCATCTGGAAATGAAATGATGAATGTATCATTTTATGGCAAATAGTAACATTGTACAGCGTGATTCTCTCGCTAGAGTCCTAACGAACCGAGAGCTGGCTGCCCTACAGGCTGCCATACGGCTGCCGTTCCAATATGCGGCCGGCGGCAGTCCTACTAGTGCAAGGGAGAAACAGATGTATACTTCTCCCTTGCACTAGCGCGCAAGCCACAATGGCAAGAATGACGTTATTGCGCTAGAAATTTTACGTGTTTTACCGTCCACCCCCGCGTTAGTTCCCCGGACTGTCGCGGCAGACAGGCGATTTCGTATTCGCCAACACTAATCCAATATTTTTAAATAACAACTGTGACTGCATTGAGTCACGTTAACCCCTATGTAGCCAGCTCTTAGACTATAAAGATAATGCCGCGAATAAACCGCGCCTCGCAGAGTTTCGTGGAAGTGACGAATTTCACGTTCCGCATTTCTCATCAGATCTTTGCGAAAATTGCGTCTACCGATTCCGTCGTCCGGATGAAAATGGCCCCAAGCTAATTTCGTTAAAAATAGTCCGATTTACAAGACATGATTTTAATCGGGAGAACGCCAGGAATTCATTGGTATCACTGCCATATCGATTCGATGAAGAATAAAGAATATGCCGTAGTGAATAATCTCGTCGCGAGCGTCGAAATCCACGAAACTCAGCGAGGCGCAGCTTATTGGCGGCATCGCCTTTGAATACTCTAGCCAGAGAGTCACTCTGTATAATAGTATACAATATAATACTTACATTTTTCGGATTCACCATTTCCTCAATTTCGATTACTGTCCGCGACGTCACCTTACTAACAAAACACTTGCAACGGATTGCCTGGCAGGCAACGGCGAGCTCCAGCTACCGCTGATGGAGAGGGATACACCTACAGGAGCGGTGGTTATGTGTGCGGGACTGACGCAGGCACAGTTCATGCACACAACCACCGCTCCTGTGGGTGTGTCCCCCTCCATTGCCCAAGGTTGACTGCCTCGAAACTGTCGCCAACATCACGCGAGAGAGAAATACATGTGCGAACTGGTGCGAGAGAGAGAAGTATAGAGGTCCAAATCGACCGTAATGCGCCCGCGCCGATATCGTGCGGGAGAGAAAGACATCGTGCGAGCATGAGAATCTATACTTCACTCTCTCGCACCAGTTCGCACGATGCTTTCTCTCTCGCACGATAACGGCGCACGCGCATTCGGTCGATTATTCCTCTATACTTCACTCTCTCGCACCAGTTCGCACGATTTCTTTCTCTCTCACACCATGTTGGCGACAGTTCACGCTTCAATGAAACCTCCATGTATATATGCTCTAAGCCTGGAGCTCGGCGTTGGCTGGTTTGTGAAAAGCGTCATTTGTTTCAGCACCACAGACGAATCTTCTGATTCACGTTTCACGTTCACGGTGCGCGTTTACGTTTTTTATAACGGGCAGAAGGATTTTGAGTGGTGTTGTATTGTGTTTGTGTTTGTGTTGTGTTTGTTGGTTTAATGTAAGATGAGTGACACTGACACTCTAAATGTGAATATGCAGGATGCGCAAGAAAATATGGAGAATAAATCTGCGTCTCGTCCGCGAAAATTACGTTCGTACGCAAAAAGATTATCGAGGCGGAAGGCACACTACGAAAAGAGAAGGCTTTTGACCCTTCAGAAGAAACAGGAAAGGGCAAAAGCGGCAGACGACACTGCCGTAGGACAACATTCAGAAGATGTGGCTGAGGAACGTATGGTGGAGGAAGCATCAACATCCGATGGACGAAATCATACGTCCCAAGAGATAATACACTCGCCATCCGATGAAGACACTGATACGGTCAGTTCGGGAGAAACTGAAGAGGCGGTGGATGAACTGACAACCGAAATACCAGAAGGCACGGATGTAGAAAGCAACGAAGAAGAAAACTTCGTTGTAGAAAAAGTTGCGAAGAGCGAGTCGCAAGTACAATCGCGTCTCCTAAATAGCAACGATATAATGAATTTCAAAAATGTGCTTGCTCAATTGCAGAAAATAGGTAAGCATGCAAAACATAGGGAAGACTGTGGCATTGAACACCTACAAATAACTGGTGTGAAACGGTGTGGCTTCAAGAGCATCTTCAGCGTAATGTGCACTTTATGCCATTACAAAGCTGAAATCCGCAATCAATCGGACGAAGCCGAAGAAGTGGATAGCAATCAGGGCGCCGTTAATGCAACAATTTTATGTGGAGGCAGTTTTGCCCAGTTGCAACATACTTTTGCAGGAGTAAACATACGTTGCATGTCGAAGAAAGACTTCGTGAAGAATCAAGATGAATTCATCAAGTCTGCAATTGCCGCTGCAGAAGAAGAGATGTTAGCAGCGGCTGAAGAAGAAAAACGTTTGGCCATTGAAAGAGGCGACGTTCTTCCCGGATCAGGGACCCCTCACATCCCCGTTGTGGCCGACGGAAGCTGGATGAAGAGATCCTACCGCAGTGGATGTTACGATTCTGCGTCTGGAGTCGGCGTGATAGTTGGCTATCACACGAAAAAAGTTTTATTTTACGGCGTTCGAAATAAAGTTTGCAGAATTTGTCGGATTGCTGCGAAAAACGAGAAAGAACCCCGAAAGCACACATGCTTCAAAAACTGGAATACATCTCGAGCATCGACTGCTACGGAAAGCGATGCCATAGTAGAATGATTTAACACTAGCGTAGAAAAACGTGGGCTCGTTTATTCTACTCTGATTGCTGATGGGGACAGTAGCGTGTATAAGAAGATTATTGATGCTGACCCATATAAGAGACAGATTCGCGTAAAAAAAATTGAATGCACGAATCATTTGTTGCGAAACTTCTGCACAAAAATGAAAGCGATTGTGAAGAAGACTACACCTGGACCATTGAGGCAAGTTGTGGAAAGTAGTATTCGCCGGATGCGCACGGACATCGTAAAAGCCGCAAAGTTTAGATACAATCAGAATGTATCAATCGACGAGAAAACGAAGAATTTGTATGCCGACATACAGAATGTTCCAAGCCACGTGTTTGGTGAACACGCAGAGTGTGCAAGACTAGAATATTTCTGCGATGGAAACAATAAAGAGAATGAAAAAAACATCGTCCCAGAATTGATGAAAATTGGAGTGTACCAGGACGTAATAGAAATACTTCGTCCACTATTAGCTCATGCGGAGAGCTTACTCTATAATACTACTAATAACGCTGTGGAAAGTTTGAACGGACTAATTGCTAAGTACACTGGCGGAAAAAGATTAAATTTCGCCGAAAGAGGACCGTATGCAGGGAGATGTGCTGCTGCTGTCGTGGAGTACAACAGTAACCAAGTGCACTCGCGATTGAATGCGGTAATGAAGAAGAAAACGCCCGATGTTGTGCGCCAAATGGAAGAAAAGAAGAAGAAAGAAAAGGAAAAGAGAGCTGCAAAACGGAAGGAAACAAAGGCTGCGCGATATGTACGCAAGCATTTGCCCTCGCAGAAAGATTCTGATTATGGACAAAATGCACAGAAGCCAGACATGCCATTCGAAATATATGAACTGGAGCGGGAAAAGCATATGCAAATGCTCAGTGACTGGCAAGAGAAAAGACACGCTATTGAAGATGAAACCATGGGACAAGCAAAGAACCGCAGATGGTTGCAGTACAGGTCCAAATTGTTGACAGCATCCAATTTTGGACAGGTGTGCCGTCGCCGACCTGACACGCTATGCGCAAATGCTGTAAAATCATTTGTGTATCCAAAGTTGATCAGTGCACCAGCGGTGGAATACGGAAAAGAATGTGAAAAAATTTCTCGCGAAGAATTGAAGAAGCAATATAAAGATATTGAAGAATGTGGAATTTTCATCGACAGCCGCATCCCCTTCTTAGGAGCTTCACCGGATGGAATCATCGGTCAAGAGGGTATTTTGGAAATAAAATGCCCCAAATCAGCGGAGGACTTTACGCCGGAAGAAGCTATTAAACAAGCTCCCGCTGTCCGGCGCATGTTCACACGTAACAGAGGTATTTCAATGAGCAAAACGCATCACTATTTTTATCAAGTACAAGGCCAGTTACATATTACTGACAGAAAGTACTGTATATTTTGCCTTTGGACCCCGAAGGGGCTGAAATCTATAAAAGTTGAGAGAGATGATGCGTTTTGGAAAAGAGAAATGGAGCCAAAACTGGTTCAATTTTATTTAGAATGCATGCTACCCGAATTAATAGATAGTCGGCACAATAGGTGCATGCCTATTCGGGAGCCACAATTTATACTAGCAGAGAGAGCGAAAGAAAAACCGAAAAGCTTGAAAAAGCGAAAAAGGTCTCCCTCCGAAAATAGTGAAACTATTGTAACGGTCCGGCGTCGCACCGCGCTGTAAAGCGCGGTACCACTGACTCTATCAGTGGTCATAAGTGCCAGCAATGGCACTTTTACTCGCGGATCATACGATCACGCGAGTCGATCGACGCCGCCGTCACTTCCCCAAGAAAGTGACGAAGGAAATAATAAATATGATCGATCCGGCGTCGCACCGCTGACTCTTGTCAGTGGTCACAAGTGCCAGCAATGGCACTTTTACTCGCGGATCATACGATCACGCGAGTCGATCGACGCCGCCGTCACTTCCCCAAGAAAGTGACGAAGGAAATAATAAATTTAATTCACTGTTTAATTTTTTCAGACACATTTCTAAGTTCACAGGAGCAGACAGACGAAATCCGGCTCGGTCAAAATGCGCCAGGCTGATACACACGGGCGCCGCACAGTGGGGCAAAGTGACAAAGTTTGTGTCAAAATCAAAGAACTTTTGATAGAAATGAGATAGAGCGATGATTTTTTTGTAGGTTAAAGCTGAAACATTGCAGAATAAGGGAAAATTGCCGAGATTATGGTACGAACGTTTTTTCACTGTGAAAATCTGTGTTAAACTTGAAATTTTTCAACAAAATTGTGATTAATCCAATACCATGCACGGTAGGATTTTTTTCTTGACATGTTGTACCTCATTTCCTGTAGATTTTGTCACGCTGATTTCAAATCCGTTCGCAAAATTTGTCTACTACCTCAGGATTTTGAAAAAAAATCGATTTATGTGAAAGACTAATGAAATCATATTTTTTTCGTTGAAATGATTTGATAACCCACTAGTTTGAAGGTATATTGTATTCCCATATATGGAACACAATCAAAATAAGAATAATGAAGTATTTGAATGTTTCTAGTTACTTACAAAGCACTTCACATCTCGTGATCACTTGACGTATCGCTGTCCTGGTCACTGGCACTCTCTGTAGGCTGTGTGTGGCTGTAATGTAATTTAAACTAGATATCTATTTTCCATAATTATATTTTCATTTACACATGAAGTAAGGTAAGTATTTAATCTTTTTAACTTACTTCTCATCAACGAATTTTTTAATTTCTGGTGATACATTATTTTGTTTGTACAACTTTATTCGATTTTTTATTAATATAATTGAAATTTTCGGGTCCGTTAAGTATATTGCTCGATTAAAAACGTCTAACATTCTATTCCTTCGACTATTTTGTCGTGAATGCAGCAACATATTTTTCCTATACAGTTTATGCCAGGATTCATTTGCATCTTCTGAATAGTACGCTATTGGTAGTGGAAACTGTCTTGCTACTTAACCGACCCGAAAATTTCAATTATATTAGTAAAAAATCGAATAAAGTTGTACAAATAAAATAATGTATCACCAGAAATTAAAAAATTCGTTGATGAGAAGTAAGTTAAAAAGATTAAATACTTACCTTACTTCATGTGTAAATGAAAATATAATGGAAAATAGATATCTAATTTAAATTACATTGCAGCCACACACAGCCTACAGAGAGTGCCAGTGACCAGGACAGCGATATGTGATCACGAGATGTGAAGTGCTTTGTAAGTAACTAAAAACATTCAAATACTTCATTATTCTTATTTTGATTGTGTTCCATATATGGGAATACAATATACCTTCAAACCAGTGGGTTATCAAATCATTTCAACGAAAAAAATATGATTTCATTAGTCTTTCACATAAATCGATTTTTTTCAAAATCCTGAGGTAGTAGACAAATTTTGCGAACGGATTTGAAATCAGCGTGACAAAATCTACAGGAAATGAGGTACAACATGTTAAGAAAAAAATCCTGCCGTGCATGGTATTGGATTAATAAAAACTTTTGTTGAAAAATTTCAAGTTTAACACATATTTTCACAGTGAAAAAACGTTCGTACCACAATCTCGGCAATTTTCCCTTATTCTGAAATGTTTCAGCTTTAACCTACAAAAAAAATCATCGCTCTATCTCATTTCTATCAAAAGTTCTTTGATTTTGACACAAACTTTGTCACTTTGCCCCACTGTGCGTCGCAGGTATACATGATGTTCGACGAATTATTGAAACAAACTTTTACTTTTATACCAAACTTATCGAAATGTCTGCGATCATTTGTTACAGGCGGACTTTTTACCAAATTACTGCAAACATGGTGTATAGGACAGTAATGCCAGGACAAATGGAATAATAAGTACCATATTTCAGGTAAAGTTTAACACCTTATAAATCTACAGTAAAATTTTGTACGCTTACAAAACTACAATTAAGTATTTCCTAATGTACTTCATAATGTGTTACAGATCCACACTGCCTACATCATCTTTCGGTATGAGCGACGGGCGCGAACGCAAAGGACGGAGTGTCACGGCGTCCGAAAGACGGAGCGAGACAAAACATCAACGCGTCGTCTGTCTCGTACCGTTCTCGCTCGGTTTCAGTGGTGGGCATAGCGAAAAGTCCACTTCGTGTACACCAAACCGAGCCGCTAAAGAGACAATACTGTATTCTTCGAAAAATATATACTTTTTCATCTGTAATTGTCCATTTCAAGGGGGCGAAAGCTTGAATGTCGAATTTCAATTCTCCAATGAAGTTGGATTGATTTATTGTAATGACTGTAACTTGATTAGAAACAAAAAAAAAATATATAAAAAAATGTTCTGTTAAACGATTTTGTCAAAAAGGCACTAACAACTACAAAGTACTTCTATTCTTGTACTACAATTTCAATGGTGTTTTTTTAACTTTAAATAAAAACGTGGAGCAGGATATTTCATAACAGAATATGAATCAATTTAGTACAGCATCAAGTGTCGAAATGAATTTGTTGCGAGATATCCTGCTCCACGATTTTATGTGAAAATACACCATCGAAATTGTAGTATAAGAAAATAATTATTTTTTAGTTTTTAATGCATTTTTCATAAAATCGATTATTATACATTTTTTAATATACTTTTTTTTTAGTTTTTAGTGTTTGTGGATTTACATTTCACAGCTCAAACTTCTGTGACGGTTGTCACTCCGGTAGGAAGGACGGTCTCAGTCGGCTTTGCCAGGGTTTAAATTAAGTCCTTCCGTGGTAGGTTAAGTTAGGTTTATTCACTATCAGTTTATATACACTATATACATGTAACTTAGACGCGGGGTACTTCGCGTTAATCGCGGTCAAGCCGTCGTTGCGCGGCGGCGCGTTTCGCGGTACGGCGTCGTCGGTCTATGTTGTGCGCGTCCGCTTAACGGAACAATTCGGTCGCTCCGCGCCGGGTGTCTCGGTATCGGGACGGTAAGGGAGCGAGAGAGACCGGGCAGCTTCCTGCGTCTCTTTAACGGGACAAGCGTCGGTAGAGACCGGGCAGCATTCGGGCGTCTCTATTCAACACGAGGAGCGGGAGAGAGACCGGGCAACGTCCTGCGTCTCTTTAACGGGACAAGTGTCGGCAGAGACCGGGCAGCATCCGGGCGTCTCTGTTCAACACGAGGAGCGGGAGAGAGACCGGGCAACGTCCTGCGTCTCTTTAACGGGACAAGTGCTGGCAGAGACCGGGCAGCATCCGGGCGTCTGTGTTCAACACGAGGAGCGGGAAAGAGACCGGGCAACTTCCTGCGTCTCTTTAACGGGACAGGTGGTAGGAACGGGGTAGATTCCGATCTGGCGATCGAGGAGTATACGGAGTCGTTTCACCGAGTTTTGCACCGGGCAACATCCAGGCAAGTCTGGTGGTGGGGGTCCGTCTCCCCACTGGAACTCCCTTGCCTCGGAATCAGCGCGGCATATGTCCCGATTCTCGGAAATTCCCAGCAGCGAGAAACCGACGCGATCTAGCGGCGCAGTGGGGACTGAGCGTCATCGCGCTGACGCGTCGCGGGACCGGCACGCTTCGGGCGAGTAAGGTCGGGTTCGGTCGCGGTCGCCCGCGTGCGCTCGGCTTCTCGCTCACTCCCGGTCGTACCGCCGCGCGCTCGATTCCTCGCGCTGGGACGCTACGTCACACTTCTTTACAAAAATCTCTTATTGCTGTATGCAGTTTAACAGTTTGCTTGAACCCTACAGTGCTAAAAGTTCGTAAAGAACGGTAACATAAAGAATGGTTGATTTTATGTCGATTGGATTTGTTGTTATGGATTATTATTTATTGGTGACTAGGTAATTTTTTCACCTCCTCGGAGTTTTTTTCACAATTTTGTATTGTCATCCAAACTACGCACCTCTGCAAAGTTTCGAGACAATTGGATGGTGGGAAGTGGATTAAAATTGAGTTTCCAGATTTGAATCAAACATACCAACAAACAGAGGATCGTAGCTAAATAAAATCGGTTGATGAGACATTCCAAAATATACGTATTGTTAGTACTGATTTCTAGTTTATGTTGATAAATTTTTACAACCGTGGAATAACAATCCCGAAGAAAATCATGTACAAAAGTATTGAATTGAAATATACTTTTTGTCCAAATTAATGTTTTAAAAAAAATGATTACTAAATTTTTATTTATATGTATAACAGACAATTCTTGTTGATATACAAGATAATTTGATGTATAGTTAGATGAAAAAAAGCGTCATATGTTTTTAGAAGAATTATAGCATTCATAAATTTCATTACGATCGGTGTGTTACACTTCAGTGATGTACCTTATTCAAATTGTATGCTTTGAATTTGTACACTGATTATACAAAATATTACATCCTTCTATGTATAAATAAATACGCAAATTAGTATTGTTTCATTGACATGTTTCCTAACTTCACTACTCAACCTCTCTATCTTTCATTATTGCTATCCTCCTTTACGTTCAGCGAGGCTCTGATGCTAGACGCAGGAATCGGCAGCCTCCAGCTACAGCTGATGCAGGAGGAAACACCTACAGCGGTGGTTATGTGTGCGTGACTGACGCACCGCAGTTCCTCACACATAACCACCGCTCCTATCGGTGTTCCCCCCTCCATTGGCGGTACCCGGAGCCCGCCGATCCCTGCCCAGACGCAGCTCTCGTGCCGTATTCCTCCAAGACTTCTCAATAGAAGGAGCTGTGGCAACAGCGCGGCAGGGACAGAGAGAACAGGGATGCGGCAACTATGCGTCAAAGATTCGTTTACATAGAGTACCTGGAGATGTCACCTCTGTATAAGTTCTTTTTATCGACCGCAGTAGTTTCATTAGGGTCCGTCTGTTTACTGGGGGCGCTTCGACGGATTCGGACCATAACAAAAAGGAGACGGCCCCCTTAACCCGTCGGTAATCGGCGGCGGAGGTGCGGCGACCGCGACCGCGCCGCGCCGACTACGCACACGAACGCGTTCGTGACCCGCCGCACCTCCGCCGCCGATTACCGACGGGTTAAGTTAAGTCTTAGTATAGGCCGCACAGACCTGGCCGGGTAACCCTGTACCTTAGTAATAAGAATAAAGACCGTCCACCCAAATCACCCCGCCTCATTCACTCGACAACCTCCACCCGCCGTCCGGTAGCTAACCTCTCCGGAGCGAGGTTACAGATTAATGCAATTTATACATATGTATTCAGTTTAGCAACACCAATTCGGTTTCGCAGCGCCAAGTATTTTGAATAAAATAAAATATTTATTCGTATTAAAATATTTATTTGAATAAAAATATATCTGCTTAATATTATTTAATACATTTTTTCTTTTTATAAATAGCCATTGTTATAATTGGCGCAATTTTGTATATTAATTTTGTAAAGCTATTAATTAATTTACGATAATTTTTTAATTGGGATTCTTTTTGATGGGTTAATTAAAATGTCCGCGATATGAGTAATGGAATGTATGCACACAGCATTTTAGCTGTGTCTATGTAGTTGTGTCATCTTAAGGGCAGTTGGAAAGCACCTTTATGTACTTGCAGCTCATTTTGATTTCACATCTTTTTTTATATTGTATATTTTCTTCTATTTTTTGGGGGGATTTATATTATTATCTTCTTTTTTGTGTGATATTTTCTTCTATTTTTTTGTGATTTATATTATTATCTTTTATTTTTTGTGATTTTTTTACTTTTTGAAAGTTTTTTATGGGGATCTCACTTCTTTTTACAAAGATAATTCATATTTTCTTCTATATTTTTGTGATTTATATTATTACCTTTTTTTATTGTGATTTTTTTACTTTTTAAAAGTTTTTTATGGTAGGGTTTAACCGTGGCCATTTCCGGGCTGGTACCTCCGGTATTTTGAATTCCGGGGTCTTCGGAAATATGAAATCCGGGGTCTTCGGAAATATGAAATCCGGGGTCTTCGGAAATATGAAATCCGGGATCTTCGGAAATATGAAATCCGGGGTCTTCGGAAATATGAAATCCGGGGTCTTCGGAAATTCCGGAGTTGTTGGAAGAGCGAAGTCCGGAGGAGTATTAGGTGGTGACTATATAGGAAAGGTTTTGTTAGTTTAGAAAAATTTTATGGTTAAAAAGCGGTTTTACCAGTTTTTCCGGGCTTCCCGGGAGCGGGGTAATTAATGGGGGTAAGGGAACCATCTCCATAAATATTCGGTCTAATTCTTGTTTGATTTTTGATTCTCTGGAATGTCGACTGCCCGATCGCTTTGGCATTTTAATACCGTATGAAGTGTAGCGCAGACGCGAGTTTGAATAGATCGTTAAGGATTTATCTTTTGGCGCCCTCTAGCGGTTTATACAAGAATTTTTCTGCAACTATGTAATTTTACTCGTCTGCTATTCAGTTTCTATATATATATTTTTTTTCCTAAGTTTATAGGTTAAGATATGTTTTTCGTTTGTTTTATAGAAAAATAATATGTTTATTGAATGATAGATGAAGGTGTGAGTATTTATTACATTCTGTTCGTGTATGTAGTGTGTAATTGTAGAGTGTAATGTAAAATGAGATGATAAGTATAAAAAAATGGTAAAAAAGTGTGTGTGTTAATTACATTCTGGATGTGTGTGGGGCGTGTACTTGTAGAGTGTAGTGTGTAGTTATGGAAAAATGATTAAATGTTTAAAATTTTTGTGCACTCCTTGCAACTTTGCACCGGTTGTGCAATGAACAACGTCCTGCGGCAAAAATGGCATATTCGCCACCGCCGGAAATTTCGTTTTGCCACTAGGTGTTGTTCAAGGGGCTCCTCCTCGACCAAATCTACGCGTTGGGTGCACATATTACAGATTATGTAGTTCTTATAATAGTAGACGTCTCTGTCGTAAATCTTCTTTAAACATGTCTGGTCTGACATTCTGTATTCCACAGATAATTTCACAATATTCAATTAGACTGTCTGAATGCGTTTTTATAATGGAGAAATCCTTTGTTCTTACTCCCTTATATAGTCTTCCCATGCAGGGTTGCAACTTCTTATGGTAAATTCGCCTGTTTTACGCGGTTTTTATGGACGATTCTAGTTTGTTTCGAATTTATTACTATTTTTAAGTTATTTTTGTCCAGGATTTCGGTGATCCGGTAGGGTCCGCTGTATTCCGGTCTCAGTTTTTCTCTTCTTGGTTGCAATAACCATACGTAGTCCCCTACTTTGTATGTTTGTGGTTGAATCTACCGGTCGTAATAATGCTTCTGACAAATTTTTGATTCTTCCAGGTTTTTTCGCGCCATTTGTCGGATGTGATATAGTTTAACTATCAGCTTGTCGACATAGTCCGGATACGTTTTAATATGATCTGTTGAGGGAATACTGGAAGGAAGTCGTGCTTTTCTTCCGAAAACAAGTTCGTGAGGCGTAAATTTCGTGCCTTCGTGAGTGCTTGTATTATACGAGAACATTGCTTGAGGTAACCATTGATCCTATTGCTTTTCTTTTGATATGTAATGCCGTAGATATTCGACAAGGACATGGTGACTTCTCTCTAAGGATCCATTAGACTGAGGATGAAATGCAGAGGTTCGATATTGTTTAATGTGAAACGCTCTAGCAAATTTCTTCATGAGGGCACTCATAAAATTTGGTCCCTGGTCAGTAAGGATTGCTTTAGGACTTCCAAACTTACAGATAAAATGCTCTGTAAATGCCTTAGCTATATCTTCTGAAATGACACTTGCCAATGGAATAGCGAGAGAATATTTAGTCGAGTTGTCCTGGATAGTGAATATGTAACTGTTTCCTATGTTTGTGAAAGGTAATGGTCCTACTATATCCATTGAAATCTTATCAAAAGCATCGACAGGTGTGTCTGTTAGTATCATGGGTTCCTTATTCTTTACTCGTACCAGTTTAGTTTTCTGGCATTCTAAGCAAGTCTTTATAAATTATGTTATCTCATACTTCATATTCTTCCAGTAGTATTTGCTTCTTATTCGATGATATGTTTTTGTAATTCCCTTGTGTCCGCCTATAGGTGATTGGTGATTCTCCTGGATGATCTGGTGTCTATCTTGTACAGGAGGTGTCAGAAGGGTGCCCTTGCAGAAGATGAATTGGATATCTTCTTGTAGGAATATTAGTTCTATTAAATGTCGTAATTGATTTAATAAAATTTTGTCCTCTTCTGATGAGATGTATACTTTTGTGGCTTTTTCAGATAGCAGGTATGTATGAAGTAACCTCAGTGAATTGTATACGTCTTCTTCTGATGGATGGTCTGATGTGATAAGTCCAAGGATTGTGTGCTTCCCTTCTTTAATTTTTACTAATTCTCCAACTCTTAATGGCTGTGGAATTTTGTGAGGTTTTATATTCTTTTCCTTATATAATTTTCCTCCTGATGGTCCGATTGGCCTGCCTTGTGTGTTTATGAATGTTGCGATATATCCTTTGCCCATCCATAAGTGATCTTCCACCTCTGTATTTTGGTTTTTGACAGGAATATTTGATACTACTCTTGGTTTAGCTGGTGTGGGTTGTTTGTGCCGTGGAGAATGTGGGGGAAGAGATAGTAATGGTGGAGGATGAGAGGATGGTGGAGGATGAGAGGATGGTGGAGGAGGAGTAAGTATCCTTCCTTTCCTTATCGTTATTGGCGTTATAGGACCTGTGTCCGTGCTGGATTTTGATTTTAATTTCTTCTTTTTAGGTGTGTGGTGAGTACTTGAGCTTGACTTTGCATCAATTTTGGGAGGGTTTTTATAATTATGTCTTGGTACTATGACCGTTTCATCGATTTCCTCAATTAAGTCCTCTTGCGGTTTCTTGATGTGAGGGGGTTTATATTTTTGAGGTATCACGACTTGCGGGGGTGCGTGTACTTGAGGGGGTGCGTGTATTTGGACTTGGGGGGTCACGACTTGCGGGGGTGCGTGTACTTGAGGGGGTGCGTGTATTTGGACGGGAACGGAAATTTGATGAGGCGCGTAACGAGGGGGTGTATGCGTTTCCGCTTCAACATTCCGTTTCTTAGTCTCGGGACGAGAAGAGGAGGTGTTTGTGCTTTGTTTTTTCCGTTTTAATTTCTTTCGCATTAAATTTAACGCATCGCTTTCGTCATATGAAGAGGAATCGGTTTCTGATGAGTTAACTATTAATTGCTTATGTGGAGCTGGATTTCCAGAGGTTGATGCTGTAGTTTCCCTTTGTCGGGTTGGAAATTGGTGAAATTCTTTTAATTTTTTATTCTCGTGAGAATTTGTATCTGAATGGGCTCTTTTCGCGTGCAATGGTAGTGAAATCGGATTCCTAGACAATGCGTCCGCGTTTGTGTTGTATTTCCCAGGTTTATATAAAATTTTGTAATCATATTCCGCTAATCTAATTTTCCAGCGCATTAACCGAGATGTAGGATTAGAAAGATTTTGAAGCCATTCTAATGGTTTATGGTCTGTTATTAGATAGAATTTTCGTCCGTAAATGTAAGGTCTGAAGTGAAAGACTGCGTATATTATTGCCAATAATTCCCGTTCTGTAGGAGAATATCGCGTTTCGGCATCATTCAAAACGCGAGATGCGTAAGCTACCGGTAAATCTTTTCCTATTTCCCCTTGACTGAGGACCGCACCTACAGCAATACTTGAGGCGTCTGTCGTGATGTTGAATACTTTATCGAAGTCCGGGAATTGTAATATAGGTTCCTTGCAGAGAACTTCCCGTAAAGTTTCAAATGCCTTTTGTTGTTTGTAGGTCCATTCGAATTGATAATTCTTCCTAGTGAGATTAGAAAGTGGTCTTGCAATTTTTGAAAAATCCTTTATGAATCGCCTATAATATCCGCTTAGTCCTAGGAATTGTTTGACATTCTTAACCGTAGTAGGTGTTGGAAATTCCTTTACTGCTACTACTTTTTTTGGGTCAGGTTTGACTCCGTCCTCTCCTATTATGTGTCCCAAATACGAAACTTCTTTCTTCAAAAATTCACATTTATCCGGTTGAAGGTGAAGATCCGCTTCTCTTAGTCTGTCCATTAGTCGTTTAAATTTAGTTGCATGTTCTTTTAATGTACTGGCGTATATGACAATATCGTCTAAATATACGAACAGCTCTATTCCTTGGAGCCCAGTCAAGACCTGGTCCATTAATCTCTGGAAGGTGGCTGGTGCATTTTTAAGTCCAAATGGCATTCTAGTGAATTCGTAGTGCCCGTAAATTGTAGAGAATGCTGTTTTATGTTGATCGTCTGGATGCATTGGTATTTGATGAAATCCAGATGCAAGATCGAATACAGAAAAGTACTTTGCAGTTCCTAACTGATCTAGTATATCAGTTATATTTGGCAGAGGATAAGCATCTCCAATTGTTAGTTCATTTAATTTCCTAAAGTCAATTACGACTCTGGACTTTTTATTTCCTTGAGCGTCTTCTTTCTTGGGTACAATCCAGATCGGTGAATTATAAGGCGAAGTTGATGACTGTATGATTCCTTTTTCAAGCAATTCTTTAGTCTGTACTCTAACTTCTTCCTTATATGCTTGAGGATACCTGTATTGCTTTGTAAAAACAGGAACGTTGTTTTCTGTAATTATCCTGTGGTATGTTTTGTTTGTTGCTTCCAGTTTTTCTCCTGGAAGGTAGAATCTGTCTGAATGTTCCTTTATTAGTTGTTCCACGCTGGCCCGTTCCTCTGAGTTTAGGTGGTCCAACCGTAATAATTTTAATAATTGGTGTGTTCTATCAGTTCTTTTATACGTGGTTGTTGTTTCTTCTTCTGCAGGTATTTCTTCGAATTCTTCTAATTCAACGGATGGTACTGGTATTTTAATGTCCTTTGTGGATGTATTTATAGCAAAAAGAAATGCTACACCGTTGTTATTCGAAACTAGTGCGTTTCCCATGTGTATGTTAGGATGAATATTGATTTTTGGAATGTATCCTGTTTTAGACTGTGTATTAAGCACTCGCACATATATTTGGCTTCGTGCTCTTGCTGGTATCGTAATCATTTCTGGATCAATAAATGGAATAATTTCCATTCCAATTATTATCTCTGACTTCATGTAGTCGATGGTTGCTCCATTTGTTTGGAAGAATTCCGTACCTAGTATTCCGTCTTGTTTGATAGGAAGATCTTCTACGACATGGATAATGATTTCCGTGTTTAAAGTTCTTATTTTAATATATCCTATTGTACTAAGTAGGCCGTCCGTAATACCATTAAGGTCGAACAGAGTGTCCGTATAAATTGGTATATTCGGTGAAACAGCACTTCTCTTGATGACGTTGAGGTCGGATCCAGTGTCGATCATCAACGTTGCGTGGTTCTCGCTGAATCCTACATCAGAAAGAAGGATGCTAGGAGGTTTCCTTATTTGCTCCGTTTTTAATCGAAGTATGGCCTGCCTACGTACCATACGGGGTTGTTTCTCTTCTTTTTCCTTCCTATCGAAGTATATCTTCTTTCTGCATTGGTCTATCGTGTGACCTCTAAATTTGCAATATTCGCAGAATACTTCTGGTCTTTGTACTCTTTCTGCATAACTTTTGCTTCGGCATTCTTGTATCGTGTGACCTGGTCTTTTACAGTAGTCACAGTACACGTTGGATTGAGGAGCTCTGTTCGTGTAACTTTGGCTTCTACAATCTCGTGTTGTGTGAGCTGGCCTTCGGCAATTATCACAGTATACGGTAGATTGAGGGGCTCTATTCGTGTAACTTCGGCTCCTACAATCTTGCGTCATGTGACCTGGCCTTCGGCAGAAGTCACAGAATGTATCGTTCCACGCTTGGTTTCGTGCTCCGTTTTGTGTTCCGCTTCGACTCCTACATTCTTGTGTTGTATGTCCCGTTCTATTACATTGTTGACAGGTTTTTTGCTGCCAGTTGGTTCGTGAGATTCGGCTGCTGCAAGCGGTGGCAATATGGCCGTATCCAAGGCAATTCGTACACTGGTTAGCCTGTGTTATTCCTGCTGCTTCTCTTGCTCGTATCTGGTTTTCGTTATATTCTGCTTCAGCTTTAATGGCGACGTTGATAGCGCGATCAAGATTGCTGAAGGTGTATTCGTGTATTCTATTATGTATTTCAGTTCTTAATCCCGTTAGAAAGGCTTTAATGGCGTTCTGTTCTGCGGTTGTATTGAATTGTATTACATGTGTCGGTACCTCTACTGCATTGCAATGTTTAATCTGAAGTAAGAGATTGGATACTCGACTGCTGTAATCTACCGTTGTTTCGTTATGTAGCTGTGCTATTTTCGATAATTCGCCATATAATTGTATTGAAGTATGTAATGGAGCAAATCGTGACTCTAATACCGAAATGAGATCATCGATTGAATTATAGTCTCCGCTTAATACTACTCTAGAAGCTTGTCCGAAAAGCTTATTCTTTATGAGTTGAACTAATCCATACTCTGCGTTCGGATTAACCATGCGCCGTGCATGTCGGCAGCTTTTTATAAACTGGTGTATCGGTATGTTTCTACCGTCGAAAGAAGGGACTGTGTCCGCAGTGTCGCGTAGGCTAATATGTGGTAGTTGAGAATATGTACTCGTAGATGTATTCATATTAATTTGTGGATTTGAAGGTCCTGGAGCGTCTACTGTAATATTTCCTGGAGTTTCTGTAGTCTCCTGAGTTTGAGTTTCTGTATTTATTGTGAGGTTAGCCATTGCTTCTCCAATTGTGTTAGGCATTGTGAAGTTTTAAAGCCTCTGTAAAATTTAGAGAAAGAAAAAATTTCTTGGAAAATACTCACTTATGGAGTGATTTCACTAACGAAATAGTTCTTCAAATTGAATTTATTCTCTAAACGAATGAGAAATCCCACCGCTGTCACCAAAAATATCCGACCTGTAACGTTCGGCTGTCCGGGGACAACTGAGCGTCGACAGATCCCCGAGAGGAGAGCGGCGTCCCCTCGAGTGTAGGAAAAGTGGGGTTCTATTCTACAGATGAAAGAGTAAAATCTATGGCTTGAAACTTAACAATGCTTATTTATTTAATAAAACTTATTCTAGTAATGATAATAATAATGAATTAATATTGCTTACGATCTATGATTACTTATACTCTTTTTTGGTTTTTTTATGTTTTTATGTTTATTCTAATACGCTAATTAATAATAATAATAATATATGTATTAAGATATGTACTTCTGCAGTAAGATCGGTCTGCTGCCGTTTCAGGAGCGGGTCCCAATTCTTTTGGCAGAGTTTTTAGTCTAGGCTTCTGCAGTAAGATCGGTCTGCTGCCGTTTCCGGAGCGGGTCCCAATTCTTTTGGCAGAGTTTTATTCTAGGGTTCTGTAGACTTTGCCTTCGCTAAGCGGTTAAGCTGCTACCTACTAATAGGAGCAACGCTTGAAACCTCCGTGAAGACAAAGTTCTCAACCTTCAAATGGTAGGTCCAAAGAGGAGCACCCGTACCTTTTTAACACTGAGAACCAGTCGCTACCGTTTCCGGAGCGTGCTGAAATTCTGCTGGATGGTACTTAAGCTGCCTCCAGGCACTAGCATTCGTTGGTCGCAAGAACGTATTCGAATGAGCGCGCCCTGTGCTGCGCGCGTCACCTTTTATACCCGAGAATTGGCGGGCTGGCGCATGCGCAGTGAGTCGCTGTTTGTTATTTCGTGTTTTGCTTGCTTATTACTTATTATTTTGTCTTGCGCTTTAACTAATACTTATAATTAATTATTCTTAACATTTCTATAATATTTGTTTCTCTAATATTTGCTTAAATTATAAATTATGTACAAAAGTATTTACAATGCGTTTGCGTGGTAATGGAATACAGTTGTATGGTAATGAAGATCGGTTCTGTTTTACCGACAGTCGGTTTTTACCGGTTTGAGTCCCTGTGGGACGTTACAGAAATGTGCATACATGTTAAACAAGATAGCATATCTATTCTTATCAAAGTCCAAGTTCACATCATCGTATGGGTAAAATTCCAAGTTGAGAAAAAGTTTCGCGTTGGTCAATTTGCAGTGGTCAAACCGAGTAACATCTTCGATCATAACATTCTTTCGAGCAGTCTGTAGAGCAAAGATAACGTATCGCGGCTTCTCCAGCTGTGCAGATGCCTTCACGGCCCACGAATGCTTGGTTGTGCTCTGTAAGAGAGGATACTCGTACAGATCCCACGAGCGAAAACTAATGCTCAGGTTTTGTCCACTTTCCAAAGCATGTAGCAACGATAGCTTATTAACATCGTTCAGCGTCACATGAGGCATCCGCCATTGCACTTTAAGTAATTCAATTTCTGGTTCCAACGTCGATGATCCTATTAGAGAATTGTTATCGTTGCGCGATCGTATTAAAATCAATTCGTGACGCGCATTAATAATCATGCGTTTATAGTCCTCGCAAAATCCCAGCAAATATTTGAGCGGGATGCAAAAATTGAAATGATTTTTCACTTTTAGTCCATCGCGTCGTTTCAAGCCCCATCCGACATTCTCCATATTTTTGTCGTCGTCAGATGTCAGTGATACATAGTTTTTAAGCGTGTTAGTTATTCCAACGTTTCTGTTGCGATCAATCTCCACGCCATTCAGCTCGTATCGAATCTCGTCAAATAAGAACGCCATGCAATTATTTCCAAACGTCATCGTTAATGCATCGTTTGGCTTATTTATCGTTAATTTCCCCTCCACGTAGAGGTAACTTTCACATGGCAATGTGTATAAATCCTGATGCTGTATAGGTATTCTTATCTCATCGCTGTATCCAAACGTCGTGTTGACGTATGGGTTGTACGTGTGAGTCTCGAGCTTGACGATGCTATCATCAAACGCCGGCTTCCCTCCAATGCTTAGAATGTCCACGTGAACGTAATGTTCACGTTCATGATATTAATTGGATCGTCCGATTCGTGCCACCGCCCTGGTTCTAATACCCGATTCATCGAGAATCCCAATAGCGATCCAATGTTATTGCGCTTCGTAAAATCTACGGTGAACGAAGAGTACAGCTCACTTTTCATGGTGTTGTTGTTGGGGCGCAACACTATAGGATACACATCGTTGTCACCATCATCTTTGTTGTCATCGAGATTTTTAGGATATCGATCGAGTAATCGCTGCCTCTGTGACGTCCCACTATTTTTCGCGCGGTATTATTCCACCATCTCTTCGAAAATCAATTCACAACTCCATCAAAACCTTCAATCTCGAGACTCTTACCCTCCTCGTGACGCGAAATACATTTTCGTGCCGAGGCTCCTACCTAACTCGTGTCGCGAAATACATTTTCGTGCCGAGACTCTTACCCTCCTCGTGACGCGAAATACATTTTCGTGCCGAGGCTCCTACCCAAATTTTGTGCTGCGAAATTCACTTTCGTGCCGAAACCTCCTCTTAACCTACCCTAACAATGTCATTCCCCTAAGACCTCAACCCGGGACGTGACATAATTTTGGTGACAGCGGTGGGATGCGTCCACCGTTGAAAGAAAGTAAATTCTCGAACATACGGTACCCACAATAGCCTGATATCTAGTATGTGTAACAGATTTCAACGACAGCAGCCATCAAACCTGTGCCGCCAAATTGCGAACCAATTGGCACATATTGATGAATTGACCTGTGTTTCGGGCGGTGTAGCAACGACCACGGGAGGTTACAAAATTTGCCTTCACTGCTTCGACCTGGACCCGATTGAAGTGAACGAAATCGATCAGGAACATTTTTATACATTGAACAATATATTCCCAAAGTGCCCTCGTTGCAAAGACCCCCTATTCCGAACGCGTCCCCTAAGTAGTTGCTCCGAGTGCACCGAACGTTTTCTCCTCTTGAACAGGAACCATTACGGGTTGATAATTATTGGTTCTAGGGATAGAATTCACTAAGCTTGAAAAACGACTACCGGACGCCCAAAATTTAACCGATCATTTTTTTTTTTTTTTTTTTTTTTTTTGAACAAATAGAGTCAAAACGATTTTAACAAGTCCGATTACGACGAAACTGATGAGCCTTACGCAATAAACCAAGGCGCGGGCTCTTCCATGAACCCTATAGACACCGCGACTACCGAATTATTAGGGAAAATCGAAACACTAAAGCAACAAGGAGCAGTAATCGAAAATTTACACACGAAATTTGTCGAACCCAAAATGCATTCGGGCGTAACTACCAAATCGGGCGGCCCCACGTTGGAAGGTTGGGACGAAAGGATGCAAAGAGTGGAAGGGATGCTAGAAAAACTTCTTACTCCCCCACCATTCGCGAATAAATTTGCCACGCCGGATTCCTCCCGTTTCGATAGAAAACCGGTGTTAAGATATAATAAAGAACCTGAGACACTGACTCGTGACTATGTTCCAGACCAGAATCCATTGCCCCAGATCAGATTAAAGGACGCGACAGAAACCGTCCCAAAATTTAACGGCCATAACATGTCCGTTTTGCAATTCGCGAGAGCTTGCAATAGGGCTAAGGCTCTGGTTCCCTCGCAAGCCGAACCCCAGCTAGCGAGGTTGTTGATAAACAAGCTGCAAGATGACGCGTACTTGGCGGTTGAGGATCGGGTCTTCGAAACCGTAAACGACTTAATTAAACAACTTAAACGCACTTTCTCCCCTGCCGAGACATCGGACCACTACCGAGGGGAACTCGCTAATATCATAAAGGGAACCAACGAACATATGTTGGCATACATTTTACGCGTTAAGGACCTCCGGTTCGCCATCTTGGAGGAGAATAAAGAATATCGCCACGACTTCGCACAAACCCTGGACGTGGATCGCCTAACTTTGGACTCATTCATTGATGGTCTTGCGCCTCACGTAAGAACAATGTTATTGCAACATAATTTCGAAACACTCGAAGAAGCCTTCGAGGCGGCCGTACTCGTGGATAAGAAGATGGACAGGGACCGCCGAAGGTTTTCAGAACAAAAGGCACCTAAACTCATATGCCAGGTTTGCAATAAGACGGGGCACGACGCACTATCCTGTAGGAGCTACCAAGGTTTGAACTATCGACCGACCGAACGATATCCTCAAAACCGAGTAACAGGATATGGTAATCAAGCCCCAAATCCAATAGTCCCCTACTGGGACAAAACTCGACCTCCTCCCTCAAGACCTACGGAATTGCGCATCTGTGCATATTGCAAAAATCCCGGACATTTAATTTCAGAGTGTAGGAAACGTTTATTCAATCGTAACGAAAGGAACCCTGGAACCTTCCAGGAGCGAGACTCGGGAAACGCTCCGCCCCCACGGCCAACTATGGAGGCGTACCGTGGAACGGGCCAAACAGGAGCGCGTCCAATAACAACACAAACGGAATCGGGAATACCAAACTTAGGATCGCCACCGTATGGTTGAATACTGTTGGCGAAACCCCGTCCGTAATTATCCGGTCTCCAGACTTCGAAATAACACCGGAACTAATGATTGACACCGGTTCTGAAGTAAACTTATTGAAAATTCACGCCGTAAAACGATCTCAAAATATAGACGTAAACAAACAGGTATAACTTAGAGGCATTGCTAAGGACCTCGTCTCCACCCTCGGGACAATAGAAATAACTTTATTAGGTAACGACGTTACATTCCACGTAGTCGAAAACGATTTCCCTATTAAACCACACGGAATACTGGGAACTGAATTCTTTATGAACCAAGATGCCTCAATACATTATTCAAAAAAGCAGTTGGAATTCAACGGAAATTCCATTCCGTTTGTAGATAGGGGTCAAGTCGTGCTACCCGCTAGATAAAAAACAGTTTCTTTTATTAACATATCAAATTCAAACGTGAAGGAAGGATATTTACCTAGATTGGATTTAGGCACTGGGATTCACGCTGGTAATGCTCTTGTCCGTAATCAAGACGGCAAAGCATACTTACAAATAATAAATTCTAACGAAACGGACATAACGGTCACTATACCTACTGTTGAATTGGAAGAATTCGAAATTGTGATTCCAGAACCCAAACAAAGACGACCAACAGAGACTAAGACGACTAAGTGCGTCACTCCTACCCCAACCCTAACAAAAATCAAGCCCCTTCATCCCCAAGGTCCATTGATCCATCATTCAGAGGTACCCGCGAAAGTACACTCGCTCTCATCCCCAGGGCACTATGCCGAAACAACCCTTCCCTTAGAAGTCCAGGAGTCTCTTGCTATGGCGTCAGGTGAGGAAGAATCAATAATTTCCGAAAAAACCGCAACAAGAATGGAACAAGTGCTCCAATTAATTTCAACGGAACATATGAATTCGGAGGAAAAGCTCCATGTCCAAAGAATTTTATATAAATACAATGACCTCTTCCATCTACCAAATGAGAAGTTGGGTCATACGAACGCTATCCAACATGGGATCCAGACAACGGACCCAGTGCCTGTAAATACTAAACAATATCGCTTCCCTCCTGTACATAAGAAAGAAATTGATAAACAGGTAAAGAATTTTCTAGAAAACGACATTATAAAGCCATCACTATCACCCTACAATTCACCCATTTGGATCGTCTCCAAAAAACCAGGACCCAATGGGGAACTTTTGTGGAGAATGGTAATTGACTTCAGGGATTTAAATGAAAAAACCGTTCCTGATGCATACCCACTTCCAAACATTAACGAAATACTAGACCAATTAGGAGGAGCAAAATACTTCTCCGTATTCGACCTTGCCTCTGGATTCCACCAAATCCCTATGAAACCGGAGGACGCACCTAAAACGGCTTTTTCTACACCTCGCGGACATTATGAGTTTGTCAGAATGCCGTTTGGGCTTTGTAATGCACCAGCTACCTTCCAACGATTAATGGATCACACACTCACGGGACTCCAGGGCACAGAAATGTTCGTGTATCTGGACGATATTGTCCTCTACGCAAGTTCCCTTACGGAACATTTGATTAAATTTAGAAAACTTGCTCAGCGCCTGAGAGAAGCAAAACTTAAACTCCAACCTTCCAAATGTAAGTTCCTACACAAGGAAGTCGCATATTTAGGTCACATAATCACCGAGCAAGGGGTAAAACCTGATCTAGGAAAAATTGAAGCCGTCCGAAACTACCCGGCACCAAATACGCCAAAAGGAATTAAACAATTCCTTGGACTAACCGGATATTATAGGAGGTTTATCCCGGACTTTTCCAAAATAGCTCGTCCGTTAACCCAACTATTAAAGAAAGACACAATATTCGAGTGGGGACCGTCCCAGAAGACGGCTTTTGACCACTTAAAGTTAGCATTACAAAAAGAACCTATCCTGCAATATCCAAATTTTGACCTGGAATTCCATGTTACCACCGACGCTTCCGAATTCGCTATAGGAGGAATATTGAGTCAGACTGCCAACGAAAAGGAATTACCGATCGCGTACGCCTCCCGTGTTCTGAATAAAGCAGAAACGAACTACTCAACAATAGAGAAAGAACTTTTAGCCATTGTATATTGCGTCAGATACTTTCGACCCTACCTATATGGACGGAAATTCATTTTATTTACTGACCATCAACCATTGATTTGGCTACACAAGGTAAAGGACCCTACGTCGCGTCTCGTTAGGTGGCGGCTAAAATTAGCAGAATATGAATACGAAATCCGTTATCAACCAGGCAAAAGTAACAAGCTGGCCGATGCATTATCCCGCAATCCCCCCACAGTGGAGGCATATCCAGTACGACCACGAGAGGAAGCTGATGACGACTGGGAAGATCAGCCCCCGGCTAAACGAGGTCCCGGGAGGCCCCGACTCACCAAGCCATCGACTAGACCCACGTATAAAACTCGCCCAAGAGCACCACCTACTAGAATACAGCCACCCAGAAAGGTGCGCCAAAAGTTGACCAATATAGAAAACCCACCAGATTCCCCCTCGGTAAACCTGCCGGAACCGATGAGTAGCGAAGAGGATGAAGTGGATCCAGAAGAAGAAACGGAATTGGCGGACGCCCCTATTATTTCACCTCCACAATCGCCAACGCCGCAGGAAGAGAACGACCTTGACCCCGAGGTGGATTCCAACTCATCGGACGAATCAGACTCAGAATCTTCGATAATTGGATTAAACGACTCTTTAGACGCAGCATATGAAGCTGATCCCGAGCGAGATATCCAAATAATACCATTAATCAGTCGCGACCCATTGTTCTTACGAAAAGAAACGCTCGTTTTCTTCTTAAGCGTAGATGGAAAACCTTGCGACAACGGAGCGAAAGAACTACAGGAAACGGGAATCCTGACAATACCTGGCGATCTCCCACTGGGTAGGGCCCACGTAACTCACAAAAAGGGGCAAATCATTATAGGGCTGGTTGTTAAAGAAACACAAAATACACCACTAACTATGACGACATGGGGCAAAGTCCTTTCTTACCTTAAATATACGGTACACGAGCTCCAAATACAATCCTTCAGTATAGCCAAAACATCGAACTTAGATCAATTAAGCTGGCAAAATGTCATTACGGGTATCCTCGAAGCCGTCAACAAAGAGGACATCAGCGTCACCATATGTTTACAAGCAGTACGAATACCAGAGGAATCAGAACACCTAACCATTATTAAAGAAAATCACGCATCTGCCTTAGCCGGACACAAGGGAGTGACCAAAACATATAACCGAATTAGACACCATTAGTTTTGGAAAGGAATGAAGAAAGCCGTGGAAGACTATATTAGAACATGCGAAGACTGTCAACGGAAGAAACTCGTCCGTGTTAAGACCAGGCAACCAATGATTCTAACTGACACGCCTGGACAAGCCTTCGACAAAATTGCATTAGACATCGTAGGACCGTTACCTACCACGAGAGAAGGAAATACCTACATATTAACAATGCATAACGTTCATAAAGAAATTTATCTGTCAGTTCGGAGCTCCCAGAGCCATCCTTACCGACCAAGGAGCAAATTTCACTAGTAACTTCATGAAAGCTATCGCGAAAAAATTTAAAATCGAACAATTTAGAACCACAGCTTTTCACCCACAGACTAACGGTTCTCTAGAGCGATCGCACCTGGTCCTAACGGAATATTTGAAAATGTTTATAAGTAACCACAGCGACTGGGACGAATGGACAGACTTGGCCGCGTTCTGTTATAATACCAGCGTCCACGAAGGCACTGGTTACACCCCACACGAGTTAGTGTTCGGGAAAATAGCTCGAGTACCCAGCCGGAAAAAAATGTCCGAAGATTTTGAAAACGAAACTTATAATCATTACCTCTCAAGACTAAACGCAAGGGTACAAGGACTACAAACTGCCGCTGCAGAAAAACTAAAAGAATCCAAAATCCGTTACAAAAAGTATTATGATCGACATATAAACAAAGAAACCTTCCAACCGGGCGATTCCGTTTTCGTATTGATAGAACCGCGTAAAGGAAAATTTGGGGACCAATATTCCGGCCCACATACCATAATAGAGGTTATTCCCTCGCAAAATTTACGAATATCATGGAAGGGCAAAACGAAAATAATCCACGCGAACAAAGCGCGCCTTGGTCATTTACGCGACGATCCCGGCTGACCAAATCGTAACAATAAACAGGTCATTAATTAATTCTTATTCCTAGGAAAAAAAAAGGGAAAAAAACCCTTAACGATGCCCTCCTCACGAGAAGACGCCCACCACCAGAGGAGGCCTCACCGAGGAGTGGGCAACCGGAAAAAACTGGCTGAAATCAGGTGGAGGCGCCGACAGGCCAAAAACGAAGGGAGAAGCTTGTCGCCCCTCCTCCCCCGGATAACCTCAATATTCAGCCTCAAAAACATAGAGGTTGTCACCCTAGACGACGACACCCCCCCATCAACAGAAAACAAAGAGAAGCTGCAGGAAGCGACCACCCCAAGGACCCTGCGCAGCCCTGCCCCCCCCCCCTAAAAAAACGGTAAAACACCCCCAACTCACCTATTCCTATCCTCCACCTCCCTATCCCTCTCCACCTCCTTACCCACCTGCATCCCAATCCCAAAAACCTTCCATTCTCCCAACCTGGCCAGGAGCGGTAGAACTCTTGGACACGGGGTCAGCAACCAAGGTCCCAGACCACACGGAGCTGACGCCCGAGCTCCTAAGATGGTTCGATGACCTCTACCAAGGGGGTCAGGACCTCACCGTACTCCTGGACAGCTCAGAGTTCCTCCAGTACCTTTCCTATTCCTATCCTCCATAATTCCTACCTTTCGTTCCACTTCCTTGTAAATACTTCCCAAACCTTCTTCTCCCCTTGTATATAGTTCCCTGTAAATACACCTTTTATTTCTATATAATTTTTTTGCCAGATAGGCTATAATTTTGTTTTTTTTCTCGAATCAATTGTATCTTTTATTTTTTTATTTTTTTATTATACGCCAAATAGGCTATAATTTTTATTTTCTTCTTTATGCTAAGAAGGCTATATATTTTATTTTCATTTCAAACCACCCGAACCTTATGTTAAGAAATGGAAAAAATTTCTTCATGTAAAGGGGGAGGTGTGATGTCCCACTAATTCTCGTTTAATTTTTTTTCTCATTCCAAGCCACCCGAACCTTGTATTAAGAAATGTAAAAATTTCTTCATGTAAGGGGGGAGGTGTGACGTCCCACTATTTTTCGCGCGGTATTATTCCACCATCTCTTCGAAAATCAATTCACAACTCCATCAATACCTTCAATCTCGAGACTCTTACCCTCCTCGTGACGCGAAATACATTTTCGTGCCGAGGCTCCTACCCAACTCGTGTCGCGAAATACATTTTCGTGCCGAGACTCTTACCCTCCTCGAGACGCGAAATACATTTTCGTGCCGAGGCTCCTACCCAACTCGTGTCGCGAAATACATTTTCGTGCCGAGACGCTTACCCTCCTCGTGACGCGAAATTATAAATTAAGCCGCTCGCCGATGATGTGCAGTGTATGCATCGAGATGCCGATCAACAAATTTGGGGTATCACTCGAGAAGAGTGGAGCAGCTAGAATGGACTACTACAAATGGAGCGGTTTGCTTCGAAATTATATGCGAGATAACGCTCTTTGCATGACCGGTGTCGACTTTGATGCAAAATCACGGAAGATACGACGTGTAGCACAACCCACGGCGGACAGCGATGTTGTCAATAAACTATACATGGAAAAGAGCATTAAACTTTTGAGAGAGCAGCAGGAAGAATTAGAGAGGAAGCTGGTCATGTTTCAGAGAGATATGCTGACGCTGCAAAACGGCGTTCAAAATATATCACAGGCGTCGAATTCTATTCCGCAGCAGCGCTGCGAAGGAGAATCATGCGAGACGGTTGAACTTGTTCAGAATTTCCTGGGACCAACGGGAAGCACATAATGCACGTACACGATAATTATCACATCATTCGTGTCAAAGACACCTCTGCGATCAAACATGCAGCCATTATCAAAATCCAAGAGTAAAGAAGAAAACCGCGGCCATAAGAAGCAACAACTTGTTGAGGAATTGCATGCTCCAGCTCGAAGACACTTCCCACGGAGGCGCGTCATAGTGCATGGATACGATGATCTGTGGCAAGCTGATGTTGTAGAAATGCGCCCATACTCGCGATTCAACCAAGGTCACCACTACATACTCACCGTCATCGATGTGTTGAGCAAGTATGCATGGGCATTGCCGCTCAAGACTAAAAGTGGTGCTGAGGTGACTAAAGCGTTTGCAAAGATATTTAGAGATCGATATCCGAAAAATTTGCAAACCGATCAAGGAAAAGAATTTTACAACGCCGATGTGCAGAAACTCTTGACAAAGCATGGTATTAATCATTATTCGACGTATTCGGTGATGAAGGCCTCCGTCGTGGAACGTTTCAATCGAACTTTGAAGAACAACATGTGGAAAATGTTTACGCTCAATGGAACCTATAAATGGACCGATGCGCTACCGCGTCTACTTGCAGAGTATAACGCACGAAAACATAGAACCATCAAAATGCGTCCTCGCGATGTTACCCCTGCGATCGCCGATAAGCTGCTAGCCACCGTATACAGCAACATAAAGATCGCAGCTCCAGCAAGATTCAAATTGGGCGAGTTTGTGCGCGTGAGCAAATTTAAAACCATCTTCGATAAAGGCTATACACCGAATTGGACAACGGAGGTGTTCAAGATAGCCAAAGTACAGGCAACTAATCCCGCGACGTATCTGCTCGTCGATACCCGCGGAAAACCAGTCGCCGGAGGATTCTATGAACACGAGCTGCAGCGCATCACCGATCCTGATGTGTATCTGGTGGAAAAAGTGTTGCGTAGGAAGGGTGATAAGATATACGTCAAGTGGCTGGGGTTTGATAAATCATACAATTCATGGATAAATAAAAATAATGTATTGTAAAATAATAATAATAATAATAATAATAATAATACATGGCTCAATAAAAATAATGTATCGATAAAATAAATACATGTGTATAATTTATTTAATATAATAATGATGAGTTAATAAATACAATTGTATCTTCTATACATGTATATACAATTTTATTGCTATGCAATAATTCCAATATTTATAAGCACGAGTTAATAAATACAATAATCTCTATTCTACAACGGAATTTTATAATGTCCCCAGGGCAGAGTGTAACGTTCGGCTGTCCGGGGACAACTGAGCGTCGACAGATCCTCGAGAGGAGAGCGGCGTCCCCTCGAGTGTAGGAAAGGTGGGGTTCTATTTCTACGGTTAAGGAGTAAAATCCACGGCTTAACGTGACAATGACTGTTTATTCTAACACACTTATTCTAATAGCAATAACAAATAATTAATATTACCTATAGTCTACGATTATATATCTTATTTTTGGTTTTTTATGTTTTTTTTATGTTAAATATGAATATATATATATATAGGTAATATTAATATATATATTAATATTACCTATAGTCTACGATTATATATCTTATTTTTGGTTTTTTATGTTTTTTTTATGTTAAATATGAATATATATATATATATATATAGGTAATATTAATATATATATTAATATTACCTATAGTCTACGATTATATATCTTATTTTTGGTTTTTTATGGTTTTTTTATGTTAAATATGAATATATATATATATATATATATATATATATATATATATATATATATATTGAGTTATGTCGCAGTGTGCGGCCGCTACCGTTTCCGGGGCGAGCTCGTACTCTTGGCAATGTCTGCTGCAAGAAGGCCGCTACCGTTTCCGGGGCGAGCACACTTCTGTCGGCAGAGTTTTACTCTTATTGTGGTTTTTAATGTTAATTAGTATATATAATATATGTATATATGTATTGAGATTAGTTGCAGTGTATGGCCGCTACCGTCTCCGGGGCGAGCTCGTACTCGTGGCAACGTCTGCTGCAAGAAGGCCGCTACCGTTTCCGGGGCGAGCACACTTCTGTCGGCAGAGTTTTACTCTTACGTCGATTCGTGTGTTACAGTGCACGGCCGCTACCGTCTCCGAGGCGAGCTCAATACTCTGTAATACTAGCTGCAAGACGGCCGCTACCGTTTCCGGGGCGAGCTCGTACTCTTAGATATGTCTGCTGCTATAAGGCCGCTACCGTTTCCGGGGCGAGCACACTTCTGTTGGCAGAGCTTTCGAATGAACCGCGTAGCTGCGTGCGCCTCCTTTTATACTGAGAAATTGGCGGGCTGGCGCATGCGCAGTGGGTCGCTGTTTGTTATTTTGTGTTTTACTCACTTATTATATAATATTATGTTTTGCGTTTTTACTAATACTTATAATTAATTATTCCTAATGTTCTTATAATAATTATTCCTCTAACATTTATCTAAATCATAAATTATATATAAAAGTCTTATAATACGTTTGCGCGGTAACAGAAGATAGGTTACATGGTAATGGAGATCGGTTCCTACTTTATCGACAGTCGGTTTCTAACGGTTTGAGTCCCCGTGGGACGTTACAAAGGTGTAAACAAAACGTCTGAGTATTTATCGCGTGTATACTGGTTTCCCAACATGAAGCGTAAGGTACAAGAGTTTATTTCAATCTGTATTAAATGTATCACGTACAACACTATTTCAAATCGGATTGAAGGCAAACTACATTGCCCAGATAAAGGAAAGCTTCCTTTTAAATGTGTACATTTAGACCATTATGGTCCCTTAGAAAAGACGAACCATCGTCAGAAATATATATTTGAAATTATAGATGGATTTACGAAATTCGTTAAATTTTATCCTTTTACCAGCACGAACGCTGATGAAGTCATTAAGCATTTAAAAATATATATTAAGGCGTATAGTAAACCTGCGAAAATTGTAACGGATCGCGGCAGCGCGTTTACATCAGGAAAATTCCAAGAGTTTTTAACACAACAAGGCATTCAACACGTTTTGATCGCGACTGCTACGCCACATGCGAACGGGCAGATAGAACGAATAAATAGGTCATGTCTGCAGTGTTACGAAGAAAATAAGATGCTACTGAAGAAAATCTATGGGTAAACACCGAAGCTAGAGACAATTGTGTGAAAACACTAAAATTTCATTTTTCTCGGTTTTGTGTTTTTTTTTTCGTTTTATTGTTTTATTTCAATTTTAGTTCATTCTGTACACTTTTTTCAAGCTTATTTTTTACATATGCGTGTTTTAGAAATATTTCTGACCCTTTTTTTTGTCTTTTGTGCGTTTTGGTCAATTTCGACGGTGTTTTCTCACTTTAAATAAAATCGGGAAGCAGAATATTTCATAACAGAATATGAATCAATTTAATACAGCATCAAGCGTCGAAATGAATTTGTTGTGAGCTATCCTGCGCCATGATTTTATTTAAAGTGAAAAAACAACATCGAAACTGTAGTTCAAGAAAATAATTATTTTTTAGTTTTTATTGCATATAAACTAAACATATATACACACATATATACTATATACATCCTATATACATACTATTCACTATATACATTATCGTCGCAAATTAGCGGATAAAAAACAAATTTGTTCAACTTTGTCTGTTAAGATCGATGTTCGCTTTTCACTAATAATGTTGCCTGCCATTGAAAATAGCCTTTCGCTAAATGCTTGGGAAGCAGGTATTCCCAAGCAATTTGTAGCCACGGGAACCAATTTCGGGAAACGGGACGTATTTTCCCTCCACCAATTTAAAATGCAAGTGTCCCGTGGTGCAACTTTCTCCGCTATATATGTTCCGATCTCCTGCGTTAGTGAAATATATATATTTTTGTTCGATTGTTGTTCCTCCATTGCAATATTACCAAAAAATTCCAATAGAGTTCCCGATGACGGTGACTCTGTGATAAAAGAGAAATATATAACATACAGCAGTCAGCAGAGCGGAGCAAGCTCGCCGGTACACGTGCCTTCTTCGACCCGCTTGTTTCTAAAAATCGATAACCGAAAGGAAATAGATTAACCAATAGGAATTTAGCTTATAAATAATTGATTGGCTTTTAGATATTAAGGATATTTTGTAATTAACAAAAGATGTTAAAGCGATTGCCTTTGTAAAAGCACTCACTCTTGTCCTGAAAGCCATAGTGAACGGACGTGCGTAGAAAAAATGGCCCAGTTTTGTGAAAATAGTGAGATACAGCTGCAACATCCCGAGAATATGGAAATTGTTGAAAGTAGCTCCAATATTGATCAGGAACATTATTCCATTCCTGAGAGACAGCGAAAAAATCATAGTTCCATGTGGAGGTGGTTTTTAAAATTAAATCGCGAGGCAGGGATGTGTAACCACTGCAAAAAGATATTTAAGACCAAGGCGGGATGTACGTCATCCCTGAGGAGGCATATGCAAATCCACCATGCTGATATATATAAAACTCTGGAGACGCCTGAGACCAGTGTAGGTATAGGAAATATAAATATTGTGACCGACACTGGCAGTAGCAGGAAAGTCGTCATGTTTGATAAAAATTCGCCAAGAGCGAAAGAATTGACAGCCGCAATTGCGAACATGATAATATTTGATTGCCAGCCGTTTTCACTGGTAAGCGACCCGGGATTTAAAAATCTCATGCAGATTGCTGAACCGAGGTACCACATCCCGAATCGAGCACTATTTTCTGATGAAATAATACCCGCAATGTTCCACAATGAAAGGGAAAAAGTTAAGGAAAGCATCGCTAAGGATATCGGAACTGTAAGTATAACTTTTCCAATGATTGTGATATCTATCAGCATGCTTTTGACCATATTAAAGAACTTTTCTAACTCTAGATGAAATTTCTAAATATTTTCAACTGTTTTCGATTAGGTGAAAAGATTTGCGTTCACGACAGACGGTTGGACGTCGCGGGGAAAGGACGGCTACGTTTCCGTAACTCTACACTATGTAAATAAGAATTTTGACTTGCATAATTATACATTAGGAGTTTACTATTTGAAGACATCCCACACAAGTGAAGATTTAAACGAAGTATTGCAAAATAGTCTAAATGAGTGGGGTTTGGACAAAAGCAACATAAGAATAATTTTCATCACCGACAACGCGGCGAATATTGTGAAAGCAGTAAGACTGTGCCCTACGTGGGAGCGTATCCCTTGCTTCGCGCACACTCTGCAGGTAAATAAACAATAACAAATAATTAAATGTTAAAATAAATAATAAATCGTGAATATTTCATATTTAATGCACCGAATTCTTTTCAGTTGGTTATCAAAGATTCAATCAAAAGTTGCCCGGAATTGCTCGCAATTTTAAAAAAATGCAGAACTATTGTGTCTTTCTTTCACCGTTCTACATCTGCGGACCAAAAGTTGAGGATGCAACAAAAAAAAGATTCACCGAACTCCGAAACGCTGAAGCTCATTGGCGATGTTGAGACTAGATGGAACTCGCAATATGACATGCTAAGTCGCTTGCTCGAGGTACGACGATCATTGAATGTAATTCTCGGCGAGCCACGTATGCCGGACACTATAAACAGTGGCGAGTGGTCCATGATCGAAGAATATTCCCAATCGCTAAAAATATTTAAGGAAGCGACTGTAATTATGACAATGGACAAAATTCCCACATTACCCAACTACATACCCACGATACATGGCATAAGACAGACCCTGACAGATTATATAAGAACAGATAATAAGCGTCACACATTAAATCTTACAACTACATTATTAGCCGAATTAAACAACAGGTTTAATTTCATAGAGGATTGCGAACCGTTACTAATTTCTATGATCATGGACCCTCGCGTCAAAGACAGGTTGTTGTCCGCAGAAAGTAAAACGTCGGCTCAAAGTTTATTGCATTCAATTGCGACCGAGTACCTCGACGCAAGCGACTTGCATGAGACAATTCCGCCATCAAACCGAACGTCAGGTGAGTATAAAATAATAAGAAGATTATGCGAGATTCTGCTGACTGCTGTATGTTATATATTTCTCTTTTATCACAGAGTCATCGTCATCGGGAACTCTATTGGAATTTTTTGGTAATATTGCAATGGAGGAACAACAATCGAACAAAAATATATATATTTCACTAACGCAGGAGATCGGAACATATATAGCGGAGAAAGTTGCACCACGGGACACTTGCATTTTAAATTGGTGGAGGGAAAATACGTCCCGTTTCCCGAAATTGGTTCCCGTGGCTACAAATTGCTTGGGAATACCTGCTTCCCAAGCATTTAGCGAAAGGCTATTTTCAATGGCAGGCAACATTATTAGTGAAAAGCGAACATCGATCTTAACAGACAAAGTTGAACAAATTTGTTTTTTATCCGCTAATTTGCGACGATAATGTATATAGTGAATAGTATGTATATAGGATGTATATAGTATATATGTATGTGTGTATATATGTTTAGTTTATATGCAATAAAAACTAAAAAATAATTATTTTCTTGAACTACAGTTTCGATGTTGTTTTTTCACTTTAAATAAAATCATGGCGCAGGATAGCTCACAACAAATTCATTTCGACGCTTGATGCTGTATTAAATTGATTCATATTCTGTTATGAAATATTCTGCTTCCCGATTTTATTTAAAGTGAGAAAACACCGTCGAAATTGACCAAAACGCACAAAAGACAAAAAAATGGTCAGAAATATTTCTAAAACACGCATATGTTAAAAATAAGCTTGAAAAAAGTGTACAGAATGAACTAAAATTGAAATAAAACAATAAAACGAAAAAAAAAAACACAAAACCGAGAAAAATGAAATTTTAGTGTTTTCACACAATTGTCTCTAGCTTCGGTGTTTACCCATAGATTTTCTTCAGTAGCATCTTATTTTCTTCGTAACACTGCAGACTCAACGTAGGCAATGAGAAACTGGGCCCATTTTTGCGATTTCGATTTTTCCCAGATGATTAAATGAATTGTCGATGTGAATTCGGTCGAAAAAAATTACTTTTTTCAAATATTTCCATCGATTTCACCCGAACTACTGAACCGATTTCAAAATGCGGTAAAGTAGATTTGTTGGTGATTTACTGATTTCACCTACTCAACGCAGTCAAACTGTTCGAACCACATTCAAGGCGTACGGGTTTTCCGAGTCACCCGAAACAATTCGAGCTAGCCCCTTCTTTCGAGCGGCCCGAAACAATTCGGGCTATCCGATTCTTCCGGGCGGCCCGAAACGATTCGAACTACCCGGATTTTTCAAGCCGCCCGAAACAAATTCGAGCTACTCGGATTTTTCGGGCCGCCCGAATTTGACGGGTATCCGGCTCGGCTCGGACAATCGAGCCGAGCCAGGCTCGGCTCGTTTTATTCGAGTACCCGAACAGCTCTAGAATCAACTTATGTACCCTTATGTTAAGATTTATGTATACCTTACGGCAATATTGGACATTACGAAATTATGTACCTTATGTTTAAGATTCAAGTTCCTTATGGCAAACGTTATGTTCAACTTTATGTATACTTAAGTTTGAATTTATATACCTTATGTCAGCAGTATGCATATTATGTCGGAACTTACGTACTTACGGTGGAACTTGGTATGTGAATCAGAGATTATGTTTATTATTCACCAAAGAATAGGTATTTATGTTGTTTTGCGTACTAGAACCACTTGCGCGACGATATGATTAGGGGCAATCATATAGTCAGGATAGCCGAACTATAGTCATCAGATAGCTCGGAAGGTAACGGCGTAAGTGAGGACGATCGGTGTCGGAAGGACCCGAGTCCTTCCGACGAGGAGTAACCAGTCTGCTTCGACAGCGTGCGTTGAACGGTTGAGTTATTACGTATACCTATTATGTGTATTGTTCAATACTCTTCAATATATATTCATAATTCTATTGCAATACGGTTATTATTGAGCCACCTGACATACTACACTATTAATTGTATTTCTTAAATTCCTTGTACTTTTTGTTCCAAAAATCCATGCAGGAATGTTATAAGTTTGCTTTAAGCATATGAAAAAAATTATATTCACTGATTTTACGCTATGTGAACATTTGTTTGAAATGTGCACCTTACATAATTTGCATTGTATTAAAATAAATGTTGGTTTTAAAATTTTCATTAAGTATATTATTCTTGTCTGAATGTGTAGACTGGCCCCATATTCAAATAATTGAAATGATTTTATCCACACACCATATTTTCATTCTGTACTACTACACTTAACCCGGTTTTAGTAAACTGCTTTATATATTAAGGTATTCTATAATTTATTATATATACGTTAGTATATGTTTCATAAATATTTTATATATACAACAAGACTGAATATGTGTTCCTAATGATAAAAGTACTATTAAACATGATGTACCTGAAAAAATGTTCATTATTAAATGTTGACATTTGGTTTTAAGTTTTATTTTTTTTAACTTTATCCTGCTTTGTACAACACTTTAAACTGCTCTATCCTGCTTTGTACAACACTTCCTACAGCTTTCTTTCCTTTTGATGCTCTCTGTACAGACTTTATTTATTATTATCTAAACTCGCACGCTTCGCTCGCATACTGTTCACTCTTTGTGACGTCACGCAGTGGTGTCACCACGCGAGATGCCCGAATTACTTTTAACATTAAATTTTTGTTACTTCGCACAAACCACTATGGAGATACAGTGGATTCCGTTTATTTGAGCCACCGGTTACTCCAGGCAGCTGTTTATTTAGGATGAAGTTCAAACAACAGAAATAGCCACGATTTGTAACTGTACTTGACTTAATTGAGACAGCTGTTTAATCGGACCAAAGGACGCTAGTCGCGATGTGTTCCAAATAATCAGAATTCACTGTATTAAGCATCAAAATTGATATGTCGCCAGCATTAGCGTTACCCGATGTACACCACGAGGAGGTTGCTCGGTCGGACTTTGTACATCATGGTGGCTCTGAAAAGAGCCGATTTGTGTGTTCGCCTATGTTAATTGAAAAGCCGGGCAATTAACGCCTCACGAACAGCAAACCCATTGGCGTTTCCTGCATTTTGCGGTACATCCACTGGTACTTGTTCATTATCATCATCATTGAAATCATCATCTTCTGGCAGTACGTCATTGAAGATTAGAGACATGTTGTGCAGCACAGCACATGCCACAACAGTTGAGGTGGAGCAAATCAGTTTAGTCATTAATCCGCGCGACAAACATGGGAACCTTCGTTTCCAAACGCCAAATGTACGCTCCACAATTATCCGCGTTCTGCTTTGGATATGGTTATAGCTGCAATGATACAACAGTCAATAAATATGATCCTTTTTTCATACTGAGAACCTTAATAATTCTAAAATATAGAATACTTACGTCATTTGTTCGTCTGTTTGTGGATTTGGAAGTGGTGTCATTAGAAAGCGTAGGCAAAGATATCCTCTATCACCAACAAGCATGCCATCCAGTCGTCGTTCCAAGTACCGCATATACAGTAACGAATTTTGAAATATGCGGCTGTTATGTGCACTACCTGGCCACTCGGGTACTATGTCCAAAAATTCCATTCTTGGACCGACAACAATTTAAACAAATGAAACAAAAACCTTAGAGATTAAAAAAGAAAGTGATATTCAACTATAAACGATTAACTAAAATATTTTAATCATGAAATAAAGAAATGGATGAAAACCTACTTGAACATTAAGGGAAAAGTATCCTTTTCGATTCCGAAATACTTCAGCAATGTTCTGGAATCTCGTGTTCACTAATCGCACATGCGTGCAGTCGATAGCTCCATCGACACCGGGTAAACCGATAGCGCCATTGCCTTTCCCAAGGTCAACGAATAATCGCCGATTCTCCGTACGTGCTTCCACATCTCTCGGCATTTTTATGTAATCCGAAATTAAACTTGCAAGTAAACTACTCACGCGAAAAATAATCTTAGAAACTGTTGGTTGGGCGATCTGCATGGAGTCACCTAGCAGTTGCTACAAATAGATGTATTTTAAACAATTTTCCTCATGCACACTCTTTAATTATCAATATTTCGGACGTGAAAAATAGAATACATATTTCTAAATTATCTGAAAACTGGAAGTTGCATAATACCGAAAAGGTGGGATTCCACTGAGGCAACGCAAGGCAACGTGTCGCGTGCGATGATTGCGATAGTGATTGCATGTGTTGCATGCGAAAAAAAGATGCGACGATGTTGTCGGTTGCCGGTTGCCAAAAAGTTGCCTCAGTGGAATCCCAGCTTAAGATCGCGAGCAATTGAAATTGCGGTGGAATTGGCAAGCCACGATTATTTATTTTCGCAAGTCCTTCAATAATTTTCGGCAAAATACCGTGTAACACCGTATCCTTATTGAATCTGAACCGCATTTTAAATTCAGCGTCGTCATATTGTTCAAAAGGATTTTGTCTGTCCCGAATGTATCGTCTAATAGCAGGCCTATTATCCGCTTTATCATCGGACATATCATCGATATCGCTAATAGTAATGTCCATATCAATGAAATCAAAATCCATTAAATCCATTTTTACAGGTTCACTTTTTCGCTCACTTTTCACTTGCTTCCTTTTAGAAGTAATGGCGTCGAATGGCGTATAAGACGGACTTAAGTCATCTAAAAGGTTGACTTGAAAATATAACCTTACTTTGCGCGAATAAGATCGTCTTAAGACGTTCTTATTTGACTGAGAATACATACGCACTTAAGCCATGCTTAAGAAGCGACTGAGAATCTCGAATAAATAAGATTTCTTAACAAAGTAAATGCTTGAGTCGATGCTTGAGTCGATGCTTATTTGCCGACTGAGAATCTAGATGGGGTCTTAAGTAAGTGCTTAAGGCGAACTTAAGAATAAGCAACGACTGAGAATACCGCCCCTAGTAATTTATATTTTTTATTACTGTTGCGTGGCTCTTTGGAAAACAGTGTCCGTTTTCTGGGGATGGGATCGAGGCCCATGGAGTGCTAAAGCACTCTGCTCTGTGAATGCGTTCGGGTTTCTGACTCGCGAATAAAGGGAACTCGAAGAAACTTTACATTCCAGATTGAACAATTTATGTATTTATATAATCTCCCTAATACGTCTTGACTGGGTCGACTCTTATTACAGAATGAATTATGTCTACAAAATTTTTTGTTGCTAACATAAATAATATACATTTTGTTTTCTAAACGAGCGTTTACATACTTTCCACGACGATGAATAAAGATTACAATAAAACCAACAACTTCGTGTAATTCCATTTGAATTTCCCTCCGAAGCTTCGTTCACATCGTAGCAGGATAACGGCAATGCGACATCTCCCCTCTCATTCAAAAAAGATGTTTCCTAAAGAAACAGCTTTTTAAATTTAATATCATGCGCACGATTACAACCTCGGAACCAATTCTGAAACGTACCAATGACGCAGACGAGCTAGTAAAGGCGGCCACACACGGTCCAGCCGGCCTGTCAGGTCTGCCTGCGCAGGCAGGCCTGTGCAAGTCGGCTGGACCGTGTGGATGCACTACGCCGCACAGTGCGGCAAAGTGACAAATTTTGTGTCAAAATCAAAGAACTTTTGATAGAAATGAGATAGAGCGATGATTTTTTTTTTTGTTACAGCTGAAACATTGCAGAATAAGGGAAAATTGCCGAGATTATGGTACGAACGTTTTTTCACTGTGAAAATTTGTGTTAAACTTGAAATTTTTCAACAAAATTGTGATTAATCCAATACCATGCACGGTAGGATTTTTTTCTTGACATGTTGGACCTCATTTCCTGTAGATTTTGTCACGCTGATTTCAAATCCGTTCGCAAAATTTGTCTACTACCTCAGGATTTTGAAAAAAATCGATTTATGTGAAAGACTAATGAAATCATATTTTTTTCGTTGAAATGATTTGATAACCCACTGGTTTGATGGTATATTGTATTCCCATATATGGAACACAATCAAAATAAGAATAATGAAGTATTTGAATGTTTTTAGTTACTTACAAAACACTTCACATCTCGTGATCACTTGACGTGCCAGTGACCAGGACAGCGATACGTCAAGTGATCACGAAATGTGAACTGTTTTGTAAGTAACTAAAAACATTCAAATACTTCATTATTCTTATTTTGATTGTGTTCCATATATGGGAATACAATATACCTTCAAACCAGTGGGTTATCAAATCATTTCAACGAAAAAAATATGATTTCATTAGTCTTTCACATAAATCGATTTTTTTCAAAATCCTGAGGTAGTAGACAAATTTTGCGAACGGATTTGAAATCAGCGTGACAAAATCTACAGGAAATGAGGTCCAACATGTCAAGAAAAAATCCTACCGTGCATGGTATTGGATTAATCACAATTTTGTTGAAAAATTTCAAGTTTAACACAAATTTTCACAGTGAAAAACGTTCGTACCATAATCTCGGCAATTTTCCCTTATTCTGCAATGTTTCAGCTGTAACAAAAAAAAAAATCATCGCTCTATCTCATTTCTATCAAAAGTTCTTTGATTTTGACACAAAATTTGTCACTTTGCCCCACTGTGCGCCGTCCGGCCGGCCTGCACAGGCCGACCTGTGCAGGCCGGCCTGACGCCGCACAGTGGTCGGGATAAGGATAGTTAGTGACATTCATTGTTGTATAATTTTTAAACTATAAAAGATATCGAAATGGCGCCAAAAAACATAAAATAAAAAAATTATTCCTTTCTAATGATTTATAATTGAATATATTGTACGTCCATTTAATGTTGTTTTTTTCAATTTTTTCAACTTAATTGTTATAAAAAAATTTGAAAGTGTATATTTAGTAGTTTATTTAATGCTCTTTAAGCGATTTAAATCACTTGTTGGGAAAAGTTTTAGTTTCCGATTATAAGGAAAAACCAAATAGTACTATTTTAGAAATTGTGACGAAATCTACAGTTTAGTTAAACATTAGTATTCATTTATTATTTATTTATTCAACGGATTATTCATTTCAGCGTATTAAGAAATTCCTTATTCTTTATTGTATCGATATGGAAGTGATACCGATGGATTCCTTATGTTTTTCCGATGAAAATCATGCAAAATTTTATGTAAATCGGACTATTTTTAACAAATTCAGCTTGAAATTATATAATTGGATTTTTCATAGAATTTCCTTCATTATGGTCCGAATTATGTCGTTATTGGTTTTGGTTTCATCGGCGAAACATAAGGAATCGATAGGCGAAACATAAGGAATCCTGGACATTTCTGACTTTTTAATGGTATTCCAACACTTTCGAAGATTGAAAGCCATCAAATTCGGTGAAGCAATGGAGGATCCTGTTCTCGCCTCGGGGTACCAGGCGGCATCTCTTTGACAGGCGTCGCTGGAGAATCACCCTGTAGTATACATTCAGTAGATTTCGGTAGGAGAAAGTTTATTTTTCCTGCGCAATAATGACTGTGCAGGCCGACTGGAGCAAAATTGAAAAACGATTCGGTCGGCCTGACGCCGCGGCCAGATCTGAACCGAACGCCACTTGAGACTTCCTATTCTCCATTGTAGCGTAGTAAGAAATTCATCATTTTTTATCGTATCGATATGAAAGTGGTATCAGTAGATTCCTGGCGTTCTCCTGATTAAAATCATAACAAATTTCATGCAAATCGAACTACTTTTACACAAGCAATTTGTATTCCTTATGTAAAAGTAGTCCGATTTACATGAAATTTTGTATGATTTTCATCAGAAAAACATAAGGAATCCATTGGTGCCACTTTCATATCGATACGATAATGAATGAAGAATTTCTTACTACGCTGAAATGAATATTTCACATTTTCACTCCTGACTGCGGGGGTCGATCTCAATTCGCTACGTTCACCCGAGAATTCATACCTGTTTCAGAAAAGAATAATTATTTATTCTTTATGGTATCGATATGGAAGTGATACCGATGGATTCCGTATGTGTTTGCAACATTTTTTGTAGCTAATAATAAGCCTACTACGGCTAAAACGTCGTCCGTCGATGTCATGTTCGGCTGACAAAACTGTGAACACTGTAGGGCTGTTCCCAGGGGTGCGCGGGAACCCGACTTTTCGGGCTCGGGACGGGCCGGAAACTTTCGGGTGGGGTCCCGATACTTTCGTATTGCTCGAGATCCCGACAGTTTCGGGATCCCGAAACTCGATTCGGGCTACAAGCATAGCCGCCATGAGCGGGTAATTTGATTCCAGGTCGGCTCGGCAAAACTCGGACGCGATCGGACGATATCGTTACCAGTAATAGATCAAAATTATTACCCGAGAACATAGTAAAATTATGTTTTTACACGTTAATTTGAAATAATAAAATATTCGCCTTCCTGTATATTGTTGTTACTATGAATCATCCAGGAAATATTCCTTTCTGTAGGCTTATAGTTGTCTGTACATTTTCTATTTTAAATCCGAACCTATCCCGAAAAAGATAATACCCTATTAAAATATATTTTACTTGAAATAGATAAAGATTCTATTTTAAATCTGAACCTGTCCCGAAAAAGATAATACCCTATTGAAGTATATTTTATTATGATTTTAAAATATTGTCGATATAATAATAGTCTTCCTTCCAAGTTCTGAACATGGTATTTATTTAAGTACGTATATGGACATATTCAGTATTAGGTAGCAATGAAAATACATATATATGGAAATAAATAATAAGATACAAATTATGATTCAACAGGAGACAGAATAGTAAAAACTTATCACTCTGGTAGTGATATAAATTGATATACATAATTCTTTCCGTCTCAGTTCTCTCGTAGTAGCTGGCTTTCGAGCCGATCGCCTCCGAGTTTTTCCGAGCCGACCTGAAATCAAATTGCCCGCTCATGGCAGTCATGCTTGTAGCCCGAAACGAGTCTCGGGATCCCGAAACTGTCGGGATCTAGAGCAATACGAAAGTATCCGGACCCCGCCTGAAAGTTTCCGACCCGTCCCGAGGGCCGGGAACTCGAGCCTCGGGACGATCATCACACTCCTATATAGCTGTTCCAGTGCCCGGAAAAGCGAGCCGAGCCGAGCCAAGTATCCGTAAAAACCGATTGGTCCGAAACAACCGAGTAGCTCGAATTTTTCCGAGCGGTCCGAAAAAATCGAGCAGGCAGAATGTGTCGAGTAGGTTGAAGCTTGGACGTTTCGGCCAATGAAAATGTTTCCAATATTTTAAGAAACACGTATCTACTGGAATGCGAATAATGGTTGTTAATAATGTGAATAATTATAAAGTAAACTGAAAATGGAAATACACTGGTGGACTAAATTAAAGGAACACTATAATTTGCCGAAAAATTTGGTCATTTTAAAATGGCTGTATCTCCGCGAAAAATTGTCGCAAAAAATATTTTAAAAAAGCATTTTAACGCTTCAAGTTTCTAGTTTTTGATTTAAGGACACAATTTTTTTTCCAGCCATTATGATACTGTTTTATCAAGATGAAGCGCAGGAAACAAAATTTTAAAAATTTAAAATACCGTCAGGCCCACCGGAGCGTGTGGATGCACCATCCGGCCAGCCTGTCAGGCCGGACGGAGCGTGTGGAGGCAGTACGGGCGTCAGGCCGACTTGCACAGGCCTGCCTGCGCAGGCAGACCTGACAGGCCGGCTGGACCGTGTGTGGCCGCCTTAACACAAACGAACAGAACGTTTCAACAGTTTCTTTATGAAATCATCTCCCGCGTAACACATCTCATGTCGAACGCCATTGTATATATATACATATGACTTCAATTAATGATTACATAAATTCGGTTCATATATCTAATAATAACTTTGATCAGGAGGTACACAGGTATTTTATTCGGATTAGGTATTCTACTCAGTTAGTTTCAGGTGGGCTAATTTGAGCTTGTTCCAATGAACTATTTTAAACTTATTATTTCGTAATTCTATCTCCGCATTTAAATCACCAAAGATTCGTGTGACACTAAATGGTCCTGTCCAAGTTGACTCAAATTTTGAATTCTTCGGTTCTCTAAGTAAATAAACAAAGTCTCCCACTTCAAACTTCTGTGGATTAGTATATTTATCATAGTATACCGTTAAGGAACTAGTTCTTTTAAGTTTATGTCAATAAATAATTGTTTGAAATAATTACTAACATAAAAATTGATTATTCAAAAATATATGTGTTGTCCGTGAAAGCAGTTAGTATTGTTAGTTTTCGAGAAAATAAATGTGTAAGGTGGCCCACTTGACAGAAGGCCCTGTTGAACGCCATCTCTTACTGTTCGAAGTAATAGATCACCATCGACGCCACAGCCGATTTCTTTGCTGGTTGTTGCGGTATTAAAGTTTATTTACATACATTTTGCTTACAATACTTTACTTTACAATGTATAGCAAGAATTTTAGTATTATATGTATCATTTTGCTTTAAAAGTCACTGATCATTATTTAGTTCCAATTTTTTCTTGTGGAACTAATTTTTGATCACCTGAATAAAAAATAGGTTAGGACATTTTAAGATTATAAAAAAATTAAATTTAGATGGTATAATAATAAAAATAAGTTTATTTGGTACTTTCTATTTAATTAGTATCCGATTATTTACATTGAATAGTTCCTTACCTAATAAGAAATTAGTTGCCATGTATTTTAGATGATCAAAAACTAGTTTCTCACCTGACCAAAAAATTAGATCCCATGTATTTTAGATGATCAAAAACTAGTTCCAGACCTGATCAAAAATTAGTTCCCATGTATTTTACATGATCAAAAACTAGGTCCTAGTCACCTTATTATTCCATACCTTATAAATAATTAAATTATACTCATTTTCAACTTTTTAAATTTTTTCCTTATATTTTAAACATTAATTCATCTTTTAGTATAAAAAAGTCTATGGTTTAAAGTTTTATTAGGTTAAAAATAAATATTAAAGCGGGAAGCCCTCTAAACTGATCAAAAACTAGTTCCTTAACGGTAGCTTACTCCTCTTGTTATAGTTTTGGTTCTTGATCAATAAAACAATGTTTTTGATAGTTGATATATAGAATATTTATTAAGACTTAAGTGAGGACGCCATAGCAGCTCAGTGACTCTCTGTGTGCAACTGCGTCACCACGTGTGTAGTGAGGCAGCGGTCACTAACTAGTAACATCTAGGAACTAAGGTTGGGCAACATATAACATCTCCCTTCATCGAGATTACAATCGCAGCCTTACAATTAATAATGTCAATATCTTAAAGTAAACACTAGTTTACACTTTAGACATAGTCTTTAAAGTACTCTGGTTTACGACTAACACGACCTGATCTATACTCGAGCTCATTTTAGAAGGAACTTATTTCGCGCATGTTGAATGAGCTATTCAACTGTCGCGAGGTCTCTGTTCCCCCACTTTACCATGCGCAGCCGAAAGACCATTGGTGGTGGCATAGCCAATGAGCGCCAACATGCGCAGAACCGATCTAAACTCGTCGGTCGGCAAGTTCCTTCTAAAATGAGCTCGAGTATAGTAACAATGTGCTGTTCCTCAGAGTTTTCAGTCTTTGGTTTTATACTTTTCTGAATAGCTTGTCTTTGGCTATTCTCATTATTAGTATTGTTTTGAATTTGCGGGTCAGCGCACGGAGTATGTGTAATGCTGTCAGTATCACATTCAGTACGATTATTATCTACTGTTACAATATTATTTGGTTTTTGCCTAGAACTATAATATTGATCAAATATCTCCTCATAGCAGATCTCTCCTGGAAAATTGTCGACATCAAATTTTCGCAGATATTTTCTGTTTATAACATACAGGGTGTCCCAAAAATGTTGCGGTTCCTTAAAGGGGGTGATTCGAGGGGTGATTGCAAACAACTTTTTCCTTTGGGAAAATACCCTCCGAGGTTTCGTTAACGAGATATTAATAAAAAGCACCGACCAATCAGAGTGCGAGCCTTCCGCTGGAGCTCCCGCGCCAGCGTGGCCGCGCGCCGTGCCGCGCTGCGACTACGAACAAGCAAGGCGGCATGCATCGAAGGAAATTGCGTAGAATGGCAAATGAAAAAGACGTAACAAAAAAATCGAACCTTTTGCCATGGTTTGTTTGCTATTTAAAGTGAATAATGAATAAAGGATAAATGGATGAAAATCATGTGTAACGTAAAAAGACGAATACACAGTTGTTTTTTTTTTTTTAGACGAATCGAAAATAATAATTATTTGAAGTGGGAGGATAAGGAATACGTAAAATTCCTTGTGTTAATAACATATCCACGAAAAGGTTTGAAATTCGAACGCGTGTTTAGACACGAGAGATAAGTAGGCCCAAATGGTTGGTTCGACGGTGTTATATAGATTGGTCCTGAACCAACCATTTGGGCCTACTTATCTCTCGTGTCTAAACACGCGTTCGAATTTCAAAACAAAAGCATGCATCGACGTATTCCGTGCGAGAGAAGGTGGGCCTTGGGGAGGAGATATCGCTGTGAAGAGGGCCTCTTCAAGACAGTGGCCGTTTGGGAGGGATGCAGGGCAGATTGGTTAAATTAGGGCCAATCGATCTTCAAGCCTGCCTTCTCTCGCACGGAATACGTCGACGCGTGCTTTTGTTTTGAAATTCGAGCGCGTGTTAATACTCGAGAGATAAGGGATCCGTCTTTAATTTGAAGATAGGACGAACCAGGCGGGACTACGCGCAGTCAGCGAACTACATGCCCTCTTTCTTCCTGTGTCTCTTCGCGAGCCGTATTGATGTTGAATAATACTTTTTAATTGTTAGTTCCCAAACATCCGGCCAGAGCATTTCGCTAGGATCGCGGTTTATGACCGTATTGTCCCGCGAGTCGGCGGTAGAGAATGGTTTCCTACAGTTTTGGGTAATTTATGATTTAGCTGGTTCCGCCTCGTAGCAGACGTGACTCAGGGTACCGGCAAAGAGAAATAGGAAAGGTATGCATTTTCTTCTTTATAGCAACTCGAAGACTTTCTGTTTCTCTTCCCTTCGTACTCTTTCGAACCGAAACACGTGGTGTCTGCTTTCTATCTTGAAGCAATGGGTACATTGGCAGTAAAAGGACGGAGCGCGAGCTTTTGTGAAAGTGTACGAATGGTTCGTTCGATGCACTTCTGCAAAGCACGTGTGTTTCGAAAATGTGATGGCTTCTTTTTACCTAAAACCTCTTGTCCTGGTGGGGGTTAACTCATAATGGAACGAGAGAAGCTACTTGGGGGTAGAGGAAGTTACTTGGAAAAAATCCTGTCAGTCAGCTAGCAATCACGTCGCAGAAATGTTCACGGCCCAAGAATATTACGCGATGTTCTGGGTGTACGCTCGGAACAACGGGGACGCAAGTGCTGCTGCGCGAGAATTTGCGCTAGAATCGACAATGGCGGTGGTCACGTGGAGCAGTTCTTGAATTGACAACAATCGGCCCCGAAGGGGGCCACCAATTTTTAGAACGTAGGAGCAACACGTTCCATGAAAAATAAACTAAGTGACCAGTGTTAATAGCCGTGCAGTGAAGTGAATATTCGGTACGTTGACCTGGACGCACCTGACATTGTGACCCTTAACTTTGGGTAGTGTCGTATACCTGGGATCAGCTGTGCACTGGGCTCGTCCATCGATGACCAGGATCGGTTCAGTGACCCAGTGACACAAGTTTTCAAGTTGCAGGTGAATTTTCTACAAGGGTGAGTTTTAGTTACTTTAATGGTGATCATTCATTTTTAAATTTAACGCAAGCTATGGCTTATTTCCGGCGATAATTCTCAAAATTCTCGTACGAAAATATTTATTCGGCCTTTTTAAACAGACTTATTCGTTATCAGCAACAGTGCTGGCCGTTATTGAGTTACGGATTTTTATCACAATAACGAACTACGATCACTTTTCGTTAATTTCCTGTTACATTACCTTTTCGTGGATATGTTATTAACACAAGGAATTTTACGTATTCCTTATCCTCCCACTTCAAATAATTATTATTTTCGATTCGTCTAAAAAAAAAAAAACAACTGTGTATTCGTCTTTTTACGTTACACATGATTTTCATCCATTTATCCTTTATTCATTATTCACTTTAAATAGCAAACAAACCATGGCAAAAGGTTCGATTTTTTTGTTACGTCTTTTTCATTTGCCATTCTACGCAATTTCCTTCGATGCATGCCGCCTTGCTTGTTCGTAGTCGCAGCGCGGCCCGGCGCGCGGCCACGCTAGCGCGGGAGCTCCAGCGGAAGGCTCGCGCTCTGATTGGTCGGTGCTTTTTATTAATATCTCGTTAACGAAACCTCGGAGGGCATTTTCGCAAAGGAAAAAGTTGTTTGTAATCACCCCCCGAATCACCCCCTTTAAGGAACCGCAGCATTTTTGGGACACCCTGTATATTCTATTATTGCGGTTTAATTTTACCATGTAGGTTTTTACCCCATATTTATCTATCGCAACTACTTTTCCAGGTTCCCAGCCTTTAGCATCAATTTGAACCATGACAAGATCTCCTACTAATAATGGTCGTAAGTCCCTAGCATATCTATCATGATACACCTTCTGTTTATACTGCTTGTCTTTTAGAATTTGTTCATAGTTGCAATTGACAAACTTAGGTTTTAGAAGTTTTTCTTTCATCGGTACGATACCTCGCAACCTTCTCCCGAACAGAAGTTGAGCTCTAGATGGGATTCCTCTCGCAAGAGAAGTGTTTCGATATTCTAAAAGAGTTAAGTATTTGTTCTTGCCATCAAACAGGGCCTTCTTCAATAGCTTTTTTATAGTTTGTACGTGTCTCTCAATAAACCCATTCGATTTTGGAATTCGCGGTGAACTTGTCCTATGTTCGATTTCCCAATCTTTTAGGAATAACTGAAAATAACTGTTAACAAATTGAACATCGTTACCCGAATACAATATCTTTGGCTTACCGTGCCGAGCGAAAACCGATTCTACTGTTTCAATAACACGATTATGTGTTGTGTTCGTGCCCAGACAAAAGAATTCTGGAAACTTTGAATATGTATCAACTAGTAAAAGGTATTCTTCACCATCAAAGTGAAACAAGTCTGCAGCAACACTATACCACGGGTATTTAGGAATTTCTCTATTCACTAATGTCTCTTCCTGATTGGCATTTTGAAACTTGAGACACGCTGGACAATTATTTACTACATCCGTTATCTCTTTGTTCAAACCAGGCCAAAATACAAGCTCTGTAGCTCTCAATATTGTCTTTTCAATCCCCATGTGGTTGTAATGAAGTTTATCTATCGTATCTTTTCTTAGGTTTTTCGGTATCACAACCCGGTTACCTCTGAAAACCATTCCTTCTATTTCTACAAGTTCATCACGAAACATCCAATACTGTGCCACTAAAGGATGCAACTTGCGCTTACAATCTGGCCATCCCTGTCTGACAACCTCTTTAAGATTTAATAATTCTTCATCCCTCTCCGTCTCAAACTTTATCTGCTCATACTTCTTCGGTGAAATATCATAAAAATTTATTAAATGTATTTGTGCATTTATCTCTTCCTCATTTATATCACACGTAGTATCATTATAACTGGCCCTAGATAATGTGTCTGCCACATAAAGTTTTGATCCCGGCTTATAAATAACTTTAAAAGTATAGTTTTGCAGAGTTATTCTGAGTCGTTGGAGTCGCAATGGACAACGTTCTAGAGGTTTCTTAAATATAATTTGCAATGGCTTATGGTCTGACTCAACTATGAAATCACAAGCATAAAGATACTGATAGAATCGCTGACAACCAAACGCTATTGCAAGCATCTCCTTCTCGATTTGAGCATATCTCTGCTGCGAATCTGACAATGACTTCGACGCATATGCCACTGGACCACCCTCTTGCAGCAATACTGCTCCTAGGCCGTTCTTTGACGCATCTACTGATAATACAATCGGTCTATTTCTATCAAAATACTGTAACACAGGAGTTGAGCCCAAGAGACCCTTCAAATCATCAAACTCCCCAGTGTGCTGTTTAGTCCACAGCCAATGATTGTTCTTTTTTAGCAAATTTCGTAAATTTGAATTTTTATTCGACAGATTAGGAATAAATCTCGCCAGGTAAGTGACCATCCCCATGAATCTACTGAGTTCCTGTGCATTTGTTGGAACAGGAATCCTTTTAATTGTTTCTACTGTGGTTTGCAAAAATGTTGCCGGCAGAAACTTGGTGGTCCGATCGAGTGTATCCTCATAGGCCCACGTTCTCTAACACAGTGGTAGAGGTAAGGCACATGTATTGTCGCTATTGGCCGACGCGTCACGTCAACGAATCGGTCAGCAGCACCGCGTGACGAAGAGAGCGAGTGGGGAATTGTGGAATTCCGCGGGAGAGAGTGGGGCGGCGCGAGCGAGGTAGCCCCCTTGCCCCGCTCAACATTCGGACGCCAACATTTTTGCAAACCACAGTATTTTATCTGGATCTGCTTTTATACCTTCCTTAGTTAGGATGTGTCCGACATATTTAACCTCTGTCACTCTGAATTGACATTTATTTTTATTAAACCTAATACCGTATTCTCTGGCTCTAGTTAACACTTTACTTAAAATTGCATCATGGTCTTCTTCCGTTTTAGCATAAATAATTATATCATCGATGTAAATCTTAACACCCCTTATATCACCGAAAATTTCCGAGAACTTCCTATGAAAAATCTCGGGAGCACTACTCAGTCCAAATGGTAGTCTCAAAAATCTAAATCGACCAAACGGCGTAGCAAAAGTTGTCCGTATTGACGCTTCCTTAGTGAGCTCAATCTGCCAAAATCCTCTGCTTGCATCAAGAACCGAGAAATATCTTGATCCTGCCACATCTACTGTTATTTCCTCGAATGTAGGAATCTCAAAATGTTCCCTCATTACTGCAGCATTTAAGTTCTGCGGGTCAAGGCATATCCGAATGGAATTATCTGGCTTTCTTACAATCACTATTGGATTAACAAACTCAGATGGCTTTGTCTGATTACAAATAACACAGTACAACAGCCATCTGGACTTGTAACATTCAATAGCCGTTTCTTATAGGTTTTCGTGCGCTGAAAACGAATCCGCAAACCGTTTGTCGCCATCACCCTCAGTTTTTGAGAAATTCGATTTTGAAAAAAACTGCAAATTTTCGATTTTTGAACATTTTTTATGCCGAAACGGTAATAGTTATTCGGTTGCTCGTTGCGTCAAATTATTCTATGAACCCTCCCGAATACAACGATATAAGTTATTATTGCATTATGAACATTTAAATATGATTAAACAACGATCAAAGGGAAAAGGACACCCGAAATGCACCCATTTTGGCAGATATCCTTCAATTTATTTCCAAAACTAAGGGTCTGAGAGAAAATCTGACCATTCCACGCGATGCAGCAGACAGTTTTCCTTCGAAAAGCGTCAACAGAAGTGGTAAGTCTCGTTTTGTTTTCAATACAGAAGCGAAATAGTTTGGAAAAACGCGCGGAGCCGGCAGTGGTAGTCAACGGCGCGGCGTCCGGCGCGGCGTCCGGCGCGGCGTATCCACAGCCGCTCGCGCGCGACGCTCACCGTGCTCCAATATTGTATTTGTTATTTATAAACTGATTAATAAAAAATTATTAACTATTACATAATAAACTATGTAATAAATTTTCTGTAATTTCAAACTTTGATTTTTTGGATATGCAAGGTGTCGGCGCTATGTGTGTACAGTTAGGTACATCATTTCCTAATGTATTAAAAATACCAAAGAACTGTTCGTGTGAAAGTCATACTATACGACGGGGTAAATTCATTGTCGAAGACGATTTTTTTACATTACTATTTTAAACAGATACAGGGTTATCCATTTAAGACTGGCGGCGCTCCCGCGAGTACAAATGAGAACGGCAACATGTACATGACCTACACGAACCTATACTTTTAGCAACAGCCCATAGCTAGCGGATGTATCGACATATGATTGCACTAGTAAGAATGCGTTTGACGCTGTTGCCGTTATCATTTGTAGTCGCGCGAGCGCCGTCAGTCTTAAATGGATAACCCTGTATCTTTTAAAAATAATAATGAAAAAAAATCGTGTTCGACAATGAATTTACCCCGTCGTATAGTATGACTTTCACACGAACAGTTCTTTGGTATTTTTAATACATTAGGAACTGATGTACCTAACTGTACACACATAGCGCCGACACCTTGCATATTAAAAAAATCGAAGTTTGAAATTACAGAAAATTTATTACATAGTTTATTAGAGGAAGTGCAGCATATTTGGAATACTGTTGGTAATTTGGAATACCGAAGTATCTAATAAACTACTAACGCTATTTAATTTGTAACACCGTAGATTATAGGGGCTAATGACCTCTTAACTAATGACATTTGTGGATGAACCGCAATTTTTACATTTTCGACTTAATCTGCAGAGGAAGAAAACGTCAATCTGCAAAACTTTTTCAGCGCGTATTCAATCGTTCCAATCATGGTTAAAATATGTCAAAACTTTAGTGTTAAACACTTAATCGACTCATTTGCATGTTCCTTCTATGGTTCCGTGCCAGTTTTGCGATAATTTCGAGAATACAAAGTGTGACATGAAATTTTCGGTTTCGATGCCATGTGGTTAATTCGGAATACCGAAGGTGAAGGTAATTTGGAATATTCCAAAGCCTACCGATGCTTTTGTTTCACGCGTAATGGATACCACCGCGTCAGTTTCATCTGTCACCTGTATAACCTTTTAGGAGCATTTGTGTAAATAATGTCTTATAGACATCTCAATCTTCAAGATTGGTAGAAACGTGTGAACCAAGAGCGAGTGCAGTATGTAACCGTTCTTAGCATTTTTATAAATATTCTGGTATACATATCTCCTCAAAATATCTATATGTTTTGTTTAAGTTTATAAAGTGAAGGTAAATTGGAATACCGGTATTCCAAATTACCTGCACCTTAACGAAATCGATACTTCTTGTCATTTTTCATTCAAACCAAAATTTCAGTTACTTTTTGTTTTTTATTTTTACTGACACTCAGAAATATGAAAGTTTATTAGTTTCCCTATGATATTATGTAGTTTAATTTGATCCCATCCTCTGTCGTAATTTTTTATTCGTCTTAAACAAACTGGTATTCCAAATATACTGCACTTCCTCTATGTAATAGTTAATAATTTTTTATTAAATAGTTTATAAATAACAAATACAATATTGGAGCACGGGGAGAGTCGCGCGCGAGCGGCTGTGGACACGCCGCGCCGGAAGCCGCGCGGGCCGCCGCACAAGTGGTCCCGAGCTGGAAAAAACCCTAAATTATGAAAGCCGGATTTTTAGGTATCGATTATTATTTTCTGGTAGCCAATGGACCAATGTATCTTACTATGAAAAGGGATATATGATATTCTCTTTAATACGGAAGTAAAATGCATCTGAAGTAGACCTTTCGTATTCTAGCGGGATTCTGACACATTTCTAACCAAAGTTTCGACATTTTCCTTTCACTTTTGGGGACATTTATAATCAAATGTATTATGTATTATAAACGGGTATAGTCTCAACTATGTATGAAGAAAATACTTTTAAAAAATACAGAACCAAAATCATGTTTTTGAGCCTTAAAGTAAGGTACGTATAATTTCAGGTTGTAACTGCTTTCTGTAGGCCTACAAAAAAAGCTACGCGTTCCTACGTTCTCTTGATGATATATTTTGAAAGTAGATACCATCACACAAATGTCCTGCAATAATCAGCTGCTACTTCTTGCAACTTTAGCTGATATTAATGTTTAAAGTGTGAAAACGCATGAAATTTTGGGGGTACAGCAGGACTCCCGAATAGGTTCCCGGTTCTTCGCTGCGCGTTTCGAATGATTTTCGTGCCTATACAAAATTGTTACTCTCATAGGAATAGATTCCAACAACACGATTTATCACCATGCCAAATGTGTGTATTGCAAATTATATGAAATTCATAAAAGGAAATTTGAAACCACGCAATACAAAGAATCGTTAGTAATACCTGTGAATGCTCTCGTGACATGAAAACAGCAAGTATAAACTATAAAAGAATGTTTTTGTTTATTGTTTTAAAGATTTGTTTTATCTTATATTGAAATTAATAAATGTTATAATTTACGGCTTGTGTAAACGGCTTGATAGCGGATCACGGTTTATTTCAGATTTATTACTACTTAAAAATATTTGTAAATAAACATGACTGTTGTATATAGATTAATGTATAAATAATTTACGTATGTTCAAATATTAGTTTATAACGCCTAATTATATTATATATTGAATAAAATTTGATAAAATTACACATTTCATTTGTAAAAAGTCATATTAAATTATTTCTTTAATATTATATTAAGTTTGATGTTTAAGAAGTAATACGAAACAAAAATAATTAAAAAATATTGAGAAATGCTGAAGTTATGAGTTTTTTCCACTTTCTCCTCTATGCGTCGGACCACTGTGCGCCGCGCCATTGACTACCACTGCCGGTTCCGCGCGTTTTGCCAAACTATTTCGCTTCTGTATTGAAAACAAAACGAGACTTACCACTTCTGTTGACGCTTTCCGAAGGAAAACTGTCTGCTGCATCGCGTGGAATTGTCAGATTTTCTCCCAGACCCTTAGTTTTGGAAATAAATTGAAGGATATCTGCCAAAATGGGTGCATTTCGGGTGTCCTTTTCCCTTTGATCGTTGTTTAAACATATTTAAAGGTTCATAATGCAATAATAACTTATATCGTTGTATTCGGGAGGGTTCATAGAATAATTTGACGCAACGAGCAACCGAATAACTATTACCGTTTCGGCATAAAAGATGTTCAAGGTCGAAAATTTGCAGTTTTTTTCAAAATCGAATTTCTCAAAAACTGAGGGTGATGGCGACAAACGGTTTGCGGATTCGTTTTCAGCGCTCGAAAACCTATAAGAAACGGCTATTGAGTGTTACAAGTCCGAAAAAAAGTCAAAATTTGTTGTACTGTGTAATACCGTCTTCTATCATTTTATGTATTTCAGTCTTCAAGGGCTCCATAAGTCCAAACGCGACTCTTCTACAAGGAACTACAACGGCTTCATAATCTTTTTTTAACTTAATATCACATGGAGTGCTTCTAATTCTGCCAATACCCTCGAATATGTCTTGATACTCCCCCATATTGAGGTTAGTCCTGATCTCTGAAATACTTTGATTTCTCTGTATCAGGTTCAGCTTCTGAATACCTTCAATTCCCAGAATGGGTGCTGATGTTTCTATTGTATCTACTATTATAAAATCTAAACTTTTCTTAATATTATTTTCACTTATAACAGTCAACGAGCAAGAACCCTTTACATCCGAAACTGTACCACCATAGTTAGAGACTATAATATTTGCTTTCCTTAACCTATCATTAAGTTTTAGTACTTTAAAAATATACAAAGGAATTACATTAACATGAGCACCGGTATCAAGTTTAAATTTGAGCGTCTTATTACACTCTAACAGCCTTAGTTGTTCGAACCAGTTTAGTTGACTAGTTTCGTCTAATTGTACTGTTCCTATCACATATCTTTTCATTGTTTCCGTTTGTACATCTATCGTGCCGACGGTGTTATTTCTACATACATTTAAGGCACTGCTTGCCCGACGCTGTACAACGATTCTTCCAGTGCATCAACCCACAGCGACTGCACTTTATTTTGTTGAATGTTTGATTGTGCTTGTCGAACATGGTATGTCCCTTCCTGCGAACATTCTCCTTGTCCTCGCTGTCGACGTCTTCCTTCACCCTTCCTTACTGACCTTTCCATTTCCTCATGTTGGGCGTTCCCAGTGATTTCTTAACGTTTCTCAATTCATTTACTTCCAACCCCTTTGTTTGGGTGGTTAGGAGCTTGACATGAGTGTCCGTTTGTTCTGCTGCCTTGCAGATGTAACGTCCCACGGGGACTTAAACCGTTAGATACCGACAGTCGGTAATGTAGGAACCGAACTCCGTTACCATGTAACCTATTTTATATTACCGCGTAAATATATTATAAGACTTTTTATATAATTAATGATTTAGATAAATATTAGAGGAACAATTATTATAAGAATATTAGGAATAATTAGTTATAAGTATTAGTAAAAGCGCAAGACAAAATAATATGTAATAAGCAAGCAAAACGTAAAATAACAGATAGCGATTCACTGCGCATGCGCCAGCCCGCCAATTTCTCAGTATAAATAGAGGCGCACGCAGCACAGCGGGACATTCAAGCTACGAATACGCTCAAGTGACGAACGAATGCTCAAACCTAGAGGCGGCTTAAGTTTCAACCAGTGGGATCTAGATCGCTCCGGAAACGGTAGCGGCTGATCTCCAGTGTATAAAAGTTACTGGTGCACCTCTTTGGTTTGCTCATTTGAGAGTCATAGAACCTCGTTCTTACAAAGCCATCTAGATCGCTCCGGACCCGGTAGCGGCTGTAGTGCTTGGTAAAAACAAGGTCTGAAGAGCATAGAACAGAACTCTGTCAAAAGAATCGAGATCGCTCCGGACCCGGTAGCGGCTGATCTTACTACAGAGATTGCCAAGAGTATTCGAGCTTCGCTCCGGAAACGGCAGCGGCCGAGCTCTGCAATATACATATATCTATATATTTTAAAATACGTAGCGTTAGAGTCAGAAAAAACATAAAAACCCAAAAAGAGCATATTTAATCGTAGATTGTAAGCTATATTAATTATTATTTCATTGTTGTAATTATATTAATTATTGATTTATTAAATAAATAAGCATTATTAAGTTTAAAAGCCTTAGATTTAAATCTTTAGTCTGTAGAATAGAACCCTCACCATCCTATACTTGAGGGGACGCCGCTCTCCCCTCAGGGACCTCAACCTTCAGTTGTTCTCGAACAGCCGAACGTTACACAGATGTCAACAGCTCTAGTTAACGTTAGGTTAGGGTCACGCAGTAAACGATCTTTCACTTTTTGATCGTATACGCCACTGACTATGCGATCTCGAATGAGCCTATCTTGCAGCTCACCAAAATCACAACAATTGGACAGTTTGCGTAAATCCATTAGAAAATTATCAAATTTTTCATTTGACCCTTGTTTCCTAATGTTGAATTTATGACTTTCAACACTTTGGTTTCCTTTTGGTATAAAATAAGTTTCCAACTTATTCATGACTGTATCATAGTTTTCTTTTTCTTCTTGTGTTAGTTCCAATGTATCGAAAATTTCTAACACTTCTTCACCGATACAGTGTAAAAGAATGGCTGCCTGCGTTCCTGAACTCTTCTTGTTCATTTCAGTTGCTCTATGATAGAATTGGAAATTTCTTTTGAACCTTTTCCAATTAACATTTAGGTCTCCATCAAGACACATGGGGTTTGGTGCCGATAAAGGAATAGCTTGCAATGCTTGTAACTGATTACCCTCGTTTTCTGCGTTCGCCATATTGGCTCTTTTGTGCACACTTTATCTTCTTTTCCTGACACTCTTTCCTGACGGAAAATAGTTTTCTTTCTTCTCCTATATGTCTACCGACTGCGCCATGTTATAGTTTTGGTTCTTGATCAATAAAACAATGTCTTTGATAGTTGATATATAGAATATTTATTAAGACTTAAGTGAGGACGCCATAGCAGCTCAGTGACTCTCTGTGTGCAACTGCGTCACCACGTGTGTAGTGAGGCAGCGGTCACTAACTAGTAACATCTAGTAACTAAGGTTGGGCAACATATAACACCTCTCCTTTGCCTGTTCTAAGTTTTCCGCCGCCGTAACCTGAATACTTGTGATCTTTTGAAATAGATCATCCAAATATTGAATAAAAATCCTTGGCACTGCCTCTCTCGCAAATTCAGTGGGAATCAAAGCTCTTACTCCAAAAATCAACTCATGCGGAGTGAATCCAGTAGAATCGTGTACCGATGTATTATATGAAAAAATTCCAAACCTGATCCACTCATCCCACTCTACTTTGGAACAGAAGGTTTTCAGGTAATCAATAAATACTCTATGAGCACGTTCTAACGAACCCAACGATTGCGGATGAAATGCGGTTGAAGTTATTTTTTGAATTTTGAAAATTTTACAAAAACTCTTCATAATCCGGCTAACGAAATTGCTTTCCTGATCAGTTTGTATAGTGCGGGGGCAACCAAACCTACAGATAAATTGCTCAGCCAAAGCGATTGCAATAGAAATTGAATCAATAGTCGCCAGGGGAATCGCATCTGAATACTTCGTTAAATTGTCTTGAATAGTTAGTAAATATTTATTTCCCTTTTGGGTTACCGGTAGTGGTCCCACAATATCCATTTGTACCTTTTCGAAGGCCCTCTTTGGTGTGTCTGTAATTCGCATTGGCTGTCTCGTTTTGGGAGAGAGCAATTTATTTTTTTGACAGGTTGGGCACGTCCGAACGAAATCTGAAATTTGTTTTCCCATTTTGGCCCAATAGAAATCCTCTCTAATTCTCTTAAAAAGTTTTATCACCCCTTGATGCCCTCCTACTACCGACTCATGGTATTCAGAAATAACAGTCGATCTTTCTGACGGATGCGGGATTATTATTTCGCCGGTACAGTAGGTGATCGTATATTTTGAATCATTAAATATTTGTTTGAGGAGGCTTTCTATGGGATCCCATCCTACGGAATCGAGATTGTTGTGTTTCATCGATATACTGAAGGTTTTTTCGTTCAGGGAATCTATTAACAGTTTTAGTGATGCCAATGATGAGTTTAAATGATTAAGATTCACTTGTTCGTTGCTAACCTTTTGAGGAAATAAATGGAAAGTTTGAAATTTCTTATCTGGGAAAACCATTGCCTCACCGACATTGATGCGGTATTGCCTCATCTGCGTAATCGAAAACTTTCCACGGGTGTATAACATTTCACTATTCTGTGACACGATCTGGTAATCAAGAGATAGGAAATGGATAAGATTGTCCCTTCGCATAAAAAGGAAATCTTTACAAAAATTGATTTTAGGTAATGTGGGAGGGTGATTTGTTTGTACACGTGAGTCAGTAATTGGTAAGATTTTAACCTTTTCAGAATTACATAAGACATCTTTGGTTGAGGCTACTTCAACGGAGGATCGTGTCCGCTCTTCCGAAAACTCTATCACAATTTTAGACTCTTCGAGCTTCATTGCGTCACGCATCACAATAACTCCGGGCACTCCAGCCGTTACTGTACCACAAAACTCGGATCCCAGGTTGCTGGTCCGAAGCGGGGTGTCTGTTGTCGAGACCTTGCCGATAACCAACGGATCAAGCAGAGCGAGGGCATCCTCACGCACTTCACAAATCTCGGGTCCCAAGTTGCTGATCCGAAGCGGGGGTGTCTGAATTACCTTACCGTATGCCGACGGATCGAGCAGAGCGAGGGCACCCTGAGGCACATGGACCCCCTCTAACGACGCCTGAAGTGGGAGCGATCCTCCATCCCCTACAAATTTACAATCATTGGACAATGGTCTACCCTCTCCAGAGAATACACTCATCGGATTGGGAGACATTTCTTCGTCATCCGCCGTATAGTACTCGTCACTGTCTGTTTCGTAAGTTTTTGTCTTCCCTAATTCAAGTGTGGCCTCATTCGTTTGATCATCATTATCGCTTTTTCCATACATTAGAAACACATTAGCTACTAACTTTTCATTCTTGTATTCTAAAGACCTGTCCTTGTCAGCGTTTACCTCCCCAGAAGCAGCGATCGGTGATTCGCTGGCGCCTGCGACCGCCTCACGCAAACATTCCATGGGAAAAACATCTAGATTGTCGGTTTCGGTATGTTTAATTAAAGCAATCGAAGTTTGGTCGAACTCAGTGGAATTTGAAGGATTGCGAGATAAGGCATCCGCGTTAGAATTTTGTTTCCCTGGTTTATACACGATTTTATAGTCGTATTCGTACAACTTTATTCGCCAACGCATAATTTTAGACGTCGGATCTTTCACATTGTGCAGCCAGACCAATGGTCGATGATCTGTCACCAACGTGAATTGATGACCGTATAAGTAAGGTCGGAAATGTTCCACGCCGAAAAGAACCGCTAGTAATTCTTTCTCGATTATTGAATATTTGACTTCGGAATCGCTCAAGGTCCTTGAGGCATACACAATGGGAAGATCTTGGCCAATCGAACCTTGGCTTAAGACAGCTCCTAAGGCGTAATTCGAAGCGTCGGTCGTTACCAAGAACGGTTGCTTAAAATTTGGGAATTGAAGCAATGGTTTTGTACATATAATATCCCTGAGATTCTGAAAAGCTAACTGAGTTTCGGCATTCCAAATAAAAGGGGCATCTTTTTTTAAAAGTCGCGTAAGTGGTTTAGAAATTTTAGCCATGTTAGGAATAAAACGCCTGTAATAACCGACGAGACCTAGAAATTGCTTAATATTCTTCTTCGTTTTAGGAATGGGAAACTCTTTTACAGCCCTCGTCTTCCCAGCATCAGGTTTAACACCGTCCGCGGAAATTACGTGCCCGAGATATACTACTTCTCGCTTAAGAAATTTACACTTTTCTGGTTGGAGTGTCAGTCCTGCGTTTTGCAATCTGGCTAGAAGAACTTTTAATTTGAGGGTATGCTCCTCTAAGGAAATAGCATATATAACTATATCGTCCATGTAAACGAACAATTCAACACCCTGCAGACCCGATAAAACTAAATCCATGCATCTTTGGAAAGTTGCAGGAGCGTTCTTCAATCCGAAGGGCATCCTGTTGAACTCATAATGTCCATTCGGAGTTGAAAATGCAGTCTTAAATTTTGATTCAGGATCCATAGGAATCTGATGATAACCCGACGCCAAATCGAGTGTACTAAAATATTTCGCTGCGCCAAGTTGATCCAAAATGTCTATTATATTTGAGAGTGGATAAGCATCACTTATGGTTTCTTCATTTAATCTGCGATAATCTATCACCATGCGCCAACGGGGTTTCCCGGTGTGATCCGGCTTCTTAGGAACTATCCAAACAGGATAGTTATAAGGGGACATTGAAGGCTGAATTATATTACTTTTTAACATTGAATCTATCTGACTCCTAATTTCCTCTTTGTGAATAGAAGGGTATCGATATTGTTTGGTGTTAATGGGGGCTTTATCCGTGGTTAAAATTGAGTGTTGGATTGTGTTCGTTGAACCTAGCGTATCGGATGGGACATAGAACTGATATGGGAATTCGTTTATTATTTCCAATAGGCTAGCTTGTTCCGTATCGCTAAGATCACCCAAATCCAGATTTTTGAACAACTGGACAAGTCTACGAGCTTCCGCCTCCGACTGCCTTATTCCAGGATCTCCCGTCCGCGCTGAGCGTGGTGCAGGTAATTTAATTTGGAATTCCTCTAATTCTACTGGGGGTATATCAATTGTAACGGAATCAGCGGTGGTGTTTATAGCGAAAATCTTAGCAAAACTATTTTCCTGGCTCACTAACGCATCACCTACGTACACACCCGGTTTGGTATCTAACTTCCTCAAATAACCCGTTTTTGCCTGAGCATTCTTTACCGGAATGGATATAAGAGTTTTCGTTCGCGGTGGTAGATGAAACGATTTGGATGATTGAAGGACAAAATCCCGATCTCCAACTTGTAGACGATTCGGTATTGTATTTTTGAATATTAACGTTGCTTCTTGTTTTTCCAAAAATGGGATTCCTAATATACCCATTTCCTTAATAGGAAAAGCCTCATCGATGACCTGGAATTTCATATCCTGACCATAAACTTGGAGAATAACCTCATCATAAGTAGGAACAACTCTAGACCCAATTCCGGTAAGATTATAGATTATGTTCGTATTTATTGGTACATCAGAAGTCACGCTCGTTCGTTGCATCATGTTCCAAAGTAAAGATAGGCAACCGACCAACTTCTCTAGTATTCAATTTGAAACAGGCTTGTCTGATTTGGCGCTTGCAATTAAGGGATCGCTCCACGTTGCGCTTTTCCGCGAAGTTCCCTTGAAGTTTAAATTCGGTGAAGCTGTAGAGGTAGGAACATTCTTATTTGGTATCTGCAGATCGTTTTGATTCTGTTTCCTAAAACAACGGGATTCTATATGTCGGGTCTTCTTGCAAAAATTACATCTGATCCTGTCTCGAGTTGACATGCTTGGATGCCCACGACCCTGTATAAATTGTGGATAATCGTAGCTAAGATGACCTATCTGATCGCATTTGTAGCATCTACGTTCGTCAGCGCTTGCTGCAAGAACTCTTGCGTCACGGGGGTTACTCACGGGTATGAGAAATTGTTTTGGTCGTTCGCTAGTTCGCTTGTTCTAATTTGCTTGCGATATTAATCACTTTTTCTAAATTGTCGGTTCGTTCTTTTACAATAAAAAGCCTCAAAATCTGACTTTGCAACCCACGAATAAACCCCATGACCGCAGCGTGTTTAAGCAAGGCCATAGTGTCAGTGAATTGCTCGGAATTAAATCTTTCTTTAGCGGGTTCTAATCCTCGATTTAAGATCTCGCTAGCTCGAGCACCATAAATTTCTACGGTTTCACTTACGCCTTGATGTAATCCCTTCAGTTCATCAAGAATCACATCATCATCGAACGTACGCGCGAAAACTGTTTTCAGTAGGTTTATTAATTCCTTTAAACTTTTCGGTTCCTGACGATTGGCAATCAAAAGATCCGCATGCCCCTCGATCTTATTTCGAATTAAAGCAAGGAGGTTAATACGGTCTACAGGTTTTACACGCGATTCAGCTAATTGGCATTATCTGATGAACTTTATCAAAAAGCAAACATTCCCGTCAAAACGTGGAATTAAGTCAGCGGCCAACTTTAACGGTAAAAAGGCGTTATTTATCGATTCCGGGAGAGGGTTCTGTGAAATTACAGCGTCGGAAATGCTAGGACAGGGCGTTGATTCTTTACTTGAACCAGGCAAATTCAGTTCCAGTTCATTCAATTCTATCGGACTCGTAGGAGTTAGGGTTGGAGTTATTTCTATAGTCGCGTCTTCTACCTCGAATCTTTGAACCCTATTTAGAGTGGGGTTACGGTCTCGCCTGAACCTTTTCGGACCTCTACCGGTTCGCAACATCTTAATGGTTTTAACAACAACCAATTAACTTAAACTAATCCGTACGAGCTATAACTCGACGTTCAAACGCTAAACAATTTAACAAATTAAAACTCTATTCACCGATAACGCTGTGTAATTCTGACTAAACGATCTTATATCTTCCAGGTCCTCTCCTCCGTTTCGCAGCAACTCCTCCAGCTTCTCAGCAACTCCTCCAGCGTCTCAGCAACACCTCCGATGTCCAGATAATATATTACTGCAGATTCTCCGCCCGCCTTCCCGATGCCAATTACGACGGAATCGTACGATGTGGTTTTCAGGGTATGCGTGCACGGTCACTGAAACCACCCATCTCCGACATTCGTCCTGAGCTCACAAGGAAAACCGTGCGAAAACCCGTGAGAGAGAGGTCATACAATTTATAATTCCGAATAAATATGTGAAGTCTTAAACGCATCCACGAGCCGGCATCGTCGAAGAAGATGCAGTTGTTGAGTTCAGGAAATCTGATCTTCGAAAGGGGATCCGCCGCAGGAAAAAGGGGGAGGATTCTGCCGTTGAACTTCGGAATATCCCACCGCTGCACAGTGGTCCCAAATCCCGAAAACGTGGCCAAAATCTCAAATATTATTGAATTTAGGCAAAAATCGGTGTACTCTGGGGTTTTTGAGGTCGCTGATTACGAATCTAAACTTAAAACTTTAAAAACCAAAATGGCGAATCCAATATGGCGGACGACTATTGTAAAAAATTGTTGGATCTGCTCGAATGTCAGTACCCTGATGTTTTTGGAGTCGTTGATTACGAATCTGAACCTATAATGTTTATAAACAGATTAGCCAATTAAAACATGTAGAATAATTCACAGTTAATTAGTTCTTGGTGTTTGACAGGTAAAAATCCATTTATATTTCCTGAATTTCAAGACAATAAATAAATATGCATAAGATACATAGAAAGTCATTCTTGTACAACTTTGTACCACAAGGATGTATAATAAATGTCTTCTAAATGTTACAAAATCGTCAAATAGATCAAACTCGTTGAGGAGAGCAATTTTACTCTCGTATGAGCAGGGTGGCACCTAGTGGAGCCATTTTTTTTAAAAATTTGCAAGGTACAAGCATTAGCACCAGGCCAGAACAAAAATTTCGGTGGAAGGTCGTGGAAGTTTCAACTTTTCATTTACATTTGTAAAATACGCGGGCCAAGTTTTGCTTCTACGTTCTCCAAGTAATTTTGCAATCGTGTAACGTAAACGCTAACAATTATGGTTAGGTAAAAGTAAACAAATATTCTACTTACTTCCTGGAGTAGCATCCATTTTACACAATGGAAATTGGTCAACTCTTTCAAAAGTTATTCACTTTCAAAGTCGGCGTTCGAATTCGTATCGGCGCGCACAGCAAATGTTTCAGTAACGAAGGCTAACTTTGAAATGACTTACCTGTCAAACCATAAACATTTCGCCCTTTTCCTTGACGGTATTTTATGATCAGATCATCACTGTACCCAACCCAACGGCTAAAAATCCCGAAATAAAAAGTTCATTTTCGAGGTTTTGGCCACGTTTTGGCGATTTGGGACCACTGTGCGCTGTCACCAATTTGTTGCGTGGCTCTTTGGAAAACAGTGTCCGTTTTTTGGGGATGGGATCGAGGCCCCTGGAGTGCTAAAGCACTCTGCTCCGTGAATGCGTTCGGGTTTCTGACTCGCGAATAAAGGGAACTCGAAGAAACTTTACATTCCAGATTGAACAATTTATGTATTTATATAATCTCCCTAATACGTCTTGACTGGGTCGACTCTTATTACAGAATGAATTATGTCTACAAAATTTTTTGTTGCTAACATAAATAATATACATTTTGTTTCCTAAACGAGCGTTTACATACTTTCCACGACGATGAATTTCCCTCCGAAGCTTCGTTTACATCGTAGCAGGATAACGGCAATGCGACATTACATATTGATATCTGTTGTAGAGCAGCTGTATTGTTACAATTAATTTCTTTAATAATGTCGCCATTTTCATCACAAGAGAACAACAACAGTTGCATTATAATAATTATTGGCGGAGTAGTAATTTCAATTTTAGTAAACATTTGCTCAGAACATTGTTCACACGGTTTTTGCAAACTCGATTTCCAACCAATCGGTAAAGCGATATTAACATAATCTTGTAAAGGTGAACCTTTCTTTGTCTTTAAACACATTTCTTTAACTGGCAAGGGGAGAATATAATGCTTCTTAGTGGTTGTTTCTTTATGATGACATTTTCTGCACTGTACAGATGTTGTCATTTCAAATTGAACTATTTTTCGGAGCCCTTGTAAATTATTGCATAATGCTAAAAGAAATTCAGATGCGTGTTGTTGAACTTTTTGCAAAAAGTTGCCTCCTATGAAACTTCTAATATTCAAAATAGTCCATTTTTTATGTTGTTCCGAGTAATCATTTATGAAATCTCGAATTTCGTGAGACTCTGTAAACTCTAATAATTTTGTTTTGATTACATAACATTGTACAATACTGTTTAAGCAATTCTTTATGTCAATAAATCATAGAGACCAAGCGACGGCACTGGCTCACCGGCGAACCGTGACGGCTTCCCCTCGCGTCTCGCGCGGATTTTCGGGTGGACCGAGTAGCTCGGGTCCCGTGGGATGCGGGGAGGGGTTTCGTTCGGCCGACGAGGCAAGTGTCGCTAGGCAGTCTCGCTCTCTTCCTGTGCGACTTCTAAACGGTACACCTCGTTAATTATTCTTCGAGTGATCCTTTTCCAGCGTCGGTCTTAACGGGAATGTGCGCCCACTGAGTAATTTTCCTCGTTATTCACATAACTATTCAGTACAAGTGTCGGTCTCGTTCAAGAACTCAAGGAATAGATATATTCGATTTATTTCTTAAAGTTACGCATTTGAGATTTGATACATTTTAAAAGAATCGAAAGACTTGCTTGGAACTCGAGGAAGTTTCGATAACAAATACATTGCATGATGGCATTTGCATAACTTGATATTTGATCAGTGTTAGGTAATCCACGAATTTCTATACAATCTTCAGCATTATCCTCAATGGGAATTTGATGGGCTAGCACTCCTTTGGGCACGGCCCAGAAATTGTCTGTGATTTTTTTATGTTTAATGTTTCGAATTTCGTTACTTGGAAGTGGCGGATCATGAGTGGCCCCTAATTTGTTATATTCAAGAATTTCCGATTCACTAGCTGCCACAGATTGCGGGTCAAAGTTAATCAAGTGAAGTCCTTCCAAAGTAGTAATTCTTGAGAGAGCCACATAAACTTGCCCAGTAGAAAACACACTGTTGCCAGCGTCAATGATAGCATTTGCCAAACTCAAGCCTTGACTTTTATGTATAGTGATACCATAGCTAAGACATATGGGAAATTGTTTTCTGACAACGAACACCCTTTCCATAACTTCAAATTTAACGGATACTCTTTCTATAGCGCATTCTCTGCCTCCTGGAAGGACAATGGTTATTTTGTCGATATCATCTTTATTGTCAATAGATCGGGTGACTGAAATGATTGTTCCAATAGTACCGTTAACGATTCCTAAAGTGACGTCGACGTTCCTACGAATCATAATTCTCGCTCCAATTTTTATTGTTATACTTTTGGCCAGACCAGCAGTTCGTGAATGATCTTCTTCGTATTTATTTAATAATTTGGTTACTTTATTTTTCAAAAATTTTGAGCAATTCAGCTGGTCCTGAGCAATAAGATCGATCTTTTCAGATTCAATTTTTTCAAGCATTGCACTGTTAAGATTATCACACAGGTGGCATGTAGGTAAGAGGCAAACAGTGTCAGCAGGTAAATGAATGATGTATTCACATAATTCATCAAGTTTCATTGAATAACTTGACGAGTTGAATTTTAGTTGTCTCGTTTGCAACAATTGCATATCTGAAGTCAACAGTGTGCCAAAACGAATTCTCGATAATAGTTGACGGTATGTTTCATCGCCTTTTTGACGCATATTTATCGTTAATACTTTGTATTGGAATAAAGACCATAAATTGTGACCTGCTAAGTAACCTAGAAACTTTTGTACTTCATCGCCAGACATTTGCAGGTAACAAGGACGTTCACGAACTGGAGGGAGTTGTAGTAAATCTCCGATTACCAGTATATGCTTTTTACCGAACCAGCCCTCGTCACATTCATATGTATTGAATATTTCCATGAGACGTAAGTTTATATACATCAATGTAACATTTGATATCATCGATACTTCATCTATTATTATTAATGAAATATTTTTCAATTCGTCTCGTAATATTTTGAGAACGGCGTTAGACAATTGTTTATATTTTTTTGTTCTACCGCCATGTTCGACAGGTAATTGAAACAGTCTGTGTACTGTCAAACCGTTAACATTGAAAGCTGCGATTCCGGTAGGCGCCGTTACAGCCGTTTCTTTACCCAAATTTTGTTTTATATAACCCTGGAGAGCTTGAATCAAGCGACTCTTACCAGTGCCACCTTCTCCACTGACAAACAGTCTCAAAATTTCATTTTCTGAATTTATAGCCGAAACTACTTTATCGAAAAAACTTTTTTGATCAATATTCAAGCCAGCAATCATTTCCGAAAGCTCCTCTCCGTTAACGTTATTAGCAGCGTCATGAAAATCTTTCATCGCATCGCCAACTTCGAAAGGATCACATTCTAATGCATTTTCATCGCGGCCGTTAGGATTATTTTGAGTTGGTTCATTAATTTTATGATTTACCATTTCCTTAACGGCTTCAATGCATTCTTCTAAATCAGTCAACTTTTTATGATACTTCATTGCTTCTTCTAAAATAGTTTGTACTGCTAAAAAAGACTCTGAGTACGTAGGACATCCATTTTTCAATTCATCTAGGGGGAAGTGGGGTAGATTGATGCAGAAAAACTTTTTTTTTTTTTTTTTTTTTTTTTTTTAACGTGGAGAAATCCCTAACGGATACCCCGCCCCCGGGGTAGGGACGGGGTTATGTGGGGCTTGCACCCACTAAAACTCCACGGTGGTCGTCCTCGGGCGCGGAGTCGCACGCTCGAGGGGGAGGACTTGTGCGAGAGCAAACTAGCGATACATTCGCTTGCCCCCCCCCCCCCTCAGCGCAAATGCTGGCTCCGCGCTCAACAACCCCGCGCGGTAACGCGCGGGGTCTTCCCAAAGCTCCGGCGACGCGAGACGGACCACGCGTCCGCGACGCCACTTCTGGGGGGGGGGGGGGGTCGCATGATGTTGTAAGGGGATGAGGGTGCCCCCGGCACCCCCACCCCGCGACCCCCCGCGGTCGAGCAGTGACCCGGACGCGGCCCAAAGGGTCGCGGCCGGACGGGGAGGCGGCACTAGGTCATATGGTCAATTGACCGCCGCACTCACCCATTACCTGCTCGACCGCCTTCCTCGGGAGCGCGCTAAAAACGGCGCCAATGGCGCGGCCCCCGGGGGGGGGGGGCTCTGACACGAGGACCCCCCCTGATCGTAACTCCGCCGTCGCGCGTCGCGCCCTGCCACGATGCGACGCCGTGGGCAACTCGCGGCTAAGGCCGCCTCCTTCCCGAGGCGCCCTGAAAAGGGCGCCTCCGACCCGGGGTTGATGCCGACGGGGAGCGGGGCTGACGCACTAAATTACGTCACCCCCCTACCTCCCCCGGCCCCGGGTCATCTCCTCCTCCCGATCCTACCGGATCTTCGAGGGGCGGCTACGCGGGACGGATGCCCGGTGCGGATCCTGTCCCGCTCCGCCTCCTCCTTCTTCAACATTACCGCCTCCGCAAATGCGGAGACGGCCTTCCAGCACTCCCGATCTCCGGCCATCCGACGCACGACCGTCGGCAGCGAGAGATCGGGACCCAGCCGCGACTCGAGGACACGCCGCTCGTCCGACGACGACCGGCAAACCGCCAGCGTGTGGTCGGCCGTGTCCTCATCGCCCGAGTCGCAGCTGAAACACTGCGACGACTCCTCCCGCCCTATGTGACGCAGATAATTGCCGAAGCAACCAACTCCGGTCAATATCTGCGTCAGGTGGAAGGTGAGCCTGCCGTACCCACGCCCCACCGATTCGTTCATGATGGGTAGGAGCGCCCCGACAACGCGGCCCTCCCGATGTCGCGGGAGGGCTAACCACTCGAGCCACTTGGCTCCCATGCGTTGTCGGGCCTGGCCCCGCACCACTTCTGGTCCGATGGCATTCGGGTCCCTAGCTTCGCGGAGATCATGGACGGTGGAATAAACCTCCGCCTCCATCTCCGCGAGCAGATGGAATGGGGGGGACCCAGCCAGAGCGGACAGTTCGGCGTGTGACACCGTGCGATGCGCTCGCACGGCTCGGAGGACTGCGCGGCGATGAACTCTTGCCAAGAGTTCACGCCCAACGCGGCAGTCCTCCAGGTCGCCGGCCCATATAGGCGCGCCATACAGCGCCATGGACCGGACGACCGTCACATAGAGTCGCCGAACTCTCTCATGTGGTCCACCCAGGTTGGGCATGATTCGCCCGAAGGCGAATACCTGCTTCTCTAACCTGGGGGCGAGGGATTTGAAGTGACGCGTGAATCGCCAGTAGGTATCCAGGGTCATGAATTTTCGCTTCGCTCTGAGCCCGCTTTTGTCCCGCAACACGGAACACTAAGTATATAATTTTTTCATATAATTTTTAAATAGGTACAAAAATTAGTCCATTAGTACGTTTATTACGGTTACTTTCCTTATATTTATTCTCTTTTTATTAGGTGCTTTGCTCGTTCTGGTCATCGTTCGGACCACGGAATGCCTACTCCTTTTATAATTTTTATTGTTTGTGTAAAAGTAGTCCGATTTGCATGATATTTGTGATAATTTTAATTTGGAGAACTCGAAGAATCCATTTAGTGTTACTTTTATATCGATTCGACGAAGAATAAAGAATTTCTTAATACGCTGTAATGAATATTTCACCCTCGACTGTGGGTCGCCGACCTCGATTCGCTGCGGTCGGCCAAGGATTCATACCGTTTCAGAAAAACTGTATACTTTATTCTTTATCGTATCGATATGGAAGTGATACCGATGGATTTCTCATGTTTTTCAAATGAAAATTATGCCTACCAACTTTCATATAAATCGAACTATTTTTAACGAAGTTATGGAAATCAATTTATTATGAAGATTCCTTAATTACAATCCGATTTGTGTCGTTTTTGGATCATTTTCATCGGGAAAACATAAGGAAACGATTCACGTCACTTTCGCCAAGATCCGGTGAGAAATGTAGGATTTTCTATTCGCCACGTCTTAGGGGGCAACATTGTACGGCCCCCCTGGTCTCGAGGATCGAAGTCCTCGAAACGCATCGAGGCACGGCTTATCGACGGCGTTGTCTCTGGAGTCTTGGCTGCCAGGCTCGTCGCGAGCCTGGTTTCAAGTGCCGTTTTGTCCTTCTCCAACTACCTTTTCTGTCTCTTATGTAAACTCTTCTAGAGTCGAGGTTGGAACGCGGGCAGGAGCGTGGTGCTTTCTGGCGCGCGGGCAGGAGCGTGGTGCTTTTTTGCGCGCCACGCAAGAGCGTGGGTGAAAAATTTGACCTGCATCACGAGCAATCAGAAGACCACCCCCTTCTTCAAAACATCTTGCATATTACATCTCTTCATCATTTATCTTAGATATAACATCACTTGCATACCTATATGTATTTATTGTCTATCAATATTAGTTTTTATATTAAAACAAGCAATGACATGGTAATTATTGCCGTCAACAGTAATAATATTATGATCGTTACAACAGTGAATGTGTTAATTGCAATTTCATTTGCCGTCGCATTGCCGGGGAAACATTTGGACATCTTTTAATCTACCCTTGTAAAATTTTACAGTCGTTATAACTGAGTCATAAACCATTTCCATAATTTGTAGTACCTACAGGTCAACCAAATGGAGCTTCGTAAAAACAGATATTACAGTGTGCCCTACAGTAACAGCATTTATGATATCCTCTATTAGCCTTATATCGCGATCGTGTCTTGCCAATCGTTTCAATGATCGATAATATACATCGAAACTACACAATACATCACTGCGGTGGATCGCGGAAAAAACATGTGGATAGAGTCGACGTAGAAATATGAGGCCGAACTCGCTGTCTCTAAGTAGTGGCGAGTATAACCTTCTGGCGTGCACGAAGGAGCGTCGCTCCGGCGTTCACGTACTTTTGCGTGCCGCGCGGCGTGTGACGCGCCGGAACGCGCGCCGGAACGCGCGCCGGAACGCGCGCCGGAACGTCCGTGTAAAGGGCCCTAATGGCGTCGATGGTCGATCGCTGCCGCCTAAAGCCGTATTGGCGGTCGGATAGATCTGGGCCCACGGCCTCTAGGTGATTGCACAGGCGGGCAGCTATAACTCTCTCGAGCAGCTTGCCCGCCTCGTCCAGGAGGCATATCGGCCTGTACGCCAAGGGTGACTCAGCGGGTCTTTCGGGCTTGCGAAGGAGGACTAGCCTCGCCTCCTTCCAAGCAGGGGGGAATCTACTGGTCCTTAGAGCGGTGTTAAATATCCGCTTGAGGCCGGCTCCTAGGGCGCCCATACTGCAGGCCAGCACTCGTCCGGGCACACCGTCGGGACCAGGAGCCGCGTTCCGCTTGCGCATACGCGCCACAGCGGTCGCGAGCTCCTCGTCGCTAACCCCAGGGGCGTCGGAGGTATCCGCGCCCCTGCTCAACCAAGGATCCCCGGACTCGTCGGCGCCACCCTCCCCGTGAATGCAGAAAAACTGAATCTCATATGTTATGCAACAAAAATGAGTAAAATAAAATTTTTTTTGCTTTATGCATGTCATAACTAATCAATATTATAATAGCAATCAAAAGAATCATTAAAGTTAGAAGATAATGAGAATATAATGACTTGAGTAAAAAATGGGTTTGTATCATTCTGCCCACCTACGGGGCACTTAGATACATTGGATGGGGCACTTTGATACAAAGCGTAAATTGTATGAGAATGGTAATTATTGGAGATGTAACGACTAGGGTTTTCGCCGACTAGCCGACTAGTTGATTAATCGGCCCCCAAGAAGCCGAGTAGTCGCCGACTAGTCGCCGATTACAAAAGTGGCCGGATAGTCGGTTTAACCGACTAGTATGTAAGAGTATGTATAGTGAGTCTACGCGTGTCGTAATATATCGCTGTTTTACCAACTGTCGGTAACGCCGGGTTTCAGTCCGCGTGGGACGTTACAGAAGTAAGGAAAATAAAAATATCTAATAAGACTGATTTACAACGAGTGATTCTAGAAGAGTGGCCAAGACTGTCAAGGGAAATAACACAGAAACTGGTAGAATCTATGCCAAGAAGACTACAAGCAATTATTGAAGCAAAAGGGATGCATACAAAATATTAATCATAATGTACAACGTAAATAATCATAAGCTTTCTACCATAATTGTACGTGTACAAATACTTTTTTGACTTCCAAGTTCTTGTTTTTATGGCATTATTTTTTTGTAACCTATTATGAAAAGTTGTTAATTTGTATATTACCTCTGTACATAGTACAGTATTAATGGGAATAGTTTTTGTTAGTGTATCACTTATTTGTATAAGGTTATTGCAAAAAAACTAGGTGTACAAATACTTTTTTGACTCACTGTAAGTCTACAAGGTAGTGCTTACATCTTGTGTTTACAAACATTGCCACCGTGTAACCTAACTGGCTTAACAGGACGACCAAACTACAAAGCATACGTGATGTCCGAATAATTTTGCGACGTCAAAATTAGGCATTATTTCGTTTACCATCGATTAACAAGAAAAGTGTATAAATTAAATAAAAAAAAATCTTACGTTTTTAGCAACTAGAATAAGTGCACTAAATCATAAAAAACAACGAATCCCTTATTTCCAAAATTACTACAGATACACAGCAATATATTTCCAAGTACCACTGTGTCCGAATATTAATGCGGCTCACTGTATCAGTCGAATCGGGATCCAAGTTTTCTATTTCTTCTTTGCGTTTAACTCTGCGATTTCTGATTACTTTGACGTCCAACCATCTAATAGTTGTTTTCGTATCCGTACCGTATAAAGATATTCCCAACAAAGTATCAGTAGCTTCAAGAACACCGCATTCTCTATTATTTAAACCTTGCATTCCAATATTCCATAAGCGAGCGCATAATGATTTTGTTGATTGAACGTCTACAAACATTTCAGCTGCATAACTTTTCTCATGTTTTGTCACGTATTTAGTGCAATACTAACACAAAGTAGTTGAGTTTTCACCTACAAATTGGATCTCCATATTTCCTTCCCATGCTGTTAAGACAATTGGGTTATAATCGTTAATATTTACTTCTTGTTTGTCACGTGGCAAGTCGTACAATCTACTACGACTTCTTAATTGCTTTCTACCAGCTATAGATGTAGCTACGTCTCTCATCTTTATGTTTTTTGTAACAAGTCTAGGAAATCCAAAACGACACACTCGCTGCATGCGATTATTTTTGTTCTTTTTTGTTCTCATGCAATACGAATTGTGATGATGCCTTTGATGGGTATTCACACGTCTATACAAAGTAGGTGAGATTTTGGGATCTGGAAGTCTACATGTGACATATCTTTGTATGAAAGCAGCTACTATTTCATCTGAATCTTTGCCTAGAATAGGAGCATCATTGATCCATATTAATAAGTGGAAATGTTGCAGTCCTGTACCTTGGTATTCTCTTCTCCAGAAATAATGTACCACGTGTCCGATTGGGTTATCGATAGAACAAAAAACTCTAGCATCGCATGAAATTTGTTATCGAGAAATCTTGACACGGATACTGGATCTTTTGTTAGAATCTCATTACTCGACATTTTATCCATAAATGGCGTATTCACTTCTTTAACGTATTCAATTAAATCTGACCATAACCATTCAGATGGACTGAGAGTGAGGAACCAGGTAGCTGGCCCATAATATTCCAGCATGCATCTTAAATTACTTCTAGGTATATGCCAGAACGGTTCTGTATTTGGAATTCGAGAGAATATAGTCGTTAAGTGACACTATAAAAGGTCCTTTTGTATTAGATTTAAATATGTACATTTTTCTTTTGGATTAATTATGTTCAATTTTTGATAAATTCCAGGTTTCAATCGTCTAATGGTGGTTTCATTCAATAAGAAAAATAGGTATTACACGTCCAGTCGAAACTGAGAATGTTTTGATTTAAGCCTTGCTTTAATATATTCAAATTCTGTCAAATAGACTTCTCTATGTTCATGTTCTCCATGCATTCCATAAGGATATAAATGTGGGAAGCATTGGAGATCAACGATCTTACAATAAATATCAAGTGGCGCGTCCTCTACCTTTTTTGTTGATATAATGTTGTCGCTTTTTCATTAATCCTTTTCTCGTATAATGGATAAATTGTGTATTGTTCGTAAATACCATCACCTTTATCAGCTTCAGTTAGCAGTGCAGGTAATTTTACTTGCTTATCAGTGTCTTCAGCTGTTTTGTTTTCTTTTTGTGCGTCAGAGTCGTCTATTTTATATTCAACTTCCGGCCAATCATTTTTTAATAATTCATTTGAATTTGGAGGCAAAATGATATGTTCATATAAGCGATTGATCTGTTTCAAACGTACCAAAGCATTATATACGTTTTTTACATTTACAAGATGTTCCCAAACCTTTTTCGCTTTTGTTGGTAAACTACACACCATAATGTAAAATTCTTGATTGAGATTGATTGGATCTGTTGATTTACAAATCTTTTTGAGCGTTTCCTCTATTGGCAATGGCAAATAAAATGTTCTTCCTTTTACTTTCTGGATCATATGTTGATGAGGTATATTTTTTATGGCTTTCGAGACAGTTTCCATTCGTTGGACAACTTGAAATGCTTTTGCTCTTTGTATAAACATTCTTTCATACTCGTTTAATGCAGATATTTATTTTGGCATTTCTTTAACATATGACATATTTTTAACGCAAGTTAGAGGCATTTGATTTCTTTGGAATTTTTCCTTACAATAGTTGCATATGAAATCACTGTGCAATCCGTTTTTCTATGCGAAAACTTTAAAGTTTTCCCATGATTCTGATGTCAAGGGCTTCCTGATATCTACAATTTTGATCACTTCTTTACGGTAGCACAGTTTTTCGCATGAAATGCATGCATTTTTAGCAGTATCTAATGTTCTTTTGGCCAGTTGTTTAAAAGCATTTTTATATTTAGACATTATGTTTTCTTCATTAAGATTTTTTATTTCGTACGATTTCGGTATCGTAGTTTTACTCTTCTCTATCGCTACTGTACTAATTTTTTTTGGATATTCTATATCAGTTTCATCCAATCTCTTGTCAAGATTCTTTATATTATTGAATTGTTCAAAAATTCTACAAATAATTCTTTTTATAACTCTTACATCGACAAAATGGGGGGCTAAAAGTAAAACTGGTGAAAATGTCGAAGAGCATGTATCAGGTTCAACATAACAAAGAAATGAATGTCCTAATTTGCGGGACATGTAACTTCTACTGCAAGATAATAAGTTTTTGCCAAATTTATAAACACTCTTTACTTTGAGCCTGTCAGCAGTCTTCAACAATGCTTGATATCTTTGTATAATGGATACGTTATCAATTTTACAAATATCATCACACATCCATATTTTGCTTTGTTTTTTGTTATTGTCGTCTAATAATGGTAATACGTTCGTAACTTGGCCTTTCTCATTGAGAATAAGAAGTTTAGTTTCAATCAGCAGAGGTTCTAAAACTTTGTAACAAACCCCCAAAATGCCCTTTTTCTTTTTTTTCTTTTCTTAATAAACGTAATTAGTAACTATTATAATACTTATATTCTTATTATTCTTACTTTAATAAGCGCGTTAGCATTAATATTAATATTAGCTCAGAGTACCGCGAGACGAGAGTGCAATGAGAGAGAGAATCGAATGTTGAGAGTGGGGAGAATTGAACGCATGCGCGATCCTCAGTCGATCGGCGGATCGGCGAGAGCAAGGATCGGGAGCAGAGAAGTGTGCAGAGCAATGAGTGGGAGAACCGAACGTTCAACGCGCGCCTGCGCATTAGTCAGTCGCTCTGTAAACCGACTGGAGAGCGGACCATGCGAGAGCGGAATTGTCAATGCGTAATAGTCGAGCTCCATTCCTATTGGTGCGCTCCCAGTATCCAGAATATGTATAAATACGGGCACGATAGCCCAGAGAGATTCATTCGATCAATTCGATTCATTCGACTCGAAGCATTTAATGCTATTAACTCGACACAATTCATTCAAAGACATACAAGGATCATTTAAGGCAAATAGCCGATCCCGACGTAAATTAATGCTCCAACTTTGGAAGCCGCTTTGTAGGCCCCTCGGTTCTGTTGAGCGTTCCAACCAAGGCCATAGTCGCCAGGTTTGACGAGACGTTCCAGCCTTGGAAGCCGCCTTGTAGGCCCCTTTGTTTGAAGAAGCAAAGTTGTTAAATTCTTATTCTCAGGTTAGTAATATTACTCCTGAGCAACGTGGGAGGAAGATTATTCCAAGTGGCAAAATCCGCCCTTGACGAAACGGAGAAACAATTAAGAACGAGTCTCGACTTAAACATATTCAATCCTAAATCCTAAGCTATTACATAATTCCTAAGTCTTTCTACATCGACCAAAAGAGTCACTATCTATAAGCTAATTCCTAGATCCATAAGCTAATTCCTTCAATCGACTAAGACGTCGCTATTAGTTATTTAAGTTATATTACTCTAAATCGATCGATCAAACGGGCGTTCTTTTGTACCGACCAAGAGTCGCAACCCAAGACGATCAACTATATCCTTTTGTACCGACCGAGAGTCGCAACATAATTATCCTAATTTCTTTAATATTATAAAGCGTTAATTTTTGTTTGTTTGTATAATTTAGAAGTGTTTTATTGAATAAACACTATTAAGATTAATTCTGGTTCTTGAATTTTAATTCTTTATCGCACGCCACTCGAACCAATCCCGAAATCCTGTAAAACGCGTTACGCCACGCGTGGAAACGTTACAGGAGGTTATTTTTGGTGGCAGCGGTGGGATTGTAGATTTGCAAAATCGCGAATTTTGTGGCAAAGGAGACTTCCTCCTTTAGCGAAGAACGAGAATTTATCTTTCTTATTAAAGTAAGCGAAGACAAGCAGTAATCATGCATCAAGCAGGCGCCCAAGTTCCTATAAATGAGGTAGCAGCCGAACTGCAAAATCTGCATCTAGACCCAGGAAATATGCGTCACCCGCAGATTAGAATTAGAGATGCCGCAGATACGGTTCCGGCATTCGATGGGCGAAACATTTCTATGTATCAATATACAAAATGTTGTAAAAATGCGAGAAATATGGTCGCACCAGACGCCGAATATGGGCTAGTACAAATAATAAAAAATAAATTATACGGCCAAGCCTCACGAGTCGTTTTGAATGGTGATTACAATACCATAGACGAACTGATTAGAGTGCTTAATTCTCGCTTTGCTCCACTACATTCGTCAATTCAATTATATGGAGATATGTCCAGAATCGCTCAACTGCCGAACGAGGCAACTGTCGATTACAGTAGCCGTGTGTCAGAAATCCTCCAGCAAATAAAAACGTGTCATGAAACAGAAGTTCCCCAGAATGTCGCGCAGTATAACCAAACTGCGGAAATAAATGCTATTCGGACGTTCTTGACGGGATTGAGACCGGAGATTTACGCGAGAATGCGAACAGTTGACTTCGCTAATTTGGATAGCACTATCAGCGCCGCGATCAAAGCTGAAGCAGAAAATCAGGACAATTTAATGAGGAATAGATTCACAGAGGGCCTCTCATATTCTGTACAATGCACTAATTGTTTTGGTTATGGGCACACAATAACGAACTGTAGTAGTAAACTCCCTGAGAGACAAATATCACAAATATCCTGGCAGTCAAAATTCTGCGATCATTGCCGACGAGTGGGACACACTATTCGAGAATGTAGGATAAGAAATCCACAGAACAATTCAGTATCGCGAACAACATCACAAGTAGAATGTAGATACTGCAAAATCAAAGGTCATACTATTGACCAATGCCGTAAGAGAATATATAATAACAATAAGAACCGCGAAAGGATTGCAAATTCTAAACCAGAAACGCCTAAAGCTTCAGACAATATACAACAAACTTCACCACAAAAACGAGGTACACTTAATTTGCAAATGTTAAGAATTGGAAAATCACCGAACCTTACTCTATCAGGGCCAGAATTTAATAAATCTGAAATCCAAATGATGATAGATACGGGTGCCGACTTAAGCGTAATTAAACAAGAATCAATTTCCCCTGACATTCCGATTTATACAGATGCTGTGTACGAATTAAAAGGAATAGCCGACAGTATTCTTCCTACTATAGGATATATTAAATTTAAATTCCTAAACACAGAAATAGAGATCCATGTTGTTGAAACATTGCCTATCATACAAGATGGATTACTAGGCACGACCTTCTTTAAAGAGATTGGAGCTAGAATAGATTATTCAAGGTCAGCTGTAGTAGTAGGAGACTATATTTTACCATTCAGTAATAGCAAAGTGACTATACCGCGCTTATCAAGAATTCCAATACCTACTCTTCCCCTACAAGCAAGCGAAAAACGAACTCGATCACAAATGACCACTAATACAGAATCCGGGAACCCAAGACCATTAAAACAACCAAAAGGAGATGCTCCTTCATGGGACTCAGACGACATAGACGACTCTGATGACCCAATGATGTACGACTATCAAATAAAACGAAAACTAAAACGAAAGCACCAGACTACGACGACCTCACCGACAGGTCGACCAGTCCGAAAACAGACAAGAGGAGAAGAATTATTAATCAAAGAACCCTTAAGAAATGAACAGTCCACAGATAGTTATGAAGTAAAAAGAGATATTCAGGTGTCAGTAGAGGTACATCCTCCCCCTAAATCAGTCGTTAGTCAAGAGGGATCAGGACCATCCAGAATGGAGGTCGATATAATGTCGCCCACGAATCAGCAAGGACAAAGTGGAGCCAAACCAAAACTGATTGTAAATCGACGAATAATCAATGAAGACGAAATAATGGAAATAGATGAAGGTGTGGAAGTTCCTAGAACCCACGTAGCAGTAGTAGCATCAGACTCATCCCTCCTAAAAAAGAGAAACCCTTAGAATCCAGCGGAACAGAATCGGGACGAGTATCACCATTAACAATAAAAGAAGAAGGAAAAGGAAATTATAAAATACTTCCTAAAACCCCTAAAAATAAAATTAAATTTATTAAACCTAATAAACCGGCGAAAAGGAATATCAAACAAAAAAGACTACCCAGGATAATAAACGATGTTCCAATTGCATGTAAAGTTATAGAAATAAATGATAACTTATGGATGAGAAGGGAGACGTTAGCAATATTTATTAATACAGAAGGTAATCCAGTAGAGAAGTCAGGAATAGAATTGAAAGAAAGGAAGATGCTTAAGATAACCTCAGAAATTCCATTCGAAATAGGTGAAGTAATAAGAATTTCAGAGGGAAGTCAGTTAATTTTAGGGATGGTAATACAAGATCCTCCGACGATACAGACATATGCCACTGTATTAGGAAATTTGTGCCATAACCTTATGGAAAGGAGAATTAAGAAGATATCATTGTCTAGGGGAGATAATAATACATTATGGGAACAAATAAAGAATATAATTAAATTAAAATTTGTACAAACCAATATCACAATAACTATTTGTAATGGAACCATACAATTACCTATGGAACAGGATAGGTTAATAATAATAAAAGAAAATCATGAATCACCAATAGGAGGCCATAAAGGAGTAACAAAAACGTACGATCGAATTAGAAGTTTATATTATTGGAAAAATATGAAAACAGATATTAAAGAATATATTAAAACCTGTATAAGTTGCCAAAGACAGAAATTAGTACGAGTTAAAACGAGGGAACCAATGGTGATAACGGACACACCATTAGACGCGTTCGACAAAGTATCAATGGATATCGTAGGGCCATTGCCATACACTCGTTCAGGAAAAAGCTACATACTCACAATACAAGACAATTTAACCAAATATTCATTAGCCATACCGTTAGTTTCATTCACGAGCGAAGAAATAGCCGAAGCGTTCATGAAACATTTTATATGTCAGTATGGATGTCCCAAAGCAATTCTGACAGACCAAGGATCTTCGTTTATCGGGTCTCTTATGAGAAAATTTGCAAGAGTCTTCAATATCAAACAATATAAAACATCCGCTTTTCATCCCCAATCGAATGGCTCACTAGAAAGAAGCCATCATGTACTAATTGAATATTTAAAACATTATATAACAAAAGAAAGACAATGGGATCAGTGGTTGCCACAGGCAATGTTTTCTTACAATACCAGTGTACATGAAAGCACAAAATATACTCCATACGAACTCATCTACGGAAGAAAGGCCAGACAACCATCTAGCATGACACAGAAAGATTCACTAAACACGTACCCAGATTTTGTCGATAACTTGATGAATAAATTGATAAATATTCGCGAAATAGGCAGACGTAACTTAGAAAACTCAAAGTTTAGACAAAAACACTATTATGATAAGAAGGTATCATCCGTTCAATACCATAGAGGCGAAGAAGTAATGTTATTAAAACCAAAAAGAAATAAATTTAGTAATGAATATGACGGACCGTACGTGATTATGGACGTCCTGGAGAATAATAACGTGAAACTGGCAATAAGTCCCCGTGTCACTAGAGTTGTACACCAGGATAGGATTAAGAAGGCTTACATCTCACCTATTCATAATAATACTAGGGATCATAATCAGGCTGGTACCAATGCAGGAACGTGATTTCGAAAAGTGGGGAGATCCGCGAGATTAATTACAACGAAATCCAGTTTAAAAATTTAGTGCGCACTGAGATTTCGAAATCGCAGCAAGCAAATATAGAAGCGAATAGAGAAGTAATAGAAGGTGATAAAGATAGTGAGCGTAGAAATATATGTGAGTAAAAGATTCAAAAGAATAAACTAAATTAATAAATCGATAAGATTAATAAGCGGGATTTTCGAATTTTTGCCTTTAAAAGCATGCCGGTTTTCCACTCCCGTGCCTTTCGCCCAACGGACATGGACGAAGAATACTACGGACCATGGGATGGGATACTGCCCGAAAATTATCCCACAATTTATTTAAAATTAATGCGGTTAGTGTGCCTCCAAGGGCCGGGAATTATTTATGAAGACCGGTACGACATTTTTAAAAGGAAAATATGCCGAGAGTGCTACGAACAGTTACCAGAGAATCATAGGTTCTCATATCCCCAAACATTCAATCATCTCATCACCCGGGAAACAAGCGCTCTGGCGTATCGAGATTGCAAATTTTGTAACAAAATTTTATACACCGTATACCATGCGAGACGATGCCCCGAGTGCATCGAGATGTACTTTAATTTTGATAAGGAGGGAGAAGAAGACGACTTGCTCCGACAGGGGCACGCAATAAACGTAATCACCCAATGGTGATCACAAAATAATAAAATCTCAATTTCATTTTCCTTTCAAACTGCGTAGTGAATCTCCGTATCAATCCTGTCAATAGGGAAGAAAAAATAGGTCGCGAGAGAACAGATCGCGGAGATGGGAGAACAATGCCGAAATTGTGCGCAGTATAGTAATCGACAGCAATCAGTGCGGATCAATTAGCGAGCAATAACGTAACATTTTTTTATAAACTACGAATTTAAAATAATAGTAACAATGACGAACCGTCGTGCAGGTACAAAGAGAATAAAAACAAAAAGAATGGAAATCCAATGGAAAAATTTGAGTAAAATAGATATTCCTGAAAACTACTGGTGCGATTATATTAAATTATCCCCCTCTGACCCTCGACAACGGGCATGGAAGTACAATTTTCTCTTCGGCTCTGGACATGCACCACCTCCAACTACTGGAAAAAGATTACCGATGGTGGATGACGATGAAATCCAAAATTTCCAGTACATAGACGAAGAACTCAACAGCCCAAGCCCTCCACTTGACCCTTTTGAAACAACCATTCCCCAAAACCCTGTCTCTCGAGGACGAGAGATTACTCCCGGCGGGGAGATGTAACAAACCCCCAAAATGCCCTTTTTCTTTTTTTTCTTTTCTTAATAAACGTAATTAGTAACTATTATAATACTTATATTCTTATTATTCTTACTTTAATAAGCGCGTTAGCATTAATATTAATATTAGCTCAGAGTACCGCGAGACGAGAGTGCAATGAGAGAGAGAATCGAATGTTGAGAGTGGGGAGAATTGAACGCATGCGCGATCCTCAGTCGATCGGCGGATCGGCGAGAGCAAGGATCGGGAGCAGAGAAGTGTGCAGAGCAATGAGTGGGAGAACCGAACGTTCAACGCGCGCCTGCGCATTAGTCAGTCGCTCTGTAAACCGACTGGAGAGCGGACCATGCGAGAGCGGAATTGTCAATGCGTAATAGTCGAGCTCCATTCCTATTGGTGCGCTCCCAGTATCCAGAATATGTATAAATACGGGCACGATAGCCCAGAGAGATTCATTCGATCAATTCGATTCATTCGACTCGAAGCATTTAATGCTATTAACTCGACACAATTCATTCAAAGACATACAAGGATCATTTAAGGCAAATAGCCGATCCCGACGTAAATTAATGCTCCAACTTTGGAAGCCGCTTTGTAGGCCCCTCGGTTCTGTTGAGCGTTCCAACCAAGGCCATAGTCGCCAGGTTTGATGAGACGTTCCAGCCTTGGAAGCCGCCTTGTAGGCCCCTTTGTTTGAAGAAGCAAAGTTGTTAAATTCTTATTCTCAGGTTAGTAATATTACTCCTGAGCAACGTGGGAGGAAGATTATTCCAAGTGGCAAAATCCGCCCTTGACGAAACGGAGAAACAATTAAGAACGAGTCTCGACTTAAACATATTCAATCCTAAATCCTAAGCTATTACATAATTCCTAAGTCTTTCTACATCGACCAAAAGAGTCACTATCTATAAGCTAATTCCTAGATCCATAAGCTAATTCCTTCAATCGACTAAGACGTCGCTATTAGTTATTTAAGTTATATTACTCTAAATCGATCGATCAAACGGGCGTTCTTTTGTACCGACCAAGAGTCGCAACCCAAGACGATCAACTATATCCTTTTGTACCGACCGAGAGTCGCAACATAATTATCCTAATTTCTTTAATATTATAAAGCGTTAATTTTTGTTTGTTTGTATAATTTAGAAGTGTTTTATTGAATAAACACTATTAAGATTAATTCTGGTTCTTGAATTTTAATTCTTTATCGCACGCCACTCGAACCAATCCCGAAATCCTGTAAAACGCGTTACGCCACGCGTGGAAACGTTACAACTTTGTCAATATTCACACCATTTGCATTTTTAGTCAGTGATTGATCATCCAATTGTGTAAATTTATTTTCATGTACATTTACCTCTATGTCGTCATCCTTTTCGTTTTTGTCTTTCTGATGAGAATCACATTTAGAATTATTTATCAGGAATTTGTGTTTGTATGCTGCCTCATAAAAGTACGGTTCAGAAGACGGCAAATGCTTTGAAAATCCACATAATGCTTCAGTTCTATCCGAAATATTGCATTCTGGACAATTGTTAGCTCGAGTCAAAGCAACCTCAGCTTTTTCTTTCAAGATTCTTATATTTTTTCTCAAATAGAATAAGTAGCTTTTCCTTTTCTGCATGCACCAATTATACATTTTCATAGCTTCAAATCGGCTACTCACTACACATTTATTTTTCATTTCTAAAAGAATAGATTTGGAAATATTCTTTATATATCTGTCGGAAGAAAGATGAAACTTTATGGTGTAATTGATTTTTCGAATCTTTCCGACTTTTGCAATGCGATGTTTTTTGCACATATTGTAATTTTTTTCCAGCAATATTATTCGTAATTTTATTTTCCTATAATATTTACGATTATGTTTTTTCTATCATTAATCGCGGCATTATTTTTTTGTGAATCAGTTTGCAAAATTGTTTCCACCATATTAGAAGGAGTCTTTATTAATTTGTTATCAAAGTTTCTTTGATCATTACAATATTGAAGTACAGGAAACAGGTCTATGGCATTATTTTTTAACATTTTGATCAAATGGTCACGCATTTTATTACGATCATATTGCACTTCAGTAGGTTTTACTCTTAATGCAAGTGGCACGGCATTAGCTATTGCGTATACGCTACAATCATTGAAATTTGTTTGCATCTGTACCGAGTGAAGAATGACACCTTTTTCTTCGTAAGGATAAAATGGAAATAATCGTTGTAGGATAATTTCATGGTGTCGATGTACAATTCTTTTGTTCAGAGAATCATATATATAAATCAAATTTGTATCTAGAGACGCGGTAGCGTCTCGACGCCAAGTACAGGAAAGACACCCTGTATATGTCGACTGTCGCTACCGCTATCATTTACTCGAGAAACGGCTAATCCAACCTAATCTGAAACTTATTTCATTAATATCTCATCACGCCTGCAATATTTTCTAAATTTAAAGGCATTTTTCTTATGTAAACCGCATATAAGCTTTCGAATAAGACCAAATTTCAATAAAATCTGTCCACGCATGACAGAGATATCATAATATCGTCTCATGAATCAGTCGGAAACGGTAAGATTTTTCTTCTGATTCTCCAGTCAAATTTTCGTCAACAAAATACGTACACGCGTTACACGCACACCTTCAACCAAAAGAAACAAGTGTATGTTTCGTTCGTCGACTCTCGTGATCACTCCGATCCAATATGGAGTACGATGAGGCGCTTTCCTTTCGCAGTCGGAGTAGGTGGACCAATCGTCAGGCCCCTTTCTGTGGCGTTGGATGCCGAAGCTATGGTGTTGTCCACACACTCGCTTCCGTGTGTCGCCCGCATTTACCCATGTCTCGTCCAAATAATAAATGAGTCTTCCCGCCGCTCTGAATTCTCGAATTTTGGTGATGAACGTCCGGCGCCAACGAATTATATCTTCCCGCTCGATAAGGGCACTATTGCGTTTTCTATGTACGTACTTGAAGTTCATTTTCTTCATAAGACGTTGTAACGTACACCGTGATATAAGTGATACATTTTCGTCCCTTTGTATCACCGCCAAAAGTTTCGGAACTGTTGGTAGTTCTCTTCGTTCCCAAAACGTGTGCACATGCTTCCTTATTGCTCCAATTTCCTCTTCCGACATCTTCTGTATTACATCGGGCCTTATCCGTTTCTTCGAAGGTGAAGTCACGGTCCCCGTCCTTTTGAATTCTTTTACACTGTCGACGACGGTACGATATCCCACGCCGCAAGTATTTCCCACTAATTTCATCATTTCTGCATATTTCATATCCGGAAATTGGGCTTTTTTCTCATTATAAATATTTAGGATAATCTTCCTTTGTCCGGAGGTAACTATCTGTAAGAGAAACGTTTCCCATTAAATTAACGTATACATTTTTCAGGTTAATATTTATCTTTATATATAATATATCAGTTGCTTATAATACTTCCTTATCATATTTCAGTTGCTTACCTTTCCTTTTTTATTTTTTTGTGTTGAGAAATTTATGTCCATAGTTTTTAACTTTATATAACATTTTTTATATATATTATTGACATTTGCAATAAAAAAGAGACAATCAAATCCGACAAAAAATCGAAACACGCGGTATATACGAAAGTGGCGCCACGCCAATGCTTTCGGCGCAGAACGGATGCGCAGCCGAAAGACCATTGGTGGTGGCATAGCCAATGAACGCGAACATGCGCAGAACCGATCTAAACTCGTCGGTCGGCAAGTTCCTTCTAAAATGAGCTCGAGTATATTTATATACTATTGAATTATAACCTACCAAGTGTCATCGCTTTATAACCTACTAAGTGTCAAATAAGGAAAGTTGTCAAAATTTTCTGAAATGTCACGAATTTTTACACCACATAAGACACTGAATTATTGTCTCAATTAACAAGGTAAGTCGCAAAAATTTTGTAATAGATTTTTTATGGGGGATTTGTTTTTATACCAGCAAATTATTTTTAATTTAGGGTTTTTATGTAAAGCTTATAGAAATGAAGAGGACGCACAGGCTTGGATAAAAATGAGGGGGACGCACAGGCTTGGAGGTTGTCCGGAGAAGGTCTGGGATAGATATCTGTACCTGATATAGACTGACGAGGGGAGGACGCGAATGGGACGAGCGATTTTTTAACGAAACTGGGCAGAAAATGTTGAGGCCGATGTGTATAAACAAATTCCAGAATATTAGCTGTGAATGGCCGGCCATTTTTATAAAAAAATTATGAACAGTAAAATTATGAAGTCGTCGAATCGATTTTATACTTCATTAAATGGTAGATCTTGATGAAAGGAATACAAAAGTCTTATGTGTTATTGTCATAGTATCAATAATTTAACCAGAAAATGCAATTTTTGATTCGACGACTTCATAATTTTACTGTTTAAAGCCATTTTTTATAAAAATGGCCGGCCATTCACAGCTAATATTCTGGAACTTGTTTATACACATCGGCCTCAACATTTTCTGCCCGGTTTCGTTAAAAAATCGCTCGTCCCATTCGCGTCCTCCCCTCGTGAGAAGCATCTTGTTTCGCACAAGTTTCTGGAAATTTGTCAAATAAGGTAAATAGACAAAATTTGTCAAATTAGCGTAGCATGAAGAATTAAGAAAATTATAGCGGACTGCTTGCAAGGTAGAGCAGGTCACATTTCACATTAGTGAAGAAAGTACGCCGAAAAGGCATCTTCCTTGATACTTTTCAATCCTTTTATTCGTAATACTTTACTAATTAAAATCCACAGTATAGAAATAAGTTTAAGTTCTACGTTAAGTTGTAAAACTAAAATAACTAAAATGTGGATTTTTTATATTTACAGACAATTGAAGCAGAAGATGATGCAGTGATCTACGTCAGACTACACAAATTTGCAGGTATGGTTTTGCATACGCAATCCTATGATAATTTATAAATAATTAGTAAATGTTTCTTATTTCAGTTGAAGATGTACATTGAGAGAATTATTTCAACAGCTGAAAGAGCAATCAGCGATTACAAAGTGAAGTGTGTAATTGATTTACAAATTATTCTGTAACTTTAATTAATATAAATATAAATATAAATATAAATATAAATATAAATAATGTAATATTAATAATTAATATTGTTACGAATTGAATTAAAGAAAAGTACAGATGCACACAATTGACTGTTCAAGGAATTTTAAACTTAGGAAACAATAGGCATTTAATAAATCACTCCACTATTTACAAGTATTTACACTGATTTTGAAATCAATCAAACCTTTTCACAGACTTGAATAATTCTGAATTTTTCGTAACGTTTATATACCGCGCCAGCGCTCTGGCCACGTGTGCTTGGAATTGCTCGATTTTAATAGACTCCGCGCGATCGCGAAACGTGCTTTCCGTTCGGCACTCGAAGCGAGAAGAAGGAAATCTCGTCTCCCTGAATCCTCGCCAGGATTCCGGGAAGTCACGTGAACGCAGGTGACGTAATTAGGAACCGGGTGAGACATCGTAATTAGTGGGAAACACCCAGAGATGGCTCACTCAGTTCCTTGTAGGCATTCGCCGATTTGTATCGGCCCGCGGCCGAGCTCTAACACCGCGCATCGCCTTGCTCGCGACGTCGACGGCCCCCCTCCTCACTCTGTCTCCAACAAATATAAAGAAACAAGGAATGAATTTAAAGAAACAAAGATTCTTCAAATAAAAATTTTAATTAAGTAATATAAATCATAATACATTTCGTTAATTCCCCCCCCCCTCCTGACCCCCCCCCTCCTGACCCCCTCCCCCTTCTGCCCCGCCCCCTCCTCCCCCAATGAAATTCTGCACTGCTTAGTTTTAGTAGAAAGTTCATAAAGCTGCCGCGCTTGTCTAGAGACGTCGCAGCTCCAGCGTAGTGTGCATGCGAGGTGGGAGAAATTCTCGAGGGAATCCGTCCCCGATCTGGCATCACTGGGTCTCATTGAAAGCTTGAAACTGTCGCCAACATGGTGCGAGAGAGAAAGACATCGTGCGAACTGGTGCGAGAGAGTGAAGTATAGAGGAATAATAGACCGTAATGCGCATGCGCCGATATCGTGCGAGCGAGAAAGCATCGTGCGAACTGGTGTAATACAAAAAAAATACCCATAAAAAAACTTAAAAAAAGCAAAGAAATTACGCCAAGTACAGAAAAAAGTCGAAGACGAAAAATAATACCAGCATACCAGCAAATACATACATATAAAAAGAAAGGCTCACAAGAAAATAAATAAAAAATCACAGAAATCATTGATTATTTTTGTATAAAAACACTTACACGTAGCCCACCGGCGTTGCCCCGCTGGTGGTGGAGCCCCCGGTTAAAAGTGACGAATAAAAAATCCACCGGGAAGCTAAGCTATGCTATGCTATGCGATCCGATGCAATGCGATGCGATGCTACGTTTTAAAAAAATTAGCTTCAATACATTTTTATGGAACCGTTTCCATCAAAAACTAAGTTAAAACATAGCATCGCATAGCATAGCTTAGCTTAAATTCCCGGTGGATTCCCGGCTTAACTCTGCTATGAGTATATTTTTATTTTAATACTTACATTATTATTATATGAAGACATCTTGCCCGCCGTGGCGTCGTACGAAGAACAAAAAGAAGCTGAAGCTTGCCCAGATGCAAGGTAAACATTCGACGATCAAAGCGCATGTTTTAGTAAATATCGATACCGGTAATTATCGAAATCTTTCTTCATTACGTTTCGCGTTAAGCGAGGGTAAAGAAGATCTCGCCCGAAGGCGGCGGGACGTGACCTACGGCACATTTTCGTGGTACGAGGGCTCGCTGTGACCGACGGGCACGTGGGCCTAGGGTCGCGCGAAACACAATACGAAGCGGTCGACCGGAGCTCACTTTTTCGTATGCTCCATGGTTCAAATCCATATATAGAAATATGTTGTTGGAACATCTTCCTATTACACCGTGGTCCATGGTGTGACCGTACGGCCAATTGGGAAGCGTGTTGTGATATAAGCTACTATATTCACTCATATTTTGATTGGGATCAAACCTGACATTATTACAAAATATAAAAAATATTCATCAGCCAAGTTTTAGGTAAGGCTAGGATTACTTCATTTGAAATGTTCTAATAATTAATCAAGCTAATATATTTATAAATTATTATTTTCAGATCGTGGATATTTAATTATTTAAAATATAATAATAAAATAATAATCGTTTAATCGAGATTGAGTCCACAGATAAGTTTTAGGTAAGACTGGAATACACCATTTGAAATTGTCTAATAAATAATCAAGTTAATATATGCATAAATTATTATTTTCAGATCGTGGACATTTAATTTTTTAAAAACATCGTGGGATCACCCTTTCTATCTATTCTATTACTTCATCATACTTTCTAACCTCTCTTTGTTTCTCTTTTACTTTTCCTTTTTCTCTTCCTCTTTCTTTTAATAATGAATAATGTAATAGTCTCGGCTGCTGATGCGCCAAAACTCTCGGCTGCTGATGCGCCAAAACTCTCGGCTGCTTATGCGCTGAAACTCTCGGCTGCTTATGCGCCGAAATTCTCAACTGCTTAGGCACTGAACTAATGCGAAGCATTCTTAATTTCCATAATAATAATAATATACTAGATATCACAAAGTGTAATTTCAGCGGCTGAAGTTGTGAATAGAATAGAATAGAATAGAATAGAATAGAATAGAATAGAATAGAATAGAATAGAATAGAATAGAATAGAATAGAATAGAATACAATAGAATAGTGTATTTGAAATATAAAAGCATAATTCATTCATCATGTCTGTAGTTAAAAGACTCTTACCACTCAGTTTAAATAGTATGCAAATTATCAATAGAGGCGAATGGTTAACAGATGACCATATCGAATATTTTCACAAATTATTAGAAGCTAACTCTAATTATAAACCACGCGAGACGTGGAGAGTTCAAATGCCTGATACCATTCAACCAGTTCCTGAAAATCAGGATCACATACAGATTTTGCACCAAAGTGATAATTTTGGAACCAATGCAGGGGGGCATTGGGTTTGTAGCTTTTATAAATATGATGAAAGAAGAGTTTATAGTTATGATTCTATTAATTCCTGCAAGTTGTATCGTCATCATAAGATTTATCTTGAGAAGTTATACCCTTTTTTGACCAAACACGATGGTACAATTGACGAAAAATTTATTGAATTTCCACATGTGCAAGCTCAACCTAACGGTCGGGATTGCGGAGTTTTTGCGATTGCATTTGCTGTCTCGTTATTATTCAAAATATTACCAGACAAAGTAACGTACACTCATGCGTTGATGCGTCAACATTTGATCCACATGTTTCAATCTAATCGTATAGAACATTTTCCATGCACTCAGGATCAACAATTACCACGTTGTGTGCACGAATATGAATCTGCAATTGGTAATACAGTTAATAAAAATCCATCTTGTGGAAATGATCTTGCATTTCAAATCGGTAAAAGTTACATTACTAACGAAACAGATAATACAATATCCCCAGTTCAAAATGTAGTACATAGTGACAAAGAAGTCACTATATATACAAAAAAATGTAATTCAGACAGATCCACCATTGGTTTCGAAGTTCAAAATCAGCAATGTGTACCTACCAAGTAATAGGACAGAATACATGTCTAATTATTATAAAACGCAGAAAGAGGAAATTAATTTAAAAAGAAGAGCTGTTTATAAAGCAAAAAAAGGGAAGTGTAACATGAAAAAAGGCAAAGATTGTAAAAAAAGGGAGGAAAGCATAAAAATTTCTAATAATGAATATTATACCGCCCACAAAGAAGGTATAATAAAAAAGAAAAAATGCATTATGACGCAAATAAAGAAGTGGTATGCGAAAAGCGAAAAAATATTATCAGCAAAATAAAGAAGGTATAATAAAAAAAATTAAAAAAATGCATTATGACGCAAATAAAGAAGTGATATGCGGAAAGCAAAAAAATTATTATCAGCTAAATAAAGAAGTTATCTCCAAAAAGCGGAAAGTATATAATGAAATACGTAAGGAAGATAATTATAATAAAGTAGTGAAACGTCGTGCTGTTCTGAAAATAATAAAAAAGTATCGTAATATTGCTGTAACGAATAACAATATACTAGGAACCAAAAATAACAAAGAAACTTATATTAGAAAGCTTTAAAAAATTATTAGCATGCCGTCCGGAGAAGCAAGTAGATTGGAAGCTGAGCGTATAATAAAATGGTGTTTTCATATTAGGCAAAAGTACATTTTAGAAATGAGGAAACTGTTGAAAGATTGTAAAGAAAAAGTGGAAGTTTCTTTAACCCGCGCAGCAGAATGTTTAGAAGTTGATGACAGGATTAATGCTTTGTGTGGACAATCCAGACATACATCTTCTTCAGAATCATATTTTGCGGAAAGTTCGTACCATACTTTCACCGGTTCTGTATCAATCATACTGAATTCGGAAGGGAAAGCTATAAACGTTCTACCTGTATTGCAATCGAAGAATACGACAAAGGCATGGCATTGTAGTTATCTTTGTAAAACAAAAAATGTTGAAATTCTGAATAATTTACAGGATTTCTTCAAACGATTGTTAGAATGCTCATTAAAAAAGGTACATAAGTTGAACAACCATATCAGTAGCTGTTCTAATAAAGTGCATGCTGAAAAAGTTGGCCATTCTCATGGTTGTTACATAAACCCTAAACTATGTAAGTCCAATTTTTTAGCCTTTGAGATACTGGCACCTCACTTTCCGGATTTACGAAATTTGAAGAGAATGATATATTCGGAACGCGCTACCGGGATATAGGATAGGTCATTACCGAATTAAATATAGACTTGGGACACTTATGTGGTAGAGACTTTCTTTATTAACAGCTAACTGGCTGTAACGTATAGGAAACGTCGCATGTGGCACGCGGACAAAGGAAGCTCCTTTGCAAAGCCTCAAGAGTGGCCTCCGCGTCTCGTAGTCTGGATGTTACTCCTTCCACACATCCTCTTGGCTCGAGGCGCTGCTTCCGGCGCCCTGGTTTCGAGGCTTCAGTAAGCGTGGACGGTGGCGCCTCCTGACGGCGCAGTGTCGGGGTCGCCACATCCACCCCCACCCCCAGAGGCCTCCGATGAAAGAGGAGGAATCGAGAACGAAACCCTTCTACCGTCCTTTATACTCTGGGTCGCCCGAGCCAGAATCGCCGGGCGCTTGCGTGCTGGGGAAAATGGTAACGCCTGTGGGCGTAAAGTTGAGGTAAACTGCGGGACTGGCATCCTCTCCATCTGTGGCTCCCGCAGAGGAACAGGCTGCGGTTCAGGCGGCGAAACAGGCCGCGGAACAGGCAGCAAAACAGGCTGCGGATCCGGCAGCGAAACCGGCTGCGGAGCAGGCAGCACAACAGGCTGCGGGGCAGGCAGCAAAACAGGCTGCGGATCCGACAGCGGCGAAGCTTCCGGAGCTGCGTCCAATCCCGAGTCCGGGAACGACGTCGGCGGGGGCACCCGCGACGACAGTTGAGAGGGCCGCAGTGGCGGCCGGGTGAGCCGTGGCAGCTGAGAAGACAGCTGTGGCGACCGCGGAGCAGGCCGCGGCAGCAGAGCCGGCCACGATGGCAACTGGGCAGGCCGCGACGGCGGCAGAGTAGGCCGCGACGGCGACGGTACAGGCTGCGACAGCGGCAGAGAAGGCCACAACGGCAGCTGAGCAGGCCAAGACGGCTGGGGAACAGGCTGCGACGGCGGCAAGGCCCGCTGCGATGGCAGCGGAGCAGGCTGCAACAGCAGCGGGGCAGGCTGCGGCGGCAGCGGGGCACTCCAGGATGACGGGCCCCCCACTTGAGAGTCACCCTCCGCAATATGTGCCGGCTTCAGAACCTCCGTTGACACGGACTTCTCCTCGCCGTTCACGCGGATGATGAAAACCCTGCTGTTAACACGGCGGACCACCTCGTACGGGCCAGCATACGGCGGCTCCAATGGGCGGCGCACCGAATCCACGCGTTTGAAGACGTGGGAACACGTAGCTAGACTGCTAAAAGTAAACAGAGCAGTCCTAGAATGGTTACTTGTCGGCACGGGACACACAGCTCTCATGTGCACAGCGAGCCGCTCAGCAAATCCCTGGGGGTTTGCAGGGATGTCCCTGGTCACGAAGAATTCTCCGGGCACCCGAAGCGTAGTCCCAAACAACATCTCAGCAGGGGATGCTTGAAGGTCCTGCTTGAACGCAGTACGAAGACCCAACAGGACAAGAGGCAATGACCGCGGCCAGGGAACCATCGGGTTGCACATTAAAGCTGCCTTCAATGCTCGATGCCAACGCTCCACCATCCCATTGGACTGTGGATGGTACGGCGTCGTACGAATCCTATTCGCACCAATGGCCTTTGTCAAGGCGGCAAACAACGCCGACTCAAATTGAGCTCCTTGGTCGGTCGTGATGGTGAGGGGGGTCCCGAACTGGCACACCCAATTATTTAGGAAGGCAGTGGCAACCGTCTCCGCCTTCATGTCCGCGAGTGGCACGGCCACTGGCCAACGCGAGAAACGGTCCACAATTGTCAGGCAATATCTTAGGTCCCCTACCTGGGGTAAAACGATTAAGTCTATATGCACGTGATTAAAACGATTATCGGGCACAACGATGCTGTCCGGAAGTAGTTTATTGTGGCGGTGGACTTTCGCCCTCTGGCACGACACGCACTCACGCGACCAACGCAACGCGTCACTACCGATCGCGGGCCAGACGAATTTCGTCCTGAGGCCCCGAGACGTGACACGACCACTGGGATGCGACAGCCCATGAATTACGTCAAATGCGGTCCTGCGGAGGGACCGGGGCAGGTATGGCCGGACCACGCCGTTCTTGACGCCGCACCAGACGTCTTCCTCTTCAATGGACAGCAACTGGAGATTCAGGGATGAGTCCTCACACACAGAGACCAGCTCATCGTCCGCCTCCTGGGCCGCCCTGATGATAGCTGCGCTCAGCTGGGTAGGCATTGCTATCGCTGCAATGCGCGACATCGCGTCCGCCACTACGTTGTCTATGCCCTTTATGTGGCGAATGTCAGTGGTGAATTGGGAAATGAAGTCCAGGTGCCGCTGTTGTCGAGGGCTAGCCCGCTCAGCTCGCTGCGCAAAGGCGAATGTGAGCGGTAAGTGATCAGTGCGCACAGCAAATGGGCGCCCATCCAATATGTGCTTGAAGAACTTCACTGCTGAATATATGGCGAGCAACTCGCGGTCATACGTGCTGTAGCGCACCTCAGGGCCCTGCAGCTTGCGGGAGAAAAAACCCAGTGGAGCACACTCACCGTCTGCACCCTGCTCGAGGACTGCCCCAATGGCGACATCGGAGGCATCAGTGGTCAATGTCAGCTGAGCCGACGGCAATAAAAAGGCGGTACGAACCGCACGGGAAATGCCGTCCTTACACCCCTGAAAGGCTTTCTCAGCCATGGAGGTCCATGCGATCCTAGTTCGGTCGCGCTTCTTCGCCCCCTTCATATATAACGTGAGCGGGGCTTGGATCTCCGCTGCCTTTGGAATACAGCGGCGGTAGTAATTCAGCATCCCAAGGAACCGACGCAACTCGGAGACAGTGGACGGCTTCGGAAAGGCTGCAATGGCCTGGGCCCGAGCCTCCGGGGGCCGGTATCCATCCCGGTTCACTACATACCCGAGATACGTTACCTCGGCCATCCCGAGACGACACTTGGCGGGGTTGATCGTCAAGTGGTGCTTTCGCAAAATGTCGAAAACAGTCGTGAGGTGCCTCTCATGCTCCTCGTGCGAAGCAGAGGCCACGATTAGATCATCCAAGTAGCAGCGCACGAAATCATTGCCACGCAGTATATTGTCCATATGCCGCTGGAGCGTCTGCGCAGCATTCTTGAGGCCGGGCGGCATGCCCACGAACTCGAATAAGCCAAATGGGGTGGCAATGGCCGTCTTCGCAATGTCCTCTGCTGCAACGGGAATCTGGTGATAGGCTCGTTTCAGATCTATAACCGAAAAGACCTCCGCTCCCTGCAGACCCTGGAAAATGTCTTCTGGACACGGAAGAGGGTAGCGGTCCGGTTGAGTACAGGCGTTGAGCCGGCGGAAGTCACCAGTGACTCTCCACCATTTCGCCCTGATCACCTCAGTCTCCTCCGCGAGCTCTGCGGAGGGTAACTCCATCCCAGGAGGGAGAAACTCCGGCTTGGGAGGTGGGAGCTCCTGCTCCGGTGGTGGGAGCTCCTGCTTGGGCACCATGTGCAGCGAGCTCGACCACTGGCTGGACGACACCCGCACGACACCCTGCTGAAGCAGAAGGTTAAAATGTGCCCTGGCGGCGTCGAGCTTAGCTTCGGACAAACGACGAGGGCGCTCATAAACAGGCGGACCGGTAGTCACGATCCGGTGCGAGACGGTGGTAGCAGAGTCCGGTGCCACCATCATCCTAGGGCGTGTGAGGTCGCCGTACCTCTGCATGAGGCTCGCGTACGCGGCGCCCCCTTGGGCAATGTCACGGTCAATCGGCACTGTCACGGACACACTGCCCGCGTCAACCGAGCACACGGTACCACGCGAACCGATTTTTGTCAGCGGATCCAATAATGCGCATTCCTTAATGTCGATTAGAAAACCGTAGTGTAATAGGAAGTCCGCACCAATAATCGCGGAACGCGTGTCAGCGATGATAAAAGGCCAGCGAAACTCGCGGCGTAAACCAAGGTTCAAGGCTAAATGTTTCTGACCGTACGTCTTTATTGTAGAGCCGTTCGCAGCACTCAATTCAAAGTCAGCAGGCTGCAATCGTCCACCGCACATGTGACGAGGCAGCAATGACACAATTGCGCCTGAGTCCACTAGGAATTCCATTCCGGACTTGCGGTTTCGAACTTGGAGACGACACTCCCGCAGCCGCGGTTGCCGGGTAGCGTCCCTGTCGGCACTCGGCTCATCTGCCGACAGGGCATCTAGTTTAAAGGGGCCTGCGCCGAAGTTGGTGCCACGTAGTTGCATGGCCTCTGGCAGCGGCGAGCCTTAGCTCCGAATTTGCGGTGCAGATAACACATCCCAGCGGTCGCTGGAGATACTGATCGGGTGCGCGAGCGGGAACGATCCATCCACCCAGCGGAACGATCAAGTAGCCTTGTCGTTGCCGCCAATAGGTCGCGGTTGAGGGCGATCAATTGCCCCAACGACGTCCGAATCTCTGACAGGTCCCTTTCCACGGATGAAGCTCCACCCAGCGGTGACGGTGGAGAGCCTGCTAACTTTGGGTGGGCGGCCATGACGCCGACGACGCTCGGTACCTCCATCAGCTCGTCAGCCGCCACTGCGAGCTCGTCCAAGACAGGCTCTCTGAAAATCTTCAGAAAGCGCTGGGTATTAGCGGGAAGCAGCGCCAGCCACTTCACGCGGAGGACATCTTCAGAGGCGAGATCACCCGCCAGAGTGCGCATTTGACGCAGGAGCTGGGACGGCTTCTTATCCTCCAGCTGCACCTCATTTAATAGTTTCGCCAACTGGCGATCCGACGAGTCTGAGAACCTCGAAGTAATGTGGGTTTTTAGATACGGGTATTTCCCCTCCTCAGGTGGGCGTCAAACGACATCCGAGACGTCGAGCAGCGACTCAGGGTCTAGAGCGCCAACGACAAGGTGGTACCTATTCTCATCCGAAAGCACATTGTGGGTCCTGAACAAGGACTCGACCTGGAAAAACCACAGGTCAGCGTTCGTTTTCCAGAACGGCGGCAGCCGGCAGTGATGCACTGCCTCCCCGTCCGAGTAAGCAGTCCCAAGACGCTGATTGGCCCGCTGCGCAGCGGAAACCGTCTGGGCTCCCGGCGAGGAAGCGGAAGTGGGAAGTTGACCCAACGAAGCCGATTCAGCGCCATCTTTTTGCGCGCCTTTATCAGGCGAATGAGTCAGAGGCATGCTGCCCACGTCTCAGCCTATCGGGCCGCTAAAAAAAAAACGACGGACGATAATTGTCCGCAACACTGGAATCGGAAGCCTCGCGATATCCACGTGGTCACGCAATGTTCGACCGCACACTCGATGCCTATTTGCACGTGCGATTATTGTCCCACGCACGCACGATGTCGAGCTGCACACGCGGTCATTGTCTCACGCGCGCACGATTATTGTCTCAGAACATGCGGTTCACGAGCGCGCGGTACAGGTCCGATCACACGATATTCATTATCACACGCTGATCGAGAAAAACTCTTGCGAGATCCCTCACGGGGGGAAAGATTTAGCTCAAGAGCTATAAAAATGCACGGCGCGCCCGCGCCGTCCGAAAATCCAGAACAAAAGCACACGTGCACAAGGTCCCAAGACCAGAAAAATCACGTCGGGGTCACCACTATTCGGAACGCGCTACCGGGATATAGGATAGGTCATTACCGAATTAAATATAGACTTGGGACACTTATGTGGTAGAGACTTTCTTTATTAACAGCTAACTGGCTGTAACGTATAGGAAACGTCGCACGTGGCACGCGGACAAAGGAAGCTCCTTTGCAAAGCCTCAAGAGTGGCCTCCGCGTCTCGTAGTCTGGATGTTACTCCTTCCACACATCCTCTTGGCTCGAGGCGCTGCTTCCGGCGCCCTGGTTTTGAGGCTTCAGTAAGCGTGGACGGTGGCGCCTCCTGACGGCGCAGTGGCGGGGTCGCCACAGATATACAGAATAGTGTACATTTATAAACACCTATTACATAATTTAGACAAAGCCTTAAACGACAGTGACCTTGAGACACTTGGTCGAATAACACTGCATCTCGATATTATTTAGCATTTAAAACTTTCACAAAGCGGTCTATGGACACACCACGCATCCCGTGCGTTTCCTGCGAGAAACTCTGTTTTCAAGGAGAGGTTCTTAAGTTTGATATTTCTAAGAGAACATATAAGGGAAATGTAATGCAAACATTGTTAAATCATATTGGATACAAAGTTGGTGACATGCATTTTATTTGCCGATATTGTCACAATAAAATTCGCAACGATACCGTACCACTAAAATGTATTTTAAATAAGCTTGATGTACGTTCAGTTCCAGAAATAGCAGTGTTGAACGATTACGAACGAATTCTGATTCAAAGAGCTAAACCGTTTCAAACGGTTGTGAGAATGGATACAGTAATGCGTAAAAATATGCCACATAAACATATGTTTCCAAAAGTAAAGGGGAGAACATTTCACCTTCCTTTGCCGTTAGAAGAAAATTTAAAAAAAATCTGCCCTTCGACTGAACCTTTAAATCAAAATCATTAATTATACATATTGGTGCGGGGCGTTCCAACAAAATCTAAAATAGTTTGGGAAAATTTAGTTGACTTGAAGAAAGTATGGAATGCCTTAGTATGGTTGAAAGCCAATAATCCTCTATACTCAGAAATTGTTTTACCAAAATCGCACGATTTATTGCTGAATGCCAAATTACCAGATACAGAATTTCAAGAAGAAGTTGTTGCCAATGATGATAATAACGAATCTATCGAGGACGTTGAAGGTGAAACACTTAATATCGATGAAAACCACAAACGTGCATTATTGACGCAAATGTCAGAATCTGATTCATATTATGATCAGTTTACGATTTATCCAATGTATGACAAAAGGGTTAACGAATCTGCTACCGTACTCTATCAAATGCTTAAAGTTCAGGACATTCCGTTGGGCCATCGTGCTGAACACTTAGATGTGAAATGTTTCCCAGATTTATATCCTTATGGGGTGAACGGACAGCATGAAGAAAGATTGGTTCGTTTGACTGATCATGAATTCATTAAGTCCAAACTGATGTCTAAGCATTCGCAATTTCGATTGAACATGCAATATATTTTTCATTTATTACATGCTGGAATTTTTCACAAAATGAACGTCGTAAATCCACGTGAAAAATACACAGCTGCTGGTTTTCTAGAGCAACTCTCTAAAGATCAGCTACAAACGAACTTGAACACTATATTTTCCAGATTACGTAATACAGCACAGTATTGGCGAAAACCGAGAAATGATTTGAACTGTATGATACACCTTTATGGACCAGCTACATGGTTCCTCACGCTCAGTCCAAGTGAGTGGCTATGGACAGATTTAATAGAATATCTTCGTGATGTAAACGGCCCATCGGTGGCTAAAATGTCCCCGAACGAACTCATTGCTTATGATCCCGTTTCAACTGCTCGATTTATAGATAATACATTCCACGCTATGCTGGATTTCATTTGTTCGTCCGACAATCCGATTGGCAAGGTCACTCATTACTTTTGGCGCAGAGAATATCAGAGGAGGAGATTACAACATTTTCATCTTTTAATTTGGATTGAAGATGCTCCTATAATCGATAAATCTTCGAAGGAAGAAGTAGCAGCATTCATTATGAAATACGTCACTAGCAGATTGCCATCACCGCATGTGTCGCCAGAATTATATAGACGTGTAATTGCACATCAAATGCGTAAATGCAATAGTTACTGTCTACGCAACAAAAAAACTAAAAATTCCTTCTGTAAAGTAGGGGAGACCGGGGCAGATTGTAACAAAAAAAGTTTTCACAGTTTTTCTCGGAAGTGTTTACCTCAATCAGGAAATAATTTGCGTGATTTACTAGTTACATATGTGGTGAACTAATTGCGTGAAAGTACTTGACAAAATCTTGGACACTTAGACATCTAGCTTCATCTTTAACAAATCTGAACCTTTGTTACAAACTGCCCCAGTCCGGGGTAAATTGTAACACATCTGTTTTACTTATTTAAATACAAATATGAACACAAATAAACATTTCTAAAAAATATAAATGAAAACACAGATCATTATTAAACATTTGATATACATGAGTTAAGCAATCATTGCTTATTCATCCGATTCTATCAAAATCTTCTTCTGTGCTTTCTTTACTTTTGCCTTCATACTTTTTTTCTATTTTTTGGATTCTCGAATATTCTGTTGGTCGTCTAGAGCATCTTTCTCCGGTGTGTCAGTAAATAGCTTGCTTTATCACCACTTGGAGCGGAGTAAGTATAGTAACATGTTACAATTTACCCCGAGGTCGAATTTTTGCGTTTTATCTCAGCAAACGAGAAAGTAAACATCAAATCACTAAAATGCGTACACATAATAATAAACCAATGTGTACTGATTCGTTTGCGGCAAAGAAACAAAAATTCAAACGGTTCCTAATGACAGTTAATTGAAATAAAAGTGCTAAGACAACATTTACTTACGTGCTCTAAATACTAAAATTCTGGGCTATTACCACAAAATGAATACATAACGCTCGTCTGTGTCACTAAAACCGACGGTGCTAATATCGTCAAGCAGCTCTCGCATGCTGTGGGTTACCAGATTTGTCGTTCAAAAGATTTTACTTATGTTACAATTTACCCCGTGTTACAACCTGCCCCGGTCTCCCCTATGTCGATTTTCAATTCCACGTCCAGTTACAGATACTTTGATAATAAGGGATGTGGCTGTTTCTATAGCTGCTAGAAAACAATTGAAAGCAAAAGGTAGACTCTATGATCTTCCACGTTCAATAAAGGAAGTCCGTATCAATGATTTTAATGCTGCCGTTCTTACGGTTTGGAGAGGTAACATGGATATACAATATATTGGGGAAAAGACAGGGTTGGTGACATGTTACTGTACTAAGTACGTGTCCAAGCCGGAAAAAAGTTACGCTACGGACACTATGGCAGCAATAAATTCTACTAAGTCATTGGCTAGTCTGCTGTGCAACCTTGGAATGCGCATGCTAAATCATAGAGAATGTGGAGCGCCTTAATGCGCTGATACTCTTTTAGGATTATCATTGCATGGCACTGACTCCAGTACTACTATTAGATGGTTAGATGTAAATATACTGAGAAGTAGGAAATTGAAAACTCGCAAAGAGATTGAGGAGCTGGAGGGTCAATCCACAGACATATTTTGTCCATCCCTCATAGATGATCACTATCCTAACAGACCTAAGGAATTAGAATCTATGCATCTGTACGATTTTGCTATGTGGTATGACGTTACTAAAGATAGACCGTCTGAAAAAACTAAATATTATGAAATCCGTGCATCTTTGTTTTTGAAAAAAAAAGGAAAAGAGGCTATCTTATCAATCATAAGTACAATGTTCAAACCCAACCTGAGAATTATTATTTCTCATTGTTATTATTATTCCAACCTTGGAGAAACACCGACGAATTGAAAAATGGATGGAACACATATGCGGAAGCTTTTTTGTCGCTACAATCACAATTGACAGAAGCAGTTCAGTATCACGAACGAATAACGGATATTCAAGAAGCGCGTGATCATATAAAGGAAGAAATTGAAAAGAACATGTTGAATACTGTGGAACAATAAGAAAATGATCAAGGCGATCACCCAATAGAGTGTGTCCCCGTTGAAACTGTTGGTGCCATGAAAGATTTTAAAGTCGCGGAAAACAAATTTGACTGTGGTGATCTTGCAAAAATGATTTCGGAATTGAACCATGTTCAGAAGCAAATATTTGATAAAGTTACTAAGTCCTTGACGTCTAACGATAACATTCTCAGACTTTATGTGAGTGGCACTGGGAAAAGTTTTTTTAATAAAAACTATCAGACACTGGATCAAGCAGACTATCGGAAAAGACACAGCATTAACTGCTCCTACTGGAATCGCAGCTTTTAATATCGAAGGTCTTATTATACACCGATTATTCCAATTACCCGTAGAACATGGGCATACAGCCCAGTATAGACAACTTAGCGATGCAGCCCTTCAAATTGTACGAGATCAACTCAAAAATGTTGCTTTAGTAATCATCGATGAAATTTCGATGGTTTCTAACGTAACTTTCCTGTACATACATTTGCGACTTACAGAGATATTTGATACTACAGATTCCGATGATGGTTGGTTCGAAAAAAAGCCTATGTTGCTATTTGGTGACTTAGCCTGCAGGGACTTAGCCTGCGCGCGGTATTGTTGGAGGGTACGTGAGACTAAACAGACCTGGCGACGGGCGATGGCTGATGACCACGTTGGGTCTCGTAGCCATCGGGTGTCGAAGGATTGGTTGTTTAGAGTAAGATAAAGACTATGGGAATGGCAATCGGCCCGACACCGTATTGCCAAAGAATAGGGACTCTGTTCCTGGAGGATCTGGCCACGGAGTGGGGAAAGTTACGCCTTCTGGTAAGAGGACTGTGATGAACCACACGGCACTTACCCCAGAACCGTCTCTAAGCTCGCGTCTTACAACCCTGTCTAAAAGTCTTTTCTAACATGCTTTTATTCAATTATCCAATAAGAGTATAGAGAAAAATGTTGGAGGATTAGGTTCTTATAATTTATGGTCTGCCTTGTTTAGCTATGACGAATTGACAATAAACATGCGACAGCAGGGTGATAATATTTACGAAGAGATCTTGTCGAGAATTCGCACCGGAGTAGTGACCCTTTCGGATACGAAGCTTTTAGAATCGAGGAAATTAAATTTCAAAGCGACAAATTGTAATGACCGATTAAAGAAATTAAGTGATTATATGCTTAATGTGGGATCTAATACGGTGTGTTTACTTTCCACATGTGTTCAGTGTGATGTTTTGAACGCTGCAATGCTGAGTTGTTTTCCGTCCGAAGAAATCCATTTGATTGCTCATGATACAACGAATTGTGCACCGTACTTGAAAAAAAAGGTGTCAAAGGTACTGAAACATAATGACGATGATAGCTCCCGAACGGCGGGACTTGCAAGAGTCGTAAATGTTAAAGTAGGAGTGCAAATCATGATTAGAAGAAATATTGATGTTACGCTAGGTAGTATTAAGGTAAAGAGAGTTCTAACGCAGGTCCTCTGAGGGGAGCGCGGGGGCGGGGGGAAGTGAGGGCGCGCGGGGGAGTGCGGTGGAGGGAAACCTGGGCGGGGGGGGGGGGGGGAGTGGGGAGTGGAAGGCCGATTGCGCGCGCATGAGCCGCGGAGTGGGGGAAGCCGCAATCGTGGAGGGGATCAGTCCAGGCCGAACCGCCGCGGAGGCCTCTCCAGACTGGACCCACCCTCGAAAATTTCCACAGAGGGTCGCCCTTCAAAATCTTTTTTTCAGACTCACTCCAACCTCAGAAATTTTTTTCCCCAAATATTTTTTTCAAACCATTATAAAGCTGAAATAATTTATTTTTTCGAATAATGTCAGACAATGTCGGGGAAGATTGGCATTTTACAAACCACGTATTCGGAGGAGGGAAAGAGAGAGCATTACATTAAAAGCTAAATTCGTGGAGGGAAAGAGAGAGCAATACTTAGCGTCGCAGCGTCTCGCGCGATCGCGTGTAATTTTAATCCTCTGGAGCAGCCGTGCAGGATGATGTCATTTGACAGCGCGAAGAATGAAATAAAATTATGCGGCGTCAGCACAAACTTTTCCCAACGCAGAGAAATAATAATTTAGAAACGTCGAATCTTAGAATTAGATGCTAAGGAGAGAAGGAGGCGGAAGACGGATAAATAAAATGAAGAAATAATATAGGGTTAAGAAATATTATTTAAAATTAAAAGAATATATTTTTAACATTTTTTCTACGAGCATCAGCTAGAATAATCGAACGTGAATCGAACCACTTTGAACATGTATTGAACGTGTATTGAACATGTATCGTACCACTTTCAACGTGTATCGAACGTGAATCGTACCACTTTCAACGTGTATCGAACGTGTATCGAACCACTTTCAACATGTATTGAACGTGTATTGAACCACTTTGAACATCTATGGAACATCTATGGTACCACTCTGAACGTGTTTTGAACGTGTATTGAACATGTATCATACCACTTTCAACGTGTATCGAACGTGTATCAAACCGCTTTGAACATCTATCGAACGTCTATTGTACCACTTTAAACGTGTATGGTACCACTTTAAACATCTATTGAACATGTATCGAACCACTCTGAACATATATTGAACGTGTATCGAACCGCTTTGAACATCTATTGAACGTGAATCATACCACATTCAACGTGTATCGAACATGAATCGTACCACTTTGGACATCTATGGAACATCTATCGTACCACTTTGAACATCTATTAAACATCTATGGTACCATTCTGAATGTGTATCGAACCACGTATACATAATAATTAATTAATTAATGAGGTTGGGTTTGGGGAGGGTGAAGAAAAAAACATTTATACATTAAAAATTGATTATATTTTATTTATGCAATTCTCTCTGGTGTTTAGACCACCAGATGAATATTTTAAATACATTTTGCATTGCACAATGCTTCGCGTGTCTTCCACATCGCAGAGTATTAACTACATTTAGCTTATTTAGAGATTTAATATTCTCATAGTCAATGTCCAGCGTCTCAATGATTACATCCGCTCTTGTATTTTCATCGAGGAAATCCGCAAGCCAATCACGTTTCTGCAACCCTTTAACGTATACGATATGGGATGCATCATCTTCTTCGTCGATCGCATCAGCTACAGCTTTGGTAATCAGCTGCTTAGCCATACTGTACGGAATGTCTCCATCATCCCACCGTAGTCCATGATGTTTTGCAATCAACCATCGGATGCTTGATTTGTCGGATTTTGGAAGAAGATATTGCGGCATCGAACTCCCAAAAATATAGTGCGAGAGAATTGTTCCCATTCGTAAGACAGCCACTTCCTTGACGATAAATCTTCCGTCGACGATGAATCCTTGCAGGTCAACAAATGTTGGTACAACCATTGTCGATACAATTTTAGAGGTCTGCTCGCTTCCAAGACAGATGAGAGAATGCAGTCTTTCTCATAAAGCATCTCGATTTTTACGATGAAATTGTTGTACGAATTTGATACAGGAGAGGGCGGGCAAGTAGTATGGCAATTTAATTTATTTTGCGCACCACGTTTGTTAGCGGATTGTATTCAACCACCCGATCGTGCAGAATCAGACAGTAGGCCGTAGTATTTGCAGGTACATTCTCTTTACACTCAAATTCTATGCGCACGTCCACGGTACCACTTTTAATCGACTCATTTTGTCGCGAGCAATCAATCACCACGAGAGGACCAAATTGTAAAAATTCAGCCACAGTGAATAATGCCTCGTTGCAACTATGTCCGTAATACGATTTACGGAAATGTGTATATATGTGAAACAAGATGGCATGCTTATTCTTGTCAAAGTCCAAGTTCAAGTCATCATATGGATAAAAATCCGAGTTGAGAAAAAGTTTTACATTGGTCAATTTGCAATTGTTAAATTTAGTAACATCTTCAGTCATCACATTCTTTCGAGCAGTGTGTAGAGCAAAGATAACGTATCGCGGCTTCTCCAGCTGTGCAGCTGCCTTCACGGCCCACGAATGCTTGGTTGTGCTCTGTAAGAGAGGATACTCGTACAGATCCCACGAGCGAAAACTAATGCTCAGGTTTTGTCCACTTTCCAAAGCATGCAGAAACGAGAGCTTATTAACATCGTTCAGCGTCACATGTGGCATTCGCCATTGCACTTTAAGTAATTCAATTTCAGGTTCCAACGTCGGCGATCCTATTAGAGAATTGTTATCGTTGCGCGATCGTATTAAAATCAACTCGTGACGCGCATTAATAATCATGCGTTTGTAGTCCTCGCAAAATCCCAATAAATATTTGAGTGAGATGCAAAAATTGAAATGATTTTTCACTATTAGTCCATCGTGTCGTTTCAATCCACATCCAGCATTCTCCATATTTTTGTCTTCGTCAGATGTCAGCGATACATAGTTTTTAAGCGTGCTAGTTATTCCAACGTTTCTATTGCGGTCAATCTCCACGCCATTCAGCTCGTATCGAATCTCATCAAATAAGAACGCCATGCAATTATTTCCCAACGTCGTCGTTGATGCTTCGTTTGGCTTATTTATCACCAATTTCCCCTCCACGTAGAGGAAACTTTCACACGGTAATGTGTATAAATCCTGCTGCTGTATAGGTATTCTTATCTCATCACTGTATCCAAACGTTGTGTTGACGTATGGGTTGTACGTGTGAGTCTCGAGCTTGACGATGCGATCATGAAACGTCGGCTTCACTCCAAGGCTTAGAATGTCAGCCATTTTTTCAACTTATATGCGTACAATGAATCCCAATGATTTAAAAAATGCAATGTTCGTAGCACTGAGTCTCTTCTTTTTAGCGTAATCAGAGCTGTTGCAGATGTTGTTGTTGTTGTTGTTTTTGTTATTGCAAACAATTTCACTTGGAAGAAATGTGTTTCTGAAGTCGTTCAACACAAGCATTTCTTTCATTCACACCACATGTATTATCGTTGACGCCGTCGTACGTGTAGTCTGATGCAGAGATGGGCAAAAAATTATTTCAAATAAAAAATTCAATTCGACCAAAACACGAAAATTTTATTCGAGGCTCATGAATAAGAATAACCCGAGTCAATTTTTAATTGAAGCGCTCATGATTGAAATCATGGGGATTCAATCGTCAGTCATGATTGAATACGTCAATCATGGGGATTCAATCGTCGGCCACGATTGAATACGTCAATCATGGGGATTCAATCGTCGGCCATGATTGAAGTAAGTCAATCATGGGGATTCAATCGTCGGTCATGATTGAATACGTCAATCATGGGGATTCAATCGTCGGCCATGATTGAAGTAAGTCAATCATGGGGATTCAATCGTCGGTCATGATTGAATACGTCAATCATGGGGATTCAATCGTCGGCCATGATTGAATACGTCAATCATGGGGATTCAATCGTCGGCCATGATTGACCTACCTTCAATCATGGGGATGCAATCATAACTGAATGAACAGTGTTCTCGTATTCAACCGTAGTTCAGTCGCGTAGCTCGACTAACCTTGGCGAGCCTCGAGACTCGCGAGAACCTTTGATCGATGCCGCGCGAGGCCCGAGCCGAGCGACATTGTATCGTTCACCCGTCTAAACTGGCGCCTGGAATTGCTCGGCGATGTGTCATCGATTATACGGAAAGTGAATTTCTTTATTACTTAACCGACTTCAAAAAGGAGGAGGTTATAGATTCGACCCGTTTGTATGTTTGTCCCCTCATAACTCCTCAGCATATGGACCGATTTTGATGATCTTTTTTTTATTCGAAAGAGGGCGGTGCCCCGGTGGTCCCGTCCTAGACTAAATCAACATTGGCCCAATATTTTGCCACTTATGGTTAATAATAAAGACTATTGTCACATAATTATTATTATTTTATGTACGTACGCGCATATTTCCTCAGCATGTTGTGTCAATATATATAAAACTAAAAAGCTAAAAATAAAAAATTTTATAAAAATTAAAACCGACTTCAAAAAAATAAAATTGCACTAAAAAATAAAAAATAATGTTTTCCCTTATTTAAACTACGACTCTCATATTTTTTAAGCCAGATTTACACAGTGCAAATGATGAGGCACCGACTCAAAAAATATGAGAGTCGTAGTTTAAATAAGGGAAAACATTATTTTTTATTTTTTAGTGCAATTTTATTTTTTTGAAGTCGGTTTTAATTTTTATAAAATTTTTTATTTTTAGCTTTTTAGTTTTATATATATTGACACAACATGCTGAGGAAATATGCGCGTACGTACATAAAATAATAATAATTATGTGACAATAGTCTTTATTATTAACCATAAGTGGCAAAATATTGGGCCAATGTTGATTTAGTCTAGGACGGGACCACCGGGGCATCGCCCTCTTTCGAATAAAAAAAAGATCATCAAAATCGGTCCATATGCTGAGGAGTTATGAGGGGACAAACATACAAACGGGTCGAATCTATAACCTCCTCCTTTTTGAAGTCGGTTAAGTAATAAAGAAATTCACTTTCCGTATAATCGATGACACATCGCCGAGCAATTCCAGGCGCCAGTTTAGACGGGTGAACGATACAATGTCGCTCGGCTCGGGCCTCGCGCGGCATCGATCAAAGGTTCTCGCGAGTCTCGAGGCTCGCCAAGGTTAGTCGAGCTACGCGACTGAACTACGGTTGAATACGAGAACACTGTTCATTCAGTCATGATTGCATCCCCATGATTGAAGGTAGGTCAATCATGGCCGACGATGGAATCCCCATGATTGACGTATTCAATCATGGCCGACGATTGAATCCCCATGATTGACGTATTCAATCATGACCGACGATTGAATCCCCATGATTGACTTACTTCAATCATGGCCGACGATTGAATCCCCATGATTGACGTATTCAATCATGGCCGACGATTGAATCCCCATGATCGACCTACTTCAATCATGGACGCTTCGATTAAAAATTGACTTGGGTTAGTCTTATTCATGACGAATAAGACTAAAGTATTTTTTATTTGATACGTCATTTAAAATAATTTGTTATTTAAATAATGCCCATCTCTGGTCTGATGGTAATCTCTTCACCTCGAAAATCGAGCAACCGTCCGTCTTGATCCACAACGCGTATCGTTAGATCCGTAATGACCCGTGCGGTGATCGGAAGGTAAATGATCTGTGCGGGCGTTTCCGATATCTTATATCCTGGTGGGACTCTCGGAGAAAATTCATGTATCGTATGTACACGCTTCCCATTGTTGTACGCGCCAGCGGTCACGCTACATTCTATGCGAATAATGTTCACATTCATAATATTAATTGGATCGTCCGATTCGTGCCATCGTCCAGGTTCTAATATCCGATTCGTCGAGAATCCCAGTAGCGATCCAATGTTGTTGGATTTTGTAAAATCTACTGCGAACGAGCAGTACAGTTCACTTTTCATGGTGTTGTTGTTGGGATGCAACACTATAGGATACACATCGTTATCGTTGTTGTCATCGGTGTAACGTCCTGCGACGAGCCGCCATAAAAATTCTTTCTTTTATTATATTAATTCTTATTCTATATCCTTATTATTCTATATTCTTCATATCCTACACCTAAGACATTGTATTAGTAGTAAGACTTGAATGCACGTATGGAGAATGCAAGTATGGACGAATGCAATCTAGTGGTCAGTGAACAAACCAAGTGAAGTGAACGCATGCGCAATGTCATTCAACACTGCGAGTGAACCGAGTGCGGACCGCGAACGGATCAAGTGCGCATGCGCGAGACGCACGATCGGCCGAACGGCAAGTGAAACGCGAGTGTAACGCCTGATTGGCGCCAGCTAAATACAAAAGCTAATTGGTGCGCGCAAAGGCGACATGTAATTGGACCGAGCTAGGTTCACCAAATAGGTATAAATATGGGCCCGCCAGCAGCAGGAAAGGAGAGATCCTCGAGATACCATTGAGAGATCCTCAAGATATCATAAGTACGCACCACTTAAAACAACCCAACTAACTAACATTCACTCCGTGGCGCTAGAATAGGCACCACGCTTAAAACTCCACATCCAAGCCAAATTTCACTCCAAGGCGCTTGAGCCGGCATCTTGGATTTCCAAAGACATTCAATATCATTCACGAATCTACCATCTAAGGCTGCTTGAGTAGGCACCTTGGCTACCATCTGGGTATGCTCTAATCAAGCTACCTGGCTACCATCTGAGGCGCTCGACTAGGCACCTCGGCTACCATCTTAGGCTGTTCTTGACAAAGCACCTGAGCAACATGGAATCTACAACTAAGGAGGCTTTTAACGGAGCACCTTAGCACCAATCCTAGAAAGCGTGGGCAAGCTGATAGGCAACTGGAAGCTATTGAAACCTGAGAGAAGGAACCCTCTCACTCTCTTGACTTAAACATTCTAAATCGACCAAAGTGTCATTCCTTATTCAGGGTGTCCCAAAAATGTCGCGTTTCCTTGAAAGGGGTGACTCAGGGGGTGATTTGAAACAACTTTTTCCTTGGCGAAAATATTGTCCGAAGCTTCGTTAAGGAGATATTAAGCAAAAACCCCGACCAATCAGAGCGCGCGCCTTCTGCCTGAGTTCCCGCGGTAGCGTTGGCTACGAGGTAGGCGACCGCGCTTGTGCTACGAACGTACGAACAAGCAAGTCGGCATGCATCGAAGGAAACCGCGTTACACATTTTTTTTTAAAGCAGAATCTTAAATAAGAATAATTTGAAGTGAGAGGACAAGAAGTACGTAAATTTCGTTTTTAAATAAGGCATAAACGAAAAGCTAACGTAACAGAAAATGTACGACAAGTGATCGTAATTCGTTATTGAGGTAAAAATCCGTAGTTTAAGAACGGCCAACACAACTAAATTTAAAAAATAATATTAGGTGTATGAATAAATTCTTTCCGACTGGAATTTCTATCGCGGTGGTATTCAGAAGCTGCCAGAAAAATGGCAAAAGGTAATGAACAATAATGGAAATTATTGCGATGATCGAGTTGTTTTCATATTTTTTAAATCGAACTGTTATTGTACCCTAAAATCGGAAAGAATTTATTTTCACACCTAATAATCACCAATAAATTAAAGAAAACTCACCCTTTCGGACATTCCTTTCCTTGCTTTCCTTCCCTTTCCGGAAACCTGTGTCACTGGGGTCACTGTACCGATCCTGGTTATCGGTGGACGAAAAGATTTATGGTTGGGTAGCGCCCAGTGCTCAGCTGATCACACTGCGTCCGGGTTAATGTACCGAATATTCACTTCACTGCACGGCTACTAACACTGATCACTGAATTTATTTTTCACGGTACGTGTTGTTCCTACGTTATAAAAATTGGTGGCTGCGAAAGGGGCCGATTACTGTTAATTACTGGGACGAGATTACTACTATTACGACCGACGATCGTCAAAACAAAAGCGTAGGCTACGCTTGGTCAAATCGCTCTATCCCACTCGATCTCGTGTTTCGTTCGATCTCTTCGTCGCGCGGTGCGACAATGTATGTGGCAACTTCAGCCAATAACCAAAATACGTGTGTCCCGTCTTTAAAAGTGTGCCCAAATAGGTGACTCGACCAATCGTCACAGCAGCGGACTGCACAGCCCGAGACAGTCTGCCACGAGTTTTCTTTTCGCCGGGTAATAGTAGTGATCTCGTCCCAGTAATTAACAGTAATCGGCCCCCTTCCGCAGCCACCAATTTTTATAACGTAGGAACAACACGTTCCGTGAAAAATAAATTCAGTGATCAGTGTTAGTAGCCGTGCAGTGAAGTGAATATTCGGTACATTAACCCGGACGCAGTGTGATCAGCTGAGCACTGGGCGCTACCCAACCATAAATCTTTTCGTCCACCGATAACCAGGATCGGTACAGTGACCTAGTGACACAGGTTTCCGGAAAGGGAAGGAAAGCAAGGAAAGGAATTACGTTACGTTAGCTTTTCGTTTATGCCTTATTTAAAAACGAAATTTACGTACTTCTTGTCCTCTCACTTCAAATTATTCTTATTTAAGATTCTGCTTTAAAAAAAAAATGTGTAACGCGGTTTCCTTCGATGCATGCCGACTTGCTTGTTCGTACGTTCGTAGCACAAGCGCGGTCGCCTACCTCGTAGCCAACGCTACCGCGGGAACTCAGGCGGAAGGCGCGCGCTCTGATTGGTCGGGGTTTTTGCTTAATATCTCCTTAACGAAGCTTCGGACAATATTTTCGCTAAGGAAAAAGTTGTTTCAAATCACCCCCTGAGTCACCCCTTTCAAGGAAACGCGACATTTTTGGGACACCCTGTATAGGTTAGTTAAATTTCTGTTCTATCGACTTAGCGTCACGAGCGAAAATCGAGTAATATTCTGTTTAACCGACCAACGAGTCGTAATCATTTTCGTTCCGTTACAATTTCACGACACCGCGTCGTACTTGTTCAAACCAAATCAATTCTTTTGAATAAACCATTTTTGTTATTTATCGTTAAAAGAAGGACTCTAGTTTCATGAAATTCATTTCTTTATCGCACGCCACCCGAACCAATCCCACCATTCTACGAGTAACCGCTCTACTTGTGGAATCCCCTGTAATTAACGGCAACGTCTCGTTCGAGAACGTTACATCGGTGTCATCGAGATTATTTGGATACCGTTCGAGTAATCGCTGCTTCAGGTACTTGGCAATGGCGTCTAGTTCGTAGGAGCCGTGGGGAATCGTAATGTATTCATGACTGGTGTCGACGCTGCTGTTGATGTTATAGTTTACAGCGAAGTAGAATTTATCGTTGCTCGAGTCGATGTTCGGTATTGTATGATAAGTTTCAAAGGTTGTTAAACCAAGCTCGTAATCATCGTCGCTCAAATCTATGGGGGGAAAGTAGCTCACCGCGAGGGTGCTACTCTTGCCGGTTAGAGTGAATGTTAACGACATATTCCGCTGAAACTGCTCCACTAGTACTGAATCAGAGCGGTGGAAGTCAATCCTTAAATTTGGTGCCGATCGTTTGTAGAAAGCGTAGACATAGTTGTCCACAATTGCTCTGATTGTACTTCTGATATGACGTTCGATTGTATTCGATTTTCACAGCATCTTTATCCAGATATTGTATCAATTCCCTAGGTGGTCGAAGATTCCCAAAGCTGTCGAAATATATAGCTCGACATCCTCTCTTCGCATACGCCACCCAATGAGTCCCCGGTCCCTCGACATTGTCCAAATTTACGATACCGCTTTCGTTTCGATGTACTCCTCCGACAGGTAGTGCATTGCGCATGAAAACACCCCTAAAGAATGGAATACGCATACGTTTTGCCAACTCCTCCAATTGCGCATCAGTAGTTACGCCGATAGGCATTTTTATTTTCTTTTCGACGTTTTTTTTTTTCGTTTTGATATTCCCTGTCCGCGCTTGTACGGTGCGAGATAAAGTCCACGACCTTCCATGGAACGATTATGACGTTGCATTTCCTGCAGCTGATGTTGCGCCGCCTTATTATCGTTTACCGCCTTGGCGATCCCCGCCGCTCCACCAGCTGATGATCCGAGTACACCTAGTAGCGGGAGAAGTGGTAATATACCACCTCGTTTTGCTACAGGAAGAATCCGCTTGTGCAATGCTTTCTTTGGAGTTTTTTTGCGAGTTTTTGTTTTCATTCCCATTCCGATTTTCGTCTTGGCCTTCATATAGTCCGGGAGGCAGTGAACATTTTTAGTGTCCCATCGCGACAAGGTTTTTCTATCATTTTTCTACTTAACCTTATGCTGAAAGTCAAGAAAAGCGCGGTCTGGCAGTCGAGATCGGGGACAGGGCCGGAGGGCACGCCCTCGAACATGTCAAGTTTGAGAGCATCCCCGACTCATCGCGACAAAGTTGAACTTCCACCCATTAATAAACCATTTAATACAAAATAAGAAAATCGCAGTCTGGCAGCGCTCCGCGGGGACCTTCGTCGTCTGGCAGACCTCCGAACATGTTAAAAAAAAAAAAAAAAAATCGACTCATAGGGACAAAGCTGAAATTTTCTGGAATAATTGTTTATATTGTAAAACCAATGGAAAAAATAGTCTGGCAGCCTATAAGCGGTGATAAGACCTTGCCAGACGTTTACAAATGAAGTCGAAGGAATCTCCTCAGAAGCTTCGCATTTCTTATATTTCCCAATTACAGCTGTAAATTGTCTATAACACTGTCCATGTTAGCACAGTGTATTGTCACTATTGTCACTATTGTCACTCAAATTGCTTTGTAAAACATCACTGTATTTCAAATTATGGTCTTTACGAATTTTCAAAATATCTCTACATTTTTGTAATTTTTGGTCTGTTAAAGGTAATAATTTTTTTGGTTTCCCTAGTTTGCAAACAAAACAATATCTATTAACTGAAGACATTCTGCGTATATAATGCGTTGAAAATAAAATGGCCTTCCTTTCAGGCAGACTATTACGGTCGAAGTGATCTGCGATTCTGCAGTTTTGCCTTTCGAAGCTGTTTGAAAGCACTTGTTGGGTGTTTATTACGGTTTGAAGAGAGCCCTATCTCTATAAACAGAGCCGTGACATTTTCCAGACCCGGCGACCGTCTGGGAAATTGGGCCCAACCACACACAGTAGGGGCACTGTCTGGCACCTTTACGAATTTAAATCTTTACCACAAAGTATCAAACGTTTCCACGAGTCATTCAATTGTACTTCACGAACTGAATTTATATTGAATATTTAATATACAATTACAATTTAATCAGCCTGTCAAGATACCAGCGAAATGTTTAAAATAAAAACTGCGAACTTCGATGCGTCGACTATACCGCCATGTAAACCTGAATTGCAACAACAAATGTTAAGGGCTTCGTATATTACGAGTATTTGGAAAAACGCCCATTCAAAATTTCCTACCGATTTATCTCCAATCGATCACGGCTGGGAAGAAGTTGACAGCAAGTATCAGTTTACTTGGTTTGAAGGTGACCAATTGACAACTTTCGTGAGCGAAGTTTTGATTGAAACTAAGCAGGATGACCTTGCAGATACTAATGGCTTGAGGACTGAAATGCACCAGAAGTCAGAAAGCGATTCTGCCACTGAAGACGGTGAAGCAGAATTAGACAATTCCGATTGCGAGAGTTCAGATTGTGAAGTATTGTAACATAGTTTATTAATAAATTTATTTATCGTTATACTATAATAAAATTGTAAAGTACCTACTCATATCCAGTTCATACTTCATATTAAACGCCGATCTTTTATACAAGTTAATATTAAATTCAATGTCGCGGTAGTAGATTTGACTACACGCTCGATTCATTTGTAAACGTCTGGCAAGGTCTTATCACCACTTATAGGCTGCCAGACTATTTTTTCCATTGGTTTTACAACATAAACAATTATTCCAAAAAATTTCAGCTTTGTCGCTATGAGTCGATTTTTTTTTTTTTTAACATGTTCGGAGGTCTGCCAGACGACGAAGGTCCCCGCGGAGCGCTGCCAGACTGCGATTTTCTTATTTGGTATTAAATTGTTTATTAATGGGTGGAAGTTCAACCTTGTCGCGATGAGTCGGGGATGCTCTCAAACTTGACATGTTCGAGGGCGTGCCCTCCGGCCCTGTCCCCGGTCTCGACTGCCAGACCGCGCTTTTCTTAACTTTCAGCATAAGGTTAAATAGAAAAATGAGAGAAAAACCTTGTCGCGATGGGCCACTAAAAATGTTCACTGGCTCCCGGACTAATAGCTGCCCAAACAGCTGTAGCAGCACCTCTTTCACCCAGAGTCGAGTCTCGCGCAACGATGCGTTTTCGCGCTTTGTCAGCGAGAACGTTATCTGCCGCGTGTCTTTCACCGAGGTCGTTGCTACGTGAATATGCAATATCGTGTTCGCGACACGCTGCGTCCAACGGATTGATGCCTTGATCACCTCTAGCCAATCGTTTTGCCAGATGAGTTCCTGGGCCGCAAAACTGGTATCCCGGGATATGTAATTCGATAAGTAGCGCGTTTATCACGCGATTTAACAAACCGCGACCTTTCTTTACTCTCGTTGGCGACATTCGCTACAGTTTTTAATCAATGGTGCTGGACCGTCGATATGCGTTCGCTGCCAAGGGCGATTATAATGTTCCAGACACCGACGATACTGCTGAACCTCAGAATCGGCTTTTATATGCTCGGGGAGTCTGTTCCACAACTGATCAATGTGTCTGCTAAACTCTCGCAGTAGAATAATCTTTGGTATATATTTCAACTGCTCAGAGGTTAGGTCTCGAATATCGCAATTATCCGACAGGATCAGAAGCATTTTGAATACTGAGCTGTTTTGCTTCGGTGCGGACCTATAAATAGGGCGCATCACCGCTTCGACGTATCAAAATCATTTTTCACAGTTTGCGGAGAGGATGCGATTCGTGCAACAACCTGTAACGATACGCGTGACAAATTTTGACGATAAATCGCGAGTGATATGTCCGAAAACAAGACGCAGACATGGTAACATGTTGCCAAACACTATACGCTGTCTCATTTGTGGTCCATCAAATTGCGGAAAGACAAACGTGTTGGTGAGCTTGTTGGAAAGTCCACACGGCGTCCGCTTCGAGAACGTGTACGTGTATTCCAAGTCGTTGCAACAGCCGAAATATCAGTATTTGGAGAATTTATTGACTCCGATAGATGAAATTGGTTACTTTACGTTTTCGAATAACAGTGACGTCATCCCACCGAGCGAATCGCTTCCAAATTCTATTTTTATCTTTGATGACGTGGCATGTGACAAGCAAGATACGATAAGGGAATACTTTGCAATGGGGCGTCACTCGAACGTTGACTGCTTCTATCTCTGTCAGACGTATGCAAAGATACCCAAACATCTTATACGCGACAATGCGAATCTATTGATTCTGTTTAAACAGGATGGTACCAACTTGAAACATGTGTACAACGATCACGTAAACACTGATATGTCATATGATGATTTCTGCGCATTGTGTCGTAATTGTTGGCAACGGGAGTATGGTTTCATGGTAATAGACAAGGATAGCGCGATGTCCAATGGACGTTATAGAAAGGGATTTAACGAGTTTGCAATACCATGAGATTGTCACTTGTCGTCAACACGTCGGTGGGAAAGCAACGTCTGCGGTACAACGATGATTGATATCGATAGTCTGGAGATTAAGGATCGCGAGAGAATAGCGAAGGAAATTGCAAAAACCAGCGAAGCCATTCGCAAGAAACATCAGGCTTTGAAGACTGGCAAGATGGAGGAAGATATCGCGTTGGAGAGATACTTTAAACCTGTCGTCGAACCCCTAAAACATATCGCGGAAAATATCGCAGCGACAGAAGCTGACACATCACCGATGACGAGCACAAACATCGAAGGGAATGAAACATTAACGTCTAAAACAAAAATCTATCCAAAAGGGAATACATCGCACAAGACAAAGAGGAAACGATCATACATGTCATTGGAAAAATCACTCGTAACCTCCACACCAGTTCAATCGAAACGGAAACGGCTGAATGTCACGTCAAACGATTCCACGATTTCTTCCACATAAATACATTTCCCGATGTACAATCGCTCGCGACCATTGATGACGACGTTTTCGAAACTAGTCCCGATGAGTCGTTTGCAGCATCTATTAGACATCAACTCCAAACATCCGAGGGACAAGAAACGTTTCGCAACCATTTCGGTCCGTTGGGACAAAAATACATGAGCGCAATCCTAAGTAGTGATAAGTATACGTCAATGGACTATGTGTATGGCGTATACTTTGGTGATAGTGGAACGATGCTTGGGGATAAGGCTTTCGATATAGACAAGGATGACAATATAATCATCGACGGTGTAAGATACGGAGGAACACCTGGTCTTTACGAACTGATTTTCAAGAGAATTCTCGACGATACCACATACACCGATGCGGATAAACAAAAATACAAAAGTATACTGCTGGCGACGAATGCTCACAGACGCGATCATGTCGCTCAAAATCCCATTTTGGGTAACAAGGGATACAAGTACAAACATGTAATTGCACCACTACTCCCTCGCGCATCAACCAATAAAGCAGGGAAAGGTCTAGCGACACCTCGAGTCATGGTGGTAAACGATAACAAGATCGATTACGTGCACTGGGACGATCCCAACGAACTGGTGGACCGATTCCGTTTGCTGGAAGCGTCGCGTCAGACGGGTAACAACTCGCACGACAACGAAATTCTATCGATTATCGAGGAACTCCGCGAGGTAGGCCTCATTATAAATTAAACGGTGCACCGATGATGTGCACTGTATGCATCGAGATGCCGATCAACAAATTTGGGGTATCGCTCGAGAAGAGTGGAGCAGCTACAATGGACTATTACAAATGGAACGGTTTGCTTCGAAATTATATGCGCGATAACGCTCTTTGCGTAACCGGTGCTGACTTTGATGCAAAATCACGCAAGATACGACGCGTAGCTCAACCGGTGGTCGATAGTGACGCCGTCAATAAACTATTCGTGGAAAAGAGCATTAAACTTTTGAGAGAGCAGCTGGAAGAATTAGAGAGGAAGCTGATCGTGTTTCAGAGAGATATGCTGACGTTGCAAAACAGCGTTCAAAAGATATCACAGGCGTCGAATTCTATTCCGCAGCAGGACAACGAAAATCGAAAAGTTAAAGAGGCTATAACCGCTTTTGCTACGGAGCAGCAACTTGTCCAGAATTTTCTCGGGTCGATGGGGAGCACATAATGTATGTGCACGATAATTATCGCACCATTCGTGTCAAAGACACCTCTGCGATCAAACATGTTATCATTATCGAAATCCAAGAGTAAAGAAGAAAACCACAGCCACAAGAAGCAACAACTTGTTGAGGAATTGCATGCTCCAGCTCGAAGACACTTCCCACGGAGGCGCGTCATAGTGCATGGATACGATGATCTGTGGCAAGCTGACGTTGTAGAAATGCGTCCGTACTCGCGATTCAACCAAGGTTACCACTACATACTCACCGTCATCGATGTGTTGAGCAAGTATGCATGGGCGTTGCGCCTCAAGACTAAAAGTGGTGCTGAGGTGACTAAAGCGTTTGCAAAGATATTTAGAGATCGATATCCGAAAAATTTGCAAACCGATCAAGGAAAAGAATTTTACAACGCCGATGTGCAGAAACTCTTGACAAAGCATGGTATTAATCATTATTCGACGTATTCGGTGATGAAGGCCTCCGTCGTGGAACGTTTCAATCGAACTTTGAAGAACAACATGTAGAAAATGTTTACGCTCAATGGAACCTATAAATGGACCGATGCGCTACCGCGTCTACTTGCAGAGTATAACGCACGAAAACATAGAACCATCAAAATGCGTCCTCGCGATGTTAACCCTGCGATCGCCGATAAGCTGCTAGCCACCGTATACAGCAACATAAAGATCGCAGCTCCAGCAAGATTCAAATTGGGCGAGTTTGTGCGCGTGAGCAAATTTAAAACCATCTTCGATAAAGGCTATACACCGAATTGGACAACGGAGGTGTTCAAGATAGCCAAAGTACAGGCAACTAATCCCGCGACGTATCTGCTCGTCGATTCCCGCGGAAAACCAGTCGCCGGAGGATTCTATGAACACGAGCTGCAGCGCGTCACCGATCCTGATGCGTATCTGGTGGAAAAAGTGTTGCGTAGGAAGGGTGATAAGATATACGTCAAGTGGCTGGGGTTTGATAAATCATACAATTCATGGATAAATAAAAATAATGTATTGTGATGTCCCACTATTTTTCGCGCGGTATTTTAACACCACTTCCTCACAAATCAATCCACAACTCCATCAAAAACCCTCATACTTAAGCCTTACCCCTTTTTCAAACCCAACCGATCGTTTAGACGATATACCTTAGTGGTCCCTATCTCTAAACGGTCAATCCAGATACCAGACCGTTTGGACGATGCACCTTAGCGGTCCCCATCTCGAAGCGGTCAATCCATAATCGCTGATCGCCTTGACGATGTACCTTAGCGGTCCCCATCTCAAGATGGTCAGCGACGACCTCCAAATCCCCTCTTCGACTTACGTGGCATGACCACTTCCCTCCAAATCTACTTCAAACAAATCCCTCGTCTTTAAAACCCTCTCTTAAATCGAGACTATGTCTCATGTCCTCTCTATGACCAAAGAAGTCAGTACCCCGTTTACCCCTATCCGATACGACATCCTAAACTCCACCAAATGGGTTGAGTATTCAGCTTCGAAAGCCTACATGTAAAAACACCTGAAAACTAAATCTATTTATAATGTAAATGCGACGCATATTTACCCTCATGATCAACACGTGATCATTACCGCGACGCAGATTTGGCGTACGTGCCATGGAACACATCGCACATACCCTTCACTCATTACCAGTACAAGACAAGGCCATATAAAACCCCTAAACACAAAACTATTAATAAGCCGTAATGCGTCGCATCTTCAAAGATCAGTCAAGGTGCATACCGCGCACACTCTTCGTCCCTAACAATCCCGACAATAGTATAAATACAAGGCCCAAAACGGCCACAGAGCTTCTTCTACGGAAACTTCCCACGAAGGAGTGTTATAGTTGACAGTCGCGCATACTTTTATATAAAAGTGTTAGACTCAGTTCAATTATCGACGACATCAATCGTAAGCGATTACATTTACTTATTTCTTTAGTGCGTATCATCTCCATTCATATTATCTAATATATTGCTATTTCATTATTGCTTATTCTATATCTATTCCCTTTATTACTTATGCTTATTGTAATTTACATAATCGTCTACCGCTAGACGCTTATTATATGTTATATCATCATTGCTAATTCTTAGTCCATTATATAAATATCATTGCTATTACTCACATATCTCACATTCATACATATAAATTGTCATTGATTATTGTTTATATAAATGTCCCTGTGCAGATGCTAACGTCAAAAGCATCAATATATATATATATATTTACCAAGTGCTATAAAAATAAACAATCGCTCTTGTCTCTAAAATAACGTTTCGAATCATTGTAAAGATCCTCCAACTACGAAAGCCACCAAACCAAAACAAACCAGTGCAACAGCTGATTTCAGCTCGCGATACCGGAGCATAGAGTTTCTTATAGTGTTTACTCGGCGTACTTCTACATAGGCTGCGTACAGCCATATGTCTAGACATACTTCTCGGAAATATTCCTTCTAGTTAAGTGCAACGTTAAAATCCACCAAAACAAAAACAAAGTGTTCTAACGGGTGTCATTACCGGAGGGATTACTGTCCAAACCTTCCCTGGTCGTTCGGAGCTACGAATCTGGCATTCGCGCCCGAATCCTTCACGCCTTAGGGCTACGAATCTGGCATTCGCGCCCAACTCCTACACACCTTAGGGCTACGAATCACGCATTCGCGCCTGAATCCTTCTTACCTCGGAGCCACGAATCACGTATTCGCGCCTAAAATTCCTAATCTCCGCAGTGCCACGAATCTGGCATTCGCGCCTGCATCCTACCCTCCGCAGCGCCACGAATCTGGCATTCGCGCCTGCATCCCTTCGAACATTCAGTGCCACGAATCTGGCATTCGCGCCTGAATTCCTACTCTCCGCAGTGCCACGAATCTGGCATTCGCGCCCGCATCCTACTCTCCGCAGTGCCACGAATCTGGCATTCGCGCCTGCATTCCCTTCGAATAAAACCCCCATATGTCATTTTCCCAAAGACCTTCACCCGGGACGTGACAGTATTGTAAAATAATAATAATAATAATAATAATAATAATACATGGCTCAATAAAAATAATGTATCGATAAAATAAATACATGTGTATAATTTATTTAATATAATAATGATGAGTTAATAAATACAATTGTATCTTCTATACATGTATATACAATTGAGGCATTTGATGGAAAAAGGGCACATAGGCTTATGTGCCCTTTTTCCGTAAATCGGTTAAATCGACTCAGGTATATGTTATATATATATAATATATCAAGGACATTTCTTCTCCCACGTTTAAATTAGCTAAACGCTGTTTTGTTACGTAGCGTGAGCGACATGCAGCTACATAGTCGCTGACCGGTCGCGCTGCCGTGTTGTCTACTGTCTAGTCGTGCAATACGTTTGATTTTGTGTAAGCGAGGAACTATGGAAAGTGAGGCGTGTATCGAATCCGCAAGGAAAGAAGCGAATTTAGGAAAGATGAAAGTGATTTGTAAGACAGCTTGCTGCAAAAAATCGGAGAAATTAATACTTACTTAAAACATAACATTTTTTGTTTAGTTTTGCGCTTCATTTTGTATTTTTATTTAAGCGATGTATAAAAAATGGCCAACGAAGTATGTAAACAAAATTATATGTAAATAACTAAACAAAGAAGCAATTTTGTTACGAATTTACCCTATTTACGGAAAAAGGGCACATAAACCACTTGCATAAAACTATTAAATACAGACACATATCATTTTCAAATCATGACTTCTGTTTACGAAACGTTTGAAGGATATGATACTACATCCTTAAAAAAAATTGGATTTAATTGCATTACTTTTCATTAAGTTATACTATAATGAAAGCTTTGAAACCGATTTACTCGAAATGGCATTTTGGCGTATGTGCCCTTTTTCCATCAAATGCCTCAATTTTATTGTTATGCAATAATTCCAATATTTATAAGTACGAGTTAATAAATACAATAATCTCTATTCTACAACGGAATTTTATAATGTCCCCAGGGCAGAGTGTAACGTTCGGCTGTCCGGGGACAACTGAGCGTCGACAGATCCTCGAGAGGAGAGCGGCGTCCCCTCGAGTGTAGGAAAGGTGGGGTTCTATTTCTACGGTTAAGGAGTAAAATCCACGGCTTAACGTGACAATGACTGTTTATTCTAACACACTTATTCTAATAGCAATAACAAATAATTAATATTACCTATAGTCTACGATTCTATATCTTATTTTTGGTTTTTTATGGTTTTTTTATGTTAAATATGAATATATATATATATATATATATATATATGTATGTACAGAGGTATGTTGCAGTGTACTGCCGCTGCCGTCTCCGGGGCGAGCTAGTACTCTTGGCAACGTCTGCTGCAAGAAGGCCGCTGCCGTTTCCGGGGCGAGCACACTTCTCTCGGCAGAGTCTTACTCTTACTAATGGTTAATGTTAATATATATGAATATTTGTATATTGAGTTACGTTACAGTGTATGGCCGCTGCCGTTTCCGGGGCGAGCTCGTACTCTTGGTAACGTCTGCTGCAAGAAGGCCGCTGCCGTTTCCGGGGCGAGCACACACTTCTCTCGGCAGAATTTTACTCTTACTTTGATTCGTGTATTACAGTGTAAGGCCGCTGCCGTTTCCGGGGCGAGCTCAATACTCTGTAATACTAGCGTTAGGAACGGCCGCTGCCGTTTCCGGGGCGAGCTCGATTCTCTTAGCTAAGTCTGCTGCTAGAAGGCCGCTGCCGTTTCCGGGGCGAGCACACTTCTGTAGGCAGAGCATTCGAATGAACCGCTTAGCTGCGTGCGCCTCTTTTATACTCGAGAATTGGTCAGTTGGCGCATGCGCAGTGAGTCGCAGTTTGTTATTTTGAATTTTATTCGCTTATTACTTCGTATTTTGTCTTGTTCTTTTACTAATACTTATAATTAATTGTCCCTAACATTCTTACAATAATTATTCTTCTAATATTCGATTGAATCGCTAATTATATACAAAAGTAATAATAATTTAGTTTGCGCAGTATGTTTGACGGTCTACATAGTAGTACAAGTCGGTTCCTACTTTACCGACAGTAGAGTTTTATTGGTTAGAGTCCCCGTGGGACGTTACACCTCCCCCCTGGGGGATCTCTCGTCCTCGAGAGACTAAAATCGGAGGTGGGGAACGGAACGGACAATAGATGTATGCGTGTAGGAATATTTTATTATAATTTTATAATTTTAAGAATTTATTTATTTGGGCTTATACGGGTTCGCTGCACCCGTACCAAGTAAGCCAAGCAATCTCCATATCCGTTTTCGTGGATCTTCCTTTGGCAAGGCCCTATACATTTCCCAGTCAGGTTTCGGAATATAAATGGGGACTAACTTTGGCCATCTTTTTGTTGGTACATCCGGGACCTTAAATTTGGGCGCCCTGTCGATGTCCGGAGTTGTAGGGAACTCCGGAGTCGTTGGGAGTACGTCTGGTGGAGTGTGAGGCGGCGTCTTTTAATATGAGAGGTTTTGTTAGTTTGGAATTTTTATAATTTTAAAAGAGGATTTTACCATATGACGTGGAGAGCCTGGGAGTGGAGTAATTAGTTCAGGAACTGGGATCATTTCTTGAAATATTTCTTCTATTTTCTGTTTAAATTTTAATTCCTTAGAATGTCTGTTTCCTGACCGTTTCGGCATGTTGATGCTCAATGCAATATGGCGCAGACGCGAGTTCAAATGGAACTTCCTTTTGGGTGCCATCTAGCGGATTTTTATTAAACTAGTTTCTTGCAACCTTGTTGCCTACGCAATTATGTTTTCTTACTACTATTTACTATTTAGGATTTTTAGGTTATATTAAAATTTTCTTTTGTTTTTAGTTTTTTTTTAAGAAAGGTGAAAAAATGTTTATTAAAATAGAAATGTTATAAAAGGTGCTTAAATGTAAAGGTGTGAGTGTTTAGTACATTGTGTGTGTGTGTAACTTATTAACGACTGAAAAAGCTGATCATATTATAAAAATCTTTATGGACCAATATAAATCGGATCAAAATCCAAACATAATATCATTACGGCAATTCGCAGAAGAAAAATACGCTTACAATCAGCTGCATGATGCAGCTGAGTTTATTACCTCTCTTTGTGATCATGAGATTCTTATTAAGAATGCAGTACAACACGAAATAACAACGGTATTAAGATGTTTAGCGTGTAATTACACAAGTACTACTATTAGTACAAATTGTGTGGTACATCTTGCACTGCCCAAGATGTTAAAAATAAATCATTTGAATTTCAAGATATAATAAAACACAATTTCGCAGGATGGAAAAATCTGAAAGATTCTTGCCCCAATTGTGATAATTTAAATTCAAACACAATAAAGAAAATCGATATAACTGCTTCCAAACAAATTCTTATTGCAAAATTACATTTGTTCGATCACGATAGTAGTGGAACAACAACGAAAGTGGAAAATTTCTACATCAAAGCAATACCTACAACTAAAATACAAATGGGGGATCACTGTTATAAACTTAAGGCAGCGATTTTCCACCACGGAAAAAGTATTGCCGATGGTCATTACACGAGTATGGTAAGGGGTAAGGGCACAGCGTGGGTATCCGTTGATGATTTACGAATAGAAAAACAAGCTGGGCCACGAAATGCTAAAAATGCGTACATATTTTTCTTCGAAAGGTGTTAATCGTGGTTGTTATTACAGTTCAATGTCAATGTTAAATACGTTCAGCGCCATAAAATATACATATAAATCGGCAATGCAGTGCGCATGGTTTCTTTTCGTAGTTGTTAAACTTACGTAGAATTTATCCTTAACCAAAAAATAAATAAAGTACACTCGCTGAGGTGCTTTGCGCTATTACGAGTATTCCAAGTATATACCTTATCCTCTAACGTCTCTAGATAGGCTGCAGGGCGCCATAAACACGTAAACGTGTGACGAAGATAGATCAGAATTTATAATTTATTGGGATTTCCTTACTTTTTCCTAATTTTTAGCACACGTGGCAGTCAACTTCAAAAAAGTAAAAAAATTACGCCAAGTACATGAATTATCTTTGTAAAAAGAAGTGTGATCCCCATAAAACACTTTCAAAAAGTAAAAAAATCACAAAAAAAAGATAATAATATAAATCACAAAAAAATAGAAGAAAATATGAATTATCTTTGTAAAAAGAAGTGAGATCCCCATAAAAAACTTTCAAAAAGAAAAAAAATCACAAAAAATAAAAGATAATAATATAAATCCAAAAAAATAGAAGAAAATATAAAAAAAAAAGAAGATAATAATATAAATCCCCCAAAAAATAGAAGAAAATATACAATATAAAAAAAGATGTGAAATCAAAATGAGCTGCAAGTACATAAAGGTGCTTTCCAACTGCCCTTAAGATGACACAACTACATAGACACAGCTAAAATGCTGTGTGCATACATTCCATTACTCATATCGCGGACACTTTAATTAACCCATCAAAAAGAATCCCAATTAAAAACATTGTCGTAAATTAATTAATAGCTTTACAAAATTAATATACAAAATTGCGCCTATTATAACAATGGCTACTTATACAAAAAAATGTATTAAATAATATTAAGCAGATATATTTTTATTCAAATAAATATTTTAATACGAATAAATATTTTATTTTATTCAAAATACTTGGCGCTGCGAAACCGAATTGGTGTTGCTAAACTGAATACATTTTGTTATGTTTCGCGCTCGTCATAATATGAATTTAATGTACAACAAGAATAATAACACATGCAACTAGAACAATATGGAACAGAAGGAATGTAATATAATTCGGATGAGCTTGTAGTAGGGATATATATAAATAATTTATATATTAATAGATTATTTAATTATTACTATACAGGGTGTCCCAAAAATGTCGGTTTTCCTTGAAAGGGGTGACTCGTGGGGTGATTTGAAACAACTTTTTCCTTAGCGAAAATATTGTCCGAAGCTTCGTTAAGGAGATATTAACCAAAAACCCCGACCAATCAGAGCGCGCGCCTTCCGCACGAACTCCCGCGGTAGCGTTGGCTACGCGGTAGGCGACCGCGCTTGTGCTACGAACGTACGAACAAGCAAGTCGGCATGCATCGAAGGAAACCGCGTTACACATTTTTTTTTTTTAAAGCAGAATCTTAAATAAGAATAATTTGAAGTGAGAGGACAAGAAGTACGTAAATTTCGTTTTTAAATAAGGCATAAACGAAAAGGTAACGTAACAGAAAATGTACGACAAGTGATCGTAATTCGTTATTGAGGTAAAAATCCGAAGTTTAACAACGGACAACACAACTAAATTTAAAAAATAATATTAGGTGTATGAATAAATTCTTTCCGACTGGAATTTCTATCGCGGTGGTATTCAGAAGCTGCCAGAAAAATGGCAAAAGGTAATGAACAATAATGGAAATTATTGCGATGATCGAGTTGTTTTCATATTTTTTAAATCGAACTGTTATTGTACCCTAAAATCGGAAAGAATTTATTTTCACACCTAATAATCACCAATAAATTAAATAAAACTCACCCTTTCGGACATTCCTTTCCTTGCTTTCCTTCCCTTTTCGGAAACCTGTGTCACTAGGCCACTGTACCGATCCTGGTCATCGGCGTCCAGTGCTCAGCTGATCGCAGGGTCAATGTACCGAATATTCACTTCACTGCACGGCTACTAACACTGATCACTTTTTTTTTTTTTTTTTTTTTTTTTTTTTGGCGTGGAGAAATCCCTAACGGATACCCCGCCCCCCGGGGAAGGGACGGGGTTATGTGGGACTTGCACCCACTAAAACTCCACGGTGGTCGTCCTCGGGCGCGGAGCCGCGACCCCCCGCGGTCGAGCAGTCGGGGAGGCGGCACTATGTCATATCGTCAATTGACCGCCGCACTCACCCTGTACCTGCTCGACCGCCTTCCTCGGGAGCGCGCTAAAAACGGCGCCAATGGCGCGGCTCCCGGGGGAGCAGCAGATGGTCGGCTGCTCCCCGGGGGGGGGGGCTTTCACACGAGGACCCCCCCTGATCGTATCTCCGCCGTCGCGCGTCGCGCCCTGCCACGACGCGAAGCCGACGGCAACTCGCGGCTAAGGCCGCCTCCTTCCCGAGGCGCCCTGAAAAGGGCGCCTCCGACCCGGGGTAATGCCGACGGGGAGCGGGGGTGATGCACGAAACTACGTCACCGCCCTACCTCCCCCGGCCCCGGGTCATCTCCTTCCCCTCCTGCTTCCGGCACTCCGAGGGGTGGCTATGCGGGACGGACGCCCGTTGCGGATCCGGTCCCGCTCGGCCTCCTCCTTCTCTTCCATCACCGCCTCCGCAAAAGCGGAGACGGCCCTCCAACACTCCCGGTCTCCCGCCATCCGACGCACGACCGTCGGTAGCAAGAGATCGGGGCCCAGCTGCGCCTCGAGGACACGCCGATCGTCCACCCACTCCCGGCATCTAGCCAGGGCGTGGTCGGCCGTGTCCTCGTCGCCCGAGTCGCAGTTGAAGCACTGCGACGACTCCTCCCGCCCTATGCGACGCAGGTATGTGCCGAAGCAACCGACACCTGTTATGACCTGCGTCAGGCGGAAGGTCAGCCTGCCCTACCCGCGCCCCACCCATTCGTCCAGAATGGGCAGAAGCGCCCCGACAACGCGACCCTCCCGATATTTCGGGAGGGCCAACCACTGGTGCCATTTGGCCACCATGCGTGGCCGGGCCTGGCCCCGCACCACTTCATGTCCGCCGGCATTCGGGCCCCCAGCGTCGCGAAGATCACGGACGGCGGAATAAACTTCCGCCTCCATCTCCGCGAGCAGGTGGAATGGGGGGGACCCAGCCAAAGCGGACAGTTCGGCGTGTGACACCGTGCGATACGCTCGCACGGATCGGAGGACCGCCTGGCGGTGAACCCTTGCCAAGAGCTCACGCCCGACGCGGCAGTCCTCCAGGTCGCCGGCCCATATAGGCGCGCCGTACAGCGCCATGGACCGGAGGACCGTCACATATAGCCGCCGAACCCCCTCGTGTGGTCCACCCAGGTTGGGCATGATTCGCCTGAGGGCGAATACCTGCTTCTCCAACCTGGGGGCGAGGGCTTTGAAGTGGCGCGTGAATCGCCAGTAGGTGTCCAGGGTCAGACCGAGATACTTCATCTCTCGGCCGACCCTGATGCAGGCGTCCCCGATCCTCAGGGACGCTCCGTTGGGGACACCGCTCCCAACCGTGTCCGCGAGCCACATCGCCTCGGTTTTCTCCAAGGCGACTCGCAGACCGAGCGTCCCGATCGAGGCTATTACGCGTCGCAGCGCTTCCTCGGCGAGGCTGATCGCCTCCCTCCAATTTTGCCCGGAGGCCACCACCAGGGTGTCGTCGGCATAGCACACCAACGACACCCCCAGCGATGGCATCACGACCCGCAGTACCGCGTCGTAGGCGAGGATCCACAACAGGGGCCCTAAAACGGACCCCTGCGGGACCCCTCGGTACACATACGTCACCCCGTCGCCCTCCCGGCCGACGTACGAGACCACACGGCCGTGGAGAAAGTCCCAGACCAGGCGGCGAAGGTAGAGCGGGACGTTGTGATACAACAACGCCCGCTCGATCGCCGCCCAGGAGACGGTGTTAAAGGCGTTGGCCATGTCCAGTGACACCGCCACGCCCACACCGCCCCCCTCGACCGCCCGGCGCGACAGCGATCGTACCATCTGGATGGCATCGATGGTCGATCGCTGCCGCCTGAAGCCGTATTGGCGGTCGGACAGGTCCGGGCCCACGGCCTCCAGGTGCTCGCACAGGCGGGCAGCTATTACTCTCTCGAGTAGCTTGCCCGCCTCGTCCAGGAGGCAAATCGGCCGATACGCCGAGGGTGACTCCGCGGGTCTACCGTGCTTCCGGAGGAGAACCAGCCTCGCCTCCTTCCAGGCTGGGGGGTATCTGCCGGTCTTCAAGACGGCGTCGAACAACCGCTTGAGACCGGCTCCTAGGGCGCTCAAAGCGCAGGCCCACACTCGCCCGGGCACACCGTCGGGATCCGGAGCCGCGTTCCTCCTGCGCATGCGCGCCACAGCGGAAGCGAGCTCCTCGTCGCTGACCCCAGGGGCGTCGGAGGTGTCCGCGCCCCTGTCCAACCACGGATCTCCGGACTTGTCGACGCCACCCTCCCCGTGTACCGGGGGAGGGGGGAACAGCGCCTCTAGAACTTGTTCTAGGAGCCGGGGATCGAGGCCCTCCGTGACCGGAGGCGCCCAGGGTCCGAGTTTTATGGACACGGCCCTGTATGGACGCCCCCACGGATCCTCGTTGAGGGTCGCGACGAATTCCCGACAGGACTGATCTTTTGCCCGGGCTATGGCCCCCCGAAGTTCGCGGCGCGCCGCCGCAAAGGCGGAGCGCAGCTCGAGGAGCCGTTCCTCCGAGACCCGTCGTCGATCTTGGCGACGGGCCTTGGTATACTGGCGTCTGGCCACGAGATTTGCCGCGCGGAGTTCCGCGATCTCGGCCGACCACCAGTACACCGCCTTCCGACCCCCACCCGGCGGCCCGGTCCGCGGCATAGATGCGTCGCAGATAGACTGCAACGCGCCGCGGAACCAGAGCGCGCCGGCAACGGGGTCATCCAGCACGTCGCCCGGCAACGGAGGCCAAGCGACGACGGAGGAAGCGAGTAGGGCCGCGTCAACATCAAGTTGTTTGAGCGCCCATCGCGGGGGATACCTTCCGACTCGGGTAGGCGGCGCACAGTGGGTTGAAATCCCAGAAACACGGCGAAAATATGAAGGCAATCTTTGATATTTACAAAAATGAGTATTCTTGTGTTTTCGAGGTCGCTGATTACGAATCTGAAGTAAAAATGACAAAAAACAAAATGGCGGCTCCAATATGGCGGACGCGTATGCCAAAAAAATATCAGATTTGGTCTAAACTTGGTATTCTAGGGTCTTCGAGGTCGCTGAGTACGAATCTGCAGTCAAAGTGGCAAAAACAAAATGGCGGATCCAATATGGCGGACATGTATGCCAAATAAATATCAGAGTTGGTCTAAACTTGGTATTCTAGAGTTTTCGAGGTCGCTAAGTACGAATTTGAAGTCAAAGTGGTAAAAAACAAAATGGCGGATCCAATACGCCAAAATTCTTTTGTATTTCGATGTTTCTCCGATTTTTAGGGTCTCATACCACACACAATATAAAAAGAATTAAACATTTAGTTAACTTCCAAGTCCGATCAAGCATTGTTGTTTGCTCAGTTATCATCTCTGATTATCAAAGAACTAAGATTAACTTTCAGATTTTGCTCGTTTTTGCTCCAATCCCTAAAATTACAATTTATTCAAAAATGGTCTAAACTTGGTATTCTAGAGTTTTCGAGATCGCTGAGTACGAATTTGAAGTCAAAGTGGCAAAAATCATAATGGCGGATCCAATATGGCGGACACGTATGCCAAATAAATATCAGATTTGGTCTAAACTTGGTATTCTGGAGTTTTCGAGATCGCTGAGTACGAAACTCATTTAAAAGAGCCACCACTGCCGCCGTGGAAACTTGTGTTAATTAAATATCTTAACCGATTACCTGGCAATGTATCATATATGATTAAAAAATATCTGGCAAATTCTGCCAAATCTGCCAATTCTGCATCATATATGATCAAATGGAATAACTTTGAGATTCACTTAATTTTTCGATGTTGCCAGTTTGGGCTTGAATCATAAAAAAAGCCGTGCCAGTTAACCGGTTAATCAAAAACGATTATTTTAAAGTAAATAAAACCAAAGATTGCTCTTTTAACCTTATTTAATACATTTTTCTAAATATGCAATAACACAATTTGTGAAACAGTTCTACTTGTACGATAAGTGCAACACCTTTTTATTTTTTATGATACGGCAATGCAGTCATCATGTTAATGATAATGTAAACTAAGTAGTATCACTACTATCATATTCATCATCAGATTGGATCGGTGTAGTTTGATCATCACAATTTATAACTGGAGGCAATAATAAGTTTAATGCTTCTTTGGGTAGAGATCGACGATTTTTTTGTGGTAATCGTCTCTTGCTGGTTATTATGGGATCTGAACTTAATAAAAAGTGGTTAAGAATATCCTGATTGCATTTTTCGCGGCTGCATTTTCGAGAATAATGTTCACGATATTTTTTAAAATCTTTGTTGCGCGCTTCTTGCGCTTCTTCTGTCAATTGACCAATTGGCAATAAAGCAGCCGATATTATTTCAGGACCGTGAATGAGAAATTTGTGGACAGTGGGAGGCATACAGTACCATGGATATGTTTGTACAAGAAGTCTAGCTGTATCTAATGAAAATTGTCGGAACTTTTCTACATCAATTTCGTGACCACATGACACTACAACTAATACTATATGCATTTTTTTAATTAAATCTACATCAATATTTGTGATTTCTGCAGACAGGTCTGCATTGGCAAAGAAACGCCTGGCTGTATTTCCATCATTAGAATTACCAAACCCGGGTTTAGGTTTGTCAATGATTAGCCCAGTTTTTTCTCTGAACAACTTTTGGATTCTACGTTTATTTTCCAAGACTATTTCTTTATTCCCCCCGCGAGCTTGCCATTTTTTTATTGGAAGCTTGTACGCTAAGTGTAGGATACATTCGAAGAAACGAATCCAACCATGTAGTACCGATATACCGAATTGTAAATTTTCCTTCTTTACTTCTCTATTTATCATTTCGTCAATGGAATTGAATTTTTTTGATGTTGCGCCACAAATATAACATTTTTGCGTAGACGATGTTTCAGTAAGAGCGTTACACACTTTACCGTCAATCATCGCAAAAATTAATCTATGATTAACAGAATAGGATCTACTTTTAAGGGTAAAAAAACTATTGTTAAGGTTTTCGATCTCTAGATCTACCCTACATTTTTCATCAAGGGTAACTTGCGTCGATTCTTTTAAAAATTGTATTTTTAACGGTCTGCAGTACCTCGTAGAAGATGGGCGGGGGTTTTGCCAAATTACTTTGCTGTTCCTACGATCCGGATCTCCACACACAAGGCGTACAGGTACCATGGACGTTATAAAGACTGCAGAATCATTGGCTTCAGATCCATGAAACGCTTGTTTGTAGGAACTGTGGCCTGAACTTCCATCGAAGCCCCACTTTGTCACTAAACAAAGGTTCTCTAAATCCTTATCTTCTAATATATTTAAAACAGTTTCTTGAACAGTCAGGAGGCGTTCTACCGTATGGTCGAGTAAAGCTTGTAACTTAACGTCTGCTGAGGTTGAAGTTATCTTTATACTCTGACTGTTCGGATAGCACTTCTTCTTTTCCAACTGCAAGAGTGTATAGCTTGGAAATTTTTCAGGATCACTCATTCTAATAAGACTATATTGATGCCTAGATAATTTAGCATCCACCAATAGCGCTAGGGCATCTTCGCAAGACATTTTTCGGGACTGTTCATCTTTAAATTTTTTGTAAGCTTCCCTGTATTCGTTTGCTCGTGTTGACGGAAAAGTTGTTACTTCATGTACCAGTTTCGATGCCTCTATTTTTCCGGAGGCTCTTAGCTTCATTTGTGTCGCATACGATAATTCCGCAAGAGATGACTGCCGTAAGTTCTCAGTTTTTTGTCGCTTGCTTCTCACAGAGTTATTTTCGAAATTAACTACTGGGCGACCTTGCTGCTTTGATGAACAAAATTTAAAATTTTTATTGTTTTTTAAAAATCTATCCTCAATTCTGTTCGCTTGTATCCATTTAGTTTTAAATTGAGATTTAAATTGAGATATCTTATGATATAAAGATACTAAATTCTCATCCGCACATTTCGTTCGTTTTCTAATTTGCTCTCTTAAAAAAGAAAATTGATCGTCTAATTTGCGATTTGGGGCTTTTTTTAAGATATTAAAAAGTTTTTGTCTTGTTATAAACATATTATTTGCATTTACATCTGAAAATAACAACATATAAATATATAAATATTTCAATTAACTGCGTTTGCAAAAAATTATTTTCATAAATTGCGAACATTTTTGAATAAATTGTAATTTTAGGGATTGGAGCAAAACCGAGCAAGATCTGAAAGTTAATCTCAGTTTTTTGATAATCAGAGATGATAACTGTGCAAACAACAGTGCTTGATCGGACTTGGAAGTTAACTAAATGTTTAATTCTTTTTGTAGGTCAGCTATGGTAATTAAGGTTATACGCATCAATTTTGAATTAAACTTTATGAAGGTATTATTATTTGTCGCAAACGTATAACAACAAAAAGTGATTAAATAAACACCTGAAATTGACGTCTTCATCGTGAAACAGAAGTTTAAAACACACAAAAACGCAAAAAAAAACACCACAAAATCGTTTGATAAGCAGCTTGGAATAAACATGTAATGGAGTTCGTACAGCTAACTGTTTTTGACCGGCTCAGGTGAGGAAGGAAGAGTTGTAGTAGGCTGTGGATATACATTTTATTCTGCGCACATATTTCAGCTATACGAGGGATAAAAAGACCCTTTACTCGACCATACGGTGGAACGTCTCCTGACTGTTCAAGATAGGTGCAGTTTTAAATATATTAGAAGATAAGGATTTAGAACACCTTTGTTTAGTGCCATTTTGTTTTTTGTCATTTTGACTTCAAATTCGTACTCAGCGACCTCGAAAACTCTAGAATACCAAGTTTAGACCAACTCTGATATTTATTTGGCATACATGTCCGCCATATTGGATCCGCCATTTTGTTTTTGCCACTTTGACTGCAGATTCGTACTCAGCGACCTAGAAGACCCTAGAATATCAAGTTTAGACCAAATCTGATATTTTTTTGGCATACGCGTCCGCCATATTGGAGCCGCCATTTTGTTTTTTGTCATTTTTACTTCAGATTCGTAATCAGCGACCTCGAAAACACAAGAATACTCATTTTTGTAAATATCAAAGATTGCCTTCATATTTTCGCCGTGTTTCTGGGATTTCAACCCACTGTGCGGCGGGGTTAACCCAGATCAAGTCGATAACCGACTCGCCCCGCGGGCCGCGGTACGTCGTAACTGCGTAGGGGTTCTTTAGAGAGAACCCCATCGCCACCGTCCACTCGAGTAGCACCTCGCCCCTGGAGTCCGTTCTGGGAGCGCCCCACTCAATAGCGTGGGCGTTAAAGTCTCCCAGAAACACGACCGGCTCGGCACTCTGAGGGGCGATAAAAGCCCCCACCTCGTGCAGCCGGTCCTCGAACTCCGGGACGGAAAACCTCGGTGCGAAATAGCATCCCACCACGAGGAAACCCCCCCACTTAACAGCCGTCCAGCCGCTGCCATGTCGGGCGACCGAACACGTTAGGGCTCCCCGTTCCACCCCCCACGTCATCGCCACCTGCCGATCCGGATTCGTGGACCGAAAACATCGGTCCGGAAGCGGATACGGTTCGGTGGCGACGACAGCCCGGCCCCCAACTCCAGGCGAGCCTGCTCAAGCAGGTCGTGCGCTCGCATGGAGTGGTTTAGATTGGCCAGCAGGATCGGTGGGCCTCGGGGCATTACAAAGCCCTTTCTGCGGCCTCCACCGGATCCTGCTCGGGCCGGGCTGCACCCCCCTTTGCTCGGGGGCCCCGACGTCGCTCTCCGCGGCGGGGGAGACAAGCTCCCCGCCGTATGACGCGGCGATCGACTGTGCGAGGAGAACAGCCTCCTCGGCGCTGATCGTCGTCTCCACCTCCCCGGTTGTAACCGCGGGGGAGGTCGCCTTCCTGGCCTTCAAGGTGTTTTAGAACATGTTCTGCCGGATCTCATGAATCATATTCCAAATGAGATCCGACAGAACATGGTCTATCAGCACGACGGGGCTGGACCTCACTACGCCACAATTGCCCGCGACTACCTTGACGAAACCTTCCAGGAGAGGTGGATCGGCCGCGGCGGTCCTGTTGCGTGGCCCCCACGGTCACCGGATATGACCCCGCTGGATTTTTTCGTCTGGGGCTACCTAAAGGTAATTTCATTATTGCTCTTACTTTTTTATAGATACAGTATTTCCTCGCTGAGGGCTCGCTGGTCGGGACCGGCGTTGAGCCCGTATCGTGAACGGAGCCCTAATTCTGAGTGTTCGTTTCTCCCTTCTTTCTGGCCGAAGGGAGGAGCGAGATGGAAAGTTTGCCGTGCGCGGCGGGCGCGAGCGCTCAGATGAAATCGTGACTGCTCGACGCATGCGCGCCACGGTCAGATAGCCAGGCACGGCACGAGCCTTTTTTGCGCCGTAGGCGAACTTGTCCAATTCAGCCCTTTATTATGTTTCGGAAACGGATAGTAGCGGGGGGATTTCGGGTCTGTGACGCGCGTCGCCGTACGATTAATTATGTTATATCACGTCTTTATTCTTATACTATACTTATACTATTCTTATACTATACTTATACTATACTTATGCTATACTTATGCTATCCTTATATTATTCTTATACTATTTTACACTATATTTCCTATCTTATATGATTTGTACAGAGTATTTTATATTGTCTATAAACAGTGCTCGCCAGGCGGAATTGAGGCATCGGCAGCCGCGTGCCCCCCGCGTCCCGCGGGACCCCGGGTGGACCGAGTAGCTCGGTTCTCGCGGGTGCCGCGGGGGGAGGACGGTTGGCCCCCCTAATTACCGCCGATCTCTGTCGAGCGAGCTATTGTTCTGGTAGCGACGACGCGGTAAACCTCGTTTCTCGAGTGCTCCGATAATTAAAACCGTTTAATTAAAAGTGCGTTCGTTATCAGTAGCAATCCCTTCCTGCGATTCGGAGTCGAACAAGTTTCGTTTAGGAGGGTTCCTTTTCTAGCGAAGAACCGGTAAATTTATCTTGGTCTCGGACAAAATCTTTATCGAAGCCAACGGTAGATTCCCGAACAAGAAAACTGTGGTCCTTCGAGCCGGAGCTCTCTCTTCGTTTTACTCTTGAAGGTTCCTCAATATTCTCTCCGAATCTTTATCGCGCCGTTCTATCGCGGAGTGACGAGTGTTCAGTTCCGCATCCGTAAAAATCCGCGCTCTGTTCGTGTGTCGGTGTCGGTGTTCCTCACGTATCGCGTTGGCGACTTCGAAATCCTCGGCGCTCGAGTAATCGTCCTCGAAAACGCGAACGTGCTACGATCACGACTGCAGCGCTGGAATAAAAATAGCAATCTTCAAACCGTGCATTCGAGTGACTTTTTTGGGATATAAACGTTTTACGTTTCATTCGCGTATCGCTATCCGGTTTGCGAATTCGAATCGGTAACGGTCTCGTTCGGGTAAACACGCCCGTGCAAAAACGTTTCGCTCAAGGTGCGCGACCGAGGTGTAACGTAAAGTTTCGAAATCCTAAACCGTGTTTCTCAGAGGTGTAAACAGTGATTCCGCGTATCGAGATCACCTTCAGCATGGATACTCTCGAAGACCTACTGCGCGCTCAAAAGGAGGTGGCCGGACGTGTTGAACGTTTTATGGTCAATACCCGCAAGGCTGGGAAAGAGAAGATGGTCGGGGGTTTTCTCAAGAAACGGCAAGGGTTATTGGTAGACTACTGGAAAGAATTCCAGGACGGGCACAGAGCGATCGCCCGTCGATCCGAGGCCGAGGGCTCGGACTATCTGGAGAGTGACCTCTACTCACAGGTCGAGGACGCGTACCTCTCCCAGTCCGTAGAATTGGACGACATGATCCGAAGCTCTGAGCCGGCTACAAGATCCTCCAGCGATCGGGAAGCTGGTCGCGATGCCGTTTCATATGGCGATCCGAACGTTTTGCTTCCGAGGGCCGCACTGCCCACTTTCTCCGGAGATATGCTGGAGTGGGAAGGGTTCCGTGATTTATTTCAATCGATGGTCGACGAGATTAAAGGGATTTCAAACGTCCGTAGACTTCAATACCTGAAGTCGAGTCTCAAGGGCGAGGCCGCGAAGATGCTTCAGAATACGGCGATCACCACTTCCAATTATGAAGGCGCGTGGACCGCGCTGGAACGTCGTTACGGCAATCGACGTCGACTGTCAGAGGCCCATATGCGACGCCTCGTAACTTGCTCTCCGTCGGTCAAGGGTCAGCCGGGAGAGTTGAAACGACTGCTCGACGATTTCAGCCAAGCTCGGGATGCTTTCAAGTCCCTCGGGAAACCCGTTGATGCTTGGGACGAGTGGCTGGTATTTCTTCTGTCCGAACGTTTAGACCAGACCACGCGGCTGAATTGGGAAGACTCGCTCCGAGACCCATATGCAACGCCGCTTTTCTCAGAGCTGGAGACGTTCCTCGAAAATCGGGTACATTCTCGAACGGCTTCCAGTAATGCCTCCGCCAACCCTCCTCGTAAAGACGCCGCATCTGGAAAACCAAAGGAGAACCACCGCGGTCAATCATCGCAGTCCAAGGTCACGATGTCCACCAATCTCTCGGAGCCGTCACCGAAAGACAAGGGGACAAAAAAGTTTCGCAACTGCCCGATGTGTTCAGGTAAACACCCATTGGGGTCCTGTCATAAATATAAGGATCTGAGTGTCGCAGATCGCCTCACTTACGCACAGAAGGAAGGACGTTGCCTTTCGTGCCTTTATTCGGGACATAACCAAACGGACTGTCCGTCGACGAACCGCTGCTGGGCGTGCGGTGGCGCTCATCACACGACGCTTCATGACCTTTATGGCTCTCAGCGGCCAGCCAATGGTGCGACCACCTCCGCCTCTGTCTCTTCGACTTTTGTTGCGTCCACCACCACCCGACAGATCGTATTGTTAGCGACCGCGCGGGTGACATTGGAATCGCCCGAAGGTCGTTCATTGCAGGTACGGGCCCTCATGGACACCGCTGCGGAATCGTCCTTCGTCAGCGAGTGGGCGGTTCAGGCTCTGCGACTTAGGAGGCGTCCAGTCCATCTGACGCTCACCGGTCACCAGGAGACTCCGGTAGGGGTTGCGCGTCAGGAAGTCACGATCAGGTTACGGTCTCAATGCGATGATGCATTCACCGTGGACTTCGGCGCGCTGGTGTCAAAGAGGCTGACCACTCCCATCCCTTCGCGGCCCATTCCGGCCGACGACTGGGATCACATTAAGGGTCTCACTTTAGCCGACGCGGACTTCAGGACGCCATCCCGCGTTGACGTTCTTTTGGGTGCCGACGTCTGTGCCAGGCTCTTCGGCGAGCGTCGAGAAGGGTCACCTGGTACTCCAACGGCTATTCCAACTCCCTTGGGATGGGTCCTAATCGGAGCGGTCGAACTCCGGAATTCCGGTACGTCACAGAATTCGACACGAGTTCTCCAGGTTCGTTGCGACACCGAGTTGCAGGAACAGCTTCGACGTTTCTGGGACCTTGAGGAGATGCCTACGACCCCTACGCTGAGCCCAGATGAACTGTCGTGCGAGGAGACGTTCAAGCGGGAGTACCGAAGAGACGCAAGTGGAAGGTATCACGTCCGCTTACCCTTTCGTGCCTCCCCGTCCCTGCCAGCAGGTCCTTCGCGGAGGGTGGCCCTCCGACTTCTACTCGGTGCCGAACGCCGACAACAAAAGGACGCAGAGCTTAAAACCCAGTACCAAGATTTTCTTGCAGAATACCTTCGGCTAGGGCACATGGAGCGAGCAACCTCACCACTCGCAGATGATGCGCAAGGATTTTACCTGCCTCATCATGCTGTGTGGAAGTCCGTCGGTGATAAGAAGAAGATCCGGGTGGTGTTCAACGCCTCCTGTCCCTCGGCATTCGGCCGTTCGCTCAACGATGAACTGCTGCCGGGGCCGAAGCTGCAGTCAGAGCTGTGGATAGTCCTCTCGCGATGGCGCCTATTCCGATTCGCTTTCTCCACGGACATCGTGAAGATGTTCCGCCAAATCGGGGTCCGCGCCGAAGATCAGGATTGGCAACGGATCCTTTGGAGACCGGAACCCAGCGCCGAAGTCAGTGAGTATCGGCTCACTTCCGTTACCTACGGCACCGCGTCGGCCCCGTACCTCGCTTTGAGGGTACTACGACAGCTAGCCGAGGACGAAAGGGACCGTTTTCCGCTGGGCTCGCAAGTCATAAGGGACCATTCCTACGTCGATGACATTTTGGCTGGAGGAGACACCTTGCAGCAGACCTGCGAAGTGAAGCAACAGCTGGAGAAAATCCTGCAGTCCGGAGGCTTCCCGTTGGACCGTTGGGCGAGTAACATTCCGAACTTTGGTGCTAATGTTACCCGCGAAACTTCCTTATTTCAGGAGTCCGATATTCAAGCCGCACTGGGTCTCCAGTGGGACACCAGAACGGACTCGCTGACGATGAAGGGTCCACGGTGCAGGCCTCCCGTGAACCCCGACCACTGGACGAAGAGGTCCGCTCTCTCAGTGGTAGCCAGCCTGTTTGATCCCTTGGGGTGGATGGCGCCAGTACTGATCCAAGCAAGGATACTTCTCCAGGACTTATGGCTGGCAGGACTCGACTGGGACGATCCGCTACCCTCTGATTTGGCAGCACGTTGGTCGGCATTCATGGACGAAGTAGAGTCGCTCTCGGGCACGGTTGTGCCTCGCTGGGTCGGACTTACCGGCGTGGGCATCGATGTGGAGGTGCATGGATTTTCCGACGCCTCGGAACGGGCGTATTCGGCAGCGGTTTACCTTCGGGTGATCCATCCCTCTCAGTCCGCGAAACTCAGCCTCCTTGCCGCCAGGACGAAGGTTGCACCGACGAAGCTGCAGAGTATTCCACGGCTAGAGCTCTGCGGGGCGCTCCTGCTGGCACGGCTGCAGTCCACTCTACAAAATTCCCTAAACTTAGGACGGGCAAAAACCCACTCCTGGACCGACGCGTCTGTGGTCCTGGCGTGGATTCGGGCACATCCATCGAAATGGAAGCCTTTTGTAGCCCACAGGGTAGCCGAAATTCAACGGCTGCTGCCGGATGCGACCTGGAGGCACATCAGCACGACGGACAACCCGGCGGACCTTGCAACCAGAGGAATATCTTCGGCGGAGTTGCGAGCCTCGAGTCTCTGGTGGAACGGCCCAATCTGGCTGAGCGACACCAGGATGGAATGGCCGTCCCCTCCCACTTCGCTGGATCTCGGGATCATACCGGATCAACGAACGGGAACCCTAGTCGCTGTTCACCAAGTCGAGCCGCGGAACGATTTCATTTCTCGCTTTTCAAAGTGGTCCCGACTTGTCAGGGTGACCGCTTATATTCTTCGATTCATTCGAAACGCACGAGAACCCGCGGGGAGAACGATGAGCCTCCCACTCAGTGCGAGCGAGCACTGTCGAGCCGAGACTACTATTTTTCGGCTGAGTCAACGCGAGGGATATCCGCTCGAGATCGAGTCGCTTACGCGAGGTAAGCCGCTGCGCGCCACGTCCCCGCTAATAAACCTCACTCCTTTTATAGATTCCGATGGAGTGATGAGAGTCGGCGGTCGTATCCAGGACGCCCCTGTGTCGTACGCGCAACGACACCCGATTATCATTTCACGACACACGCATGTGGCCACATTAATTATCGAGGCAGCTCACCTGTGCTCCCTTCACGGCGGTGTGGACCTCACGCGGACTGTCGTACTTCAGCGCTTCTGGATCCCACGTGGTCGCCCCCTCGTGAAGAAACTGCTCCGCAGCTGCCTTCGATGCACCCGCTTCAAGGCCGCGACAGGCCGACAGCAGATGGGCAATCTTCCCGGTGTACGTCTCCAACCATCGAAGCCGTTCGAACACGCAGGCGTCGATTACGCTGGGCCCATCCAGGTTCGCACGTCAAAGGGTCGGGGACAAAAGGCCTACAAAGGATATATGGTCGTGTTTGTTTGTCTCAGTACCAAGGCCGTCCATTTGGACGCGGTGACGGATTTAACGTCCACTACCTTTATAGCGGCCTTCCAACGCTTTGTTTCCCGACGCGGACGTTGCGCTCAGTTGTGGAGCGATAATTCCACCACATTCCGCGGAGCAGACGCGGAATTGCGACGTAAGTTTCAGGGCCCCTCGGAGTTTCGTCGCACGGCCTCCCAGGAACTTGCTGCGAAGGGCACGGAATGGCGATTCATCCCGCCTTATGCGCCTCACTTCGGTGGCCTTTGGGAGGCAGCGGTCAAATCGGCGAAATATCACATTAAGCGGACCATAGGAGATCAAAAATTAACTTACGAGGAGTTGAGTACGCTCCTGTGTCAAGTCGAGGCCTGTCTCAATTCTCGTCCCCTCATGCCGATCACCGAGGATCCCAAAGATTTGCTGCCTCTCACACCGGGACATTTCCTTGTTGGGGAGCCCATTACGTCGCTCGAAACCTCCTCTGACGCCGATTTCGACGTCATGGGACTGAAACGTTGGAGACTCGTTAATAACCTTCGTAATCATTTCTGGCGCAGGTGGCAACAAGAGTATCTCCACCTCCTGCAACAACGACCGAAGTGGAGAACTCGCGTCGAGAACCTCAAGGAAGGATCGCTCGTCCTCATCCGGAACGAGTTGTCCTCTCCGACGAAGTGGCCACTCGCACGTGTCCTCAAGATGCACCCCGGGCCGGACGGTCTCGCACGGGTGGCAACGCTTCAAACCGCCACGAAAACTTGCACGAGGCCACTCACTAAAATTATACCACTACTTTTATAATTATACTTAAATTATACTTATACTATACTTATGCTATACTTATGCTATCCTTATATTATTCTTATACTATTTTACACTATATTTCCTATCTTATATGATTTGTACAGAGTATTTTATATTGTCTATAAACAGTGCTCGCCAGGCGGAATTGAGGCATCGGCAGCCGCGTGCCCCCCGCGTCCCGCGGGACCCCGGGTGGACCGAGTAGCTCGGTTCTCGCGGGTGCCGCGGGGGGGAGGACGGTTGGCCCCCCTAATTACCGCCGATCTCTGTCGAGCGAGCTATTGTTCTGGTAGCGACGACGCGGTAAACCTCGTTTCTCGAGTGCTCCGATAATTAAAACCGTTTAATTAAAAGTGCGTTCGTTATCAGTAGCAATCCCTTCCTGCGATTCGGAGTCGAACAAGTTTCGTTTAGGAGGGTTCCTTTTCTAGCGAAGAACCGGTAAATTTATCTTGGTCTCGGACAAAATCTTTATCGAAGCCAACGGTAGATTCCCGAACAATTATAATACATTTATTTGAGATTATTGATGACCTTACTCTGAATTTTTATTCGTGGTTTAAAACAGTTGCAGTACAATTTGTATTATTTTATTTAAAAGTTTATTTTCAACAATGTCAACAATGAAAAGACCATTTTGCGCCCCCCTGTCAATCTTATGCCCTAGGCAGTTGCCTAATTTTTCACAGTAAAGTCACAAATCATCTCAAATAAATGTATTATAAGGGCGCAATTTGACAAGTTCGTCTTGGGCGCAAAAAAGACTTGAACCGGGCCTGCGTCAACTTTCGCGGAAGCCGTTTTCGTCTCTACGATGATTTCGTCTCCGATCGTCGCGCACGCAAAGGACGGAGTGACAGGCGTCAGAAGGAGGGAGCGAGACAAAACATCAACGCGTCGTCTGCTCCTACCATCCTCACTCGCTATCACCTTCGCCGGACAAGAGTGAGACAGAAGTGGTGGGAATAGCGAAAAGTCCAGATCGTGTACGCCAAACCGACCCTTCGGCGAGGGAGTACTGTATTCTGTTTTTACTTACGTTTTGTATTTGTTGCACAACAATCATTTCAGGATGAGGTGTACCGTCAGCCAGTGGATTCACTGGACGACATTGTGGAGAGTTTTCAAACTGAAAGATCCGAACCTTTAATTTTTGCGATCCAATTTCGCGCCAATTTTCTTATGTAACAAAAGAAGTATAGAACTTAGCGGTATAAGTAAAACGCCGTTTCATTTTTCTGTTTCAGATTACCTGGAAGGTGAATATCATGAACACCAGCGGACGACGAGTTTTGCGCGGCGTGATGCATAACTCCTAAATTTATTATTTAAAATGAATAAAAAAAAACTTCAACTTCTTCAAGGATGCATAAAAACATGGTCCAAATTTCAGACGAATCGAAATGCTAGTTTCTTAAAAAAAAATTCCTAAATTTTGCTATGTTGTTAGCCCATAAAATAAGATTTTCCCCCATAAAAAACTCTAAGTAACATCTTCCCCATTGCTTTGCTAAAGTGTCAATTATCCTTATAATTTCAAATACTAGTCCCAGACAGCACACACAGAGTATCAAATAAAATGATCGAATGTTCGGCTAATTTTGAAGCATTCAGTGCCAAAGTATTACTAATCCATCAACCATTTGCCTCGCTTTATTCCAATGCTGCCAGCTTAAAGTGAACGTGGAAAAGTCAGATCAGGTTGCAGCTAGAGCCATTTGTATCGGTCAAAGGCGCATCTATCCTATCCTGCCTGAAATTATCATTGCTCCAGCGACGAGCTATCGTCGGCAGACTCGCGTCGATTCCCACCTGATGCCGATACATGTCCGTTTTTAGTTGGATTATGCTGACCGCATTACGGCCGTTTGCCCCGGTAATCCGGTGCGCCCTTTGCTAATGCTGATTGGGAATTTGCGAACGGCCGAATCGATAATAATTGATTCGAGATTACCAAACCAGCCCCGTTACGGCCGGCTCCCGTTCGTGATTTGGGAACAGATGCGCGCTATGTTCGAGGGAATACAGGGAAAGGATGAGCATCAGTTTTTCGGCTGACCGTGTCGCTATGGCAGTCGAGATGCAATCGGCTGGACATGCCAGGTTACAATGAGCTGAAAGTCGTTTAGTTTTTATGGGATGCTGTCATTGCTGAGAGTAGATGGTACGTGGATGCTGGGTTATTTGCGTGGAGAAAAGAGATTTGAGATGCTTAAGTTTGAGTTTTTTGCGGTACATATACTTGGGTTCAAATTGCTTGGGTTCGAAATTGTTGAATTCTGATTACTCGGGTTCGAATTAGTTGAATTCTGATTACTTGAGTTCGAATTAGTTGGATTCTGATTACTTGGGTTCGAATTAGTTGAATTCTGATTACTTGACTTTGAATTAGTTGAATTCTGATTACTTGGGTTCGAATTAGTTGAATTCTGATTACTTAGCTTCGAAATAGGTGAACTCTGATTACTTGTGGCGCGAATTCACGGTGCGGTGGCCAACATCACGCCGCAAACATTGCGGGCCGTGCAGAGCCAGCTGATCGCACGTGCCGAGGCGTGCATAGACGCGGAGGGTGGGCAGTTCGAGCACTGGCTCAATTGATACACAATCGGCCCCTTTCGGGGCCACCAATTTTTATAACGTAGGAACGACACGTTCCGTGAAAAATAAATTGAGTGATCAGTGTTAGTAGCCGTGCAGTGAAGTGAATATTTGGCACATTAACCTTGGATGGTGTCGTGTACCTGAAACCAGCTGTGCACTGGACTCGTCCATCGATGACCAGGATCGGTTCAGTGATCAGTGTTAGTAGCCGTGCAGTGAAGTGAATATTCGGTACATTGACCCTGCGATCAGCTGAGCACTGGACGCCGATGACCAGGATCGGTACAGTGGCCAGGTTTCCGAAAAGGGAAGGAAAGCAAGGAAAGGAATGTCCGAAAGGGTGAGTTTTATTTAATTTATTGGTGATTATTAGGTTTGAAAATAAATTCTTTCCGATTTTAGGGTACAATAACAGTTCGATTTAAAAAATATGAAAACAACTCGATCATCGCAATAATTTCCATTATTGTTCATTACCTTTTGCCATTTTTCTGGCAGCTTCTGAATACCACCGCAATAGAAATTCCAGTCGGAAAGAATTTATTCACACACCTAATATTATTTTTTAAATTTAGTTGTGTTGGCCGTTGTTAAACTTCGGATTTTTACCTCAATAACGAATTACGATCACTTGTCGTACATTTTCTGTTACGTTACCTTTTCGTTTATGCCTTATTTAAAAACGAAATTTACGTACTTCTTGTCCTCTCACTTCAAATTATTCTTATTTAAGATTCTGCTTTAAAAAAAAAAAAATGTGTAACGCGGTTTCCTTCGATGCATGCCGACTTGCTTGTTCGTACGTTCGTAGCACAAGCGCGGTCGCCTACCGCGTAGCCAACGCTACCGCGGGAGCTCGGGCGGAAGGCGCGCGCTCTGATTGGTCGGGGTTTTTGGTTAGTATCTCCTTAACGAAGCTTCGGACAATATTTTCGCTAAGGAAAAAGTTGTTTCAAAACACCCCCTGAGTCACCCCTTTCAAGGAAACGCGACATTTTTGGGACACCCTGTATCGTCCCAGTAGTCGAACATACATACTTACTTACCAATTTAGGCAAACAAGGAATGTGTACTTAGCTGCAGAGATGGGCAAAAAATTATTTTAAATAAAAAATTGATTTCGAATAAAAGACAAAAATTTTATTCGAGGTTCGTCGAATAAAAATAACTTTGGGTAATTTTTATTCGAAGCGCCTCAAAATAACTTTTTTATTCGACGAGATTCATTCGACGGCTACGCATGATTTTTTTATTCGACGGGAATTAATTTTAAGCCTTGAAATGATTTTCTCCGTTTCAAGCGTGTTTCATTTCAAAAGTTATTCGATGTTAAATAACTTTGGGCGAGCCTCGAGAGCCTTTGATCGAAGCCGCCGGCTTCTCGAGCCGAGCGACATTGAATCGTTCACCCGTATACGCTGCAGCGCGGAGTTGCTCGGCGATGTGTCATCGATTATACAGAAACGGAATTTCTTTATTTTTCGTCGTATCAATATGAAAGTGAGACCAATGGATTCCTTGCATTCTCCCGATTAAATTGGCCAAAAAAATATTTAAATCGGTCTACTTTTAACGAAACGGGCTTTCAATTTTGCAAATTAATTGTATGCCTAATATCGTTAATTAAAGTTCAAATTATGTCAGGTTTGGTATCATTTTCGTCGGGAAACACAAGGAGACGATTGATATGACTTTCGTGCAAATTCGATGAAGAATCTGATTTCACATTTTTCCGTTCTTAATGGCTTGTGCTATCTATGTCTTTTATGGCCCCGTGTTTCTCGGCTGTCGAGCGCTCGCTTCTGAAGGGTCTCAGGTGTCAACATGGTCAGGCACGCATTTTAACTGCACTACTTATTGGCAATACCGAAGATTCTAGGGCCTAGAATATTAGCTTCGTATCGCGATGTTCTTAACCAGAGTTTCGTATCAATCAATTGAAAAATAAATGGATTGGCCAACTAGTAAGTAGTTATAATTAATGAATTGTGCATGGTTGTACTGACGTCTAATTTAATTGCACTTAAAAACTGAATTACTAAGTGTATTTAAAATAATACTTTTCGACGCTTCATACATTTTTTCCGGTTAATATTAGATCAAGAAGTGGAAGTTTTGGCGAAGAACCGTGAGTGTGGCCTGTGTATTATTGTGTTTTCTTCTTTATTGCATATCCCTATGTTGTGAGGAAGTTTGGGCGGAGTAAAGACGGCCACACACGGTCCAGCCGGCCTGTCAGGTCTGCCTGCGCAGGCAGGCCTGTGCAAGTCGGCTGGACCGTGTGGATGCACTACGCCGTCCGGCCGGCCTGACGCCGCACAGTGGTCGGGATAAGGATAGTTAGTGACATTCATTGTTGTATAATTTTTAAACTATAAAAGATATCGGAATGGCGCCAAAAAACATCAAATAAAAAAATTATTCCTTTCTAATGATTTATAATTGAATATATTGTACATCCATTTAATGTTGTTTTTTTTTTCAATTTTTTCAACTTAATTGTTATAAAAAAATTTGAAAACTGTATATTTAGTAGTTTATTTAATGCTCTTTAAGCGATTTAAATCACTTGTTGGGAAAAGTTTTAGTTTCCGATTATAAGGAAAAACCAAATAGTACTATTTTAGAAATTGTGACGAAATCTACAGTTTAGTTAAACATTAGTATTCATTTATTATTTATTTATTCAACGGATTATTCATTTCAGCGTATTAAGAAATTCCTTATTTTTTATTGTATCGATATGGAAGTGATACCGATGGATTCCTTATGTTTTTCTGATGAAAATCATGCAAAATTGTAAGTAAATCGGACTATTTTTAACAAATTCAGCTTGAAATTATATAAATCGATTTTTCATAGAATTTCCTTCATTATGGTCCGACTTATGTCGTTATTGGTTTTGGTTTCATCGGCGAAACATAAGGAATCGATAGGCGAAACATAAGGAATCCTGGACATTTCTGACTTTTTAATGGTATTCCAACACTTTCGAAGATCGAAAGCCATCAAATTTGGTGAAGCAATGGAGGATCCTGTTCTCGCCTCGGGGTACCAGGCGGCATCTCTTTGACAGGCGTCGCTGGAGAATCACCCTGTAGTATACATTCAGTAGATTTCGGTAGGAGAAAGTTTATTTTTCCTGCGCAATAATGACTGTGCAGGCCGACTGGAGCAAAATTGAAAAACGATTCGGTCGGCCTGACGCCGCGGCCAGATCTGAACCGAACGCCACTTGAGACTCCCTATTCTCCATTGTAGCGTAGTAAGAAATTCATCATTTTTTATCGTATCGATATGAAAGTGGTATCAGTAGATTCCTGGCGTTCTCCTGATTAAAATCATAACAAATTTCATGCAAATCGAACTACTTTTACACAAGCAATTTGTATTCCTTATGTAAAAGTAGTCCGATTTACATGAAATTTGGTACGATTTTCATCAGAAAAACACAAGGAATCCACTGTTGCCACTTTCATATCGATACGATAAAGAACGAAGATTTTCTTACTGCGCTGAAATGAATATTTCACAATTTCACCCTCGACTGCGGGGGTCGACCTCACTTTACTAAGTTCACCCGAGAATTCATATCTGTTTCAGAAAAAAATAATTATTTATTCTTTATCGTATCGATATGTAAGCGATGGATTCCTTATGTTTTTTTAGATGAAAATCATACCAAATTTCATGTAAATCGGACTATTATTAACGAAATTAGCTTGAGGTTATAGGAATTAATTTTTCATGGAATTTCCTTCATTAATTTCCGTGAGAACGCTCATGGATCGCTGATTCGCGAGCCTAGGCGATCCTGGGCGAGCCGGCCCGGCTCGCCGATCCACGTGCCGTCTGATTTCACCTTAAGACCCAATTAATGTGATGATACGCGTGCTGTCCGATACTTTATCACCCGCTATAATTAATATTAAGGGGGCCGTCTCAGCGGGCGTTGAATGTGTGCGTACGCTCACACAAGCTAGGAAAAGCGTGTACGTATACGCGAAACCGTTTCAACCAAAATTCGTCCTGGAATCGGCAAGAATTAAGTTTTTGCGGGTATAGTTGCCTCCAGTAGACATCAGTGCAGGGTGGAACGGTGCGTTTGAATGCTAATAAGCATCGCACGTTGAAATAATAATGAATTTATGACTCGAAAACTGACAGAATGAGGCTTCAAGGCTTCTCCGTTGGTGGCGCCACTGGTATAGTCGAGCCACGTAGCACCAGCGTGACGTGTACGCAGGGCCGACGAGAGGTTAGCTGGCGCCTGTATGCAAGAAACTTTTTGGCGCCCCCAAATTTTTGCACCTGTTTGCACTGGATACAATAAAGAAAGAAATATATTTACATTTTGTTTATGTGGGAGTTGGATTCCTTTATTATAAGCGTGTGATATAGTGTTTTAGCACCACTTTCGGCTGGCGCCCTTATGCGGCGTATAACTTGCACAGTGGTTTCGCCGACCCTGCGTATACGCGATGTAGTAAACAAACCGTTTCAACCAAAATTCGTCCTGGAATCGGCAAGAATTAAGTTTTTGCGGGTATAGTTGCCTCCAGTAGACATCAATGCAGGGTGGAACGGTGCGTTTGAATGCTAATAAGCACCGTACGTTGAAATAATAATGAATTTATGAATCGTGTACTCAGGACAGCCCGAAAAATGACAGAATGAAGCTTCAAGGTTCCTCCGTCACCGGCGTTGATGGTATATTCGTGCCATGTACCACCAGAACCGGTGGAAGTCTAAGCTAGCCGATAAATGTAGGAAATACTTAGTTGCCGATACGTATCGAGAGTCAGATCGCGCTGTTGCCGCATTTCCCCTATTACTATTTTGTCGTCAAGAAGGCTTGAATGAATCACGGCGAAGCGGATGGAGAACAGAGATTGGCAAAGATAATATCGACGTGCGTTACGAAAAGTAGCACGTTTCAATTTTCCTACGAAAAGTAGCACGTTTGCCTTCGTTCTCACGAAAAGTATCACGTTTCGGTTTTCGCCGCGAAAACTAGCACGTTAGAGCGGTTTGCCACGAAAAGTAGCATGTACGCGTTTACCCCGCGTTCGCAATTCCCCCACCCTCCCCTACTTAAATTATGTAGACTAAAATATTCATATGTGTTGTCTTTTCGAGATTAGATGGAATTATTATTTATTAAACAATATTTTCAACAATGGAATTCTTTTAAACTGCCCACGCGCTGAAACGCGATAGTTTCTGCAGTCTGCAGGATAATCCAAAACGAGCTATTCTTTGTGGCCAAACCGGATAATATGTTAGTTTTCGCCATAAATTCCCAAACGTGCTATTATTCGTGGCGAAACAGTATAACGTGCTAGTTTTCGTCGCAACAGTACGAAATGTGCTATTCTTCGTGGCGAGGCAGTCAAATGTGTTAGTCTTCGCGGCAGAAGACCAAACGTGCTAATATTCGTCAGAAACGATGGAACGTGCTTCTTTTCGTGGCAAACCAAAATGTGCTACTGTTCATAAGAAAATTGAAACGTGCTACTTTTCGTAACGTACGTCGATATGTATCTAGATAAACTGAAATAAAAGAAATTCAAAATTTTCGAATAAATGTCGAGATAATGTTTTCGAATTATGTGAGATATCTCTTCGAGCTGAGGACTTGGGCTGTTCGGCGGCGGGTGTAATCTCGGTTGGAGAGGCATACAGTGTTGCTTGTGGTGGATGTTCATAAAATGTAAAACGTGACGTTTTCAGTATTCAGTAACATACTGCTGAGATTTGCACGAGTTCAAACACGGTATAAATCGGATTATTTCTAGAACTGTACTAGATAATAAATATAAATGCGTAACATTTCTAATCTAATAATGCTAAAAATAATCCGATTTATACCGTGTTTAAATTCATTTTCATCTGGAAAATTGCAGCAGTATGTTATTGAAACGTTCATGCCGACACGATAGAAAGTGTGAAAGTTTTACATTCTATTAAATCAAACAAAATAAACAATCATTCAGCAATCATGTTGACTTTATTTTACGAACTAATAATTATTAATAATAATGGAACGGCCTCCTCCACGGCCTCCTCCACGGCGCCAACCACGGCGCCCTCCTCGGCGCCATGACCCATATTTGAGGCGATTTAGCTCCTTTTTCATCTGAAACAGTACCATAAAAATTATATTTTCTAGTTCTACCCGTACATATGAGCCGTTATTTTTGAAAGTGGCATAAGTCCATTTATTCATACATTGAGATATTTAAGGGTTTGCGTTTGAATCAACTGAAAAATATTCGCATTCGTTAAACAAATCGGGTAATGTCTTTAAAACTATAAACTTGTTACAGTTTATTATGGAATAATAATCAATAAAAATGTTAAAGAAAATAAACGATTTTTTAGCTACAGATCGACTTGTACCACTTTCAAAAACAACGGCTCATATAGTGAATTTCAAAAATATTCGCCGTTCATACCAAACCAGAGTTGGGCAAAATGTAATCCAATTACAAATTAGATTGTAATTCTGACAATTCTGGCCGGCGGCAGTCCTACTAGTGCAAGGGAGAAACAGATGTATACTTCTCCCTTGCACTAGCGCGCAAGCCACAACGGCAAGAATGACGTTATTGGGCTAGAAATTTTACGTGTTTTACCGTCCACCCCCGCGTTAGTTCCCCGGACTGTCGCGGCAGACAGGCGATTTCGTATTCGCCAACACTAATCCAACATTTTTAAATAACAACTGTGACTGCATTGAGTCACGTTAACCCCTATGTAGCCAGCTCTTAGACTATAAAGATAATGCCGCGAATAAACCGCGCCTCGCAGAGTTTCGTGGAAGTGACGAATTTCACGTTCCGCATTTCTCATCAGATCTTTGCGAAAATTGCGTCTACCGATTCCGTCGTCCGGATGAAAATGGCCCCAAGCTAATTTCGTTAAAAATAGTCCAATTTACAAGACATGATTTTAATCGGGAGAACGCCAGGAATTCATTGGTATCACTGCCATATCGATTCGATGAAGAATAAAGAATATGCCGTAGTGAATAATCTCGTCGCGAGCGTCGAAATCCACGAAACTCAGCGAGGCGCAGCTTATTGGCGGCATCGCCTTTGAATACTCTAGCCAGAGAGTCACTCTGTATAATAGTATACAATATAATACTTACATTTTTCGGATTCATCATTTCCTCAATTTCGATTACTGGTCCGCGACGTCACCTTACTAAGGAACCACTTGCAACGGACTGCCTGGCAGGCAACGGCGAGCTCCAGCTACCGCTGATGGAGGGGGACACACCTACAGGAGCGGTGGTTATGTTTGCGGGACTGACGCAGGCACAGTTCATGCTACATAACCACCGCTCCTGTAGGTGTGTCCCCCTCCATTGCCCAAGGTTGACTGCCTCGAAACTGTCGCCAACATCACGCGAGAGAGAAATACATGTGCGAACTGGTGCGAGAGAGAGAAGTATAGAGGTCCAAATCGTGCGGGAGAGAAAGACATCTAGAGCTCGGCGTTGGCTGGTTTGTGAAAAGCGTCATTTGTTTCAGCACCACAGACGAATCTTCTGATTCACGTTTCACGTTCACGGTTCGCGTTTACGTTTTTTATAACGGGCAGAAGGATTTTGAGTGGTGTTGTATTGTGTTTGTGTTTGTGTTGTGTTTGTTGGTTTAGTGCAAGATGAGTGACACTGACACTCTAAATGTGAATATGCAGGATGTGCAAGAAGATATGGAGAATAAATCTGCGTCTCGTCCGCGAAAATTACGTTCGTACGCAAGAAGATTATCGAGACGGAAGGCACACTACGAAAAGAGAAGGCTTTTGACCCTTCAGAAGAAACAGGAAAGGGCAAAAGCGGCAGACGACACTGCCGCAGGACAACATTCAGAAGATGTGGCTGAGGAACGTATGGTGGAGGAAGCATCAACATCCGATGGACGAAATCATACGTCCCAAGAGATAATACACTCGCCATCCGATGAAGACACTGATACGGTCAGTTCGGGAGAAACTGAAGAGGCGGTGGATGAACTGACAACCGAAATACCAGAAGGCACGGATGTAGAAAGCAACGAAGAAGAAAACTTCGTTGTAGAAAAAGTTGCGAAGAGCGAGTCGCAAGTACAATCGCGTCTCCTAAATAGCAACGATATAATGAATTTCAAAAATGTGCTTGCTCAATTGCAGAAAATAGGTAAGCATGCAAAACATAGGGAAGACTGTGGCATTGAACACCTACGAATAACTGGTGTGAAACGGTGTGGCTTCAAGAGCATCTTCAGCGTAATGTGCACTTTATGCCATTACAAAGCTGAAATCCGCAATCAATCGGACGAAGCCGAAGAAGTGGATAGCAATCAGGGCGCCGTTAATGCAACAATTTTATGTGGAGGCAGTTTTGCCCAGTTGGAACATACTTTTGCAGGAGTAAACATACGTTGCATGTCGAAGAAAGACTTCGTGAAGAATCAAGATGAATTCATCAAGTCTGCAATTGCCGCTGCAGAAGAAGAGATGTTAGCAGCGGCTGAAGAAGAAAAACGTTTGGCCATTGAAAGAGGCGACGTTCTTCTCGGATCAGGGACCCCTCACATCGCCGTTGTGGCCGACGGAAGCTGGATGAAGAGATCCTACCGCAGTGGATGTTACGATTCTGCGTCTGGAGTCGGCGTGATAGTTGGCTATCACACGAAAAAAGTTTTATTTTACGGCGTTCGAAATAAAGTTTGCAGAATTTGTCGGATTGCTGCGAAAAACGAGAAAGAACCCCGAAAGCACACATGCTTCAAAAACTGGAATACATCTCGAGCATCGACTGCTATGGAAAGCGATGCCATAGTAGAAGGATTTAACACTAGCGTAGAAAAACGTGGGCTCGTTTATTCTACTCTGATTGCTGATGGGGACAGTAGCGTGTATAAGAAGATTATTGATGCTGACCCATATAAGAGACAGATTCGCGTAAAAAAAATTGAATGCACGAATCATTTGTTGCGAAACTTCTGCACAAAAATGAAAGCGATTGTGAAGAAGACTACACCTGGACCATTGAGGCAAGTTGTGGAAAGTAGTATTCGTCGGATGCGCACGGACATCGTAAAAGCCGCAAAGTTTAGATACAATCAGAATGTATCAATCGACGAGAAAACGAAGAATTTGTATGCCGACATACAGAATGTTCCAAGCCACGTGTTTGGTGATCACGCAGAGTGTGCAAGACTAGAATATTTCTGCGATGGAAACAATAAAGAGAATGAAAAAAACATCGTCCCAGAATTGATGAAAATTGGAGTGTACCAGGACGTAAAAGAAATACTTCGTCCACTATTAGCTCATGCGGAGAGCTTACTCTATAATACTACTAATAACGCTGTGGAAAGTTTGAACGGACTAATTGCTAAGTACACTGGCGGAAAAAGATTAAATTTCGCCGAAAGAGGATCGTATGCAGGGAGATGTGCTGCTGCTGTCGTTGAGTACAACAGTAACCAAGTGCACTCGCGATTGAATGCGGTAATGAAGAAGAAAACGCCCGATGTTGTGCGCCAAATGGAAGAAAAGAAGAAGAAAGAAAAGGAAAAGAGAGCTGCAAAACGGAAGGAAACAAAGGCTGCGCGATATGTACGCAAGCATTTGCCCTCGCAGAAAGATTCTGATTATGGACAAAATGCACAGAAGCCAGACATGCCATTCGAAATATATGAACTGGAGCGGGAAAAGCATATGCAAATGCTCAGTGACTGGCAAGAGAAAAGACACGCTATTGAAGATGAAACCATGGGACAAGCAAAGAACCGCAGATGGTTGCAGTACAGATCCAAATTGTTGACAGCATCCAATTTTGGACAAGTGTGCCGTCGCCGACCTGACACGCTATGCGCAAATGCTGTAAAATCATTTGTGTATCCAAAGTTGATCAGTGCACCAGCGGTGGAATACGGAAAAGAATGTGAAAAAATTGCTCGCGAAGAATTGAAGAAGCAATATAAAGATATTGAAGAATGTGGAATTTTCATCGACAGCCGCATCCCCTTCTTAGGAGCTTCACCGGATGGAATCATCGGTCAAGAGGGTATTTTGGAAATCAAATGCCCCAAATCAGCGGAGGACTTTACGCCGGAAGAAGCTATTAAACAAGTTCCCGCTGTCCGGCGCATGTTCACACGTAACAGAGGTATTTCAATGAGCAAAACGCATCACTATTTTTATCAAGTACAAGGCCAGTTACATATTACTGACAGAAAGTACTGTATATTTTGCCTTTGGACCCCGAAGGGGCTGCAATCTATAAAAGTAGAGAGAGATGATGCGTTTTGGAAAAGAGAAATGGAGCCAAAACTGGTTCAATTTTATTTAGAATGCATGCTACCCGAATTAATAGATAGTCGGCACAATACGTGCATGCCTATTCGGGAGCCACAATTTATACTAGCAGAGAGAGCGAAAGAAAAACCGAAAAGCTTGAAAAAGCGAAAAAGGTATCCCTCCGAAAATAGTGAAACTATTGTAACGGTCCGGCGTCGCACCGCGCTGTAAAGCGCGGTACCACTGACTCTATCAGTGGTCACAAGTGCCAGCAATGGCACTTTTACTCGCGGATCATACGATCACGCGAGTCGATCGACGCCGCCGTCACTTCCCCAAGAAAGTGACGAAGGAAATAATAAATATGATCGATCCGGCGTCGCACCGCTGACTCTTGTCAGTGGTCACAAGTGCCAGCAATGGCACTTTTACTCGCGGATCATACGATCACGCGAGTCGATCGACGCCGCCGTCACTTCCCCAAGAAAGTGACGAAGGAAATAATAAATTTAATTCACTCTTTAATTTTTTCAGACACATTTCTAAGTTCACAGGAGCAGACAGACGGAATCCGGCTCGGTCAAAATGCGCCAGGCTGATACACACGGGCGCCGCACAGTGGGGCAAAGTGACAAAGTTTGTGTCAAAATCAAAGAACTTTTGATAGAAATGAGATAGAGCGATGATTTTTTTGTAGGTTAAAGCTGAAACATTGCAGAATAAGGGAAAATTGCCGAGATTATGGTACGAACGTTTTTTCACTGTGAAAATCTGTGTTAAACTTGAAATTTTTCAACAAAATTGTGATTAATCCAATACCATGCACGGTAGGATTTTTTTCTTAACATGTTGTACCTCACTTCCTGTAGATTTTGTCACGCTGATTTCAAATCCGTTCGCAAAATTTGTCTACTACCTCAGGATTTTGAAAAAAATCGATTTATGTGAAAGACTAATGAAATCCTATTTTTTTCGTTGAAATGATTTGATAACCCACTGGTTTGAAGGTATATTGTATTCCCATATATGGAACACAATCAAAATAAGGAGAATGAAGTATTTGAATGTTTCTAGTTACTTACAAAGCACTTCACATCTCGTGATCACTTGACGTATCGCTGTCCTGGTCACTGGCACTCTCTGTAGGCTGTGTGTGGCTGCAATGTAATTTAAATTAGATATCTATTTTCCATTATATTTTCATTTACACATTAAGTAAGGTAAGTATTTAATCTTTTTAACTTACTTCTCATCAACGAATTTTTTAATTTCTGGTGATACATTATTTTGTTTGTACAACTTTATTCGATTTTTTATTAATATAATTGAAATTTTCGGGTCCGTTAAGTATATTGCTCGATTAAAAACGTCTAACATTCTATTCCTTCGACTATTTTGTCGTGAATGCAGCAACATATTTTTCCTATACAGTTTATGCCAGGATTCATTTGCATCTTCTGAATAGTACGCTATTGGTAGTGGAAACTGTCTTGCTACTTAACCGACCCGAAAATTTCAATTATATTAGTAAAAAATCGAATAAAGTTGTACAAATAAAATAATGTATCACCAGAAATTAAAAAATTCGTTGATGAGAAGTTAAAAAGATTAAATACTTACCTTACTTAATGTGTAAATGAAAATATAATGGAAAATAGATATCTAATTTAAATTACATTGCAGCCACACACAGCCTACAGAGAGTGCCAGTGACCAGGACAGCGATACGTCAAGTGATCACGAGATGTGAAGTGCTTTGTAAGTAACTAGAAACATTCAAATACTTCATTATTCTTATTTTGATTGTGTTCCATATATGGGAATACAATATACCTTCAAACCAGTGGGTTATCAAATCATTTCAACGAAAAAAATATGATTTCATTAGTCTTTCACATAAATCGATTTTTTTCAAAATCCTGAGGTAGTAGACAAATTTTGCGAACGGATTTGAAATCAGCGTGACAAAATCTACAGGAAATGAGGTACAACATGTCAAGAAAAAAATCCTACCGTGCATGGTATTGGATTAATCACAATTTTGTTGAAAAATTTCAAGTTTAACACAGATTTTCACAGTGAAAAAACGTTCGTACCACAATCTCGGCAATTTTCCCTTATTCTGAAATGTTTCAGCTTTAACCTACAAAAAAAATCATCGCTCTATCTCATTTCTATCAAAAGTTCTTTGATTTTGACACAAACTTTGTCACTTTGCCCCACTGTGCGTCGCAGGTATACATGATGTTCGACGAATTATTGAAACAAACTTTTACTTTTATACCAAACTTATCGAAATGTCTGCGATCATTTGTTACAGGCGGACTTTTTACCAAATTACTGCAAACATGGTGTATAGGACAGTAATGCCAGAACAAATGGAATAATAAGTACCATATTTCAGGTAAAGTTTAACACCTTATAAATCTACAATAAAATTTTGTACGCTTACAAAACTACAATTAAGTATTTCCTAATGTACTTCATAATGTGTTACAGATCCACACTGCCTACATCATCTTTCGGTTTGAGCGACGGGCGCGAACGCAAAGGACGGAGTGTCACGGCGTCCGAAAGACGGAGCGAGACAAAACATCAACGCGTCGCCTGTCTCGTACCGTTCTCGCTCGGTTTCTCGGAAAAGTCCACTTCGTGTACACCAAACCGAGCCGCTAAAGAGACAATACTGTATTATTCGAAAAATATATACTTTTTCATCTGTAATTGTCCATTTCAAGGGGGCGAAAGCTTGAATGTCGAATTTCAATTCTCCAATGAAGTTGGATTGATTTATTGTAATGACTGTAACTTGATTAGAAACAAAAAAAAAATATATAAAAAAATGTTCTATTAAACGATTTTGTCAAAAAGGCACTAACAACTACAAAATACTTCTATTCTTGTACTACAATTTCAATGGTGTTTTTTTAACTTTAAATAAAAACATGGAGCAGGATATTTCATAACAGAATATGAATCAATTTAGTACAGCATCAAGTGTCGAAATGAATTTGTTGCGAGATATCCTGCTCCACGATTTTATGTGAAAATACACCATCGAAATTGTAGTATAAGAAAATAATTATTTTTTAGTTTTTAATGCATTTTTCATAAAATCGTTTATTATAAATTTTTTAATATACTTTTTTTTTAGTTTTTAGTGTTTGTGGATTTACATTTCACAGCTCAAACTTCTTTACAAAAATCTCTTATTGCTGTATGCAGTTTAACAGTTTGCTCGAACCCTACAGTGCTAAAAGTTCGTAAAGAACGGTAACATAACGAATGGTTGATTTTATGTCGATTGGATTTGTTGTTATGGATTATTATTTATTGGTGACTAGGTAATTTTTTCACCCCCTCGGAATTTTTTCACAATTTTGTATTGTCATCCAAACTACGCACCTCTGCAATGTTTCGAGACAATTGGATGGTGGGAAGTGGATTAAAATTGAGTTTCCAGATTTGAATCAAACATACCAACAAACAGAGGATCGTAGCTAAATAAAATCGGTTGATGAGACATTCCAAAATATACGTATTGTTAGTACTGATTTCTAGTTTATGTTGATAAATTTTTACAACCGTGGAATAACAATCCCGAAGAAAATCATGTACAAAAGTATTGAATTGAAATATACTTTTGTCCAAATTGATGTTTTAAAAAAAATGATTACTAAATTTTTATTTATATGTATAACAGACAATTCTTGTTGATATACAAGATATTTTGATGTATAGTTAGATGAAAAAAAGCGTCATATGTTTTTAGAAGAATTATAGCATTCATAAATTTCATTACGATCGGTGTGTTACACTTCAGTGATGTGCCTTATTCAAATTGTATGCTTTGAATTTGTACACTGATTATACAAAATATTACATCCTTCTATGTATAAATAAATACGCAAATTAGTATTGTTTCATTGACATGTTTCCTAACTTCACTACTCAACCTCTCTATCTTTCATTATTGCTATCCTCCTTTACGTTCAGCGAGGCTCTGATGCTAGACGCAGGAATCGGCGGCCTCCAGCTACAGCTGATGCAGGAGGAAACACCTACAGCGGTGGTTATGTGTGCGTGACTGACGCACCGCAGTTCCTCACACATAACCACCGCTCCTATCGGTGTTCCCCCCTCCATCAGCGGTACCCGGAGCCCGCCGATCCCTGCCCAGACGCAGCTCTCGTGCCGTATTCCTCCAAGACTTCTCAATAGAAGGAGCTGTGGCAACAGCGCGGCAGGGACAGAGAGAACAGGGATGCGGCAACTATGCGTCAAAGATTCGTTTACATAGAGTACCTGGAGATGTCACCTCTGTATAAGTTCTTTTTATCGACCGCAGTAGTTTCATTAGGGTCCGTCTGTTTACTGGGGGCGCTTCGACGGATTCGGACCATAACAAAAAGGAGACGGCCCCCTTAAGCAAGAGAGTGATCGCTAGCCACAAGCTAGTCCAGAAGGTAAACTCGGAATAGGCCGGATCTCCATAGTTTTGGGAGCTCACAATTCTAATTGGTTGCACTTTTGAGGAAGAGGAGGGTCTCTCGTCTGTGAAATCGTCGATGGAACAGGTACCCTCACTGTCCTGACGACGTGGAGGAACAGCACAGCCAGCTAGTCCTACAAAATAGCCGCGATGATTGGACAGAGCGTCGTGACAGGGTCGCGGTTTATGACGGTATTGTCCTGTGAGTCAGTGGTGGACAACGGTACACGCGGGTACGGATAATTACTAAATGTCGACAGAGCAATATACGGCTTAACTCGAAGCGAGGAAAGTCGAAGTCCCCCCCCCCCAAAAAAACGGCACGTTGTCAATTGCCCCCTATTTCCACATCAGGTAGGCAAATGTTTCCCGAAGAATGATTCGAAAATAAGTTATGCCCGATTGTGAACGAATAAACGAATTTAACTTCTCAAAATAAAAAATATCGATCGGAAGATCGGAAGACTGTCGAGCGTCAGTTCTGCAACTACCAATCGTGACTGCACCAAGTGCTTCGTGAAATTCAAAGAGTGTGGTGATCAATTATTATTATTGGAACAGAAAATGACATCGTCACTTTCTGCTAGACAGAAAAAATGTATAGAGGATTTTTTAACAATTTATAGAAGTGAACCATGCCTATGCAAAACGAATACTGAAGAGTATCGTAATCGTGACCTCAGAGCTACTGGGTATTTAAAATTAGTCAATAAGTTAAAAGAAATCGAGCCATTCAGCACCAGAAAAAGTGTGGTCAGAAGAATCAACAACATGCGCAGCGCCTATCGGAAGGAGTGGAAAAAAATAAAGGTCTTGACCAGGACAGGAGCGGGTGCAGACGAAAGGAGTTTCGACGAAAAAACCGGGATCGAGGTAAGTTAAATAAAAGAATTTTTTTATGCATATTATATTTGAAAAATATGCACATTGTATACAAAGTAAACTAGTGTAAATTTTAGATACAGTTGTGTAGGGCCATTTCACGTGAAATCGGACAGTTTTCGGAGTAACATTTCGGATGTTGGTGAAACTTGAATATGTTGTAGTCTTTAATGATATATAACCGTATATCGAAGAATATTTAAAAAATTTAAAAATTGTTGATCTTACAGCTTTTTGAAATATAGATCTGACCTTTTTTATTCAACTGTCTACATATCTAATATTTTGAATCTATTTCTTTCATTCCACACTGTTTGGGAATGAATAGTTCTCTACGCCGCCGCACTCTCGATCACCGCAGCACCTCCTGGGCAGCTGAAGTCGCGGTCGATCCGCGATCAATCGACCAATCAGCGTCCGTCTTGTCGATCGACGCTCGAGAATGTTCGAGAAGACGCCGAGGCGAAAATGCGCATCCATATTGTATCATTCTGTTCACAACTGTGCGCAACGAACCACGTATTCTTGTTCATTGTTTTTCACGCGTTATTCAACCAGTAAATCAGTGCTCAAATCACGTTAGTTTCACACGAGTAAACTCATCACAGTGTTCGCGTCACAATCAGTTAACCTAAAGCGATTTATCGTGGATTCGCGATTGTGCGTGTCCACGTGTGCACGTTCTGATACGTGAATTGTTGTACAAGAGAGTGTACGGGGGCTCAACCCTCTGTTTTCCAGTGCGCACAACGGCTCATCCGTTGGCACATTGTTTTATAATAAAGACCTCACATTATTGTGCAAAACAGTGTTTTGGTGCCATTCCCCGGTCATAACCTCACCAGCCTTTTTTTTTTTTTTTTTTTTTTTTTTTTTTATAGAGGGGGAAAATGCTTTATGCATACCCGGCCTATAAATACCGAGGTTATGTGGGACTCCCCGATATCGGGATACCCACTAAAAACCCCCTCTAGATGCCACCTACGGCTGGCCCACATTTAGCAGGGGGAGGTACTTCAAAGTATTACTTCTACCCCCTGCCCCCTTAGATAGGGGGGGGGGCCCTTTCGCCGGCTTATGGGCCCCTAGACTGGGGTCCCCATGAGCCATTCCTCGTATTTGCTCATTCTCGGGCACCAGCACGAGACCACACTTGTGGCCAGGCTGAGGCCTCGTTCCTGAACCCACGTTATAATATGCTTTAAGCATTGCACGTCTTATGTAAATAAAAGGTAGAAGGTAAACGGTAAAAGGGGTAAAAAGTAAAAGGTAAAAGTAAAAAGGTAAAAAGGTAAAGATAAAGGTAAAAGGTAAAAGGTAAAAGGTGAAGATAAAATGTAAAAAGGTAAAAAGGTAAAAAGGTAAAAAGGTAGAAGGTAAAAGGTAAAAAGGTAAAAAGGTAAAAAGGTAAAAAGGTAAAAAGGTAAAAAGGGTAAAAGGTAAAGGTAAAAAGGTAAATTTACGAGTATACCGAGTATACTCGCAAAATAGGATAGGATAGGATAGGATAAATACAATAAATAAGTAAGTACATAAAATGGAATGAAATACACAAAATAAAATTGGCAGTGAATGCGCGTCTAAGAATAAAACTGAGAAATACGTAGAACGTAAATAAATAAATAAATAAAATAAATGCTAGGGTACTGCCTAAGGTTGACTGGGGGGGGGGGGGGCGCCAACATCAGTACCGCTCCTGCGTCCGACCGTGGTCCGCTCGCCTGTACACCCAATCCGGGTGTAATCCTCCTGATCTTAGCAGGTCTGGGGCCTGCATCCGCTGTCCCAGGTCCTCGGTCTGGCCGGAGTGAGGGGCCCGGAGGGTTTCCCTTTCCCTTTCTTTTCCTGGCTGCTCTTCTGCGGTCCAGGGACCTCCTCTCCGCCGCCTCCCTAATCACCCTGACTCGTTCAGCTCGGGCTTCTTTCTCCTTAGCGGCTTCCTTCCGGCGTCTGTCCAGCATAACTTCTTCCGCGAAGGTCCTAAGTGCCGTCCAGCTTCCGGCTGATTTGGTAGCTAACTCTATCAAGGTGGACACCTGAATCGGTGCCCCCAGAGCCTGAGCGAGACTACTCCGCTCCTGGTTGTATGTTGGGCAGCTCGTTAGCACATGTTCTGCGTTATCAACCGGCGCCCCACAGTCCTCGCACCCGGGGTTACGACCCTTCCCGATCCTGACCCGGTACGCCGCGAAGGATCCGTGGGACGTCAGAAGCTGCGTCAGCTCGTAGCTCAACTGGCGGCACTGCCCCGCGTCGTCCAGGAAGGACCTGACTGAAGAAAACAGTTTCTTGGTCCAGTTACCTGGGTCAAACCGGTCCCAGTTCTCCTGCCACTCCTCAATTGCACCCTCGAGGGTCCTTTCTTTATGGTCGGCCAGCCTACTAGCCCTGACCTCCGGATTCTCGCCGGGGTCCTCGCCAATTCCCGCCTTAGTTTTTTCTTCGTACAGGGCCCTAAGCGTCTCCGCCTTAATATGGATGGGCATTCTGCCCGCGAGGACGCATAGAGCCTCGTACGCCACCGTCCTGTACGCTGTAGTAGATCTTACTAGCGCCACTTTTTGTGCCCTCCTCAGGAGGGTCCTATTTACTTTGGTGGTCAGGGCCGTCGCCCAGACCGGAGCCGCGTACAGGACGATGGACTCCCAAACCGAGTAGTAGAGGCGTCTCGCGTGTCGAGAGGGCCCCCTCGTATTCGGGAGCAGGGCAGCAAGCGCCCCGAGCACCCTATATCCCCGGCTAGCCGCCTCCTCGATATGCGTCCTAAATCTCCTTCTGCAATCGAGCGTAATTCCCAGGTACTTTACAGAGTGGGTCGAAGTGACAGTAGTCCCCAGGATCCCGAAGTCCCGGATCTTTCCGCTTCGCAGCCCTGCTAGGACCACCACCTCCGTCTTGTCGGTGGCTATTTCTAGGCCCACCGACTCAAACCATCGCTGGACCTTTCCCATCGTGGTCTCCATCATACACTCCAATTGGGTAGTGTCTCTAGCGGAGAACACTATCGCCAGGTCGTCCGCGTATGCTATAACCTTAATAAATCTCCCCCCTTCCAGGGCCTTAATAAGGCCGTCGTAAACAATGTTCCATAGGAACGGGCCGATGGCCGACCCCTGGGGGACCCCTGCCTCGATCGGGGTGCTAATCTGGGCGAACGGGGTATGTACGGTGGCCCATCTATCGGAGAAGTACCCTCGCATCACCTCGATTACCGCCTGTGTCGCGCCCCTCCTCCTAAGCTCCTCCAGGATTAAATCCCAGCGGAGCGAGTTAAACGCGTTCTTCACGTCCACCGTGACCAGAACGCAGAGCCTTTTTTTAGTGGTGCCTACGCATCCCTCTGCGAAGCGCATCACCTCAGTGGCGGCCTCGATTGTCCCCGTCCCCCTCCTAAAACCGAACTGCATCGGGTGGAACGGGTCCCGGCCTATCTGATCCTCTATTACCTCTTTCATCACGTGCTCCCATACCTTACTCAAGGCTGGGAGCACGCTAATGGGCCTGTATGCCCCGGGGGACATGGGGTCCTTCCCCGGCTTAGGTATTAAAACAACCCTGGCCCTTTTCCAGGCCGGGGGATGGCTCCCCTCCGCACCGTGTCCCTAAACGCCTCCAGGAGATCGTGCTGGAAGACCCTACCCACGCAGGCCACCACAGCGGTAGGGACCGAGTCCAGTCCCGGGGCCTTATTAACCTTAATCCTATCCACGGCCTCTCTAATCCGCCTCTCATCTATGGCGTCAATCGTTCTTTCCATGTCCCCCGCTACCACTCCGCCGCCAGCCGGCAGTCTCCTGGGAGTCGCCGGAGTCAGGGGGGGGGGAGGACGGGGGCACGACGAACAAGTGCTCAATGATGCTCCGGACCTGGGTCGGTGTTGGCACCATCTTATGGGGGTGGCCCTTCAATTTGGTCATAACGACCTTGTAGGGCTTTCCCCATGGGTCTCGGTCTACCAGGGAATATAATTCCCTCCATTGGGCCTCCTTGGCCCTCCAAATTAAGTGCTGCACATTTTTCCGCGCTGCGACGTAGGCCTCCCCCGCCTCCACGGCTTCAGGGGACCCCTTCTTCCTCCTTCTCTGTGCCCATCTCCTAGTTCGGAATGCATTCCGTCTTGCTTCTGCGATCTCCTCACTCCACCATCCGTTAGGTCTACGAGTGCCCCGAGGGAGCGTTTTCATGGGGAGTTCAGCCCTCGTCACTTCCTCCAGTATCCTTTGGAGCCTGTCGGCCCTGGGCTCTTCTGGGTCTCCCGTAGCATTTGGACCACCCAGGGGGTCCAGCCGGAGGCTGGGTCGGAGTTGTGCACGGGACTCGTATGACCGGATGATCAAGTCTGTATCCATTTCCTTAGTGGAAAACCGCACCCATGTGGGGGGGGGGGCGGCCGTACGCCCCACCTTCCCAATACTGTGGGCCACATAGAGGTGATCCGAGAAGGTGCCCCTCCTCAGGACCTCGCTCTTAATTCCCCGGGCCGTTACTGTATCGACCGACGTTATGTCGATAAAAGATCTCCGTTTGTTCCGTTCAAACGTATAGGTAAATTTATGCGGGATCTTAACTGGGACAAGTCCGTGCCTCCCGAGCAGTTCCAGGAGTTCACCACCCTTCCTATCCACTTTCCTCCCCCCCCCCCCCAAGCCGGGATCTCGCGTTTAGGTCCCCCGCAAGGATAACCCCCATCCCCGGGAGCCTAGCCTCGACCAGGGTCCCCTCCAGGGTGTTGAGGTATGTGGCAAATTGCGCCAGTTTATTCCTGGGGGAGCAGTAGCAACTAATGAGCAACCTGCCCTCCCAGGCCCCCGCGATAATTCCGTCGGCACTCAGGGGGCGAGACAGGGTGGGGAAGTGGCCGTTAAACCCGGTGACCCAAATTGATGAGTCGCCGGTCGCATCATTATACCAGAACCCCAGCTGCCGGTATGGTTCGGATATGATTACTACATCGACTTTCATTAGCGACACATTGTGCTCCATATTGTATTGGGCCAGCCTACATCTATTAAGATTAATCTGCCAAACCCTAAGGGCCATTTGGAGCTGCTACTTTGTATCCCCTATCCTCCGTCCTGGGTCTCGCTCTATTATGGGGGCAGGCCAAGGACGCGGTTACGTGCGCAGCCCTGTTCCCGGTGGCACCCTCTCTCGTACATATAGCGCACTTAGGGGGGTTGGGGCATCCCCCAATTAGGTGATCCCCTGCTCCGCACCTTCTGCAGGTCTCTTTACCCCCCCCCCCGCGCTACAATCCCTCGCCATGTGCCCGAGCAAGTGGCACCTGTAGCACCTAGTCACTTTCGGCAAGATCCTAGCCCAGACCCAAGTGAGGCCCGTCCTGAATCTTACCCCCTCCGGGCCGCACCTAATATCGTTGGTGGGTACATCCACCACCGCCGTCTGAGTTCCCCCCTGTCCTAATCTCAGGAGCTTCAGGATCAGGCTATCAGGTGGAAGTTTCAGGGCGGCCCCAAGGTCTCGCAGGATCTCTAGGCCTTTCACCACCGGGTCAAGGCCCCTAATCTCCACTGCCGTTTTGGCCCGGAGCGGGGAACAACTCAGCCCCGAGTCGATCTTTGCCCTAATGATGGTTGCAATATCCTCTGAACTGGCGCCCTTTTCCACTTCGAGGAGGATGTGCCCCAGCCTAGTTTTCCTAACCCCCTTGACCCCTGCCAGGGTCTCCCTGCCCTTTAACAGCAAGATCTTGTAGGTCTCTATATACGAGGCAGAGGGGGGGACCTTCACCAAAACGGCCTCGGGTCTCTTCCTCATCGGGGGGGGGGGGGGGAGCTTAGGCTTATGCTTAGGCCTAGCGGGGGCCGCCGGGCCATTACGGGGGTCGGTCACCCACAGGCCCCCTACCGGATGTTGCAACTCCTGTAGTTGTTGTTGCCCCTGGTGCAATTGCTGCTCCTGCAGCAGCCCCTTCAGCTGTCGCAACTGTTGCGGTTGCGGTCTCTGCTGTTGCGCCTGCGTCTGTGCAGCGCCCAGGTGTTGCAGGTGTACCGGCTGGTGTTGTAGTTGTTGTCGTCGCTGCTGATGCAGGGGACCCCACATGGGTTGATAACCCCGAGGCTGAGCCAGCTGCGGCCACTGCGGTGGGAACCCACCATTCACCTGGGGTTGTACCCACTGTTGTTGTTGTAGCTGCTGCTGCTGTCTTTGTTGGGGTCGTCCCCCCTCGACTCGAACGGGGGGGGGGGGGAGACCAGGGAGGACCTCTGGGATTGAAGGTCCCTCCTCCTCTGCTCCCGTCGTGCCCTTTTTGTCTGCCCCTTCGTCAGGACTGGTTGCCATTGCATCCCCTGGTCCCGGGGCTGGGATGGGGGGGGGGCACCGGAGGGGGGGACTGCAGGTGATCCTGCGACCTGCCCGTCCTCCCCCGTAACGCCGGGCCCAATCCATGGCTCCTTCCCCGGGAGGGGGGTCTGCCCCGCGGGAGCAGGGATAAGGGCACCATCACCTTCTTCCGCACAGGTCCTCTTCCTATCCTGGCGGACTCCGTCCTCGTCCCCCATCGGGGATGTCCGCTGCCTCTTGGCCTTGGTTTTTGGCCCAGCCTGCTCCACCCTGGGGGGTGAGGTCATTCCACTGCCCTCCGATGGGTCGTGTTGGGTCCCCACGTCTCTGGTGGACTTCTTATCCTGGCTCCGGGGGATCGTTTCTGGCTTATGGGCCAGGGGCTTCTCCTCCCCCGCCCTTGTGTCAGACATCTGGAGGGTTGTCACCCCCTCCCTCCACCGGCCGATCGCGCACGTAGCGGACAACTCCGCCACCTCCGCCGCCGCACGTTCGCACCCCCTAGAGATCCTGGCTATAAAGTCCAGGACCCACTTAACCGAGGCAACCTTAGAGGATGCCTTCCTAGAGCTGAACTCCTCCGATGCCTTTGTGCAGGCCCCCACGATTCCGTCCAGCAGCGTGGACGCTTTCGCTAGGCGGCCATCGATTCCGGGCTGCAGGGTCCTAGCCCCCATCCCGGCGTCAACTCTCTCTCTGGCCCTAACGCGTGGCACCGACGGGATCGCAAAGTCATTCCCCTGCGTGTCGGTACCATATGTCCTCTTCCCAGTTCCTTCCTTGACGCAAGACGCCGAGCTCGACCTCATTTTAGCCCCCGAGTTGGGTTTAGAATTATTACTCTTAGTAGGTGATTTGACCGTATCCCTAAATTTAGGCCTAGCCACCCTGCTAGGGGTGCTCCCGTCCTGCCCCTCCTCACCTGCCTCCTTCGAATTTACCGGAGGGCAGGGTGTTATTGGTGCAGACGGCGGGGTCCTCGCAATTGATCTGCCCTTGAACACGGTCTGGGGAAGGTTACCTCCTTCCCGGTTCGGCGATCCCTCTGTAAGCCCAGGGGTACTGGCCACTTTCGTCTTAGGGGAGGGAGTCTCAGGGTCCACCCACGACTCAAGTCCGCGGGACCATCCCTTCCCCGCACCAATCCTTGTGTTCCCAGCCTGGGTTAGAGCTCCCTCGAAGAACTCCCCAATGGTGCTGGGCCTCAAGGCCTCCTTCTTCGGGGTGGGCTGCACGCAGCCCCTACCCTTAAGTTTCTCCACCTCTATCCATTCAATACCGTCATCGTCTTCCAAGTGAACATTGCCTGATCGAGCAGCTGTAGCATGTTCCGGGGCAATCGCCCCGGTGGCACCGGCCCGCCGCTTCAGCTCGGTGTCGTCGGTCACCATCTTTCCATCCGCGCTGCCGACTACGCGCGTGGAGTCTGCCTTTACATCAGATTTCGCCGTATTTTCATCCGAGGCACGGCTAGATTGTGACATATTAGCATGGATGTCTTAAAGGGCGACGGCCCCACCGCCCAGCGGATTTCGCCTACCACCGGCCCGGTAAATGGCCATGCAGTCCAGGACAGGGACCCTAGAAACTGCGGGTCGACTCCCCAGGGGGCCCAGGCTATCAACAGCCCCGATGTTCGCGGCCGTACTGGAAACCCGGTAGGCAACGCGGAAGCGCGGGAGAGAGGGGACACCACACAACGGGGACAGCACACACACTCACGCACGCAGAGAAGATACACAACACACACACACAACACACAACACACAAAAAGATGCACAACACAACCCCAGCACACCCCCACCCCCCGTACCCCGGGCCCAACACAACGACCGCCGGGGCCCCTCAAAGAGCTGTCGGGCGACCCTTAGCCAGGAGGGCAGCACCCCCCAGCGGCCAATAGGCGGGCGATAAAATCGCCCGCGTATCGCCCGAAGGGGGTCATAGGCGCTCTCCCGGAGCTCCCCCACCACGCTCAAGGTGGTCGCCCCTGGGGGGAGCGCCCCTGGGGGGAGTAACCTCACCAGCCTCCTCGTGCTCAACCTAACCTAACATTTTTACACACACCTATAAATGTGGCCTTGAAGGCCATGTATGCTACATAGTTGAATTTATCTTGATAGTCGCTTTCATATCGTGTGAAAAAATATATTTCATTTTATTTAATAAAACTGAAGCTCACCGTCGTTTCGCGCAAAATAATCCGAACACAAAAAATTGACATTACGTATTATGTTGGGTATAAAATAGAGTACAAGTTCTCTGTTTTAATTTTTTCTCCAAATACATAACATTGGCAAGAACATTGTATAAACATGGCAGGTATAGCCGCCTGGTCAGTGTTTGTACTGCACGGCTCAGCCAGGCGAGCCGGTGTCCTTCGACGCAGAGTCACATTGAATTAATTTTCATTTGGCCAATTTTAATGTGTCCGTAGTTTTGAAAATTTTTAATTTATTAGAAAAAGGTCACCTCTATATTTCAAAGAGATGTAAGATCCACAATTTTTAAAATTTTTAAAAATCCTTCGAGATACCATTATATGTATATCACTAAAGACTACAACATATTCAAGTTTCACCAATATCCGAAATGTTACTCCGAAAACTGTCCAATTTCGCGTGGAATGAAACAGCAAATGGTTACAATAAATGCGTTAAATTTAATTAATGAAGTTATTTTGCCATGGAACTTGACCTTCGTTTACAAAATAATTTATAAAATCTTGTCTCACTTTTTTCGCATCATTAGACGTATTTCCTGGGTTTCTTGGATTCAAATTTTCCATAGTCGAATTGTTTGTATGAAACCCCGACACAATAGTCCCATCTTCCGTATTTTCTCTATCAAAAGATTCTGGAGGCGAATAAGAATTTGGCACCGATTTCATTAAAAAATTGTGTAATACACAACTTGCCATTACGACAGAATCAATGTTATCTGGTCCTATATTAATTTGCGTATGAAAAATTCTAAAACGTGATGCCATGATGCCAAACGCGTTTTCAACAATACGTCTTGCACGCGATACGCGGTAATTGTATATTTTTCTCTCTTGGCAAATTAGATCTGCTTGTCGAAACGGTTTTATCATATCCACTCTCAACGGAAAGGCATCATCATCAGCTACAAAAACGTAGGGCAAACTCCTAGTATATGTTTTCCATCAATCGCTCCAAGACAATGTGGAAAGTTCCATCTTTCTTCAAAACCTTTCGCTACATTCCTCCATTCTTCTGTTGTTCGTGGACAATAAAAACAAAAAATATTATTGATTTAGGAACACGCAGTGCAAAATACCGTGGAAGAACCACACATTGCGGATGATACTATCGCAGATGTCATGGAAACTACAAACTGTGAAACGGATGAAAATTCATCATCACAGCCATCACAGCCACCGCCAATCCCCTCTGCATCGAGACTTGAATCCAACCGGCCAAGAACGTCTAAAAGGAGTTCACGATCGGACGAAGCGTCATTGACGCATGATGTACTGGTATCTGTACAAAATCATTTTAAACGTCCAGCAGTGCCAGACGATCGTTTTGACATTTACGCCAAAACCGTGGCAATTAAGTTAAGGGACTTGCCCAATGAGCAGAGGCTGCTAGCCGAACGCATTATCAATGATACGCTCTTTGTGGCCGAAATGGAGAAATTAGATATAGGAAATAAGTTAATTTCGGAACAAGTAATTAATAGATATGTACATACTCCTACTCCTCCACAAATGCCTTACCATTATCAGCAACAAACCTACACATACAACCCAACTCCTCACCCAAATATTCCTTATCCTAGTCCCAGTCCAATGCAACAGTATTACGAACCTTACCCTCATTCACCATCACCTCAACCTTACATTCCGGAAAATTCGGAACGTCCGTTTTTAATAAATTTAAATAATAATAATAATGATAATAATAATAATTGTAAATAGCATTTTTATTCTTATTTTATATGTATTGTGTTTTATATGTATTAAATAATAATAATAATCCTAATAATGATAATAATAATCCTAATACTAATAATTGTAAATAGCATTTTTATTCTTATTTTATATGTATAATTATGTAAATTATGGGTAATTATTTACAAAAGAGCAGTCTTGACCGATTTCGATGATCTGGAGTATGTTGTCGGGGATGTTTCTGAACAACTTTTTCCTATACATGTTGCCGTCGCTCGACTTAAGTTTTGGAGATATTTGCAAAAAACTATGATCGGTAGTTGTTTGGGTTTAGATGGATTGGCCAACTTTTCGGAGATTTAACATAAAGAAATGTGTAATGTCCGGAAAGTTGGCCAATCCATCTAAACCCAAACAACTACCGATCATAGTTTTTTGCAAATATCTTCAAAACTAAAGACGGCAACATGTATAGGAAAAACTTGTTCAGAAACATCCCCGACAACATACTCCAGATCATCGAAATCGGTCAAGACTGCTCTTTTGTAAATAATTACCCAATTAGGTAACGCAATAAATGTGACTAAAGTAAAACATGGTCATTTTCCAAAATTAAAGGAACACAATAATTTGGCGAAAAATTTGGTCATTTTGAAATGGCTGTATCTCCGCGAGAAATAGTCGCAAAAAATATTTTAAAAAACCATTTTAACGCTTCAAGTTTCTAGTTTTTGATTTAAGGACACAAATTTTTTCCAGCCATTATGATACTGTTTTATCAAGATGAAGCACAAGAAACAAAATTTTAAAAATTTAAAATACCGTCAGGCCGGCCGGAGCGTGTGGATGCACTGTTACGTGCCGACCAAAAATTTAAAAATTCTGAAACTCAATCTAAAACATTGACAATTGATCCAACCACCTAGGTGTGTTACGGGATATCCCTCGAGCAATTGTCAATGATTTATTAACCATAGCTTTTTATAGTAATAACTTAATCCGATTCAAAGCCTCTCACGCCACGGCATATTCCCATGGAAGATTATTGTCAGCAATCTTCCAACGCTGTCGACGTTCTTGGAATGCGTGGTGATAAGCCTTTCGAAGCATTGTAGTAGACCATTTTACATTTTTCTTCCCTGTTAAATTTTGTCATACCATCATTGACATCGGATCCTACCATTGAGTGTTGCGGGAGTTTCCCTCGATCGATTGTCAATGATTTATAAACCGTATTATAATAATAATTTTATACGAGCCGTTACGCCACTGCGTTCTTCCATGCGAAAATCTTCCAACACCGTCAACGTTCTTAGAACGCCGGGCGCGATAACAACTTAGATGCTGGGAACGTTCCGAGCGACGACGGTTGGGCCCGTGTGCATGAGGTGCAGAGTCAGCAATTTTGGCGCTCTTTGTGCAAAGGCCCGAGTGCTCGGGCCTACCCTGCAAACGCTCGGGGCAGTCGGCCGTTAAGTCGCTTAGTGCGTAGTCGCTCTGTCCGAGGGACATCACTGTTTAATAAAATAGTCTTTGAGCCGGAGTTTCAGTGCATCTTAGTGATCGTGAAAGGACTCAGTCCCCCGTAGAGACTGTCTGTTCAAACTTTAATTATTTTAATCGTTTACATTTTTATTAAATCACTTATATTCCCAACGTTTAAAAATTTAAATATTCAAACACTGTGAACATTATAATGTCAGTGAACTGCTCGGTGTGATTTGTGCTCCACGCCTGTGCTGCGCGTCAACCTCTAGCAGCAGCGCCCCAGGACAAAGACAGAGACAGAGAGAGAGAGAGAGAGAGAGAGAGACCGTGAATACCTTTATTCAAAATTTTAATAAGCTTTGCGCCGAATCGGTAAGTCCTCAAATTATATTATTGTACGGGATAAACCAATGATCCAACCTCTTTAGAGTGTTGTGGGTTTTCCCTCTATCATTGTTATATTCCCCGTTTGAGGGCGTGCACTGCGTTTTTGCTAAACTTTGTTTTCTTGTAAAATTATATTGCGATATTTTCCTAAATCGTTCATATGGAAAGACTAGAACTGCGTAATTATTGATCCAACTCACCTAGTGAGTTGCGGGGATTCCCCTCGATCAATGGTCGTTCCGTAAGACACTTGCGGTAAATTTCCATATTTCAAAACCATGTAAATTCCCGTTTTGTACCACCTTTTAAACACTTCCTATTTTTCATTTGTTTTTGTAATACATGGTAATATTTACTTAAATATCAGCTCATTTTATTCGAACCTGTCTACGAAAATACCACATCCCCAACGGGTCAACCTGTATTGGTTGCAGCAAATACGAATCCCAAAACAATCCTGAATTTTCGCATAATAACCTGATTATGTCGAAATATTAAAATCTATCTAAATTTCGTTAAGCGTTACGTGAAAATAATTAGACGAATCCGCTCGGTCATCATAAAAATAAACGCCCGCACGTAACAGCACCATCCGGCCAGCCTGTCAGGCCGGACGGAGCGTGTGGAGGCAGTACGGGCGTCAGGCCGACTTGCACAGGCCTGCCTGCGCAGGCAGATCTGACAGGCCGGCTGGACCGTGTGTGGCCGCCTTAAGGAAGTAGGCGAACAGAGTTAATGGGTAGAAAAGTGAAAGTAGGAAAGGTCGTGGACAGGAATTACCTAAGGGTTGATGCGTACGGGCGAGTCGAATGCTTTATGGCTGTTTTCGGTACAACGTTTGTGGTGCTGAACGTTTGGCATGCAGATGTGTAGTTTAGCCGCTTCGGTAATTATGCAGAACAGGTGTTTCCTCACCGATTTTGACGACCTTGATATATGTTGTCGGGGGCATGATTCGGAACATCTTTTTCCTATACATGTTACCGCCGCTCGACCTTCGTTTCCGAGATATTTGCGAAAAACTGCTGCTACTACTACAATGTATTCTGCCGTTTGTTTAAAATATTCAATTTTTCTTTTTTTATATGAATAAGAACCTATTAATTTTGTATTATTGGGAACAAATTTTGGTAAAATAAAAATAATGGTATATTTTTTTTACCATATTTATCTTGCCGATATAAAATATTTGTAAGTACACTTACAAATGTAAGTGTATATTGTATCGAAATGGTAAGTAATACAATCAAAACAATAAAGTACTGAGGAATTAATGCAATTTTTATTATTTAGAACCAACTTAAGAAATTTAAAGAAAAATTAATAAAAAAAATACAATTATTTCGATTTTCTTCTTGTTTCTGCTGCTTTAGATTTTTTTTCTGCTAACAACTTTTTCTTCTCTGCAGACAATCTTTTCTTTTCTTCAACTAAGAGCTTTTTCTGCTCTCGCTCCTCTGCTTTCTTTAATTGTAATTTTTGTCTTGCCTCTTTTCTTTCTTGTTTCTCCTTTTCCATTTTAGCTTTCATATCTTCTTTCTTAGTAAAATATGCTAACCACTCGTCGGATGTGGCAACGCATGGCACTTTTTCAATATTTTCTTTGTTCGATTTAAACTTTTTAGTACTTTTTTGGGGGCCAAAAAAAGCAATCCTTGAAAGGCGAAGGTACCTTTGCTCTCAAATCATCTCTATCTTGAGCTTGCGTAGACGCATGAAGAACATTATAACTATTGAGATCTTGTAATACATTATTTACATCACAACTTTGTTCATTTTCTTGGGAATAAACTACTTGCACGTCTTCCACAGAAATGTACACTTCGTTACTACAAGCATCTATCGCAGGTTCTGGAATTCTTGGTGTGTCAGATATTGTTTTAATTTTCATCCAATAATCAAAAAGTGTTTGATTTTGGACATTAGGGGAAGATCCAGAGAATTCTGCACGTCTCAAATCTTGTAAGACGTTTTTATCTAGATGATCCTCTAGAAACTTGGTGTGGTACTTGCATTTCTCTTGATAAATATTTGTTGTCAAGTCAGTGTTAATGTTAATATCAATATTTTCTTGCTCTATTGGGCCCGAAGTTCTTTTATTTCTGTTTAAAATGTTATAATTAACAGCGTCCGCTGAAAGTGGATATAACTCACAAGCTGCAAATCCGTTTTTGGCAATTTCTACCAAATTCAGATTATCTGTTGCTGTTTTTAACAAATGAGCAAAGTTTTCTTTAGTTACTTTCTTTGCAGCATTGTCTAATCTCCACTTATCCACTACATTCCTCCAAGCACTTTTCAATGGATGAAACACTGCCACATCTAGTGGTTGTAAAATATGTGTAGCATTGGGATAAAGTGCTATAAGCTCAATACCATGAGTACGACAGAAAGTTGCGACTGGAAGAGTTAAATGCGATGAATGCCCATCAACATACAGGGTGTAAACGGTATACGTAGCAATATTTTAGGGGGTGGTAGGGGAGGTCCAATGGAACATAAAAGTCCTATGACATAATGTCCGATCGGTCTCCATTTTACAGTAATAATGCCTCAAAGTTAACATGTCTATATGCTAAACTAATAGTCGCAGGATTCCATAATTTTGCACATACATTGGAGATCACCAGTAGGGTAAAATTGTCTGAATACATTTTGTTGTATCTCGTATAGTTTAGCTGTTATAAAGGTTTAAACATCGGAGATGTTTGTGGAAATGATCGTCGCTACACGCACACAGATGAGCCGTAGGACAAAGACCGCCCGTTGTGAGCAGTTCAAGATGACCCAGTAACCGAGAAAGTACGGGCCCCTTACAGTAGCGGTCCCATTGAGGATCTGTTTGGAGTAGCGGAGGCACTTAGGGTCGTCAGCTAGAAAATAAGAAACAAGTGAACGAAAACTCTACACATGTTCTTAGGCCAGGCGCGCAGTGGTGGCAATTTGTTGCGTGACAGTTTTGATGCTCACGAAAAATGCATTGATTTATTACTTCTTTGACATTGTTTCTGACCAATCGTAAAAATTAACTGCGTTGGTCGTCAACGTAGTCTAAAGAAGGACGCGGTTTATGACCGTATGGTTCCCTGAGTCGACGGTCGAGAACAGTGCGCCCCGGTCACCATGTTGTCCCACCCAATAATGAAGCAGTATACCGATTAACCCCTTAGTATACGAAATGAGTTTTACGAACGAAACGAAGGGCGAAGAGGATAGAAACAAAACGCACTGTCAATAGCACCCCCGTGGTACGTTTCCTGACTTAGCCTCATAATAAATTTTATAACGAAATGATCATAACGTTTTCATAACTTATAAATCTGATTATTATAAAAACAGAATCATTGGCCAAGAGTGGGTTAGTAAAATTCTCCTGCAATTCTGTCGATCTGTTTTTTGACCTCACTGAAGAAATGTGGGGTGGTAGCGGTACGGTCAGCTGACTGTAATCGCGCGCGGTTGCTTTACCTGAGACGGGGCGCACCATTGCCTTTAACAGCTTACTGCGACGTTAATATCAGCTGCATTACTCTAGAAATAAGCTTAATTTACAGAAAACATATCAGCGAATGTGGTAGTACTTTTTCTGATTTTTACAATCGCGACCTCGACGTGAAACGGTAAAGGACATTTCGATGTCTTCTGGCATCAGGATAATACATGTCCCGGATTGCCCCCCAATTCAGGGACAATACGCGTTGACGTATTCCGTGCGAGAGAAGGCGGGCATGAAGTTCGATTGGTCCTGAACTAACCATTTGGGCCTACTTATCTCTCGTGTCTAAACACGCGCTCGAATTTCCAAACAAAAGCAGGCGTCGACGTATTCCGTGCGAGAGAAGGCGGGCTTGAAGTTCGATTGGTCCTGAACTAACCATTTGGGCCTACTTATCTCTCGTGTCTAAACACGCGCTCGAATTTCCAAACAAAAGCATGCGTCGACGTATTCCGTGCGAGAGAAGGTGGGCCTTGGGGAGGAGATATTGCTGTGAAGAGGGCCTCTTCAGGACAGTGGCCGTTTGGGAGGGATGCAGGGCAGATTGGTTAAATTAGGGCCAATCGGAGTTCAAGCCCACCTTCTCTCGCACGGAATACGTCGACGCGTGCTTTTGTTTTGAAATTCGAGCGCGTGTTAACACTCGAGAGATAAGGGATCCGTCTTTAATTTGAAGGGAGGACGAAGCAAGCGGCACCACCAATCAATCACGGCAAGAACGCTAGCTTCTTTCCGGAAGATATGAACATTGACTTTTCGGAAGATATGAACATTAATACTGTCGACAATCAAGAAAGTGGCGCGGTCTTTAAGAATTTTAGACATTCCTCGGCCTGAGTTAATCGGTATATTGCTGTATCGATGGCTAGTACATGCGATGACTTCGGACCCGCATGTACCGTTGTCGTTCGCCGACTCGTGGGGCAATACGGTTATAAACCGTGACCCTGACGAACCGCTTTAGCCGGTCAGCTTAATTATTTTTCGAAACACCAATATATCAATAAAAAAGTATTATTCACCATCAATACCTACGCCTCGCGTTCGGACACAGGAAAAAATGGGTTACTGTCGCTGGAAATAAGTCATAGCCTGCGTTAAATTTAAATACTAATAATCACCAATAAACTAACTAAAACTCACCCTTTCAGAAATTCACCTGCAGCTTGAAAACCTGCGTCACTAGATCACTGAACTCATCCTGGTCAGCAACGGATGCGTCCAGTGCACAGGTGGTCCCAGGTATGCGACACCACCCAAAGTAAAAGGGTCGCAACATCAAGTGCGATCGGGTTAATGTAGATACGGAATATTCACTTCACTGCACGGTTACTAACACTGATCACCTAATTTATTGTCGCACCAGGACAAGATGTTTTAGGTGAAAAGAAGCCAGCACATTTTCGAGACACACGTGCTTTGCAGAAGTGCAACGAACGAACCATCCTACAGTTTCACAAAAGCCCGCGCTCCCTTTTTTTACTGCCAATGTACCCATTGCTTCGAGGTAGGCAGCAGACATCACGTGTTTCGGTTCGAAAGGGTCCGAAGAGAAGAGAAACTGAAAGTCTTCGAGTTGCTATAAAGAAAAAAATCCTGTTTCCTGTTTCCCTTTTCCGATATCCCGAGTTCACGTCTGCTACGAGGCGGAACCAACTATGTCGTAAATTACCGTAAACTGTAGGAAATCGTTCTCTACCGCCGACTCGTGGGACAATACGATCATAAACCGCGACCCTGGCGAAATGCTCTGGCCCATCAGGCTGATTAATTTTTGGGAACTAGCAATTAAAAAGTATTGTGGGAGACTGTGGGCTTGAAGTCCGATTGGCCCCAAACTAACCAATCTGCCCTGCATCCCTCCCAAATGGCCACTGTCCTGAAGAGGCCCTCTTCACAGCAATATCTCCTCCCCAAGGCCCACCTTCTCTCGCACCGAATACGTCGATGCGTGCTTGTGTTTTGAAATTCGAGCACGTGTTTATACTCGAGGGATAAGGGATCCGTCTTTAATTTGAAGGTAGGACGAAGCAGGCGGGACTACGCGCAGTCAGCGGACTACCCTTCTTTTCCTGTGTCTCTCCGCGAGACGTATTGATGCTGGATAATACTCTGTAATTTCGAGTTCTCCAAAATTAATCAGGCTGATCAGCCAGAGCATTTCGCCAGGGTCGCGGTTTATGACCGTATTGCCCCACGAGTCGGCGGTAGGGAACGGTTTCCTACAGTTTCGGATAATTTATGACTTAATTGGTTCCGCCTCGTAGCAGACGTGAATTTTCTTCTTTATAGCAACTCGAAGACTTTCTGCTTCTCTTCCCTTCGGACCCTTTCGAACCGATACACGTGGTGTCTGTTTTCTATCTCGAAGCAATGGGTACATTGTAGTGCTGTTCGAGTACTCGGAAAAAGCGAGCCGAGCCAGACTCGGCTCGAAAAATCGGACCGAGCCGAGTACTCGAAATATTCGAGTAGCTCGAATAGAACCGAGTAACTCGAATTTTTTCGAGTAACTCGAATTTTTTCGAGTAACTCGAATTTTTTCGAGTAACTCGAATTTTTTCGAGCAACTCGAATTTTTCGAGCAACTCGAATTTTTTCGAGCAACTCGAATAGAACCAAGAACTCGAATTTTTTCGAGCAACTCGAATAAAACCGAGAACTCGAATTTTTTCGAGCAACTCGAAGTAAACCGAGCGGGCCGAAAGAACCGATCGGGCCGAAAGAACCGAGCGGGCTGAAAGTACCTAGTGGGCCGAAAGTACCGAACAATCCGGTGTGTCGAGTAGTTTGAAGTTTGAATGTTTCGAATATTTTAGAATATGTTTATATACTGGATAATGATTCGTAATTATTATTATTATTATTATTATTATTTTGACTTTATTAAGAAAGTAAGATACGAGTAAAGGTGAGGCCGCAGTAATAATGTGAGTAATTAAAATGTAAATTGTAAATTTTGCGCGTATGTATGATTTATTAATATTTCTTCTTGCGTTTTCCTTTATTTTTCTTTCTTTTTTGCCTTCTCCGTGTGGGATATATTTCTGCCGAGTCACTGTCAACAAAGGCTGTTACCCGTTAATGAAAAATGAATAAGTATAAATAAATCAAGAATTCATAGAGTGAAAATTGAGATTATGGGTTTTTCCATGTGTGTCTAGATGAAATTTGAATGTTTGCAAAATATACCATCTGAACGCTGTGTAGTTTAGAATCAAAGCGAGGTGGCAATTCATGATGTGCTAAAGTTTTTGTTGGGTATTGCCCACTACTGAATACGCTGCAGAATTCGACGACCTGGAAGACTTGGAGGCTGAAATTAATGAAAATTTAAAAACAATTAATCTCCACACCTTTTCGTAGGAAAATAGTTACTATTATTATAATTATAATTATTATAAGGTCAGGCATAGTAACAGCATACTAGCTGCGCCTCGCCTTTTACTCGAGTAATAAAGTCGTTTAATAATAATAATTCCCTATCTTAAGTTACCTACTACTTCCATATTCAATTAATATTTTGATTAAAGTTTCTTAATGAATGACTAAAGAAATGAAAATGAATTTTTCACAGCTGGAAAAACTTTAAAAGTGCTGTGCTGTAAAATCAGGAAAACTGGACATATCAGGTTTTGCCATCTGACCATGGAAATGTTTAAAGCATGTCGATCTCGCATAATTCATTTCTCCAATTTTAATTTCTTTATCCAATTAATGTAAGAGAACATTACCAATCTGTTTGGAGGAGGATGGGAAATGGTTGTGAAATAGCGTATGAATCCAGGAGAAATGAAATAAATAATATATTTATATATAACATATAATATAAACATATAAATTGTGTTTTGCGTTTAAACAGTTTAATTACACGCTGTGGTATATTACGCATATTTATTATAAACATACTACATACACGACATGTACATATGCATACTATATCCATACAATTTCATACACATAATATATACACACACACACACACACACATTACTTAATGTACTATCGTTTTTTTTTTTTTTTTTTTTTTTTTTTTTTTTTAACGTGGGGAAATCCTCATAGGACACCTCGGCGGGGTAGTGTGAGACTCTTACTCACTAAAACCCCACGGCCACGGATTTGTCTATTATCCGAAAGAATCGTACGAACTATATTCTATACATAATGTACACACATGCACATCATTTTATTGAATTTGCCGATAAAAAACAAAGTTGTTCGACTCTGTCAGATAATAGACATGACCGCTTCTCGCTAATAATATTGCCAGCCCTCGAGAACAGCCGCTCGCTGTACGCCTGTGTGGCTGGCACGCCCAAAATATTTCTGGCCACACGCGCAAGTGTGGGGAAACGCGTTTTATTTTCCTTCCACCATTGGAAAATACATTTATCGGATGGGGCGACTCTCCCTTCCATGTACATTTTTTGTTCATTTTCGAGTGCAATGTATATGTTGTGGTGCGCCTGCTCTTCATCTCTTTCAATGTTACATATAAATTGATGGATACTTCCCACTAGTGATGATTCTGTCATATAAACATAATATATAACACACAACATTGAACACAGTAACACATAATCTTATTATTGTTTCACACTCACCTGACGGTTCGTTTGGTGGTGCGGCAGTCCTCCCATTCGATTCGCTTGCATTACTCACATCGAGATACTCCAACGCAATTGAATGCAGTGCTGTGTTGGCCCATGCCTTCTTGTCTCCCGACAATAACCTATCCTTTATGCGAGGGTCCAGGAGCATTGCAATGAACAAAGATTTTGCCTCTTCAATAAAATTAAATCTCTCATTCAATTTATTTAACAATTGATTTCTGAAAGCGGCTATTGCATCACAATTATTAGTATATCCAACAGTTTGTCTCAAGCCGTATATGGTCAGTACATAATTGGACAACGTGGCTGTATTTGCCTGAGTCATTAGGTCCGTCGCCTCTTTGAAAACTTTGAGGCAATCGCGATAGTCCTTTATCCTGGACCACTCGCAACTGGATATATGATGTGGCATGTTTGGCTTACACAGAACCGCATTTATGGCAGATCGTACCTTGATTAAACGCTCCAGCATATCGAATTGGGAGTTCCATCGTGTCTCGAGATCACCTATTAATTTCAGAGGAGGGTCGTTCGGGTTATTCTTCCTCTGTTCCTCCTTTAACATCTCTTCCGCCGATGCAGAACGATGGAAAAACGCCACGATGGCGTCACATTTTTTAATGATGGCCGTCAATTCTTCAGAATTATCCACCGAGTCCTTTATGACCAACTGAAAATAACCCGTTGCATTAAATATGAAATATTCATGGAGTATTACTTAGTGTAAAATTTAATTATTTCTTATTGTTTATTTACCTGTAATGTGTGAGCGAAACACGGAATGCATTCCCACGTACCGCCTAGTCTTATGGCTTCGACAGTGTCGGCTGCATTATCCGTCACGAAATAAATCTTTACGTGAGGTTTTTCTAATTTCCATTCGCGTATGGAATTCCGCAACACTTCGCACAAATCCTCGCTTGTATGCTCTTCGGGCAAACATATAATTTGGAGCGTGTACGTTTTTAATTTAAATGTGTCGCATAGATAGTGAACTGTCAGTGATAGATATCTTTCGGTGGGCCGAGACGTCCAACTATCGGTAGTGAAAGCGAACGTTTTCACCTAATCGAAAACAGAAAGAAAACATTTATAAATCTCATATCGCGATGCAAAGTATTTTTAATATGGCATAGAACATAGTGACAGATATCACAAACATTGTAAAAATTGTACTTACATTTTCGCTGTCCTTGTCAAGGATTTCTTTCAATTTCTCCTTCTCAGTTTCGTATAATCGAGGCACGATTTCCTCGGAAAATACTGAACGATCTGGGATCTGGTAGCGCGGTTCTGCTACCCGCAGTAGGTTCCTGAACCCCACATCCTGAATCATGCAGAAGGGTTGACAATCGGAAATCAGCATACGAGCAATTGCGCCGGTTAGCTCCTGCGCGCGTGGTGAGTTCTCATCTAAAACAGCCACTTTCCGCGGGCGATCTACGACAGTTTCCGCGGCTGAAGTTATCTCTATCGGCGGCGGTGCTGCCAATATGTCGACATGGCTGGATTCCATATGCCTCCTAAGGGCAGTAGTAGATCCCGCCTTTGTTTTAAAAGCCTTGTTACAATGCAAACACATGGCTTTTTCGCGGGATGATTTTGAAAACCACTTCCACACGGAGCTTTGGTTTTTTCGTAGCCTTGCCGAGGTGGAGGGATTGTCCTCGCTATCGGACACTTGTTGTTCGTCGTCGAGATTGCCGTCTTCCATGTGAACTACCACAGGGAACTCTGCCATTGTTCAAACAAACACGTGACGGTTGCTAAGACAATACGTAAAGGTCGAGTGATCACTCACGGACTGATACTTTGCGAATGCTGCTTGACTGGGAAAACGCTACCGAAGTTGACTCGGCTCGTGTATATTTTTGAAGGGGGGTGCCAATATGTCTGGAAAATGCAGTGATTGGATGCAAATGACCAGAGTCGCTCATTATTGGTTGTCCTCCGTTTCATTTTGTCCGCGTGGGGGTAGTTTCTGTACTGCAGGTACAGGTAGAAAGGTCTGACGCTCCTACGCTGGCGGACGACCGTTAATCCTTGCTAGAGATGTGCTGTTACCAATAAAATAATAAAACGTTTCGTACCGACCGTAGCAAGCTTAAACGATTTGCCACGTTTATTTCTTAAGGACCTCCGCGGAATTGTACCTGCGCATCTTGTATTTTTCCCCCCAAAGCTATTAAGCACGACCATCCGACAGAAAAAGAATTTGAAACAACGAGACGCGCACTATTCGTCGTAATCGCTGCCGCATCAAATGCGACAAATTCAAGGAAATGAATTTTGCCGCAGTTGCTCCTTTTCCATGCAGATCGTTTGTTAACCCTCGGCGTGAGCTGTTTACGTTCAATATAATTTCGTCTTTGTCTGGTAATATATCTGCCACTTCCCTTCTCCCAATACCCGAAATGCACCCCTTTTAACAGGCTAACGATTTTACTGTCTCGCTGGTAGCAAGTTGCCTTGAAGATGCCTCGCGGTGGGACACAGAATCGAAATGCAAGTCCGCTGACTGCGCGTGGTCCCTGTGTTGCACCGCGAGGCGTAAAGATGGTGGTCAATACTTTTTAATTGCTACATTGAAGGCACGTTCCTTACATGTGGCATGTTCATGTAAAAACTGAGGGGTTGGGGGGTTGACTGGGGAACCATCCCTAGTCCCCAAAAATTAATTAGGCTGATCGATCAGAGCAGTCGTGGGATTCAAGTGAACGCAGCGGCCGATTTTCGGAGGCAACGCCTCCGTTCTCCCGCGGCGGCCTAGGAGCTTGAAGTGCCTCAGGCCCGTTCCATATGAACCGCGCGTAGCGCATTGGGGGCGCCCCCCCGTATTAATAGCTTTCCACATCACCCATGGGGATATTATCATCGGTGCGTTTTTTTTTTTATAGTGGTATCCCCTATAGGCCTATTTCACTGTGTCGCGCGATAAAAAATGGATTGGAAAAACGCGCTTTACTATCAAAATTTCAAATATGTTTGGGAAAACTACATTTTCGCACACGTTTGGATGTGCTGGCGTCTAAAATTTGAAATTTTGATATTAAAATGCGTTTTTCCAATCCATTTTTTATAGCGCGACACTGTGAAATAGGTCTATAGAGGATACCACTATAAAAAAAACGCATCGATGATAGTACCCCCATGGGTGATGTGGAAACCTATTGATACGGGAGAGCGCACCAATGCGCTACGCGCGGTTCATATGGCACGGGCCTGAGGCGCTCCAAGCTCTTTGGCTGCCGCGGGGGCCAAGACACTAGAGCTCTTACTACTCGACCCGCCGGGTACCCGGGTACCCGCCGGGTACCCGTGAGATACCCGAGTACCCGGGTAAACAAAAATTACCCGGCTACCCGGGTAGACAAAAATTACCCGGGTACCCGTGAGATACCCGACCTGCCGGGTACCCGAGTACTCGAGTATTCCGAAAGACACCCAAGCAAATGAAAATATAAATCTGATAGATTTGGAGCCATATTTATATTGTATGCATTATCGTGGACGTTCACTTTACTGCTGATATTCCAATTTTCATTAACCAGGTTAAACATGATGGCTAAATTCTTCCCCGAATGACGATCTTCCATGTGCAAAGTGTATAACTTTATAGGATCCACTTTTTATTTATAATGTGTAGAGTTGTAGAAACGAATGGATCTTGTGATCTCGAGTACCATCCATTATTAAGAATGGCCATATCAAACACCATAGAAAGTTACTTTTCTATTCTACTTCATTACGCATTACAGTCAACTCTCCTATAACGTGATTAATTCGTACCGCGTTATATGGAGACCACGTTATAAGAAACTCAGAATTACATAGTACAAATCATATTAATTCGTACCGCGTTATAGGTAGGAGGACTGTCGCAATTTTTGCTCGGCGTTATATGGAAACCGCGTTATAGGAGGGTATATAAATAAGGTGCGATCGTTTTACCCCGGGTCCACACCAAGGCGAACACGAACAAAAACATTGTTCGCGAATTTTTTCGTCTGTTCTTGCAAAGTCCACATCGCTGCGAACATGAAAAAAAACTCAGCGTACGAACCGTATGTGAACGTACGCTGAGTTTTTTTTCATGTTCGCAGCAATGTGGACTTGGCAAGAACAGACGAAAATGTTCGCGAACAATGTTTTTGTTCGTGTTCGCCTTCCTGTGAACCCGGGGTTAGGATACTTTTAAGATAAGGACACCAACACCCCGGTTCGGCAATTACTGCTTGAAAGATAACATACTATCATGTATAGTTCATGTTACTTTTCCATCCTCCGATGGATTAAAGAAGTAGTCGCAATCCAGCCGACCGACATTGTTGCAGTATCGGGTCTTGATGTAGCAACAATGTCGATCGGAATGATCGCGGTTACTTCTTTTCTTTTGAGACCTCTATCGACGCTATGTTTCTTCGTCCAGTCTGTGTTATAAACTCAAGCAATTCAGTACTAAATGGCTCCACGTAAAAGTTTGGTGTGGCAATATTGCACTCCATCCGAAAATGGAAAATCTATTACCTGTGGAATATGTAATAGTACATTATCATTTAATGGGTCAACGTCAGTGATTATGAAACATTTGCGGGGCAAGCATAGAGAAGCATTGTCTAGTACTTCCAGTGGATTAGACATTGACGTTGATGAACCATCAACATCAGGACCAGGACCATCACATGGAATTAACGAAGGCAGTTCTTGTAGGAAGCAACAGAAATTAGTCATCCCTTGTACATCAGTGCGACAAGAACAAATATCACAGGCACTTGCTCGTATGATTTCCGCAAATATAATGCCCATTTCCTTCTGTAATAGTAAAGGATTTAAAGAATTTATGGCTATATTGGAACCGGGATATCAATGTCCTTGTCCTAAAAGTACATTAAAACGTTTACAACTAATATATACTGAGAAACGAAGTAAAATAGAAAAAGAACTATCTATGGCCTCGGATATAGCCATTACCAATGATGGATGGTCCTCAAGATCACAGGATTCTTATATTTCGACAACTGTACATTTTATAAATGAAAAGTGGATCATAAAAAATTACACACTTTGTACCCAATTCATGGAAGATCGACATTCGGGCGAGAATTTAGCCATAATGTTTAATTTAATTAATGAAGACTGGAATATCAACAATAAAGTGAATGCTATGGTCCATGACAATGCATCAAATATAAGTATGGCTGCAAATCTGGCAGATAATGTGCGATACAGCATTTCTTGTGCCGCACACAATGTACAATTGTGTGTGAAAGATGCTTTGGATACAGTCGACGAGTTCAAAGAAGTGATAAAAAAGGGCAGTAAGATTGTGCAATATTTTAATCATTCAAATTTAGCAGCGAGTACTTTGACCGAAAAGCAGGAGCAGTTAGGTTTAAGTAAACAGAAATTAATTCAAAGTTGTCCCACAAGGTGGAATTCCTATTATTATATGTGTGAGCGACTTGTGAATCATAGAACTGCAATTATTTCTGTTTTAACAGATAGAGTTATTACAAAAGTAAATATCGCTTTAAAACTTGAAATGTCGGAATATTATTGGTTAATAATGAGTGATATTATTGCGGTGTTAAAACCTTTGCAAGTAGCGACTACTGCACTATGCTCCGAAAATACAGTAACTATTTCTATGGTACTGCCTATTATCCATGGCATTGTTAATAATCATTTGACAGTTAATAACACGGGCAGAGCTGAGACTGAGCAATTTAAAAATGTTTTGGTAACGTCCTTTGTCAATAGATTTAATTTACAATCACGTGTTGAAACTGTACATCATTTTGCTTCGTTTCTTGATCCAAGAAGCAAGGAAATGTCGTTCGAAAATAATGAAATGAAAAATCTTACCAGAAGTTCCATTGGTAATATGATAGAAAACATTTCTATAACTGAAACTGTAGAAAATGTTAATCCTATGCCAAGTGCACTAGATTTTATATTCCAAACTTCACAATCTAACAACGATAGTAATTCCGAACTGCAAATGTATTTGCAAGAGACACAAATGGACCATAATTTATGCCCATTAGAATGGTGGAGAACACGTGAAAGCAAATACCCTAGACTTGCAAAAATGGCCAAGATGTATTTATGTATACCTGCGACGTCTGCCAGCTCTGAACGAGTATTCTAAACCGCTGGAAATATTGTTACCGCAAAGCGTAGCAGCCTACTACCTGAGAATGTTGATTTGTTGGTATTTCTATACAAAAATAAAGATATCTAATTCAAAATAATTAATTGCTTCACAGTTTTATTGTTTCACACAAAAATATAAATTACTCGAAACATACCCGACGAGTTAGGTGGTAATAGCTCTAGTGTCTCATGGGTACCCAGATAGCCGAGTAATTTTTGCCTACCCGGGTATCTCACGGGTACCCGGGTAACCGAGTAATTTTGGTCTACCCGGGTATCTCACGGGTACCCGGGTAACCGAGTAATTTTGGTCTACCCGGGTGTCTCACCGGGTACCCGGGTACCCGGGTACCCGGATACCCGGGCCAAAAGAATAGCTCTACAAGACACGCGGCGGGAGAAAGGAGGCGTTGCCTCCGAAAATCGGCCGACACGTTCACTTAAATCCCAGGACTGGGTCATCAGAGTATGACGCTAGGGTTGCGGCTTATGACCGCATTGCCCCGGGACTCGGCTAACTCATAAAGCAATATACGGATTAACCGAGGCCGAAAGAATCCTAAAATACTTTATACCAGCGCTGTTCAAGGTCGCTTATGCGTAAGCTCGGGGTTCTCCCACTCTCGTCCGCGTTGTTAGGGATACCGCGCGACGCTAACCGCGAAGACGCTTGCCCGGCTAGCTCGTCGTGGCAGCCTTCGCAGCATCGCGCGGTCTCCTTGACAACGGAAGGCACGCTGTGCGAGAAAAAGATTGGAAGGGGAAGCAGGCGCGTGAGGGGCCCCACTGCTGGTCACCGCTGGTTTATACGGTGAAAGATATATTACCCGACAAAGACGAAATTATATTGAAAGCAGACAGTAGAGTGAAGCGAAAATTTTTTTTATACAATTTCGCCAACGCTGTATGTTTTATTTTTGACCCTATACAATAGCATTATTCATACCAAAAATGAATAAGTTATTATACATCATCCTCAGGTGGCGCATGCTAAATTAAAAAAAACTTATAAAGACTATAAATTTTTTACAAATTAAGTATTCTCACTATAAAAAATTTGTAGTCTTTATAAGTTTTTTTTTAATTTAGCATGCGCCACCTGAGGATGATGTATAATAACTTATTCATTTTTGGTATGAATAATGCTTTTGTATAGGGTCAAAAATAAAACATACAGCGTTGGCGAAATTGTATAAAAAAAATTTTCGCTTCACTCTACTGTCTGCTTTCAATATAATTTCGTCTTTGTCGGGTAATATATCTTTCACCGTATAAACCAGCGGTGACCAGCAGTGGGGCCCCTCACGCGCCTGCTTCCCCTTCCAATCTTTTTCTCGCACAGCGTGCCTTCCGTTGTCAAGGAGACCGCGCGACGCTGCGAAGGCTGCCACGACGAGCTAGCCGGGCAAGCGTTTGCGCGGTTAGCGTCGCGCGGTGTCCCTGACAACGCGGACGAGAGTGGGAGAACCCCAAGCTCACGCGTAAGCGACCTTGAACAGCGCTGGTATAAAGTATTTTAGGATTCTTTCGGCCTCGGTTAATCCGTATATTGCTTTATGGGTTAGCCGAGTCCCGGGGCAATACGGTCATAAGCCGCAACCCCAGCGTCATACTCCGATGACCCAGTCCTGGGATTTGAGTGAACGATCAGCCTGATGAATTTTTGGGGACTAGGGATGGTTCCCCAGTCAACCCCCCACCCCCTCAGTTTTTACTTGAACATGCCACATGTAAGGAACGTGCCTTCAATGTAGCAATTAAAAAGTATTGACCTCCATCTTTACGCCTCGCGGTGCAACACAGGGACCACGCGCAGTCAGCGGACTTGCATTTCGATTCTGTGTCCCACCGCGAGGCATCTTCAAGGTAACTTACTACCAGCGAGACAGTAAAATCGTTAGCCTGTTAAAAGGGATGCATTTCGGGTATTGGGAGAAGGGAAGTGGCAGCTATATTACCAGACAAAGACGAAATTATATTGAACGTAAACAGCTCACGCCGAGGGTGAACAAACGATCTGCATGGAAAAGGAGCAACTGCGGCAAAATTCATTTCCTTGAATTTGTCGCATTTGATGCGGCAGCGATTACGACGAATAGTGCGCGTCTCGTTGTTTCAAATTCTTTTTCTGTCGGATGGTCGTGCTTAATAGCTTTAGGGGAAAAAATACAAGATGCGCAGGTACAATTCCGCGGAGGTCCTTAAGAAATAAACGTGGCAAATCGTTTAAGCTTGCTACGGTCGGTACGAAACGTTTTATTATTTTATTGGTAACAGCACATCTCTAGCAAGGATTAACGGTCGTCCGCCAGCGTAGGAGCGTCAGACCTTTTTACCTGTACCTGCAGTACAGAAACTACCCCCACGCGGACAAAATGAAACGGAGGACAACCAATAATGAGCGACTCTGGTCATTTGCATCCAACCACTGCATTTTCCAGACATATTGGCACCCCCTTTCAAAAATATACACGAGCCGAGTCAACTTCGGTAGCGTTTTCCCAGTCAAGCAGCATTCGCAAAGTATCAGTCCGTGAGTGATCACTCGACCTTTACGTATTGTCTTAGCAACCGTCACGTGTTTGTTTGAACAATGGCAGAGTTCCCTGTGGTAGTTCACATGGAAGACGGCAATCTCGACGACGAACAACAAGTGTCCGATAGCGAGGACAATCCCTCCACCTCGGCAAGGCCACGAAGAAACCAAAGCTCCGTGTGGAAGTGGTTTTCAAAATCATCCCGCGAAGAAGCCATGTGTTTACAGTGCAAAAAGTGTTATAAAACAAAAGCGGGATCCACAACATCGCTTAGGAGGCATATGGCAACCAAGCATGCCGGCGTCTACGTAGCACCGCCGCCGAGAGAGAGAAATTTAGACGCGGGAACTGTCGTAGATCGCCCGCGGAAAGTGGCAGCTTTAGATAAACATTCGCCACGCGCGCAGGAGCTGACTGTCGCAATTGCTCGTATGCTGATTTCCGATTGTCAGCCGTTCTCTATGGTTGGGGATGTGGCGTTCAAAAACCTTCTGCGGGTAGCTGAACCGCGCTACCGGATCCCCAATCGTTCAGTATTTTCCGAAGAAGTAATTCCTCGATTATACGAAACTGAGAAGGAGAAATTGAAAGAAATCCTTGACAAGGACAGCGAAAATGTAAGTACAATTTTTACAATGTTTGTGATATCTGTCACTATGTTCTATGCCATATTAAAAATACTTTGCATCGCGATATGAGATTTATAAATGTTTTCTTTCTGTTTTCGATTAGGTGAAAACGTTCGCTTTCACTACCGATAGCTGGACGTCTCGGGCCACCGAAAGCTATCTATCTTTGACAGTTCACTATCTGTGCGACGCATTTAATATAAAAAATTACACGCTCCGCATAATGTGTTTGCCGGAAAAGCATACAAGCGAGCATCTGTGCGAAGTTCTGCGCACGTCCATACGAGAGTGGAAATTAGAAAAACCTCACATAAAGATTTATTTCGTGACGGATAATGCGGCCAACATGGTAAAAGCCATAAGACTAGGCGGTACGTGGGAACGCATTCCCTGTTTCGCTCACACATTGCAGGTAAATAAACAATAAGAAATAATTAAATGTTACAATAAGTAATGCTCCTTGAATATATCATATTTAATGCAACGGTTATTTTCAGTTGGTCATAAAGGACTCGGTAAAAAGTTCGGAAGCATTGACCGCCCTCATCAAAAAATGTAAATCCATTGTGGGGTTATTCCACCGTTCTGCGTCGATGACAGAGAAGTTAAAAAAGGAACAGAAGAGGATTTTTCCAAACGACCCTCCTCTGAAATTAATTAGTGATGTCGAGACACGGTGGAACTCCCAATTCGATATGCTGGAGCGTTTAATCAAGGTACGATCTGCCATAAATGCGGTTCTGGGTGAGCCAGGCATGCCACATCATATATCCAGTTGCGAGTGGTCCAGGATAACGGACTATCGCGATTGCCTCAAAGTTTTCAAAGAGGCGACGGACCTAATGACTCAGGCAAATACAGCCACGTTGTCCAATTATGTACTGACCATATACGGCTTGAGACAAACTGTTGGATATACTAATAATTGTGATGCAATAGCCGCTTTCAGAAATCAATTGTTAAATAAATTGAATGAGAGATTTAATTTTATTGAAGAGGCAAAATCTTTGTTCATTGCAATGCTCCTGGACCCTCGCATAAAGGATAGGTTATTGTCGGGAGACAAGAAGGCATGGGCCAACACAGCACTGCATTCAATTGCGTTGGAGTATCTCGATGTGAGTAATGCAAGCGAATCGAATGGGAGGACTGCCGCACCACCAAACGAACCGTCAGGTGAGTGTGAAACAATAATAAGATTATGTGTTACTGTGTTCAATGTTGTGTGTTATATATTATGTTTATATGACAGAATCATCACTAGTGGGAAGTATCCATCAATTTATATGTAACATTGAAAGAGATGAAGAGCAGGCGCACCACAACATATACATTGCACTCGAAAATGAACAAAAAATGTACATGGAAGGGAGAGTCGCCCCATCCGATAAATGTATTTTCCAATGGTGGAAGGAAAATAAAACGCGTTTCCCCACACTTGCGCGTGTGGCCAGAAATATTTTGGGCGTGCCAGCCACACAGGCGTACAGCGAGCGGCTGTTCTCGAGGGCTGGCAATATTATTAGCGAGAAGCGGTCATGTCTATTATCTGACAGAGTCGAACAACTTTGTTTTTTATCGGCAAATTCAATAAAATGATGTGCATGTGTGTACATTATGTATAGAATATAGTTCGTACGATTCTTTCGGATAATAGACAAATCCGTGGCCGTGGGGTTTTAGTGAGTAAGAGTCTCACACTACCCCGCCGAGGTGTCCTATGAGGATTTCCCCACGTTAAAAAAAAAAAAAAAAAAAAAAAAAAAACGATAGTACATTAAGTAATGTGTGTGTGTGTGTGTGTGTATATATATTATGTGTATGAAATTGTATGGATATAGTATGCATATGTACATGTCGTGTATGTAGTATGTTTATAATAAATATGCGTAATATACCACAGCGTGTAATTAAACTGTTTAAACGCAAAACACAATTTATATGTTTATATTATATGTTATATATAAATATATTATTTATTTCATTTCTCCTGGATTCATACGCTATTTCACAACCATTTCCCATCCTCCTCCAAACAGATTGGTAATGTTCTCTTACATTAATTGGATAAAGAAATTAAAATTGGAGAAATGAATTATGCGAGATCGACATGCTTTAAACATTTCCATGGTCAGATGGCAAAACCTGATATGTCCAGTTTTCCTGATTTTACAGCACAGCACTTTTAAAGTTTTTCCAGCTGTGAAAAATTCATTTTCATTTCTTTAGTCATTCATTAAGAAACTTTAATCAAAATATTAATTGAATATGGAAGTAGTAGGTAACTTAAGATAGGGAATTATTATTATTAAACGACTTTATTACTCGAGTAAAAGGCGAGGCGCAGCTAGTATGCTGTTACTATGCCTGACCTTATAATAATTATAATTATAATAATAGTAACTATTTTCCTACGAAAAGGTGTGGAGATTAATTGTTTTTAAATTTTCATTAATTTCAGCCTCCAAGTCTTCCAGGTCGTCGAATTCTGCAGCGTATTCAGTAGTGGGCAATACCCAACAAAAACTTTAGCACATCATGAATTGCCACCTCGCTTTGATTCTAAACTACACAGCGTTCAGATGGTATATTTTGCAAACATTCAAATTTCATCTAGACACACATGGAAAAACCCATAATCTCAATTTTCACTCTATGAATTCTTGATTTATTTATACTTATTCATTTTTCATTAACGGGTAACAGCCTTTGTTGACAGTGACTCGGCAGAAATATATCCCACACGGAGAAGGCAAAAAAGAAAGAAAAATAAAGGAAAACGCAAGAAGAAATATTAATAAATCATACATACGCGCAAAATTTACAATTTACATTTTAATTACTCACATTATTACTGCGGCCTCGCCTTTACTCGTATCTTACTTTCTTAATAAAGTCAAAATAATAATAATAATAATAATAATAATTACGAATCATTATCCAGTATATAAACATATTCTAAAATATTCGAAACATTCAAACTTCAAACTACTCGACACACCGGATTGTTCGGTACTTTCGGCCCACTAGGTACTTTCAGCCCGCTCGGTTCTTTCGGCCCGCTCGGTTTACTTCGAGTTGCTCGAAAAAATTCGAGTTCTCGGTTTTATTCGAGTTGCTCGAAAAAATTCGAGTTGCTCGAAAAAATTCGAGTTGCTCGAAAAAATTCGAGTTCTCGGTTCTATTCGAGTTGCTCGAAAAAATTCGAGTTCTCGGTTCTATTCGAGTTGCTCGAAAAAATTCGAGTTGCTCGAAAAATTCGAGTTGCTCGAAAAAATTCGAGTTACTCGAAAAAATTCGAGTTACTCGAAAAAATTCGAGTTACTCGAAAAAATTCGAGTTACTCGAAAAAATTCGAGTACTCGAAAAAATTCGAGTACTCGGCTCGGCTCGAAAACCGAGTCTCGGCTCGGTCCGAATTTCGAGCTACTCGAATATTCGAGTACTCGAACAGCCCTACTCAGCGGCCCATTGCGGCGGCCAGACTCCGGCCGCTTGGCGTTCGCGGTCCCACTTTTGTTCAAGCGCACTTGAAAGGGTCTACAGCCAAGGATTCATACTTGCTTCAGGAATAAAATAATTTTTTATTCTTTATTGTTTCGATATGGAAGTGACACCAATGGATTCCTTATGTTTTTCCGATGTAAATCATATGAAATTTCATGAAAATCGGACTATTATAAACGAAGACAACTTGAAATGATATAAATTGAATCTGGAGAATCACCCTTTAGTGACGCGTGTCTGAATTGTCGACGAAGTTCCAGTTTTCGTCTGCGGAGGACAAAACATTGATAGAGGATATATCCAATTAAATATTATGTCCTTTATGATTGCAAGAAGTGAAAGGAAATGTGTGGAGAGAAGTGTCAATTAAATTAAACAGAATAGTTGAAGTATTTTTCAACTATACTTATTTCCTTATTATTGCTAATTACAATTATTTATTCTTTCATCATACATGTACGAGGCACTTAGAACTAAAGGAATGTCAGTGAAATTTTTCAATTTTACAGTTAAGAGCAGGAATGCTTACAATTAGTTAAATCGTTAAATATAATGTTATAAATAATGTAAGTAATTTAACGTTATATCAAAATATCATTTAAAGGCTAGAAAAATTGGCAGTGCCAAAGGTATGCCAGTGATTTATTATCTCATACGCTTCAGTATAAACACCAATTACTATTAGTAACGAGAATACGAATATTAGTATTGTTGCGAGCACCCTATGGATGGAATTCCATGGCCCGCTGGTGCTCGCGACAAAGACAAGAAGACAGCGAGAAGAAGGCGATCGGATCGATCGCCTGTCAAGCTGCCATTCGAGAGTCAGCCGCCATTGCGTACAGACATACCGATCCCTCATCACTGCATATTAGAACTTGTATTCCTGTTAATAGTTATTGAATATTGTTCATGTTCCGTTCTTACTGTTCTACAATAAACACATATTATGTCGCGCGGAAATCGTAACAGTGGTGTCAGAAGTGGGATGCCCGCTCGGAGCGGCATGCCCACTCGCGCTTCCGTGGCCTCTGCGAGATCTTCCCCGGGACCAACGGGCGACGCCTCCCTGCAGGAACTGTTTAACAGTCTCCAGCTTAGCATCGTTGGACAGATGCAGGAGCAACGAAGGGACGACGAAGCTCGAAGGAGGGAAAAGGACGCTGAAGACCGACGGACACAGGCGGCCTTCGAGGCCCGGATGACAAGTCTGGAGGAACGGATCCAGGTCGTAGCCGTTTCGTCACAGAACGGTGTCGGTTCGGGTGGTGGCGGCGCGGGGCTTCGGGGAGGGGAGACGGCACCCCTTGTAAATAGTGTTCCTTTGGCCCTTGTAAGTAGTGTTGATAGTTGTGTTTTGACGGCGCAAGCCTCTGCCCCCGTCGCTGCGCCCGCTACTACCCCTTTGTCGGAGCCCCGCGTTCTCAGTTTGGGATACGCGGTGAAGCCGACGATTTTCGATGGTAAAGGTTCGTGGGAGGAGTACAGTATTCAGTTCGACACGATCGCGCGTGCGAATGGCTGGGACGACCAGAAGAAGGCTACGGCCTTGGTCGCGTCTCTCGGGGGTGCAGCGAGAAGCGTCCTTACGACGCTCTCCACCACCCAATGTGAAAGTTTCGCGGAACTGGTTTCGGCGCTAGAGTTCCGCTACGGGGCGAAACATCTGTCCAACCTGAATTATGTACTCTTCCAGAGTTATAGACAGCGGAGGGATGAAAGTATCACCTCACTCGCCGCCAAAATAGAACGCTTGGCGCAGTCCGCGTTCGCAGACTGCCCGACGGAAACTCGCGATAAACTAGCCGCGTCTCAATTCGTTACGGCATTGTCGAACTCTTTCCTGCAACGAGAATTGCGACTAGGCGGTTTTACGTCGCTGAGGACCGCTGTAGCCAGAGCTCTGGAAATCGAGGCCGTCGACAGAGTGTCTCGCGGCCCCGCAGCTGAATCGCGAGAACGGTACTCAGAAAAACGAAAGGCTAAAACTTCTAACACTTCAGAAAGGTTCCCGGTGAAACAGCGGAGATTTGAGAAACCCGAGGACCGACCGGACAACTCGCCGAGGATACCGAAGTGTTGGCTCTGTGGCAAGGCGGGACACCTGCAAAAGGATTGTTTTAAGGCCAAGGACGGCCAGACCAAAGTAAACGCAACGAGGCAACAGGGAAACACCAAGAGGACGGCGTAAGGGGGAGACGCCGGACCGTGAAGAACAGTCCCCCGGTCGTCAAAAGTGCGGCGATGCAGGAGGCGACTGGGCGTCAATCCGAAGAAATTTACGTACGTGGAAAAATCGGTGGTAAACCTTGTAAAATTATCTTAGATACAGGTTCTCCGATCAACCTTCTGGAGAAGAGATTGTACCCGACGAGGGACTTCGATAAGACGAAGACCGACATCCGCTCCACTACTGGGGAGAAAATGAAAGTGTTTGGAAAAAAGAGCCTAGAAATCAGCGTTGGAGGACTTTCGAGCATAGAAGATTTCTACATCGTCGAGATGGTGGAGAAGTGCATCCTGGGAGCGGCGTTCTTGAAGAAACACCGCTGCAGCATCGACTTATCCCGGAATGTGCTGTGCATTCCTGGTCAACCGGAAATACGCTGTGGTGAGCCGACCGCCGAGAAGAAGAAACAGGAAGAAAGAAGGGGAACGGTCGTCCCACAACATTTGGAGGAGCTGTATACCCGCTGCTCGTCAGGTTTGTCGGAAAGACAGAAAGAGCTTTTTGCTGAAGTGCTCTGCGAATTTCAGGACGTGTTTGCCGCGGACCCGAGTCAAATTGGGAACTGCAACCGGGTAAAGCACGTCGTCGACACCGGAGATCACCGACCCATAAAACAGGCACCGCGGAGGTTGCCGCTACACCGTCGAACAGAAGTGGAGGAGCTACTCCGGAAGATGTTGGCCCAGGGCGTAATCGAGGAATCCTGTAGCCCATGGTCTTCTCCGATTGTCCTGGTGAAGAAGAAGGATGGAAGCATTCGTTTCTGCGTAGACTTCCGTCGGCTGAACGAGATTACGAAGAAGGATTCGTATCCCCTGCCCCGCATCGAGGATACTCTGGACGCTCTCTCAGGATCATCGTGGTTTTCTACCGTGGATTTACAGAGCGGATATTGGCAGATCACTATGGACGAGGAGGACCGAGAGAAGACGGCGTTTTCAGTGGGAACGGGACTGTGGCAGTTCAAAGTGATGCCCTTTGGACTTTGCAACGCCCCAGCGACCTTCGAACGACTAATGGAGGACGTACTTCAAGACCTCACTTGGAAAATTTGCTTGGTTTACTTGGACGACATCATCATCTACGGGAACGATTTTGAACAGGAGCTGGAACGTCTACGAGTAGTGTTTTCACGTTTACGTCAAGCTGGACTGCTGATGAGCCCCAAGAAATGCTCCTTCTTCTGCCGAGAAGTCAAATACCTAGGACACATCGTCACCGAGAGCGGAGTCAAGACGGATCCGGAGAAGATTAAGGCGATTTCAGAATGGCCGCAGCCGAAGAACGTCACGGAATTAAGAAGCTTCTTAGGATTGTGCACGTACTACCGGAAATTTGTCAAGGATTTTTCCAGGATCGCCAAGCCCCTGCATCGCCTCACCGAGACCAAACAGAAGTACGAATGGACTGGAGAATGCCAAGGAGTTTTCCAGGAGCTGAAGAGGAGACTCACTGGAGCCCCGGTACTAGCCTACCCGGTGGCAAATAAGGATTTCATTCTGGACACGGACGCCTCTAATTTTGCCATGGGCGGCGTCCTCTCACAGGAGCACGAAGGACAGGAAAAAGTTGTAGCCTTTTTCTCCAAGACCTTGGGGAAAACAGAGAGGAACTACTGCGTCACACGGAGAGAGCTACTGGCAGTGGTGAAATCCATCGAACATTTCCACCACTATCTCTACGGACGAAGATTTCTCATACGGACGGACCATGCAGCGCTGCGCTGGCTGCTGACTTTCAAGAGGCCCGAAGGACAGGTCGCACGTTGGATTGAACGACTGCAGGAGTACGACTTCGAGATTCGCCATCGGGAGGGAAAAGCCCACGGTAACGCCGATGGACTTTCACGAAGACCTTGCGTCGAAGAAAATTGTAAAAACTGCGACCGGCTGGAGAAGAAGGAAGCGGAAGAGGAAGGAAACTCCTCGAAGAAGATTCATCGTCTCTTCGCCGAAGAAGAGGACACAGAAGAGTGGAAACGAAGCCAAGAGAAGGATGAAGCGATCGGCTTCATCCTGAAAAAGAAGGGGGAAGGAGAGAAGCCCGACTGGCAAGACGTTGCTAGTTTCTCACCGCAGTTGAAATATTACTGGTCAATATGGGACTCGCTGGAAATTCACGAAGGTTTACTTTTTAGGAAATGGGAGTCCCATGATGGTGCGACAACCTCGTGGCTTCTAGTGGTACCACGCGAAAGGGTCGCAGAAATATTGAAGGGATTCCATGATGAGCCAGCAGCTGGACACTTCGGAATAAACAAGACCTTGGCAAAGATCCGCCAACAGTTCTTCTGGTCTACGTGTCGACAGGACGTTCAAGAGTGGTGCCGGCGGTGTGACGTCTGTGCGGCGAAGAAGGGACCACGTCAGAAGGGAGCAGGGAACCTGAAGGTGTACAACGTGGGAGCTCCGTTCGAGAGGCTTGCCCTGGACGTTGTGGGTCCGCTCCCGAGGTCCCAGGCCGGGAACAGATTTATGCTGGTCGTGGCGGATTACTTTACCCGGTGGCCGGAAGTAATCGCGATGCCAGACCAACGAGCTGTCACAGTGGCAAAGGCTCTTTTACACAACGTAGTATGTCGGCATGGTGTACCGTTGGAGATACACACAGATCAAGGAAGGAACTTTGAATCCTCTGTGTTCAAGGAATTGTTGAAGCTGCTTGGAATCAGGAAAACACGAACTACTCCTTTACATCCCCAATCCGACGGTCTAGTAGAACGTTTGAACAGAACATTGCTCCAATACCTTGCAATGTTTGTTTCAGAACACCAGCGGGATTGGGACGAATGGATTCCCATGTTCCTACTCGCTTATAGGTCGGCAAGACATGAAGCGACACAATTAACGCCAGCGATGGTCCTGTACGGCCAGGAACTTCGCCTGCCCCTGCAACTTTGGAGAGGTTTACCCCCTGAAGTGGGAGAAGACGAGGACGTTGAACAAGGATATTCCGAATGGATTCGGGGAAGAATGAAGAGGATCCATGAGTTTGTTCGACGCCGTCTGGACATTTATAGTTCAAAGATGAAGTCCTGGTACGACAGCCGTGTCCACGCAGTGGAGTTCCAGCCTGGTGAACGAGTGTGGTTGTTCCAACCACGAAGAGTAAAAGGAAAATGTCCGAAATTGCAGTCCGACTGGGAAGGACCCTACACGCTGGTGAACAAGATTAACGACGTCGTCTACAGGATTCGACGTTCATCCAGAACCAAGTGCAAGGTGGTACATATACGCCGCCTTGCGAAGTACGAAGGCCGACTTCAAGAAGGATAAAGACGTCGAGGGACAAACGTCAAGAAAGAAGATTAGTTATAGACTAATCGGTGGACGGGACTACGAAGGACACCTTCGTAGTCCGGCCCTCTTCCCTTGATTGTTTCAGATAACACGATACCCCACGACGAGGTACAAGGTGTCGGGGGACTGCTACCGCGGCTTGGATGCGACCCCGAATTCCCCGAATGTGCTACGACAGAGTAGCAGCCCGCAGAGGAGCGCGGACATACGTGGAACCGCTCCTCTAGCCCTGTTGACTTGGATCTGGGCGGCTCCCCGGTACATGCGTACCAACAGGCCCAGCTCGACAGGGTGGGCAGCAGACGGGAAATGGTGTCCCCAACCACCGGACGGACGTGCGACGCACGGATCGGTCGGAGGGGACATCGCGGAGACGGAGCCGTTGACGAGCTGCAACGAGACGGTCCCCTGGAGCAGCACCAGAGGCCAAGAAGAGGAATGGGGCCATCAGAAAGCCAAGGAAAGGAAAACTGGAGGAGATAAGAAGCAAGAAGATAGAAGACGAGTAGGGAGTTCCGAACGGATCGTTTGGGGAGAGAGCCTTAGCACGATTGTGACTAGCCGCGATCCTCTGCTTCGTGCTCGTCTCGCCATTCTGTCTAGCCGGTTCTCCCCGACTCCACCGAATCGAGAAAGTGGACCGAACGAGAAATAATGTTCGTTCGTTTTAATAAGGGGACCCCAGAATCACCAAGTGCAAGGAGAACCCAGGACCGACAACAGACCAGAGGGACGAACAGGACCACCACGGGGACGAGCCTGGATACAACGCTGGAAGGGAGGAGTTCCAGAACGGAGCCCCGGAGACGCCGTGGGACACACGTCGAACAGACCCGAGGGCAGACGACAACGAGTAGAACGACAACCCAGAAGAGGAAGGACCAGAACCGACCATGAACACACGTCGAACAGACCCGAGGGCAGACGACAACGAACAGAACGACAAACCGGCCAGGAAAACACAGGACAAATGGAATTCCCCTCTCTACCCAAGAAAAAGAAGCGCCATCGAAGAAGACACCACCCGACCAAGAAAGAAGTGCACAAGCCCGAAGACGCAAGTGGAGGGTAGAGACACGGGGACATGCCTACCGACGCCTTGCCCAGGGTTTTTGGGTGGTTTTCCCCTGGGCGTGAAGACGAATGTCGAGGCGGTGGTCCGAAGGAGCCACAGAACGTCTTTCCCACTTTTTCGGACCAGGGTACGGCTGCAAGACACACAGAAGCTACAGCGGTCGGGACGACCGCTCCTCCAGAGGGGGGAGCAGTGTTGCGAGCACCCTATGGATGGAATTCCATGGCCCGCTGGTGCTCGCGACAAAGACAAGAAGACAGCGAGAAGAAGGCGATCGGATCGATCGCCTGTCAAGCTGCCATTCGAGAGTCAGCCGCCATTGCGTACAGACATACCGATCCCTCATCACTGCATATTAGAACTTGTATTCCTGTTAATAGTTATTGAATATTGTTCATGTTCCGTTCTTACTGTTCTACAATAAACACATATTATGTCGCGCGGAAATCGTAACAGTATGAAGAATTTATCTGAATCTTTTGGGTGACGATAAACTCAATACAGTTTTCATAACATCTTAAATTAATAGTGGTATTTATAATAAACGCATGGCGGAGTAGTGTATTACAGCGATGCGTTGTCGCAAAAATTTAACTTGCATTGTTTTTAATGCACCTCCTACCAACAAATATGTTACGCCAAAACAGATGCAACACGCTGTCGCGTACATATAATCCATAAGATGAATTTACAGAAACAATTAATTTGTGGCGTTCAAAATCATTCGATTATATACAACAAAAAATTACCCGGTTACAAAAGTCGAAATGTACACGAAAGTGCGTGGAAATCAATAAGCAGCGACATAAAATCAGAAAGTATTATACATAAGAACATAATATAAATATATATTTAAGATAATAAAATAAAATATTATTTCGTTATGGTTTCATATTGCCAAGAAACTTCTCCAGCAAGCGAAATGAACCAGTCTGCGAAAGCGTTGCGAATATCCATAGTTTGTTAATTCAGTCTTGCATAGCGTCTTGTCTTATTTGTTTTCAGCGTGAATGCTTCATCTGCTACTAAAACATTTGGCATCGAAATGTCTGTGCATGTGAGAGATTTAGTAGACGGCACGTGCAAGCTCTGATCATCAGTAAGCGAAGCTTTTCCAAATGTACAATTGGCAAATACTGTTCCATCACTATTCCCTCCATAGGAACCGCTATTTATTGAAATATGCTTGTGACTACTTACAACTGCCATCAATATAATGGAAAATGTTCCTTTATAATTGTAAAATGCCGATCCAGTTTTTGGGAGCATATAGTATATGCACGCGTTTGCCATCCACTGCGCCAACACATTTCGGGATATTTTCACTTTTTGATAAAAGTCGGTTCGTTTTTTTTTTTTCATTTTTCATTACTAAATTTTGACGGCATAAGTTGCCTCTCCAAGACGAAAACTGAAGGCTATTGCACGAAAAGACAATAGTGAATTGAATCTGAAACATTATTTAAAATAAGAAAAAATTAATTAAAATAAACGAATAGTAATTTTGCAATTGAATAATTACGAATGGAAATTCAAAAAACATTCTTCAATATACAATTTGGTTGTGCGGTTAATATAACTGGTTCTCAAACTCATTCTGATTTGATACTTTGACGTCGATCTTTCACGGGACACGTAAATGATTTTCGGACAAATTATATGTTAACTAACCCAACTATGTATACACAATTAAACTAATCAATTTTTGATACACAAATAACATATAGTTCTAATATAAAAAAATTAAATGTACCTGTCCTTCATGCGCGCCGTACTTGGTGGGATGTTAATAACGTGTGATTTTTTATTTATGTTCGGACGCCTCTTTCGACAATGTTCTCTTGCCATTCCACAGCCCCCTCCGGTGAAGTAAAATAGGTCCGAAATCTATCCCGGATGGCCAACCCCTCGGCATTACCAAATCCTCCTACTCCAGCCAATGGCATCATGTTGTTTATTGCCATGCTTGGCTCCGAATGTTGTTGCTGCGCGGGATTGTTGCACATATATTCATCGCGCAACATGTTGCGGTTATAATATTATCTGTTGTTTCCGGCAGTACTGCAATTGGTGAATAGAATATGCGAAATGTCTGGGACAATATCCCAAATGCATTTTCTGACACCCTACGGGCGCGACAGAGCCGATAATTAAAAATTTTTTTCGACAGATCTTGTGTTGCAACGTTCTTTGGGTATGGTTTCAACATACGTTTTGTGAGGCGAAATGCCTCATCGCCCACAATTACATGAGGGGCTGTAACGTTCGATCCCGGAAGAGGTTTGTCCATGGGAAATTTCATTTTGTCTTCACGAATGGCTTGGCCCATAATTGATTTGTTAAATATACCGCTGTCTCCTTCTTTTCCATAGGAACCAACGTCAATGATAATAAATTTATAATTTGCATCCACCAATGCTAATAATACTATAGAAAAGAAGTTCTTGTAATTAAAATACAAAGAACCGCTATTGCCTGGGCATTGTATTCGGATATGTTTCCCGTCAATAGCTCCAACACAATTGGGAAAATTCCATTTCACTAAAAAGTCAGTTGCTATTTTCTCAAAATCCGCAATACTCGGCTGCGGCATAAATAGTGGAACTAATTTATTGCACAATTGTTCCAATACGATGCGTACTAAAACACTTATGTAATTTGGTGATATTCGAAATGCGAATGCTAACGATCTATAGGATTCTCCAGTGGCTAGGAACCTGTAAAAAATATATTTTCGAATTATTTCAGCTGGTGATTGTAAGAAGAGATGGAGGAACATATGCGATACATGTAGGAAAATGAAGCGGGGCATCAAGTACGGTACAGGGTCGGCAGCAAAGTACATCTACCTGTAGGTACATGTAGTGTGCAGTGCCAAATAGGCACAGAAAAGAATCCAGTACTGTACTGCATGTTTTGACATGGACAGCTCTCGAAACAGAAAAACTGATGGGCAGTATCAGCAAATAATTGGAAGCAGATTGCGACTCCATTGTGATATTTTTTAAAAGTATGTGGATGGGAGGCCAAAAATTTCCGCCACACTTAATTGCAGAAACAAAGGCGTTGGTGTTTAAATTGATTAATGATCTCGAAATGGAGTCAGCGCAAGATACATGTGTTTGTGCGTGTGGTATTAGTAAAATATAATAGCCGTGATGTTCCCGAGGTCCCACCGATTCGTACAGAGGATGGTCACCGTGGGGTTTTAGTCGATAAGAATCCGACACTACCTCGGTCTCACACACCGCGAGGTGGAGGTGTTTATAAAGATATCCTCCCGTAAATAGAAAAACGCGTTCGTGCAAGAAACCAAACAAGAGTGAGACTGAAAGAGGGGAGAGAGTGTGACGACGTAAGCGATGACCGAATGCGTGATAGAGTAATTGCCAAATGGAGAGAGAGAGAGCGCGCGTAAGTAAAGAAAAAGCGGAATAGGGAGAATCGAATGTACGAGAGCGAGGAGAGAATGAACGGGAGAGCATGCAGCGAGCGAAGCGAGAGCGTACAAATCAACGCATGTGCAAATCAGTAGACGGAGCGTGATTATTAAGAGACCATATTTGTATTAACTGTAGTACAAATATACAACAGCTGTAATAAAATTATGTGACGAAAAAATAAAATATGCTTGTGAAAAATTAACTTGCCTCAATGTCAGGAGCAACTTATCTTCGGGTGAAATTGGCGTCTTGACTCTTGGACACGATTTTGTCTCCAAATCCTTTCCAATATGATTCAAAATGAAATGAACCTGCTCTTTATTTAGCCGAAAAAATTGTCTATAGCTTTCCTCGTTATCCACTAAATGGTTTGTTATTAAGATACGAGAATAACCCTCGGTTCTTCGAGTCTGGTACATTGTTTTCACTTCACTTCTATTTCCCGTTTCGAAATATGCTAGCAGAAGCATATCGTCGTCTTCTTCTTCCTGCAGCAACGCACGCAGCAGCAATTTGCGATTCATTATATGAATTTAAATCACGTACAAATCACGTCGCACTGTCACGCCACCAGGCAATATTTAAAACTGTACGAACGTCCGTAGATCTCGAATTCACAGAGATGTGTCTGCTTTGAAGTCACAAGAACGAGTGTCGTTCTAGCAAAGGTTGGGGAGGTCCTAAGCTAAGGGCAATAAAGTGACTGCATTTATGGCATCCGCTAGGTAGGAGAAACTATGTATTCTGGTGCATCGGGTCTGGGAGTACGCACACCAGTTCAAACTTGCGTTTCCATTTCAGAAATGCGATATAACTAGAGAAAACGAGACATATGTATGTACATGTATGTGTGAACATCTGATTCGACCCGAGTCCCCTGCAAGAAACCAGCATCATCGTCCAGAAGATGTTAGCATATTTCGAAACGGGAAATAGAAGTGAAGTGAAAACAATGTACCAGACTCGAAGGACCGAGGGTTATTCTCGTATCTTAATAACAAACCATTTAGTGGATAACGAGGAAAGCTATAGACAATTTTTTCGGCTAAATAAAGAGCAGGTTCATTTCGTTTTGAATCATATTGGAAAGGATTTGGAGACAAAATCGTGTCCAAGAGTCAAGACGCCAATTTCACCCGAAGATAAGTTGCTCCTGACATTGAGGCAAGTTAATTTTTCACAAGCATATTTTATTTTTTCGTCACATAATTTTATTACAGCTGTTGTATATTTGTACTACAGTTAATACAAATATGGTCTCTTAATAATCACGCTCCGTCTACTGATTTGCACATGCGTTGATTTGTACGCTCTCGCTTCGCTCGCTGCATGCTCTCCCGTTCATTCTCTCCTCGCTCTCGTACATTCGATTCTCTCTATTCCGCTTTTTCTTTACTTACGCGCGCTCTCTCTCTCTCCAGTTGCCAATTACTCTATCACGCATTCGGTCATCGCTTACGTCGTCACACTCGCCCGCGCTATCAATTGCTACCGGTTCTCTCTCAGTGTCGCTCGTAATTGCTTTCTTGCACAGCGCGTTTTTTTTTTTTTTTTTAACGTGGGGAAATCTTCATAGACACCTCACCCTCCTGGGGTGGGAGATTAGGGTAGTGTCGGATTCTTACCGACTAAAACCCCACGGTGAATCATCAGGGTTGCCGGGAATGTTCTTGATGGACAAGATTGTCAGTGAAAGGAGACCGACGTGATGATGCCGTGACTTCACTGACACACACATTAGCACCACTCCTGTAGGTGTTCCCCCTCCATTGACAATCTTCTCCATCAAGAACATTCCCGGCAACACTGACGAGAGAGTTGGACAAAATGTAATCTAATTATGAATTACAAATTACGGTTAAAATGCAATAGTGTAGTTGATTACACATTATATTTTGTAATCGTTAATTTAGGTAGTTGACGATTTGGTTTCGTCAACTACCTAAATGAACGATTACAGAAAATAATATATAATCAACTACACTATTACATTTTAATCGTAATTTGTAATTCATAATTAGATTACATTTTGTCTAACTGCCACTAATGGTGCCCATCTTCTGCGCGATTCGGGGGGGACACCCGTACCAGCTCACGGATCTCCTGCTGCTCTATTCTGAAGATCCAGCATTATCTTCAGGACGGATGTCTTTGCCTCCGCCAGCAACTTTCGCGGCAATTTTTTGCCCATTACCCCCATACTCTTAAAAAAAATCATCGTCTCGTCATTTTCGTCTTCCATGGACATTTGCAATAGTAGTTCTCTTTCGGCAGATCTTGTTGCTATGGTCTCCATGAAATTGCGGGATTCGTTCCTGTGCCTTTTCGGCGCTGCATATGAAGTACTGCTGCAAGTTCTTTTTCGGGAAGGAGCGATTGTGTCCTCTTGCGGTGTTTCCGGTGATGGAACACCTTCCGAGCAAGCAGCAGTTTCTGGGAACTCTACGGGTGTTGAGAAGTCGTCGGTACCGCTATTGTTGCTATCAGGCATATTTCGAACTTCTTCATTTGGGAGTTCCATATTGCTCTGTGTGCTACAATAAAATAAATAAAATAAATTTTTAAAATGTATTTTAGGACTCATCCAGTGATGTCAGAATCGTGGGACGTGGGACAACTCCTTACCCCCACTATGACCTACCGTCGTCCCCCACTTTCTTCCCATCGCACTGCACAGAAGCATATCCCTACTCCTGTCCGTGTGCACTGCCTGTTCGGCTGCCGAGCACACGGACAGGAGTAGGGATATGCTTGTTGCAGTGCGATGAGAAGAAAGTGGGGGACGACGGTACGTCATAGTGGGGGTAAGGATTTGTCCCACGTCCCACGATTCTGGCATCACTGGACTCATCTTGTGTATAAAAAATACTTGCCTTCTCTCAGACGAGACAGTGTTCAAAAAATCTAAAAGTTTCATCAATGCCCACTCTTTTTTGGGCTTCGCTGCCGACCCCGTGCCGTGTTTGCTGGCCCGCTTCTTCTTCATGAAAGAGTCGCGAATATTCTTCCACCGCGTTTTACAATCCTCAGCTGAAATAGTTAGATAATATATTTTTGGGGGAGTTCGTTGCTACTGGAGAAGCATTGAGATCGTTATCATTTGTATTCAAAATAGATAAGTGTTGTTGAAACAAACGAACAGATTTTTTCCATAAACTAATATTTCCGATTTCAAAGGAAATGCAAAAGGCTTTATGATGAAATGGAACTTTTCAAACTGTTTTGAAGCTATTGATGGGGAGCATTTTCGAATATTGTGTCACAGAATAGTGAATCCACATAAATATTGAATCCACTACAACTAAAAAGAAAGAAAAAACCTCAAAATTAAGCACAATACCGAAGGATTGTGATAACAGTGGTGATGAAAACGGTGAAGACATATGCATTTATGTCCAAGAGTCATATTGTTCATTGAAATTGAATGAAGGTTGGATATAGTTTACAGCTTGTTGTAACTGGTTGGAGGACTGAAGAATTTGATGAGTTTCATTGTTATAGGTGTTAGGGCCAGTATCTAGTATGGTACCCGGTTTTACCCAGGCCATGGGGTAAAATCGTAAAAACGGATCATTTTTTAAATCATTACACAGGACCACAAAAATATTTTTCTAAAATACACAAACCCGACCACCTGTCCTATACGTATTTTGGGTCGCAGAATTTGAATCCGTTGCCCGTTTTGGCCCATCACGTCAAGTGTTCCCGTAAATTGCAAAATACTGTTGTAAACCAGTAAAATGCTATACAGGGTGTCCCAAAAATGTCGCGTTTCCTTGAAAGGGGTGACTCAGGGGGTGATTTGAAACAACTTTTTCCTTAGGGAAAATATTGTCCGAAGCTTCGTTAAGGAGATATTAAGCAAAAACCCCGACCAATCAGAGCGCGCGCCTTCCGCCTGAGTTCCCGCGGTAGCGTTGGCTACGAGGTAGGCGACCGCGCTTGTGCTACGAACGTACGAACAAGCAAGTCGGCATGCATCGAAGGAAACCGCGTTACACATTTTTTTTTTTAAAGCAGAATCTTAAATAAGAATAATTTGAAGTGAGAGAACAAGAAGTACGTAAATTTCGTTTTTAAATAAGGCATAAACGAAAAGCTAACGTAACAGAAAATGTACGACAAGTGATCGTAATTCGTTATTGAGGTAAAAATCCGTAGTTTAAGAACGGCCAACACAACTAAATTTAAAAAATAATATTAGGTGTATGAATAAATTCTTTCCGACTGGAATTTCTATCGCGGTGGTATTCAGAAGCTGCCAGAAAAATGGCAAAAGGTAATGAACAATAATGGAAATTATTGCGATGATCGAGTTGTTTTCATATTTTTTAAATCGAACTGTTATTGTACCCTAAAATCGGAAAGAATTTATTTTCACACCTAATAATCACCAATAAATTAAAGAAAACTCACCCTTTCGGACATTCCTTTCCTTGCTTTCCTTCCCTTTTCGGAAACCTGTGTCACTAGGCCACTGTACCGATCCTGGTCATCGGCGTCCAGTGCTCAGCTGATCGCAGGGTCAATGTACCGAATATTCACTTCACTGCACGGCTACTAACACTGATCACTGAATTTATTTTTCACGGAACGTGTTGTTCCTACGTTATAAAAATTGGTGGCCGCGAAAGGGGCCGATTACTGTTAATTACTGGGACGAGATTACTACTATTACCCGGCGAAACGAAAACTCGTGGCAGACTGTCTCGGGCTGTGCAGTCCGCTGCTGTGCAGCGATCAGATACGGATCCAACCGACGATCGTCAAAACAAAAGCGTAGGCTACGCTTGGTCAAATCGCTCTATCCCACTCGATCTCGTGTTTCGTTCGATCTCTTCGTCGCGCGGTGTGACAATGTATGTGGCAACTTCAGCCAATAACCAAAATACGTGTGTCCCGTCTTTAAAAGTGTGCCCAAATAGGTGACTCGACCAATCGTCACAGCAGCGGACTGCACAGCCCGAGACAGTCTGCCACGAGTTTTCTTTTCACCGGGTAATAGTATTAATCTCGTCCCAGTAATTAACAGTAATCGGCCCCTTTCGCAGCCACCAATTTTTATAACGTAGGAACAACACGTTCCGTGAAAAATAAATTCAGTGATCAGTGTTAGTAGCCGTGCAGTGAAGTGAATATTCGGTACATTAACCCGGACGCAGTGTGATCAGCTGAGCACTGGGCGCTACCCAACCATAAATCTTTTCGTCCACTGATAACCAGGATCGGTACAGTGACCCAGTGACACAGGTTTCCGGAAAGGGAAGGAAAGCAAGGAAAGGAATGTCCGAAAGGGTGAGTTTTCTTTAATTTATTGGTGATTATTAGGTGTGAAAATAAATTCTTTCCGATTTTAGGGTACAATAACAGTTCGATTTAAAAAATATGAAAACAACTCGATCATCGCAATAATTTCCATTATTGTTCATTACCTTTTGCCATTTTTCTGGCAGCTTCTGAATACCACCGCGATAGAAATTCCAGTCGGAAAGAATTTATTCATACACCTAATATTATTTTTTAAATTTAGTTGTGTTGGCCGTTCTTAAACTACGGATTTTTACCTCAATAACGAATTACGATCACTTGTCGTACATTTTCTGTTACGTTAGCTTTTCGTTTATGCCTTATTTAAAAACGAAATTTACGTACTTCTTGTCCTCTCACTTCAAATTATTCTTATTTAAGATTCTGCTTTAAAAAAAAAAATGTGTAACGCGGTTTCCTTCGATGCATGCCGACTTGCTTGTTCGTACGTTCGTAGCACAAGCGCGGTCGCCTACCTCGTAGCCAACGCTACCGCGGGAACTCGGGCGGAAGGCGCGCGCTCTGATTGGTCGGGGTTTTTGCTTAATATCTCCTTAACGAAGCTTCGGACAATATTTTCCCTAAGGAAAAAGTTGTTTCAAATCACCCCCTGAGTCACCCCTTTCAAGGAAACGCGACATTTTTGGGACACCCTGTATACATACAACATATCCTATTTCCATAAACTTATAACGTCAAACTCTCTAATCTACTAATCCCAAGACCATAAAACATCTAATTCTATATTTCGTTAACCCTCTAAACCCTAAAACCGTATGTAACGTCCGATTGCCAGGGACAACTGAGCGTTACTGGTTCTCGAGAGGAGAGCGGCGTCCCCTCGAGTATAGGATAGGTGGGGTTTCGTTATAATAGAGTAAAGGAGTAAAATCCAACTTAAACATTAACAATGGCTTGTTTATTCAACAACTAATTATACTTTAAGTAACAAATCAATATTAATTACAACTATGATTACAGTATTTTTTGGTTTTCTTATATTTTATATATATATATATATATGTGTGTCGTATTATGTACAAGACATGTATGTGTGTTGCAGTGTACAGCCGCTACCGTCTCCGGAGCGAGCTAATACTCTTGGCAACGTCTGCAGTAAGAACAGCCGCTACCGTTTCCGGAGCGAGCTAGTTACTCGTGGCAGAGTTTGAGTTCTATACTCTTATGACCTTGCTTTTACCAAGTGCACCAGCCGCTACCGTCTCCGGAGCGAGCTAAATGCCTTTGCAAGAGCGAGGTTCTATAACCTTTGAATACACAATCAATAAAGGAGCACCTGTATCTATCCACTGAAGACCAGCCGCTACCGTCTCCGGAGCGAGCTTAATCTTACTGGTCAGACCTTAGCTACCTCTATGCTTGTGCATTCGCAAGCAGAGTCTTGACTGAATCACTGTGCTACGTGAACCTCCTTTTATACCATGATTTTGGCGGATTGGCGCACGCGCAGTGGTTTTCTCGCTTATTAACTTATATTTTATCTTATATTCTTAACAACGCTTATAATCAACTATTCCTAATGTGTTTCGTAATATTCGTCTTATTTATATTTGCTTAATTATAATTTTATATGTAATAATATGTACAGTGATTCTACGCGTATCGCAATGTATCGCTGTTTTACCGACTGTCGGTAATACTGGGTTCGAGTCCGCGTGGGACGTTACACCTCCCCCCTAGGCGATCTTTCGCCCTCGAAAGATTTGAATAATTATAGGTTATGTTGAATAGTTATTTATTTATAATTAAATGTTATATATATTTTAATTGAATTATTTATTATTTATTATTTATTATTCCCTCCTGATGATGGAACATATTTCCGGGCTGCTCCTGTTCCACATCTCTTCAGGACTTTCCATATCCACTGACGTGGGTCCGTGTCTGGTAAGGCCTGATACACCTTCCAATCCGGCGGAGGAACGTCGATGGGGATGAGGGGTGGGAACACCCTTTTCTTCCGTGGTGCAGGCTTTGTTGGAATCTTAAACTCCGGGGCCTTTCCTGACGTGGAGGGAAGGGATTCCGGAGGAGCTTGGGAGGTCGTCTTAAAATTTTTTGGGAAATTTGGGAATATGGAAATTTGGATTTTTGGATTTTTGGAAATTGTATTATAGTGGATTAATTTTACCATTTCTCCTGGAGGTTCTGGGAGTGGAGTGATTAGTGGCGGTATCTCGACCATTTCTTTCAGGATTTCTTCTATTTTCTCCTTGTCCTTCTGCGTTTTTGTGTGACGCGATCCGGCTCTTCGCGGCATTTTCGAAGTTGTATGCATGAAGGTTGGTGCAAGCGCGGATTTGACAGTGATGTCTGAAGTTTGATACTAATGTTTGGTTGTAATATTTTTCGGCGCGAATTTTAAATAGTAGATTCGCAAATTTGTAGTTTGGGGTATGAATATTTGTTGAGCGTTTCGGGATTATATGTATATTTTTAACTATTGATTATAATATTGCTTAAGACTAGGTGTGAGTGTTAATTACAATGTGTGCGTGTGTGTGTGTGTATCTGTGAGTGTGATGTGTACTAAGGATAATAATATGTGAGTTTTAGGAAAGAACGTATTTACAAGTAAAATTAAAAAATACAGTAATTTCTTCCTTTTTCCAGGGTATATCTGTGGAATAAGTAATAATAATGGAAATAAGGATAAGAAGGTAAGAAATATATGTTTACGGAAAATGACATATTTACATGTCTATAAATCTTCGAGGATCATGTCCCTAATCACGGGGTATGTTCCTCCTATTTCCAATATCTGTTTGATATCCGGAGGGAGTTGGGTAATTAACATGGTGCATAATGCACAGTTATTTGCTGGTTTTGCTATGTAGAGGATCCGGCGGCACCGGTGACATACTCTGTAGCTTCTCAAGTTTTCCTTTGCGATTAAATGCGGGTAGCCGATATTATCTTCGTCCATTTCACTGAATCGTGCACATTGCACGCACAGTACCTTGGTGACTTTGTAATAGTACACATTGAAGTCGTATAGTTTTTGTAGGCATGTATAATTAGCCATTTTATTAATTTTTTGTTACTTTATGAAATTTCGTGTTTGAGCTTTGTTCGAGCGTCCTTTCGAATAACTCTATGCATTGTTGCAACCTCTCCTTCTTCTTTTGTCCCTAGGGTTTTCCTTAGGTTGCATCATTCTTATTGGTTTAGAGGTTTCTTAGAACTTCCTTTCGAATGACGGGATATACATATCCCAATTGCATATTATTTATTGATATTGCCGTTATTTGGGATGTTAGTAAGGTGCATAGAGTGCAATTAATTATAGTTTTCCTTATATAAAGCACCCGTCGACAAATAAGGCATTGCTCGTTATTTTGTCTAGTGACCAATGTAAGAAGGTGTTCTGACGCTGGCTGTCTATATATTTCCCCTAGTCTGTGTGCGCAATCTTCGCACAGAATATGTTTGCCGTAGTAGTATACGTCTCGCTTATAAATTTTCTCGAGGCATATAAATTTGTCCATCTTTCTGTGGCTACGGAACGTTGTTTCTTGTACAAATGTTTCGGCTAGAATGAAGGAATCCTGTATCTGCTCTTCCATTTATACTAGTTTCTGCGCATGGTTGCCAAGTCTTTTAAGGTAGGTAGGCTTTCTTGACTCTATTCATATGGACGATTTTTATTTGTTTGGGATTTGTTGCTATTTTCAAATTGCTATTATTCAAAATTTCGATGACTTGATAGGGTCCGGTGTATTCTGGTTCCAATTTTTCGCGTCTTGGTTTTAGTAACCAGATCCAATCTCCTATCTTGTATGTTTCGGGTTGAATCTTCCGATCATAGTAATATTTCTGCCGAACTTTCGATTCTTCCAAATTGTTTCGCGCCATTTGTCGGATGTGATGAAGTTTGTCTATTAATTTGTCGACGAAATCCGGATAGGTTTTGATTTTATCTGTTGGGGTAATATTTGAAGGAAGGCGGGCTTTTCTACCGAAAACAAGCTCGTGAGGCGTGAATTTTGTACCTTCGTGAGTGCTTGTATTGTATGAAAACATTGCTTGCGGTAACCATTGATCCCATTGTTTTTCCTTTGATACGTAGTGTCGTAAATATTCTACGAGGACGTGATGACTTCTTTCTAAGGATCCGTTGGATTGTGGATGGTATGCAGAAGTTCGGTATTGCTTTATATGGAATGCTTTGGCAAATTTCTTCATAAGGGCACTCATGAAATTTGGTCCCTGGTCTGTGAGAATGGCTTTGGGACTTCCAAACTTGCAGATGAAGTGCTCTGTGAATGCTCTAGCTATGTCTTCTGAGGTGATGTTTGCTAATGGTATTGCAAGAGAATATTTAGTTAGGTTATCTTGGATCGTAAGTATATAACCATTTCCTGTATCTGTGAAAGGTAGTGGTCCCACAATATCCATAGAAACTTTATCAAAAGCGTCAATTGGTGTGTCTGTCAATATCATAGGTTCCTTATTTTTAACTCTTATTAATTTGGTCTTTTGACAGTCCAAGCAAGTTTTAATGAACTGAGTTATTTCATACTTCATGTTCTTCCAATAATACTGATTTCTTATCCGATGGTATGTCTTGGTTATTCCTTTGTGTCCGCCTATAGGAGTTTGATGGTTCTCTTGAATAATTTGTTGTCTCTCTTGTACAGAAGGAGTTATTAATGTGCCTTTACAAAATATAAATTGAATGTCTTCTTGTAAGAATATTATGTCTATTAAATTCCATAGTCTGTTTAGTGAAATTTTGTTTTCTTCGCCTGCTATGTATACTCTTGTGGTATTTTCAAGTACTAGTTGGGTATGGAGTGCTCTTAATGATTTGTATAAATCTTCTTCTGTTGGATGGTCTGTTATAACAAGTCCGAGGATTGTATGTTTTCCTTCTTTGAGTTTAATTGATTCTCCAGTTCTTAGTGGAAGTGGAAGTTTATTACTTTTTATATTTTTCTCTTTGTATAATTTATCTCCAGCTGGTCCTATCGGTTTACCTTTTGTGCTGATGAATGTTATGATGTATCCTTTGCCCATCCATAAATGATCCTCTACTTCCATGTTTTGTTTTTTGACAGGAATGTTCGACACTATTCTTGGTCTGCCTGTTGTGTGTTGTGATGGAATGGGTGATACTAGTGGAGGAGGAGATAGTAGTGGTGGAAGAGGAGATAATGGTGGTGTAAGTATTCTCCCCTTCTTAATTTTTATGGGAGTTATAGGAGCAGTGTCAGTACTGGATTTTAATTTCCGTTTCTTTCTTTTAGGTGTGTGGTGAGTACTTGTGCTTGTTTCTGCATCAATTTTGGGAGGGTCTTTATAATTGTGGTTTGGTACTATGAAAGTTTCTTCTATTTCTTCTATTAAGTCTTCGTCTTGAGGTATTCTGGATGCTCTTGTGTAGTTTCTATGTTGAGAAGGTGTATGTACTTCTACTGGAACTATATCTTGAGGAGGCGCATGTACTTCTACTGGTACCGTGATTTGAGGGGGTGTATAAATTTCGACGTTTTGTTTCTTTATTTCTGGTTGGGATGATGAGGTATTTCTTTTTATTTTTCGTTTTAATTTTTGTCGTTTTGTGTTTATCGAGTCGCTTTCGTCGTATGATGATGAGTCGGAGTCCGTTGGAATAATTCTAAATTGTTTGTGCGGAGCTGGGTTTCCTGAGGTTGAGGCTGTAGTATCTCGTTGTCGCGTGTTATGTTGATGGAATTGTTTTTGCTTTTTGTTCTCGTGAGAATTTGTTTCTGAATGGGCTCTTTTTGCATCTAATGGTAATGCTATTGGGTTTCTTGACAATGCGTCTGCGTTTGTGTTGTACTTTCCTGGTTTATATAGGATTTTATAATCATATTCTGCAAGTTTTATTTTCCATCGCATTAGCCGAGATGTTGGATTTGAGAGATTTTGTAGCCATTCTAGCGGTTTATGATCTGTTATTAAGTAGAATTTTCTGCCATAAACGTAGGGTCTGAAGTGAAATACTGCGTATATAATTGCTAATAACTCTCGTTCGGTTGGAGAGTAACGAGTTTCTGCGTCGTTTAGGACACGAGATGCGTAGGCTATCGGTAAATCTTTCCCGATTTCACCCTGGCTAAGGACTGCACCTACAGCAATACCTGAGGCGTCTGTTGTAATGTTGAACGTCTTCTCGAAGTCCGGATATTGTAGGATAGGTTCTTTGCAAAGAGCTTCCCGCAGAACTTCAAATGATTTTTGTTGCTTATGAGTCCATTCAAACTGGTAGTCCTTTTTGGTCAGGTTTGACAGTGGTCGTGCAATTTTTGAAAAGTCTTTGATGAATCTTCTGTAATAACCACTCAGTCCTAGGAACTGTTTTACATGTTTGACCGTTGTAGGTGTTGGAAATTCCTTGACGGCCACTATTTTCCGTGGGTCAGGTTTGACTCCTTCTTCTCCTATTACGTGTCCTAGATACGATACTTCCTTCTTCAGGAATTCACATTTGTCTGGTTGGAGATAGAGGTTAGCGTCCGTTAGTCTATTCATCAAGCGCGTAAACTTTGTTGCATGTTCCTTAAGTGAGCTGGCATATATTACGATGTCATCCAGATATACAAAGAGTTCTATTCCTTGAAGGCCCGTTAATACTTGGTCCATGAGTCTTTGGAAGGTAGCTGGTGCATTTTTAAGTCCGAATGGCATCCTGTTGAACTCATAGTGTCCATATATCGTAGAGAAGGCCGTCTTGTGGCGATCGTCTGGATGCATTGGAATTTGATGGAATCCGGATGCTAGATCGAATACGGAGAAGTATTTTGCGCTTCCTAACTGATCTAATATGTCAGTTATGTTTGGCAGAGGATAGGCGTCTCCAATCGTTAGTTCATTCAGTTTCCTGAAATCAATTACGATTCTGGATTTTATATTTCCTTGTGCGTCTTCCTTTTTAGGTACGATCCATATCGGTGAATTATAAGGAGATGTTGAAGCTTGTATTATTTCCTTTTCAAGTAATTCTTTGGTTTGCTTTCTTACTTCTTCCTTGTATGCTTGAGGGTATCTGTATTGTTTTGTGAAGACAGGAACGTTGCTTTCCGTTATTATTCTATGGTGTACTCTGTTTGTGGCTTCTAATTTTTCTCCTGGGAGGTAGAATCTATCCGAATGTTCTTTTATCAGTTCCTCGATGCTGGCTCGTTCCTCTGAATTTAAATGTTCTAGTCGTAGTAGTTGAAGTAGCTGGTGTATTCTGTTGGGTTTTTCGTATTTGTCTGATGTTTCTTCTCCTACAGGTACTTCTTCAAATGGTTCCAATTCGACAGATGGTACAGGAATTTTGATGTCTTTTGTGGATGTATTTATTGCGAATAGGTATGCTACACCGTTGTTGTTTGATACAAGTGCATTACCCATATGTAAATTAGGGTGAATTTTCATTTTTGGGATGTATCCTGTGCTAGATTGTGTATTGAGGACTCGTACATATATTTGGCTTCTCGATCTTGCTGGTATTGTGATCGTCTCTGGGTCGATGAATGGAATAGTTTCTCTCCCAATGGTTATTGCCGAATGCATGTAGTCAATCGTTGCCCCGTTGGTTTGGAAGAAATCCGTCCCCAATATTCCATCCTGTTTGATAGGAAGGTCCTCTACGACGTGGAGGATGATTTCTGTGTTTAGAGTCCTTATTTTGATGTACCCAATGGTGCTGAGTAGACCACTCGTAATGCCGTTGAGGTCAAAGAGAATGTCCGTAAAGATTGGGATGTCGGATGAAACAGCGCTCCTCTTAATCATGTTTAGATCGGATCCGGTATCGATCATTAATGTTGCTTGTTCTTCATTGAATCCTACATCAAAAAGAAGGATACTAGGAGGTTTCCTTACTTGTTCGGTTTTTAGTCTAAGTATGGCTTGTTGACGTACCGTACGAGGTTGTGTTTCTTCTTTCTCCTTCCTATCGAAGTACATCTTCTTCCTGCATTGTTCCATGGTGTGGCCTTTGTACTTGCAGTATTCACAGAATATTTCTGGCTGCTGTGTTCTATTTATATAATTTTTGTTTCTACACTCCTGTATTGTGTGACCTGGTCTTCGGCAATGGTCGCAATATGCGTTGGATTGAGGAGCTCTGTTTTCGTAATTTCGGCTTCTGCAATCCTGCGTTGTGTGTCCCGGTCTTCGGCAATAGTCGCAGTATGTATTCGATTGTGGAGCTCGATTTGTGTAGCTTCGACTTCTACAATCCTGTGTCATGTGTCCTGGTCTTCGGCAAAAGTCACAGAATGTATTGTATTGGCCTCTATTATGGTTCCTACATTCGTGCGTTGCGTGTCCCGTCTTGTTGCAATGTTGACAATTCTTTTGCCGCCAGTTGGTACGCGAGGTTTGTTGGCTACTACAGGTGGTGACGTCATGGCCATATCCAAGACAGTTCGTACATTGGTTGGTCTGTGCTACTCTTGTTCGCGTTTGGTTTTCGTTGAACTCTGCTTCTGCTTTGATAGCGACGTTGATAGCGCGATCGAGACTACTGAAGGTGTGTTCGTATATTCTATTGTGTATTTCTGTTTTTAATCCCGTTAGGAAGGCTTTAATAGAGTTTTGCTCCGCAGTTATATTGAATTGGGCTTCGTGTGTAGGTACTTCTATCGCGTTACAATGTCTGATTTGTAGGAGTAAGTTAGATACACGACTGCTATAATCTACCGTTGTTTCGGTCGGTAATTGCGCTATTTTTGATAGTTCTCCGTATAATTGAATGGAGGTATGTAACGGTGCAAAACGTGAGCTTAGTACGGAGATAAGGTCGTTAATTGTATTATATTCCCCGCTTAAAACTACTCTTGAGGCTTGCCCGAAAAGCTTATTCTTAATAAGTTGAACTAGTCCGTACTCCGCGTTTGGGTTTACCATGCGCCGTGCATGTCGACAACTTTTAACGAACTGATGTATCGGTATATTTCTGCCATTAAAGGAAGGGACTGTGTCTGCCGTATCGCGTAAGCTAATGTGTGGTAGTGGATATGTACTCGTAGCTGTATTTATATTAATTTGGGGGTTCAAATTTTCTGAAGCGTTTGTATCTCCTTGTATTTCTATAGTTTCTGTAGCTTCTTGAGCTGTAGTATTGATTGCTAGGTTTGCCATTGCTTGGTCAAGTTCCCCGTCAGCCATTGTGAATTTTAAGTCTCCGTAGAATTTACTAAGAAGAGAGAAAAATTTCTGGGAATTACTCACTTTTGGAGTATGTTACTAAGCGAAATATTCCTTCTAAATGAACGATCCTTCTGAACGAAATCAACTATCCCACCGCTGTCACCAAAAATATCCAACCTGTAACGTCCGATTGCCAGGGACAACTGAGCGTTACTGGTTCTCGAGAGGAGAGCGGCGTCCCCTCGAGTATAGGATAGGTGGGGTTTCGTTATAATAGAGTAAAGGAGTAAAATCCAACTTAAACATTAACAATGGCTTGTTTATTCAACAACTAATTATACTTTAAGTAACAAATCAATATTAATTACAACTATGATTACAGTATTTTTTGGTTTTCTTATATTTTATATATATATATATATATGTGTGTCGTATTATGTACAAGACATGTATGTGTGTTGCAGTGTACAGCCGCTACCGTCTCCGGAGCGAGCTAATACTCTTGGCAACGTCTGCAGTAAGAACAGCCGCTACCGTTTCCGGAGCGAGCTAGTTACTCGTGGCAGAGTTTGAGTTCTATACTCTTATGACCTTGCTTTTACCAAGTGCACCAGCCGCTACCGTCTCCGGAGCGAGCTAAATGCCTTTGCAAGAGCGAGGTTCTATAACCTTTGAATACACAATCAATAAAGGAGCACCTGTATCTATCCACTGAAGACCAGCCGCTACCGTCTCCGGAGCGAGCTTAATCTTACTGGTCAGACCTTAGCTACCTCTATGCTTGTGCATTCGCAAGCAGAGTCTTGACTGAATCACTGTGCTACGTGAACCTCCTTTTATACCATGATTTTGGCGGATTGGCGCACGCGCAGTGGTTTTCTCGCTTATTAACTTATATTTTATCTTATATTCTTAACAACGCTTATAATCAACTATTCCTAATGTGTTTCGTAATATTCGTCTTATTTATATTTGCTTAATTATAATTTTATATGTAATAATATGTACAGTGATTCTACGCGTATCGCAATGTATCGCTGTTTTACCGACTGTCGGTAATACTGGGTTCGAGTCCGCGTGGGACGTTACACGTATTTACACATATCTCCACAACCCACTACGGGGCGTTTATACCTCAAACGCTGAAATAAATATTTTCAAATTTGCTCAATCTTCAAACTCGTATAACTTCGCTAAAATTCATCCAACGTTGATGAAACAAAGATCATTTTAAAGTTTGAACTTTCTACTTTTCGACGGTTTAAACCGCTTTTATCGAAATGGGTATCTAGGGGGTAAAATCCGCCCTTAAAGAGGAGTGTGCCAAACTGCAAAAATTTCTTCATGTTTGTCAAATGCTACGGAGTGCAGACAATATTTTTTGCAGTTTTTATGTATTCTGTCGGAAAGTGTGATCCTTTGTCTTTAGGATAAGCTAAATTTCATAGGAAAAGGGTGGTTTTTAAGAAAGATACAGCCATTTAAAGAAAACCTGCTAAAATCATACGACTTAAAATCGTAGAACGTCTTTAGGGCGGACCATCCGGTCAACCAAAAAGTTACAAGAAGTTATATTGTTTTTCCTTGTGAAAAAACTTCAATGTCTCGAATTCTACTTGCAAAAGAGTTGATTTCCCAGAAAAAAGTTTGTTCGTTTTGTTCTTATAGGTCCCGCATGAATTTTTCGTTTCTGGAAGTGGGCCAAATGTGATCATCGAAAATAGAAAATATCATTTGTGATTTCGTTGTTCTCTTTTACATTAAATGATATGTGATGGAATTCAGTGAACTTGGTACGTATTTTAATTTGGCTAAATGACACTTTGATACCACTGACCATTTCGGACTTATGGCTTTTTGAAAATGTTCCGTTTTGATTCTTTGTTACAAAAAGTTCTCAGTATTTCTCAGTGATCTTTCTAGTCGCATTTTAAAGCATAAGGCCTAAGCTTTTACTTAGACCACTTTTGGTCCACTTCCAGAAACGAAAAATTCATGCGGGACCTATAAGAACAAAACGAACAAACTTTTTTCTGGGAAAACAACTTTTTTGCAAGTAGAACTCAAGGCATTGAAGTATTTTCCCCTAAGAAAAAGAAGATAACTTCTTGTAACTTTTTGGTTGTCGTGTAATGGACACAAGAATAATCAAACTACCGTTTTATGAATAATCTTTATAAACATATTTATTATTAAGAATATCTGAGATTCAACTTGTACTGGACTCCGCGACTGAGACTGATGGCTTTTAAAATAGTAATGCTAAGGATAAGGGGATGCGATTGGGGTTTTAAAGGTTTCGGAATATAAGGGAGGGGATGACGGGATAGGCAGAGAGTCAGGATTTTCGATAGGTGACGCATTGGATAAGATAACGATAGGTAGCAGGGATGACGCAGTATTTACATTTACGCAGCATTTGTCTAGTTAGTATGATTCATGTATAAAGAGAAAGTCAGAGGAAAACGATAAGTAAGGGTCAGTACATTACAGTCGTATGGTTCGCCTTTAAAGACGTTCTACGATTTTAGGTCGTATGATTTTAGCAGGTTTTCTTTAAATGGCTGTATCCTTCTTAAAAACTACCCTTTTTCGATGAGGTTCAGCTTATCCTAAAGACAAAGGATCACAGTTTCCGACAGAATACATAGAAACTGCAAAATATATTGTCTGCACTCTGTAGCACTTGACAAACACGTAGAAATTTTTGCAGTTTGGCAAACTCCCCTTTAAGGGCGGATTTTACCCCCTGGATACCCATTTCGATAAAAGTGGTTTAAACCGTCGAAAAGTAGAAAGTTCAAACTTTAAAATGATCTTTGTTTCATCAACGTTGGATGAATTTTAGCGAAGTTATACGAGTTTGAAGATTGAGCAAATTTGAAAATATTTATTTCAGCGTTTGAGGTATAAACGCCCCGTAGTGGGTTGTGGAGATATGTGTAAATACGGTTTTAGGGTTTAGAGGGTTAACGAAATATAGAATTAGATGTTTTATGGTCTTGGGATTAGTAGATTAGAGAGTTTGACGTTATAAGTTTATGGAAATAGGATATGTTGTATTTATATGGCAATTTACTGGTTTACAACAGTATTTTGTAATTTACGGGAAAACTTGACGTGATGGGCCGAAACGGGCAACGGATTCAAATTCAGCGACCCAAAATACGTATAGGACAGGTGGTCGAGTTTGTGTATTTTAGAAAAAAAATTTTGTGGCCCTGTGTTATTTATTTGAATTTATCCTCCTATGAAAAAAATTTGGATCTGTACTATTGTTTAAAAAAGAGTTTATTCTAATGAATACCAATTGCAATTACTTTTTTACTGAATAATGTCAAAGTTATGAGATTTTATTCTTATTGTCCCGATTTTGCAATGGTCTCCCCTACTCTTCGATGGTATCAATAGCCCCTAGTTGATGGTTGATGCAAAGAAATATAAAGAAAGAATACTTTACCTGTTCTCTTTTACTGTGGTGGACACGTCTTCCCACACGTTATCTTTCAACTCATAGTCCTTATGAGCGTGGTCACCAGCATTGTAAATGGCAGGATAAGCTGATACACAATGTATCAGCGTCTCGTCCTCCAGAGTTGAAAATTTTACCTTCAAGGTGGGCATTGTAGGTGCACTAACACAACACTGTAATACGTCACACTGTCAAACACTTCCCGTGTGTACTAAGTATACAGAAGTGTTTTCTGTACTAAGCAACTGTCACTGCAAGTCGCTGTTTAAATAGTATTTCCTTCAGGGTACATCTTTCTGAGGGCCAAATCTTATTGGTCGCGAGACATTCCACCTTTGCAAATCGTACGCGTGGAGGTGGAAAAATATACCTATACAATAAGAACGGGATTTTCTGTGTTTTCCCGGGGTGTGAGTCCCATGATGTAGCCATCTGCACGAAGCCTTAAAACGGATTGTTAGCGGGTCACGGTTTACTACCGTTTTACGACACTAGCCGTTTGGGCTCCAACACGCTATAAAGTACTTAAAAATCATTTACCAAATAACTTGTAGTACTGCAGGACAGTCTTTAGGATTAATTTTCAGTGGCCTACCTTTTCTTGCAACTAAAGGTAGGGTCTCACTAGTGCAACGGCACCCCGCGCACGACGTTTTCGTCCACTTGAAAGGGTCTAATTTATGAGGCCGCGCGCAAGAAATGGGCCGATGCTCTGCCAGGCGCGCACGCGGATGCTTGGCGCGCACGTCGAAGATAGTGGAAATTCTAGCCTGCTTTTGTACATCTTGCGTTCTTTATCTACATAAAGCTAACGCTGGCGGTTGGGTCAGTAGCCGCAACAACAACTTCACACTTCATACTGCTTGAGAGGTTTGAAGGGGTTTACTACGTTGCGGTCACCGATTGTTGGAAACTGTGTTTGAAATGAAATGAAGGAAGTTCTCTGCCATGGCTTCCCTCCGACCGTTCCACCATCACTTTCAACATCGCTCAGTTGTTCGCCACCTCGGCGTCCTGTTTGTTTCTTCTCACACGGTGTGAGATTGAGGGTAGTTACCATTGCGACCAATAGTGAAAATACGAACATTCTTTGTTTAGATAATGTGAAAAAGGTGGGCCATACGGAGGAGATTAGGTATATCATTACTTAAATGGACCAGCCTTTCTCCCAGACGCTAACTTTCTACCTCTGCACAGGAAATACACGTGTATCATTTCCTCTGTCCCGATAAACCGGGCTTATAGACGATGTCATAAATGCTGTTAATTTATTTCATACTGAAATATCTGTTTTTAAGGAGCTACTTACATATAGTTTACCTGAAGGTACTAAAAATGGTTAGAAAATGATTAAAATTTAACTTCCGTACATCCACATATGTCGAGATATTTCCCTGGCAATGTGATAGGAAACGAAATTACAATAACACATTACTGCTTTCACAGTGAGTAGGTACATAATGCCATTACGAATAATCTGAAATGGAAATGCATCGTTGCACTATTAAATAGTTTACTTTTTTGGGACGTATGAATAACCCCTGGCGTGAATGGAAAAACCATATATAGAAGTTACAGAAGATTGATATTTTTTATATCTACGATTTTCTTGCAGGATGAATCAAATCAATAACTTAATTGTGTTTGAGAAATAGAATAATTTGAAACTGATAAAGATAGACAACTACAATTCAGTGTCACATATCTGCATACATAATGTATTACAATTATGCAATATCCAGGAACAAATATAACTATCGGAACAGTATAATTGTTGTTATTTACAGAAATAATTATCATGCTATTGTTTGCTTTAATGTATACACTGAATAATACACCACAAATACACATATGCAAGTGATATGTAGGAGTAAAGAGTATTTGCGGTGAAAAACATACATTTTTTTCAGTCTTTTCGACGATGCGCAGCGGGCATTCGCGTGCGCGCGTGGCACAGAAATCCCGGCATAGGTAGCGCGCACACGATCACTTTCGACTCGCGCGTCGTCGTAAAAGTCGACCCTTTCAAGTGCTCCAAATTGGTCGAAAATCGGAGAAACTTGTAAATCTGACCCGTGCGCAGCGCGCATTTGCACAAGTGGGACCCTGCCTTTAGATATACATATCACTTGCATATGTGTACTTACTGTCTAATAATAGGTATTACTTTTAAAATTAAAAAAAGCAATACCATGATAATTATTGCCGATTTTGATGAGATTCGCGTAGATTATAGTCTTCAAAAAGTATTTGAAACGTATTTTCTTTTATTGGCAATCATCCATATCTGGTGGTGAAAAACACATTTGCCCCAATATCTCGGAAAGTATGCACCATAGAGAATAATCTGTTATGCAAAACTGACGTATTTTTTTAAAACGAATTCAGCAACACAATCAGATTCGTAATACGTCAATTTGTTTCAACAATTTATTTAAAAGTAGTAATGTTTTACTCCTTCTTCTTATAAATTGTTGATCCATTATGGCGTAAATTTGTCAACGTAAACTACAGACCAAACTGTGAAATATGGGTACGTGGAATTCTTCAATTTCAACTTTTTAGTGAAAACTACATACACTATATTGAACTCGGTACTCGTAGGGAACGGGAACCTCAGGTATAAACTTTTAGTATATTTCGGGCTTAATGGAACGAGTTGTTTCCGAGAAACTAGCCAGGTCGATCGGCCCGAGCCTCTCATCGTAGTCGCGGTTTATGATCGTAGTGTCACGCACTTCGACAGCGGCCAACAGGGCGTACGGGTGCGAGTCACCGTGCACGGTCAACGAAACGGCCGCTTTTTATTATATTTTAAACTTTTATTATGTTTTGGGCCTTTATATTGTGTTCTGTATTTTGCCTTTATATTGTGTCCTTAATTATCCTAAACGAAGGGTTCCTTTGGGAGGTAACAGTTGAGAGCGGTGCGAAAATTCATTTACCTATCGTTTATGGTTGGCAGTTCCGTATTTTCGAGGACGTCTTCGACAACATCTGGTTGCCAGATTTCCATAGGGCAATCAAGAACATACCTTCGCCGTCTTTAAGAATTTAGAGATTATTCGCTGTGAACAAAAGCGCGACTTTTCATTAATCCGCAGGTGTCCGCGGGAACAGTAAACAGCTGCATGTTTCCTAACGTATTGGAGATAAAAAAAATTGTTTACATGCAATTGCATGGTTCGAGGGGGCAAATTTAAAAGTGGAGACCAATTTTTCGTCAATTATTATTTTAACAGATACGATTAACAAGTTCGGTTTTTTAAATGGAACTATTTTTTTAGAGATCACTTGATAATGCGTTCCAAGACAAATTCAATAACCTATAATGTATACACCTTATTTCAACTGGTTTTCGAGATATTGCGCTTGCAAATTTATTGATTTTCCCCCAATCTCACAATCCGGGGGGGGGGGAGGGGGGTTTGTCCCGAAAAAATTTTAAAGTCGAAAAATAACGTCCACCATAATGTACCTATATGTACCGATACCACCCGGAGTTCATACAGTACAATGTTCCTTCTATAAACTATTTTATATTTTTTATTTTAATATTTAAAGAAGAGAAAGTAATATGAAAATAATTGTTGTTGTAATTTAATTATGATACACACATTGGGAACACCCTTCCTTAAAGAGAGGGGACTTACCCCCTGCGAATTCGGCGACGGAGGAGGAACCTTCTCCCTCTTGAAGAAATCGAGGGGGAAAACCTCGCATCTGGTTGCCAAAAATTATTGTGGCTGATCGGCCAGAGTGCCTCGCCAGAGTCGCGATTTATGACCATATTGTCCCGCGCGGCGGTTAATAGCAGTACCTACGTCCAGGTCCGAAGCCATCGTACGTACTACCCACCGAGAGACCAATATACGGATTAACTCATTGTGAGACTGAAGAATACCTAAAATTATTACAGACGGCATTACGTTCTTGACTGCCCTTTAGAAATGCTGGCAAACAGATGTTGTCGAAATGTTCTTGGGATTATCGGTCGAAAACAACGAGTCAATCTGAAGAATAGAGAAAAAATTCAACATGCCACTTTTTCTAATCAAAATGTCGAATCTTATGAAGCTACTTTATAAAACACTATTCCTGGATCTGAAGAAATCGATGAAAAGTTTAAAACATCTTCATTTGTATTGCAATGACAAAATTTTGAGCGTACAATCTTTCCTTCACTTGTAAAACCTTTGTTTCTGGCATCTTGGGTCCCGTCACAAAATTAGGCGATTGGAAGGTTGTCCAAATATTGTATAATTACGTATGAATGTATTAACACTTTATGAACAGTATTTCGTATATAGGATAACATGGATACAGGTTTGCAAATATTTCTGCACTTTCCATAGTATATACATAGATATATTTATCAAATTGTTCTAGTTTTTTGGGAATTATTGACTTAATTTTTCTAAATAACGGCAATCTTCCGTATGAGTTGTATATTAATAATTTTTTTTACGAACTTCCTTAATTATATTCGGCAGTTTCAGTGCGAAAAATGTGATGCTGTTTAATTTTTCCTTATTTATTGGGATTCAGCCTCACTGTGCGACATAGAATACAGGTAATTACTCCATTATTGGTAAATATTGCCAAATCTTGTTTTCGCAGTTGCAAAGCCAAATATATGTTTATTATAAAACAAAAATGAAATTTGCTAGGAACTTCCCGGAGGGTAACTAAAAACACGATAATTGCTAATATTTCTTCAATGGGTTTCTTATGGAAAAGAAGAGTATGTTCTTTGTTATTGCTTACCAAAAACGATACTACTTATTTCGGTTCCCCAAAAAATTGTGTCTTTTATATCATCAAAATTTAAACGACCCAATTCAAAATTTTCCATAAGAAAAAACATACAAACGTTGACACGTGTTTACAAACAGATCAGATGTAGATGCCACGATATTTTTCCCTTTTTTAGGAGTTACAAGAAATATATAAAAAAAGCATAATCCCTTAACTTTCGAATTCTGTCTTGTTTCCTTATTTTTGGGATTCTGTCCCACTATGCCGCTGGATCGCAGCGCGGCCGCGGCTATGACTCAGTTTGGAGGAGTCGAGCGGTTTGTCACCGTGGCTAGCCGCGCGGCTAGTAGATTCCGTCATCATGGCGGAAAACAGACACTCATCGCATTGTGTTGTGTCTCGAGTAGCCTAGGTTGCTGCTGTAGCAGACGCGCGGCCGCGGCCGGTCGAAAACGCGGCTAGGAGAACGGTTACATGCTTCTCCATAAGAGCGGTGCTTAGAATTTGGCCGCCGGCCGCGGCCGCTGGGCCGCCGCCGCCGGCCGCGCCATGGAGACTCGACCTTAAGTCTGCTGCTAGAAGGCCGCTGCCGTTTCCGGGGCGAGCACACTTCTGTAGGCAGAGCATTCGAATGAACCGCTTAGCTGCGTGCGCCTCTTTTATACTCGAGATTTGGTCAATTGGCGCATGCGCAGTGAGTCGCAGTTTGTTATTTTGAATTTTATTCGCTTATTATATCGTATTTTATCTTGTTCTTTTACTAATACTTACAATTAATTGTTCCTAACATTCTTACAATAATTATTCTTCTAATATTCAATTGAATCGCTAATTATATATAAAAGTAATAATAATTTAAATTGCGCAGTATGTTTGACGGCTACATAGTAGTACAAGTCGGTTCCTACTTTACCGACAGTAGATTTTTATAGGTTAGAGTCCCCGTGGGATGTTACACCTCCCCCCCTGGGGGATCTCTCGTCCACGAGACTAAAATCGGAGGTGGGGAATAGAATGGACTGGAGTTTTACATATATACGTAGGAACGTTTATTATAATTTTATGATTTGAAGAATTTGTTTATTTGGGTTTGTATGGATTAGCGGCTCCTGTTCCGAATAATCCGAGCAATCTCCATATCCGGCGCCTCGGATCTTCCTTAGGAAGAGCCCTGTACATTTCCCAGTTAGGTTTTGGAATGTGAATGGGCGTCAATTTTGGCAACCTTTTTACCGGTATATCCGGGATTTTGAATTTAGGAGCCCTATCAATATCTGGAGTTGTAGGGAACTCCGGTGTTGTTGGGAGAGTATCCGGCGGAGTATGAGGCGGCGTCTTTTAATAGGAGAGGTTTTGTTAGTTTGGAATATTTATAAGTTTTTTAGAGGTTTTTACCATATGACGTGGAGAGCCTGGGAGTGGAGTAATTACTTCAGGAAGAGGGATCATTTCTTTCAATATCTCCTCTATCTTCCGTGTAATTTTCGAGTTTTTAAAATGTCTGTTGCCGGATCGTTTCGGCATGTTGATGCTGAATGCAATATGGCGCAGACGCGAGTTCAAATGGAACTTCCTTTTGGGTGCCATCTAGCGGATTTTTATGTAACTAAATTCTGCAACCTTGTTGCCTACGCAATTATGTTTTCTTACTACTATTTACTATTTAGGATTTTTAAGGTTATATTAAAATTTTCATTTGTTTTTTGTTTTAAAAGGGTTAAAAAAAAATAGGTTTATTAAAAAATGTTATATAAAAAGTGCTTAAAATGTAAGGTGTGAGTGTTTAGTACATTGTGTGTATGTGTGTGTATGTGTATCTGTAGAGTGTGGTGTAATATCTATATAAATAAAAATGTAACTGTTCGTTTGTTCAAAATCTTAAACCTCCGAAACCACTGGACGGATTGTGATGCGGGTTGCACCGTTGTGTAAAGCATTTCTCGAGGAAGGTTTATGTGTATGCGACATTAAGCTATGACAAATAGAAGCCGAGCAATGACGATTTTAGTGAAGCAAGGTTTTCGTGAATCGCAGCGCTCACAGAACAGCTAACGATGGGACTCGCATCCCCACCACTGTACGGGCAACCGTCACGCGCATCTCTTTCGCGCAGAGCGCAGAACACTATATAGATTCTACTTATGCGCGTATGGACCTGTTCCGATTTCATCTATATAAATAAAAATGTAACTGTTCGTTTGTTCAAAATCTGAAACCTCCGAAACCACTGGACGGATTGTGATGCGGGTTGCACCGTTGTGTAAAGCATTTCTCGAGGAAGGTTTATGTGTATGCGACATTAAGCTATGACAAATAGAAGCCGAGCAATGACGATTTTAGTGAAGCAAGGTTTTCGTGAATCGCAGCGCTCACAGAACAGCTAACGATGGGACTCGCATCCCCACCACTGTACGGGCAACCGTCACGCGCATCTCTTTCGCGCAGAGCGCAGAACACTATATAGATTCTACTTATGCGCGTATGGACCTGTTCCGATTTCATATATAATATAATATAATATAATATAATATAATATAATATAATATAATATAATATAATATAATATAATATAATATAATATAATATAATATAATATAATATAATATAATATAATATAATATAATATAATATAATATAATATAATATAATATAATATAATATAATATAATATAATATAATATAATATAATATAATATAATATAATATAATATAATATAATATAATATATAATATAATATAATATAATATAATATAATATATAATATAATATAATAAATGTGAAAGTGTGTTTGGATGTTTGTTACTCAATCACGTCGGAATTACGAAACGGATCTTTCTGAAATTTTGAATATACGTAATCTAGGAACAGGAATAACATACAGGATACTTTTTATCCCGATTTTTTTACCCTATCTGAACCAAATTTTGCATAATTACTCTCTAGAACCCTGCGGAAAATATAGGCTACCATGAAATCTGGACATACCACCCTTTCCCCCTTATTTCACCCCCTTGAGACTCCGTGATAATCGAAGTTTTACCCGGGCAACGCCGGGTACTTTAAGCTAGTAAGGAATAAAAATATATTTAGAGGTCTTCTAAAATCATCTCCTTAATGACAGGATACGTTCCTCCTTGTATCATACGATCCACATAGATCGGATGTAGCTGTGGTATTAGGAGTGTGCATAAAGCACACTCCGATGCGGGCTTTGCCACATACAATATTCTGCGGCATTTATGGCAGATCCGATAACTGCGTCTGTTTCCCCAGCATAATAAATGCGGGTATGCCGGTTCCTCGCCCTCGATGTCGAAGAACGGCGTGCAATAGACACATAGCGCCTTAGTTATTTTTAAATAATAGACACTGTGGTCGAATACTTTTTGCAAACACGTGTAATTTGCCATTTTTGCGTATATGTGTCACTTGCTACTTTTCGTTACAATGGAAGAATCTTTTGTTTCCTGCCCCTTATATAGGCTCGTATGCAGGATTGCAACATAGTTACTTAGGGTTTTTTTAGAGATTTTTAAGGATTTTTTTCCGGACTACAGGGTAAACATATCCTAGTTCCATATTGTTTACTGATATTGATGTTATTTGGCTTAACATCAATGTACACAAGGTGCAATGAATTGTCTTTTTCTTTTTAAACAGTACTTTGCTGCAAAAGAAGCAATATTCGTATGCGTAGTCTTTAGTTTTCAAAGTCAAGAGATGACTATATGTTTCTCCTTTAGTTCTCCTTCCGCGTGTGCAATTCGCACAAAGTATCCACTTCTCTTGGTAATAATATACCTTTTCGTCGAATAGTTGTGTTAAACATGTAAATTTGTCCATATTGCTGTATAAATTTTCGTTATTGCCCGTACGAGTGTTTTGGCGAGAATGAGAAAATTTTTCATCTGCTCTTCCTTTTATACTGCCTTTTGTGCGATGTTGCCATATTTTTATTTTTAAGGTAAATAGGCTTTTTTTACGCGGTTCATGTGAACGATTTTAATTTGTTTTAAATTTATTGCTATCTTCAAGTTGCTATTGTCCAAGACTTCGGTGATTTGATAGGGTCCGCTGTATTCCGGTCCTAGTTTCTCTTTTCTTGGCTGTAGTAACCATACCCAATCTCCTGTTTTATATAGTTGAGGCTGAATTTTTCGATCATAGTAATGTTTTTGACGAATTTTCGATTCCTCTAGGTTTTTTCGCGCCATTTGTCGGATGTGATATAACTTGTCTATCAACTTGTCGACATAATCTGGATACGTTTTAATATTATCCGTTGGAGGAATACTTGAAGGAAGTCTTGCTTTTCTTCCAAAAACAAGTTCGTGAGGCGTAAATTTTGTGCCTTCGTGAGTACTTGTATTATATGAAAACATTGCTTGTGCTAACCACTGATCCCATTGTTTTTCTTTTGACACATAATGTCGTAGGTATTCGACGAGGACATGGTGACTTCTCTCTAAGGATCCATTGGACTGAGGATGAAATGCAGAGGTTCGATATTGTTTAATGTGAAACGCTCTAGCAAATTTCTTTATAAGGGTACTCATAAAATTTGGTCCCTGGTCAGTAAGGATTGCTTTAGGACTTCCAAATTTACAGATAAAATGCTCTGTAAATGCCTTAGCTATGTCCTCTGAGGTAATGCTTGCCAATGGTATAGCGAGAGAGTATTTAGTCAGATTGTCTTGGATAGTAAGTGTGTAACTGTTTCCTATGTTTGTAAAAGGTAGTGGTCCTACTATGTCCATAGAAATTTTGTCAAAAGCATCGACAGGTGTATCTGTCAGTATCATGGGTTCCTTGTTTTTTACTCGTACAAGTTTAGTCTTTTGGCAATCCAAGCAAGTCTTAATGAATTGTGTTATTTCATATTTCATATTCTTCCAGTAATATTTACTTCTTATGCGATGATATGTTTTTGTAATTCCTTTGTGTCCGCCTATAGGTGATTGGTGGTTTTCCTGGATAATCTGCTGTCTATCCTGTACCGAAGGTGTTAGAAGAGTGCCTTTACAGAAGATAAATTGGATGTCTTCTTGTAGGAATATTAAATTTATCAATTCCTGTAATTTGTTCAATGAAATTTTGTTCGCTTCTGCTGATATATATATTTTTGTGGCATTTTCAGGTACTATTTGTGTGTGGAATGCTCTTAATGAGTTGTATAAGTCTTCTTCTGATGGATGGTCTGATGTGATGAGTCCAATTATTGTATGTCTTCCTTCCTTGAGCTTTACTAATCCTCCAATCTCTAATGGATATGGCAGTTTGTGAGATTTTATATTTTTCTCTCTATATAACTTTTCTCCTGATGGTCCTATTGGTTTGCCTTGTGTATTTATGAATGTTGCGATATATCCTTTGCCCATCCATAAGTGGTCCTCTACTTCCATATTCTGTTTTCTAACAGGAATATTTGATACTATCTTCGGTTTGCCAGTTGTATGTTGTGAAGGAAGAGGTACTAATGGTGGAGGAGTTAATGTTGGAAGAGGAGTTATTAGTGGAGGAGGAGATAATGATGGTAAAGGTGGAGTAAGTATTTTCCCTTTCCTTATCCTGATTGGCGTTATGGGGCCTGTATCCGTGCTGGATTTTAATTTGCGTTTCTTCTTTTTAGGTGTGTGGTGAGTGCTTGAGCTTGACTTTGCATCGATTTTGGGAGGGTCTTTATAGTTATGTCTTGGTACTATGACCGTTTCATTGATTTCCTCAATTAAGTCCTCTTGCGGTTTCTTGATGTATGGTTTTTTAGTTATTTTTGTTTCATTTGTATGTTGAAGGGGTGTATGTATTATTAGCGGTTCCGTGGGTTGAGGGGGTGCGTGTACTTCAACGGGTACAGAGATTTGATGAGGTGCGTTTTGGCTCGGTGTGTAGCGAGGGGGTGTATGCATTTTAACAACTTCTGTTTAGATATTCTGTTTTTTAGTCTCTGGATGAGAGGAGGAGGTGTTCGTCTTTTGTTTTTTTCGTTTTAAGATTTTTCGCTTTACAATTTTTGAGTCGCTTTCGTCGTACGATGAAGAATCAGAATCCGAAGAGCTAATTCTAGGTTGTTTATGTGGAGCCGGGTTTCCTGAGGTTGAGGCGGTGTTCTCTCTTTGTCGCGTATTATATTGGTGAAATTGCTTTTGTTTTTTATTTTCATGTGAGTTCGTTTCTGAATGTGCCCGTTTCGCGTTTAGCGGTAATGCAATTGGATTTCTAGATAAGGCATCCGCGTTAGTGTTATATTTGCCCGGTTTATATAATATTTTATAATCATACTCTGCGAGTTTAATTTTCCATCGTACTAAACGTGAGGTCGGATTAGATAGATTTTGAAGCCATTCTAATGGTTTATGATCCGTAATAAGGTAAAATTTTCTGCCGTAAATATAAGGTCGAAAATGAAATACCGCGTATATGATTGCTAATAATTCTCTTTCCGTGGGAGAATATCGCGTTTCTGCATCATTTAAAACACGAGATGCATAAGCTACTGGCAAATCTTTTCCTATTTCTCCTTGACTAAGAACTGCGCCAACAGCAATGCCTGAAGCGTCTGTCGTAATATTAAATGTCTTCTCGAAGTCCGGGAATTGCAGAATAGGTTCCTTGCAGAGTGCTTCTCGTAGAGTTTCGAATGCCTTTTGCTGCTTATATGTCCATTCAAATTGATAATCCTTTTTGGTAAGATTTGATAGTGGTCTTGCAATCTTCGAAAAATCCTTTATAAATCTTCTATAGTATCCGCTCAGTCCTAGGAACTGCTTTACGTTTTTTACTGTTGTGGGTTTTGGAAACTCCTTTACTGCTATTATTTTCTTAGGGTCCGGTTTGACTCCTTCTTCTCCTATTATGTGCCCTAAGTACGATACTTCTTTTTTTAAGAATTCGCACTTGTCTGGCTGAAGGTAAAGATTTGCGTCTCTTAATCTATTCATTAATCTTTTAAATTTTGTTGCATGTTCTTTAAGAGAGCTGGCATATATTTCAATGTCGTCTAAATATACGAAAAGTTCTATCCCTTGGAGTCCTGTTAAGACTTGGTCCATCAGTCTCTGGAAGGTAGCTGGTGCGTTTTTTAGTCCGAATGGCATTCTGGTAAACTCATAGTGCCCATAAATTGTAGAAAATGCTGTTTTGTGTCGATCATCAGGATGCATAGGGATTTGGTGAAATCCAGATGCAAGATCAAATATGGAGAAATATTTCGCGCTTCCCAACTGATCTAATATGTCAGTTATGTTCGGGAGGGGGTAGGCGTCTCCAATTGTTTTTTCATTTAACTTCCTGAAGTCTATTACAATTCGAAATTTCCTTTTTCCTTCTGCGTCTTCCTTTTTTGGTATAATCCAAATTGGTAAATTGTAAGGAGATGATGAGGCCTGTATTATTCCTTTCTCAAGTAACTCCTTAGTTTGTCTTCTTACTTCCTCTTTGTATGTTTGAGGGTATCTATACTGTTTTGTAAAAACAGGAACGTTGTTTTCCGTAATTATTTTGTGATGAGTTTTATTTGTTGCTTCTAATTTTTCTCCAGGAAGGTAAAATCTATCTGCGTGTTCCTTAATTAATTCCTCAATGCTGGCTCGTTCTTCTGAGTTTAAATGATCCAATCGTAATAACTGCAACAATTGGTGCGTTCTATTGGTTCTCCTGTACGTGTTTGTTATTTCCTCTTCCATAGGTGCTTCTTCAAAAGGTTCTAGTTCTACTGATGGTACAGGAATTTTAATATCTTTTGAGGATGTGTTTACTGCAAAAAGATATGCCACGCCGTTGTTGTTTGTTACTAACGCATTTCCCATGTGTATATCGGGGTGAATTTTATTTTTCGGAATATATCCCGTGGTAATTTGCGTGTTAAGAACTTGTACGTATATCTGACTTCTTGTTCTGGCCGGTATTGTGACCATTTCCGGATCAACAAATGGAATAGTTTCCGTTCCGATAGTTATTGTTGATCTCGTGTAATCTATAGTTGCTCCGTTGGTTTGAAAAAATTCTGTTCCCAATATTCCATCCTGTTTAATAGGGAGGTCTTCTACGACATGGATGACGATTTCTGTATTTAGGGTTCTGATCTTAATATACCCTAGTGTACTGAGTAGGCCGTCCGTAATACCGTTGAGGTCGAACAAGGTGTCCGTGTAGATTGGTATATTCGGTGAAACAGCATTTCTTTTAATGACGTTGAGATCAGATCCGGTATCAATCATTAGCGTTGCTTGTTGGTTGTTGAAGCCTGCATCAAAGAGGAGGATACTAGGAGGTTTCTTTACTTGTTCCGTTTTTAATCGGAGTACAGCCTGCCTATGTACCATACGAGGTTGTTCCTCCTTTTCTTTCCTTTCAAAGTATATCTTTTTCCTGCATTGATCCACTGTATGGCCTCTGAACTTGCAATATTCACAGAATACTTCCGGTTTTTGCATCCTATCTGCATAATTTTTACTCCTACATTCTTGCGTTGTGTGGCCCGATCGTCGACAATAATCACAATATACGTTAGACTGAGGAGCTCTGTTCGTGTAGCTTTGGCTTCTACAATCTCGCGTTATGTGACCTGTTCTTCGGCAATTATCACAGTACAGGGTAGATTGAGGGCCTCTGTTCGAGTAACTTCGGCTTCTACACTCTTGCGTCATGTGACCTGGCCTTCGGCAGAAGTCACAGAATGTATCGTTTCGTGTTCCATTTCGTGCTCCGTTTCGGCTTCTGCATTCCTGTGTTGTATGTCCCGTCTTATTACAATGTTGACAGGTTTTTTGTTGCCAGGAGGTCCGTGAAATTCGGCTGCTGCAAGTGGTGGCAATATGGCCGTATCCAAGGCAATTCGTACATTGGTTAGCCTGTGTTATTCCTGCTGCTTCTCTTGCTCGTATCTGATTTTCGTTGTATTCTGCTTCGGCTTTAATGGCGACGTTGATGGCGCGATCAAGATTGCTGAAGACGTGTTCGTGTATTCTATTATGTATTTCAGTTCTTAATCCCGTTAGAAAGGCTTTAATGGCGTTCTGTTCTGCGGTTACATTAAATTGTACTACGTGCGTAGGTACTTCTATCGCGTTGCAATGCTTAATCTGAAGAAAGAGATTGGACACACGGCTACTGTAGTCTACCGTTGTTTCATTAGGTAATTGAGCAATTTTTGATAATTCTCCATATAACTGTATTGAAGTGTGTAATGGTGCGAATCGTAATTCTAATACTGAAATGAGATCATCTATTGAATTATAATCTCCACTCAAAATTACTCTGGAAGCTTGTCCGAAAAGCTTATTTTTTATGAGTTGAACTAATCCATACTCTGCATTCGGATTAACCATGCGTCGTGCATGTCGACAGCTCTTTATGAACTGGTGTATTGGTATATTTCTACCATCAAAAGAGGGGACTGTGTCCGCAGTATCGCGTAAGCTAATGTGTGGTAGGTGAGGATATGTATTCGTAGACGTATTCATATTAATTTGAGGATTTGAAGGTCCTGGAGTATTCGTATCTACTGAAATAATTTGTGGAGTTCCTGTAGTCTCCTGAGTTTCTGTGTTGAGCGCTAGGTTAGCCATTGCGTCTCCAAGTGTGTCAGGCATTGTGAAGTCTTCAAGCCTCCGTAGGATTTAGATAAGAAAAAGAAAAAATTTCTGAGGAAATACTCACTTTTGGAGTGATTTCACTAACGAATTTATCCTTTAAATGAAATCAGAGATCCCACCGCTGTCACCAAAAAATATCCGACCTGTAACGTTCGACTGTCCGGGGACAACTGAGCGTCGACAGATCCTCGAGCGGAGAGCGGCGTCCCCTCGAGTGTAGGAAAGGTGGGGTTCTATTTCTACGGTTAAGGAGTAAAATCCACGGCTTAACGTCGCAATGTCTGTTTTTATTCAAACACACTTATTCCAATAACAATAACAAGTAATTAATATTTCCTACGTCTATGATTATATATATATTATTTTTGGTTTTTATGGGTTTTTATGAATATGTATATATATATATATGTGTGTGTACAGAGGTATGTTGCAGTGTACTGCCGCTGCCGTCTCCGGGGCGAGCTAGTACTCTTGGCAACGTCTGCTGCAAGAAGGCCGCTGCCGTTTCCGGGGCGAGCACACTTCTCTCGGCAGAGTCTTACTCTTACTAATGGTTAATGTTAATTAATATATATGAATATTTATATATTGAGTTATGTTACAGTGTATGGCCGCTGCCGTTTCCGGGGCGAGCTCGTACTCTTGGTAACGTCTGCTGCAAAAAGGCCGCTGCCGTTTCCGGGGCGAGCACACTTCTCTCGGCAGAGTTTTACTCTTACTTTGATTCGTGTATTATAGGGCAAGGCCGCTGCCGTCTCCGGGGCGAGCTCAATACTCTATGATACTAGCGTTAGGAACGGCCGCTGCCGTTTCCGGGGCGAGCTCGATTCTCTTTGCTAAGTCTGCTGCTAGAAGGCCGCTGCCGTTTCCGGGGCGAGCACACTTCTGTAGGCAGAGCATTCGAATGAACCGCTTAGCTGCGTGCGCCTCTTTTATACTCGAGATTTGGTCAATTGGCGCATGCGCAGTGAGTCGCAGTTTGATATTTTGAATTTTATTCGCTTATTATATCGTATTTTGTCTTGTTCTTTTACTAATACTTACAATTAATTGTTCCTAACATTCTTACAATAATTATTCTTCTAATATTCAATTGAATCGCTAATTATATATAAAAGTAATAATAATTTAAATTGCGCAGTATGTTTGACGGCTACATAGTAGTACAAGTCGGTTCCTACTTTACCGACAGTAGATTTTTATAGGTTAGAGTCCCCGTGGGATGTTACAGCCCCCTCGATAAGGACGTTCGCCCTATTCTCGATCACCAAAATACTTGGAACTCTACCCCGAATAATTATTACTCCATGCTTCCAATGGTTACTTACACGAATGCAATGTCGAATAATTATTGCTCTATGTTTTCGTATGTGCGATCATGGACCGGCCACGTTAAAATCAGTTCTCTCATGCTACTGCATCAGTCAGGTCATACGTTACTACAAGAAACGTTTTTAAAAATTTATTGCATCTGAGTGGATTGCAGTTGCATCAAAGACTGTTGCATCAAAGTGATATTGTTGTTGTTGTTGTAAGCGAGATCGCTTTGAATGATATCGTCCACCGTTCAACGCATGGAAATACAATCGATTAATACCGTAAGTTTCCATTACCATATTTTAGTGAATCATTGTGTTAGCAACTTTGAGAATTATAAGAAAAATCGGTTTCAGATTATGTCTCTACCCGCGGATTTGAATCGGAAAGTTGCCGTTGCGATCCCCAGTCACGCATCCCATCCCAAAATATATGTGACGCGTCTGGATGTCGCTGTGCAATGCGAAGAAATTCGAAATGTTGAATTTCATGAGGCAGAAGTTCTTTACTATGAAGATGTTTATTTGAAGGTGTTTTATAATGCTGATGGCTTATACGGCGAGGCGCTGTTTGACAACTACGGGGACAAGCAATATTGGTTAAATAGACATACGCGGCAAAAACCATTCTTTTTAGATCTTAGTGATGTCGACGATGATGATTATCGTTTAGATGTTGACTATAATGATATATATCATCTGCACAGTTCGACGGATCCAAAAAGTGTGGTTTGGCGGAAATGTGTGAATGCGAAACAAATCGACTATATCGCAGTTGATAATAATGCGATATCGGGGATTAACGTTCGTGATAATGCAGTTCAGGTTGACGAGTCTGATTTTCATACGACTGCGCCCACGCAACTTGATGCGTTCTTTACTGATGCTGATTTATTTACGGAAATCATCGACAATGCATTCTTCACGAACGATATCGACGATGCTGTATTCAACGATGATGTTATCGAGTGGGATAACTAAGTTAAATAAACTACTAAAATCTTGAAAATCTATGTACGAATTCTTTTACCCTTACACACTCCCACGCCACTCACCTTACAGCCCCTCGAGAAGGATGCTTGAGTGAAAATACTCGGAACTCTTCCCCGAATAATTATCGCTATATGTTTACGTCATTGCACGTGCGCCGTATCGATCCCACGATTCAAAGATCAAAACGCGTTCAATCCTGCTCAAATATAAACACACTGCATGGCGCGGTGCAATGTTATGTTTACTACATAAATTAAATACTCGGAACTATGAATATTCCGAACTCTCCACCGAATACTTATCGCTATATATTTACTCCATGGGCTGCCGCGACGATTGATTTATAATAATAATTATCGTTCTATGTTTATGTCACGATATAAACATCCTGCATGAATGGTATGCACATAGGTATCAAAACGTGTTCAATCCTATCGCACGCCATGATTCATTATCTTTTCTCAGAAATTCTATTCCACCCTCTTTCTCAGAAATCAGCATCGAAGACGAAATTCGAAATTCCACGATTCGCTCGCGGTCGCGCCTGCGCCCCGATCCCACACGCGTGCGGAGATTGCGCGGCGGCGACTCGTGTTCAAAGTACCTTAAACATCCAACAGGTGGCGCCAATACGAAATGTACTAAAAATCTATGAAATTTATCAACGCATGCCCAAATATCGACGTGGATCCAAAGTACCTTAAACATCCAATAGGTGGCGCCAATACGAAATGCGCGCGACGCCATCTTGAAATTTTGAAAATCCTCCCCCTCCCCTTTGACGTTATCCCCCTCACCCACGAACTCGACCGCCATTTTGAAATTTGAAAATCCCCCTCCCCTGTGACGTCATCCCCCTCACCCACGAACTCAACCGCCATTTTGAAATTTGAAAATCCTCCTCCCCTGTGACGTCATCCCCCTCACCTACGAACGTGGTACCCCCTCCCCGCCTCACCTACGAGCATGGTACCCCCCTCCCCACCTCACCCCCTTGCCCTCGCCGAAGAGCGCGCGGTACCCCCCGCCCCGCCTCACCCCTCGAGCACCATGATCCAGAATCGGCATAGACTAACTACTTATATATATAATTATAAACACTAGTTATACGTAATCAGCGTGCGGAGCAATTACGCTTAACAATGGAGGGGGGGAAACACCGACAGGGGTAGTGGTAATGTGTGCGTGAACACATTCACACTACCCCTGTCGGTGTTTCCCCCCCTCCATTGTTAAGCGTAATAGCTCCGCACGCTGTACGTAATTGTAAGTAATTATAGACATATGTATATAATATAACGTGTGACAATAAATATAAATTACAATGACATAAAGTAAAACATCACAAATATGTAACATTGAATTATGGTTGAATATGGCGGGAGGCAAAGCCACGCTATAGGTTCTCACTTACATCATATTCACCATATTCACGAAACATTGTAGAAGGGATGCGAGCGGAGCAGATGCTACATACATCATTCATACATCATGCATATATGTACATATATTGGGAGTTTAAAATTAATCTGCGATTCTAGCGATCGGTACGCCAAATAATAGTAATGGCCGACGCAGGTATACAATTTATTGTTGCCTACCAATTTTCACAGTATCGACGAACTGTATGCAGAAAAAAATCTTGTGTAGCAAATTGTAACGCTACAATGAACAATGATCTCAATTTAAGTTTTCATAAAGTGCCAAAAAGTGGAGCCAGTAAAATTGTCCATATTACATACTTTTACATATTCCAATATTGTGTCTAAATGTATTGTTAACATTTTTACTGTAAGAAACAACTTTTAAATAAACTTTTATACTACTGCTTCCATATAAACATATGGTAAAGTGTATACCTGCGTCTTCCATATTTGTTACCCAACATGAGCGCCATCATTACTGCGGTGGTAGCTTTCCTCGCCAATATCTATCAGACCTATCTCCGCTTTCATCTTTCATGTCGAATGTCGATACTCGCCCCATTCGATACGAGTACTTTTTTCCGATACTTACTTTGTATCGCAACCGAAGGTATCGATACTAAAATTACTTGGTATCGAAACGAAAGTATCGAGTATGTACTCGTATTTACTTGGATCGGTTCATCCCTAGTCACAGCATATACGAAGAGAACTAGTTTAAAATGAGTCCACCTAACTTTTTAATTTTGCAGTTGAAATTCTCACATTTTCCCGTTACCTATAAATAATAAGTATAATTTAAAATCCAACCGTTTGCTTACCGTTGGATTACTATTACATATAGTACGGTAGGCCTTATAAATGGTTGGGCAACAGTAGGAAAGCCTACCTTGGCCATCTGTTGTTGGCCCAACCTGAAAAAAAGTGCCAAATCTAACTGTTGGCCAACTAATATTATGTGCGTGGCCCAACTGTATGCCAACCGAAAATGCTACTAGGGTTGACCCTGCGATCAGCTGAGCACTGGACGCCGATGACCAGAATCGGTACAGTGGCCTAGTGACACAGGTTTCCGAAAAGGGAAGGAAAGCAAGGAAAGGAATGTCCGAAAGGGTGAGTTTTGTTTAATTTATTGGTGATTATTAGGTGTGAAAATAAATTCTTTCCGATTTTAGGGTACAATAACAGTTCGATTTAAAAAATATGAAAACAACTCGATCGTCGAAATAATTTCCATTATTGTTAATTACCTTTTGCCATTTTTCTGGCAGCTTCTGAATACCACCGCGATAGAAACTCCAGTTTATTCAAACACTTAATATTATTTTTTAAATTTAGTTGTGTTGGCCGTTGTTAAACTACGGATTTTTACCTCAATAACGAATTACGATCACTTGTCGTACATTTTCTGTTACGTTACCTTTTCGTTTATGCCTTATTTAAAAACGAAATTTACGTACTTCTTGTCCTCTCACTTCAAATTATTCTTATTTAAGATTCTGCTTTAAAAAAAAAACTGTGTAATGCGGTTTCCTTCGATGCATGCCGACTTGCTTTTTCGTACGTTCGTAGCACAAGCGCGGTCGCCTACCGCGTAGCCAACGCTACCGCGGGAGCTCGGGCGGAAGGCGCGCGCTCTGATTGGTCGGGGTTTTTGGTTAATATCTCCTTAACGAAGCTTCGGACAATATTTTCGCTAAGGAAAAAGTTGTTTCAAATCACCCCCTGAGTCACCCCTTTCAAGGAAAACCGACATTTTTGGGACACCCTGTATGTAAAATAACTTCGCTAAACCACTTTCGCCGCATTTGCTCTGTAACTGAAGCACGACTGTTGGACAAATTTTGCGCAATCCTGTGCGACAGTTCTGGATGACGGCGAAAGAATGCCTCGAACCAATGTCTTCCGGGTCGGTTATCTGTAAATGGATTTTTTATTTTTTGCTGTATGATCAGTGACTGAACACTGTCGAGGAGCTGGGTCTTCGTGACAGGAAAGCCCCTGTCGCAACAATAAAAGATCCAATCCTTGATAGTTTTTTCGTCTTCCGTTGAAAGAATGGTTGCTGGCCCCTTTTTGCAACTTATAGGATTGATATTTTTATGTTTACAGTAGAGTGTGGTCCTGGGTACAGAATATGCTAATGATGCTTGTCTTATAGATATACCATCTTCCACTGCCTTTAAGGGGGGCAACCACTTTAGGAGACCGAAAATTAGATGATTTTTGGGATTTTTTTTATTGCGCAAAAAAGAACGGAAATTTCCGCAACTCTAACAAATAATTTTTTTCATGTTTTCATATATCTCTGGTAATTTTTTCAAGTTGATCATCCATTGCATTAAGGTGTAATCCGCTATGTCCCTTGGCGTGTCCTCGTCGTCGTTGTCGACTTGCGGGAATCGTGCAGCTCGCAATTAGCATCTGAAATAGTCAAAAAAAATTTGATACATTCTTGAGATGTTTTTTAAGAACATGAACTTAAATTTTTGAAAAGAAATCGAGAATTTAATGTTGGAACGTGTTTGAAAAGAAAATGATCGATTTTTACCATTTTGTTTCCCGGCATTTTGCAATAATAAATATGTTTTAAACAATCTAAGCTTTCCAACTTTAGGTTTATGTTTTAATAAATTATATTATGTAAACGTGTTCCAAATTTGAAGATGATCCATCAATTAGTTTTTGTGTTATGATTCCCGCAAATTGAAAAAATGTCGTTTCGAGAAAAACACGTTTAAAGTTTCACAAACGAAAAACTCAAACTCAAATTAATGTGTTTAATCAAATGATAAAGTGTCTTACCGATTAATCAGAGATTCCAGCACCATACAGCAGTCCTTCCTCTTCCTCGTGGAGGTGAGACATAAAAAGGGACTACCTAACTGAGCGCTCGTGGATACCTGAGCGCGCTTGGGAGTCGAGTGGAGAGTCTTTATCATTTATATACATACCGTTAGAAGGAATGCGAATATCGTTTTGAAATTTTCAGGGTATATTCTTAAGATATTTTGCTAATGATTTATGAAATAAAAAAAGAATTGATTTTTTGAAGCATCTAAAGTGGTTGCCCCCCTTAAAGCTTCTTCAATATCCTTCTGTGTGTATATTTTTGTGTTCTTTGCCATGCTTGACTTTCTGAAAAATAAAGATATAATAGGTTTAATTATACGCAGTTAAAAATTTTGAGGTTATATATGAAGTTTTATATTAATTTCAATGTATATAATTACTTATTTGTAAAAAATATACTTTTACTAACATTAAAAATCAATTCAATGCATAAAATAATTATATGTATTATAAAAATACTTACTTTTCAACGAAAGATCTCCAGAAACGTGGTTACCGGTGCACGGTGCAACGTATGTGAACGTATGATCACTTACTGGTACATTCACGAAATTCTTGTACCAGTAAATAAATTTAGACTTGCTTAAAAAAATATTAATTTTCTTGCAAGTTTAACCATCTTAAACTAAATTTAAATCTATTTACTATTATAATAATGTATTATTATATTATATAAATAAGAAATGCAGTCAATATTTTCTTAGTAAATGAGTGGCGTTTCTTAACGGAAGCCATAGAAATTTCTCGAAATCTGCTATGCGTACGAAGTGTGTTACAAAATAATTATTTCTATCTAACGATTTTCAATTTTCTATAATAATGATTTTAATTAATATTGCTAAATACTTGTGCATCATGGTACTATTTTTTGTTTCTAATTACGTTAAAAATTAAGCTTAAAAATAAATAAAATTCGTATTGCTGTTCAGGTAAGTACTGGGACATGGCCGGGCACTGGTACATTTACCTTACATATAATTTTTTAGATATTGTAGGGTAGATATTTATTTATATCTCTACCAGATTCTATAAAAGTCTTCACAGAAGTTACAAAACAAAAAACAGACTGTAATTCTGTAACAAATCCGCGCTATAAACCTTAGCATTTTGTATCAGTATTGTGTATTTCGTAATTCGAGTGCCTGAAAAACAACTTTCAATAAAATTATAAAACATTTGGTTTTGATGCTCACAATCAGAAAGAATGCTTTTTTTACTCTTACCACACTTATTCCATTATTCTTGTAAGTCAAAGTACCGATAATGAGATACAACGCGCGCGATTCTTGTAAAACGAACGAGCGACTTAAAATGGTAACAGAATAAAATTGTGGTAATAATAAATTATTAATGGACACGTGAAAACCGCGCACTGTCTGTTTATTGCAGCAGTAGCAGTAAATTTTATTAAACATTTGACTGTTGTTACGGTAACAAAATCTACCTTTACGTTGAATGGTACGAATCATCAGAAAATATGTCAAGTAATAAATAAATAAAAAACGTTGATGCATATTAACTTTTATAGCATATTAAGATTTTTTTATAAATTTTATCTTAAGAAATATTGCCTGCCAGGGGCATTAATTGTAAAGTTTGCAAATTAATGAATTTTATCGGGTTTTCATAATAGTGAGCATCATATCGTCTTCCATGTTTATTACTTTGTGAACTAGTTCATCCTACAAATACTTTGCTATTATAGGTAGGTATACCATACTGAAACATTTGTCACAAAAAAACATTTTTAGTTTTATTTGACGCATCATTTATCATCATACAATTTTAATAGTTTTTAAAATTCATATTTCTATTTGGAAAGATGGTTAAGATAATTTATTTAGTTTCGTTGCTAGTTTCTACATTGATTTCACGTAATATGTAAGTATGAAGAGTGAGTAAAAGTGAGTACCGCAAAGGAAAGTAAAGTGTCGAAATATTTATATTTACATTTACCCTTCGCCATATTTATCGGATAATCCCGACAATGTATGGGTTTCTAATTACATAAATTTCCCATCTGCTCCATTCAAGTCTCTGTATAAGGGCTGTATACACGCTTCAGTCACCCTATTTTCTTGCCTCCCTCCAACAGTATCAATTACATTGTTATTATGGACCACAAATCGATATTTCTATAGATACTATGATCTGGATTATGTGATAGTTTCGAGTACTACCAGTTCCACAGTGTTTATCAACTTAACATTTCAATTTTTAACTGTCATTCATTATGTCGTCATAGTAGTTTATAAATTTAATATAGGTACCTACTTACTTCTTTTATTTGTATTTTTGTGATCAGTAAGAATGCTTTTTCAAAATAAAGTAGTTTTATCTATTTGTCCCTCTTTTTATTACAAGTATTTACAAACAGTCTAATTTTGTAAGCTCATTTCTTCGTTTGATAACACTTATCCGTATCAAAATATAATTCAAAACAGAGAGCCAAAAGTAAGATGAAAATCCAATATGAAATGGGCAAAAATAATATCAGAAGATGTTTTTTATACAATTATTAGACCATGATTAAAATAAAATTGAAGTATATGGATATATGAATTTACAAATAAATAAATTGATAAAGGAAAAGAATTTTAAATTCTTTAATATTTTATCAATTATATTCCAGAACGCGTTGTATGTATAAAATGATGAGGTTGAAAGTCGCTGTACGTCGCGACACTGATCCGACTAGATAGTAGTGAATGCTCAATTATGCGTTTAATCCGAAACTGGGCTTCAACAGCCGCAAGTCGATAAAATTTGGGGTCGTACCGTAGGGCCATATATAAAGAGGATTTCACTGAATGAACGCAGTTAATGTTTCGACACGAAACGGATAAGAAAGATGAAGGACTTTAGTATCAAGAGTATTTTGGAAGATACATATATCTTTAAACAAAATAACCTGTATGACAAAAATGTTCGATTTCATAAGTTTGATCATTGTGAAGATATGGGAAAAGAAAAAAAATACCAAAAATATTCCGAAATAGATTCGAGTATTGATGGGGAAGAGAACCTTGAAACAAGTATGGGCAATGATTTAAAGAATGTAGTGGCAGAGTCAGGAATAAAGTCAAGGAAAAGTTGTGATGAAATTATCAAAGAAGAAGTGTGCATAATGAATAATTTGAAGAGAACTGATATGTTTGGTGAAATACACAACTGTGACGTGAATTCAAGAAATATTAGTGAAATTAATTTAGAAGAAGCACATAAAACTAATTCTGCAAAAAATTCTAGTGTCTTTTTAAAAAACGAAGTTTACATAAATTCTGGGCAATATGATGAGCATGACGTATATAAAAATTCTTTACGTGTGAAAGAAGTTGAACGTGAGCAACACAGAAAGAGATGGCAATCCATTTTTGTAAACAATGTTAATATAGCTTCTGATATAATCGAAGTGAAGCCAAATTTCAGAGTTATACATAAAGAAAAAAATGCAAGAAATTGTGGGAAATCTTCCAAATTCCTTGTACAAGAAAAATACAAGTTCAATGAAATAAATGTGACAAAAAAAATCGCAAGAACAGAAGAATACAAAATGAGTTCAAAACAAATGCAAGTTGAACAATTTAGTGTAAACTATAGGAATATAAGTAAGAACAATTGTTGGAAAACCTCTAAAATGGGCGATCAATATAAAGATCTCGTAAGACATTTAAAGAAAGACCAAAGAAGGAAATTGCATAGAAACCAACAAAAACAATTGAAGGAAAGCCAGAGTGAAGTGATCCAAAACAGTAAACAAATGAATTCAAAAGAAAAACGCAATAACGAACTGTTGAAATATAAGAATAATAGTTTAAAAAACAATTTAAGCCGACAGTTGGATGAAATAGAAAGTAGACATCCATTGCCTGATAATCAAAATAGGAAACTAATCGAATTTTTCAAAGGCAAAGTAGAAGGTTTAGAAGTAATACAAAGTGAGGAACAATTGGAATGGCTTCAATTTACCAGATACAAACCTCCAAAGATATCCAAAAAGCCATCGATTGATAAAAATAAAAGAAAGCCAAGTCTTCATCCTCGAATACCGTTTTCAACATTTCAGCTTGACTTTCTTGAACAAAAATTTCAAAACAGCGCTTATCTTTTAAAGAATGACGTACTGGATATATCCGTCGATTTAAAACTTCCACCTAATAGGGTACTTGCAACATTTTACAATTGATACTTTTATTTATAACGTAATACAACTGCAGCGACATTACTATACCATTATTTGTTCTCAATTGGTTTAGAACAGGCTTGGGAAAAAAGAATTTTAAAAAAATTAAAACCGACTTCAAAAAAATAAAATTGCACTAAAAAGTAAAAAATAATTTTTTCCCTTATTTAATCTACGACTCTCATATTTTTTTAAGCCGGCGCCATATTTACACAGTGCAAATGATGAGGCACCGACTTAAAAAGTATGAGAGTCGTAGATTAAATAAGGGAAAAAATTATTTTTTACTTTTTAGTGCAATTTTATTTTTTGAAGTCGGTTTTAATTTTTTTAAAATTTTAGTTTTATATATATTGACACAACATGCTGAGGAGATATGCGCGTACGTACATAAAATAATAATAATTAGGTGACAATAGTCTTTATTATTAACCATAACTGGCAAAATATTGGGCCAATGTTGATGCAGTCTAGGATGGGACCACCGGGGCATCGCCCTATTTCGAATAAAAAAAAGATCATCAAAATCGGTCCATATGCTGAGGAGTTATGAGGGGACAAACATAAAAAAAAACATACAAACGGGTCGAATCTATAACCTCCTCCGGTTCAAATGGTACGGGCCTGAAGCGCTCCAAGCTGCTTGGCCGCCGCGGGGGCCAAGACGCGCGGCGGGAGAAAGGAGGTGTTGCATCTGAAAATCGGCCGAGAAGTTCACTTAATTCCCAAGCCTGGTTTAGAACGAAGCATTTACACATTTTATCTTTAACGCATTATAGTGTTTGTTTTAATTACGAGTACCAATAGCATAAGTTGCTAATAAGTTTCTCTTTAAAATTGTGAACATCGAAGAAAATTATGGCAATTATTTACTTTAGCGATACCTCACCGATTTTTATGAAATTTGGATATGTTGTAAAACTCCACATTCTGAACAACTTTTTCCTATACGTGTTACCGCCGCTCGGTCTTAGTTTCCGAGATATTCGCAAAAATATTTTTTAAACTTTTTGCTTTGGTGTTATAATTTGGGTTAGTTTTGGGTTAGGACCTTGAAATATGTTGTCAAGGTCATCATTCTGAACAACTTTGCCCTATATATGTTACCGCTGCTCGATCTTCGTTTCCGTGATATTTGCGAAAAACTTCGGTTGACTTATTCCGGTAACATGTATAGGAAAAAGTTGTTCAGAATAATGACTTTGACAACATATTTCAAGGTCATCAAAATCGGTGAGGAATCGCTAAAGTATATAATTACCAAAATTATATATACATATGTATCTAATACAGTTACTCACAAACGTATCCGCCCACCTTATACGTATAACACATTTAACTCATTTAAGTAATGTTAAATTCAGAATTAACCATTACAATATACATCAGTATAAACCTTGATTAATATACTTATAATTAGTATCATCTAGGGGAGACCGGGGCAGGTTGTAACACGGGGTAAATTGTAACATAAGAAAAATCTTTTGAACGACAAATCTGGTAACCCACAGCATGCGAGAGCTACTTGACGATATTAGCACCGTCGGTTTTAGTGACACAAACGAGCGTTATGTATTCATTTTGTGGTAATAGCCCAGAATTTTAGTATTTAGAGCACGTAAGTAAATCTTGTCTTAGCACTTTTATTTCAATTAACTGCCATTAGGATCAGTTTGAATTTTTGTTTCTTTGTCGCAAACGAATCAGTACACATTGATTTATTATTATGTGTACGCATTTTAGTGATTTGATGTTTAGTTTCTCGTTTGCTGAGATAAAACGCAAAAATTCGACCTCGGGGTAAATTGTAACATGTTACTATACTTACTCCGCTCCAAATGGTGATAAAACAAGCTATTTGCTGACACGCCGGAAAAAGATGCTCTAGACGAACAACAGAACAATCGAGAATCCAAAAAATAGAAAAAAAGTATGAAGGCAAAAGTAAAAAAAGTACAGGAGAAGATTTTGATAGAATCAGATGAATAAGCAATGATTGCTTAACTCATGTATATCAAATGTTTAATAATGATCTGTGTTTTCATTTATATTTTTTAGAAATGTTTATTTGTGTTCATATTTGTATTTAAATAAGTAAAACAGATGTGTTACAATTTACCCCGGCCTGGGGCAGATTGTAACAAAGGTTCAGATTTGTTTAAGATGAAGGTAGGTGTCTAAGTGTCCAAGATTTTGTCACGTACTTTCACGCAATTAGTTCACCACATATGTAAGTAGTAAATCACGCAAATTATTTCCTGATTGAGGAAAACACTTTCGAGAAAAAACTGTGAAAACTTTTTTTGTTACAATCTGCCCCGGTCTCCCCTACCAAAGAAATGCTCAAAGAAAGTTTACTAGAAAAATGGAACAAGATAAGCCCGAATTTGACAGAAAATTAGTTGGACCTATGCATAATAGATTAAGGGATTACACCACCTTGGCGCTCGGAAAAATAGGTATAAAAATAAACTTTTTTTTTTACGCTGCCATTAAGTATACATATAAAATGATCTTTATTTTACACATATATGTCGTAGTTTTATGAACAATTTACAATATTAACGATTAAAAAAAATAAAAAATGGCGGAGATATAAGCTGATAAGTAGGGCCCTCTTTGGAAAATCCTTGCTGATGGTGTACTTGATTTCTCTGTTAGGCATCGTATAAAACATAAAAACTAAATTTTTTCTTATTTAAGAGGGTAATAGCTAAAATGTGACGTAGGATTTTTGTGATTGGGTGCCATGTTCGAAAGTTATACATTTTTTAAACTCAAAATTTCGATGCAAATTCGAGTTTTTTTTCAAACAGCTGTCACTTCTGCAAAATTTTTTTTAAAAAATTTTCCCTACGTCACATTTGAGCTATTACCCTTTTAAATAAGAAAATAATTATTTTTTATGTTTGAGACGATGCCTAACAGAGAAATCAAGTACACCATCAGCAAGGATTTTCAAAAGAGGGTCCTACTTATCGGCTTATATCTCCGCCACTTTTTATTTTTTTTAATCGTTAATATTGTAAATTGTTCATAAAACTACTATAAATATGTGTAAAATAAAGATCATTTTATATACTTAATGGCAGCGTAAAAAAAAAGTTTATTTTCATACCTATTTTTCCGAGTGCCAAGGTGGTGTAACCCCTTAAAGCTTAGAATAAAAATTGCAGGAATATTAAAAGAATATTAACTTATTGTAATTAGGTTTGTATAAATTAAATATTGAATTGGGGCGAATATTTTGTTACACGATCTTTGCTACTTCCGCGGATAATAATACGTTTTTAAATAAAGTGTACAATTTTTCAATTGAATGTACCCAAAAGTATATTAACCAAGGTTTATATTAATGTAAATTAGAATTACGAATTCTTACTTTCAAGTCGATCTAATAATATGTAAAATATGTTATATATAGGGTGGCCGGATACTTTTGTGAGTAACTATATGTATAACTGAGGACAAAATGATAGCACATTTTATATAATTATTCGTTCAAATATTAGCTCCAACGTGAGTTTATAATATTACATAATGTTTCTTTACTAGATAGGCAATTATATGAAAATTTTAGTCTTCGAAACTAAACAGTTTATGTGAGTAGGGTGACTGTACCTAATATCGCCAGGCAAAAGTTAAATCGCTGTCGATTGAATAATAATTGCTATTTTTTCATGCAGTTCGTTTCAAAGTAAAGAGAAATTATTCATCTTTCATGTAGCATATGTTAGAATCGTGGAAACCTACAAATTGTTTAGGACTCAAAAAACGTAAGACATGCAAAAATCGGGTCCTGAAAAAAGTGTACCTAATATCGCCTACTCAAGAAATATTGATTAATTCATGTATATATGAGTTTTTAAAGTCATTTTCACATGTGCTTTTATTATTTCTTGCTCTATAAATGTCTTTTTATCCATCATTGATTTCATTTTTATTAGAATAATATAGAAATTTGAAAGTATTGATTTTTAAAATATTTTATATTTTACGTTCGGATGTACATATTGGACAAATAAATTTTATTTCGGTTGCTCCGCACATTTCGTAACCTCACCTGTAACAAGCATTACATCGAAACCATTGTTCTCCGGTAGGCGGTATTGAGAACAGGCATACTGCTAAAAGAAAAACGCTATTTTCATTACGAAAAATATTTGAATCGATTTCATTTCTTAAGTACATCATTAATTAGGTATTTCTAGTAGATATTCTTGCATTCACAGGTTTATTAGACTTACCTTCTCCGAATGTGACGTAAAATTGTGATAGTCCAATAAATTTTTACACTATTAAGATTCTCTAAAATCCTTCCCTTTCTGTAATTGGTGATCACATGATGCTGCAATTATAGTATGTCTTCCTACATATGTTTAGGTACTAATTCAGTGCATAACCGATAAATTTTAGACCTTACTTTAAGAGATATAGCGAGTGGCGATATTAGGTACAGTCACCCTATATACTTCAAACTGTGATTATTATATGTTAGCGTCACCAAATTTAAGGGTGAGGTCGAAGGCGGTTAGCCCCGTGCTGGCTTGCCTTTAAAGATTTATGGCAGGGACTTAGCCTGCGCGCGGTATTGTTGGAGGGTACGTAAGACTAAACAGACCTGGCGACGGGCGATGGCTGATGACCACGTTGGGTCTCGTAGCCATCGGGTGTCGAAGGATTGGTTGTTTAGAGTAAGATAAAGACTATGGGAATGGCAATCGGCCCGACGCCGTATTGCCAAAGAATAGGGACTCTGTTCCTGGAGGATCTGGCCACGGAGTGGGGAAGGTTACGCTTTCTGGTAAGAGGACTGTGGTGAACCACACGGCACTTACCCCAGAACCGTCTCTAAGCTCGCGTCTTACAACCCTGTCTACAAGTCTTTTCTAACATATACGTTTTGGAATAGTTTTATACCATTATTTTTTTATAAAAGATTCCTCCTATTCTAAATCATGGAAATAGTATTGAACGATTAAACGAACTTACCAGTAAGTGAAGTTCAATCGCAATTATATGAAGAGCCTCGTTCGAAGAGATTACCAGTATAGTTTTCCCCTTGCCCTCCGTAAGTCACAACGTTCAGAGTTCAAAAAGAGAGACGGTCTTCAAGTTCCTCTGCTATTGTTTCGCTCTCATATTTTTAGAGTGTTTAAAATTGCTTTTTAGTCTAGGGATTAGGGTTTTTTTTTTGTGGGAATGTAATCTCTTCGAACGAGGCTCTTCATATAATTGCGATTGAACTTCACTTACAGGTAAGTTCGTTTAATCGTTCAATTATATTTCATTCGCCTCGTTCTCGAGATTACCAGTGTAGTTATTCAGAGAAAAGGCAATTTTAATTTCAAATGATTCTATTGATGTAACACTTTCACAATTTCGGTACAAACCTTGCTTTCCGTCCGACTCTTAAAACCTTACTTCTAATTATTTATGTATGACTCTCAAGGCAAATTCGTAACTATCTGTTGATATGGGTCTATTATAAAATTTAGCGAAAGTCTGCGAGGTCCCTGACCACCCTACCGTTGGTCTGATCGTATTAATATCTACGCCATTAGCTAGTGCTGCCGAAGAGGCTGCATGTCTTGTTGAATGTGCAGAGAACACTGACATATCAACTCCACTTCTTGATAGAACCATCTTTATCCACCTGCTAACTGTCTGGGACCCGATAGCTTTGTGTGGCTTTCTTAATGTTATAAATAAATTGTCTACATCACCTCTTAGTGACTTAGTGACATCTATATATTTTAGTATAACCGAGGCCCCACATAAGCTTGGGTCCTCGCTAAATCTAGGCAGTGCTAAAAGAGGTTGGAAACGTCCTGGTCCAGATGTTTTAATTGCATCTGAAATCTTAATTTCTACCCCCTTTGGTGTAGCATAAATATTAGTTAACTTAATAGTTGCAAAAGTCTGTGCCCTATGGGCTGTACCCAAAGCTAATAGAGCTATTGCTATGTGTGCTAAGTCTCGAAGGCATAGCTTTTCTAACGGGTATAATTTTCTTAAATAATTTAGGACAATCGCTACATCCCAGGTGTGTGTGTATTTTGGGAGAGATGGCTTCAGCCTATAAACGCCCTTCAAAAATCTGGATATTGTCCCGTCTTCGCCTATCTTATCCTGCGAGATAAGGGAAATAGCCGATCTAAGTGTATTCAGGGTGCCATATGAGGCGCGTGCTTTAAAACTTTCTGTTAAGAAATTAAGGAGATTACTGATACTAGGTGTATAAAAATCAATCTTGTTTTTAATGCAAAATTGCCACCACTTTCGCAGGGCTGTTTCATACTGTTTTACTGTCGCTGGAGCTAAAGACGCAACTAAAATCTCTATCGCTTCCTGGGGTACGTCTCTTCTTAAGAAGGCTTCCCTGATACTCTGCCGACCAACAAACTTAGGCGACTCGCTTGTGGATGTGCCCTTGTCCTGCAGGAAGATAACAGTAACTTAGGGGTCTGGACCAAAAGTAAGGGCTTCTTTCACAAGCATCTCTTTGAATAAGGGATACCAGGGTTGGCCTGGCCCATCGGGTACGACCATAACTTCCGTTGCTCTATCTTGCCTGATTTTAACCAAAACTTTCAGAATTACGCTAAAAGGGGGGAAAGCGTAGAATTTTAACCCTGTCCAGCTCACTGTAAATGCATCAACCTGAAGGGCTTCTGGATCAGGTTTCCAGGAGAAAAAATTCTTACATTTGGTGTTTTCCTTACACGCGAATAAATCTATGTCCGGAATTCCAAAATGTCTTTTGATGGCATCAAAGACCTTGCTATTTAATTCCCACTCTGTGTCCTCATTTATCAGTCTAGATAGGCTGTCTGCCTGTTTATTGTCAGCTGATGCAATGTAAGAGGCAAATAAGAATATCTTTCTTCTTTCTGCCCACTGCCAAATGTTCTTAGCTAAATTTTTATACAGGGTGTCCCAAAAATGTCGCGTTTCCTTGAAAGGGGTGACTCAGGGGGTGATTTGAAACAACTTTTTCCTTAGCGAAAATATTGTCCGAAGCTTCGTTAAGGAGATATTAACCAAAAACCCCGACCAATCAGAGCGCGCGCCTTCCGCCCGAGCTCCCGCGGTAGCGTTGGCTACGCGGTAGGCGACTGCGCTTGTGCTACGAACGTACGAACAAGCAACGAAAAGGTAATGTAACAGAAAATGTACGACAAGTGATCGTAATTCGTTATTGAAGTAAAAATCCGTAGTTTAACAACGGACAACACAACTAAATTTAAAAAATAATATTAGGTGTATGAATAAATTCTTTCCCACTGGAATTTCTATCGCGGTGGTATTCAGAAGCTGACAGAAAAATGGCAAAAGGTAATTAACAATAATGGAAATTATTTCGATGATCGAGTTGTTTTCATATTTTTTAAATCGAACTGTTATTGTACCCTAAAATCGGAAAGAATTTATTTTCACACCTAATAATCACCAATAAATGAAATAAAACTCACCCTTTCGGACATTCCTTTCCTTGCTTTCCTTCCCTTTTCGGAAACCTGTGTCAGTAGGCCACTGTACCGATGCTGGTCATCGGCGTCCAGTGCTCAGCTGATCGCAGGGTCAATGTACCGAATATTCACTTCACTGCACGGCTACTAACACTGATCACTGAATTTATTTTTCACGGAACGTGTTGTTCCTACGTTATAAAAATTGGTGGTCGCGAAAGGGGCCGATTACTGTTAATTACTGGGACGAGGTTACTACTATTACCCGGCGAAAATAAAACTCGTGGCAGACTGTCTCGGGCTGTGCAGTCCGCTGCTGTGCAGCGATCAGATACGGATCCGACCGACGATCGTCAAAACAAAAGCGTAGGCTACGCTTGGTCAAATCGCTCTATCCCACTCGATCTCGTGTTTCGTTCGATCTCTTCGTCGCGCGGTGCGACAATGTATGTGGCAACTTCAGCCAATAACCAAAATACGTTTGCCCCGTCTTTAAAAGTGTGCCCAAATAGGTGACTCGACCAATCGTCACAGCAGCGGACTGCACAGCCCGAGACAGTCTGCCACGAGTTTTCTTTTCGCCGGGTAATAGTAGTAATCTCGTCCCAGTAATTAACAGTAATCGGCCCCTTTCGCAGCCACCAATTTTTATAACGTAGGAACAACACATTCCGTGAAAAATAAATTCAGTGATCAGTGTTAGTAGCCGTGCAGTGAAGTGAATATTCGGTACATTAACCCGGACGCAGTATGATCAGCTGAGCACTGGGCGCTACCCAACCATAAATCTTTTCGTCCACCGATAACCAGCATCGGTACAGTGGCCTACTGACACAGGTTTCCGAAAAGGGAAGGAAAGCAAGGAAAGGAATGTCCGAAAGGGTGAGTTTTATTTCATTTATTGGTGATTATTAGGTGTGAAAATAAATTCTTTCCGATTTTAGGATACAATAACAGTTCGATTTAAAAAATATGAAAACAACTCGATCATCGAAACAATTTCCATTATTGTTAATTACCTTTTGCCATTTTTCTGGTAGCTTCTGAATACCACCGCGATAGAAATTCCAGTCGGAAAGAATTTATTCATACACCTAATATTATTTTTTAATTTTAGTTGTGTTGGCCGTTATTAAACTACGGATTTTTACTTCAATAACGAATTACGATCACTTGTCGTACATTTTCTGTTACATTACCTTTTCGTTGCTTGTTCGTACGTTCGTAGCACAAGCGCAGTCGCCTACCGCGTAGCCAACGCTACCGCGGGAGCTCGTGCGGAAGGCGCGCGCTCTGATTGGTCGGGATTTTTTGTTAATATCTCCTTAACGAAGCTTCGGACAATATTTTCGCTAAGGAAAAAGTTGTTTCAAATCACCCCCTGAGTCACCCCTTTCAAGGAAACGCGACATTTTTTGGACACCCTATATAAGGGATAGCGGACACTACCCATCTTATATACATACGCGATGGCCGTGGTATTATCTACTCTAAGTAGAATCTGGCAGTCATGCAAGGAACCTGCCAAAGATTCTAAGGCTAATTTAACAGCCAAGAGCTCCTTGTAATTAATGTGGTATTTTTTCTGATCATTATCCCAAAAGCCGTAAGAATCAACTAAACCGTTTGTAGCCCCCCAACCTGTGTTTGAGGCGTCGGAATATATTTCGACTGTGAAGTCAGCTGTCTTAAAACTATTCCTTGCATGTGGTAAATTATTTATCCACTAGGTCAAATCAGGCAAGACAGAATTGGAAATGGTGATTTTCCTATTATAGTCAAAACTATTCGCGCTCAATGCCAATGTCTTTTTCCTTTCAAGTGATTTTGTGTACATAAAGCCGTATTCTACCGCCGGACAAGCTGCAATTAGCTTACCTATTACCTTTGCAAAGTCTTTTATTGCGCATGTCTTCTTAGTGATTAATTTTTGTATAGAATTAATTATATTTTCTTTCTTATATTTAGGTAATTCGAGCGTATACTGATCTGAGTCTATTACGACACCTAGAAATTTACATATAGTTGACGGGACCGTGCAACTTTTACGCTTATTTATTAAAAATCCTAAATATTCCAGTAATTTGATTGTGTACTCAACATTTTCCTTACATGTTGCATAATTCTTACCAATGCATAAGACGTCATCTAAGTATGCCACAGAGGTACACCCTCTAGATCTTAAAAAACTGACAACTGGCTTCAATAATTTGGTAAAGATAAACGGACTTAGACTCAAACCGAAAGGTAGGCAAGTAAATTGAAACAATTGACCTAGAAATTCGAACCTTAAAAATTTTCGACTCCTTTTATGCATTGATACTAAATAGTATGCATCCTGTAAATTAATCGTGCACATAAAAAACCCCGGGAAGATCAATCTTGCTGCAGTTCTAACATCTTCCAATTTAAAATGAGGGGCCTGAATAAAATTATTTAATCTTTTTAAATTTAAGATAAAACGGTCAGATCCATCTGGCTTTGGAACTAGGAAATAGCCTGATAAGAATTGCCCTTTCGCTGGCATACACCGTTCTATTGCACCCTTCGCTAATAGGGTATCAATTACCTTCTGAAATTTTTTAATTTCCTTAGTTGAAGTAAACTCTGAAACTGGGATTTTTGGTTGAAGGGCTGATTCCGTGTCCTGTTTTTGAAGGTGAGACGTGGTCTGTACTGGCCTGACTGATGGCCTCGGTTACCTGCCTGATTGGGAAACGGCCTTCTTCCCTGCAGGCTGTTGGAGTTTAAAGGCTGTTTAAATGCTAGCTGCGGCTGATTTCTGTGGCCCGACTGCTTCCTTATGGAATTTGCCACCTTTTCCATGGTCCTGGCCTCCTTAAACTTCTTCGCCAAATTTTTACCAAACAGATATTCATCTGTCTTGGTATTTTCAAGCATCGCTTTTGTGTCTTTATCTACACCTGCCAAGATGAAAGCCATTTGAGATTTTGTCTGACTGTGCATTAGCTCGACAATGAGCTTGCCAGCATCGTGCAGCTTTTCCATAAGGAGTACTCTGTCGATGCTTTCCTTCTCCTCAATTATGTTAGTCATGACAGCTCCAATGGAATTTAAGGCCGAACCTGCCAATTGCTGTCTCTTACACATATGCAAGTCCCTCGCTTTTGAATGGCTCGGTAATTTTAATGCTATCTCCTGATTCAATTTTGGGACCTCCAATCCGATCGGACTTACATATCTTTCGAGCAAGTTGTTGTTCTCTTCTTTTTTAATGCCCTTCTCAAACCAATATTTCCATCTATTGAGAATCGAGAAATGTAATTTGATGTTCAATGCTTTGGACGTTAAGGGATTCTGTCCAAAGACTTCCGCAAGTTCATCATCTAGCGGTATTTCCTCCGCTGGTTCCTTCTCAACTGATTTTCCTTGTTGCACAATCTGTCTGTTCTCTATAATACCAAGATTTCTTATGAAAAACTATCTGTGTTATCGAGGACAAAGCGGGATAACAGTCTGCAATTACACAAACTTCGTGCGAGAGTAAGTGTGTCTTTACCCTATAGTCTATAGGGAGAGAGAAAAATTGGAGGGAGAGAGAGAGAGTGAGTACGAAATCGAGTTGGCGGGATAGACGAGTATCTGTCTATGCCTCGCTTGTAATTCATTAATTGCTTTACTATTCGCACGTCCTGCGAGCGTGCGTGTACAATGTTTGTATGAGTACATAAGAGTAACAAGTGCCGATCACGTCGCTGTTTGAAAAATCTAAAATTGTCTATGCATGCGCGATAGACTCTCTTTCTTGTCCTTTTATACAAGAAGGGGCGAACCGAGAGGGAAGGAAATTTCGTCTAATATACCTTTCTCTTCTTCCTTGTCCTCTCCATTCTCCTCCTGTGAATCGCCTGGGCTTGAATCCTCCCCTTGTCGGGGGCTGCCCTCGCTGGTCTCTTTAACCTCTTCCTCAGATTCGCTTTCCTCGCTCTTCTTGGCCTGCAGATTTTCCATCTGCTTCTGCTAGGCCTTGAACTTCTTGCGCAACGCCGCCATATCCAAATCTTCACCTTTCCTTTTTCCCATCGTTTTTATCACACTTTTATAACGCGAGAACTCTGACTACGTGTTTCTTCTAACGCACAACGGAAAAATATGAGAGCGAAACAATAGAAGAGGAACGTGAAGACCGTCTCTCTTTTTGAACTCTGAACGTTGTGACTTACGGCGGGCAAGGGGAAAACTACACTGGTAATCTCGAGAACGAGGCGAATGAAATATAATTTTCAGTGTTTTCAACATTCATTGAACTTTGAGTAGAAGAGAATTCTCACGATTTACCAAAGACGGAATCATCGCTAAAGTGCCAAGTGGGTTATGATAACATCGGAGATCAAAATTAGGTATTATGGTAAATCGATTTAAATGATTGTAGGAATGAAGGAGGTTAAGGAACTTCAATACAATGAAAGATTTTTTTCTGAAAAAAGTATACGTCGTAATGTATTTTTTCTTTTCAATATTTCAATAGATTTTTTTAGAATACGTAGCTAAAGCCGTTGCAGCATCTTATTCCAATCGAACAATAGGTGTCGCTAAAATCGGGTCTGAAAAATATATACGGCAGTTTCTTTGACAGGATAGGTAGAATGTATCTCAACAACGGCTCATTAGAAATAGAAAACTCAAGCCTTAGTTTTAAACAATAGACTTGTCTTCTCCATGATACGGAACAGATTTAGAAAGTATTGTTTAACTTATAAAAAAAATGGCTTCTTGCATAGCAGATATATAACGTATTTCTACATCAGGATTGACTAACTCTGGCTTGGGAATTAAGTGATCTTTTCGGTCGAGTTTCAGAAGCAACGCCCTCTTCCTCTCGCCGCGCGTGTCGGCCCCCGCGACTGCCGTAAAGCTCTAGCCACCTCAAGGGCGTACCACGTGAATCGCGCGTGGTGCATTAGGGCCATGAATAGGAGCCTTTCGGGCAATAGTCGTGCTGTTGGATATTTTATGAAAATATCTTGCCCATATGGCGTTCATCATTTCTTCTGTAGAATCACGGTTCTGGCGAATAGCAGGGCCATAGTAAGAAGTAAGTTGATCAATTAACAAACCTGCAAGTCTTCTTTTACCACCGAGTACTTTCTTATTCCTTTTTACATTTCTTAATTTCGAAGTCGTTCACTTCAAAACGTGATTTGCATCCTTTTTGTTCATTTTAAAATCATCTGCATATGGACTTGGCTCAAAAGCACGTTTGTGTTCGCACCGTACTCCGCTGGTCAGCGAGTGACAACGAAGCGGAGCGCTCAATGGTCGTAAATATGACACAAAAGAAATTCATATCTTCATTAAGTTTGCAAGTTTACGTATGCCAGTAGGCGGAAAATATTCACGAATGCTTCTATTTTACAAAAAAATTACAAAACAAAACGAAAAATCGATTTCTTGAAACCCCCACAGTGTTGGAACGCCTTGAATTAATAGACCCTCGATAAAACGAGTATGTGATTCGGATTTTAGGTGAAAATTTGTTGTAAATCTACTTTTCTAGTCCTAATCACGTATTGGGCGTTTAAATGAATTACACTTAATTTGTCTAAATTTATATTTAATATAATTAAATGAAATATAAAAGGATGGTTTGGAAAATATCGCGACGGTGTCGCTACTCCGTGTTCAATCCACGACTAACTACACAGTCCAACAAAATGAAACTTTTTTTCTATTCCGCAATATCCACTGGGTGATTCTTGTAGAGTTTTTCGCCCTGAACACGAATCCGCAAACCGTTTGTCGCCATCACCCTCAGTTTTCGAGAAATTCGATTTTGAAAAAAACTGCAAATTTTCAAGTTTGAACATCTCCTGTGTCGAAACGGTAATAGTTATTCGGTTGCTCGTTGCGTCAAATTAATCTCTGAACCCTCCCGAATACAACGATATAAGTTATTATTGATATTATATTATTTTTGAAGATTGAATTTATTTCCGAAACTAAGGGTCTAGAAGAAAATCTGACCACTCCACGCGATGCAGCTGACATTTTTCCTTCGGAGAGCATCAACAAAGTGGCAAGTCACGTTTTGTTTTCAATACAGAAGCGAAATAGTTTGGCAAAACGCGCGGTGCCAACAGTGGTAGTCAGGCGTGTTAAGGGGACTAGGCGGTCAGATCGCTCTAAGATCAAGTTTTTTTTTTGCGAATTAATTACAAGGAGATGAACACAAATTGTGACTAGTACGTTTGGGTAATGTTTATTAATACTATAAACAGTAAAAAATAAATGATTTGAATATTATATACATATGTATGACAGCGCTACAGTCGTCTGATAAGGTAGAGGGCCCTATTTCTACTCATTTTAGGTTAACGCGAATATTAGAAACCCGTAAAATAGATTTTTAGCCAAGTAATGTTAACCAAAATTGGTTGTTTTTACAGAACGTAACGTAATTATTAAATAAAAAAATAAGAAACGTATTTCAAAGAATTTAGCTATGAATAATTCTTAATAATGTAAAACGCTGAGGATGTCCCCATTTCTGCTCACTCAAAGCTAGGAATGTACGTATTTCTACTCACGACACGTACCAATTTCTACTCATTTATTTTAATATTGATGCTTGTTGATTTTTCTTGTTTTATAATAAATATTTCAGTTGCTATACAGTTTGTAACTATATTATTTCAAACATAAATGTTGTTTAACATTAACACTGAATAAATTAATAATACTTTTTCATAAATACTAAATATAAAATTGTTTAAATAATTAGTGAAATACAGAATATTAAGGAGTCGCTCTGGCCCGGGGCGCCACCCTGAGTGCCTGCTTTTCGGAACCTGTTTATTGAAATCAGACGACAGCTTGGCATTAGGACTCCTTTTATTTCTTCTTTTCTTGTTTAACTTTTATTTTTTCTAGTCGTGCTCGCTTCCTTTCTTCTTTTTTTTCTTCTACTTTCTTTTTATGTGCAGCTATTTCTTTTTTTTTTTAATCAATAATTGTGCCCTTTCTTCATCTTTTTCCTGTTTAATTTTCTTATTTGTAATTCTCATTACTTTTCTTTCTTCTTTTTCCTGTTCTTGCTTTTCTTTCTCAGCAAGCTTTTGTATTTGAAGCTGTCGCCAAGCTACAGAAATCGTAACAGCGGGAACTTTTCCCTTACCTTTATTGTTAGCCTTGGTAGTAGAAGATGGAGTCTGGCATGGCCAAAAATGAAGTGTTTCAAAACCTTCGGATTGAATATTTGAAATCTCAGCTGCTTTTATAATTAAATTACATTATATTAAAACTTATCCAGGATGCATACTGAACATTTGAAATATTAAAAATTTCCGTAGCTTACCATTTTCATTTGGATTAATATTTTCAACATTTGAAGCTGTAGTAGGTAATACAACTTGATTGGAAGTTTCATCCAAAGGAATTGTATTATCTGATACAACTATGTGTCTTAAGTCTAAACAAACGTTTGACTCAATAGAATTCCTAACATTCACATCTATAATTAAACTGTTAACCACATCAGCATTAATACCTGATGTAGTTTCTATACTTGCTACCTCTCTTGATTCGCTTTCAATAGCTAAACCTATTCCTGCCTATAATTTAAAACACAAACACATTTTTTGTTTATCGCCATGACTAGATATGAGAAAAAACATCTATACAAATTTACGACCATTTATAAAATATTAGATTAAATAAAAATAAAATATAAAACCGAAGGGATATTTTCAGATTATAATTCTTAAATTGCTAAATATAAAAAATATTCATAAATATGGTTATTTAATTAATATTACCGAAGAGCCTTCTTGCTCACTCACCGTGCAGTTCGACTTTGCCATGTTTTCACACTTAAGCCAAAGAACAAATAACTCCGCAAATTTCTCTGCACCATACCACTTCCCATCTCGGTTTTTGGCTATTTTAAAAAGTTGAAGGGTGTTTTTTTCGATGCTACTTTTTATAAATTCTAATGTTGTCTTGGTGTCTTGATTTACAGTTGTTGTGGGAGTTTGTACTGCTTCATGATTGTTGATCAATTTTGTATAATTAATGGCATTTGGTGAAAATGGTGAAAGATCACAGCAATGAAAACCATTGCGTAAACATTGTTCCGGGTTCATTGAATCGATGGCAGTTTTTAATATTGGGGCAAAGTCAAATCTCTGTACAGCTGATCCACCATTTTCAATTCTCCAATTGGTCACTGCTTTCTTCCATTCACTTTTTAATGAACGAAATACGGCTACATCCATTGGCTGCATGATGTGCGTTGCATTTGGGTACAATGACACCAATTCGATCTGCTTAGCGATGCAGAAATCACTTAATGCTAATGTTGTGTGAGACGAATGCCCATCCATGTACATAATTATAGCGAACTCAATTTCCATTTTTCGACACCATGGATAAAATACGTTGGCCACATATTCATAAAAGGCTTCACCTGTCATCCAACCATTATCCGATATTCCTACACTCCAATTTTTCGGTGCCTTTTCAATAATGACTCCAGGCTCTTATAAGGATATATTACCATGGGTGGTGCCATTTGACCTGATGCATTGCCTGTTATTAATAATAATAATAATAATTATTATTATTATTTATTTCGACGTCACAGCCCAGAAATGGACTTGATCATTACCTGTTATTAAAGCTGTCAAACATTCTTTATCGTTTCCACCAACTAAATTGTACACAGCTTTGGATTTCTTATTTGCTAATACTTTATTTCCTTTTGGGCAGAGGAAAAAGGCAGACTCGTCGCAATTGAATATTCGAGAAGAATCAATGTCAAATAAATTCTTCGATTTTAAATAACTTCCTACTTCTTCAAACCATCCACGAAGTTGTTCTTCGGTGACATCACCTCGCCTTTTACTTAAATTTTGTGGCGTCCGCATCTTTAGCTGTGGGTAACGCTTTAGAAAACTCTCAAACCAGTGTCTGCCGGGTCGGCCTCCAGTGAATGGAGTTTGTTTCTTTAATTTCTTTATCAAAAGGGCAACACTATCAAGCAACATGTGCTTTGTAAAAGGGAAACCTTTGTTTCCCATCAGAAGGATGTAATCCACCAGTTGCTGTTCTTCTTCACGTGTCAATATAGTGGCAGGACCGCTTCTTTTCTCGACATCATAAATACCTCTATGTTTGCATCGAATTGTAGAAAAAGGCACTTTAAACTTTTGACTAGCCGATCGAGTCGACATTCCTTTCGCAACAGCATTTAGTGCTTCAGTGAGAGCGTCCTTAGAATATGTTAAATATTTATTTTTTTTGTTTCTTATATTGCCTTCTGTTATTGGGCTTTGTGTTGCCATATTTAAGGATCTGTATAATTTTGAGTAAATTGTTATTAAAATATAATCTAATTATGTAAAAAACGAACATTTCAGAAGTAGTACATTTTTAAGATAAACGCATTAAATTGAAATTATGTTGTGAAAAATCTTTTCAGAAATTACAATGTATAAAATAGATATATTATTACCGAAAAACAAATTGTATTTACAAAAATGTATGAGAAAGCAATACCTATATTGAGGTTACACCACGTGTGAAATCTCCGAGTAGAAATCCGTACACGTTGGTAAATGGTATGTCCCAATAACTACTCAGCTATATTCTGCACGAAAATCATTAAAAGCACATCGAATCAAGGTTTAGAACATAGCTTCTTTAATTCTTTTTTCAGAAACCACACTTCTTATTAATTAGCAAATTTAATTTTATACTTACCCAATATAATTTTCAGACGCCGTCCGTTACCGAAATCGTTAACGCCATGTCTGAATTCACGAGCAAACTTGAGGTTACGGCGCAAAATATTTTTTTAAAAGAACGTGCTGCCTCCTATAGAACAGCGGATTCACTCAACTGTCGCGGGAATATTCAAAGAATTTAAAAATATTTATATATACACAATTTTTATGTTTGCTAAATATTTATAAGAATAATAAAACGACCGAGTAGAAATGGGGATGTGAGTAGAAATAGGGCCCTCTACCTTATGCAGGTGTTTTTTTTTTTGGAGCCGCTGTAATTTTGCAGTGATTCTGGCCGTAAGAAATTTAATTGTGAAATATCTTCTGAAATTTATACTTTGCCCTGGCCCCTATTCTGCCCTGAACCTATTGAAATAGAAAAAACATCAAAATTATAAAAATGGTGGCTGCAAAACGGCAAATTTTAAAGAAACGTCATTTTTCGCCAGGGAAAAGAGCCATTATATATTTTTTTTTTGACAAACCAGGAGTTTTTACAGACTTATGCGTAGGTTCAGGTCATAACTGGACATGTTTCATATATGCTGAATTTTTTCAAATCGACTGATACCTCCGTTTTGCCAAACTATTTCGCTTCTGTATTGAAAACAAAACGTGACATACCACTTTTGTTGATGATTTCCGAAGGAAAAATGTCTGCTACATTGCGTGGAATGGTTCAATTTTCTCCTAGACCCTTAGTTTTGGAAATAAATTAGAAAAAAAGATATCTTCAAAAAGGGGTGCATTTCGGGTGTCATTTTCCCTTTGATCGTTGTTTAAACATATTCAAATGTTCATAATGCAATAATAACTTATATCATTGTATTGGGGAGGGTTCACAGAATAATTTAACGGAACAAGCAACTGAATAATTACTATCACGCGAACCCAAAAGATGGTCAAAGTTGAAAATTTGCATTTTTGTTCAAAATTGTAATTCTCGAAAACTGAGGGTGATGGCGACAAACGGTTCGCGGATTCAGCGCACAAAAATCTATCCCATCAAAAACATTTTATGTAAGAAATGTAGCCAAGTCTCGTGACTCTTTACCCGTAAAAAGTTGCGTGATCTTATGTAGAACCGAGTCTAGCCCTCTCCTTAACTCTGACACTTTCATTCACAAATCACTCCTAGTCTACATCTTTAGTTAAATAACATTTTGTGACAAAGGTGTTTTTTAAGACAGTAACACTTTTTGTTTCTTTAATCCCTTAAATAAAAAAATCAATAATAGTAATTACATAAACATTCTTTATACAGCATAAATTGAAATAAACATCCGTACAGTAAATCCCCGTTATGAGCCCGTTTTTACCTTCCGCTAAGAGCCCGGCGACTATCCCCACCATTTCTTAGAATCCCGCGGACGAGAGTGAGAGAACCCGACAACGAGCGAGAGGAGACGAAAGAGTCGACACGAAGTTGCCGTCGGGTACGAAAGAGAGAAAGCATGATACTTTGTCTCACTCCGTCTTTCAGCTCTTACTCGCGCCAGTGGCCGCGCGGGATCATGTCCGCAACCCACTATGAGCCCGCCGCGCCGCCAGCCCCGTTCGTCGGGCTCATAACGGGGATTTACTGTATATTGTAAGATTCGTAATGTTTTTGTCGCCATGTCATTAATCATATACGTTTCATACAAAATAACAATACTTTAAGTAGCTTTTGTCATAAAATGGTTATATATGTAACAATTATGAATTCACTAATCTATGGTATGTTTCTTTTTATGCAGATTCTGTATCAAACAGGTATACTGTTTTTATACACAATACAGGCTTATTATAATTTTAAAACATTTTTTATTAACCATCACATTAAAAATTCGAACAAATAAATAACTCAAAACTTAAATGGCTAAATGTCTAAAAGTATTAGTATTGAACGTTTTTGGTATTTAAAATATAAAAGTAAATTGGCTAAAATCATTTCGAAATATTAGATCGGGTACTGTATGTATTTAAAATAGGTATTCAATTTAAAAAATATTATTAGTAGTGACAGTAATTAATTTTACAAATTCATGATGAACAATGTAAGAGATTAATTTCATTAATATAGGATAAATAGGTGATTATTGAAATATCATTTTTAAATATATCTTTCACACTGTTATTAACATAGCATTCTTTTGTTTCAGGTAAAAATCTGGTTCCAAAATCGACGTGCGAAACAACGGCGTGAGTTTCATAGTAACATACAATAAACACCACATTTATTACATAATTTATAGTAGTAATAAATTTTTACATATATTTAATATTTCCATTTAATATACATTCGTTACATGTTACAAAACATTATTTTCCTATTTAAGCATGCATTAATGCCATTTTAAATCTTTGTTATACATGAGAAATTATCATTTACATAACATAAAACCTTCTCGTAAATTATACAGTCAAGAGTCAATGCAATTAATTATAACAACAATGCATCAGAAAAGTAGAATACGAATATTGTTTAAGGAACTTTTTAAACATGTATACTAGGGTGGCCCTTATTTTACAGCATTCGATTTATTTTGCTCTCACCTCCAGTGTTGTTCCATTTCAGAAAAAAGTAGTTCCTGAAAACGATTATTGCAATCGGACAACAGGAAAAGGTGCCGCTTTAAAGAATTTTTCAAAAATGGCAAGCTCTATCGAAATAGTGTTCAAATAATATTAAAAGAGCATTCAATTTACTACAGTTACTGTAAATATAATTTTTTGAGACTTCAAACCATTTTTTAGATCAGGGTTGACTAACTGGTAGCTCACGAGCCACCGGGGGCTCCTCCGCCTTGCTGCTACGCTGATCGGCCCCCCTCCATACCTATCAAACTCTGACGATCGCAGTGGATTCCTCTTTCTTTCCTTCTCTTTTCGACTGCGATCGTCAGTGTCTGGTAGGCATGGAGGGGGCCGTTCAGCGTGACAGCAAGGCGGAGGTGCCCGCGGTGGCCCGTGAGCCACCAGTTAGTCAACCCTGTTTTAGATAATTGTACTAAATTGAATGGTCTTTGAATATTATTTGAACAAAATTTCGATAGAACTTACCATTTGTGAGAAATTCTTTAAATCCAAACCATTGATAAATTCTAAACTTTAAGGCTCGGCCGGCACCCTTTTCTGTTGTCCGATTGCAATAAACTTTTTCAGATATTATTTTCTTATAGAACGGAACCATTCTAAGGTGTGAACGCAAAGAAATAAGACAAAAAATTTTCAAGACGTATAAAGAAGCGTCACCCTAGTCTATACAGCCTGAAATAAAAAATTTCTAAGTTAATGCTGCTCAAACTCTAACTCAAAATCCTTTTTTTTATTTTCTGATTAAAATGTAATATTTTCACAGTTTGAACAGGTTTTGAACAGGTTTTGAACAATTAATGTTCGGCTTCCTAATAAACTTATAATTAAAGTAACAGTTATTAACTAAATATTACATAGAATTGGTAATAATATCCTCCAAGAAAGAGAAATTTAAATTATAGCAAAAATATGAACATTTCCTATTCACAAAATTTTAATTCGTAAGATTACATTTTTCTACTATCCGCTTATTTTATAATACATATATTTATACACGTTAAATGTAAACTCAGATTTTATGTACTATAAAACTGAAAATAATACTGACGCCTCAGATTTTTGTTTTGTAACAATATAAACTATCGCATATTAACAGTTTCGAACTCTATTATAAATTTGTACCCTGTAATTTATTTTCTTTTGCTAAATATATACTACAAATTACATATACATATTTTCATAAACACTTGTGTAGCTTCTGAAACGCTCGGTCCTTTAGGACTCCGTGCGAAATATGAGTAAATGGAATGCAAAAATTTCTCTACGTGCGGTGGCAAGTATTCGCACGCATTAATATATAAGTGATTTATACATAAATCAAAATTTATTTTCTTGTATATCATTATCTATAAATAAATCTTTCGAACTTGATAATATACAGATTATTTAAGGGTTCATCGAATTATTAATTAATTTAGTTCAATATAGTCCATAAATCTATCAATAATAATTTAAATAAGATCAATATATAATATATATATATATAAATGATTTATATACTAATAGATTATCTAATTATTATTATATAAATATATATATATATATAAATAATTTATATATTAATAGATTATTTAATTATTACTATATAAGATAGATAACTATAAATAAATGATTTATATTACAGTAAGATATTTGAAAATCTATTTAATTATAAATAATTTATATAAGTAAGATGAGGATTCAATAATGAACTTATTATAAAATAAATAATTTATATTAATACGTTTATATTAATATATAAGTGATTTATACATAAATCAAAATTTATTTTCTTGTATATCATTATCTATAAATAAATCTTTCGAACTTGATAATATACAGATTATTTAAGGGTTCATCGAATTATTAATTAATTTAGTTCAATATAGTCCATAAATCTATCAATAATAATTTAAATAAGATCAATATATAATATATATATATATAAATGATTTATATACTAATAGATTATCTAATTATTATTATATAAATATATATATATATATAAATAATTTATATATTAATAGATTATTTAATTATTACTATATAAGATAGATAACTATAAATAAATGATTTATATTACAGTAAGATATTTGAAAATCTATTTAATTATAAATAATTTATATAAGTAAGATGAGGATTCAATAATGAACTTATTATAAAATAAATAATTTATATTAATACGTTTATATTTAACTATATGTGTATGAATAAATATATATTCCATTAATTAAATATATTAAATAAATATGTATATATAAATTATTTATATATCAAGCAAATAATTATACAATAAGAAGCTTATTAATATATAAATGATTTATACATAAATCAAAATTTATTTTCTTGGATATCATTATCTATAAATAAATCTTTCGAACTTGATAATATACAGATTATTTAAGGGTTCATCGAATTATTAATTAATTTAGTTCAATATCCAAATGCATCCAAATGTATAGAATGGCAAATGCATGGAAACAAACTTTCTTCATTGTCTCGTATGTGACGTTCTCGAACGAGACGTTGCCGTTAATCACAGGGGATTCCACAAGTGGAGCGGTTTACTCGTAGAATGATGGGATTGGTTTGGGTGGCGTGGGATAAAGAAATGAATTTCATGAAACTAGAGTCCTTCTTTTAACAATAAATAACAAAATTAGTTTATGCAAAAGAGTTTGATTGGATTTGAACAAAGTACGACGCGGTGTCGTGGAATTGTAATATGAAATAGAACGAAAATGATTACGTAACGATCTGGTGGTCGGTTAAACAGAATACCGTTCGATTTTCGCTCGTGACGCTAGGTCGGTATAATAGAACAGAAAATTAACGAACTTAAATATCGCTTCGATCGGTAAGAATTCGAAGTGACACTTCAGCGAAAAGAAAATAGTGTTTAACGCTTAGTCGAAAGAAATTGTAATAGACGCTTAGTTGAAAAGAAATAGAAAGATACGATACTAAATCGTTATTTGAACATAAGTCATAAGAACATGCTTGCGAATATGTCGTATAGAGGTGACGTGTTTTGTTTTCGCTCCGCGATTTTTCTGTGTATTATTCAGTTAATCTAGTGCTTTCGTCTTATTTTTGTGATCTAAGTGCTTAGCCGCCGCCTGCAACTCGTTCCGATCAGTCTGGACTGTTGTGCCTTGCCCATTGCGCTAACATTCTCCGCTTTTTGGTGTCTCGATCGCTCAACTTGTAGCGGTTTTGTGCAGTTTGACCCCAGCCGCGTTCGTGCGTCTGCGTGTATTATTATTTACCGTACAGGTGCACGTAACTCTATCTATTGTAACGTTCTCAAACGAGACTGTGCCGCGAGTTACAGGTGCTTCCACGAATAGAGCGGTTACTCGTGGAATTGTGGGATTGGTTCGGGTGGCGTGCGATAAAGAAATGAATTTCACGAAACGAGAGTCCTTCTTTTAACAGTAAATAACAAAAATCGTTTATTCAGTAAAGGGTTTTGACACTAGGTCGAAATGATCGATAGAATATGACACGGAGTCAATAGTTAACAGAACGGTAGATGATTATATAACGACGTGTCGGTCGGTAATAAAATATATAGTTTGAGTTTCGACGCTGAGTCGGTATTACAGAACGTATAGTTGTGTAACGAAAATTATACTTAATCTCTAATTGAACATAGAAGCGCGACGCTAAGTCGGTATAATAGTGCTTAAAGATATGAGGGTACGATACTAAATCGTATGTCACGACGCTAAGTCGGTATATAATATAAGAGTGACGCTAGGTCGATATTGAATGTTTAAGTGAGTATTGAGAGAGTTCCTTCTCTCAGATTCGGCTTCCTGTTGCCTATCAGCTGGCCCACGCTTTCTAGGATGGAAGTAGAATTTAGGCAGTATCTTCTGGTGCCTATTAGCTGGCCCACGCTTTCTAGGTTTTAGGATAGAAATTTGAGGGGCTAATTAAAGCGGCCTCGAAATGGAAGGGTTTGAGGGGCTAATTAAAGCGGCCTCGAAATGGAAGGTTGAGGGGCTAATTAAAGCGGCCTCGAAATGGAAGGTTGAGGGGCTAATTAAAGCGGCCTCGAAATGGAAGGGTTTAGTTTGGTGTCAGGAATGAGTCTTAGATAAACTTGCGTTTAAACTGAGGGGCTAACTAAAGCGGCCTTAGTTCTTGGTTCGGTGGCAGAACCAAGTCTGCTCTCTGCTGCTGGCAGGCCCATATTTATACAGTTTGGCGATACCTTACTCTCGCCAATCGCTAGTCGCCCGGTCTCGCGTACCAATTATAATTAACATCCGGTTCCCGCCGGTTCACGCTCTGCACTTAGTTTATTCCGCGTCCGGTTTATCGCGCGGGCTGCGCACGCGCGCTTGTGTCGTTCGCGGCACTGAATTCGCGGTTAGTTAGGCGGTCATGCGCATGCGCTGCGCGTCGCTTGATTCGCTGATTCCCGCCATATTGTGTGTCGCTCGCATATATCCTTAATACTATTAGTTTATAATGTCTCAATAATAAATGATAGAGAAGAAATAGAGAGGAAAAAAATGTGTATCGGTATCAGCGGTACGTTACACTATCGTATACAATGTCAACCAAGAAGTTGTGTATGGGTAAACTGCTGAACTGCGCTGGCACTGGTGACGAAGATTTAACTCAATCTGTCATCCTCACACCTAAAAGTGATGATCTCTACGATAAACTCCGAAATTTAGTCACGACAGAGCTCTCTAAAATCCATGGCACTATCTTGACGTTGCAATCCAATTTCGACGTTTTAGCAAACACGTTGACAAATCTAACCACTAGGATAACTAATCTCGAAGCGGCGAGCTCTTCCTCTGCTCTACAAGAAGAAGACATTATCGATGAGATGAATGAGAGAGTTAGGAGATCGCATAATATCATCCTTTTCAACCTGGCTGAAACGGACCAATTGTCTGACACTACCTCTGTGAAGTGCATTCTCCGTTCGATTCACTCAGATGAGGCGCAGAACGACGTTAAAATCAAAAGGCTGCGTGGCCTTAATGATGGGCGGAAACCTCGCCCTATATGCGTTACTTTCTCATCTCCTACCATCCCTCGCATAATTTTAAAGAACAAGGGGAAGTACCAAGGTCCGGTGAAGATTACCCAGGATCAGACATTGAAACAACGCTCCTTTTTAAACAACCTACGGGGAAAACTAAGCGAGGCGAATGATCCTAATTCGCGATCCGTATTCGCTACATTCGCGGTACACCTAGGATCGTCTCCGTTAATCGCTCTTCAAAAAACGGTTCGTGAAAAACCCTTAGTGTACTACCAACATGTTCGTGGTCTCCGTACCAAACTACATGCACTGCAGCGTGAAATTACCTGTACATTACACATATATGACATAATAATCTTTGTGGAAACATGGCTAAACAATGAGATTGCAACTGAGGAGCTTGGATTTGCCGGCTATGTTGTCTATCATAAAGATCGTTCTAGTCTATCCAGCAATTTCTCACGCTCCCTCAGGCAGTCATCCAGGTGGACCTACCGAGAATTCAGCAGCTCTTTATCCACGTCCGCATGGGCTCATCATCTTCTATCTTTTCGGCTGTTTATTTCCCACCTGCATCACCCTCATCTTTATGGCAACAAAGTCTCGGAAATTTTCGACTCGTACATCAGCTCTCATATATACCTGTTTGGAGATTTCAAATTGCCGCACGCCGCATGGATCGGTAATGGTTGTTTCTGTTATATGCGTCCTGGAATTTGTCTGAATGAACAAGCATCAATAGAAACACTATTTCATAATTTTAATTATTGTAATTTATACCAGAAAAATACTATTGTTAACCATTGCGATTCTATGCTCGACCTCATTTTTACGGATGATGTTACTTTAAAAGTTGAGGTCTCTTTGGAAGCGCTTCTTGTTTGCGATGAATATCATCCACCTCTCAATGCTCGCATTACCTCTACACCCGTCGTCGATTTAGTAGATGCTCCTAGCTTTCGTTACGACTTTAAAAGAGGTGAATATCACGGTGTTCGTCAATACTTAAACTCAGTTCATTGCGATGATATTTTAACAGGCTTGGATGTTGATAACGCGGTACAACTACTCTATTCACATATGTTCGCGGCTATTGATGCGTATGTACCTAAATCCGTTGTTAGATACTCTAGTCACCCCAAATGGTTTTCCTCGCAACTTAAAACGCTGATTGTTGCAAAGAAGCGTGCATATACTATCTATAAGCGATCAAATTCTTTTACTGATTATCTACACTTTTCCCAGCTACGTTGTCAATGTAAACTACTTGCCAAGAAATTCTACACTCAGTTTATACACAATACGGAGGATTTGCTGCGTAATAACCCTAAACATTTCTGCAATTTTATGAATAGCAAGCGTCAAACTAATAGGATACCAAATGTTGTGCACTCCAATGGTACCAGCGCGTGCTGTGCTGGATCTATAGCCAATCTCTTTGCCACACATTTCGGCTCTGTTTTCTCTTCTCATGGCGAGGAATCGCCATGTCTCACGGCTGGTAACCATTTTTGTGTTCCGGACTTGTCCATTGATATAAGCGAAATTTTCACTAAACTCGGTAAACTCGATGTCAACATTGGCCCGGGGATAGATGGTTATACCCGCTCTATTCTTTAAATCGTGCGGTTTTATAATATCCTGCCCACTGTGGATCATATTTAACCGCTCCTTAACTACCGGTAAATTTCCAACTGTATAGAAAACCAGCTCGATAACTCCTGTTTTCACGTCCGGCGATTCCTCAGATGTCAAGAACTACCGGCCGATTTGCGTCATGGATGTGATTCCAAAAGTCTTTGAGAGCATAATTGTAGACAAGTTGGGACCGTTACTACAGAACATTATTTGTGACGAATAGCATGGTTTCATGCCGGGTCGCTCAACGGTATCTAATTTATCCGTCTACTGTAATTTTGTATCTTCTGCACTGGAGTCCAATCATCAAGTGGATACAATATACACGGACTTCAGGAAAGCTTTTGATACTATTGATCACAGTATCTTAGTATCTAAACTATCCGCTATTGGTTTCCATGGTAACTGCCTTTTATGGTTTCAAGATTACCTATCTAATAGAACACAGATTGTAAAAGTCGCGAATTCGTACTCGTCGCCAATTAATGTAACGTCAGGAATCCCTAAAGCTCACATCTTGGTTCTCTCTTATTCATTTTGTTCATCAATGATCTCGCAGACATTTTTTCAAACTGTCACTTTTTGTTGTACGCGGACGATTTAAAATTATTCAAAAGAATATCTACCATAGCCGACTGTAATCTTTTGCAATCTGATCTGTTCAAATTTGAGCTCTGGTGCGAACGAAACAATATGTCCTTAAACGCGGCTAAATGTTACGTCATGCGATCTTCTAGCAAAAGGTGTCCGATATCCTTAGAGTACAGACTGAATAATTCAGCGCTTACTCATGTCTCTGAAATTTCTGATTTGGGGGTCCGCTTTACCTCATTACTCAACTTCTCCAATCACTATCGTAATGTCGCTAAGGATGCCGCGAGGATGTTAGGTTTCGTTATGCGTAATAAAGCCGATTTCAGGAATCTGTGTTCCCTGAAACTCTTGTATTTCTCCCTTGTTAGATCACGACTTGAATATGCCTCTACTATCTGGTCACCCCAGCATTCCAAATATATTTATCTCCTGGAGAAGATACAACATAAATTCCTGAGATATGCTGTATATAAAACTGGTCAACGTATGGCGAGGCGCGATCATAACTATGTACCACTCATGCAATCTCTTAACATTCCTACTTTACAGGTACGCAGAATTGGATCTGATTTACTTTTTATTCACAAGATCGTCAATTGTCTAGTTAACTGTCCACAGATATTGTGTTCCATCAATTTTCATATTCCGCCTAGGCAGTTCAGGGATGCCAGACTGTTTTACACCACTTCTTACAAGTCGAATTTTGACTACTCTGATCCAATAAATCGTATTTGTGAAGTAGCTAATATGTATACTAGCTCTTTTGATCTTTTCACCATATCCCATTCTGCACTCAAACGTCATCTGAATATTCTAAATAATGTACTGTGCTATCCTTCGTCTTTTCTTTATTTTTAGCTCTGCACTTTACTAATGTGATTGATTCGATTACTGGAGCTTCTCACTCAAATTATTTTATGTACCCTGCGTCACCTGTCTATTTCTGTTGTAACATACACCCTCTAACTCCTGTACACTAAAGGGATCTCTTTCCCGTTTACAAACAATAAATAAATAAGTCTCGACGCTAAGTCGGTATATAATATAATACAAAAGAATGACGCTTTGGTCGATTTAGAATGTTTAAGTCAAGATATTCAGAGCATCCCTTCTCTCGGAATTGTAATAGCTTCCAGTTGCCTATCAGCTGGCCCACGCTATCTAGGATTGGTGCTAAGGTGACTCGTCAAAAGCGGTCTTAGTTGTACATTCCACGTTGCTTAGGTGCCTAGTCAAAAGCCTAAGATGGTAGCCGAGGTGCCTATTCGAGCGCCCTAGATGGTAGCCAGGTAGCTGGTTACAGCATACCCAGATGGAAGCCAAGGTGCCTGTTCAAGCAGCCTTGGTGAGAATTTGGGTTGGACGTGGAATTTTAATCGAGGTGCCTAGTCGAGCCCCTCTGAGAGAATGTTAGTTGGCTTGGTTATTTAAGTGATGAGTACTTAATGGTTTCGTGATGATCTCTCGATAGTGTCTCGAGGATCTCTGTCTGCTGCTGGCGCGCCCATATTTACACCCATTTGTGGAACTTGGCCCGCTCCAATCACTTGTCGCACTTTACGCGCACCAATTAGCTTTCGTATTTGGCTAACGCCAATCATGCGTTACACTCGCGTTTCACGTGGCGTTCGGTTGATCGTGCGTTCCACGCATGCGCACTCGATCCGCTCGCGGTCCGCATTCGGTTCACTCGCTCGGTTGAATGACGCTGCGCATGCGTTCACTTCACTTAGTTCGTTCACTGACCACTAGATTGCATTCGTCCATACGTGCATTCGTCCATACGTGCATTCTTCCATACGTGCATTCGTCCATACGTGCATTCGTGTCTTACTGCTAATACAAACGTTTTAGGTATATGATATAGTATAATATAGAATAATGAAAACTAATATAATAAAAGAAGAAAAATTTTATGGCGGCACGTCGCGGTACGGTACACGTAATAGACGAGAAAACAATGAATTGTTTGCTCCAACCATGACATTCGCGTTATTAACGCACAGACCAACGATATTGGTTATAGGCAAATCATATTTCTGTAAAGAATTTAAAAGACACTTGTATCGATGTATCGAGTTTCAAATTAAAAACTATTGAATTTTCGTGTCCGTCATATCTGTAGTTTCATCCACTAAAATAGAACGGAATTTGCCCTGCAATATTTCTGTACATAGTCTCTAAAATAACCGATTTATTTATAACATTTTAGATAATTCCGGAGATTTTAGTTCTTTTAAGAGACATGCGTTTCACTATATTTCAGTCTGGGAGTGCCCTTTGTAGCATTCTAATGAAGTGTTTGTATAATATAAATAAAATTATCTATTAAGTTCTATTATGTCAATACAAAACATCACTTCTGCCACCTTTACGCTATGTGTAAAATTTCTTAATGATTCAAGTGCTCCTTTTTTATTATGACGCATATTTATCCTATGCGTTAAACTATCTGCATGTCTTTATAGTTCGCTTTTGCCCGCCCAAAAATTTTTGCAGCACACTGCGCATCTTCCTTTGTAAGGATCCTGAGCTTTTTGAAGTCCGGATTTAAACTTTCGGCCCTCTAGCCATGTTTGGCGAAATTCTTGGCGAAATGTTGGCCTCTTTGCTTTCTTTGCACGGGGAACACGGAACAGGTATCACTGCCTACTGAACAAAAAAATACTAATTTTTATTCATACAATATGAAAAAACAGTTTCTACACAATAAAACATTGAAAAAAGAAACTATGTTCACTTTATAATTGTATAATTTAAAAAACTGTTAAATTAAAGATACATCTTACTTGAGTTATCCTCCATAGCTGAGCTTGTACTGGCTCTTATTTCAAATAAAAAATTGATTTCGAATAAAGGACAAAAATTTTATTCGAGACTCATCAAATAAAAATAACCCAGAGTTATTTTTATTTCAAATAAAAATAAGTGAGAGTTACTTTCATTTGAAACGTCACAAATAATTTCTTTCGTTCGACGTGAATATATCTGTTGGCCACAAATAATTTTCTCGCTTGACATGAAGTTATCCGACGGCCACAAATATTTTCTGGTTTGACGGAATTCATTTTAACCTTCAAATAATTTTGTTGTCTTTCCATGCATTTGTATCTGAAAAAAATTATTTGAAGCGCAAATAGCTCTGGGAGTAGAGAGCGAGAGAGAGGGGGAGCGTGTGCGAGAAGGATAGAGATAGATGATACTTTTTCGCTCTCTGTAGCGGTAAGCAGGAGAGCATGATGCGAGGAGGTAGTTGTGTTACGTCCTGAAGGGACTGCCTGTAAATCACCCCGAGCGGTTGGAGTGACTTACCGGGTTCTTGCTCTGTCAAAGGGTTAAGGCCCACCTTGACTATACTTACCGGGGTTGAAAGGAAGAAAGTGGTTGAAATAAGGCTTATACAAGGGAATTGAGAGGAACAATAATAATCGGATATATTCTTAATAAAGATTAGTGGTTAGGTACATACCAGGAGACGGCGCTCCGTCTCCGTCGCTGTTATCGGGGCGTTCGCTTTGCCGCCGGACCTGTCGTAGGTCGTGTTCGCTCGCGTTTCGGGCTCGGGTGACGCAGGGAAGTCGCTGAACCTGGCGTCCGACGTCTCGCTGCACTCGCCCCGTCAGTGTTCTTCGCGATCGCGGTGGTCTATATCGGCGCGTGAGTGCTCTCCCGGCGAGGCCGTTCTCTGTGTGTCGGATGGAGATACGCTCCGCCTAACCAGATTGACCGAGCGCGATTCGCAAAACCGGACACTGAAGCGAAGACGCGATCTGGACGGCCCGACTCGCCGTCGATACTTCCTAAATCGAGGTCCCAAAAACGAATGAATTCTATCGAGTCCGCGGTTGAGGACCGCGCCTCGCCTTCTCGAAATCGATCGGGGGGAGAAATCGCCCCGTCGGCAACTGGCGGTCGCTGCCTCTTGTTGGGAAACACGCGTGAGGCGATTCCGCTGAATCGCCGATTCGGAGGAAAGCGACGCGAGGACAGTGAGCACGGGATGGACCAGAAGGGCCTATGTAACAGTTGTTAGAGCGATTTTTGAATTAATAATTATTTTGTGTTAAGTAAGTTATTCGCGAAATTTAGTGCGGAATGTAACGAAGGGGCTGTGTTTTTTCAGCAAATACTGTGTAAATGCGTAAATTATTTACACGTAATGTGTAATTGGTTTGGTGGTTACCTGGTGTAATAATTTTCATACAATTTTAAATATGTAAACAATCGGTTTTATTTATTAAATGATTCCTGTAGGCATATTAACAATTTATCAATTATAATTTATTCAACAACTGCAGGTACAACTCATATTTTTACAGATGGGCACCTGAATACCCTGGGTTAAGTGCCCTTTATCCGTTCCTAGCACTGATCCTTATTAACTTTAATAACATTCTTGGTCCTTCGAGCCGGATCCAGTGCCGTGGAAATAGTTCGCGAACGTTCGGGCGTGCTGTGTAACCGTCGCGTGTGACCTCCATCTGCAAAACAATGAGTCACCTTATATCGAGCCAACGTGACCTTAACGGCCGAATTACTCGAGCGTTTGAAAATCTCAAGAAGCTGGGCGCGAATAATTTAACAAAGGGCAACGTTACTTCACGACTCGAAACCCTTAGGAAGAATTGGAGCAAATACGAAGCCCTTGCTGGGACCAATTGAGAGTCCTGGCGGCCTCTGATGCAGTCTTAGCCAGCAACGATTATTTTAAGGACAAAGAGCTGACCTCTGCCGCTACAGAAGAAGTCTTCAACGTCCAGGAAGCCCTTCTGCTGGACAAATTAGAGGAAATTCGTAAACTAGACAAGGCCGCGACTAGAGCGATAGACCGGCTGTCCATGAACGATTCTGGACCCGTTCGCTCCAAAGCCTCGTTGCCACGGATACCGCTGCCGAAGTTCGAGGGCAAACCCAAGGACTGGCCTTCCTTTCAGGGACTCTTCCGCTCGCTGGTGATCCGCGACACGACACTCACGGACGCAGAACGGTTCCATTATTTGCGAGGCGCTTTGACTGGGGACGCAGAGCTGCTCCTTCGCAACATGCCGAAGAGGGAGGAAAATTTCGAAGCGGCCTGGCAACTACTACAGGAACGCTATGACAATCAGCGACTCATGGTCAAGGCGCAGATGAGTACGATATTTGGATTACCTTTTATCACTCGAGAGTCAGGAACGGAACTGAAGCGTCTATTCTACACCGTCTGTGATTCCGTGAAAGCCCTTGCGGCCATGAAACGGCCCTTCGATGCCAGCGGCGACTGGCTTGTCCATCTGGTGATTGAGAGAATAGATCTACTATCCAGGTACGAGTGGGAAACACTCGTAGGTCGTACGAAATTACCACCGACCTTCGCGGAACTGCAGACATTTCTGGAGGGTTGCGTTAACACGCTGGAGGCCTTGGAGGAACAGCGTAAGGTACCAGAGAGCCGATCTGGGAAATCCACTGCAACCCAGAGGACCACCAAGGTTCACCAGGTGAGCCAAACACAACAACCACAGGAACCTTGCCACCTGTGTAAAGCCAACCACTTTATACTCTCCTGTCGCACCTACAAAGCTAAGACAGCTCCAGAACGCCGAGCTGCCTTGCAGGCGGCGAATCTTTGTTATAACTGCCTTGGACACCATCAAGTGAAGGATTGTCGGTCGGAGCGACGGTGCCAGTAATGCAGCGGTAGACATCACACTACGATTCATCAAGCAAGCGTTAGTTCTAGCGGAGCCGAGGATGTCACAGCTAACACCTCTAGCTGCGTTTCACGGAATTTACCTGCCGTGTTGTTGGCCACTGCGCGCGTCAAGGTACGACAAGCGGATGGAGGTTCAAAAGAAGTGCGGGCTCTCATTGATCAGGGCAGCGAAGTCTCGTTGTTTACCGAGGCTCTCGCGCAGCAGCTACGCCTTCCAAGACGACCTGCAAATATTCGTCTAGATGGCGTCGGGCATTCACTACCGGAAAGAATTCGCGGGCAGGTAAAATTGGAATTTACTGCGCATTTCAAACCTGCAGAACAACACGTGATAGCCGCGCTGGTGCTACCACGGATCACGTCATACCAGCCGCGTATTGCCAACCGGATCGCAGCTTGGCCTCATCTATGCGGCCTACCCTTGGCGGACCCCAGCTTCGCCTCCGATGGTTCCATAGAATTATTACTGGGAGCAGACGCCTTTGCCCTCGTTCTGCTTGACGGACTCAGCCGAGGTCCCACCGGTGAACCAATCGCACAAAAGACTACCCTGGGATGGATAGTTTCCGGACCAGCCACTACGGAACCCGAGTGTGAAACGACGGCGAGACAGGGCCTCTCGTCGCTCCAATGTGCCGCCGAGGATGACCTCCTGCCCTTGGTACGGCGCTTCTGGGAACAAGAGGAACTCGTGTTATCAACTGCCTATAACCCGGAGGAAGAGAGTTGCGAAGACCACTTCCGGACGACTCATCAGCGACTGCCGTCCGGACGCTACTTAGTTCGTATTCCTTTCCGCGAATCAGTGGAGCTCGGCGAGTCTCGTCCTGGTGCCCGACGAATGCTACAAAGGATGGAAGCCAAATTCAACAAGGATTCGTCTTTTGCAGAGGCCTACCAGACGTTTATGCGTGAGTATAAGCAGCTCACACATATGTCTGAAGTACGTGGAAATTTACTAGGACCGGCCTACTACCTACGTCATCACGGGGTCTTGAAGGAAAGCAGCACGACCACTCGACTGCGGGTGGTATTTAACGGGTCCTACAACACGACTTCCGGCCACTCCTTGAACGACGCTCTGATGGTGGGTCCGAATCTGCTGCCCAGCCTTCAGCAACTGCTTCTCCGTTGGCGAATCCACCGGGTCTGCCTTACAGCCGACATCGAAAAGATGTATAGGCAGATCCTGATACATCCGGACGACCGTCGCTACCAACGCGTTCTCTGGAGAGAAGAAGAAGGAAGTGACATCAAGGACTACGAATTGAATACGGTCACTTATGGTCTCGCATGCGCTCCGTACCTTGCCATTCGGACGCTACGCCAACTTGCCGTGGACGAGCAGTCACGGTATCCAAGAGCGGCGGCCATCTTGCAGCGCGATGTCTACATGGACGACGTCGTGACGGGTGCCGACTCTGTACAAGACGCAGCCGAGTTACAAGCCGAGCTACGCCACCTATGCAAGGCGGGCGGCTTTAATTTGAGAAAATGGGCCTCCAATCAACCAGCTTTGATGGAGAATCTACCAACCGGCGACGCCATTCCTGAATGCCAATGGCAACCGGGGGAAACTCACACAGCACTGGGGGTTCACTGGAGTTTGGCCGACGACTGCTTCCGGGTTCAAGTGCAGCCTACCACCAAGGAGGGAGGAGTATCACGACGCCTGGTTCTATCCACCATCGCCAGAATATTCGACCCACTGGGATTAGTGTCCCCAGTAACAGTCAATGCCAAAATATTCATGCAGTCTCCATGGTTACTCAATTTAGATTGGGACACACCGCTGCCACCCACTGATGCTGGCTACTGGATGCAGTTTCTGGAGGAGCTGCCTGAATTGAACCGTGTCGCAGTCCCTCGCTGGCTCGGCGTGCAACAGACGTCTCAACTTCAGGAGCTCCACGGGTTCGCCGACGCCTCGGAGCGAGCCTATGCTGCTGCGGTATATCTTCGAGTCGTCGACAAGGCTGGTAACGTCCGCACTCAACTGATCACTGCCAAAACCAAAGTGGCACCCTTGAAGCGGATATCACTACCAAGGCTGGAGATGTGTGCTGCCACCTTATTAACGAAACTAGTGGCTTTCACTTACGAGACTCTGGAGTTGAGTGGAGCCGCTGTTCATCTATGGAGCGACTCCACCATTACGCTCGCTTGGATCCAGGGACACCCGGCCCGCTGGAAGACATATGTGGCCAATAGAGTTTCGGAGATACAACGGACATTACCTGAGGCTCAATGGCACCATGTCGCCAGCCAAGAAAATCCTGCGGACTGCGCTTCCCGAGGTTTGCCACCCAGCCAGCTGCCTGACTTTGCTCTCTGGTGGACTGGACCGGACCGGTTGACCACGCCGGCAGGATGGAAGTTCTGTAAAAGTGTGCCCAAATAGGTGACGCGACCAATCGTCACAGCAGCGGACTGCACAGCCCGAGGCCGTCTGCCACGAGTCATCTTGTCGCCGGGTAATAGTAGTAATCTCGTCCGAGTAATTAACAGTAATCGGCCCCTTTCGGGGCCACCAATTTTTATAACGTAAGAACAACACGTTCCGTGAAACATAAATTAAGTGAACAGTGTTAGTAGCCGTGCAGTGAAGTGAATATTCGGTACATTGACCCTGCGATCAGCTGAGCACTGGACGCCGATGACCAGGATCGGTACAGTGGCCTAGTGACACAGGTTTCCGAAAAGGGAAGGAAAGCAAGGAAAGGAATGTCCGAAGGGGTGAGTTTTGTTTAATTTATTGGTAATTATTAGGTGTAGAAATAAATTCTTTCAGATTTTAGGGTACAATAACAGTTCGATTTAAAAAATATGAAAACAACTCGATCGTCGAAATAATTTCCATTATTGTTAATTACCTTTTGCCATTTTTCTGGCAGCTTCTGAATACCACCGCGATAAAAACTCCAGTTTATTCAAACACTTAATATTATTTTTTAAATTTAGTTGTGTTGGCCGTTGTTAAACTACGGATTTTTACCTCAATAACGAATTACGATCACTTGTCGTACATTTTCTGTTACGTTACCTTTTCGTTTATGCCTTATTTAAAAACGAAATTTACGTACTTCTTGTCCTCTCACTTCAAATTATTCTTATTTAAGATTCTGCTTTAAAAAAAAAACTGTGTAATGCGGTTTCCTTCGATGCATGCCGACTTGCTTTTTCGTACGTTCGTAGCACAAGCGCGGTCGCCTACCGCGTAGCCAACGCTACCGCGGGGGCTCGGGCGGAAGGCGCGCGCTCTGATTGGTCGGGGTTTTTGGTTAATATCTCCTTAACGAAGCTTCGGACAATATTTTCGCTAAGGAAAAAGTTGTTTCAAATCACCCCCTGAGTCACCCCTTTCAAGGAAAACCGACATTTTTGGGACACCCTGTAGATCAGTTAGTTATATGCGACTTAATATTATTATTTAAATAAATCATTAGTATTATTTTTGTTCTTATTATTTTGAAATGACTATGTTTATTTATTCTGTTTATTTTAATATTTTTCAGGTGTTCATAAAGTAATTCACATTTTTAAAAAACCTCGAAATTCTCGGGAGTAGTTATATGGAATCCCGGGATTTTTGGAATTCAAAAAACAGCCGGGATCGCGGGATCCCGAGATTGTATTCCCTACACGTGACTAGCCATTTAAAAAATAGTAAAATTCCACACGCAGAGTTTGTACATATAATATAAGGGACTTTTATTTGCCCGAGGAGTGGTTAGTATCTTTTGAAGATCAAAATTTATAGTGCAGACTGATGCATCTTGAATTCATTTCTGCTAATCAAGTGTCACGTCCCGGGTGAAGGTCTTTGGGGACCATGACATATGGGGGTTTTATTTGAAGGGAATGCAGGCGCGAATGCCAGATTCGTGGCACTGCGGAGAGTAGGATGCAGGCGCGAATGCCAGATTCGTGGCACTGCGGAAAGTAGGAATTCAGGCGCGAATGCAAGATTCGTGGCACTGAATGTTCGAAGAGATGCAGGCGCGAATGCCAGATTCGTGGCACTGCGGAGAGTAGGATGCAGGCGCGAATGCCAGATTCGTGGCACTGCGGAGAGTAGGATCCAGGCGCGAATGCCAGATTCGTGGCACTGCGGGGAGTAGGAATTCAGGCGCGAATACGTGATTTGTAGCTCTGAAGGTGAAGTGGAATTTTAGGCGCGAATACGTGATTCGTAGCACTAAGGTGTGTAGGATTCAGGCGCGAATGCCAGATTCGTAGCACTGAACGACCAGGGAAGGTTTGGACCGTAATCCCTCCGGTAGTGACACCCGTTAGACCACTTTGTTTTTGTTTTGGTGGGTTTTAACATTGCACTTAGCTAGAAGGAATATTTCCGAGAAATACGTCTAGACATATGGCTGTACGCGGCCTATGTGAAAGTACGCCGTGTAAACACTATAAGAAACTCTATGCTCGCGTATCGCGAGCCGAAATCAGCTGTTGCATCGATCTGTTTTGGTTTGGTGGCTTTCGTAGCCGGATGAGCGTTATAATAACTTGAAACGTTGTTTAGAAACAAGAGAGCGTTTGTTTATTTTTAAAGCACTCTAATAAGTATTTATAATGATGCGTTGGACGTTAAACATCGACACAAGAACATTTATATAAATGGTTATGTTCGGGACGAGTCCCGAAATCCACCGTGTAAATATTTTCTGTGTATCTTAGTAATTAAGCCTTGTACATATTTTTCTAATTTTAAACTACGCGGGCCAACGATGGGACTGGTTGCCTGCTCTCGTCGATTCCGTGATTCGGGTGGACCGAGTAGCTCGGGTCGTGGGATCGGCGAGGGGGGCGGCCGAACCCGACCGGTGGCTCGCGAATTCCGCCGAGGGGGCTTCTTCTTCGCGGTAATACGCTGCGCTTCCGTTCACGCGCTCTCTTTACCGTTGGTCACTGGACTGTAGTGCACGTGTGTGCCGGTGCTACCGTTTTTGCCTTTTGAACTCGCGCGCGAATGTTCGCGTGCGGATTTGTGAGTTCGATTTGTATGAATTGTGTCGATTCGCATCTGCTCGCGTGTTTGGTCTTGTGAGACTGTCGTCTTAACCGCTGTGTTGGGCGAGGCACATCTTGTGTGAATCTGTGTCGCCGCGTGCTGTGCGGGCGGCCATTGAACCGACACTCGATTCAACCACCAACCTGTGTTCGGCAATTTATTTCATCTTTGATTGTGCACCGGGAGCAATCCCTCAAAGGGCTTTAGGGAACTTTCGCGCACATTTTCTGGTCCTTCGAGCCGGATATGATTGGATTGGGTTGGATTCGAGTGTTCGAGTGTTCGCGACGGTGCTCGTGTTGTTCGAGATCGTTCGGTGCGAGGTGCTCGCGTTTATCCGCGAGTGGTCGCGGAGAGATAATGTTTCGTGGCGCTGTTCGCGAGTCTCGTTCTGTGTAAGACATACGCTTCTCAGAAGCCATGGACGCCATTATTCACGAACAGGTAGATACCGCGGGCCGAATTGATCGGTTCTTGTCGAACATTCGGAAGATGGGCAAGGACAAGGTCACTGTTTCGGTGCTGGAGATCCGAAAGGAGAGACTAAAGGCGCTTTGGACAGCATTCGAGATCGGTCATCGTCGTCTGATACAACGACCCGATGCCGCCGATTCTGATTATATTAAACAGGATCAGTATGCCGACGTGGAGGAAACGTTTCTTCAACACATGGTTGTTTTGAAGGATTGGCTGAACGAGCTGTGTCCGTCTGCCAAACAGTCCGTCACGGAGAAAGGCAAAACGTCGTTCAAAGCGGATTCGGACGAAGACTCTACACTTCCTCGAATCCCTTTGCCGACATTTTCGGGCGACATTCTGACGTGGGAGAGCTTCCGCGACCGCTTCCGCGACCGCTTCCGATCGTTGATTCACGAGTCGAAGCGGCTTTCCAAGGTCCGGAAACTCGAGTATCTGAAGTCCAGTCTGAAGGGCGAAGCCGCTAAAATGTTGGAACGGACTCCCACTACGGAGGCCGGCTACGACGAGCTTGGAGTAATCTCATGAAACGTTATGAGAATAAACATATTCTCACCGCTGGGCACATGCGTCGCCTGGTGAATTCCGAACCGGTAGCTAAGGGACGTTCTTCGGATCTCAAGCGTCTCCTCGACGATTTCGCTCAGGCGAGAGAGTCGCTGTCGGCTTTAGGTAAACCCGTGGCAGAATGGGACGACTGGTTTGTGTTCCTGTTCACCGAAAAACTGGATCCAGCTTCTCGATTGGCTTGGGAAGTCACCTTCACTGACCGCTCAGCCTGTCCAAGCTACGCTACCGTCGAAAACTTTTTCGAAACGCGTGTCCACGCTCTATACGCTTCTCAGAAGTCGGAAGCAGCGACGTCCTCCAATCAACGGGAGAAGATTGGGAGATCGAAATCGCCGACTACACGGACGCGTACTGCGTTGCCAGTTAAGGCGAATGCGCCTTCCAAGGGGCGAAAACCGATGCGCCAGTGCCCTTTGTGTCATGGCGCGCACAATCTAAACTACTGTTCGCAGTTCAAGGGAATGCATGCACGGGATCGTAAGGCACAGGCGGTGAAGGTAGGAGTCTGTCTTTCTTGTTTGAATGCTGGGCACTTCGTGGCGGACTGCCCTTCGTCCTTACGATGTCTGCTGTGCAACAAGGAGCACCATACTCTCTTGCACGAGGCGTTCATGCCTGGTGAGAATGAGGAGTCAGGTAGTGTCCCTCCTCAAGGGGTTTCTACGACCTCAGCGTCGGTGAATTCCATTTCTGCTAAACGTCTGGTCTTGTTGGCGACGGCTCGAGTGCGGCTGGCAGCCCCCAATGGCCATTCGATTTCGGTGCGAGCGCTCCTGGATCAAGGCGCCGACGTGTCCTTCGTTAGTGAATGGGTGGCGCAGGCTCTTCGCCTGAAGCGAAGATCCACGCATGTCACGCTTTCTGGATTCCAGGGTAGGAGCGTCGGAGTGGCGAAGTATGAGGTCGAGGCGGTCTTGACCTCGGACAGCGACCCGTCCTTCAGTCTTCCCGTGAACGCGCTGGTCACCCGGGAGGTGATACCTCCGACTCCCTCGCGACTGGCTTCGAGAGATGATTGGACCCATCTCCGGGAACTTAAACTTGCCGATGGGGATTGTTTCACTCCAACGAAGGTCGACATCCTGCTGGGTGCAGATGTCTGCTACGCCCTAATGGGAGAGACGCGTCAGGGACCCAGAGGCACGCCCTCCGCTACAAATACGCCCTTTGGTTGGGTTGTGTTCGGCCCAGCATCCGCTGAGGATGCAGCAGCTCCGCCAAGGACGAATCGTGTACTCCATACACGGGTCGAGGATACTCTCGATTACGATCTACGCCGCTTTTGGGAGCTGGAGGAGCTTTCGGATCCCACTCTTGGAGACCCGGAGGATACCCGGTGCGAGAGCTTGTTCCGGAATACTCATCAGCGGGACCAGACAGGCCGGTATCTGGTACGCCTACCATTCCGCCAGGACTCTTCCGGACAATTGGGAGCATCCAGGCCGGCTGCTCTGCGCACTCTGCTCAGCAATGAGAGGCGTCATCAAAGGGACGAGCGACTCCGCAGCATGTATGCTGAATTCTTGCATGAATACGAGCTCCTTGGACATATGGAAATGGTGTCTGGGGAACTGGGTGCCGCTCGTCCCCATTATTACCTTCCCCACCATGCGGTGTGGAAGGGAGAGGGTGATGACACCAAGATTCGCGTCGTTTTTAATGCGTCTTGTATGACGTCTTCGGGAAGGTCTTTGAACGACCTCCTGATGTCTGGACCGAAATTACAGTCAACGCTGTGGAGCGTTTTGACGAAATGGCGCCTGTTTCAGTTCGCCTTTTCAACAGACATTGTTAAAATGTTTCGACAAATTCAGGTGCACCCGGATGACCGGGATTGGCAGCGAATTCTGTGGCGCCCGAGACCCGATGGGCCTATGGAGACCTATCGGTTGGTCACGGTGACGTATGGAACGGCTCCGGCGCCGTATTTGGCCTTACGCGTGTTGCAACAGCTCGCAGTAGACGAGGGCGAGCGGTATCCCCTCGGTCCTCAGGTTCTGTTACAGCACTCCTATGTGGACGACCTCCTGGCTGGAGGCAGTGATCTGGACCGCGCACGAGAAGTTCAAAGGCAGACCATTGCGATCTTGAAGGCTGGAGGTTTCCAGCTGAGCAAGTGGGCCACCAGCCATTCGTTGTTGGACCCATCGGAGACGGAGAAGACGAAGCTGTTCCAGGAACCTGAAATACACGGAGCCTTGGGTCTGATCTGGACCCCTTCATCGGACACTCTGTCCATTCGACCACCGTCCTTGCAACCATTTCCTGACGAACATTGCTGGACGAAGAGGAGGGTGCTTTCTGAGCTGGCACGCCTCTTTGATCCCATGGGTTGGGCTGCACCGGTTCTGATCAGGGGAAAGATTCTGATGCAGGATCTCTGGTTGGCAGGACTGGACTGGGACGACCCGCTTCCGACGAGTCTGCCTGACTCGTGGACGTTATTTCGAGCGAGCCTAAGCAACTTAGGCAACGTTCACCTTCCGAGGTGGATCTACTACCATCCGACGGAAACCCAGGTGGGATTCCACGGATTCTGCGATGCGTCCGAACGGGCATATTGTGCCTCGGTCTATTTACGAGTGCACGGCCCGAACACGGGGCTTACGTGTTCGAACCTGTTAGTCACTCGGACTAAGGTGGCACCTGTCAAGGTAGTAAGTGTACCTCGTCTTGAATTATGTGGTGCTTTGCTTCTTGCCAGGTTATTGAAGCAAACAGTTTCGGAGCTGAGTCTCTCTGGTGCGACTGTTGTCGTGTGGACCGACTCCACTGTCGTGATTGCTTGGACGCGATCTCATGCGACCCGTTGGAAGCCATTCGTCGCGCATCGAGTGGCGGAGATCCAGCGACTCCTGCCGGAGATTTCCTGGCGACACGTTCGGTCGGCAGACAACCCTGCGGATCTAGCAACGCGAGGTTTAGAGCTGCAAGACCTCCAGACGTCCGATCTATGGTGGCAAGGACCTCAATGGTTGATACGCAGCCCATCGGACTGGCCGGAATCCAAGTTGGATCTCAACGGGACGGAGGTGCCCGAGCAGAAGAGTTCGGTGATTTTGAATATTGTGCAGGATGCACGCCAGAACGAACTTTTCTTACGATACTCCTCGTTCACGCGTTTACTACGCATTGCTGCGCTAGTTCGTCGGTTTGTTTTTAATTTGCGAACAGCTGACCCTGATCAACGGCGATCAGGGTTTCTTAACTCAACCGAGTTGTCTGAGGCCCGAGTCCAGCTCTGTCACCTCAGTCAGCTGGATACTTTTCAAGCAGAACTGGATGATCTGCGAATGGGAAGACCCGTCAAGATGTCTTCCCCCTTGTCTTCACTTAGACCATTTTTAGACCGACATGGACTCCTCCATGTTGGTGGCAGACTCGGCCAGGCTGAATGCCGGATGACTTCAAGCATCCCGTCATAATCAGCCGATGGTCCTCACTGGCGTTCTTACTTGTGGATAACGCTCATCTGGCTACATTGCATGGGGGTTTCACCCTAACACGCTCCTTTCTAGGACAAAGATTTTGGATCCCCCAAAATCGGAATTTGATTAAACGGGTATTACGGAACTGTCTTCGTTGCTTGAGATTCCGAGGCGTCACGGGCCAACAGCAGTTAGGGGAACTTCCTGCAGCACGTATACAACCGTCTAAACCATTTCTGAGGAGTGGGGTGGATTATGCTGGCCCCATCCTGGTGCGAACAACCAAGGGACGGGGTCACAAGGCCTACAAAGGCTATCTCACTATCTTTGTGTGCCTGTGCACCAAGGCAGTTCATATTGAGGTCGTGTCGGACCTTTCTTCGACCACGTTTATAGCGTCTTTTCGCAGATTCGTCGCACGACGAGGACATTGTGCAGATCTTCTCAGCGACAATGCTACCACGTTTCGAGGAGCTGATAAGGAGCTAAGGAGCCTTTTCCGGGGAGCCTCGGACTTCTTCAAGGAGGTCTCCGCGATCATTGCTATGGATGGGACACATTGGTCGTTCATTCCTCCGTACTCCCCTCATTTCGGAGGTTTGTGGGAGGCTGCGGTGAAGTCTGCGAAGTACCACTTGCGACGAATCATCGGAGACACCACTTTGACTTATGAAGAACTTTCGACACTGACGTGTCAAATCGAGGCTTGCCTCAATTCAAGGCCCCTTACGTCCTTATCCGACGACCCGTCTGATTTGTCTCCTTTGACTCCAGGACATTTCCTTGTAGGAGCGCCATTGGTATCCATCCCTGAACCGTGTTCCTCTGCCTTACCGGTTCACGGATTGACAAGATGGAAACTGCTGTCTAATTTACGTGATCATTTCTGGCACAGGTGGACGAACGAATATCTGCATCAATTGCAGCAACTTCCAAAATGGCGTAGGCGTAAGGCCAATTGGAAGGTCGGGATGCTGGTGCTGGTCAGGGACGAACTGCTCCCCCCGACGAAATGGCCGCTGGCCAGGATTCTGGAGGTCCACCCAGGCAAAGATGGTCTGGTGCGAGTTGTCACCATCCGTACCGCTACCAAGACGGCGATACGCTCCATCGGAACTTTGTGCCCGCTACCCGACGGGGCATCAGCTGACTCGTCTAAGGACGTCAACGACCTCCCACATCTCTGAGGGCCCAGGACCACGGTTCGATACGCTGCTCGTCACGGCGGGCGGCAGGGGTGCCGATCGAGCCATGCCCTTGCCGGGCCTCACGTGAGGGTTCGCGTGCGAAAAACATTTCGCGGCCCTTATGTATTCGTGATCTTTCTTGTTCCGATCACGTGTTCTCGGACTTACCGAACTCCGCGGTTCTTATGTATTCGTGATCTTTCTTGTTCCGATCACGTGTCCTCGGACTTACCGAACTCCGCGGTGTATATATATTAATCTTATTCTTATGTATCTTTTCTTATGTATTACTCTTATGTATATTTTCTTGTTTCGTCGTCGTGACCTCGGACGAGGCGGGCGGCATGTTCGGGACGAGTCCCGAAGTCCACCGTGTAAATATTTTCTGTGTATCTTAGTAATTAAGCCTTGTACATATTTTTCTAATTTTAAACTACGCGGGCCAACGATGGGACTGGTTGCCTGCTCTCGTCGATTCCGTGATTCGGGTGGACCGAGTAGCTCGGGTCGCGGGATCGGCGAGGGGGGCGGCCGAACCCGATCGGTGGCTCGCAAATTCCGCCGAGGGGGCTTCTTCTTCGCGGTAATACGCTGCGCTTCCGTTCACGCGCTCTCTTTACCGTTGGTCACTGGACTGTAGTGCACGTGTGTGCCGGTGCTACCGTGTTTGCCTTTTGAACTCGCGCGCGAATGTTCGCGTGCGGATTTGCGAGTTCGATTTGTATGAATTGTGTCGATTCGCGTCTGCTCGCGTGTTTGGTCTTGTGAGACTGTCGTCTTAACCGCTGTGTTGGGCGAGGCACATCTTGTGTGAATCTGTGTCGCCGCGTGCTGTGCGAGCGGCCATTGAACCGACACTCGATTCAACCACCAACCTGTGTTCGGCAATTTATTTTATCTTTGATTGTGCACCGGGAGCAATCCCTCAAAGGGCTTTAGGGAACTTTCGCGCACAGGTTATCAATAGCGTAAGGTTTGTATGAACATGAAATACATAAGATTAATACAAGAGAATAGTATATGAAATGCAATAAGCGTTAATACTAATAATATATGAAATACGATAAGATTAATATAAGAGATGTATAGATGAATATGATATGCCGTGGTAATAATGGTAATTATAATAACTCACAATGATTGATGGTTAACTGAATTTAAATATAGATTCAAGTGTGGTTTTAATAAAACTTCACGAGGTGGTTCTCGATTCACTGAGTTCCGTAGAAGAGAGCTCTGGCTTTTTGGGGCCTTGTATTTATACTATTTTCGGGATTGTTAGGGGTGAAGGGTATGCGCGGTATGCACCTTGACTTATCTTTGAAGATGCGTCGCAATACAACTTATTAATAGATTTTGTGTTTAGGGGTTTTATGTGGCCTTGTCTTTTACTGGTTAGGGTGAAGGGTATGCGCGGTGTGCACAATGGCACGTACGCCAAATATGCGTCGCAGTAATTATCACGTGTTGATCACGAAGGTAAATATGCGTCGCAATAACATTTCTGGGGTTTTTATATGGGGCTTTCGAAGCGGAATACTCAACCCAACGGATTTTGAGTATTTTAACGGGAAAAGGGGTAGGATTGGATTAGAATCGATGGTTGTAGAGAGGGGGTGAGACGTGGTCTCGATTTGGCGAGTTTTTGGGGCGCGGGATTTGTTTAGATTTAAAGATAGAGAGGAAATCGTGCCTCGTAGGCCGAAGAGGGGGGGGGGGATTTCTTGATTGACCGGTTCGAGATGGGGACCACTAAGGTACATCGTCCAAACGATCAGTTGGGTGTGAAAAAGGGGTAAGGTTTAAGTTTGAGGGTTTTAGATGGAGTTGTGGATTGATGTGCAAGGAAGTGGTGTTATAATACCGCGCGAAAAATAGTGGGACATCACACAAGTTTCATGTGTTCACTCTTTTTTTTTAATGGTTAAGTGTAAATTTGGTTTTTCCTGTTGTAACGTTTTTTCGTTTTCTGACAAATTTTGAAATGCTACACATTGTTCACACCTAAAATCCATAATATTGTACGACAGTATAGTATTTTTTATTTATAAAATCAGTACCATGTCTCAATCTCACCTGTCCTTTTCGGTAGAAACACCCCAGAATTAAATTCCATATTTAAATTTTTCGATATAATCGTTGTGTAAAGGTGGGATTCCACTGAGGCAACTTTTTGGCAACGCGTGGCATGCGATATCGTTGCACGTTGAAAGGTGAGATTCCACCGAGGCAATTTTTCGGCAACACGTGGCATGCGATAGCATTTCATAGGGAAAACGCGTTCAATACGAGGCAATGGGCAACGTGAAACCAACTTCACATACGATTCTTGATTACAAGTTGCTTAGGAAACGTATCGCATGGTACTAAATTCAATTTGTTGCCAAAGTTGCCTGCTGTTCCCATCAGTTTCGGGAAGCATTCAACTAATTTAAGTGTGCAGCAGAATGGAGTGGACTCAGGAGGAAAACATCCATTTCATTGAAGAGTATGCGAAATTAAACATACTATGGGACTTCCGTTTAGTAGATTATAAAAATAATAGGGAAAGGTTAGACGCACTTCGTAAATTAGGACAAGAATTTAATTGCGAAGTGACAACGGTGAAAAATAACATTAAAAATTTGCGCACCGTCTTCCGTCGTGAACACAAATTCTGTTCGCGAATAGATGTAAACTCGCGCCGGGATTTAGGTTAGGGTGGCGAAGTGAGTTCAAAGCACAGCGTTGATTAAAATATAGTACGTCGTTTATTAAAAGACAACAGATGAGCGACGGATGAGCGGCGACGAGCTTGTTACCGTTCGTTCCACTGGTAACCAACACGGTGAGCGTGGAGAATTCTCGCACCGACACGTGCTTGGTGGCCAACGAATCTCCGCCGTTGAGACTTGAACGAGTGCACGTTTGAGCTTGTGAGATCGCGTGATGAGCGCGAGAGTTGAGCGAGATGTAATGAGCGTGAGAGAATGCTGAGAAAATGCTCGGTTATACCGAATACTGAGCTTGAGCGCGACGCGTCTGAATCAGTGAACGTTACGAACAAGAGAGAACAATGGCCCGAAGCTGGCTTCCGCCTTGGTGTCTTCCAGAAGCTTCTGGAAGACGCGCCAAGCGGAAGCGAGCTTTGATTGGGTGATCGCGCGGACGGCTGGTCCGATTGGGTGATCGCACCGACGGCCTGATCTGATTCGGTGATCGATTGTAGATCTGCCGTCGTGCTCCGCTGCCCGTGAGGTGCTGCGGTGAGATGAGAGCGGTGGAGAGAGGAACTACTGCTCGAATCGCAAACAAATTCATAACCGAGAAGAAATCGGGATCTGCACCAACCAAAAAAAAAAGTGGTTTGCGTACGACCTACTACTGTTTCTTTTGGACGTGGAAACGCCAAGACGTGGGGTTTCATCAGAACTTGACTCAGAAGTGCAAATGTCTGGTGAGGTAATTGTTCATTTTATACATCTTTTTTTTTGGCTCATTTAACATTTTATGCCTACAAGTATTGCCAAGGAACTTCCCCAGCGTGTGAAACAAAGTACTGCTTAAATTCTTCCCTCACTTCCTTAGCCTCTGTTGGAGGCCTTCGTGGTAGGTGACGTAGACCAATCATTCCTGTATCTCCAATTGTCTCTGTTCGCCATGCGCCTTCAATGATGGATCCATCTTGACTATACGTGTCAAAGGATCCATGTGGCGAATACAGAGTTCTAGAAGCTGCACTCATACGTAGGAAATTGTGAAGATACACACATGCCGTTGTAACGATTTCCACATTTTTGACGTTGAGTAGTAGAGGCTTTCGGAAAACTCGAAAAACTGAAGCCAACAAGCCAAAGGCGTTCTCTACTACCCTACGACCATGGCTAAGCCTATAATTGTAAATTCGCTCAGGTGAGCCTTGTTCGTGCGTGCCAGGAAATGGTTTCATAATATTTATTTGCAGTGGGAAGGCATCATCTGCAAGTATAACATACGGCGATAGTTTCTCTCTACCTGGTAACTGCTTTGGAGGTGGTAGGCCGAGCTGTTTTTTTTTTGATAATTTTTTTAAGAAAGTTGTTTCTCGAAACACCCCTCCGTCTGAAAATTTCCCCTGACATCCAATGTGCACATACGTAAAACAATATTTGGCGTCAACCACAGCCATTAAAACAATACTAAATGTCCCTTTATAATTAAAATAAGTACTTCCACTGTTTTTGGGACTCTGAATTATTATATGTTTCCCATCACACGCGCCAATACAATGCGGGAAGTTCCAAAAGGTCTCATACTCTTCTGACAAACTCATCCATTCATTCTCATTTTGCGGCATCTGCAGAATAGAAAAATAGTTTATGTGCGTAAATAAATTAGCAATTATATTTGTAAAATATTTTGCAAAAGGTGTGCGCACGAGGTTGCCAGTGAGGTTAGGTTCGGCGATGTGGCACCAAAACACTGTTTGCACAACAAAACAAGGTCTTTATTATAAACAATGCACAAACGGCTTTGCCGTGATGCACAACAATAAGTTTGATTGAGCCCCCGTACACTTTCTCGCACAATGAGAACAGTTAACCGGTCTCTATTGCACGTGATTATGCACTAGAATTATCCACGATCAATATCCTGTTCTTATACCGAATACCTCAGCGAGCGTGATTCAGGTTTCCGAACTAGGTTTGAGCACTACTTTTATCACGATGCACAAAGAACAATGAATCGCGAGCAATACGTATGTGCTTGCACATGGACAAAACGAGAGTGAACCCAAGATGGATGCGCATTTCCGCCTTGGCGTCGTCTCGAACATTCTCGAGCATCGATCGACAAGACGGACGCTGATTGGTCGATTGATTGTGGATCGACTTCCGCTGCCCAGGAGGTGCTGCGGTGATCGCGTGCGGCGGCTAAGTGAACTATTCATTCCCTAACAATATTATTATTTTAAAAAGGTGTATATTTTCATTTTTACAGGAACAATATGAAAATACACAGGATGTGGAGTTTTTTTAATCAAATATTAATCCAGAAAATGTTAACAATAAGGAGAATCACAACAAAGTAATCAATCTAGATAAAAAACAAAAAAGAAAAATTAAAGACACTCGAGAAGATCGAGCCGAAGACGCATACGAAATTTTAAAACAAAATTCAAAACGCGATGAATTTACAATTTATGGAGAATATGTGGGAAGCGAGATTCGGAAGCTGCATCCGCGATCCCAGACAATGACGAAACATTTAATAAATAATATTTTATACGAAGCAACTATAGAAAATGACACAGTCAATAACACACCCCATTCATCGAAAGACTATTCATCCCATTCATTCATTCAACCCAATTATGTTGGAACACCACCACACACACAATCATCATTATGTACCACATCAGATTCATCCACATCCTCAAACCCATTATATAATTTTGGAGACTATTTGCAACTTTGAAGGTGTTTATAAAAATGTGGGACATTTTTTCAGAATCGGTTTTACTCATCAAAATAATGCTTACGGACATATGCGTATACCAATTATTTTTATTTTTTTGGTGAGTAGAACCGATCCTGAAAAATTGTCCCACATTTTTATAAACACCCTGTATACAAACAGGAGGTAAAACTTTTGAGTCCACCGTCATATGTAATATGTTTCGTTCGTGTTAATAAAGATAGTTGTCTTACATTTACCTTCACAGTTTCTTTCACTCGTAGAACTTCAATGATTGCGTTACAGACCTCAGGAATAATTTTAGAAATAGTAGATGCAGAAATTCTAAATAGATACATGAGGGATTTGTAACTGTGTCCAGTAGTCAAAAAACGTAATGTCAACAACAGTCTAATTTTGGGGGGTATAGCTTCCCGAAACTTCGTATTTGTTTTTGAAATTATTGGACTAATTGTTTGCAGAATATAATTGAAATCGTTTAAATCCATTCTTGAAAATTTTTTAAAGAAGATTTGGTCATCCAATAACAATTTACTAAAAAACGAATTTTGAGCATGATGACGTCCTATAAATAATTTTCTCATCCAAACTCGATGCTTCCTTTTCTTTTCTTGATAAGCGTTTATTTATTTATTTATTTATTTATTTATTTATTACGGGACAAGCCCAATTTAGACAATAGAGACAATAGTAGCCTACGTACAAGAAAACAAAGAAAGAAAACAAAAAAAATATAACAAAAACATCCAGCCGTAAAAAGAAAAAAGAAAAAGGAAAAAATTGAACATTGCAGCTTACTTATCAATGAGTATTTTGCGCAGATTGCTCTTGAAAGTTTGAAAGGATCCGCCGAAAAAATCAATTTTGTCTGAGTATAAATTGGCAACACTGACTATCCTATTTACAGGATCACGAGCGCCGAACTTAGATTTAATACCTGAACAATAAAAGGAAGTCCTTCCTCTTAAAATTCTGGATGGTGCGTATAGAGAGATATCCCGCAAAAGTGAAGGACAGTTGATGCAACTATTAACAATTTTAAATAAAAAACAAAGATCAGCGATACGCCTCCGTTCCGATAAAGTCGATAAGTTCAAAGACGCCAGTATTTGGTCGTAATTGTGATCATCGCGTGACATTGGGCGTCGCAGTTTATAAGCGGCAAACCTTAGGAATTTGTGTTGGACCCTCTCTATGATTAGATTGTCTTTCGCAAGGATCGGCGACCAAATTGAGGAGCAGTACTCTAAAGATGGTCGAACTAAAGTGGTATAAAGCAATCTGATTGTGCTAATACATAGAAAGTCAGAGGAGAAACGCGATATGAAACCCAGAGTCCTCAAGGCGGTGTTTGCAACAGTTGCACAGTGTTTGGAAAAATCTAGAGTGGATGAAAACTGAACTCCTAAATCCTTGACCTCATGTATCACCGAAATTGCAGAATTATTTAGATGATATGGAAAAAGTACTGGGTTCATACCGCGAAAAGATCTCATGACGTGACATTTACCAATGTTCAGATTCAAATCATTGCGCGTACACCAATCGGTGAATCTATCGAGGTCGGATTGAAGAAGAGACGCGCCGAGAAAGCTATTAATTTTGCTGTATATTTTTAGATCGTCTGCATATAAAAGAAACTTACTATGCCGGAGGACGTCTGGTAAGTCGTTAATAAAAACGTTAAAAAGCAGCGGCCCAAGGTGGGACCCTTGAGGGACCCCCGAGGAAACAAGAATAGGATAAGAGCGAGAGTTGCGAATTTGTGTAATTTGATACCGACCAGTCAAATAACTTTCAAACCACGCTAACACGTTCCCCTTGCATCCGACCGATGACAGTTTAGCCAATAATATTTTGTGGTTTACTGAGTCAAACGCCTTCTGGAAGTCTGTAAAGACTGTGTCCACTTGGGAACTAGCGTCTAGACAGGTCGAGACATATCTGCAATAGACTGCTAAGTTGGTAACCGTAGATCGTTCCGGCGTAAACCCGTGCTGCTGCTCACAGATAATGCTAGACAACATGGAATTCATGCGTTCAGTGATAATGTCCTCAAAAATCTTAGGCATCACATTGCTGATACAAATAGGTCGATAATTTCCAACATCATTAGAGTCCCCTGATTTGAAAATGGGAGTAACTAGATTGGTTTTCCAGCATTGCGGAAAGTATCCAGCCTTTAAAGAGCAGTTAAAGATTATCCAAATAGGTCGGGATAAGATAAAACTGCACGACCGAAAGAATATTGGAGGAATCCCGTCAATTCCAGGTCCCTTATTAATATCTAGGAAATTAAGCCTATCAAATATTTCGCTGATGTTGATGTGAATATCGGAGAGACAAGAGTTAAACCCATTATCAGATGCAGGATAATCCGCCGCATTGCAGCGATAAACAGACCCGAAATATGACGCAAACAAATTAGCAATCGACTGGTCGTCCCTAGCTGTAGACCCATTATGACTCATAATATTCGGTATACAATTAGCACCGCGTTTAGAGTTTACAAACCTCCAGAAATGCTTGATGTTACTCTGCATACTCGACTCCGTATTCTGCACATAGTTATGGTAACATTGCCTAGCTAGCACCTTGCAGTGGGAACGCAGGTTCGCAAAAAGTAAATAATCTGAATATAGATTCGATTTTTTATAAACAACATGCGCACGCTTTTTATCCCGTACGAGCCTGATTAGACTTGGAGAAAACCATCTAGGAAAGTTATTGAATACCTTAGAAACAACTTTAGGTACATACAGGTCAATGGCTGTGTATAAGTGACCATACAAGAATTGGAGCGCATCGTCAAGGTTCGCATAAGTTAAAAAATCATCCCAAGGTACACTGTTTAAATAGTCCCGAACGAGGCGGTAATCACAATGCTTGAAATCGAAGTAGAGATGGTTACCACGCGGCGTGCCGTTAATATTAGCGAATCTGGCGACAATAACAAGTGCCGGGTGATAATTGTCGCAAGGCAGAAGCGAGTCAATAGAGGGGGCAACATTCACAGCATTATTATTAGAGAAAACCAAATCAAGTGTATTGCCATGTGAATTTGGAATTGCGTTGAACTGGTTACTATTAAAGAAGTTGAAGGTCTCAAGAATATGTCCAGCAGATGCGGATTCAGATGAGGTAGTCGAAGGATGGGTTGTGAAATCCAGTGTTGCATCTTGGTAGAACCAGTCAACATGGGGAAGGTTGTAGTCCCCGCAGATATAAAAATAGCTGTCCGGGCGCTGATCCAATACTTCAGAGATAGATCTGCAGTGTTCCTCGTATAGTGGTTCCGGGGTCGCTGGAGGCAAGTAGACTGCGCCCAAAATCGTAGAGTGAGATCCATTTGTTATCTCAACAAAAATTTGCTCCACAGAGTGAGAGGATACCATGACCTTCGAACAACGAAGACTGTTCTTGACAGCAATGAGAACACCTCCCCGCCTAGAGCATAAGCTGGTTTTAGTAGATCTGTCACAGCGAAAAAGTAAATAATCGTTTAGACCCAATTCACAATCCAGGATTTTATCATCTAGCCAAGTCTCGACCAAGACTATTGCATCCCATGCGGTTGACGAGCACGCAATGGCTTGCTGCAGAGCATTTAACTTTGTACGGAGTCCACGGGTATTCTGGTAGTATATTGACAGGTCCCTCAATCGTTTTTTGAGGAAGGTTGATCGCAAGTCACTATTCTGGGTATCCCATTCCTGTACCTGATGGTTTTGTTCGGATCATTCAATTCCCAAAGCTCATTACGAAGCGAGTTAAGATGGTCCCGCTGTTTCAGGGTGGAATCCTGCGAAATTTTAACCGGGCCGTCATATTTACTTTTTTTTTTCAATATTTGAATAGGGATCATAGCAGAGCTAAAAGTTACACAGGTCGGTCGTGGCTTGTTAGGAATTCTCCTTCCTAGTCTCCTAACCGAAAAAGCCCCAAGGACAACCTCCGTCTCAATTTTGCGAAGAATTCCAGTAACGGCAATCTTATCTGTGGTGGCATCAGCTTCTTCCAAATTAAACATAATAATATTGAGCGCACGTCTGTTTCTGTCGTTAATTTCCTCAATTATTTCAACTTCAGAGGCACACGCTGCAGCTTCAAGCTTCTTGACTCTGTCATTTAGACTCTTCAGAGTGCCGTTGAATAAGTCGAGGCTGGATTGGAAAGCTCTCAGCTCGTTTTCTAATTTCATGAATTTGGAGTCCAACAAAGCCTCAATCCTGTCGAGAAGGCAATCATTGCTTCCCGCGTTAGTTGGTGATGTCGGGGGGACAGAGGTTGTCAAGTCATTGCTGGTACAGTCAATAAGCCTTCCAGTTTGCCACGGGTGACCACAGCGTTGCAGACAAATACTTCCAGGGTGTGAAATCAAACCGCACCCACTGCAAGAGACTGGTTTAGCTACAGGGGCTGAACATCCTTTACATATAAGCTTTTTACCCGCTGACATCATGAAAGTGTCGACTCCAGAGACACCAAACCTGTGATTGAGGTGCTAGGTAAAGTTGACAACCACGGAGGTGTTATGTTGTGCCCGGATACGTGTATACGTGTATATGTGCGCGCACACTCGTTCACTCACGATGAAAACAAAGCCGAACAGCTGACAAGCCTTCACAGTAAGATTTTAAAATGTAATCCTATAGAGATTACGCCAAAAAAAGCCACCAAGAGCATCTGGAAGACACCAAGGCGGAAGCTAGCTTCGGGCCATTATTCGTTCTTGTTCGCAACGTACTTTGAATAGCATCGCGCTCAAGCTCTTCGTTCAGCACAAACGCGCATTTCTCAAGTTCTCACGCTCATCTCTTCAGCATTAAGCTCATCACCGCTCATCCATCGCTCATCTTTGGTTTTAATAAACGACGTACGATAATTTCATCACGCTGTGCTTCTTGACTCGACTTCGCCACCCTAACCTCAAATTCCGGCACGCGAACAACACCTATTTCGCGAACATTTGGTCCTTCGAGCCGGATTGTGAAGTGCTTCAGAGTGCAGTGATCGTGCTCAAGCTCACCCGCTCACCCGCTCACCACTCATCGCTCAGAGATGGAAAATAAAGCTACCACCTCATCGGCGACGTCGAGGCCAACGACGCCCACGATGTCGGTGCTCACGCTCACCATCCCCGACGAGGCAACGGGGACTTCAGAAACGGCCGCTGCGGGTCGAACGAGGGCCACATCACCGTCACTCATTCCGGCAGAGCTCCTCATGAAAGCGAGAACTCAGGTGGGTCGTTTCAACTCTCTCAACGACTTTCAAACTGAAATCCCCACACTCGCTCATACTACATCTCTCGACGAGGTACGCGTGCTCAGCTCTCACGTAGAAGATCTGCATCAGGCCTTTATAAGGGAGCACGCCTATTTTGAAATTACTTGGCCAGTGAAGTGCCTCGATCATGAGTATTTCACCTCAGAGCTCGTCAATAAGGAGAGGCAGCTCCATCTTAAGACGAAACTCAGGCTCAACCGTCTTCGTGAAGACGTGGAGGCCATTGCTCAAGCAAAGGTCGCCGTCTCACCCGCTCAACCACTATCTCGAGCGTCGAAGCTGCCCGAGATTGCGCTGCCGACCTTCTCAGGCAGCTACGTGGACTGGCCTGCATTCAGCGAGCTGTTTACATCACTCATCATAAGGGACACACAACTCATGGACATTGACAGGTTGCACTACCTACGCTCTAGTGTGACTGGCGAGCCAGCAAGGCACGTGAATGCCTACCCGCTCACTGGCGCCTCATTTCAAGCATGCTGGGAGTACCTGACGAAGCGCTTCTCCAACAAGCGCGTGCTCATTCAGGAGCAGCTGAACAAGTTGTTCAGTTTGCCAGCGATCCAGACTCGCAGCTCAACCGCTCTGGACAACCTGCGCTCGTCCATCACCGAGGTGACCAAGACTCTCAAGGCGTTGGGTGCGGCAGAGGATATGCTCAACTGTGTACTCATACACCTCGCTACCAACTGCCTAGATAAGCACACCCGAGAGGCATGGGAGACCTCGGTGGGCTCAGCCAACGAGTACCCAAGATACGAGCAGTTGGAATCGTTCATCGATAATAAAATTGTCGCTTTAGAGCAATTGGAGGGCGCCGCTCAAAAGCAAGCTCAACAAAAGAAGGCTCAACCTCCCTCTGCCGCACCCAGTCGCCCATCTCACCGCTCAGCTACCTCTCACGCAGCGACACACTCGCAGAATAGCTCAAAGTTCTTCCTCTCAGCAAACAACTACCCGTGCGATTGCTGCCAGGGACCGCATTTCGTGGTGATGTGTCCGGAGTTCCGCGAAATGTCGGTAGAAGCGAGGCGCAAGTTCATCACCAGGTACGAGCTGTGTCGTAACTGTTGTGGACGACACAACACAGAAGTGTGCAAATCGCTCCTCAAGTGTAAGACGTGTGGGGCTCGGCATCACACGATGCTGCACTTGAAGGGGACCACTGCTCAGCCAGCTCAAACCCCAGCTCCAGCTCAGTCCACATCTCAAGGCTCAGCTCAATGAGAAATTGGTGCAGTCGTCGCACCCCGCTCAAGCTCAACAATCCAGTCTCAAAGCTCACGCTCAAAAGGTTTTCCACGTTACCCGCTAGCTGTTCGCACATCATTCTCAACCATGTCACTCTTGGCCACGGCCAACGCTCAGCTCATCACTCCAGTATCATTCTCTCCAGTTCGGCTTCTCATCGACTCAGGCTCCGAGCTCACCTTCATCAAGGAGGAGGTCATCACCCAGCTCAACATTCCACGTGTGCAATCATCCATTTCAATCAGTGGCCTTGGAGGCGCCAGATCTATCCAAACTAGAGGAATCGCACTGCTCACACTGCGCTCGAATTACGATTCGACAACGATACATGTTCAAGCTCATGTACTCAAGGCATTAACCTCCAATTTGCCATCCGTTGAAGCGCCTCGTCAGGAGTGGCCACATCTCGACGGCCTCAAGCTGGCTGATCCCGACTTTCTCACGCCACGGCCTATTGACATGGTCATCGGCGCAGACACATACGGACAGATTATCAAACCCAACCTCATCAAGGCAGACCCGTCAATGCCGATTGCCCAATTTTCAATGTTTGGGTGGCTCATTCTTGGACCAATCACCATTCACAATTCACAGATTGCAACATCTCATCACTCTGCTGTGGTACAGCATAGCAACAATGATCTCCAAGAATTGTTGACGAGGTTTTGGATTCAAGAAGAGCTTCCCGGTGATACCCCCACTCAGCTCACGCATGAAGAAGAGGAGTGCGAGGAGCACTTTCGAGCGACTCACTCGCGTGACTCAACAGGCAGATACATCGTCCGCATCCCGCTCAAGTTATCTCCAAGGCTCCTGGGCAATTCATACAACACGGCTCACGCATGCTTGATGCGTACACGCAACAGACTCAAGAAGGATGCTGGACTTCGTGAACTCTATGAAGGGTTCATGAACGAGTACAAAGATCTCCAGCACATGGTAAGAGCACCATCAATCTCTCCTAATTCTCATTCCATTTTCTATTTGCCACACCATGGAGTGCTCAAGCCCGACAGCCAGTCAACAAAGCTCAGGGTCGTCTTCAATGGCTCAAGCCCCTCGGGCTCCGGACACTCAATCAACGATCTCATGCACACCGGCAAAAATCTCCTGCTCAATGTCACCGACGTGCTGCTGTGGATACGTCAGCACAAATTCATATTTGCCACGGACGTGACGAAGATGAATCGTCAAGTCCAGGTGCATGAAGCCGATCAGGACCTGCAAAGGGTGCTGTGGTTCGACGGCAATCAGAAGGAGGTGCCATACAAGCTCACCACCGTCACTTACGGATTGAAGGCTGCTCCATTCATGGCTGTCAGGGCTCTACTTCAACTTGTGGAAGACGAAGGCCATCGCTTCCCACTGGCAGTGCCATCGCTCACTCAAGCCAGATACGTCGACGACATATTCGGCGGCGCCGACACAGGTGAGAAACTCATTGAAATCGCTCAACAGTTACAAGACCTGTGCAACGCGGGAGGCTTTCCACTTGCCAAATGGCATGCAACTCACCCTCCGTTGCTTGATTCAATTTCCCCTACTCAGAGAGCTCTCGGCTCAATACTTTCACTAGACGACTGCAAAACCAAAGTTCTCGGATTACATTGGAACGTGCTCAAGGATAGCTTTTCATTCTCAGCCAAACCGGCAATGAGCTCAAAATTCACCAAACGCCTCATTCTCTCAGAAGTAGCTCAGATATTTGATCCGCTCGGCTTTTTGTCACCAGTCATCATTCAAGCAAAGGTGCTTTTACAAGAATTATGGCTGCACAAGCTCAGCTGGGATGATCCACTGCCATCCCAGGTCACGTCAAAATGGCTCACCATCAGAGAAAATCTTCAATGCCTGGCCAGGCTCTCAGTTCCTAGGTGGTTCACCACCTACAGCTACTCAACAGTGGAATTACATGGTTTCTCTGATGCTTCTCAACTCGCCATGGCGGCGGTAGTTTATATTACCGTCCTTTCACCGTCCACAAATCACAAGGTGTCGACACTAGTGTGCTCCAAAACAAAGGTAGCACCACTCAAAAAGCTCACCATCCCGAGGCTCGAGCTTACGGCATCATTGATGCTTGCAAAGCTCACAAAATATGTTCAAGCAACTCTCAAGCTCAATGTAGCTGCTACTCACCTGTGGACAGACTCTCAAGTGACACTCATATGGATCAAATCTCATGCATCACGCTGGAAGGACTATGTGAGGAATCGTGTCTCCCAGATTCAAGAGCTCACTCAACATGCACAATGGAGACACGTTCCAGGAACCTCAAATCCAGCGAACTGCGCCTCTCGAGGCGTGACTACATCTCAGCTTGAACAACACAAGCTGTGGTGGACGGGACCACCATGGCTCACTCAGCCCAGTGACTCATGGCCATCTCAACCAGAATTGAAGGACGACTCCAGTGCACAGGAGGCTCGTCCAGGAGTTTCAACTCTACTCAACGTTCAAAAAATCGAATATCACTGGGATCTCATTTACAGATATTCTTCTCTCAACAAACTCATTCGCATCACCTCAGTTTGTTTCAGAATTTTTGACAAGCTAAGGAGAACTCTGATCTCATTGCCAATCATCTCACACTCACCAGAGGACCTGGAGAGAGCTAGAATCTTCTGAATTAAGGCAACGCAAGCTCTCTACTTCAACCAGGAGCTCAAAACACTCAGCCTCAATTCCAAGTTGCCATCATCTCACGCCTTCAATCGACTCACGGCGTTTGTCGATGAGCAAGGAGTGATTCGAGTTGGAGGTCGACTCAACAACACTCACATGGATTACGGAAGTAAGCATCCTGTGATTCTACCTCGCAATTCACGCCTCTCTCATCTGATCATAGATAATGCTCACAAAACCACCCTTCATGGAGGGACCCAGCTCACGCTCTCTCACATCCGCCAACGGTATTGGATTCTCGGAGGCAGAGCTCCAGTCAAAACTCACGTTCTTCGCTGTGTGGTGTGTGCTCGGCAAAGGGGGATCCGTGCCCATCAGCTGATGGGCCAACTACCTCTTGCGCGAGTCACACCCTCACAGCCGTTCACCCGCACTGGACTGGACTACGCCGGACCAATTTCACTCAAAGCATGGAAGGGGCGAGGCTCCAAAACTCACAAAGGCTGGATTTGCGTTTTCACCTGTCTCACCACCTCAGAAGTTCATCTAGAGTTGGTGACTGACTACTCGACAGAAGGATTCATCGCGACGTACTGCAGATTCATCTCAAGGAGAGGAATACCTCAATCACTCCATTCTGACTGCGGCACCAACTTCATTGGTGCAGATGCCGCGCTCAAGAGGTTATTCACTCGAGGCACGAAAGAACATCACCCTGTGTCACAGCTCTTTGTCAATGACAACACCAAATGGTTCTTCAACCCCCCTGCCGCACCTCACATGGGTGGAAAGTGGGAGGCGGTCGTGAAATCGATCAAACATCATCTCAGGCGCACCGTAAGTGACACTGTACTCACTTACGAGGAATTCAGCACTCTTCTCACACAGATTGAAGCGATGCTCAATTCACGACCGCTAGAGCCACTCAGCGACGACTCTGAAGATGTCACTCCACTCACCCCTGCTCACTTCCTCATCGGACAGCCACTATCAACGCTGCCCGAACCATCAGCAGAACACTCAACAATCTCACCATCAGCGAGGTGGCAGCTCATTCAACAGAAGGCGCAGCGATTCTGGACCCAATGGTCATCACAGTATCTTCAACGCCAACTCTCAATCTCGAAATGGCTTCACCCGTCCAACGACATCAAAATCGGCTCCCTGGTGCTCATCACTGACGAGCGATTTCCACCGAGCAAGTGGCCACTTGCTCGGGTTCTCACCACACACCCAGGGAAGGACGGACTCACCAGGGTCGCAACGCTCAAGACCGCCACCACCGTTCTAAAAAGACCAATTGCAAAATTGGCACCTTTGAATGTTTCAGGCTCATCATCAACACCATCTGCAAGCTGTTGATGGCGGGAGAATGTTTGCGATTCGAGCAGTAGTTCCTCTCTCCACCGCTCTCGTCTCACCGCAGCACCTCACGGGCAGCGGAGCACGACGGCAGATCTACAATCGATCACCGAATCAGATCTGGCCGCCAGTGCTATCACCCAATCGGACCACTCGTCCGCGCGATCACCCAATCAAAGCTCGCTTCCGCTTGGCGCGTCTTCCAGAAGCATCTGGAAGACACCAAGGCGGAAGCTAGCTTCGGGCCATTATTCATTCTTGTTCGCAACGTACTTTGAATAGCATCGCGCTCAAGCTCTTCGTTCAGCACAAACGCGCATTTCTCAAGTTCTCACGCTCATCTCTTCAGCATTAAGCTCATCACCGCTCATCCATCGCTCATCTTTGGTTTTAATAAACGACGTACGATAATTTCATCACGCTGTGCTTCTTGACTCGACTTCGCCACCCTAACCTCAAATTCCGGCACGCGAACAACACCTATTTCGCGAACAACTTGCGAAAATAAATAATCGTGGCGTGCCAATTCCACCGCAATTTCAATTGCTCGCGATCTTAAGCTGGGATTCCACTGAGGCAACTTTTTGGCAACCGGCAACCGACAACATCGTCGCATTTTTTTTCGCATGCAACACATGCAATCACTATCGCAATCATCGCACGCGACACGTTGCCTTGCGTTGCCTCAGTGGAATCCCACCTTTTCGGTATTATGCAACTTCCAGTTTTCAGGTAATTTAGAAATATGTATTCTATTTTTCACGTCCGAAATATTGATAATTAAAGAGTGTGCATGAGGAAAATTGTTTAAAATACATCTATTTGTAGCAACTGCTAGGTGACTCCATGCAGATCACCCAACCAACAGTTTCTAAGATTATTTTTCGCGTGAGTAGTTTACTTGCAAATTTAATTTTGAATTACATAAAAATGCCGAGAGATGTGGAAGCACGCATGGAGAATAGACGATTATTCGTTGACCTTGGGAAAGGAAATGGAGCTATCGGGTTACCCGGTATTGATGGCGCTATCGACTGCACGCACGTGCGCTTAGTCAAAACGAGATTCCAGAACATTGCTGAAGTATTTCGGAATCGAAAAGGATACTTTTCACTTAATGTGCAAGTAGGTTTTCATCCATTTTTTTATTTCATGATTAAAATATTTTGGTTAATCGTGTATGATTGAATATCACTTTCTTTTTTAATCTCCAAGATTTTCGTTTCATTTTTTAAAATTATGATCTTTCTTGCAGGCTGTTGTCGGTCCAAGAATGGAATTTTTGGACATAGTACCCGAGTGGCCGGGTAGTGCACATGACAGCCGCATATTTCAAAACTCTTTGCTGTATATGCGGTACTTGGAACGACGACTGGATGGCATGCTTGTTGGTGATAGAGGGTATCCTTGCCTACGCTTTCTAATGACCCCACTTCCAAATCCACAAACAGACGAACAAATGACGTAAGTATTCTATTTTTTAGAATTATTAAGGTTCTCAGTATGAAAAAAGGATTATATTTATTGACTGTTGTATCATTGCAGCTATAACCATATCCTTAGCAGAACGCGGATAATTGTGGAGCGTACATTTGGCGTTTGGAAACGAAGGTTCCCATGTTTGTCGCGAGAATTAATGACTAAACTGATTTGCTCTACCTCAACTGTTGTGGCATGTGCTGTGCTGCACAATATGTCTCTAATCTTCAATGACGATGATAATGAACAAGTACCAGTGGATGTACCGCAAAATGCAGGAAACGCCAATGGGTTTGCTGTTCGTGAGGCGTTAATTGCCCGGCTTTTCAATTAATAGACACAGACGAACACACAAATCGGCTCTTTTCAGAGCCACCATGATGTACAACAGGCTTGGGAATTAAGTGATCTTTTCGGCCGAGTTTCAGAGGCGACGCTTCCTTTCTCCCGCCGCGCGTCTTGAACGTGAACCGCGCGTGGCGTATTAGGGCGACATTGTATCAATAGGTTTCCACATCGGCCCAGAGAGCACGATTGTCGATGCGTTTTTGTTTTGTCAACGCGCCACGCGCGGTTCATATGGTACCGGCCTGAGGCGCTCGAGGCTTCTGGGCCGCCGCGGGGGCCAAGACGCTCGGCGGGAGAAAGGAGGCGTCGCCTCTGAAACTCGGCCGAAAAGATCACTTAATTCCCAAGCCTGATGTACAAAGTCCGACCGAGCAACCTCCTCGTGGTGTACATCGGGTAACGCTAATGCCGGCAGCATATCAATTTAGATGCTTAATACAGTGAATTCTGATTATTTGGAACACATCGCGACTAGCGTCCTTTGGTCCGATTAAACAGCTGTCTCAATTAAGTCAAGTACAGTTACAAATCGTGGCTATTTCTGTTGTTTGAACTTCATCCTAAATAAACGGCTGCCTGGAGTAACCGGTGGCTCAAATAAACGGAATCCACTGTATCTCCATAGTGGTTTGTGCGAAGTAACAAAAATTTAATGTTAAAAGTAATTCGGGCATCTTGCGTGGTGACACCGCTGCGTGACGTCACAAAGAGTGATCAGTATGCTTGTGAAGGAATGCGAAGCGTGCGAGTTTAGATAATAATAAATAAAGTCTGTACAGAGAGCATCGAAAGGAAAGAAAGCTGTAGGAAGTGTTGTACAAAGCAGGATAGAGCAGTTTAATCTGTTAAAGTTAAAAAAAATAAAACTTAAAACCAAATGTCAACATTTAATAATGAACATTTTTTCAGGTACATCATGTTTAATAGTACTTTTATCATTAGGAACACAAATTCAGTCTTGTTGTATATATAAAATATTTATGAAACATATACTAACGTATATATAATAAATTATAGAATACCTTAATATATACAGCAGTTTACTAAAACCGGGTTAAGTGTAGTAGTACAGAATGAAAATATAGTGTGTGGATAAAATCATTTCATTTTTTTGAATATGGGGCCAGTCTACACATTCAGACAAGAATAATATACTTATTGAAAATTTTAAAACCAACATTTATTTTAATACAATGCAAATTATGTAAGGTGCACATTTCAAACGAATGTTCACATAGCGTAAAATCAGTGAATATAATTTTTTTTCATATGCTTAAAGCAAACTTATAACATTACTGCCTGGATTTTTGGAACAAAAAGTATAAGGAATTTAAGAAATACAATTAATAGATATAAGTATTATGTCGAACCATATGTTCATTTAGTTTTATTCGCGGTGATACAAACAGCATTTTCAATTCCATGTTAAATACGAAACACAATTACGTAATACTGTAGAACAAACTATTATTCAAAATAAAAGTTTTCATTATCAGTAAACAAAAGAAATATCGTTTAATTTCTTTTTCTTCAAAACCCGACAACTCAAATACAATTTCTGTATGACTATTTATACAATACACACTTTTATATTTTATATAGGATGCATAAAATAAGATTGCGTGTGGTCATACAGAAATTGTATGTCAATCGTTTTTGACATATTTTACCCCCGTTTTCAATGCAAACACAGGGTGTTGCGCACGCTAACAAAGTAATACATTGGTGGCAACATTATGGCCATAGGCAGGCGCGGCAAGCCCTATCATTAGTTGAACGTTGGTGCTCTATTTAAAGGGTAATGCCACTGTAGAGGCCGGAAAGGCAGCCTGATTTTGAGAATTTTTTATGCGAGTATAGTGAACAGAATACAAAATTTGACTGAACGCCTTTATTGTACATATCTTGAAGTATGAACTCAATTTTTTTTAAATTTTGTTAAAACAAAATGGCGGCGCAACAGTTCATCAAAAGATGCTTCTGAAAAACAGTGTTCCGCGGCCGGAAAGATTTCTCCTTCAATTTCTGACCTAGAACAAAAAACCGAAAATTGTTGACTTCTATGTAAGATTATCTCGGGACGTACGCGAGGAAATTAAAAAATACTGATTTTTGTAAGAATGGTGATTCAACAAAACGTTTCAACAATTTCGAAGTTGTAGCAGTTCCATGTTTTGTTCAATCACGCACCATTCGTACAAAAGACAATATTTTGTATTTTCCTTGTGTACTTCCCGAGACAATTTTATATACAAGTCATGAATTTTTTCGGTTTTTTGTTCTAGGTCAGAAATTGAAGGAGAAATCTTTCCGGCCGAGGAACACTGTTTTTCAGAAGAAACATCTTTTGTTGAACTGTTGCGCCGCCATTTTGTTTTAACAAAATTTAAAAAAAAATGAGATCATACTTCAAGATATGTACAATAAGGGCGTTCAGTCAAATTTTGTATTCCATTCATTATACTCGCATAAAAAATTCTCAAAATTAGGCTGCCTTTCCGGCCTCTACAGTGGAATTACCCCTTAAAGCAAATAAAATAGCTTCTTTCATAACATTAAAATAAACACATTTAAAACTTGACAAAAACTATGACTCTCCTCGCCTTTTTGAACATTTCTCCTTAAATTAAACGTATGATATTTTTTTACATGTTTGAGCTACTTATCACATCATCGATACTATAGTCTGATTTTCGAGAGTTGAGACCTGAGGCGAGTTCCTGGACGGAGCGTGGCTTAAGGAGGAACCAATGGTACGCTACGGACGCCGCACGCAATCCGTAGCGTACCATTGGTTCCTCCTTAAGCCACGCTCCGTCCAGGAACTCGCCTCAGGTCTCAACTCTCGAAAATCAGACTATGGCTGTGTTCTGATTCACGCATAATGCAGCATAATGCGCATGAAGTGCATAGGGTACGTGACATATCCTATGCAGTCTATGCGCAGTATGCGTGAACTGGAATACAGCCACTAATAGCCTTGCAATCGCCCATTAAAGTTCTATAATTAATACTAAATTTAGTATAAAGAATTTCTTAATAGCTTCTCCGCTAATTCCGCTTCCGCGACCGATTTCCGCAACTCTAATTCGTATTTTTTGGTCAGAAATTCTGATTCTTTTTCATTTTTTGATTTCTGATATTCATAATTTAGAAGAGCTAGTTTTTTTTCGTCGTCTATGATTGACTTGATTCTTTCTAGTTTTAAGTCATCAAGTTCGGAATTACTAGTGGTTGCTTTCCTGTTTCTTTTCCCCACAGAACCTGAAGATAATAGAAATAAGAGATAATGAACTTACAAAAAATTATGTTCCTACTATAAATACTCTTCTCAAGATAAAAAAAATACATATTTTACCAATAGTTTGCGTAACTTCTAATGTTCCTGTAGGTTGGGATGTCTGTGCCCCAGCAGAGGACTCCTCCACTTCTTCCACCATGGCTTCTATTGCCATTGCGTTCGTACTAAACATGACATCATGTCGGTCTAATCATCAAAACATTCATTATTCATTTCGTCTAATCTCATTAGCATTTTATTAATATCATAACATTACTAACCGTGTATCATTTCGTTGTTTGTATTCGAGGAAAATAATATCGGGGCATTAGTGAATAGGTGAGGCGCTACCTGCGCCACATCAGGGTCAATTTCAACGGGTGGTGGTGGTGGACCACCACCCGTTGCCATTGTTGCCTGCCTTTCCTTTGTAAGCAATCCCCTCTGAGCAGCTTTTACATTGCTCCAGAGTTTTCTCAGTTACTGAACAGTTCTCTGCAATGATTATATAAAATAGTTTATTAAATGAACGTAATAAAGTTAAGCTATTTATTCTACACGTAGAGAATTCAGTTTTCTAGTTTACTGGTGCCAGAAAATGACTTGGATTGGGTGATTCTTTATAGAGCTTCTTCGTTTCTACCAGAAACAACCAATCCAAGTTACTTTCTGGCACCAGTGCAGAGTCAGTGCGAGGTACCGAAGTTTGGAGGTTCTTATAAAAAATTAAACGTCTTTCTTTGCTTCAAAATTGACCACCTTCAGCTCTTAAAATAATGAAACTGTTTTGAACTATATTCTGCAATTCTTTATTATAATTACGTTTGGGTATAGTTTCATTGCCATTTTTATATAAACAAATCCCTTACCTTAGCGGATATTAAATGCGAAGCATTATATTTCTGGCATATATCGTCCCAAGCTTCTTCTTTAGCGCTATTACAACTAGCATCGCTTTTCTTTTGCTCGATAATAGGCCCGTATTCTTTTAACAATTCTACAAATAAACGTTTTTCTACATCGCTGTAGTGTTTTTTACCGTTCTTCGCCATTTTTTAGTCAAGAATAGCACGTGCTACTAACAGGCGCGTAACGAGGAGTAACGGGGAATACCGCACAAACACATCAGCCGCATTTTCAAAACCATTCCTCATTGGATAATGCTGCTCGGCTACACTGGAAAGTTTCCGATGCTTGCCGAACATAATATAAGATTTGCTTAAGCATTTGCTTGGCTAAGCAAGCCTTAAGCACCAGCTTCTTAACTAAGCAAATCTTAAGTTCGGACTGAGAATACACGAAGTCTTAAGCTCGTCTTATTCGAATAAGGCGGACTTAGTTAAGACATGCTTAAGCGCTTGCTTAAGCAACGACTGAGAATACCGCCGTCAATGTATTATTTTGTTAGCATGTCAGCGCCATCTAAGCGGGCTGGGGTAAAACTAAAATAATAGGAGGGAAATTTGAAACGCGTGTTCAGTACTTAGTTTACTTAGAGCGAATTCGGCAGGCACGCACTGGCACTACACTGGTGCCAGAAATTATCGTGTGTGACTTTCATCGGTTGACTCTTAGATAGCTATTTTCGTATCTATCAGAAACAACCAATTAAAGTCATGTATAATAATTTCTGACACCAGTGCAGTGCCAGTGCGTGCCTGCCGAATTCGCTATTAAATTCATTGAACTTCAGAAACGACTGAGATACAATTTCTGTATGACTACACATAATCATATTTTATGCATCCTATATACAATTTAAAAGTGTGTAATTAGTCGTACAGAAGTTGTATCTCAGTCGTTTATTTTTCGACAGAAAGGAATTAAACAATATACATTTTCTTTGGTTACACTATTTTTTATTGCGTATATTAATGGCTTACATTAATGTGCTTCTCACAACTTATGAAACACTTTTGACTAAAGGACGCAGAAAAGAACGCTTATGGACGCTTATGCACGTGCACGGTTGTTGGTTATGGATGACTGGTCGTCCGTCTTTTCGGTTAAGGCAGGTCCACTCCTGCCAGATACCTCATATCGAGGAATCGTATTGGAGGTTGGATTATTTCCAAGCAACTACGATTAACGGTGACAAGGAAGTCTTTATTCGCAAAGCTCACATGTATTCACTTTGAGACACTTTGAGAGGACGAGACACAACAATGGCCGCTCGCTCCTCTCCGCTACAAGCTGCAACACGTTCCAAAGGCGGTATTCAGAGTCGTTGCTTAAGACTAAGATCGTCTTAAGCATTTGCTTAAGTCCTCGCCTAGTTTCATATTCGGCAAATAAGCATCACCTTAAGCATTTACTCAAGTATTTACTTTGTTAAGTAATCCTTATTGAATCATGTTTCATAGTCAGCTCTTAAGATGATCTTAAGAACGTAAGTATTCATAGTCGAGTAAGAACTTCTTATTGGAGGATAAAGCGATCTTATTCTCGCAAAGTGAGGTTAGATTTTCAAGTCAAGGTTTTAGTTGACTTAAGACGGGAGTCGGTTGTTATTTCTGGGTTTTATTTTTCGAACCGTGACGGCAGAACCTGCGGTCACTCCGAGAAATCAGCAGGCAGTAGGTTAGTAAGAAAGAGCTTTGAATAGGAAAAGTGTATCATTTTAAAGAAGTTTATTTTGTACCTTACAATCATAAGGGTAATCATCTATATACTATTTCTGTTTTTTTTTTTTTCAAATATTATAGTACTACTAAAGGAACGTTAAATAATCTTGGAATCAATCTTCCTGCTTGTCCCAATCTATTGCGCCATCCACGTGGCCTATGAAACGCGACAAATTTCAAAACAGTTATCATGGAATTAATGAATGTCGACACTGACATTGAAAGTATAGAGAGTCTGAGCGACAATGAAGATGAATATGATCGTGTGTGGACTGTGAGACTTCCTAAACGTTATATTCGTGATTGGCAAAATCCCTATGAATTTTATAATGAAGAAGAATTTAAAAAACGTTATAGATTTAATAAAGACTCAGTACTTCGTGGGATTTTGCCAAAAATAGAAGAAGGTCTCGCAAAAATAAATAAACGTGGCCTGCCCATTGTGCCCCATTTCCAGCTACTTGTAGCTCTACGGTACTATGCGAGTGCAAGTTTTCAGGTGATTTTAAAAATACGATATCCTATGTTAACTATCTGAAATATTGATAATTAAACTTCTGAAAAATTTACAGACTGTAGTTGGTGACACCGTGCAAGTGTCGCAAGCGACAATTTCTCGCATTGTATTTAGAGTCAGCTATTTGCTGGCAAGTTTAATGTTTGAATATATAAAATTCCCAAGGAATCCTCGGGCACGTGAGAAGAATCATAGATTGTTTTGTGAACTTGGGAAAGGAAATGGTGCAATTGGTTTACCCGGCGTTGATGGGGCCATCGATTGTACACATATTCGACTTGTCTCGACAAGACTACGAAACATTAACGAAATATTTAGAAATAGGAAAGGATATTTTTCACTGAATGTACAGGTAAGTTTGCATTCATTGTTTTATATCATAATTGAAATATATTCCAGTTAATCGATGAAGCGAGTGAATACGCCATTTTGTAGTCTACAAATTTCACGCTTTATTTTTTTTAAATTATGATCTTTGTTGTAGGTTGTCGTTGGCCCACAAATGCAAATTTTGGATATTGTGCCACAATGGCCAGGTAGTGCCCATGATAGCCGAATTTTTCAGAATTCTGCACTTTACATGCGATACACAGAAGGGGAATTGGATGGTATGCTAGTTGGTGACAGAGGATATCCGTGTCTACCATTTTTAATGACGCCTCTTGTAAATCCCCAAACGGATGAGGAATTGACGTAAGTATCTTTTCTAGAATTATCAAGTTTTTTACTATAAAAACAAGTTATATTAAATGAAAATTATATTATTGCAGGTATAACAATATCCAAAGTCGAACCAGGCAAATTGTGGAACGGACATTTGGTATATGGAAGCGAAGATTTGCATGCCTATCTCGAGGATTGGGAACAAAACTTCTCTGTTCCACTTCAATTATTGTTGCTTGTGCAGTATTACACAATGTATGTATGTATGTATGTATGGTTTTATTGTCCCCCTTGGGGTTACAAGTTTCTACATTTTTCCTTCCCCTTTATCTCCCATCCCTATCTTTACATTCTTACATTCTACCTTACTCTATGACCTTATCCTATTCCTTATCGCTACTCTTAAGTCTACTCGCTATTTACAATATTTACACTGTTCGCCTTTTTTACACATTTCCTTCCGCTCTTCCGCGTTCGTGTTCGAGAGAGAGAGAGCTTCCGCCTTTCCGCTCTTAACCTATTCTCCCCCCGTCCCCTCTCTACCTTTTACTTCTACCCTCCACCTTCTACGCAGTGGACTTCCGTTTCCCCTTTCTCTCCACACCTCTCTTCGTCTCTTACTTTCCTCTCGTCCACTCACTCCTTCCTCCCTGTTACCCATCTCCTCCCTCTTCTCTCCTTTCATACCCACTCACCCTCTCCTCTCTCCAACTTTCTCCCGATCTCAATCTCTCAATCTCTCTCATCCATCCCTCCCCCTCCCCCTCTCCCCCCAAAATTCTTCCTACATTCTCCTGCCACCCCCCGTCCTCCTCCTCTCTTCTCCCGCACCGCTCCCACACGTGCTCCCACGTTTCTTCTTCGCTTCCGCATACTCTGCATTCCCTCCTCCCTTCTTCTTCCCAGTACCTCCCTTCTCTTATTTCATTCCCTAGCCTGAATCTTATCACCCTTCTCCACCTGCTTTCCCCCCATCCTTTTTTCAGGTATCCCGGCACTTCCTCCCCCTTCACCATCTTATACCACCTATTCGCCCTTGACTCCTGTATCCTCTCCAACCTCTCTCCCCTCTGCTGTTCCCTGTCCTTTCTCTCTACCTCCTCCCACTCCGTGTTCCCCTTTACTCCCAGCCTGCACATGAATCCTTCCCTTTCCTTCTCCCACCCTGATTTCTCCCTATCCGCCAGTTCCCTCGCTGTCATTTCCTCCCAACACCACCTTGCCAATTCTCCTGCCCTTCCCTCTCTCAACTTCTCCTCGAACCTCCACGCCCTTTTCCCTAGCCTTGTCCTCCATTTCTCCCTCTGTACCTCTTCCCTCACCATATACCCTGGCGTCCTCCAATCTAACCCCATTATCCATCTTATGCCCCTTTCTTGTCCCTTTTCCACTCCTTCCCTCTCTTTCCACCCCCAAATTTCCCCTCCGAACCCCATGACTGGCCACACCAGCATATCCAGCAATTTCATCCTCCTGGCCCAGTCCTCCTTAAACCTCCTTTTTCCTATTCCCCATACCTGTGTTACGTCCTGAAGGGACAGCCTGTAAATCACCCCGAGCGGCTGGAGTGACTTACCGGGTTCTTGCTCTGTCAAAGGGCTAAGGCCCACCTTGACTATACTTACCGGGGGTAGAAAGGAAGAAAGGGGTTGAAATAATAAAGTAGGAAGGATATAAGGGGAAACGAGAAATAAATATATTGTTACAAGATTAGCTTATCCTACCTCGAGACAGCGCTTCGTCTCGGCTGTCGCTCGCTGTGTCGCGCGGCACGCTTGCCGTCTCGCGTTTCGGACGCTCGCCGTGTCGCTGACCCAAGGGTAGGTCGTGGTCGCTCGTTCGTCACTCGGGTGTCGGCGGCCTGATGCCCGTCGTACCGCACTGACTCTATCCGTCGTATCTCGTCGCGGTCCTACGTCGGTCACGATTTACACTCGAGGGCACTCCCGGCTAGGCCGTTTCCTGTATGTCGGATGGAGTTACCCTTTTCGCGAATTACTATCGGCCGATCGCGCTTCGCGGAATCTACGCGGAGACGTGGTTACGGTATCTAGACGGTCCTCTGATCCGTCGCGACTCCCTAGCTCGAGCTCTCGAATACGAATCCATGCTATCGAGTCCGCGGTTGAGGACCGCGCCTCGTCTTTTCGAAATCAATCGGGGGGAGAAATCGCCCCGTCGGCACCTGGCGGTCGCTGCCTCCTGTTGGGAAATATCGGGGCCCGGGCCGTCAACGGTCACGTTGCGCTTACGACGAACCTCCGCGGTTCGTCGACCTGCCCGACACGCGCGAGGCGATTCCGCTGAATCGCCGATTCGGAGGAAAGCGACGCGAGGACAGTGAGCACGGGATGGACCAGAAGGGCCCATGTAACACCTCCCCACTTAGACACGAAACGGTCTCGTGAGTCCGTTTCGTCGTCATCCGTGTGATGCTGTCCGCGCGTACACTTTCGTCCGACGACTTAAAAATACGAATGTCGCTACTAAATCTAAGGGGTTGCGAAAGGGGAATTACAATAAATGAATCGGAGTTGGGCGAAGCAGTTGAATAAAATACTGTTACATTGTAACGCAAAGCAAAAAAAAAATTATAGTAATAATAACATAACCCCAAAATTTAAGGAAGAATATGATAGTAATAGTAATGTAGCAAAAATGAAAGGGGAATATAGTAATAGAGCAAAAATTGAAAACAATAATAATAATGATATCGCAAAAAAAATTGAAAGCGGATGTGTAGTAAAATTAGCGATGAAGGGGGGGGGGGCGACTCCTGGCGGTATCCGAGATGACGCTCGGAAGTCGCTATACCTGGCGTCCGTCGTGTCGCTCGCTCCGTCCTTCGTCCTCGCGATCGCGGTGGTTCGTATCGGCGCGTGAATGCTCTCCCGGCGAGGCCGTTCTCTGTGTGTCGGATGGAGATACACTCCGCCTAACCTGATCGACCGAGCGCGATTCGCGAGGCTGGACACTAAAGCGAAGACGCGGTCTAGACGGCGGGACTCGTCGTGGTGTTTTGCTGCCATCAGCGGAACCACGCCTTACAATATTTCGAAGCATGGCTCGGTACCCGTGAAACCTCTCGCTTTGTCTACATGAGTTTTGTCACTTGTCCTCATGGACGGTATAACGGGTAGGTCGGGAGGGAAGGATGTAATGGCAAGAGGACGGGGTCTTGAAATTATTTGCCGGGGGGGGGGGGGGGGGAACGGTGTGGTACCATTTCTATTTCCACTTTTGCCTCTTTCCTTGGGGGCTGGCGATGTTGGGTACAGCGTGCCTTCAAACAACGGTATCCCATCCAGACAATAAGGAGGATGATGAAGATTCCTCCCAGTCCGGGCAATCCATAGGTAACATAGGTTGATAGGTTTTTGGTTCGATGATGGGTGGCCAGCTCCCTTGCCTGTCTTTCGATGTCCTCCAGGGCGATTGCGTTTGCTTTCGCATGGGCCTCATGAAGGGTCCCCTGGGGTTCTTTTTCTTGATGGTCGGCCAAGATTTTCACGTGATGTTCCGTGAGTGTTGGCAGGAACTCCGAGATGTTTATGTCGATAGACGGCTTGTAGACGGTTGTCAAAGCCCCGGTGTCGACTCCGGATGCCCAGAGCTGGTCGGTCCCGATTTTAGCCTGACAATCTCTCTTCAGTTGTAATATTCCTGCACCCTGGAGCATTTCATGTCCGGCCGCGTGCTTGTTGCATTGGATCTGCAGGGCCTGGGTGTCTTTAATGGAATATAACCAGGTGTTGGGTGCGACCATTTTCTTGAGGAAGGTTCGGCTTCCGGGAAGGGCCTTGATGTTGCAACTGGACCACTTGATGTTCTGTGGTTTTAACAACGCATCCGTTTCGCAGCTTGGTGCTTTCTCCAAGTCCTGGAGTGGCACGCTGAGTTCGCACATGTACATCCGAGGGTGTTTCCTACATCCTGAGATATAGTTCTCGTTGGGCATGAAGTATTGGGAGTTGGTTTGGCTGATCGCTGAATATTGTGTTCTTGGTGCCATGAATATAGGGGTAGACACGTTGGTTGATATAGACTGGAACGATGGGCACGGTTGTAGGTAATAAAGGTCGAAGGGAATTTGGTCTAGTAAAGGGATATCGAGTGACAAGATGATTCGACCCTGTATGTAAGCTACGTTCAATTTGGTCACCCCTTGTAGCTGTTCGGAATTTAATTCTTCCGGGGTCAGCGGGAATTCGTACGGCGTGGTTTCGCGAATTCGTTCGCAAGTTTGCGCAAGCTGACTGGGGGACAATACGGCCGGATGTACAATACCGAGTTTCGCGAACGTGAGCGCGTCCGTAATTACAATGAGCGCGGTTACATATTCGTCCGCGTGCCTGGTCATCATACATATACGTCCGCGTCGAAAAAGCTAATTCTAATTCTACTTTTGTTTCGCGTTCGTCTAATTGTAGTGTCCCCGCCGCTATTTCCTTAATTCTATCGCCCACCTTTTGCACGGCACCCGTTACAGATCTTAGTGTGTCGTGTATAACCTGGAATTCGGATTTTATAATGTAAGTTTGGTTTCCTAACAATTCGGCTAAACGATTTTGATCTTTGTACAGTTTATCTATTTCCTTATTGTAATATTGGGCGTCGTCGCTGTCCAAGGTTCCGAAAAGGGCCTTACTCAGCGATCCGATGAACCCCAATGGTACCGATCGCTTGGTACGGCGTAGCGGTGTCTTTCCGAGTATGCTGAGTAGCAGTTCCTCGTAACGTTCGCCGTCGCGGAGTTTTCGTTGTAAGGCCTCATTAAGGGCGTCGGCTGGGCAAGGCATCCAGCTATGTGTTTTACATATTGTTCTCATCCGGTCAATCTGGGGTTGAGTCTGAGGTCTCGAAGCTAGTACTTCCGCGACTCCTATGCCCGTGACCAGCCTCCATTGGGTATGGAAGACTCGGAGGGGTCGGATCCTTTCGTAGTACAAGCCCGGGTTGTGAGTCAACTGCGATATCTGGTAGTCTCCGTCGATGATGTTACTATTAACGATCGTCCACAGTGACGCCAACAAAAGCAGCCCACGTCCGTCCATGGTGGCCGTAGTACGAGGGTTTCCCGAAAATGTCTTTCGCGGTAAAGTCTACTGTTATATGTAAATGTTAACTGCAATTACAAAAACAAGTGAGATAAAGGGAGGGGGTGGGGTTCTAGGGAGGAGGAATTCTATTGTTTTAAGTAATTGTTTACGAAAAACAAGTGAGATGAAGGAGAAAAGAAGGGGAAAAGTCCGATTTACGGAGTGTAGGACCTGGATTATGGGGATCGGCTATTTGAGCTCTCCCGCCGGTCCGTTGTAAGCTTAAACCACATTGTGCATTGTGCACATACGCTGCATTGGCGTCAAGGTGGTTCTTCTTTAATATAAGCATGTTTTAGTTTATCGAAATGTTTTATGATCTGTTGGCCCTTATCCGAAATTAATATGGCATTGTTTTGTTCGGTGATTGCTTTTATCTTGTAAGGACCGATGTAATGCGGGTCGAATTTATGGAGCCGTGGCTCTTTTTGAACGTAAACGAGGTCATTTGGCGCGAATGTGACCTGATTACTTTTGCGGTCGTAAATATTTTTCGAACGCGATTTACTAGTATCCAAATTTGATCGTGTAGTCGTTCGGATTTCGTCTAGGCGCTCCACTAGGTTCTGTACGTATCCCGGGTATGTTAGTAATTCTTCGCGGGACATAGGCGTAAACGGATCTCGAGCTAATTGTCCGAAAACTACTTCGTATGGGGTGAACTTCGTTGCTTCGTGCACCGAGGTATTGTATGAGTACATTGCGAACGGGAGGAGCAAGTCCCAGTCTTCGTATCTCTCCAGATAATGTTTTAAGTATTCTGTGAGGACTATGTGACTTCTTTCGAGGGAACCGTTGGTCTGCGGTCTATATCCCGATGTGGTTACGTGTTTAATTTTGAAAGTCTGGGCTATTCCCTGTATTATATTATTAATGAAGCTTGTCCCGCGATCCGTTAGTATTGCGCGCGGCGCGCCGAAGATCGCGATAAAGTAACGCGATAACGCGTCGGCCACGGTTACGGCCCGTATGTCAGGTAACGGGACGGCCATGCAAAATTTTGATAATTGGCATTGGATCGTCAATGCGTGACGGTTTCCACTTGGTGTTGGAGGAAGCGGTCCTACTGTGTCCAGGGCTACCTTATCGAAGGGTCTGGCTGGCGTATCGGTGATTAACATTGGCTCCCGTGTTTTGATGCGCACGAGCTTTTGTTCTTGGCAGCTCTGGCAATTTCGTACGAAATCCTCTACGTCGCGGCGTAGGCGCGGCCAGTCGAATAGGCTGCGTATGCGTCGATACGTCTTCGTCACGCCCTTGTGCCCTCCTATCATGCTTTCGTGATAGTGCCGGATGATTTCTTCCCGTTTATCTTCCGGTGGTAGTTGGATTTCGCCGGTACAGATCGTAATTGTAATGGTTGTATGTTTGAAAATTATTTGGCAGTATTTCTGGAGCGCCGTGGCGTCGAAACGGTGTAAGGTTTCGCCATACGTCGCTACTCGGAGCGTGCGGACGCGTTCGGTTTCTACGGCGTCCCTGAGTGCTGTTAATGCCGACGTGAGCTCGTCTTCTCCCATTTCATGGTAGAAGCTTCTTGCTCCGACAACGCTGAAAACTTTTCCTTCCTCATTGCGGGTGATAATTACGCGGTTTCTGATTAATTCTTCGGACGATACTTTAGTTTCGTCGAAAAGTCCGATAGCTTTTAGAGTTTTGCAAATTGGGCTAGTTAATATTCTGTCGGATGATATAAAATGGGCATAGTTGTCGGGGGTTGACGCGAGCGTGGTCTTGACGATTTTTACGTCGCATCGCGTTGGGTGGACTTCGTGTTCCGAGGCGTCCTGCCTGTATCCCGATGTTCCCCGCATGGTTGTTGGAAAATTTGGCGTGTCCACGAATGGCCCGCATACGGTTTCTTGGAACTCTGATATGTCAGGCATCTTAGTCACGTTAGACCTTTGGCTTGTGCTGGGTTTCTGCCTGGGGGATGATTGATCTCTCTGCCCCTCCGGGGTCTTGTCCTCCGGACAAATCATGGTCGACTGCGGGATGTCCAGGGCTTCCGCGTGCAGAGGTATTCCCCATGACACTCGCTTCTTTGGAATTGATTGTAGGTCCACTGTTTTCTGGGGACTGGCGTTATCGGGGGTATTCAATGCCTCCCCTTCTTCTTTTGATGGGTATTCTTCGTCAAGACTCTTCAGGATGGTGAGTTCTTCCTGTGTAATCGGGTCTATGCACGAGTCGTCGCTTAATATGGCGGAATCTTCGTTGCCTTCTTCTGGATCGTCGTTTTCCGGGTCTAGGAACTCGGGCATTCCTGTCTGTCCTTCCGTTGTATCCAGAACGGTAGAGTTCGCCCTGCTCTCCAGGCCGGACGTGTTGTCTGGCGGTTGTAACTCTTGTTCGAGTTCGTGTCCTTCAAGCGTTGAATCTTCAAGGAGGTCGAACGAAGGGGGTTCTTCATAATTTGGTCTGGGCGCTCCTTGCCGACGCGTGCTAACGCGTGTTCCTATACCATCCTTTTCGCTCTCCTGGGCGGTTTCCTTTGAGGTAGTCGGGAACGCGTGTGAGACAGGGTTTCGCGATAGTGCGTCGGCGTTCGCGTTTACTCGGCCGGGCTTATAAATGATCTCGTATTGGTAGTCGGCGAGCGTAATCTTCCAGCGGGCGAGTCTCGACACCGGGTCTTTTACCGACGAAAGCCACTGAAGCGGTCGATGGTCGGTTACCAAAAAAAATTTTCGTCCATAAATGTACGTGCGGAATTGTTTTACGGCGTAGACTATCGCGAGGCATTCCTTTTCGGTTGTTGAGTAGTTTTCTTGGCAGGGGTTGAGTACCTGCGAGGCATACGCTATTGGCGGATCTTCGCCTATTTTTCCTTGACTTAAAATTGCGCCGACCGCTACGTCGGAGGCGTCAGTTGTAATTATGAATGGTTCATCGTAATTTGGGTAACGTAAAACCGGCTCTTTGCAAAGTGCCTGGCGTAAATCTTCGAAACTCGCTTGATGACTCTCTGTCCAAAAGAATGGAGTTTTGATGCTGGTTAGCTTCGTGAGTGGCCTAGCGCGTCTAGCCATTTCGGGGATAAAGCGACGATAGTAATTCACAAGTCCCAGGAATTGCTTTACGTTTTTTCTGGTTTTCGGCACGGGGAAGGCAGAGACGGCTTTAATTTTCTCGGGGTTAGGTCTTACTCCGTCCGCGGATATTATGTGCCCCAAGTATATGACCTTGTCCTTAATAAACTTGGCCTTCTCCGTCTGTAGCGTCAAGTTATGCTCACGTAGGCGTTCAAAGAATCTCTCGAGTCGATCTATGTGCTCCGCGAGCGTGCGCGAGTATACCACCACGTCGTCTAGATACACGAATAACTCTTTACCGATAAGCCCGCTCAACACCCGGTTCATTAAGCGCTGAAAGGTGGCTGGGGCGTTCTTTAACCCGAACGGCATGCGGAGGTATTCGTAATGACCATCGAGGGTGGTAAACGCGGTTTTCGCGCGATCTTCGGGGGCCATAGGGATTTGGTGAAAACCGTTCGCCAAATCGAAAATCGAGAAGAGTTTGGCCCCGCCTAAGCGATCGAGGATATCCGAGATCCGCGGAAGGGGGAAACGGTCCTCTATCGTTTTGGCATTCGTGAATCTAAAATCAGCCACCACCCGCCAGAGTTTCTTTCCATCGGGGGCCGATTTCTTGGGGACCACGTGCAGTGGTGAATTATGTGGCGATGACGAGGCTGCGATTATTCCCAGTTCTTCGAGATTGCGTGTTTGCCTGGTGATTTCCTCGTCCAGCAACGGGGAGTGCGGGTATTGTCGGGTAAATACCGGCGTGGAATCGGTCATCGGGATAGTGTGCTCTATCGTTGTCGTTCCGCCGAGCGGGTCTCCGGGTACGAAGAACCTGTCTGAATGTCGTGTAACTAAATCCTCGATTGCCTGGCGCGGTTCCGGTTCCAGCTCTTCCAGTTTCAGCGTTTCGACTATATGTTTTAATCGTTCTTCGGGGGGTTTCTGTTCGACGCGGTAATCCCCGAGATCTTGATCCTCGTTGGCGTCGAATTCTTCTTCGAAAATAAAGGGGGTACCTATTTCGTCCTCCATGAGACCATCGCGATTTTCGGGGAAGCAGATATTTACTTCGCTCTCATTTAATCTTAGTTCCGGATTCTCCATTAGGTGCGCACGAAATTTCTCATGGCTCCTTTTGCATCCCTCTAGCGTATTTTCTAGTTCTTTTGCATTAGAGAAGATTATGGGGTTGATCGGGCGGTTCGCCGTTACCATCGTGCGTTGGTGGTAAGATATTATGGCTTCCTCCTGAAGCAGGTACGGGCTCCCGACTAGGCCCGCAACCCCTTCAGGTAAATATGGCATGCTTATGACGTGAAATAGAGCCCAGTTGCCGTTGATTTTCAGGCGAGTCGTCCCCATGGTCATAACCTTTCCGTTCAAACCGCCGACTTCTATGGGGTCTCTACTTAAGACGGGGGCCTCCGAGCTCGCGGACCGTATTTCGAGCAGATTTAGCGCGGAGCCTGTGTCGACGATGAATTCTCCCTCACCGTTTTCCAGCTGTTCGGCCTTAACCCGGATGCGGGGGGAATCTGCGCGTCCGAGGACCGTCGCGGGTTCGGACTTCCCCGGGGGAATCTCGGTGATCCTGGGGCCAGCGAGAAGGACGCGCCCGCCTCGTCCCGATTGGACGAGCGGGCGCGCTGGTAGTTTAAATGTTCGCGATTTTCAAAAAATGTGTCGCGATTTCTTGATCTATGCGGTACGCGAGTTTCGTATCCTTCCGGTTCGTGAGGCTCGTATAATCTTCGTTCGCGGGGCTCGTACGTCATAAGTTCACGAGATCGCGACTGCCTATCGTATCGCGGTCTCTCCCGTTGGGGTCTCCGCTGTGGAACGGGCTGTCTGCTCCCGTCGTACAACGGCCGTTCGCCCTGCCTTGTCAGCAAGGTCGTCCGCCGGCGCGGCGGTGTTGGGTCGCGATAATACGCGACGGCGCGATCTTCCAGGTCGCGGTAATACGGCTCGCGATGATACTCCTCGTCAAAATCTTCGTCTCGATAGCGAGGGGAGCTATAGGCGGAATACGAGGAATGGGGCTCGTCGTATGGGACCTCCTCAATCGGCGGTCTCCACTCGGTCCATTTTCGCTGGGGATCGTATGGGGCCGGGGTGCGCGCGCTCCGAGCGTGCCCGTACACATCGTCGCGAGGCAAGCCGGATTTTTCTAGTTCTCGCCTTTGGATGTACAACGCTAAATCGAGCGCGTCGTCCAACGTTTCTGGATTTCGTAGCGCTACCCTAGTCGAGATTCTTTGGGGTAATCCCGCGATAAACGAGGAGCGTGCCAATCGATCAATGCCCCTCAGGGTCTTTTCGTTATTAGTCCCGACCATTTCTTTTGCCCTTAAGGTCACCTGTCGGTGCAGGCGGACTACACGGTGAATAAAGTCAATTATACGTTCTCGCGGTCGCATGCTTATATCCTCCAGGGTAGTCCGGAGCTCCTCATAATTACGACACGGAGCGTAGCGGGTCCGTAAGAGGGAGAGCAGTTCGGCCACGCTATTACAATCTCTCCCTTCGACATAGAATCTAACTGGCTCATCTAACTTGAATATGAGGCCGTCTAGGAACCTATCCTCCTGACCTGACGGTATGCGTTTCGTGGCGCGCTGTATCGCGGCAGCGAAGTCCTCCAAGGTTACTAAGTCAGGGTCGAACCGGGGGACGCTGTCTAGCTCCCGATCCGTTTTTTCTTCGTCGGCTCGAGATTGCCATATGTCCATTCTGGACGATTCCGTGTCGTTCGTTCGCATGCCGAAGGATACTTCACCGCCCTGAGGCGGCGGGGGAGGAGGTATAGCCGGAAGGGCTGCAGTAGAGGATCGTGCGGTAGAGGATAATCCCGAAGTCGGGGACCTCAAAACACCACCTGGCATTGTTATGCAATGCTCAGCAAGAGACTTTGAGTGGTAGGAAGCGTAGTCAAGTTACGAGCAGATAAGATTGCGGCAGGTCGCGATTATACGCGACGGCGCGATCTCTTAAAAGGAAATGATTAGAAGAATCAAATCCCACTTCTGACACCAGTTTGTTACGTCCTGAAGGGACAGCCTGTAAATCACCCCGAGCGGCTGGAGTGACTTACCGGGTTCTTGCTCTGTCAAAGGGCTAAGGCCCACCTTGACTATACTTACCGGGGGTAGAAAGGAAGAAAGGGGTTGAAATAATAAAGTAGGAAGGATATAAGGGGAAACGAGAAATAAATATATTGTTACAAGATTAGCTTATCCTACCTCGAGACAGCGCTTCGTCTCGGCTGTCGCTCGCTGTGTCGCGCGGCACGCTTGCCGTCTCGCGTTTCGGACGCTCGCCGTGTCGCTGACCCAAGGGTAGGTCGTGGTCGCTCGTTCGTCACTCGGGTGTCGGCGGCCTGATGCCCGTCGTACCGCACTGACTCTATCCGTCGTATCTCGTCGCGGTCCTACGTCGGTCACGATTTACACTCGAGGGCACTCCCGGCTAGGCCGTTTCCTGTATGTCGGATGGAGTTACCCTTTTCGCGAATTACTATCGGCCGATCGCGCTTCGCGGAATCTACGCGGAGACGTGGTTACGGTATCTAGACGGTCCTCTGATCCGTCGCGACTCCCTAGCTCGAGCTCTCGAATACGAATCCATGCTATCGAGTCCGCGGTTGAGGACCGCGCCTCGTCTTTTCGAAATCAATCGGGGGGAGAAATCGCCCCGTCGGCACCTGGCGGTCGCTGCCTCCTGTTGGGAAATATCGGGGCCCGGGCCGTCAACGGTCACGTTGCGCTTACGACGAACCTCCGCGGTTCGTCGACCTGCCCGACACGCGCGAGGCGATTCCGCTGAATCGCCGATTCGGAGGAAAGCGACGCGAGGACAGTGAGCACGGGATGGACCAGAAGGGCCCATGTAACACCTGTCTCATAACCGCCGCTGCCTTCCTTACCCTTTCCCTCACTTGCGCTTCCTGCCCTCCGTTTCTCTGTATCACATAACCTAGGTATTTCATTTCCTTCACCTCTTCCACCCTCGCCCCCTTCCAATACCATCTTGCCCTCTTCATCCTCCCTCCCCCTTTCCTAAACCGCATCATCTTCGTTTTCTCCACATTCAACTCCAATTTCTTCTTTTCCAAATACCCTTCCAACCCCGAAATCATCTCCCTCATCCCCTCTTCGTCCTCCGCCATCAACACCATGTCGTCCGCGTACGCCAGCGTGTAAACCTTATTTCCTCCTATCCTCACCCCTCCCCATCCTCTCCTCCTGAACTCCTCCTCTACATCCGCCACCACAATGTTAAATAGCATTGGTTGTGCAGTATTACACAATATGTCCCTAATTTTTAAGGATGTATTGCTCGAGGATGATGATGAGTTTGTGGATGATGCAGAAGTACCTGTACATGCAGCGCAAGGTGTACAGGATATAAATGGATTTGTCGCTCGCGAGGCACTCATTAACCGGTTGTTTCAATAACCGTATTTTTACTGTGTTTTTGGCAAGGTACGGTCTCTGGTGAAAAACAAAAAAGAAATATGGTTGAACGTAATTTAAATGTATTTATTAAAATACACTCTGCTCAGTAAAGTAAGACAAAACGGAGCATTCGCTCGTGCAAACAACATAGACCTCGACCCATACTCACAGTTATATGTATATGCAGATTGTTCAGAAAAATATACATGAAATAAAATAAGTATGCGATTCCATACAAAAACAACAAACCAATGCACTTGTACTTTCTTAATTGTTATTTCAAACGCGCCACGCACAGATGTAGAAGAAGTCGTATAGGCACTACGTGTTCCTCGCGTACTCTATTAACGCAATGCCATTATTGACAGTAAAATAAAACTGTTATATATATACTGTATGGTAGTGTTTTATTATACAATACAGCATGTATTATGCATGAGCACTTAATAGATATAATGAACGTAAATATAATAATAAGTACAAATTAAAAGTGTGTATTGCCTTTCTGTATTGCCTCCAGCTCTAATTTGTATTTTTCTTTTAAAAATTCTATTTCTAACTTTCGTTTCAAGTCTTCGTGTTCAAACTTAGCTCTATTGAAACGTTCTTCTTCTATAATGTCTTTAATTCTTTTTATTTTAAATTCTTCTAATTCGCCTCTTCTGTTTTTTCTATTATTCTGTGTAATATCTGAAAAGAACAGAACTAAAGAACAATGAAAGTATTTTCATTAAGAGAAACTTTGGTTTCAATGTTTTTACCAATGTTGTCGATTGCATTTTGAATTATTTGATCCGTGTCTCGACTCATGGACTGTTCATTGAGACCATTCTCCAATTCTGAACTATTGCCTACTCTTATTGCATCATCCAGACTTTCTACTACATTTTCTGATAGTTCTCCATTGAAAACCGCTTCTCGTAAATCTGAAATATTATAATATTTATGATATATTTAAGCTAATGTCATCATCATTGTATCAATATATAAAGTTACAGTAACTAACTCTTTACTGTTTCTTCGTCCCTTACATCCGAGGAGAAGAGCACAGGAGCCATAGTCATTAAATGTGGCGTAATTTGGGCTATATCGGGATCGATTTCAACAGTTTTTTCGGGTGGACCACCCCCTGTTCTCATTAATGCCTGTTTCTCTTTGGTAATAGCATCTCTTTGTACGCTCTTCTGGTTGGCCCACATTTTTTTCAACTGTTGTACATTTCTCTGCAATGATTAAATAAAATAATGTGTAGTATCGGAATAGGTTTAGAGAGATGTTGAGAACCTCTGAGGAGACAGGCCCGTTGGGGAAAACCCAACGCGTCATCGGGCCCAGCGGCGCGCGCAAGGGTTGGTCGGGGCGAGAAAGTGCGCGGCGAAGGAATGTCCATATTTGGGCATGAGGGTGACTTGGAAAGCGTGCGTGGTGGGAGGGTAGCGTCCTTTTCGGAAAGGCGGGCTTTCCGGAGGGAGGTCAGAGTTGGAACAACCGGCGGAGTGAGAAGACGAACAGAGTAGTTGTGTTGAGTAGAGTCGTTTTGTGTTGTAGTCGGTTATTATGTATTAGTTTTAGTTTCTCTCAATCTTGTACATATATATATATTCCTGTTTTTATTAAATATACTTTATATCCCACAAATGTATAAAGTGCTTTGTTAATAAAGAATTAATAACTTTACTTATACCCAGATAGCACACAGACATCCTAGGTTAGTTTTAGACGCTGTGTGCTACCTGGGTATATATTGTACACGTACAGGGTGTTTTGCTGCAGGTGTCGGAGAATATAAGAGGTGATTCTAGACATTAAATTAACAAAAAAGAAACAAGCATAATGAAATTGTGGTTGAGCCTTCATTTATTAGTTATAATTGTTCTCCCAAGCAGAATATTCCACGTCTTTAAACACTTATAACTAATAATTGAAGACCTTACCGCAATTTTTTTATTCTTGATTTTCATCTTACAATTAGTTTAGTGCCTCGAATCGCCACTTACATTCTCCTGAACTGACACCTAGAAACACTCTGCATATTAATAACTTTCCTTTGCTTCGATACTTCATTTTCTGCTGGACTTTCATCGCAATTTTCAAATACAAACTAATAATAATGCAAAGAAACTGTGGCGGCACGTGCAACGAGCACGCCGCCTCATTACGACCAGGCTTTCAGTCTGGCCATCGGCGACATCAACGATATCGGCGACGCATCGAATTTCGGCGCTGATGCGTCGCGCTAAGATTGCAACTTGGGGGTTCTCGGAAAGCGGCGAGGACCGTCGTCGATACGTTATTGTATAAACATCCTTTACGGCGCGAGAGACGACGGTCCCCGAAAGATCCGCGCCGAGAACCCACAAAAAGGCAGTCGAGACAGAACCAGCGAACGGGACGGACGACACCGTTGCCTGTTCGACGTCATGAATAAAACTTCACAAGTATTACGATAAACCTGCAGTATTTCACTTTCCCGTCACCCACAAAACTAATTTCTTACCCGTCCAGTAATTAGATTCGATGTATTATATCTTTCGGCAATCTCTCGCCAGGCCTCCTCTTTATCTTTTAAAGTAGTCGTATCACTCTTTTTTTTTCTATAATATGAGCGAATTCTTTTAAAATATTTAAAAATAGACGTTTTTCTACATCTGTATAATGCTTTTTTGCGCTCATCTTTATATTATTCAACTTTATTACGTCTGTACAATAGGGACCGCGTGGTTGAAAAAATAACGCGCTACACAGAGTACGCGAGGAACCCCCTTGTGGCGGTGCGGGAAAAGAAACACAAGATGTATTTTCAATATCATTCCTGATTGGGTAATTCCGCTCGGCTACACGGGAAAGTTTCCGACGTTTGCCGAACGCAATATAAGAATTGCTTAAGCATTTGCTTGACTAAGCACGGCTTAAGCACCATTTTCTTGACTAAGCAAATCTTAAGTTCGGACTATGAAAACATGACTTCTTAAGCTTAGCTTATTCGAATAAGGCTGACTTTGTCAAGACATTCTTAAGCACATGCTTAAGCCGCGACTCTGAATACCGCCCCAAGGAGGCGCCGGGAATGCCTCTCGTGGCGACTCCCCACATATTTGCGCGAACAACACCATCTAGCGTACAATTCTCTTACTAAATTGAGTACAGCGCCGCCATACGGGCTAGGGTAAAACAAATCTCGTGCTAACAATTTCCTTATAAGAGTGTCAACACCCTGGTTCGCAGGCGCGAAAGATAAGGCCCGAAAGGATATAACGCGGATGCTGTAATTCGACACCCTCTCACGCGATAACTATTCGAGATTAATTAATCTAAACAACGCAACCGCCCCGTGACAGACTGTGGCGTTGCGTTCGTATAATCATCCGTCGACGAAATGTAGGGTAGATGCACCATTTATGGCCACTTTAAGGTATTGTACCAGTTTTGGCCACTTCTTAAAAAATATAATATTTTTCCGTGTAAGCAATAAATGTAACCTTATATTTCTGGCGGTATACTAAACAAAATATTTATGATGTGAAATTCTCCACGTAATAATGATCTGCAAGCAATTTAAAAATAAGATAATTATGCACATGGCCAAAAACAGTGCAGTGGCCACAAACGGTACATCTACCCTAATTTGACACCCTCCAAGCGATAATTATTCGGGTATCGCCCAACGTATTTTGAATGAAATAACTATTAAATTCACACATTGGCGTGTACGTGTAGGGGAAAGGTGGGATAGTTGATCACAGTTTTGCTTTTTCATTAAAATAATAATAATGGTTTGCTTTGTTTGTATTTAATTATGTAAGTTGTGATTCTTACAGTATTCTCAATATACTTTGACAAATTTGAGAGCTGAAAACTAATTTTAATGACAGAATTTCAACATTTTCTGGCAGTGCAGTTATGCACAAGTATCCCCCACTGAAGGGGAGACTTGATCAAACGGTTAGGGAAACTTGATCAGTGAACTTTAAGAGTAAATAACACATTAACTTTCTAAAAAGTATTTATTATCTTCGTCAATAACATGAAATAAAGGGAATATCATAAAAAGAAAGTAAACTATAACAAACTTGAAGGAATTACTGAAAAACTGAAACCGAAGAATTAAACTCTATGACATAAAACAACATAAATGCATTCTTAAAAGACATTTCACTTAGATATCATCTGATTAAGATGATGACGAGGAAAAGATTTTCCTTCTCACTTTCTTTGCCGTATTTTTCTGTTTCATTGCCGTTCTATGGTTCTTTTTTAAAGCATTTTCAGCTGTTCAAGTATCCCACCTCACACACTGATCAAGTATCCCTCAATGCACTCGATTTGAAAAAGATGAAAAATTGAACTTACTTTAAATATTTAGATCAATCAATAAATAGCATTAATAGACCAGAAAATGCCGTTTTTACTTAGTATACTTCACATCGTTGAAAATGCAACATTTACTCGAAAAGGAGGAAGAACAAGCAGACCGATATATTTACTTTTTGGCTGCAAATAAGATCGAAGCTTCTAACAACATTATTCTATGCTCCCAAAAGAAAACTGCAACGTGAAGTGTTGCGATAATGTAAGCATTACTACCATAGCGTGACAGCAGGCACAAATTGTCAATATATTCATTAAAAACCTGATGTGATCATGTATCCCCGCTGATCAACTATCCCACCTTTCCCCTACGTGAATCGGTATAAAAGCGGCGTTGGTCAGTCCTGCGGACTTCATTACACCACGTACGCTCGAGTGCTAACAAGTATATCGTTCGTGTCAATTTTTCCTTTGAGCAATCGAGCGGTATAATCGTACATAGTGCATATCAAAATGTATAAACGCAGCTTAAACGATTCATCCTGCGCGTCCGACAACGATGGGGGTTTCCCCAATAAACATCAACAGCAACACCATCAACAGTCCAATAGGAGGTACGTACGCGTTACTATACACTTTTCACTTACTTCATTCACTATAAACGCAAACGAACGAAGCATTAATTTGGCGCAACGCCAAAAACTGCAAAAACATCAAAACCATCAATCGTACGGATCCTGGGGCGTGATTACCCGTTGACCGCAGCAGCTTATAAACGTGTAACGTTCGGCTGTCCGGGGACAACTGAATGCTGGCAGGTACTGAAGGGGAGAGCGGCGTCCCCTTCAGTGTAGGATAGGTGGGGGTTCTATGTTACAATTAAGGATTAAAATCCAAGGCTTCTTAACTTAACAATGACTATTTATTAACAACACTTAGTTTAACAATAATAACAATTATTCAATATTGCTTACGACTACGATTATATACGTTATGTTTTTCGTGTTTTTTTTTGTATTAATAAGTGATATTGTGTGTATATATATATATATATATATACAGGGTGTCCCAAAAATGCTGCGGTTCCTTAAAGGGGGTGATTCGGGGGGTGATTGCAAACAACTTTTTCCTTTGCGAAAATGCCCTCCGAGGTTTCGTTAACGAGATATTAATAAAAAGCACCGACCAATCAGAGCGCGAGCCTTCCACTGGAGCTCCCGCGCTAGCGTGGCCGCGCGCCGGGCCGCGCTGCGACTACGAACAAGCAAGGCGGCATGCATCGAAGGAAATTGCGTAGAATGGCAAATGAAAAAGACGTAACCAAAAAATCGAACCTTTTGCCATGGTTTGTTTGCCATTTAAAGTGAATAATGAATAAAGGATAAATGGATGAAAATCACGTGTAACGTAAGAAGATGAATACACAGTTGTTTTTTTTTTAGAAGAATCGAAAATAATAATTATTTGAAGTGGGAGGATAAGGAATACGTAAAATTCCTTGTGTTAATAACATATCCACGAAAAGGTAATGTAACAGGAAATTAACGAAAAGTGATCGTAGTTCGTTATTGTGATAAAAATCCGTAACTCAATAACGGCCAGCACTGTTGCTGATAAAGCATAAGTCTGTTTAAAAAGGCCGAATAAATATTTTCGTACGAGAATTTTGAGAATTATCGCCGGAAATAAGCCATAGCTTGCGTTAAATTTAAAAATGAATGATCACCATTAAAGTAACCAATCGGGCCTGCTTATCTCTTTGTCCGTCCTCTACTCATGACGTTTCATTCGATTATAATGTACCAAAAAGTTATTAAGTACCCGTAAGAAATTAAAAAAAAATGAACACAATGAAAGTAAAAAAAAAACGAACACAATGAAATTACAACTTCTCTACTAATTAAGTATACATATACAGTTATTTTTAATTACACTTGCCTTTACGTAGTCCTTGAGACCTTCAATTATTGCGTCGCAAGTTTCCGGTACAATAGTCGATATCGATTGTTTGGACACTCGAAACAGGTATTGCAAACTGCTATACGAGTCCCCAGTTGCTAAATATTTAAATGTGATGGCCAACCTTTCCTTCACCGATATCGCCTCCCGCATGCACGTATTTATTCTTCCGACACGTGACTCTATTAAATTTGTCAAATCATTGAAATATATTTCTTAATGGGCTTGTCCCGTAAATAAATATTATTATTATTATTATTATAAATCTTCGACTTCCATGCGTGTCAAGTTCCTCACATTTGCTTCAGCACAATCGAACGTCGTATCTGCAATGAGTTGGTTTCGGCATTGCAACCGGTTTGCAAATAATTTTCGTGAACACAAGCGTCTTTTTCTCCTTCGTTTCTGTTCACTCTCCAAAATATGGTGGATCACTATATATGCTGCTGCGGCAGTGCGTAGACGGAACGGCATGGCTGCCTCGGCGGTTACTCAAATTATTGCAAAGCACACAAAACTCTCACGACACCGGAATACGAATAGCGTGTCACGAAGTGCCGCTTTCGGAATACTATCTTATACTGACTTCGAGGACCTCAAGCGATGCCGAAAAAGCGCATAAAAAAAGGTGCGCGAAATGTACTTACCTGTGCAAGTCTGGTTGTCAGATGTGTAGTAGGCTATAGTCCAACTCACTCAAGGAATCCGAGAGTATGCCGAAAATCGTAAAGTCCATTTACCTGAGAAGCCGCAGCATAGCAATGCCCCGCGATGTCCTTTCCGCCGAACTTTTTAGATTTTTCATTTTCACTGATCGAACACGCAAGTTTTTGTCGTCGTTGAAAACGCGTTCGGAATATTAAGTTCGGTTTTCCATGTTTTACGAAAATCTATTTTGTTACCCCCCCCCCCCCAATGCAAAAAAATCCTTGCGGCAGAAAAGTAAAAAGACAAAAATAATGTACTAATTTTATTCCAGATTGTTCTATTTCTGTTAAAAATATATTTTATAATATATATTCTATAACATTCTGATAAAAATTATGAAAAGTAATTACTTATTTATGTCGGGGCGTTTTGTCACATACGTGGGGCGTTTTACCTAACGACTGTATACATAACGTCCCATGTAAGGTTCAGGAAAATTATTATTTACAGTTATTTCAACATATGTTTTCTTCACAATTCCGGCGTAGTTGTGAAGAGTAATGAACTCTTAATGTGTTTACACCAAAAATTTAAAGAATTATTAAAAAATATTAGTTTCATAAATGTTTCTTTAAAAGTGGAGCGTATTGTATAGCTTTACCCTATAATTAAATGAAACGTCATGAGTAGAGGACGGACAAATAAGATTATATTAGGATAAAGATTAGGAACTAATGAAAACAATGTACAGATTCAAGATATGTAGTGTTTATTTAAAATATTAACATTTTTTAGATGGAATTGTGTCCTGTTGGAGTTAATTACAGATTCAAGATATGTAGTGTTTATTTAAAATATTAACATTTTTTAGATGGAATTGTGTCCTGTTGGAGTTAATTACAGAGTCTCCTGGTTCCTCCTGTTCCTCGGTTTTTGTCCTTGGGCGCGTCAGATAATTACTCCGACGTATTATTGGAGGGAGACGTTGGAATGACGTCGCTCCGTCGCACTACTGCCCATTCGAACTATTCCTACAAGATCAACAAATATTGGTAAGGAGATACGTTTCCATTTTGCAAGGCATTTGGAAATGGTTCGATGCCGTGGGAAACTAATGTTTAACATCTACCCTACTATAAATTAGTCAAATAAAAGCTTGTAAAAGGGGTTTCTTACGTCATTTATTATATCGGCTCTCCCCCGTGGAACGTCTCTATCCGATAAAAATGAGAACGAATCGAAGGCGAACCATCGCGAACGATAGATTTATTCCCGGGCTGCATAGGGAAAGAAACAATTGATTACTTCGAAGTCAATAAAAAGCCATTTTCGACAAAAAATACATCCACTATCAAGTGTATTTATTGACGACCTTGTTGCAAAAACCGAGTAAGTACAACTTGCGAAAGTTGTCTCATTCCTACACCCATCAATCGACAAAGTATAAAAACATTTAAAAGTTGAGCAAGGAACATTTCAGTAAACATTGAGCTTGCGTAGCTTTTGCACCAAGGTCTTCGCTTGGGCATCATTATACCAAAAGCAACCACCATTAAAAAGACCAAAACATATCTAAACGTATCACGGATCCCCTAATTTTGTGATCTTTAATTTGGGGGAAAAAACCAAACCGCAGGACAACTTTTATATTATACAGTTATTAAAATCACCAAGCCATAGTTGCAATTTAGGCATAAACAGCATAAGCTACACAACATTTAAAATAATATCAATTACACTGCTCACCATCAAATTATCCATTACATAATATTGTGAAAGAATAACAGGAAAGAAAATCTACGCAATAGAAATAAAGTACTGTTCTTCTTAAACATTTTCAAATCTTTACACTACATGTGCTCAGTTTCACATCATTGAGGGTTGGTAGCTTTCTGCATAAGTAAGCCCGAGTGTTGTTATAAATAAAAAAATTTAGTTAAATGAAAATTTTCTAACCTGCACCGGTGATGAGGCTGTGTTTCAACCTCGATTTTTCTCGACGATAGGAACCCATAAGTGTTTTTATCTTCAGTTTCAGTGCCGCCACTGGTAGGTGCATCTCCCTATCGATGTGCTCCCACGCATCTCCCCGCAGCTGCTTGTTGCAAAATCCTGCATCCCTGGTGTCCCACAGCACACGTTGCCTCTCATAATGTGCGATCAAATCGAGGCTCTGTTGTCTCTCCATTTTCGAATAAAGTGTATATAATAAAGTGTAAAGTAAAGTGTATAATTATCTACGTGACACGTTGTTACCGTTCGAACGTTCGCTTGGCTATGGCCCAGTGCACCCCGCGTACCCTAAACGAAGACTTGAAAGCGGAAACAATACCGACGCTACCGCCACAATTTCAGGCCCAAATTGACCGCTCTGATTGGTCTCATTTGAGAAGCACCGGAAATCCCGCGGAAGTAAATAGTGTTTTGACCCGGCAGGTCGCGCTTCTTCAGCAGCGGGGGTGCGATTCGGCGGGAAGACACCCCTGGCGGAGATTTGCCAATGCAGCGAAAGTTCCAATAATGGAATAGAGGGGAGTAGGGTAAAATATGTAAAGTATGCATTTATGCAAAAAACTATAAATATATGTTTTAGGTATAAGTATTAGAAATATAATATAACAAAAATATATGTATTATACACACAAGAAACAACATGTTACCAGATAACATAAAATTTACTGGAAAAAATAAAATACCCATGGATTTTTACATGAGTAATGAATATCAACACGTGCATGGAGAATTTTTTAGTTTTTAGTGCGCTTAAAATAAAATTGTGTAACTTAACCCTTCAGGGCCCAGGCACCTTTCCCGGTGGAAAAAAAATATTTTTTGCGATTAGTTAACTGAAAAATGGTCCCAGTACATGTGCTTCATCATTCTTTTCTCCAAAAAATCCAGTGGAAAGATGATATTCTAGATGTGACGTATACGTCACACTGGGCGCTAGAGGGTTAAACAATTTTTCTGGCATATTTTTCATTATTATTTACTTTTTAGCGTCCAAGTTTTGATTTGTGATTATATGCTGATTGCATATCGATTGCATTGATTTGATTTGGGGTTACAGGCTGATTTCAAATCGCTTGGATTTGTGGTTATGGGTTATATTTATTGATGACTGGGTAATTCTTTCACCCCTCCCGTATTTTTGAAAAATTCTGTCATCCAAACCACCCACGCCTGCAATGTTTCAAGACAATTGGATTGGCGGAAGTGGGTTAAATAGCTGTTCCGTTATACCCCACGCAAAGTGTTCCGCTTTACCCTACTCCCCCCCTAATTACCTGTATGTTATGTCGCATAGTGGGGCCGAATGTCAAGAAATCGGGGGAAAATGCAACATCCCACTTTTGGCAGCGAAAATGCTAAATATTATTATTGATGTTCCTAAAAAAAGTGTTACATGCGCTCTGCTGTATATGCTTATTTAAGGCGCAACGTACTTATGATCCGACTGATTCGTCTATCGGCTTTGTGATAATGCACACAATTGTGAAAGATTCTAGTCAATGGAAAATATTTAAAAGGTTGTCGATGCTCCGCACCGCGGTAGGTATAGGGAATTTCCACTCGTTGGAATATTAACTACGCTGCTCCCAGGTAAGGTCATAAAATGGAATCCGAGGAGATGCAGATGTGTCCTTATGGTCGGAAAAAAAAGTCGGTATACAGGTATCCGCAACCATGTTGTCGAATGCAACCACATTGACTAGCATTTTAAGTGGTTTTTCCACTACAGGGAAAATCAAATTCTCACGGCTACACCCACATATGTCCATCACCAAGGACCACAAGCCAGTCTGGCATTAATCTACTCAGCAATTGTATAATAATGTTAAAAAAAATGATATAGACATATTAATGTTATGGTAATGCTTCTGTAATTATTTGACTGATAAATATAAATAATTTTTTTTTAATATTTTTAAGAATTATAATTTCAATCAGGACAACAAATGAAATATTTAACGTTAAAAAATTACATGTTTATCCTCTTGAAGTCATATTACAATACACCATTGCCAGGGAAACATTTTTCGATCAAACCTAAGAACATGTTCTTCATTTCACAAGATCAATTTTCATCGCGGTCAGCGCTCAGAACATCATTATAAGTTGCTTACACTGTAGCGGATCGTGGTTTATTGCCTGACAAACGTAAAGAGATTAGCTATATAGTAGGGGAGGAAAATGCCACATCTGATTCCTAAAAATTAATCAGGCGATTATCAGCCAGAGCGGCTTCGCCGGGGTCGCGGTTTTTAATTGTATTGTCCCGCGAGTCGGCGCTTGACAACGGTACCTGCGCGCCCGAACTCATCGTACCTACTTATACATAGGTTAATTCTCTAGCGACGCCCGGCGAAGAGATGCGGCCTGATACCCCGTGGCGAGGATAACCCCCCGCAGTGCCTCACCGAATTTTTTGGCTTTCAACCCTCGAAGGGGTTGGAGTGTCTATTAAGAAGTGAGAAATGTTCAGGATTTCAAATGTTTGCTTCTTTCCTTCATCGTATCGAAGAGAAAGTGACGCCAATGGATTCCTGGCGTTCCGTCGATTAAAATCATGCCAAATGTTGTGCAAATCGGACTACTTTTACATAAGGAACACACATAGCTTGTGTCAAAGTAGTCCGATTTGCATGATATTCGGTATGATTTTCATCAGAAAAACATAAGGAGTCCATTGGCGTCGTTTTCGCAAAGATTTGATGAGAAATGCGGAAATCGAAGATTTCACAACTTCTTAATGGTATTCCAAACCCTTCGAGGGTCGAAAGCCATAAAATTCAATGGGGCACTGCAGGCTGTTGTCCTCGTCACGGATGACCGGCGTAGCTGGAGAATCACCCTGCGAGCTTTTCTCGAGGTAGCTCGAAGTTACTTTGGAATCGTTCGTGTCGAAGCAGTTTCTGAAGACTTTCCGATGGGTGAGGCGTGCCGCGCGCGCACGCCGCGCAACGTCTGGACGTACCTTAAGAATCACATACCCGAAGTTGATGATTCAGTTGGTTTTGTATAAATCGAAAAATACGTAGAGGAGTACTATGTACTATGTACAGGGTGTTAAGAAAGTATTGTTCACCGCTTGGAGGGGTGAATCTACACCCCCGGATCGGTGGAGATTTGCAAAAAAAAATTGCTGCAAAATTATATATAACATTGAAAATTAATGTTAAATTTTTTTTTACATCAACATATTCTGCTCGGTGGAAGGAGAAAAAGTCTGAAAGGAGCCATATGTCGGAAACGATCCGTTTTGTGGGGAAAAATTGTTAAAAATTTCGCAACGATTTGAATGTATAGAGTTGCACGTAGATGCTTGGGCCCACCACCACCACTTTGCCGTTTGCCAGTATTTACTACCTGAAGGGTAGTGGCCTGGGGTGGGTAGCTCCTGGCGTCTACGCAGACACAACACGGCGTTTAAAGGGACAGAAGACTGTGCAAGGTGCATTGACCCGGCCAGGCCTGAATTAAGTGGTGTTTTCCCAACAGAAATTCGGAGTTGACTGTAACCAGTTAGAATTTCTACCTATCTTTTGATTTTTTTTTCTTTTTTATAGAGGGGGAAAATGCATTATGCATACCCGGGCAGGGTTGCCTGGATTATGTGGGACTCGCCGCTGCTAGCGGGATACCCACTAAAAACCCCCTCTTTCTTGGCCTCCTTCGTATGTCTCCGTATGCTGCGGCCGGGACTTCACCTATCTTTTGCACAACAATCGATTCTGCTGATTTGGTGGGAAAAAAAATCGACCAAGTTGAATTGTGAAGGTTAGACGATATTAACTTATTAACTTACCAACGTTCTCGATGGTTCACCTCCTGCGTCTTCTTCTCACCCACAGGACACTGCCATCGTTGTTGATGGCGCGTAGCATCCGTGCCTGTCCGGTGGCTTCGATGTGACCACCGTCATTATCGAGACACTGCTGCAGTCTTGATCGCATGTTTTGGCGAACTTTTTCAAAAGTGTCCGGCGAATTTTGCATTGTTCGGAACGCTTCTTCTATTCGCTGCTTCAATTGTTCCCGCGTTTCAGCTTGTATCCCCGATCTATAAACACTGTCTTTCACGGCTCCCCACATAAAAAAATCCAGGGGATTGAGATCGGGCGAACGTGGTGGCCACAGATGAGGTGCAGGTTCGCGTGCTATCCAGCGTGTGCCAAACATACGTGGCAAGTAAGCCCTGACCGCCAGGGTGAAATGTGCTGGTGCACCATCGTGCATAAAATACAGCGACCGGCGTCTGTTTGGTGGAACTACTTGGCGAAGTTGGCCTAACAATAATCGTCGCAAAAAGCGCAAATATGTTGCACCGTTTAATCTGGGCATTTCGACAGGGCCAATAATTTGATTGCCCACAATTCCTGCCCACACATTTACTGAAAAACGTCCCTGATTAAATCGTTGGACGGTTGCGTGGGGATTCGCATAGGCCCACACTCGTGTGTTCTGCCTGTTTTGTAGAGTCGCGCTTGAAAAAGTGCTTTCGTCGGTGAAAAGCACATTTTCTAGGAAGCGGTTATTCTGTCGTAATTTCCGCAGCATCCAACGACAGAAGGTACGCCGAGCAGCGTAATCACCTGGACGGAGTGCTTGGACCCTCTGAATTTTGAAGGGTCGTAGTCCTTCTTCGCGTATGATACGTCGCACCGTCACGTGCGAAATACCTACGCGACGAGCAATGCCCCGGAGGCCCATTAGTGGGAAGGCACGCGCTAACGCGATCACGCGTTCTTCCGTTCTCCAAGGTACGCGAGGTCTACCTGGTCTCGGGTGATTATCGACTCCCACATTAAAATCGGCTACATTCAGCTCCGAAAAACGGTGGTCGAGGCGTTGAAATTCCCGTCGGTACAGGACTCGTATTTCCCGGCCATTGTCCACCAACCATTGTTTATATATTTCCCGGGCTAATGAATAGTCCCTATTCGCTTCGTCAATTGCACGAAGCATTTGGCGAACATTTCCACCACCGTTGCGACCTCTGCCTCTTAACCGTCGCTCCATGACACTCCGGTACCACGGGTAATCACTAAATATTAGCTAATAACTAATAAAAGATAACTATACTAATCACTAAACTAGACTAATACACTATGTAATATATGTTCCGTGTGTGTCCAATACACGCAACCACTACACGCGATGCGACGCGAAACCCGATGTCTCAGCGATGAAGACTCTGTTTGTTTGATGTTCGCTCCTAAGTGTTTAGGAGGCGACGAAAATCCAACTGATGGTATTTCCTTGGTGTAGGAGGCACCTTGAGCTTTGGAAATTCCTCGGTGGAAGGGGGAGCCCCCTCCTCCTTGAAGAACTAAACGAAGAAAATGCAAACATCTGGTTCCCCAAAAATTAACAGGCACTTCGATCGGCCTGAGCGTCTCGTCCAGGGTGGCGGTTTATGACTGTATTGTTCCGCGAGTACGCGCTGGGGAACGGTGCGCGCGGGACCCAGGTCATCACGTGCGAGCCACGGAGCAATATAAGGATTAACTCAGGGTGAAGAACGTCTAATAATGGTCAATTAGGACGAGCGGTGCGGCGTCGATGAGATTTCAAATCGGTACACATATATATACTAGCTTAAAGTACCCGGCGTTGCCCGGGTAAAACTTCGATTATCACGGAGTGTCAAGGGGGTGAAATAAGGGGGAAAGGGTGGTATGTCCAGATTTCATGGTAGCCTATATTTTCCGCAGGGTTCTAGAGAGTAATTATGCAAAATTTGGTTCAGATAGGGTAAAAAAATCGGGATAAAAAGTATCCTGTATGTTATTCCTGTTCCTAGATTACGTATATTCAAAATTTCAGAAAGATCCGTTTCGTAATTCCGACGTGATTGAGTAACAAACATCCAAACATCCAAACACACTTTCACATTTATTATATTATATTATATATTATATTATATATTATATTATATATTATATTATATTATATTATATTATATTATATTATATTATATTATATTATATTATATTATATTATATTATATTATATTATATTATATTATATTATATTATATTATATTATATTATATTATATTATATTATATTATATTATATTATATTATATTATATTATATTATATTATTATATTATATTATATATGAAATCCGAACAGGTCCATACGCGCATAAGTAGAATCTATATAGTGTTCTGCGCTCTGCGCGAAAGAGATGCGCGTGACGGTTGCCCGTACAGTGGTGGGGATGCGAGTCCCATCGTTAGCTGTTCTGTGAGCGCTGCGATTCACGAAAACCTTGCTTCACTAAAATCGCCATTGCTCGGCTTCTATTTGTCATAGCTTAATGTCGCATACACATAAACCTTCCTCGAGAAATGCTTTACACAACGGTGCAACCCGCATCACAATCCGTCCAGTGGTTTCGGAGGTTTAAGATTTTGAACAAACGAACAGTTACATTTTTATTTATATAGATATTATATTATATTATATTATATTATATTATATTATATTATATTATATTATATTATATTATATTATATTATATTATATTATATTATATTATATTATATTATATTATATATGAAATCCGAACAGGTCCATACGCGCATAAGTAGAATCTATATAGTGTTCTGCGCTCTGCGCGAAAGAGATGCGCGTGACGGTTGCCCGTACAGTGGTGGGGATGCGAGTCCCATCGTTAGCTGTTCTGTGAGCGCTGCGATTCACGAAAACCTTGCTTCACTAAAATCGCCATTGCTCGGCTTCTATTTGTCATAGCTTAATGTCGCATACACATAAACCTTCCTCGAGAAATGCTTTACACAACGGTGCAACCCGCATCACAATCCGTCCAGTGGTTTCGGAGGTTTAAGATTTTGAACAAACGAACAGTTACATTTTTATTTATATAGATATAAGATATATATATGTGTGTGTGTGCAGAGACATATGAATATATTACATGTGACTCAATTTTTTGCGGCAGTATTAGTTACATCGCTTCGTCTGAATTGACCCTAAAGGTGGGATCTCCTAGCAGTGTGCGGTGCCGGTGTAATGGAGAAGCATGCATCTGTTTCTCCTACGCGTCTGACGCGCGTCTGCCTCAGCAGCAGCTTAGGCTACTCTGGACCCAAATGCACTGCGATGAGTGTCTGTTAAGGGGTTATACCTAGTCAGGCGGCCGAAAAGAGGCGAATGTTTGTGAATTTTTTTGTTAAAAAGCGGAAGCATATATTTTTACAGAACTTTTTGCACTTAAAAGAACAACATTTAAAGAGCATTTGGTAATTTTTTCGTAGAAAATATTTATGTTCAAAATAAAGTAACAACCGACATCCAAGAAGCCTTTTTAAAAATTTGATTTTGCGGTGAGCACTACCATTCGGAACCAGATTATTTAAAATTAAAAACCAAAAAAGATTTCGTTAGTATATTAATGTATCTTCCGCCTAATGGAGGGAATTTCCGAAATATTAATTTAAAACAAAATGGCGGCTATTTAAATTTGAAATCCTGATTTTTTCATGCAAAAATTCACGCGAAAAAATCAGGATTTCAACTTTAAATAGCCGCAATTTTGTTTTAAATTAATATTTCGGAAATTCCCTCCATTAGGCGGAAGATACATTAATATACTAACGAAATCTTTTTGGTTTTTGGATTATAAATAATCTGGTTCCGAATGGCAGTGCTCACCGCGAAACCAAATTATTAAAAATGTTTCTTGGATGTCGATTGTCACTTTATTATAAACATAAATATTTTCAACGAAAAAATTACCAAATGCTCTTTAAATGTTGTTCTTTTAAGTGCAAAAAGTTCTGTAAAAATATATACTTCCGCTTTTTAACAAAAAAATTCACAAACATTCGCTTCTGTTTGGTCGCCTGACTAGGTATAACCCCTTAAAGGCATCCGCCGGTCAAAAAAATCGGAAAATTTTTGTTTGCATGTTTGCATTCAACAATAGCTAAAAAATGCTCAGTTAAAATTTTGGATGGAAATTCCTAACGTTACAGATTTTATAGGCATTTCAGGGGAGTCACCAGTGTGACGGCCTTTAAATAGGTGTTTTTTGAAGATGGATTGTGAAGCAGGTATAATAGAGAGAAATCTAATTTTTCTTTTAATTAATAATACATTTATTAATCTAAAGAAAGAATCAATTTTTTTAACCGAATAAACGCATGGAAAATAGGGCACTCACGGGCAAGTCCCCATCACTATAGACGAACCCGCTCGGCGTCAAACTTTAAGTAGGTTTTTTTTCAATACTGATTTTGGCAATCATCGCCCATTTGTTTCTTAACACTGCCAAGCGCGATAACGACACATGCGTAATTAACCTTCCGGTACTCGCGCCTATTTGGGTCCCGCCTATTATTAACCTGCGGGCAGCGTTTTTAGTTGAAAAAACCGGTGTTACCGTGATGTATCGTACCCAGCACCCCTATGTATTTTTCCAGCGGATATTTTTGCATAATGCTACGCACTGGTCAAGTTCAAATTCAGTTTGGAAGTGTTTCTGATTGAATGAAAACGAAAGTATGCCGCGTATCTTGCCAGCGACCGCGCCCGTGTACTCACAAGTACGCGCCTCCAATTGCTTTGGTTATTTTTGGATATGTTTTGGAGGACCGAAAAATAAGATATACGTGTTTTTTTATTTTGGCCTGTTTGCATGTTTACGGGGTGCAACCACCCCTCAAAGATTTTCAGGTGTTCGTCTCCGTTTGTTCTGGTTTTTGGGTATGTTTTAGAGGACAGAAAAATAAGATACACGTGTTTTTTTATTTTAGCCTGTTTGCATATTTAGGGGGTGCAACCACCACTCAAAGGTTTTCAGGTTTTCGCCTCCGTTTGTTCTGTTTTTTTTATATGTTTTAGAGGACCGAAGAATAAGATATACGTGCTTTATTATTTTTGCCTGTTTGCATGTTTAGGGGGTGAAACCACCCCTCAAAAGATTTCAGGTGTTCGCCTCCGATTGTGCTGTTTTTTGGATATGTTTTATGGAATCGAAAAATAAGATACAAGTGTTTCTTTATAGCGGCCCGTTTTCATATTTCGGGGGTGCAACCACCCCTCAAAATTCATAAGGGGTACAAAATTTTGTTGAGTCAAATTTCATATGGAAAAACATATCCAACAACCAAAGCAATCGGAGATGATCACCTGAAAATTTTATAACTTGGGGGAAGCTTTCACTCCCTAAACATGCAAACAGGCCTAAATAAAAAGATACCTGTTTCTTAAATTTCTCGGTCCTCTAAATCATACACAAAAACCCGAACAATCGGAGGCGAACACATGAAAATATTTGAGGGGTAGTTTCACCTCCTAAACATGCAAACAGGCTAAAATAAAAAAACACGTGTATCTTATTTTTCTGTCCTCCAAAACATATCCAAAAACCAAAGCAATTGGAGGCGAACACCTGAAAATATTTGAGGGGTGGTTGCATCCCGTAAACATGCAAACAGGCCAAAATAAAAAAACACGTATATCTTATTTTTCGGTCCTCCAAAACATATCCAAAAATAACCAAAGCAATTGGAGGCGTACTTGTGAGTACACGGGCGCGGTCGCTGGCAAGATACGCGGCATACTTTCGTTTTCATTCAATCAGAGACACTTCCAAACTGAATTTGAACCTGACCAGTGCGTAGCATTATGCAAAAGTGTCCGCTGGAAAAATACATAGGGGTGCTGGGTACAATACATCACGATAAAACGTTTTTTTTTCAGCCAAAAACTGACCTCCGTGCACACGCGCGAGTACCGGAGGGTTAAAGGAAGACTATAATTTCCCGAAAATTTTGGTCATTTTCAAATGACCGTATGTATCTGTGTGAAAAATGGTCGAAAAAAATATTTAAGAAACGCATCTTAACGCTTGAAGTTTCTAGTTTTCGAATCAAGGACTCAATTTTTTCATCCATTATGATAGTTTTAACAAGCTGGAACGCAGGAAACAAAGTTTCAGTAATTTTTGCCTAGCTTGAACGTATGCACGGGCCAAAAAAAAATTTCTCCCGTAAATCCAACGATGAGCTCTTATAGATCAAACATTTCTCTTCACTTTCTGTTTTTGGTTTTGTTGTATGATTTTTGTTGCCCAAGTTATTTGCGATCAAAGCAAAAAATATACTTTTCACTTTGAACACCTATAACTCGTAAACTCGTGATCGTAGATAATTTCTCATGAGTGTTTTGGAAAGCTAGGAATGTTTCATTTCTGAAGCTTTAGTAGCAAATTTAATGAGATTTTTTTAAATCGCATTAAATCCATTCTAAAATGACCCCCAAAATGTCATATTTCCCTTTCTTTAGAAAACATGATGCCATTTGGAGGAAAATCATGGAATCATTCAAGTGTTCACGTTTTTTGCGAGTTACAACTACCCTTGAACACAGCGCAAAAGGCCGGACCGATCAGATTTCTTTCCGTATGTCCCCGATAGTCAACCGTGCGATATGGTCTGAAAAATTGAACCATCACCTGTTTTACGTTATGTTTCTCTTCAAACCCATTGTTTTTGTTCTCGCAGCTTTTAAACGAGTGTTGCACGTTTTTTTTTTGTTAGTTCAATGTCATTTTAGTAAAAAGGCTTGTAAAACTCGAGATTGTGCATTTTGGTGGTGATAATGCCAGTTATTAGTCATAAAGTTTTTGTGATTGCGAAGAGTTTGGATAAAATTTTTTTTTTTTTATTTTTAAACCTTTTCTTTTTATTGAAATGACATTGAACTAACAAAAAAGAAACCTGCAACAATCGTTCAAAAGTTACGAGAAGAAGAAAGGGGTTTTGAAAAGACACGTAACGGAAAACAGGTGATCGTTCAATTTTTCAGACCATATCCCATGTTTGATCATCGAGAACACACGAAAAAATGATCTGATCGGTCCGACCTTTAGCACAGTGATCAAGGGTAGTTTTAACTCGCAAAAAACGCGAACACTTGAATGATTCCATGATTTTCCTCCAAGTGGCATCATGTTTTCTAAAAAATGGTAAATATGACATTTTGGCGGTCATTTTAGAAGGGATTTAATACGATTGAAAAAAATCTCATTAAATTGGCAACTGAAACATCGGAAAGGAAACATTCTTAGCTTTCTAAAACTATCATGAAAATTTGTCTACGATCATGAGTTCGCAAGTCATTGGTGTTCAAAGTGAAAAGTACCTTTTTTGCTTTCATCGCGAATAAATCGGGCAATAAAAATCATAAAACAAAACCAAAAGCGGAAAGTAAAGAGAAATGTTTGATCTATAAGAGCTCCTCGTTGGATTTATGGGGGAAAAATTGTTTTGACTCGTGCATACGATCCAGTTAGGCAAAAATTTCTAAAACTTCGTTTACTGCGCTCCACAGCTTGTTAAAACAGTATCATAATGGATGAAAAAAATTGAGTCCTTGATTCGAAAACTAGAAGCTTCAGGCGTTAAGATGCGTTTCTTAAATATTTTTTTCGACCATTTCTCACAGGGATACATACGGCCATTTGAAAATAATCAAAATTTTCGGGTAATTATTGTGTTCCTTGAATTTTTACGCGGAGTGTCTAATCGCTGTCCTACGAGCCACCTTCTCTCGCACCAAATATGTCAGCGCGTGCTTTTGTTATGATTATCAAAAAATTGTTTATATTCGAGAGATAAGGGATCCGCCTTTCATTCAAAGGGAGGACGACGCAGGCGGGAACACGCGCAGTCAGTGGACTACCCATTTTCTCTCCGCGAGGCGTATTGATGTTGGATAATGGTTTTTAATTGCTCTGTTGGTGGCATCTTTCTTACATCTGGCATATTTAGGTAAAAACTGAACCGGCTGATCGGCCAGTGCGCCTCGCCGAGGTTCGCGGTTTATGACCGTATTGTCCCGCGGGTTGTTGCGAGGTTCGCTGGGGTGGAAATTCTCTAGTAGAATCTTGCCGCACTCCGTGTGGATCCTCGAACGGATCGTTCCTCGGGCTCCGATAGGACGGGTGAATATGCCGGGAACGGGAATCTCGGGTCGAGCCGAGAGGTAGTGGATCGTGCCGGTTGAAGAGTTAGAACTCACCGTAGTTATAACAAGTTTATTGCACTGGCGCGACGGACGATCACGGGCGTGATCGGGTACTGATCTTTTACAAGTAACAAGTGACGAGTGACATCCATGGTTGATTTGCTGTGGGTTTATATACAATGTTTTGGGTCACGGTTTGGTGGCCGCGGGGGAAGGCCTAATGGTCTTCGCTCGTGGATCTGCGGCCTTGCAGCGTATGCGTTTCTTTTGATTGCGCGTACTGCTGAGTTTGCTGGCGTCGGTTACGCCAGGTGTTATGGGTTATGATTTGGGTCATAACAGGGTCGGCGGAAGAGAGCGGTACCTACGTACGGGTCCGAAGTCATCGCGCCTACTACCCACCGACGGAGCAATATACGGATTAACTCAGGCCGAATAATACCTAAAATTCTTAAAGACGGCACCGCGTTCTTGATTGTCCTTTTGAAATTTGGCAAACAGATGTTGCCGAAACGTTCTTGGGAATATATGAAATTATCGATCGTAAACAACTAACGAATTTTCTCCTCGGTCGGAAAAATTCATCAGGCTGATCGGTCAGAGCGTCTCGCCCAGGGTGGCGGTTTATGACCGTATTGTTCTGCGAGTACGCGCTGGGCAACGGTGCGCGCGGGTCCCAGGTCAACACGTGCAATCCACGGAGCAATGTAAGGATTAACTCAGGCCGCAAGAATGTCTAATAATGGTCACAATTCAGACGAGCGATGCGGCGTCGTTGCGATTTCGAATCGGTACATATATATATATATATATGTGTGTGCAGAGACATATGTATATATTACACGTGACTTAATTTTTTGCGGCAGTATCGTTACATCGCCTCGTCTGAATTGACCCTAAAGGTGGGATCTCCTAGCAGTGTGCCGTGCCAGCGTAATGGAGAAGCATGCATCTGTTTCTCCTACGCGTCTGAGCAGCAGCTTAGGCTACTCCAGACGCAAATGCACTGCGACGAGTGTCTGTTAATGGCGGAATCTCCTAGCCTACGTTTGCGTATATGTAATAGGTGGAATGTTGCCGCCGTTTCAAAGGGATGCAGGTCCGATTGGTCATAATATAATTACATAATCTCTTCCATACAAGCCACCTTCTCTCGCACCGAACACGTCAGCGCCTGCTTTTGTTTTGATGTTCGGAAACGTGTTTATATTCGAGAGGTGAGGGATCCGCCTTCAATTCGAAGGGAGGACGACGCACAGTGGTCCCAAATCGCCAAAAGTTGGCCAAAATTCAATTTTCAAAGTATATAGCAGCTTTTTGCTATTATAGCAGATTTGCTGTATATATATCAGTGCATCAAATGCCGCTTGAATTTCTTAAATACATTGATTGGTTATTGAGATATAGGCCGTCAAAGCTGACTAAATTTTATGCTCCTTAATGTCTTGAAAATGGGAGCATGTTTAATGTGTCAAAAAAAGTTTATCCGAAATGATCCATATGTGAAACTGTCACGTCCCGGGTTGGGGTCTTAGGGGAATGACATTGTTGGGGTAGATTAAGAGGAGGTTTTGGCACGAAAGTAAATTTCGCAGCACAAAATTGGGTAAGAGTCTCGGCACGAAAGTTGATTTCGCGTCCCAAACGACCAGGGAAGGTTTCAAATGATTGTCGCGTATTTGAGAGACACCCGTTAGGACACTAATAGTTTTGTTCGGATTTACCGTTGCATTAATCCAAATAAACGCTCGCAATATTCCAAGAAATACGTTTAGACGTGTGGTTTCAGGAAAGTCATGTGAAAGAAAAGTATTGTAAACATAACAAGAGCTCTCGTGTTCACGAGACGAGATCAGCTTGTTATGGATTGGAATCTTTACTATTGTAGGATCGACGCAATAATTCGAAGCGTGGTTTGTAAATAAGAACGTTTGTTTCTTTTTGGTACCGGTTTCGTCGTGTACCGTTATGCACATGTGATTAGAATGTTGTAATAGTGATACTCATGAATATTAATAATGAGCATGCAATACAAAATAAACCAATCTTTAGCGATAAGCAAATAATACACAATAGGCCAATAGGCTTTAGAAATAAGCAAGTAATAGAAAATAAACCAATAATCTTTAGCGATAATCAAATAATACACAATTGGCCAATAGGCTTTAGCAATAAGCAAGTAATAGAAAATAAACCAATAAGCTTTAACGATATTAAACGATATAAGTGGTTAGTTAGATAAAGTAAATGATTCGCAATAAACGTTAGTAATATAAATGAATATGATGTACAATGTTTATAATATGGTAATAATAACGACTTACAATAAGTGGTGTAGAATGACTATCCTTGTTGGAGGAGTCGCACTGATTTTATGAATATAATTCGAAGATTTGTAGTAACACTGTTTCAAAGATCGTAATCGCGAGGATTATATTGACACTGTTACAAAAATGGTAATGAGCTCCGGCCTCTGTGGCCTTATAGCCGAGATTGGAATGTCAGGTATGAGGGGTGAATGACGCGCCGCACAGGACCTTTTCGAGCACTTGAAAAAAGGGTCTATTGTCGTATGAGGTCTCGAGGACCGTCGAAGACAGTGGAAGGCTAGCCTTTTTTTATATGTAAGTACATCGTGCTCTGTTTATCTGCCGGATTGAAGAAGTCAATGACATTTGGGTGTTTCTTTTAAGATATCGGAATGAAATTTGTGGCAAAAAATAGGATAAACCTATTCCTTTCTAGTGATGTATAATTTAATATTTTTTACATCTATTAATTTGTTTTTCCTATTTTTTAACTCTTTGCGAGGACTCCTGGCGGGGCTAGCCTCGCCGCGTGGAAAGTCAGGAAACTGTTTCCCTCGGCCATGGAAACCATCCTCGACTTTCCAAAGCAGCCTTGCGTGCGAGGCGACTGTCGTTTTTTTTACATAATCAAAGGTGCCTTGCGGCCGCAAGAGCAAAAATCGCATGTTGGGGAAATATATCTTAAAACAATAATCGAAGAAAAAATTCATCTGCGCTAGTAAATTTGCCCCCACGTACTATGCAGTTGCATATAAATAATTTTTTTTATCTCCAATACGTTAGGAAATATCCAGCTGTTTACTGTTCCCGCGGACACCCGCGGGTTAATAAAAAATCACGCTTTTGTTAACCGCGAATAATATCTGAATTTTTAAAGACGGCAAAGTTACGTTCTTGATTATCCTTTGAATATCTGGCAACCAGATGTTGTCGAAGCCGTCTTTGAAAATACCAAATTGCCGGCCATAAACGATAAATGAATTTTCGCTCCGCTTACAACTGCTCCTTCCAGAGGCTGCTTCCTTTCCGATAATTGAGGACACAACATAAAGGCAAAATACAGAACACAATATAAAGGTCCAAAATATAATAAAATTTGAAAATATAATAAAAAGCGGCCTTTTCGTTAATCCGTATATTGCTCTGTCAGCGGATGGCAGGTACAGGTAAATGGTCCGTAAGCACTGTTGTCCGTCGTCGAAGTGCGGGACAATACGATCATAAACCGCGACTCTAATGAGACCAGTGATGCCAGAACCGAGGGTTTTCGCCCACGGGTGCTACCACCACTCCACGACCAAGCGTAGTCCTAGCGCCTGTACCGCACCACACAATCATAGGGTAAACAGGCCAGTAGATGGACAGTTTAGCTGATTCCGAAGTTTACAACAAGGTGTTTCTTAAGAAATATCTGTTCTATTAAAAAAAAAATCAAAAGCTTTGCACGTAAAAATGTACAAATTTAAAGAAAACAATAACTCCAAGTAAAAATGTTAATGTATTTAAGGATAAAATGATGAAAATTCTACTCATAGCCCGTATCACAAGTAAATGGACGATAGGGCTAGCAGATGGACAGTTCAGAACCAATAGATGGACGGGTGTCTGGCTAGACGAGTAAAAGACTTATTAGCTATAGTAGGTACCTAGATTAAGTTATTTTTTGTTAAAATATAGTTTATTTCATCAAAACTAAAAACGTATGGAGTCTTCATTGCCTGAAACCGGTGCAACAGGTTATGGGCCCAGGCCGCAAATAAAGTGAGGTTATGTCTAGCCTAAAGTGGCCAGACGTCTCGGATCGTGTGGGACTGTCCCGAATTTGAATTGTTTGTCCCGCATTGAAAACTGTCTCGGAAAGTGTCCCGGATTGGATATGTAACCTTTTTAACATTTTCTTAGTGGCACAAAGTAAAAATATATATCCACTAGTTCCTTTTCTAATATCATCCAAGGCTCTATTTAGATCATTACATGTATATTGATGTACGGTATATATTTTTTTAATGCTTGCCATCTAAATAAAAAAAGAAAAATAAGATACCTACAAGTAAATGTGTAAACTGTTTGTTTATTAAAAAAAACGGCTTCAAAAGGTTTAATTCCGTTCTGTCCATCTGCTGCGACAAGGTTAGAAAATCCATATCAGTACATGGACAGTCATTTTTATAAGTTCTATCGGTTTATTTTTCTTTGTTCACACGTTTATATATAAGTTGTTAATATTAGAATGCAATCATCTTTTTTTTTTTTTTTTTTTTTTTTTTAACGTGGAGAAATCCCTAACAGATACCCCGCCCCCCGGGGGAGGGACGGGGTTATGTCGGGCTTGCACCCACTAAAACTCCACGGTGGTCGTCCTCGGGCGCGGAGTCGCACGCTCGAGGGGGAGGACTTCTGCGAGAGCAAACTAGCGATACATTCGCTTGCCCCCCCCCCCTCAGCGCAAATGCTGGCTCCGCGCTCAACAACCCTCTTCCCAAAACTCCGGCGACGCGAGACGGACCACGCGGCCGCGTCGCCACTTCTGGGGGGGTCGCACGATGTGGTGGAGGGGTGAGCGTGCCCCCCGGCACCCCCACCCCGCGACCCCCCGCGGTCGAGCAGTGACCCGGACGCGGCCCGAAGGGTCGCGGCCGGGCGGGGAGGCGGCACTTGGTCATATGGTCAATTGACCGCCGCACTCACCCTTTACCTGCTCGACCGCCTTCCTCGGGAGCGCGCTAAAAACGGCGCCAATGGCGCGGCTCCCGGGGGAGCAGCAGATGGTCGGCTGCTCCCCGGGGGGGGCCCTCTGACACGAGGACCCCCCCTGTTCGTAACTCCGCCGTCGCGCGGTGCGCCCTGCCACGACGCGATGCCGACGGCAACTCGTGGCTAAGGCCGCCTCCTTCCCGAGGCGCACTGAAAAGGGCGCCTCCGACCCGGGGTTGATGCCGACGGGGAGCGGGGGTGACGCACTAAATTACGTCACCGCCCTACCTCCCCCGGCCCCGGGTCATCTCCTCCTCCCGATCCTACCGGATCTCCGAGGGGCGGCTACGCGGGACGGATGCCCGGTGCGGATCCTGTCCCGCTCCGCCTCCTCCTTCTTCAACATTACCGCCTCCGCAAATGCGGAGACGGCCTTCCAGCACTCCCGATCTCCCGCCATCCGACGCACGACCGTCGGTAGCGAGAGATCGGGACCCAGCCGCGACTCGAGGACACGCCGCTCGTCCGACCACGACCGGCAAACCGCCAGCGTGTGGTCGGCCGTGTCCTCATCGCCCGAGTCGCAGCTGAAACACTGCGACGACTCCTCCCGCCCTATGCGACACAGATAATTGCCGAAGCATCCAACTCCGGTCAATATCTGCGTCAGGCGGAAGGTGAGCCTGCCGTACCCACGCCCCACCCATTCGTTCATGATGGGTAGGAGCGCCCCGACAACGCGGCCCTCCCGATGTCGCGGGAGGGCTAACCACTCGAGCCACTTGGCTCCCATGCGTTGTCGGGCCTGGCCCCGCACCACTTCTGGTCCGATGGCATTCGGGTCCCCAGCTTCGCGGAGATCATGGACGGTAGAATAAACCTCCGCCTCCATCTCCGCGAGCAGATGGAATGGGAGGGACCCAGCCAGAGCGGACAGCTCGGCGTGTGACACCGTGCGATACGCTCGCACGGCTCGGAGGACTGCGCGGCGATGAACTCTGGCCAAGAGTTCACGCCCAACGCGGCAGTCCTCCAGGTCGCCGGCCCATATAGGCGCGCCATACAGCGCCATGGACCGAACGACCGTCACATAGAGTCGCCGAACTCCCTCGTGTGGTCCACCCAGGTTGGGCATGATTCGCCCGAAGGCGAATACCTGCTTCTCCAACCTGGGGGCGAGGGTTTTGAAGTGGCGCGTGAATCGCCAGTAGGTATCCAGGGTCAGACCGAGATACTTCATCGAACGTCCGACCCTGATGCAGGCATCCCCGATCCTCAGGGACGCTCTGTTGGGGACACCGCTCTCAACCCTGTCCGCGAGCCACATCGCCTCGGTTTTGTCCAAGGCGACTCGCAGACCAAGCGTCCCGATCGAGGTGATGACGCGTCGCAGCGTTTCCTCGGCGAGGCTTATCGCCTCCTTCCAGTTCTGCCCGGCAGCTACCACCAGGGTGTCGTCGGCGTAACATACCAACGACACCCTTAGCGATGGCAGCTCGACCCGCAGTACCGCGTCGTATGCGAGTATCCACAACAGGGGCCCTAGCACGGACCCCTGCGGGACTCCGCGGTACACGAGAGTCACCCCGTCGCCCTCCTGGTCGACGTACGTCACCACACGGCCGCGGAGAAAGTCCCAGATCAGGCGGCGAAGGTAGAGCGGGACGTTATGATAGAGCAACGCCCGCTCGATCGCCGCCCAGGAGACGGTGTTAAACGCGTTGGCGATGTCTAGTGACACCGCCACGCTGACACCGCCTCCCTCGGCCGCCCGGCGCGACAGCGACGTACCATCTTAATGGGAATGCAATCATCTATTGCATACCTCTTTACAATACATCCAAATACGTTTTTTATTAACTTTAAGGGACGCGATGCTGAGCAATAGCTAATAATAAAAGAGTGACTCGCGCATAGTGGCGTAAAATCATACATATAAATACATTTTTCGCATACAAAATTTTTTTTTCGATAAATATGTTAATGTTTTGTAAAACAACAAACGTTTTTTCTGCAAAATAAAAAAACAATAATATAGATTAAAACTCTAGTTCTTTCAATATTAACGATTAACCAACGATTCGTCCATCTACTGGGCCCGTCCATCTACTGGCCTGCTTACCCTACCCGTCCCTCCAACCGTGTGCCGTACGCGCTGCCTGGTCGGCGGTCTCGGCGAGAATTCGTTTTCTCGACGTCGAAGCGCTTGCGACGCAAGCAAAAAGTCCAGAGTTCAAATCCCGGTGCCGATATTCTATTTTTTTTTCTTTATTTATACTCTAATTTCTCTTTCTATATTCTCAGAAGACTAAAGGCTTAAAAACTGTTAATTTGCAAAGCATTTTCGAAGCGTGATTTGCTGTTAAAAATGCGATCCCCTTCTGGCTTGTATCGCACCACTACAAGCGTACCCTACCTTCTGTCCGTGTGCCGTACGCGCTGCCTGGCCCGCGCTCTCCACCGAAAATTCATTTCACCGGGACCCAAGAGCTTGGGTCGCAAACAGAAAATCCGAGGTTCAAATCCCGGTGCGAAAATTCTACTTTTTTCATTAATTATTCTCTAACTTCTCGTTCTATATTCTAAGTAGAATAAAAACTTGAAAAGTATTATTTTACAAAGCATTTTCGCAGCTGGCTAATGTACGATGTTGGTCTTCTGCCTTTTTATACATAAACAGAAATAATTCCTGGAAATGCTACTTATAGAATAAGCTCCTTTCTTGGATGGACTCTTTAAAATTCACGTCACAATGAACAGTTACAGAATCGGTGATTTTCGTTTCAGGTAAGCGAGTCGCCCGCTCCGTTATTACGGTCGGCTTACCACTCGCACCCCGAATTACTGTATTGAGGTTTGAGAATAATATCGACAGGTTTCGTACTCGTCTTAATGATATCATTTATACCTACAGAAGGGTTTTACTAACCCATTCTTAGTCAATGACGCTCTTTTCGTGTTAATCAGGTTGATACACTCAGTCTTCTTCGGATTATTGAAATGCTTTTGGCCCCGAATTATCGGGAAAGACCTACCCACCGCACAGTCTTGCTTCCTCGCTGCGAGCGAGGACCTGCGGTCCCGGGTAGGCCGCCCATTGACTGCCAAGAGCAATAACACCGTTGGGCCAGGTAAAATACCCAGTGCAGAAAACTAAAATGATCATGCTTTTGAGAAATGGTCGTGAAAGTAGTACCAATGGATTTTTTAGGATTTCCTGATGAAAATGAGTTCAAACATGGAGAAATTCGGACCATTTTTAGTGAACATAGTGTGTGTCGCTGTTTCTTAAAACAGCTTGCGGGAAATCAGCTGTAATAACCAGTTAAAATAACCTATTAAACGGTTACTCATCTAAATACAAAAACCTTTGTATAAAAATATGCATGTACTTTCTGAAATAAATTCCCAAAGAATCGTTCGTTTTCTGACCTTACTGACTGCGGTAACCCCTTAATGCGGGGAACACTGAAATTCTAAACGTGTTTTCATAATAAAAAAATAGATCGTATTGTTTCTTGTTTGGACTTATTGTCGTCGACATAAACTCACCAATCCATCGGCAATACTCTGATCAAGCTGAGAAATGTAAAAATTGTGCGGTTTTCTAGACCTGTCAATATTGTTTTCAAACCTCATTACAGTGTCACGTCCCGGGTGAAGGTCTTAGGGGAAAGTGACATATGGGGTTTTATTCGTGGGGAATGCAGGCGCGAATGCAAGATTCGTGGCGTTGCGGAGAGTAGGGTGCAGGCGCGAATGCCAGATTCGTGGCACTGCGGAGGGTAGGATGCAGGCGCGAATGCCAGATTCGTGGCGCTGCGGAGAGTAGGATTCAGGCGCGAATACGTGATTCGTGGCACCGAATGTTCGAAGGGATGCAGGCGCGAATGCCAGATTCGTGGCGCTGCGGAGAGTAGGATGCAGGCGCGAATGCCAGATTCGTGGCGCTGCGGAGAGTAGAATGCAGGCGCGAATGCCAGATTCGTGGCACTGCGGAGAGTAGGATACAGGCGCGAATGCCAGATTCGTGGCACTGCGGAGAGTAGGAATTCCGGCGCGAATACGTGATTCGTGGCTCTGAAGGTGAAGTGGAATTTTAGGCGCGAATACGTGATTCGTGGCACTATGGTGTGTAGGATTCAGGCGCGAATGCCAGATTCGTAGCACTGAACGACCAGGGAAGGTTTAGATAGTTATGGACTCTGTGGCGACACCCGTTAGAGCACTTTGTTTTTGTTTTGGTGGATTTTAACGTTGCACTTAACTAGAAGGAATATTTCCGAGAAATATGTCTAGACATATGGCTGTACGCAGCCTATGTAAAAGTACGCCGAGTAAACACTATAAGAAACTCTATGCTCAGGTATCGCGAACTGAAATCAGCTGTTGCACTGGTTTGTTTTGGTTTGACGGCTTTCGTAGCTGGAGGATCTTTACAATGATTCGAAACGTTATTTTAGAGATAAGAGCGATTGTTTATTTTTATATCACTTGGTAAATATATATATATTGATGCGTTTGACGTTAGCATCTGCACAGGGACATTTATATAAACTATAATATATGTATGAATATGAGACATGTGAGTAATAGCAATAATATTAATGTAATGGACTAAGGATTAACATATAATAGGCGTCTAGCGGTAGACAATTATGTAAATAGCAATAAGCATAAGCAATAATAAAATATAAATATATTAGATAATACGAATGGAGATGATATGCACTAAAGAAATAAGTAGTTGTAATCGCTTACGATTGATGTCGTCGATAATAGAACTGAGTCTAACACTTTAAAATGCGCGACTTGTCAACTATGACTCTCCTTCATGAGAAGTTCCCGTAGAAGAAGCCCTCTGGCCATTTTGGGCCTTGTATTTATACTATTGTCGGGATTGTTAGGGACGAAGAGTGTGCGCGGTATGCACCTTGACTGATCTTTGAAGATGCGACGCATTACGGCTTATTAATAGTTTTGTGTTTAGGGGTTTTATATGGCCTTGTCTTGTACTGGTAATGAGTGAAGGGTATGTGCGGTGTGTTCCATGGCACGTACGCCAAATCTGCGTCGCGGTAATGATCACGTGTTGATCACGTTCGTAAATTTGTGTCGCAGTAACATTTCTGGGGTTTTTGCATGGGGCTTTGAAGCTGAATACTCAACCCATTTGGTGGAGTTTAGGATGTCGTATCGGATAGGGGTAAACGGGGTACTGACTTCTTTGGTCATAGAGAGGACATGAGACATAGTCTCGATTTAAGAGAGGGTGTTTAAAGACGAGGGATTTGTTTGAAGTAGATTTGGAGGGAAGTGGTCATGCCACGTAAGTCGAAGAGGGGATTTGGAGGTCGTCGCTGACCATCTTGAGATGGGGACCGCTAAGGTACATCGTCAAGGCGATCAGCGATTATGGATTGACCGCTTCGAGATGGAGACCGCTAAGGTGCATCGTCCAAACGGTCTGGTATCTGGATTGACCGTTTAGAGATAGGGACCACTAAGGTATATCGTCTAAACGATCGGTTGGGTTTGAAAAAGGGGTAAGGCTTAAGTATGAGGGTTTTTGATGGAGTTGTGGATGGATTTGTGAGAAAGTGGTGTTAAAATACCGCGCGAAAAATAGTGGGACGTCACAACAGTAATTCGGGGTGCGAGTGGTAAGCCGACCGTAATAGCGGAGCGGGCGGCTCGCTTACCTGAAACGAAAATCACCGATTCTGTAACTGTTCATTGTGACGTGAATTTTAAAGAGTCCATCCTAGAAAGGAGCTTATTCTGTAAGTAGCATTTCAAGGCATTCGTTATAAAAAATTACATCAGTTTCGCCTAACAGATTATTCTATATGGTGCATATTTTCCGACATATTGGGGCAAACGTGTTTTTCACCTCCAGATATGGATGATTGCCGATAAAAGAAAATACGTGTCAAATATTTAATGTTTCAATAATTTGTGGAATTGCCTTTTGATTTGATAATAGTTAGACCCTTCTTGGTATGAAATTTACTTAGTTGTATATTATAGCAGGTTGTATTTTGCTCTACTACTACACACATAGACCATTTCAAGTGCTCGAAACCAAGTGGGATCCCGAACGCTGCGCGGCTAGGAAATTCGGCCTAGCGCGAGGCTGTTTCGCAAAGTGATCATAATCGCGGTATGCAATTTCCAGATATCCAACTCCGCGAGGCGTGCCTCGCGAGGAATCCTCGCAAAGACGATACGCACCTTTATGGCCCACCTTTTCTAGTACCCAATACGTCAGCGGGTGCTTCTGTTTTGATATTGCAACGCGTGTTTATACTCGAGAGATAAGTGATCATCAGGTCGGCGCATACGTTCGTTCGCTTTATTGATACAAAGTGTTTATTACAGATATAAGAGAGTTACTATTCTTTGGCAATACGGCGTCAGGCCGCTTGCTGTATCTAAACTCTCTCTTCATTCAAACAAGCAATCCTTTGAAGAATATCCATATATTTTTATACTACATAAAAAGGCGAATTGAATAACAATAACAGAATTTATCATTTGAAGTATCTGATGTTAAAATAATTTTAAATGTATTCATTGACGTACCGGATTAAAACACAAAGTAAAAGAAATGAATGTGTTTCCAAAACATGGTTTGTTATAATTGGAAATATATTTATATATTTTTAGAAAACACTTTGTATCAATATATTGATACACGCTTTGTTATAATTGGCTAATTTACCAGTTCATCTAGGTGCCAGAAAAGTGACAAAAAAATATAAGTATTGAAGAAAAATGTTTTCCTTTCAAGGCTGGCGTTCCAATGTGCGGCCGGCGACTACGGCCGGCGACGGTCCCACTTGTGCAAGGGAGAAGTATGCATCTGTTTCTCCCTTGCATAAAGCTAACGCTCCGGCCTTTTGCACAGTGTTTAAGGGGTAGTTTCACCTCAGAAAAAACGTGGACACTTAAATGATTCCATGATTTTCCTTGAAGTGGCATCATGTTTTCTAGAAAATGGTAAATATGCAATTTTTGGGATCATTTTAAAATGACTTTAATACGGTTAAAAAAAAATCTCATTGAATTTACAACTAAAGGTTCTGAAAGGAAACTGTCTTAGCTTTCCAAAACACTCATGAACAATGTTCTGCGATCATGCGTTCGCAAGTTATAGGCGTTCAAAGTAGAAAGTTCCTTTTTTGCTTTGATAGCGAATAACTCGGTCAATAAAAATCATACAGCAAAATAAAAAAAACGAAATTAAAGAGAAATGTTTGCTCTATAAGAGCCCTCCATTGGATTTATCTGAAAAAAAAATTTTTAGCCCGTGCATACCTCCAAACTTGGCAAAAATTTCTGAAACTTTGTTTCCTGCGCTTCATCTTGATAAAACAGTATCATAATGGACGAAGAAAAAAATTGAGTACTTGATTCAAAAACTAGAAACTTCAAGCTTTAAAATGCGTTTTTTAAATATTTTTTGCGATCATTTTTCGCAGAGATACAGCCATTTGAAAATGACCAAAATTTTCGGAAAATTATAGTGTTCCCTTAATTTTGACGCGGAGTGTATTTTAAAATACGTAGCGTTAGAGTCAGAAAAACATAAAACCCAAAAAGAGTATATATAGTCGTAGATCGTAAGCTATATTAATTATTATTTCATTGTTGTAACTATATTAATTATTGTTTTATTAAATAAATAAGCATTATTAAGTTTAAAAGCCGTAGATATTACTCTTTAGTCTGTAGAATAGAACCCCACCTTTCCTACACTCGAGGGGACGCCGCTCTCCTCTCGGGGATCTGTCGACGCTCAGTTGTCCCCGGACAGCCGAACGTTACAGGTCGGATATTTTTGGTGACAGCGGTGGGATTTCTCATTCGTTTAGAGAATAAATTCAATTTGAAGAACTATTTCGTTAGTGAAATCACTCCATAAGTGTGTATTTTCCAAGAAATTTTTTCTTTCTCTAAATTTTACAGAGGCTTTAAAACTTCACAATGCCTAACACAATTGGAGAAGCAATGGCTAACCTCACAATAAATACAGAAACTCAAACTCAGGAGACTACAGAAACTCCAGAAATCACTACAGTAAATACTCCAGGACCTTCAAATCCACAGGTTAATATGAATACATCTACGAGTACATATTCTCAATTACCACATATTAGCCTACGCGACACTGCGGACACAGTCCCCTCTTTCGACGGTAGAAACATACCGATACACCAATTTATAAAAAGCTGCCGACATGCACGGCGCATGGTTAATCCGAACGCAGAGTATGGATTAGTTCAACTCATAAAGAATAAGCTTTTCGGACAAGCTTCTAGAGTAGTATTAAGCGGAGACTATAATTCAATCGATGATCTCATTTCGGTATTAGAGTCACGATTTGCTCCATTACATACTTCAATACAATTATATGGCGAATTATCGAAAATAGCACAATTACATAATGAAACGACGGTAGACTACAGCAGTCGCGTATCCAATCTCTTATTTCAGATTAAACATTGCAATGCAGTAGAGGTACCGACGCATGTAAAACAATTTAATACAAACGCGGAACAAAACGCCATTAAAGCCTTTCTAACGGGACTCAAAACAGAAATACATAATAGAATACACGAATACACCTTCAGCAATCTTGATCGCGCTATCAACGTCGCCATTAAAGCTGAAGCAGAATATAACAAAAACCCGATACGAGCAAGAGAAGCAGCAGGAATAACACAGGCTAACCAGTGTACGAATTGCCTTGGATACAGCCATATTGCCACCGCTTGCAGTAGCCGAATCTCACGAACCAACTGGCAGCAAAAAACCTGTCAACAATGTAATAGAACGGGACATACAACGCAAGAATGTAGGAGTCGAAGCGGAACACAAAACGGAGCACGAAACCAAGCGTGGAACGATACATTCTGTGACTTCTGCCGAAGGCCAGGTCACATGACGCAAGATTGTAGGAGCCGAAGTTACACGAATAGAGCCCCTCAACCTACCGTATACTGTGATAATTGCCGAAGGCCAGGTCACACAACACGAGATTGTAGAAGCCAAAGTTACACGAACAGAGCTCCTCAATCCAACGTGTACTGTGACTACTGTAAAAGACCAGGTCACACGATACAAGAATGCCGAAGTAAAAGTTATGCAGAAAGAGTACAGAGACCAGAAGTACTCTGCGAATATTGCAAATTTAGAGGTCACACGATAGACCAATGTAGGAAGAAGATATACTTCGATAGGAAGGAAAAAGAAGAAAAACAACCCCGTATGGTACGTAGGCAGGCCATACTTCGATTAAAAACGGAGCAAATAAGGAAACCTCCTAGCATCCTTCTTTCTGATGTAGGATTCAGCGAGAACCACGCAACGTTGATGATCGACACCGGATCCGATTTAAATGTCATCAAGAGAAGTGCTGTTTCACCGAACATACCAATCTACACGGACACTTTGTTCGACCTTAATGGTATTACGGACGGCCTACTCAGTACAATAGGATACATTAAGATAAGAACTTTAAATACGGAAATTATTATCCATGTCGTAGAAGATCTCCCTATCAAACAAGACGGAATACTAGGTACGGAATTCTTCCAAACAAATGGAGCAACCATCGACTACATGAAGTCAGAGATAATAATTGGAATGGAAATTATTCCATTTATCGATCCAGAAATGATTACGATACCAGCGAGAGCACGAAGTCAAATATATGTACGAGTGCTTAATACACAATCCAAAACAGGATACATTCCAAAAATCAATATTCACCCTAACATACACATGGGAAATGCACTGGTTTCGAATAACAACGGTGTAGCATTTCTTTTTGCTATAAATACATCCACAAAGGACATCAAAATTCCAGTACCATCCGTTGAATTAGAAGAATTTGAAGAAATACCTGCAGAAGAAGAAACAACAACCGCATACAAAAGAACTGATAGAACGCACCAATTATTACAATTATTACGGTTGGACCACCTAAACTCAGAGGAACGAGCCAGCGTGGAACAACTAATAAAGGAACATGCAGATAGATTCTACCTTCCAGGGGAAAAACTGGAAGCAACAAACAAAACATACCACAGAATAATTACAGAAAACAACGTTCCTGTTTTTACAAAGCAATACAGGTATCCTCAAGCATATAAGGAAGAAGTTAGAAAACAGACTAAAAAATTGCTTGAAAAAGGAATCATACAGTCATCAACTTCACCTTATAATTCACCGATCTGGATTGTACCCAAAAAAGAAGACGCTCAAGGAAATAAAAAGTCCAGAGTCGTAATTGACTTTAGAAAATTAAATGAACTAACAATTGGAGATGCTTATCCTCTGCCAAATATAACTGATATACTAGATCAGTTAGGAAGTGCAAAATATTTTTCAGTATTTGATCTTGCATCTGGATTTCATCAAATTCCAATGCATCCAGACGATCAACATAAAACAGCATTCTCTACAATTTACGGGCATTACGAATTTACCAGAATGCCATTTGGACTAAAAAACGCACCAGCCACCTTCCAAAGACTAATGGACCAGGTCTTGACTGGGCTCCAAGGAATAGAGCTGTTCGTATACTTAGACGATATTGTCATATACGCTAGTACATTAAAAGAACATGCAACTAAATTTAAACGACTAATGGACAGACTAAGAGGAGCAAATCTTCACCTTCAACCAGATAAATGCGAATTTTTGAAGAAAGAAGTTTCGTACTTGGGACACATAATATAAGAGGACGGAGTCAAACCTGACCCGAAGAAAGTAGTAGCAGTAAAGGAATTTCCAACACCTACTACGGTCAAGAACGTCAAACAATTCCTAGGACTAAGTGGATATTATAGGCGATTCATAAAGGATTTTTCAAAAATTGCAAGACCACTTTCTAATCTCACTAGGAAGAATTATCAATTCGAGTGGACCTACAAACAACAAAAGGCATTTGAAACTTTGCGGGAAGTTCTCTGCAAAGAACCCATATTACAATTCCCGGACTTCGACAAGGTATTCAACATCACGACAGACGCCTCAAGTATTGCTGTAGGTGCGGTTCTCAGTCAAGGAGAAATAGGCAAAGATCTGCCAATACCCTATGCATCTCGCGTTTTAAATGATGCTGAAACACGATATTCTCCTACACAACGGGAATTATTGGCAATAATATACGCAGTCTTTCACTTCAGACCTTACATTTACGGACGGAAATTCTATCTAATAACAGACCATAAACCACTAGAATGGCTTCAAAATCTTTCTAATCCTACATCTCGATTAATGCGCTGGAAAATTAGATTAGCGGAATACGATTACAAAATTTTATATAAACCCGGGAAATACAACACAAACGCGGACGCGTTGTCTAGGAATCCGATTTCACTACCATTACACGCGAAAAGAGCTCATTCAGATACAAATTCTCACGAGAATAAAAAATTAAAAGAATTCCACCAATTTCCAACCCGACAAAGGGAAACTACAGCATCAACCTCTGGAAATCCAGCTCCACATAAACAATTAATAGTTAACTCATCAGAAACCGATTCCTCTTCATATGACGAAAGCGATGCGTTAAATTTAATGCGAAAGAAATTAAAACGGAAAAAGCAAAGCACAAACACCTCCTCCTCTCGTCCCGAGACTAAGAAACGGAATGTTGAAGCGGAAACGCATACACCCCCTCGTTACGCGCCTCATCAAATCTCCGTTCCCATCCAAATACACGCACCCCCGCAAGTCGTGACCCCCCAAGTCCAAATACACGCACCCCCGCAAGTCGTGATACCCCAAACATACAAATCTCCCCAAGTGTAAATACACGCACCCCCGCAAGTCGTGACACCCCAAAACTATAAACCCCCTTACATCAAGAAACCTCGCATCAAGAAAGAAGAGGATGCAATAGAAGAGATTGACGAAACAGTCGTAATACCCAAACATAATTATAAGGATCCTCCCAAAATAGACGCGGAATCAAGTTCAGAAAAGAACACTCACCATACACCTAAAAAGAAGAAATTAAAATCAAAATCCAGCACGGACACAGGTCCCATAACGCCAATAACGATAAGGAAAGGAAGGATACTTACTCCTCCTCCACCATCCTCTCATCCTCCACCATTACTATCTCTTCCCCCACATTCTCCACGTCACAAACAACCCACACCAGTTAAACCAAGAGTAGTATCAAATATTCCTGTCAAAAACCAAAACACAGAGGTGGAAGATCACTTATGGATGGGCAAAGGATACGTAGTGACATTCATAAACACACAAGGCAGGCCAATCGGACCATTAGGAGGGAAATTATATAAAGAAAAGAATATAAAACCTCACAAAATTCCACAACCATTAAGAATTGGAGAGTTAGTAAAAATCAAGGAAGGGAAGCACACAATCCTTGGACTCATCACATCAGACCATCCAACCGAAGAAGACGTATACAATTCACTGAGGTCACTTCATACATACCTGGTATCTGAAAAAGCCACAAAAGTATACATCTCATCAGAAGAGGATAAAATTTTATTAAATCAATTACGAAATTTAATAGAACTAATATTCGTACAAGAAGATATCCAATTCATCTTCTGTAAAGGCACTCTTCTAACACCTTCGGTACAGGATAGACAGCAGATTATCCAGGAAAACCACCAATCACCTATAGGCGGACACAAGGGAATAACTAAAACATATCATCGTATAAGAAGTAAATATTACTGGAAGAATATGAAATATGAAATAACACAATTTATAAAAACTTGCTTGGATTGCCAAAAGACTAAACTTGTACGAGTAAAGAACAAGGAACCCATGATACTAACAGACACACCTGTTGATCCTTTCGATAAGATTTCTATGGACATAGTAGGACCACTACCTTTTACAAACATAGGAAATAGTTACATACTTACTATCCAAGACAATCTGACTAAATACTCTCTCGCTATACCATTGGCAAGTGTCACCTCAGAGGATATAGCTAAGGCATTTACAGAGCATTTCATCTGTAAATTTGGAAGTCCTAAAGCAATCCTTACTGATCAGGGACCAAATTTTATGAGTGCCCTCATGAAGAAATTTGCCAGAGCGTTTCACATCAATCACTCTGCATTTCATCCTCAATCTAATGGATCTTTAGAGAGAAGTCACCATGTCCTCGTCGAATACCTACGACACTATGTATCAAAAGAAAAGCAATGGGATCAGTGGTTACCTCAAGCAATGTTCTCGTATAATACAAGCACTCACGAAGGCACGAAATTTACGCCTCACGAACTTGTTTTCGGAAGAAAAGCACGTCTTCCTTCCAGTATTCCCTCAACGGACAACATTAAAACATATCCGGACTATGTCGACAAGTTGATAGACAAACTATATCACATTCGGCAAATGGCGCTAAGAAACCTGGAAGAATCAAAAATCCGCCAGAAACATTACTACGACCGGAAGATTCAACCACAAACATACAATGTAGGGGATTACGTATGGTTATTGCAACCAAGAAAGGAAAAATTGGGACCGGAATACAGCGGACCCTACCGGATTATCGAAATCCTGGACAAAAATAACTTAAAAATAGTAATAAATTCGAAACAAACTAGGATCGTCCATAAAAACCGCGTAAAACAGGCGAATTCACCTTAAAAAGTTGCAACCCTGCATGGGAAGCCTATATAAGGAGGTGCGAACAAAGGATTTCTCCATTGTAACAAAAGTATATACGAAGCACGAAATACACATATATACACCTAAAATGTCAGGACCTGTGTGCTTGAAAAAAGTATACGACAGGGATGTTTTTTATTATAAACACTCTGTAATTTGTGTCATGTGCACACAGAGAGTGGAGATCGAGGAGGAGGATGCATTGGCAACACATTTATACTCAAAGTACAACCTACGACGTTGGCGAATTTGCCGTATTTGTCGAAGAATATTATACGTGGCACAACCAGTGCAGGAATGCAGGGAATGCAAAGATGCACTAAATCTTTAAAGTATATATATATCACACACCACACTCTACAAGTACACGCTCACACACATCCATAATGTAATAAACACACACACTTTTATATTTTTTACCATTTTTTTTATATATTCACCATTCATCTCATTTTACATTACACTCTACAGTTACACACTACATACACGAACAGAATGTAATAAATACCTACACCTTTCATTTTTCATCATCTTAATAAACATATTATATTTTTCTATATAAAAAACAAAAACGAAACATAAACCTAACCTATAAATTAAGAAAAAATAGACACTAAGTAGACCGATAGCATAGGCAACAGAGTTGCAGGAAAATATAATTTCCGTAGACTCCGCTAGAGGGCACTAAAACATAAGCCCCAACGAGTAAAATTTAAAATCCGCGCACGCGTAGTAAACCAGTCTGCCATTACGTTACAACAATGCCAAGACGCTCCGGCAATCGCCACTCTAAACACAAGAAAGATGTACAAGATTTGGAGGATATATTTGCGGAAATGATTCCCATCCCAACCTTTATTACTCCACTCCCGGGAAGCCCGGAAAGAATGGTAAAAACCGCTATTCAATCATAAAAATTTCCAAATTAACAAAACCTTCCTCTCTAGTCACGACCTCACACTCCTCCGGATTTAATACTCCCAACAACTCCGGAGTATCCGACAACTCCGGATTTTATAATACCAAAGACCCCGGAATTTAAAATTCCGGAAGTCCCACCAAAAAGATGGCCAGAATTGATTCCTGTGGACATTCCAGACCCGGATTGGGAAACTTATAGGTCACTGCCGAAAACAGACCCACGCAAGAAGCTGTGGAGACTTCTCGCGCTATTCGGCTCAGGGGCAGCATGCCCGTATAAACCTTCATTTTAACATTTATAAATAAATACTCCCACATATATATACTTAAAACAAATACAATGTCCATTTCGTTCCCCACCTTCGTTCTAATCTCTCGAGGACGAGAGATCCCCCAGGGGGGGAGGTGTAACGTCCCACGGGGACTTAAACCGTTAGATACCGACAGTCGGTAATGTAGGAACCGATCTCCGTTACCATGTAACCTATTTTCTATTACCGCGTAAATGTATTATAAGACTCTTATATATAATTTATAATTTAGATGAATGTTAGAAGAATAATTATTATAAGAATATTAGAAATAATTAATTATAAGTATTAGCAAAAGCGCAAGACAAAATATTAAGTAATAAGCAAGCAAAACACGAAATAACAAACTGCGACTCACTGCGCATGCGCTAGCCCGCCAATTTTCCAGTATAAATAGAGGCGCACGCAGCACAGCGGGACATTCAAGCTACGAATACGCTCAAGTGACGAACGAATGCTCAAACCTAGAGGCAGCTTAAGTTTCAACCAATGGGATTCAGCTTCGCTCCGGAAACGGCAGCGGCGGATCTCCAGTGTATAAAAGTTACTGGTGCTCCTCTTTGGTTTGCTCATTTGAAGTCATAGAACCTCGTTCTTGCAAAGCCATCGAGCTTCGCTCCGGAAACGGTAGCGGCCGAAGTGCTTGGTAAAAACAAGGTCTGTAGAGCATAGAAAAGAACTCTGTCAAAAGAATCGAGCTTCGCTCCGGAAACGGCAGCGGCCGATCTTACTACAGAAATTGCCAAGAGTACTCGAGCCTCGCTCCGGAAACGGCAGCGGCCGAGCTCTGCAATATACATATATCTATATATTTTAAAATTTTCATAGAATTTGTGGTATCGCCAATCAACTTCACGAGGGTATCGATTTCTTTGCTGATACTCTTTCCGGCTTCAAAATTAGTACTCGCAGAGCCCTTATTGCGGAAGGCATTCCATAGAGGTTCCCCATGCACCTACTTGTCACTCTACGGCCATCTCTTATCATCTTTTTCTCTTATCCTTTTCTCTTTTGTTTGTATTGTTTTTATTGTTTTTATTGTAATCTATTGTTATTATCCCTTCTTATTGTGCTTAATGGGCTTGTCCCGTAAATAAAATTATTATTATTATTATTATTAAAATACGTAGCGTTAGAGTCAGAAAAACATAAAACCCAAAAAGAGTATATATAGTCGTAGATCGTAAGCTATATTAATTATTATTTCATTGTTGTAACTATATTAATTATTGTTTTATTAAATAAATAAGCATTATTAAGTTTAAAAGCCGTAGATATTACTCTTTAGTCTGTAGAATAGAACCCCACCTTTCCTACACTCGAGGGGACGCCGCTCTCCTCTCGGGGATCTGTCGACGCTCAGTTGTCCCCGGACAGCCGAACGTTACACAATCCATGTTTCCTTCGAGACTTTAATATAAACAGTCGTTCTCTTCCGCTCGGTCCTTCCATATAACCCGGTATACCATGAACAACAATCTATCATTGGCTAATAGTGAGTTAGTTTTATTTAAATCATTGAAAAAACAGATCTTTGGAAGTGGTCTTCCTGTATTGAACTGGTCGCTTCAAACCGAAACATTGTCAAGTTATAATCTTGGACCCGTTATGAAGTAAGATCACACTAGTGTTTTCGATAAATTTTTTATCTCATATTACATTTTTTACAAATATATTAAATTTTGCAGAGATATCATCAATACGCTATGGTGGGACAAAGTGTAGACAGCGTTGATACCCCTACTTGGCACTTTAAATTTAAACATCTAAAAAAACCGCAAATTTCCGCAAATTTTCGCAATTGGATATCATACCTGACATGTTACTCTATATCAAGAAACTTGTTACAGAGTGACACTCAGTGACACTCATCTTTGTTTTTTTTTCGTTTTATTAAAACATGACTTAGATTTATGACACATTGAGAAGGGAATTACAAGGGTAAATTCAAAGATATTTTACTTTGGTCATGTGGAAAGTTTTGTTTATAGCATCTACTTTAATGGTAAACTGTTTTGTGACGTCCCACTATTTTTCGCGCGGTATTATTTCACCATCCTCGTAAATCAATCCACAACTTCATCAAAAACCCTCAATCTCGAGTCATTCCCCTCTCCCTCACCCAACTGATCGTTTGGACGATGTACCTTAGTGGTCCCCACCTGGAAACAGTCAATCAAGAAATACCCTCCCCTTCTACGGCCTACGAGGCACGATTTCCTCCCTCTCTTTCAATCTAAACGAATCCCTCGCCCCAAAACTTACTAATTCGAGACCACGTCTCACCCCCTCTCTACGACCTTTAATTTGACTCCACTCTTACCCCTTTACCCATCTAACTACTCCAAATCCGCCGGGTTGAGTATTCCCTTTCAAAAACCCCATATAAAAACCCCAGAAATGCTATTGCGACGCATATTTTGCGCCTTAGTCATCGACACGTGTTATTTACCGCGACGCATATTTGGCGTACGTGCCATGGCGAATTACCGCGCTCACCCCTCATACCTGACATTCCAATCTCGGCTATAAGGCCACAGAGGCCGGAGCTCATTACCATTTTTGTAACAGTGTCAATATAATCCTCGCGATTACGATCTTTGAAACAATGTTACTACAAATCTTCGAATTATATTCATAAAATCAGTGCGACTCCTCCAACAAGGATAGCCATTCTACACCACTTATTGTAAGTCGTTATTATTACCATATTATAAACATTGTACATCATATTCATTTATATTACTAACGTTTATTGCGAATCATTAACTTTATCTAACTAACCACTTATATCGTTTAATATCGTTAAAGCTTATTGGTTTATTTTCTATTACTTGCTTATTGCTAAAGCCTATTGGCCAATTGTGTATTATTTGATTATCGCTAAAGATTATTGGTTTATTTTCTATTACTTGCTTATTTCTAAAGCCTATTGGCCTATTGTGTATTATTTGCTTATCGCTAAAGATTATTGGTTTATTTTGTATTGCATGCTCATTGTTAATATTCATGAGTATCACTATTACAACATTCTAATCACATGTGCATAACGGTACACGACGAAACCGGTACCAAAAAGAAACAAACGTTCTTATTTACAAACCACGCTTCGAATTATTGCGTCGATCCTACAATAGTAAAGATTCCAATCCATAACAAGCTGATCTCGTCTCGTGAACACGAGAGCTCTTGTTATGTTTACAATACTTTTCTTTCACATGACTTTCCTGAAACCACACGTCTAAACGTATTTCTTGGAATATTGCGAGCGTTTATTTGGATTAATGCAACGGTAAATCCGAACAAAACTATTAGTGTCCTAACGGGTGTCTCTCAAATACGCGACAATCATTTGAAACCTTCCCTGGTCGTTTGGGACGCGAAATCAACTTTCGTGCCGAGACTCTTACCCAATTTTGTGCTGCGAAATTTACTTTCGTGCCAAAACCTCCTCTTAATCTACCCCAACAATGTCATTCCCCTAAGACCCCAACCCGGGACGTGACAGTTTCACATATGGATCATTTCGGATAAACTTTTTTTGACACATTAAACATACTCCCATTTTCAAGACATTAAGGAGCATAAAATTTAGTCAGCTTTGACGGCCTATATCTCAATAACCAATCAATGTATTTAAGAAATTCAAGCGGCATTTGATGCACTGATATATATACAGCAAATCTGCTATAATAGCAAAAAGCTGCTATATACTTTGAAAATTGAATTTTTGCCAACTTTTGGCGATTTGGGACCACTGTGCGTCGTCCTCCCTTCGAATTGAAGGTGGATCCCTCACCTCTCGAATATAAACACGTTTCCGAACATCAAAACAAAAGCAGGCGCTGACGTGTTCGGTGCGAGAGAAGGTGGCTTGTATGGAAGAGATTATGTAATTATATTATGACCAATCGGACCTGCATCCCTTTGAAACGGCGGCAACATTCCACCTATTACATATACGCAAACGTAGGCTAGGAGATTCCGCCATTAACAGACACTCGTCGCAGTGCATTTGCGTCTGGAGTAGCCTAAGCTGCTGCTCAGACGCGTAGGAGAAACAGATGCATGCTTCTCCATTACGCTGGCACGGCACACTGCTAGGAGATCCCACCTTTAGGGTCAATTCAGACGAAGCGATGTAACGATACCGCCGCAAAAAATTAAGTCACGTGTAATATATACATATGTCTCTGCACACACACATATATATATATATATATATATATATATATATATACATGTGTATATAACTGTTGAATTTCACCATTCAAACATTCAACAGTATATATATAATACGCGCACTGCACACAAGCATATCCCTACTCCTGTCCGTGTGCGCTGCTTGTTCGGCTGCCGAGCACATGGACAGGAGTAGGGATATGCTTGTGGGCAGTGCGATGGGAAGAAAGTGGGGGACGACGGTAGGCCATAGTGGGAGACGACGGTAGGTCATAGTGGGGGTAAGGATTTGTCCCACGTCCCACGATTCTGGCATCACTGCTGAAGACTTCGGCGGCGGCTTCTCATCTTGGTTCGAGCCTCGGCTCGAGAGCCATACATTGTTGCTTGCGGTGGATTATACTTATATTAATAGGATGTAAAACTTCCACATTTTCGATCGTATCAGCATGAACGTTTCAGTAACATATTGCTGAAATTTTTTAGATGAAAATGAATTAACGAAATAAATCGGATTATTTTTAGCATTATTACATTAGAAATGTTACATTCATATTTAATTATCTATAGTTCTAGAAATAATCCGATTTATACCGTGTTTGCACTCATTTTAATCGAAAGGATCTCGCAACTTTATGAACAATCCATAAATTTTAAAAGTTGGAAAAGTCTGCGTACAAATATAACTGACAAATTTCGAATACTATAAAAAAGCTAGGGTTTTGGAAGTTTTATGGACACTAATTTATTTATTGGTTAACTCTAGATTGATTGTGAAAAAAACGACGATGTTTCTTACATTTGTTTACTAGAAAATGCAAATAAACGGGAACACAAAATCTTTTGCAAAAACAAAATTTGTTCTTATGATTCTTGTAATTATTATCATAACAAATTCTATTCAATTTAATATACCCATATACCCATACTGTATTCGGATTTTCGTAAATGTAAAATCGTGCTATCGGTTTATTTATATTTTCGCGTAAACGAATGCAAAACACATCGTCATTTTTACATAATTTGTTTAATTATAACTAATAAATTAGTTAATATCTGAATTATGCTCCAAACCCTTGCTTCTCTTTGTGTTTTTGCTTGAATTATTTTAAATTTCGCAAGTGTACGAAGAATTTCGTGACTGACTGTATAGGTACTGTATGTAGGTATTACATTCATGATTTTTTTCTTCGGACATAATTTCTGATAAATCGCAAAAACTAGTTATTGGTTATATGTACATACATATTTAGCACAATATTAACTCGGTACTTCTACTTTATACGTGAGAATATATGTTCTGGTAACATAATTTGCCGAAAAATTAAAATATTTATGTGTATGATATGAAAAATCGCGTGATGATCTCTAATCATTGTCGATATGTTCTGGTTTTGTTGATTGTCGCGCTGCTGTAGATGACCGTCAGAAAGCCATATCCATCTAAACTGTTTGTTGTATAGAATAGATGCAGGTAAAAAAACTTTACTCAGAGTATATCTACGTTACTATACCTTCTCAAGTAAATTACTTTACTATACTTATTGAAATGATTTATTATACTGTATATTTATATTTCAAAAATATAAAGGTGAATGAAGACGAATACAATTACTCTTAATTAAATTTATCTTATTCATTGAAAACAATGTATGAATGAAAGAATACACATATGTACACGAGTATACATATACACAATGCACAATTTATTATGCTAATGAACAACATATTTAATTTAAAAATGCATACAGGGTGTCCCAAAAATGTCGGACTTCCTTGAAAGGGGTTACTCAGGGGGTGATTTGAAACAACTTTTTCCTTAGCGAAAATATTGTCCGAAGCTTCGTTAAGGAGATATTAACCAAAAACCCGGACCAATCAGAGCGCGCGCCTTCCGCCTGAGTTCCCGCGGTAGCGTTGGCTACGAGGTAGGCGACCGCGCTTGTGCTACGAACGTACGAACAAGCAAGTCGGCATGCATTGAAGGAAACCGCGTTACACATTTTTTTTTTTAAAGCAGAATCTTAAATAAGAATAATTTGAAGTGAGAGGACAAGAAGTACGTAAATTTCGTTTTTAAATAAGGCATAAACGAAAAGCTAACGTAACAGAAAATGTACGACAAGTGATCGTAATTCGTTATTGAGGTAAAAATCCGTAGTTTAAGAACGGCCAACACAACTAAATTTAAAAAATAATATTAGGTGTATGAATAAATTCTTTCCGACTGGAATTTCTATCGCGGTGGTATTCAGAAGCTGCCAGAAAAATGGCAAAAGGTAATGAACAATAATGGAAATTATTGCGATGATCGAGTTGTTTTCATATTTTTTAAATCGAACTGTTATTGTACCCTAAAATCGGAAAGAATTTATTTTCACACCTAATAATCACCAATAAATTAAATAAAACTCACCCTTTCTGGACATTCCTTTCCTTGCTTCCCTTCCCTTTTCGGAAACCTGGCCACTGTACCGATCCTGGTCATCGGCGTCCAGTGCTCAGCTGATCGCAGGGTCAATGTACCGAATATTCACTTCACTGCACGGCTACTAACACTGATCACTGAACCGATCCTGGTCATCGATGGACGAGCCCAGTGCACAGCTGGTTTCAGGTACACGACACCATCCAAGGTTAATGTGCCGAATATTCACTTTACTGCACGGCTACTAACACTGATCACTGAATTTATTTTTCACGGAACGTGTTGTTCATACGTTATAAAAATTGGTGGCCGCGAAAGGGGCCGATTACTGTTAATTACTGGGACGAGATTACTACTATTACCCGGCGAAAAGAAAACTCGTGGCAGACTGTCTAGGACTGTGCAGTCCGCTGCTGTGCAGCGATCAGATACGGATCCGACCGACGATCGTCAAAACAAAAGCGTAGGCTACGCTTGGTCAAATCGCTCTATCCCACTCGATCTCGTGTTTCGTTCGATCTCTTCGTCGCGCAGTGCGACAATGTATGCGGCAACTTCAGCCAATAACCAAAATACGTGTGTCCCGTCTTTAAAAGTGTGCCCAAATAGGTGACTCGACCAATGGTCACAGCAGCGGACTGCACAGCCCGAGACAGTCTGCCACGAGTTTTCTTTTCGCCGGGTAATAGTAGTAATCTCGTCCCAGTAATTAACAGTAATCGGCCCCTTTCGCAGCCACCAATTTTTATAACGTAGGAACAACACGTTCCGTGAAAAATAAATTCAGTGATCAGTGTTAGTAGCCGTGCAGTAAAGTGAATATTCGGCACATTAACCTTGGATGGTGTCGTGTACCTGAAACCAGCTGTGCACTGGGCTCGTCCATCGATGACCAGGATCGGTTCAGTGATCAGTGTTAGTAGCCGTGCAGTGAAGTGAATATTCGGTACATTGACCCTGCGATCAGCTGAGCACTGGACGCCGATGACCAGGATCGGTACAGTGGCAAGGTTTCCGAAAAGGGAAGGAAAGCAAGGAAAGGAATGTCCAGAAAGGGTGAGTTTTATTTAATTTATTGGTGATTATTAGGTGTGAAAATAAATTCTTTCCGATTTTAGGGTACAATAACAGTTCGATTTAAAAAATATGAAAACAACTCGATCATCGCAATAATTTCCATTATTGTTCATTACCTTTTGCCATTTTTCTGGCAGCTTCTGAATACCACCGCGATAGAAATTCCAGTCGGAAAGAATTTATTCATACACCTAATATTATTTTTTAAATTTAGTTGTGTTGGCCGTTCTTAAACTACGGATTTTTTCCTCAATAACGAATTACGATCACTTGTCGTACATTTTCTGTTACGTTACCTTTTCGTTTATGCTTTATTTAAAAACAAAATTTACGTACTTCTTGTCCTCTCACTTCAAATTATTCTTATTTAAGATTCTGCTTTAAAAAAAAAATGTGTAACGCGGTTTCCTTCGATGCATGCCGACTTGCTTGTTCGTACGTTCGTAGCACAAGCGCGGTCGCCTACCTCGTAGCCAACGCTACCGCGGGAACTCAAGCGGAAGGCGCGCGCTCTGATTGATCGGGGTTTTTGGTTATTATCTCCTTAACGAAGCTTCGGACAATATTTTCGCTAAGGAAAAAGATGTTTCAAATCACCCCCTGAGTAACCCCTTTCAAGGAAGTCCGACATTTTTGGGACACCCTGTATACATATACCCCTACAGCACACTTCGTTGCAGGAACGTTGCACAGCCGTTGCAGTACATTGCAATGTTGCCGTTTGGTTGCAGGTTGCATTGCAATATTCCTACAACATTGTGGAAACATTGCCGTGTGTTTAGCGAAGCAACTGAGCGCGCGTCAAAGGAACCGGGAACTCGCGAGAGGGCTTCGATAAATTTGTGACCCCTACTTCTAAGCACTAGTTTACTATTGATTTACAATATTTACAATTGTTACAATAAAGCTGAACGCACGCACAAGTTTACACAGAGACGAAACACTGACTTTCCTACGCCGTAGGCTTAATCTAGTTTTACAAAGTCGAAGCACGCGGAATCGGCCCGATTCCGTAAGCTAAGCAAAGTATAGCAAAAGTGTAGCAGCGAAGTAACGCGACTTTGAAGACGGCTCGTCGACAAGTGACGCGTACAGAGAGAGATCCAGGAAATCGGCCCGATTTCCTGGAAGGCAGAAGCAGTCCCCCCTTCCATCGGTTGTAAGGCGATGGAAGGGGCCGTTTTCGGCGCTCCACATGAGTCAGCGGACAGGTGCCATTATCTAATTCGCGGTACGCCTGGGAGATGGCGTTAAGATGCAGAATTCTCTTAACACCGTGCAATATTACAATGGCCACGTTTGTGCAATGTTTCTGGAATATTGCGCACACATTGCCGTGGAATATTGCGCACATACTGCGTTACAATAATCCAGGAATATTGCGCACACATTGCCGTGGAATATTGCAATGGCCGCGTTTGTGCAATGTTTCTGGAATATTGCGCACACATTGCCGTGGAATATTGCGTACATACTGCCGCACAATATTCCCGGAATATTGCGCACACATTGCCGTGGAATGTTGCGCACATACTGCAGTACAATACTTCCGGAATACTGCGCACACATTGGCGTGGAATATTGCGCACATACTGCAATACAATACTCCCGAAATATTGCGCACACGTTGCCGTGGAATATGGACTTACATATTTTCACTCCTCGCCTACGCAAAGCGTTCGTGAAATGCAAACACACGGAATACAGTCTTAAATACCACAGGAAACCTCCGGGGGAATATATGCGACCGTGAACAATATCTGACATAAGTAATTAATACAATTACTTAGTTAAAACTATAAAGTTTAAACAAACTCATAAACTATATATAGCAACAAAAGATATTTGTAAAAAAGTGGTTCATGTACCAATCACTGCCACTGAGCCTACTATTGCCATTTAATCTATTGTTCATAACAAAAACGTCCCGCGATGTCGAGTGTAAATTTAGAAGTCCGTATTATTGGCGAACGCTGTAGGAACGGCCCGGTGGGACGTTCAGGCAACATTCGTACATAAAACGGATTGACGCGGAGCGTTCCTGAAATACAAACACGCGGAATATATTCTTAAATACCACAGGAAACCTCCGGGGGAACATAGGCGACCATGGAAAGTATGTGATATTAATAATTAATAACATTAGTTAATTATAACTATAAACGGTTGAAGCAAAGTGTGAAACTGTAAACAACGACAAAGGATATTTGTAAAAAATAAATATTAGATGTCCCAAGTACTGCCACTGTCTCTACTATTGCCATTTAATCTATTGTTCATAACAAAAACGTCCCGCGATGTCGAGTGTAACGTTCTCAAACGAGACTGAGCCGTTAGTTGCAGGCGATTCCACAAGTAAAGCGGTTTACCTGTGAAATTATGGGATTGGTTCGGGTGGCGTGCAATTATGAAATGAATTTCACAAACGAGAGTCCTTTAACAAAAATTAACAGTGGATTTATTCAATAATAAAGGTTTGACTCTTGGTCAAAAATAGAATATATAATGTTTGAACTTAAATGGTAAGTATTATAATGAATCGACGTATTGGTCGATTTTAAAGAATACGTTTGATTTTGGTTTCGACGCTTGATCGGTAATAAAGAATACGCTTGGTTACGGTTTCGAACTAATAGGGTAACTACGTACAGTTTAACTGTTTTGTATAATTGTTGGTATAATGATACGATACTAAATCGTATTTGAGCAATAAGTTGCTATACTTTGTTTAGATAATAATAATGACGCTAGGTCGATTTGGTAATATAATAAGAGTGTTTCTTCTGGTGCCTATGAGCTGGCCCACGCTTTCCAGGAAGGAAGCTGAGGGGCTAGTTAAAGCGACCTCGGAAAGGTTGAATGTAGGATTTTGAGGGGCTAGTTAAAGCGACCTCGGAAAGATTTTGAGGGGCTAGTGAAAGCGACCTCGAAGGAATTTGAGGGGCTAGTGAAAGCGACCTCGTAGGAATTTGAGGGGCTAGTGAAAGCGACCTCGGATAGGTTTTGAGGGGCTAGTGAAAGCGACCTCGAAGGAAGTTGAGGGGCTAGTTAAAGCGACCTCGTAGGAATTTGAGGGGCTAGTGAAAGCGACCTCGGAAAGGTGTTGAGGGGCTAGTTAAAGCGACCTCGAAGGAATTTGAGGGGCTAGTGAAAGCGACCTCGTAGGAATTTGAGGGGCTAGTTAAAGCGACCTCGGAATGGTTTATTGTAAGAATTTGAATATAGGAGATTGAACGTGATTTTGAGGGGCTAGTTAAAGCGACCTCGGAATTAGGTTGAATGTAGGTAGTCAGGACGTAGAATTTATATATACTTGTTGAGAGACTTTTATAAGCGGCGTGCTTATTGTTCGGTAGCAGAACTCAGTCTGAATCTAAGCTGCTGGCAGGCTCGTATTTATACGGTTCTGCGATACCTTGCTCCAGCCAATCACTAGTCGTTTGGACTAGTGCGCCAATTAGAAATGGGATCCGGTTCCCGCCGGTTCACGTACTACGCTCGGTTTATTTGGCGTCCGGTTGAGTGCACCAATTAGAATTAGCTTCCGGTTCCCGCCGGTTCGCGTACTACGCTGAGTTTGGTTAAACGCGCGGTCTGTGCGCGCGCGCTTGGGTTATTCGCGCGGCAGTGAGTTCGCGCGGTTAGTTATGCGCATGCGTTGCGCGTCGCTTGGTTCACTGTTTCCCGCCGGTTAATGGCGTCGCTCGCCCGCGTCATAAATGCTGGTTTACACTTTAGGTAAAATAGGAGTATAATAGAATGAATATAATACTTAGTTAGAAAAGAGATAGTAAAAAATGTACGGCGGTTCGTAGCGGTACGTTACACGAGTGTAAATTTAGAAGTCTGTATTATTGGCGAACGCTGTAGGAACGACCCTGTGGGCCGTTCAGGCAACATTCGTACATAAAACGGATTGACGCGGAGCGTTCGTGAAATACAAACACACACGGAATACCGTCTTAAATACCGCAGGAAACTTCCGGGGTAACATAGGCGACCATGGAAAGTATGTAATATTAATAATTAATAACATTACTTAATTATAACTACATACGGTTGAAGCAAAGTGTGAAACTGTAAATAGCGACAAAAGATATTTGTAAAAAAGAAATATTAGATGTCCCCAGTACTGCCAGTGTCTTTACTATTGCCATTTAATCTATTGTTCATAACAAAAACGTCCCGCGATGTCGAGTGTAAATTTAGAAGTCCGTATTATTGGCGAACGCTGTAGGAACGGCCCGGTGGGACGTTCAGGCAACATTCGTACATAAAACGGATTGACGCGGAGCGTTCCTGAAATACAAACACGCGGAATATATTCATAAATACCACAGGAAACCTCCGGGGGAACATAGGCGACCATGGAAAGTATGTGATATTAATAATTAATAACAGTAGTTAATTATAACTATATACGGTTGAAGCAAAGTGTGAAACTGTAAACAGCGACAAAGGATATTTGTAAAAAAGAAATATTAGATGTCCCAAGTACCTACTGCAAGTGTCTTTACTATTGCCGTTTAAGACTATATTCCGCGTGTTTGTATTTCAGGATCGCTGCGCGTCAATCTGTTTTATGTACGAATGTTGCCTGAACGTCCCACCGGGCCGTTCCTACAGCGTTCGCCAATAATACGGACTTCTAAATTTACACTCGACATCGCGGGACGTTTTTGTTATGAACAATAGATTAAATGGCAATAGTAGGGACACTGGCAGTACTTGGCACATCTAATATTTCATTTTTACAAATATCCTTTGTCACTGTTTACAGTTTCACACTTTGCTTCAACCGTATATAGTTATAATTAACTAATGTTATTAATTATTAATATCACATACTTTCCATGGTCGCCTATGTTCCCCGGAGGTTTCCTGTGGTATTTAAGAATATATTCCGCGTGTTTGTATTTCAGGAACGCTCCGCGTCAATCCGTTTTATGTACGAATGTTGTGTAACGTTCGGCTGTCCGGGGACAACTGAGCGTCGACAGATCCTCGAGCGGAGAGCGGCGTCCCCTCGAGTGTAGGAAAGGTGGGGTTCTATTTCTACGGTTAAGGAGTAAAATCCACGGCTTAACGTCGCAATGTCTGTTTTTATTCAAACACACTTATTCCAATAACAATAACAAGTAATTAATATTTCCTACGTCTATGATTATATATATTATTTTTGGTTTTATGGGTTTTTATGTTAAATATGAATATGTATATATATATATATATGTGTGTGTACAGAGGTATGTTGCAGTGTACTGCCGCTGCCGTCTCCGGGGCGAGCTAGTACTCTTGGCAACGTCTGCTGCAAGAAGGCCGCTGCCGTTTCCGGGGCGAGCACACTTCTCTCGGCAGAGTTTTACTCTTACTTTGATTCATGTATTATAGGGCAAGGCCGCTGCCGTCTCCGGGGCGAGCTCAATACTCTATAATACTAGCGTTAGGAACGGCCGCTGCCGTTTCCGGGGCGAGCTCGATTCTCTTTGCTAAGTCTGCTGCTAGAAGGCCGCTGCCGTTTCCGGGGCGAGCACACTTCTGTAGGCAGAGCATTCGAATGAACCGCTTAGCTGCGTGCGCCTCTTTTATACTCGAGATTTGGTCAATTGGCGCATGCGCAGTGAGTCGCAGTTTGTTATTTTGAATTTTATTCGCTTATTATATCGTATTTTGTCTTGTTCTTTTATTAATACTTACAATTAATTGTCCCTAACATTCTTACAATAATTATTCTTCTAATATTCAATTGAATCGCTATTTATATATAAAAGTAATAATAATTTAAATTACGCAGTATGTTTGATGGTCTATTGGTAATACAAGTCGGTTTCTACTTTACCGACCGTAGAGTTTATTGGTTTGAGTCCCCGTGGGACGTTACACCTCCCCCCTGGGGGATCTCTCGTCCTCGAGAGACTAAAATCGGAGGTGGGGAACGGAACGGACAATAGATGTATGCGTATAGGAATGTTTTATTATATTTTAATAATTTTAAGAATTTATGTGTTTATTTAGGCTTATACGGGTTTGCTGCACCCGTACCAAATAAGCCAAGCAATCTCCATATCCGTTTCCGTGGATCTTCCTTTGGGAGAGCATTACATTTCCCAGTCGGGACTTGGAATGTAAATCGGGACTAGCTTTGGCCATTTTTTTGTCGGTATATCCGGGACTTTAAATTTGGGCGTCCTGTCGATGTCCGGAGTTGTAGGAAACTCCGGAGTCGTTGGGAGGATGTCTGGTGGAGTGTGAGGCGGCGTCTTTTAATAGGAGAGGTTTTGTTAGTTTGGAATATTTATAAGTTTATAGAGGTTTTTTTACCATATGACGTGGAGAGCCTGGGAGTGGAGTAATTATTTCAGGTATCGGAATCATTTCCTTGAATATATCCTCTATTTTCTGTTTAATTTTGGATTCTTTAGAGTGCCTGTTTCCGGATCGTTTCGGCATGTTGATGCTGAATGCAATATGGCGCAGACGCGAGTTCAAATGGAACTTCCTTTTGGGTGCCATCTAGCGGATTTTTATTAAACTAATTTCTTGCAACCTTGTTGCCTACGCAATTATGTTTTCTTACTACTATTTACTATTTAGGATTTTTAAGGTTATATTAAAATTTTCTTTTGTTTTTGTTTTAAAAGGGTTGAAAAAAATAGGTTTATTAAAAATGTTATATAAAAAGTGCTTAAAATGTAAGGTGTGAGTGTTTAGTACATTGTGTGTATGTGTGTGTATGTGTATCTGTAGAGTGTGGTGTAATATAAGGAATAAAATAAAAATATATTTAGAGGTCTTCTAAAATCATCTCCCGGATAACGGGATACGTGCCTCCATGTCTCATCCTTTCAACATATATTGGATGCAGTTGCGGAATTAGCAGGGTGCATAGAGCACACTCTGATGCGGGCCTTGCCATATATAATATTCTGCGGCATTTATGGCAGATCCGATAACTTCGTCTGTTTTCCCAGCATAATAAATGCGGGTATGCCGGTTCCTCGCCCTCGATATCGAAGAACGGTGTGCAATAAATACACAATGCTTTAGTGATTTGGTAATAGTAAACAGTATGGTCGAATACTTTCTTCAGACACACGTAGTTTTCCATTATAATTTGAGAAAAAAAGAAAAAACGTGCCACTGTGTATTGTTGTCGGTTGCCACAATGGAAGACTTCTTTGTTCTCGGCCTCTTATATAGGCTCGTATGCAGGATTGCAACATAGTTACTTAGGGTTTTTTTTAGAGATTTTTAAGGATTTTTTCCCGGACTACAGGGTAAACATATCCTAGTTCCATATTGTTTACTGATATTGATGTTATTTGGCTTAACATCAATGTACACAAGGTGCAATGAATTGTCTTTTTCTTTTTAAACAGTACATTGCTGCAAAAGAAGCAATATTCGTATGCGTAGTCTTTAGTTTTTAAAGTCAAGAGATGACTATATGTTTCTCCTTTAGTTCTCCTTCCGCGTGTGCAATTCGCACAAAGTATCCACTTCTCTTGGTAATAATATACCTTTTCGTCGAACAGTTGTGTTAAACATGTAAATTTGTCCATATTGCTGTATAAATTTTCGTTATTGCCCGTACAAGTGTTTTGGCGAGAATGAGAAAATTTTTCATCTGCTCTTCCTTTTATACTGCCTTTTGTGCGATGTTGCCATATTTTTATTTTTAAGGTAAATAGGCTTTTTTTACGCGGTTCATGTGAACGATTTTAATTTGTTTTAAATTTATTGCTATCTTCAAGTTGCTATTGTCCAAGACTTCGGTGATTTGATAGGGTCCGCTGTATTCCGGTCCTAGTTTCTCTTTTCTTGGCTGTAGTAACCATACCCAATCTCCTGTTTTATATAGTTGAGGCTGAATTTTTCGATCATAGTAATGTTTTTGACGAATTTTCGATTCCTCTAGGTTTTTTCGCGCCATTTGTCGGATATGATATAACTTGTCTATCAACTTGTCGACATAATCTGGATACGTTTTAATATTATCCGTTGGAGGAATACTTGAAGGAAGTCTTGCTTTCCTTCCAAAAACAAGTTCGTGAGGCGTAAATTTTGTGCCTTCGTGAGTACTTGTATTATATGAAAACATTGCTTGTGCTAACCACTGATCCCATTGTTTTTCTTTTGACACATAATGTCGTAGGTATTCGACGAGGACATGGTGACTTCTCTCTAAGGATCCATTGGACTGAGGATGAAATGCAGAGGTTCGATATTGTTTAATGTGAAACGCTCTAGCAAATTTCTTTATAAGGGCACTCATAAAATTTGGTCCCTGGTCAGTAAGGATTGCTTTAGGACTTCCAAATTTACAGATAAAATGCTCTGTAAATGCCTTAGCTATGTCCTCTGAGGTAATGCTTGCCAATGGTATAGCGAGAGAGTATTTAGTCAGATTGTCTTGGATAGTAAGTATGTAACTGTTTCCTATGTTTGTAAAAGGTAGTGGTCCTACTATGTCCATAGAAATTTTGTTTTTTACTCGTACAAGTTTAGTCTTTTGGCAATCCAAGCAAGTCTTAATGAATTGTGTTATTTCATATTTCATATTCTTCCAGTAATATTTACTTCTTATGCGATGATATGTTTTTGTAATTGCTTTGTGTCCGCCTATAGGTGATTGGTGGTTTTCCTGGATAATCTGCTGTCTATCCTGTACCGAAGGTGTTAGAAGAGTGCCTTTACAGAAGATAAATTGGATGTCTTCTTGTAGGAATATTAAATTTATCAATTCCTGTAATTTGTTCAATGAAATTTTGTTCGCTTCTGCTGATATATATATTTTTGTGGCATTTTCAGGTACTATTTGTGTGTGGAATGCTCTTAATGAGTTGTATAAGTCTTCTTCTGATGGAGGGTCTGATGTGATGAGTCCAATTATTGTATGTCTTCCTTCCTTGAGCCTTACTAATCTTCCAATCTCTAATGGATATGTCAGTTTGTGAGATTTTATTTTTTTCTCTCTATATAATTTTTCTCCTGATGGTCCTATTGGCTTGCCTTGTGTATTTATGAATGTTGCGATATATCCTTTGCCCATCCATAAGTGGTCCTCTACTTCCATATTCTGTTTTCTAACAGGAATATTTGATACTATCTTCGGTCTGCCAGTTGTATGTTGTGAAGGAAGAGGTACTAATGGTGGAGGAGTTAATGTTGGGAGAGGAGTTATTAGTGGAGGAGGAGATAATGATGGTAAAGGCGGAGTAAGTATTTTCCCTTTCCTTATCCTGATTGGCGTTATGGGGCCTGTGTCCGTGCTGGATTTTAATTTGCGTTTCTTCTTTTTAGGTGTGTGGTGAGTGCTTGAGCTTGACTTTGCATCGATTTTGGGAGGGTCTTTATAATTATGTCTTGGTATTATGACCGTTTCATCGATTTCCTCAATTAAGTCCTCTTGCGGTTTCTTGATGTATGGTTTTTTAGTTATTTTTGTTTCATTTTTATGTTGAAGGGGTGTATGTATTATTAGCGGTTCCGTGGGTTGAGGGGGTGCGTGTACTTCAATGGGTACGGAGATTTGATGAGGCGCGTTTTGACTCGGTATGTAGCGAGGGGGTGTATGCGTTCCAACAATTTCTGTTTCGATATTCTGTTTTTTAGTCTCTGGGTGAGAGGAGGAGGTGTTCGTCTTTTGTTTTTTCCGTTTTAAGATTTTTCGCTTTACAATTTTTGAGTCGCTTTCGTCGTACGATGAAGAATCAGAATCCGAAGAGCTAATTCTAGGTTGTTTATGTGGAGCCGGGTTTCCTGAAGTTGAGGCGGTGTTTTCTCTTTGTCGTGTATTATATTGGTGAAATTGCTTTTGTTTTTTATTTTCATGTGAGTTCATTTCTGAATGTGCCCGTTTCGCGTTTAGCGGTAATGCAATTGGATTTCTAGATAAGGCATCCGCGTTAGTGTTATATTTGCCCGGTTTATATAATATTTTATAATCATACTCTGCGAGTTTAATTTTCCATCGTACTAAACGTGAGGTTGGATTAGATAGATTTTGAAGCCATTCTAATGGTTTATGATCTGTAATAAGGTAAAATCTTCTGCCATAAATATAAGGTCGGAAATGAAATACCGCGTATATAATTGCTAATAATTCATCATACTGCATCATTTAAAACACGAGATGCGTAAGCTACTGGCAAATCTTTCCCTATTTCTCCTTGACTAAGAACTGCGCCAACAGCAATGCCTGAAGCGTCTGTCGTAATATTAAATGTCTTCTCGAAGTCCGGGAATTGCAGAATAGGTTCCTTGCAGAGTGCTTCTCGTAGAGTTTCAAATGCCTTTTGCTGCTTATACGTCCATTCAAATTGATAATCCTTTTTAGTAAGATTTGATAGTGGTCTTGCAATCTTCGAAAAATCCTTTATAAATCTTCTATAGTATCCGCTCAGTCCTAGGAACTGCTTTACGTTTTTTACTGTTGTGGGTATTGGAAACTCCTTTACTGCTATTATTTTCTTAGGGTCCGGTTTGACTCCTTCTTCTCCTATTATGTGCCCTAAGTACGATACTTCTTTTTTTAAGAATTCGCACTTGTCTGGCTGAAGGTAAAGATTTGCGTCTCTTAATCTATTCATTAATCTTTTAAATTTTGTTGCATGTTCTTTAAGAGAGCTGGCATATATTACAATGTCGTCTAAATATACGAAAAGTTCTATTCCTTGGAGTCCTGTTAAGACTTGGTCCATCAGTCTCTGGAAGGTAGCTGGTGCGTTTTTTAGTCCGAATGGCATTCTGGTAAACTCGTAGTGCCCATAAATTGTAGAAAATGCTGTCTTGTGCCGATCATCAGGATGCATAGGGATTTGATGAAATCCAGATGCAAGATCAAATATGGAGAAATATTTCGCGCTTCCCAACTGATCTAATATGTCAGTTATGTTCGGGAGGGGGTAGGCGTCTCCAATTGTTTTTTCATTTAACTTCCTGAAGTCTATTACAATTCGAAATTTCCTTTTTCCTTCTGCGTCTTCCTTTTTTGGTACAATCCAAATTGGTGAATTGTAAGGAGATGATGAGGCCTGTATTATTCCTTTCTCAAGTAACTCCTTAGTTTGTTTTCTTACTTCCTCTTTGTATGTTTGAGGGTATCTATACTGTTTTGTAAAAACAGGAACGTTGTTTTCCGTAATTATTTTGTGATGAGTTTTATTTGTTGCTTCTAATTTTTCTCCAGGAAGGTAAAATCTATCTGCATGTTCCTTAATTAATTCCTCAATGCTGGCTCGTTCTTCTGAGTTTAAATGATCCAATCGTAATAACTGCAACAATTGGTGCGTTCTATTGGTTCTCCTGTACGTGTTTGTTATTTCCTCTTCCATGGGTGCTTCTTCAAAAGGTTCTAGTTCTACTGATGGTACAGGAATTTTAATATCTTTTGAGGATGTGTTTACTGCAAAAATATATGCCACGCCGTTGTTGTTTGTTACTAACGCATTTCCCATATGTATATCGGGGTGAATTTTAATTTTCGGAATATATCCCGTGGTAATTTGCGTGTTAAGAACTCGTACGTATATCTGACTTCTTGTTCTGGCCGGTATTGTGACCATTTCCGGATCAACAAATGGAATAGTTTCCGTTCCGATAGTTATTGTTGATCTCGTGTAATTTATAGTTGCTCCATTGGTTTGAAAAAATTCTGTTCCCAATATTCCATCCTGTTTAATAGGGAGGTCTTCTACGACATGGATGACGATTTCTGTATTTAGGGTTCTGATCTTAATATACCCTATTGTACTGAGTAGGCCGTCCGTAATACCGTTGAGGTCGAACAAAGTGTCCGTGTAGATTGGTATATTCGGTGAAACAGCACTTCTTTTAATGACGTTGAGATCAGATCCGGTATCAATCATTAGCGTTGCTTGTTGGTCGTTGAAGCCTGCATCAAAGAGGAAGATACTAGGAGGTTTCTTTACTTGCTCCGTTTTTAATCGGAGTACAGCCTGCCTACGTACCATACGAGGTTGTTCTTCTTTTTCTTTACTTTCGAAGTATATCTTTTTCCTGCACTGTTCCACTGTATGGCCTCTGAACTTGCAATATTCACAGAATACTTCCGGTTTTTGCATTCTATCTGCATAATTTTTACTCCTACATTCTTGCGTTGTGTGGCCCGATCGTCGACAATAATCACAATATACGTTAGACTGAGGAGCTCTGTTCGTGTAACTTCGGCTTCTACACTCTTGCGTTATGTGACCTGGCCTTCGGCAGAAGTCACAGAATGTATCGTTTCGTGTTCCATTTCGTGCTCCGGTTCGGCTTCTGCATTCCTGTGTTGTATGTCCCGTCCTATTACAATGTTGACAGGTTTTTTGTTGCCAGGTGGTCCGTGAAATTCGGCTGCTGCAAGCGGTGGCAATATGGCCGTATCCAAGGCAATTCGTACATTGGTTAGCCTGTGTTATTCCTGCCGCTTCTCTTGCTCGTATCTGATTTTCGTTGTATTCTGCTTCGGCTTTAATGGCGACGTTGATGGCGCGATCAAGATTGCTGAAGGCGTGTTCGTGTATTCTATTATGTATTTCAGTTCTTAATCCCGTTAGAAAGGCTTCAATGGCGTTCTGTTCTGCGGTTACATTAAATTGTACTACGTGCGTAGGTACTTCTATCGCGTTGCAATGCTTAATCTGAAGAAAGAGATTGGACACACGGCTACTGTAGTCTACCGTCGTTTCATTAGGTAATTGAGCAATTTTTGATAATTCACCATATAACTGTATTGAAGTGTGTAATGGTGCGAATCGTGATTCTAATACTGAAATGAGATCATCTATTGAATTATAATCTCCACTCAAAATTACTCTAGAAGCTTGTCCGAAAAGCTTATTTTTTATGAGTTGAACTAATCCATACTCTGCGTTCGGATTAACCATGCGTCGTGCATGTCGACAGCTCTTTATGAACTGGTGTATTGGTATATTTCTACCATCAAAAGAGGGGACTGTGTCCGCAGTATCGCGTAAGCTAATGTGTGGTAGGTGAGGATATGTATTCGTAGACGTATTCATATTAATTTGAGGATTTGAAGGTCCTGGAGTATTCGTATCTACTGAAATAATTTGTGGAGTTCCTGTAGTCTCCTGAGTTTCTGTGTTGAGCGCTAGGTTAGCCATTGCGTCTCCAAGTGTGTCAGGCATTGTGAAGTCTTCAAGCCTCCGTAGGATTTAGATAAGAAAAAGAAAAAATTTCTGAGAAAATACTCACTGTTGGAGTGATTTCACTAATGAATTTATCCTTTAAATGAAATCAGAGATCCCACCGCTGTCACCAAAAAATATCCGACCTGTAACGTTCGGCTGTCCGGGGACAACTGAGCGTCGACAGATCCTCGAGCGGAGAGCGGCGTCCCCTCGAGTGTAGGAAAGGTGGGGTTCTATTTCTACGGTTAAGGAGTAAAATCCACGGCTTAACGTCGCAATGTCTGTTTTTATTCAAACACACTTATTCCAATAACAATAACAAGTAATTAATATTTCCTACGTCTATGATTATATATATTATTTTTGGTTTTATGGGTTTTTATGTTAAATATGAATATGTATATATATATATATATATATATATATATATATATATATATATGTGTGTACAGAGGTATGTTGCAGTGTACTGCCGCTGCCGTCTCCGGGGCGAGCTAGTACTCTTGGCAACGTCTGCTGCAAGAAGGCCGCTGCCGTTTCCGGGGCGAGCACACTTCTCTCGGCAGAGTTTTACTCTTACTTTGATTCGTGTATTATAGGGCAAGGCCGCTGCCGTCTCCGGGGCGAGCTCAATACTCTATAATACTAGCGTTAGGAACGGCCGCTGCCGTTTCCGGGGCGAGCTCGATTCTCTTTGCTAAGTCTGCTGCTAGAAGGCCGCTGCCGTTTCCGGGGCGAGCACACTTCTGTAGGCAGAGCATTCGAATGAACCGCTTAGCTGCGTGCGCCTCTTTTATACTCGAGATTTGGTCAATTGGCGCATGCGCAGTGAGTCGCAGTTTGTTATTTTGAATTTTATTCGCTTATTATATCGTATTTTGTCTTGTTCTTTTACTAATACTTACAATTAATTGTCCCTAACATTCTTACAATAATTATTCTTCTAATATTCAATTGAATCGCTAATTATATATAAAAGTAATAATAATTTAAATTACGCAGTATGTTTGATGGTCTATTGGTAATACAAGTCGGTTTCTACTTTACCGACCGTAGAGTTTATTGGTTTGAGTCCCCGTGGGACGTTACAGTTGCCTGAACGTCCCACCGGGCCGTTCCTACAGCGTTCGCCAATAATACGGACTTCTAAATTTACACTCGACATCGCGGGACGTTTTTGTTATGAACAATAGATTAAATGGCAATAGTAGAGACACTGGCAGTACTTGGGACATCTAATATTTCTTTTTTACAAATATCCTTTGTCGCTGTTTACAGTTTCACACTTTGCTTCAACCGTATATAGTTATAATTAACTAATGTTATTAATTATTAGTATCACATACTTTCCATGGTCGCCTATGTTCCCCGGAGGTTTCCTGTGGTATTTAAGAATATATTCCGCGTGTTTGTATTTCAGGAACGCTCCGCGTCAATCCGTTTTATGTACGAATGTTGCCTGAACGTCCCACCGGGCCGTTCCTACAGCGTTCGCCAATAATACGGACTTCTAAATTTATACTCGACATCGCGGGACGTTTTTGTTATGAACAATAGATTAAACGGCAAGAGTAGAGACACTGGCAGTACTTGGGACATCTAATATTTCTTTTTTACAAATATCCTTTGTTGCTATATATAGTTTATGAGTTTGCTGAAACTTTATAGTGTTAACTAAGTAATTGTATTAATTACTTATATCACATATGTCGAAAAACGGAATACAGTGTTACATTTCACAGGCATCCTCCGAAGGAATATATGTAAACACGGACAATATGTGATATAAGTAATTATTACAATTAGTTAATTAGCACTATAAGGTTTAAGCAAACTGTTAAACTGTAGACAGCAATAAATGATATTAGCAAAGAAGTCTGAGCTGTGAAATGTAAATCCACAAACACTAAATACTAGAAAATAAAATAAATGATGTTAAACGATTGTATTAAAAATGCGCTAAAACTAAAAAAAACATTATTTTCTTGTACTACGCAGGATCTTTCATAACAGAATATGCATCAACTTAATACAACATCAAACGTCGAAATTAATTTGTTGTGAAAATCCGACTCCGCGATTAGGGAGATGTAATGGAGTTTGTCAAAACAAATCTTTGTTTTTAAATAATTTGAGTTTAAAGTGTTGCACGGTAGGAGTATAAGTTCGAATACGTAAGTAACATTCTCAATCAACAGTTCCAGCTGCAGCGGTATAGTGTTCGTCTACGGTGCTACGGGTCTCGGGTTCGAATCCTCCCTGGGGTAAAATAATTTTCTATTTAATACAGATACACGGACGTTATACTACTATGGTTCTGCCCACATTCATGTCGTCGCCCCCCTCGGAGACACGTCCGATATATATAATTAATAGAATATCGTTATTTTTATTTTTGGCCCTACTGCCCGAAACGTTGCGTAACCTTTCCTCTAAGATCTCCGAAACGTTCCACGAAAAATTCCTGTAAAATCTTCGAAACGTTCCCCGAAAAATTCCTCTAAGATCTCCGAAACGTTCCACGAAAAATTGCTGTAAAATTCCGAAACAAAGTTCCAGAAATATCTCCTGCAATGTTACACAAGGCGGACATAGGAATTTGCTTGAAACGTTTCGGGAACATTTTGAGCAATGTTCCAAATGTTGCAGCGCGACGTCCCTGAGACGTTCCTGCAACAATGTGTGCTGTAGGGGTACATACACACATACAATTAAGAAAATATATATTTGTATTGTTGTTAATAATTATTATATAATAATGTACTAAAAATATAGATTCTGCGGTTTTTTTTTATTACATTTTACGGGTATGCAGAACGGTTGAGCAAAGAAAAAATGCACTCCTCGGTACTCTTCTTAACAAAACTAAGAATATCAATCTGTCGTAAGATAAATGACCCGTACAGGATACTAGTCGAAAACGTAACTAACTATGTCGGCTCAGTACCTCGCACGCTCAGGTGGGAACGCTCACCACCACGCACTACCTCACTCGACCAGTCGCTACTAGCTCACGGCCTTCTAGCGCACTAGGACTCTTACAATAATATATTAGAAACTATAAATAATTTATTAGGTCGCCTCATAAGTTCGTACCGCGATGCAAAACATTTTACTGAAAAACTAAAGAAATTTTATAGTGACGGTATAATATTTTGACCGAAAAAATGAGAAGAAGTTGTGAAACAAGAGACTGATAACATTTTTCATAGCAGTTATAGATGTGTTTAAAAAATTGATCTAAATATCAGTACAATAATCGGCACGAACTTATGGGACAACCAAATATAATAATAATAATAAATTTGTATGTACAGGGTGTTAAAAAAGTGATGGTCACCGCTTTCAGGTTCGGTGCAGAATCATAAAAAAAAATTTGTCGCGAAATTGTTTATAACATCGAAAATTAATGTTAATTTTTTTTATATCAGCATATTTTGCTCGTCGTTTTTTTCACAACCAATCTAGAGTTAACCAATAAATAAATTAGTGTCCATAAAACTTCCAAAACCCTAGCTTTTTTATAGTATTCGAAATTTGTTAGTTATATTTGTAAGCAGACTTTTCCGACTTTTAAAATTTATGGATTGTTCATAAAGTTGCGAGATCCTTTCGATTAAAATGAGTGCAAACACGGTATAAATCGGATTATTTCTAGAACTATAGATAATTAAATATGAATGTAACATTTCTAATGTAATAATGCTAAAAATAATCCGATTTATATCGTTAATTCATTTTCATCTAAAAAATTTCAGCAATATGTTACTGAAACGTTCATGCTGATACGATCGAAAATGTGGAAGTTTTACATCCTATTAATATAAGTATAATCCACCGCAAGCAACAATGTATGGCTCTCGAGCCGAGGCTCGAACCAAGATCAGAAGCCGCCGCCGAAGTCTTCAGCTGGAGCCGCTGGAGGCGAGATCGCGCCGGTTCGGTAAAACACGCTGCCGAATGTTATTCGAAGCCTTCGAATAAAAGTCGAATAAACTACGGATAATGATGAGAACCTTATTCGACGGTTCGAATAAAAGTTCCTCGAAAAAAAAAATTATCTTTCACCGTCGAATAAATTCACTTCGAAAAAAAAAAATTATCTTTCACCGTCGAATAAATTCACTTCGAAAAAAAAAATTATCTTTCACCGTCGAATAAATTCACTTTGAAAAAAAAAATATCTTTCGCTGTCGAATAAATTCACCTCCAATAAATTTATTTATCCGTGGTGTTTCGGATAAAGATAAATCGTGTTATTCGAAGCTGCGAATAACGAATAAACGTAAAGTATCTTTTATTCGAGTTTATTTAGATATTATCTTTGCCCATCTCTGTCGCCCAGTCTATACGAGTCTTAATACGCGGCCGGCGACAACGGCCGACGACAGTCCCACTAGTACAAGGGAGAAGTATGCATCTGTTTCTCTCTTGCACTAGTGGGACCGTCGCCGGCCGCATATTGGAACGGCAACTTGCACTCATCGCCGGAGCCGTTCCAACGTAAACACTAAACAGACCCACGATGCATCGACCAGCCTTCTCCGCACAGCGTCGAATTGTCTTACACAAGACAAGATATCGAAAATTAAAGAAGTTATGAAACGTTGGGCATACGTATTAATACATACCTATACAGAGTATTACTTTACTGATAATCAAGGATATTCTAGGGGGTGATTCTACAGGCGAAAATAAGACAAAAATGAAGAGGGGCGAAATGAGGAATAAGTTTGTTTAAGGATAAAAAATCGTTTTTACAATAATGACAATTATAAAGAAAGATTTATTTAACGAATTTAGGCTGAAGGTCACGATTTTAAAAATCAGAAAAAATACTACCACATTCGGTGAAGAATTTTGTATAAAATAAGCCTATCTGTTGTTGGTAATTTACATATTGAACGTCGTAGGAACTTAGGAAACTGTTAAAGACAGCGGCGCACCCCGTTTCAGGTAAAATACACTGCTGGTAAAAATTCAGGGAACACTATAATTTCCAGAATAATTTGATCATTTTCAAATGGCTGTTTTATCCAGATGAAGCGCAAAAGACAAAATTTCAACATTTTGTGCCTAATTTGAACCTATGCACGGGCTTGGTATTTCCATTAGTACATGACTCACACCAATCTCACATTTTCGCTTTTATAATTGGGTTGTCCTCTAATTGTCTTGTTACTTTCCGCGTCACCTTGTCCGCGCGGATTTAACTGCAGGTTAAAGGTTCCCCCAGGCCAACCCGGAACTTTTCCGCTGCGGTTCCCGATATATCGCGTTGGTCTGTGGGACCCTTTAATCGTCTTTCGCCCCTACGGCTTAGGATCTATGCGGATATACCTGTGCTATTACCAATAAAGTAATAAAACGTTTCGAACCGATCCTAGCAAAGTTAAATGACTTGCCAGGATTATTTCTTAAGGACCTCCGCTGAATTGTACGTGTCTTGTATTTTTTTCGCCGAAGCTATTAAACACGACCTTTCATTGGAAAAAGAATTTCAATCAACGAGACGCGTACTTTCGTCGTAATATTTCTGTCAATTCCCTTCTCCCAAAACTCGAAATGCGTTTCTTTTAACAGGCTAAAGATTTTACGGTCTCGCTGGTAGCAAGATGCATTCAAGATACCTCGCGGAGGTACACAGGATCGAAACGGGAAGTCCGTTGACTGCGCGTGGAAATTTGCTTTCCTGCGCTTCATCTTCTTAAAACATGAATATTCTTTAAACCGTAGCGGCCAACGGCACGTACGGTTGTCACCTTTTTTACAGAAAAATAACGTACATTTGCTTTCGTGAGGTATACAAAAAGTACGCTCAACAAATTAAAAGTACATTTTAATCTTATTAGTTTTTATTTCTTCCAAATAAGCTTTTAGCATTACAAAGTAAATTTTTATTATTTTGAAATGTCTCAATGGCACCATTGCACTCAATATTCATATTGAAATATATAAATAATTCGTTTTTTATTAGATTGAGGGAGGCCTTGTTTCTTTCATAGGGCCACTTCACATTCATGACAGAGAAAACTCTCTCAGTAAATGCTGAAATGGCGGGAACAGATAGAATATAATAATATTGCATTACGTTTCACATAATATCATTAATTGTGAAATAAAGTATTTTCGCGTACTTTATTGTTATTCAAAAGTATAGAGTACATTTACCTATAATAACGTAAGATACTTTATTTTAAAGTACAGGTGGCAACCCTAAACGGCACGACCAAATACGAATATTTGGCGTGTAAATGGTCAGCACAATTTATGACACGCGCGGCAGAGAAGCTATTTTTGAGAAAGGCGCTTTCCGTTCGCTTCCTACTTTAATTTTGAACAAAGCATGTTTTTACCCTTCGAAACTTTCGTTTACGGCCCCACTGGCAATTGCGGGTATCATAAACAGTGAGTTTCCGAAGGGCCCACGCTGGGATGCCTGGCGGCCTGCGACCAGCCTCGTCACGCGTTTCGAGTGTGGAAGAAATTCCGCTGCGTTGCCAAATTTTCACTAAGAGTGTCTCCAAATGAGCGGAGATACGCTTTCGAGTGTATACAGTGTATATGTACATACTTAGGTCTATGTGACATCATGTTATCTCAACGCAAAGAGATCGTGTCAACCCTTTCGCCCCAGCCTTCGGCTAACCCTGCGTGCGATCGCTCGTTAAATGGAAGTAAACTCTGAAGGAACAAGCATCTCTGATTTTGAACAGCGCTTGTAGTTCGAGTTAGTTTCCTTTTTACATTATATTATACTTACTTTTTTTTTATCTTTTTTATATTTCGTATTAGTGTTTTGTTATATATATTTGAAAATCGTGGTATCACGGCGCGAACCACGTTTCAATTCTGGACGTGCATTGTCCACAATTGCCGATTACATTGTCGCGCAGAAAATATAACTAATTTGCGTTTCAACATCTGGTAAGTACGACTGCTGATAGATCATCTCAAGTATATAGTTGGATATACTACGGTATGACCCAACCAACGGAATGAACTGATATTTTGAGAGGTCGGGCGGGAGGGGGAGAGAACCTCTAATATAAAATTTCAGCTGCGGGTATTTGTTAGTTTCTGAGATATTAATAAAAAACTAACAAATACCCGCAGCTGAAATTTTATATTAGAGGTTCCCTCCCCCTCCCGCACAACCCCTCAAAATTTCAGTTCATTCCGTTGGTTGGGTCATACCGTAGTACAGCCATATAGTTTTTAACAAATTGTTATAATTAACTTCTCATTTGTATATGGAATATGTTCAGGTTATTATGGCGGACAACAAACGTATTAGGAAAGACTATAGTCTATGTTCTGATAGACATAAAAGGAGGAGAATTCAGCAATATTTGAAGGATATTGAAAGGCACGGAAATCAATCTGATGCGGAATTGGCAATTGATGAGCTTCCTACCTCTTCACGGTACTTAGAATATAAAAATTCTGAAGTAAATAGTTCGCAGGAAGTGTACGAGTCTTGCGATGAAGTACCGTGCACCGACAATGACCATTTAAGGAATATACACAACAATGATATTTGTGAACGTGATGAAGAAGAAGACAGTCATTCATTATTTGATGATAATAATGACTACTATGTAATCGTGTTTGTTTGCGGAACGATTACCGGTGGGACGGAGAAGGGATAGGTGGCCGACTCAGTCGGTAAGGCAGGGTTCGGCGAATGAGCAGAAGCTGTGATTGAATAAATAAGAGTGTTTATTCACTAAGGTGTATATAAGAATTGTGTTTTACAATAATTCCGAGCGCGGCGGAAAGAGCTACCGCGGGACGATAGGTCGGCGCGTGCACACCTCAGGAAAGTCCACAAAAATAGAGCCTCTCGAACGTACGGTACGGCGGTGTGACACCACTAATGCGTGCGGGACGAGAGCTGTCAATTTCGCTCGCCGCGGGCCTTATACGCGCAGGCCGCGAATCTTTACTTGCGAGAGACCTCGCGGGGCCGCGGCCGCCTAGTCGTCGCGGCGCTAACTAAGGCCTTTGTTTTCGGTGTCGAGCGTTCGGATGGCGCGTGACGTGACTTCGTCACACCCCCTCTCTACTTCGGGGACGAAATGCGAACGCGTGAACCTTTAGTACATTTGCCGCACGGGTTTCTCGACTGTGCCAGAGCTCATTAAACGGACGGTGGGGTACAAAAATGGGGCGGCCGTAACAACTCCTCTCTCTTGGCCGCCCGCCGTCAGGTACAATGTTTGCTTACACTAAACTTAAACTAAGGGTTGCAACCCGCGCTTAAAATTACCCAACACCAAAATTTTAACCTAACTTAAACTCTACGTACGCGGAGGGGCTTCCGCGGGAGCAGTCGGCCGCCGGCTCCGGACCTCGATCCCCAGGTTGCCGTTGCGGTACCGACTGCCCACTACCACGGCGGTCGACGTCGTGACCGCGTATGCGCGTCTCGGTCGCATGGCGGCGGGATGGAAAATAACCATTCCTGGTTTGTTCGCGGCCCAGGACCAGGGTCGCGCTGGGGCTTGGCCGCGTACGGGGGTTGTGGGCCTCCTGTGGCCCGGTGGGTTGGGGGCGGCTACTTCGACCGGCGGTGGCGTCGCCGCTGGGGGGCCTCCGCGGCCGGGCTGTACCAGCGGCCGTTGGTCGGGGTGGCCGAACGGTGGTGGTGTGGCCACGGGGGGGCCTCGAAGGCCGGGCTGTACCCGTGGCTGTCGTCCGGGGGGGGGTCGAGCGGTGGTGGCGTGGCCACGGGGGGGCCTCGAAGGCCAGGCTGTACCCGTGGCTGTTGTCTGCGGTGCTTATCCGGGTCGGGCAGCTTCCGCTTTTGCCCGCTGGTGGCGGTCTGGGGGCAGGTACGGCGTGGCTCTGCCACGGGGGCGCTGGTTGGTAACGGTGTGGGGGCGGCGAGCGTTAGTCCGGCCAGCCGCCTGAGGTCGAGGGCCTGCGCCCCCTGGTGGGCGATCCGCCTCTGGCGAGTTCTTGTGCCGGCAGCCACGGCTGCGTCGGCGCTGGTGGTGATCCGTGGGGCGATATTTATCATGGCGACTTCCTGTCGGGCTGGGCCACTCAGCACCCGTCGCGGGGCCACGAGACGTGGTGGAGGTCCCCTGTGCCGCGGCGTCTCGGCCTGGATCTCGGCCCTTGCGGGCCACGGCCGGTCCTCGATGACCCGAGCCCGGCGGGGGTATCGCTCCGGCGGGCCCACCCGCTCGGAGCCCAAGGGCACTGCGGTGACTTGGCCGGAACACTCCGGTATCGGTCGTGTGCTTTTCTTCGGCATTTTGTTTGCCGATTGTCCTTTTTCGCGTTCGTTTGTTTTGTCGCGGCGCTGAGGTGGTGCTCGCGCTTCAGAACTCGGTCGCCGATCGAGGGGCGCCACTCTCGGCGTCGCATATCGTAGTGGTGCTTCTGGTTCTGGTGCGCTCGTGCTAGATTCCACCGGGCAAGTTCGATGCGGTCCTTGATGTCCGTGAGCCTTTGTTGCCATCCACTGATGTCGTCCGGCGTTGGCTCCTCCGTGGCGTCGTCGGTGGTTAAGCGGGGGTCTCCGGGAGCGGCGAGTTCTCGGCCGAAATTTAGCGCGGCCGGTGTGCTCCCGGTTGCCTCGTGTCGTGCGGTGTTATAAGCGAAGGCGATTTCTGGTAGCCAGGCATCCCACGTCGTGTGGTCCCCATCGGTGAACTGGGCGATCATTGTCTTGATCACTCGGTTTGCCCGTTCTACCGGGTTACACTGTGGGGTATACGGCGGTGTCTTTCGATGGTCGATGCCGTATTCTCGTAGTAGGCCGGTAAACTCCCGGCTCTCAAATTGCTTGCCGTTGTCGGTGATGATTCGGCGCGGACACCCGAAGCGCATGACCACCCTCTCGCGGAATGCTTTCGTGACAGCCGGGGCGGTGGCTTGTCGAAGAGGTTGTAGTTCTATCCACTTCGTGAACTTGTCCTGCATTACCACGACCACCGTGTGGCCTTTCTTCGACCGTGGGAGTGGTCCGACTAAATCGGCCGATACCACATCCCACGGGTAGGCTGCTGGCGTGGTATGCATCAATCCGGCTGGCGCTTGCTGTGATACTTTGTATTCCTGGCATTTTGTACATTGTCGTACGTATCGGGCCGCATCGCGGAACATCCCGGGCCAATAATATTTTCGGGCGAGTCGTGCGGTAGTCTTATTGACTCCGAGGTGTCCGGCGGTAGGGGCGTCATGGTTTGCCCTCAGTATTTCGTCGCGCCGAGTGCGTGGCACGCATTGTTTCCACTCGTCTTCGGGGTGGCCGCCGGTCGTGTCTGGAAACCGGCGATATAGTTCGCCCTCGCGGATTTGATACTCGGGGTGGAGGAGCGGTGTCTCCTCCACGGCTTGCTTCTTCTGGCTGTACCACTCTTGCGGTGTTGCGGTGTCTACGTCGGCGATCTCGCCTTGTCGTGACAGGGCGTCGGCGACGAGATTGTTCTCGCCTTTGCGGTATTCTATTTTGAAGTCATACTGCTGGAGCTCCAGGCTCCAGCGTGCCAAGCGTCCCGAGGGGCTGTCGATCGACTGCAGCCATTTCAATGCTTGGTGGTCGGTGAGGACGGTAACCGAGTAGCCCTCTAGGTACGGGCGCATGTTTCTGATGCCCCAGACCACTGCCAAGCATTCTTTCTCGGTAACTGAGTAATTTCGCTCGGCCGCGTTAAGCGTTCGACTGGCGTACGCCACCACCCGTTCCTGGCCATCATGGTCTTGTGTGAGGACCGCACCTAGGCCGCCCTGACTGGCGTCTGTTTGTAATACAAACGGCCGGTCGAAGTCGGGGCAGGTTAGTACCGGTGCGGTAGCCAGCTGGTGGCGGAGCGTTTCGAAGGCAGACTGCGCTTCTTCGGTCCAATTCCATCGTGTCCGCTTCTGTAGGAGTTGGTGCAACGGCGCTGCGGTTTCCGAGAATTGGGGGATGTACCTCCTGTACCAGGAGACCATCCCCAGGAAACGTCGTAGTTCACGCAAATTCTGCGGTGGAGGCGTATTTCGAATCGCCTCGACTTTCTCGGGGTCTGTCTTGACCCCTTGGTCTGAGACGACGTGGCCGAGGTATTGTAACTCCGTTTGGCAGAAGCGGCATTTTTCTTCATTTAGTCGGAGGCCTGCTTGCTGCAGTCGGTGCAATACCTCTCGGAGGTTCTCTAGGTGTTCCTCGAACGTTCGGCCTAAGACGATTATGTCGTCTAGGTATGCAAAGGCCCTTGGCTCTAGGCTGGGTCCGATGATACTGTCCAGTAGTCGTTGGAACGTGGCGGGGGCCGAGTGGAGGCCGAACGGCATGACGCGGAACTGATATAGTCCACGTCCGGGGACGGTAAAGGCCGTTATCGGGCGGCTCCCCTCGGCCAGCGGTACTTGCCAATACCCATTTGCGAGGTCCAGTGTTGAAATGTATCGCGCCTCGCGCAGTTTGTCAAGCGTTGCCTGGACCTGTGGCAAAGGGTAGGCATCCTTCTCGGTTACGGCGTTAACTCGGCGGAAGTCGATGCAAAATCGCTTCTTTTTCTTGCCTTTCTTAGCGACCATGACCACGGGTGAACTCCACGGACTGCTGAACGGCTCGATTATTCCGTCGGCCAGCATTTGGTCCACTGCCTCGTTGATTAAGGCTTGCGTGGCTGGGTTCCTGGGCATGTATCGCTGCTTGATCGGCTCGGTCGTCTTCAGACGTATTCGGTGCTCGGCGAGGCGGGTCATGCCTCGGAGCCTTCGGAGCGGCGGTAACTCCTCGTCCAGGAGTTGTTGTAGAGCGGCTTCTTGTGCCGGCGTGCATCGTCTGATGCCGGGGACTTCCACGGCCGCGGTTTCGGCGTGGCGCGTCCATCGGTGTGCACCGATCTGCACCTCCAGGCCCAATTTCTCTAATACGTCTACTCCCAAGAGAGCGGCATGCGATAGACCCGGAAGCACGGCATATGTGTGCCATACTTGCTGGTCGTGTATTGTGGCGGGTAGGGTCATCTCACCTCGCAGTGGTACCTCTGCGCCATCTGCGACGCTTGCCGTGAAGGTGGCGGGTGCGAGAGTATATCCTCGCTTCTCACAGGCCACAGCGACATCTGGTCGTATGAACGAACGTGTCGCTCCGGTGTCGACCAGGGCCCACCAGCGGATATCTCCCACTTTAAAGGCGAGGTACAAACGAGGGTCGTTTTGTCGGTCGCCTCGGTTGCCGCGCCCGGCCTCGTTTCCCGAGAAGGAATTACAGGCGCATTCTCGGGAGGTACGTCCGGCGGTGCCGCAGTAGGAGCAGAATAACTTGCTCGCTCGTCTACATTCGGGGCGGCGGTGGCCGCGCTGGCCGCACCGCCAACAGCAAGTCGCTCGGTCGTAGTCGGCTTGCACTTCGGCTAGTCCGCCGCTACGGGTCGCCTCGGTTCTTCTTTCCGGCCGTCTTTCGATTTTAGCGGTTTCTTTCCGCCCCGTGCCGGCTGCTTCTTTCTCCTCTGCCGTGACCTTGTCTTGGGCAGCGGCCAATTTCATCAACTCCGGTAAGGTCGTGAATCCGGTTCGTTTGATGTACCGACGGTACTCTGGTCGGAGGTTCCTGTACGCACGGTTTACCTGCTGTTCCAGGGTGTATTTACCGTATTGCTGCATTAGCGGCAGGAGGTCTAATATGAAATCGGTAGCGGTTTCGCTCGGCCGTTGTACCCGCCGGGTAATGACTTCTTCCAGCTCGTCTTCGTCTTCCGCGGCAAGGAAGAACGCTCGAAAATCGGCGACGAAATCGTCCCATGATTGCCATTCGGTGCGGCGGAGGCGATACCACCCTAATGCTCTCCCCTTCATGATTTCGGAGAGGCATTCAATGATTTGGTTGGGGGTGACCTTGTAACTATGTTGCAGGTCCCCCAGCCTTTGCAGGAACTCCGCGGCTCCTGGTCCGCCGTCGTAGCGGGTTCCCCACCTCCGGATCTTCTCCATCGGCGTGGTCTCCGGGCCGTTAAAAGTAGGGCCCGGGTTGGTGGGGGTGGTGACGTCTACCGGATTCGCGGCGTCGCTCGATATCGTTATGGTTGGCGGACCCATGATTTTATTCTCGCGACAGTACGCGGTAACCCGTTGGCGTAATTCGTCGAGATTGCCAGTGGCGTCGACTCCGTAATACTCCGCGACTTGGATTAGTACCGCTTTCCGGAGCTCGTACACCCAGCTTACGCTTATGCTCATTCGCCCTTCTCCTCTTCAGAGTCCCTGTTCGGGCGCCAATTTGTAATCGTGTTTGTTTGCGGAACGATTACCGGTGGGACGGAGAAGGGATAGGTGGCCGACTCAGTCGGTAAGGCAGGGTTCGGCGAATGAGCAGAAGCTGTGATTGAATAAATAAGAGTGTTTATTCACTAAGGTGTATATAAGAATTGTGTTTTACAATAATTCCGAGCGCGGCGGAAAGAGCTTCGGCGGTACGGCGCGTCGTTTCGCGACGGCGGCGAGTTTTTCGGCGGTTCGTAGGAGTAGGGATGCGGTGTATTGAACGTTCTACTCTTGGTGGCCTCAAGGAGGCGCGTCCGTGCGAGAGTCGTATAGCGTAGGTTCGAAGTGCAGTAGATCTCCGGCCTAATGGGCGCAGCGAGACCTCTTCGACGGAGGTAGGGCACAAGATTTCGCGGGACGATAGGTCGGCACGTGCACACCTCAGGAAAGTCCACAAAAATAGAGCCTCTCGAACGTACGGTACGGCGGTGTGACACCACTAATGCGTGCGGGACGAGAGCTGTCAATTTCGCTCGCCGCGGGCCTTATACGCGCAGGCCGCGAATCTTTACTTGCAGGAGACCTCGCGGGGCCGCGGCCGCCTAGTGGTCGCGGCGCGAACTAAGGCCTTTGTTTTCGGTGTCGAGCGTTCGGATGGCGCGTGACGTGACTTCGTCACAACTATCATTGCATACTGGATTATGACACATCCGATGATGAATCAGCGAATGATATTGTTGATTACAATGAACCGGAGAGCCCTGCGACATTAAGACAGGATTTGTCCAACTGGGCACTACGAAATAATATTACGCATAAAGCCATCAACGAAGTGTTGAGCATTTTTTTATCGTACGTGCCCAAATGCTTATTACCGAAAGATGCCACGACATTGTTACATACTCCCCGTACCAGTAATTGTACCAAAATACAGAGGGGAGATTACTTACATCTTGGTGTAGAACAGATGCTAAAATGTTATGCTCAAATGTACGTTGAGGCAAATATTAGCGTACAATATATAGATCTGTGTTTAAATATTGATTGCTTGCCGTTGTCACGGTTGTAACGTCCGATTGCCAGGGACAACTGAGCGTTACTGGTTCTCGAGAGGAGAGCGGCGCGGCGTCCCCTCGAGTATAGGATAGGTGGAGTTTCGTTATAATAGAGTAAAGGAGTAAAATCCAACTTAAACATTAACAATGGCTTGTTTATTCAACAAATAATTATACTTTTTTTTTTTTTTTTTTTTTTTTTTTGAAGAGGGGGAAAATGCATTACGCATACCCCGACGTTTAAGGTCGGGGTTATGTGGGACTCCCCGCCAATAGGCGGGATACCCACTAAAACCCCCCTCTGGTGGTCTCCACCAGGGGCCTCATGGCGGCGCCCGGAACTTCTGATGTAGTCCGTCGGGCGCCGCTATCATGTCTGATGAGGCCCCGCTAACACCCCCCACTCCCAAGCTATGTATTTGGGAGGGGGGAAACCACCACATGGGCTGCCACCCTTGTTTCAGGGTGGGCGCCCCCGTCGTCCGACGGTGCACCCCGTATCAAACGGGGTGCCGCGTGCCGCGGTATAAAAAACTTAATCCTACGCCGATTAAAATCTTAGAGCTAAATTAAAATATATACAATACTAAAATAAAACTCCAAAAACTAGTTAAAACACGCGATCGGTTCCCGTCATGGGGACACCGCTGGTAGGGGTTAATCCCCTCCGTCGCTATCAGCGGGGGCCGACCCTCTTTCTCTTCCTGCCGAGTCTGAGACGCGTGCGAGCCCTATTGGCCGCGGCCTCACGGGCCAAACGTCCGCGCTCAGCTCGCAGGAGGCGGTCGGCCTCAGCATCCGCTGCTTGGCGGTCCCCCATGACGGAGGCCGCAAACTCCCTGAAGGCGACCCACTTCTCCGGGGAGGACGTGGCAAGGGGCACCAACGTGGAAACTTCCACTGGTGTCCCCAGGCCGGCGGCCAGCACCTCGCGCTGGGGGGCGAGCACCGGGCATGCGGTGAGCACGTGCTCCGCATCATCCCGGGCCGCCCCGCAGTCCAGACACGCCTCGGAGGGTACCTTCCCGATTCGATGTTTGAATCTCTGGAAGGACCCATGCCCACTCAGCAATTGCATGGACCAATAGTCCGAAATTACTGAGGGGCCCGAGGCGTCGACGAAGGTACTGACCCTGGGGATAAGGCGTCTCACCCACCCGGTGGGTGGTGACCTATCCCACTCGGCCTGCCACTCCTCCATAGCAGCTGACAACGCAGCTGCTTTGTGGAGGTGGGCCCGCGTCTTTAAAATTTCCGGATCGCCGCCAAGGGTGGGGTTCTCCCTGTCCTGCGCTTTAGCGCAAAAAATCGCGCGCCCCATTTTGGCCTTGATGTACAGCGGCATTCGCCCTGCTAAAACGCAGAGCGAGGCAAAGGACACGGTCCTATATGCCGCCGTACATCGAATCAGGGCCGTGCGCTGAGAACGACGGAGGATGGCACGCGGCGCCTCCTTCTCCAGCTCCACGGCCCAGACCGGCGATCCGTATAAAATGACGGACTCCCACACCGAGTAATAAAGCCTCCGGGCGTAGACGGATAGGCCCCTGGTGTTAGGGAGGAGCGCCGAAAGCGCTCCCGAGACCCTATCCGCCCTCGCAGAGACCTCTCCCAAATGGGTCCGATACTTGCGGAGGCAGTCAAAAACTACCCCCAAATACCGGACCCTGGCCGCCGTGGTGACATCGGCATCCAGGATCCGAAGACTGACCGTCCTCTGGATCCTGTGGCCAGTCAGGAGGATGGCCTCCGTTTTCTCCGCTGCCAAGGAAAGGCCGGTTTTCCTAAACCAGGCTCCAATCCTCGGCAGCAGGAAAGCCATCTGTGCCCTGACTTGGGAGAGGTCCTTGCCCGAAAACAGAAGGGCGAGGTCGTCTGCGTACGCAATCGCACGCACCGCCCCGCCCCCGCCCAGCTCCGCGATGAGGCGATTCAACTCGGTGAGGAGTCCGTCGTACACGAGGTTCCAGAAAAAGGGCCCTAAAACGGACCCTTGTGGAACCCCGGCGAAAATATCACGGACCACGATGCCCTCGTAAGAGTGCACCGTGATCCCGCGGTTGTTAAAATAATCCGCAAGGAGCGCCCGAACAAATCGATCCACCCCTCTCCTACTCAACTCGTCCAGAACGACGTCCCAACGAAGAGTGTTGAACGCGTTCTGAACGTCGAACGAGAGGAGGAGGCAGATTCGATTTCTGGCCCTGGAGTCGTCGGCAAACCCAGCTACCTCGGTGGCCGCCTCCATGGTGCCGACACCACGGCGAAAACCGAACTGGTTCGGGTGAAAAGGATCCCTGCCGAGCTGGAATTCCAGGATCTCCTTCATGACGTACTCCCAGACCTTTGATAAGGCTGGGAGTATGGAGATCGGCCTGTAGGCCCTCGGGCTTAGGGGATCCTTACCCGGCTTCGGGATCAAGATGACTCTTGCTATCTTCCACGAAGCCGGGATTACACCCCGCGCCAGTGTGTCGGACACCATCTCGCGTATCAAATCCTTGTGAGCCCTGGCCACACAGGCCACGACCCCCGACGGGACTCTATCGAGTCCGGGGGCCTTATTGGGCTTGATACGCGAGAGGGCACGGTCGACCTGCTCGGGCGTCACCTCCGGTATCTCCCTCCAATATGAGGAGAGGGGTCGCATGGAGGGGGGGGCCTGTGATCGCATAGGCCCAACCGTTGGGGTAGAGGAAGGGGGCGGAAGGGGGGGCGGGGGGGTGGCAAACAGGGTATCAACTACCCTGCCCACCTGCTCCCGCGTCAGAACCATATTTGGTTTACGCCCCCCCAACCTAGCCATAACAATTTTATATGGCTTCCCCCACGGATCGCCGTCCACCGCGCCATACAGCTCCCTCCAGAGCCTCTCCTTGGAGCGCCAGATCAAGATCTGAACTGAGCGCCTAGCCAAGGAGAAGTCCCGCCTCAGTTGTTCAAGGCGGGGGGAGGAAGGATCTAATTTCCTCCGGCTTCTCTGGAGCAGCCTACGGGCACGGTGCATCGCTTTCCTAGCCTCGGCGATGTCCGCGTTCCACCAACGATTGGGCTTCCGGGTCCCCCGAGGAAGACACCTCTTCCTGAGGACCCGGGCACTGACCCCCTCAAGGAGGCGCTGAAGTCCCTCCGCCCGCGGAACCTCGTCCGTAGAACCGGACGGTTCCGGCGGAGGGGGAGGGGCCTGCTCACCCGCAGGCGTGGCTATGGATGTGGGCGGAGTCGGGAGGGCGTCCCGCAACTCGCGGAAGCCCTCCAAAATCGACTCCGGGGTAACGTCCTTCACCACGTAAGGTGTCCAGCCGTCGCCTGGTGGTCGGCGAGCCACACCCGGTTTAGCCAGGGTGTGGCGGACATAGAGATGGTCGGAGGCAGTGTAGTGCCGAAGCACCTCACTCCTCCGAACCCTCCCGGCCAGACTTCTGTCAACAGACAGTACGTCGATGAAGGACGACCCCCTGCCCCCCCGGAACGTACAACGGTCCCGGAGTCTTATGGGCACAAGACCCAACCTCGCCAGTAGTGCCATGCAGGCATGGCCCCTCCTATCAGCAACCTCCCCCCCCCCAGGCAGGGGATTTAGCGTTCAAATCCCCCGCGAGGATGACCCCTCTCCCCGGGGTAAAAAGACTTAAAACTATCTCCTCGAGCTCCTCGAGGTACTGAAGGAAAGCGGGACCTTTCCTGCTCGGCCGGCAGTAGCAGCTCACCACGACCGTGTTATCTACGATCGCGGTGGCTATCCCCTCGGCAGCAATGGGGGGGGGGTAAGGGAGGCGAACCTACCCTTAAACCCGGTGACCCAGATCGCTGCATCCCCCGTGGCATCTCCTATCCACTCAGGTAACATCCTGAATGGTTCGGAGATGATCACGAGGTCAACCCCAAGCAGGCAGGCATTATGGATCATTAGATCCTGTGCCAGCCTGCATCTGTTGAGGTTAATCTGCAGGACCTGGATCATTTACCGAGCTTGCCGGTTCTTGGCCCCCCCGCAGCCGAGCTCGCCCTGATCGCTGGGCAGGCCAGCGACGCAGTGACATGCGCCGCACTTTGGCCCTTAGCTCCTGCCGCCGAGCAGATCAGGCATCGGGCCACGCCCTTGCAAACAGCAATTACGTGGTCGGACGCCCCGCATCTCCTACACAGCTCACTTCCTTTGGGGACCGTAGGGCACGACGCTGTCAGGTGGCCCAATTGGTGGCACGCGAAGCATCGCGTGCTCTTGAGCAAGGGCCTGGCCCGCACTACGGTCAAACCCGTCCTAAAACGGACGGGCTCCGCGCCCTTAGGGAGGGCGGTGGACGGAATTTCCACCACCGCAGTCTGGGTCCCGCTCAGGACCTGCCTGAGCGATCGGACCACCAGATCGTGCACCTCCACCTTTAGGACCGCGCCCAAGTCCTCGAGGAGCCTCGAGGCCTCCACCATGGGATCAATATCCCGAATTTCTAGTGCCGTTTTGTCCTGGAGGGAGGAACAGGTCACTTTACCAGACGTCAGGTTCCTGAGTTCCGTGGCCACCGCAGACGCGCTCACCCTAGGGGCTAGCTCCAATAACACATGCCCCAGGCGGGTACGTTTAACGGCCTTGACATCCTTCAAGGCCGCCCGCCCCAGCGTCACGGTCGTCCGGTACGTCTCCAGGTAGGTCCCTCCCTCCGGGACCCTGACTAGAACCGCCTCAGGGCGTAACCTGGGCGGTCTCCTCTTGTTGTTGGTTCTAGGGGGAACCTGCCCTCGTGGAGCCACCGACTGCGTGGGAGCCCCCGTCGGCCTAACACCAGGACGGGGGGTACCCACCTTCGCAATTGGGGGGTTTAACCCCACCATATTCCCACTCGGTGGGAGGGGGCGGGTGGAACTCCCCTTCAGACCCACCATTGGAATATCCCCTGGCGGGATCACAGCCACTATCGCCCCATTCGAGGGGGCAATCATCCCCTTTCTATTCTTTTTCTTCTTTCTCTTCTTTACCACTTCCACAAATGGGAGGTCCCCCTTCCCACCACCGACCACAGTGGCGTCGGTGGGTAGAGGCGGGGGATCGCCCACTGTCTTTCCGGCCAGCACCATTCCTCCCACACCAGAGGTTGGGGAGTGCAGGAGTCCCGGGCCGATCGGCCCATGGACGCCAGCAGCGGCAGGCGACACCACCACCGAGAAGAGTCTCTTTTTTGTATTCCCCCCCGGCACTGTCTCACTAGGGGAGGGTCGAGGCCTCTTCCCCACACCCCTGGGCGGGGGTGTTCTCTCCCCCTTCTTGGGCGGGTGGATCTTACCCCCCTTAGAGTCCCTAGCGGAGGCCCCCGAAGCGGCCACAAGGACCGGACCACTCAGGCCACCTGGAATCACCGCCACCTCGGTCTGGGTGGCCGCCTCCGCGGTCATGGCCTTTGGTACACCGAGGGTGGGGGTGACCAGGGGGAACAGTTTGGTCTGTACAAATCCTTTGGGTTGCACCTTGCCCAGTTTACCCCTGGCCTTAGACGTCCCCGCCCCGCAGGATACGAGGGCCTCGGTAACGGCCGAGGATGCCGCCTCGCATCTTCCAACAATGCTATCAGTAAAGGTAGCAATGCTACCTTTCGTAACGCCGCCGGAATAAATGGCTGTCTTCAAGTCCTTACACTCCCTCACCAGCTCTCGAAGGAGGGCTCCCACCTCCTCCAGACGGACCTCCACTTTCTGGTCCGTGGTCTGCCCCTTTGCCCGGGGCTCCACGGCTCCCGCCGACGACGGGGGAGGGGGTTTGAGGACACGGGACCCTGATACAGGGCCCCCCCCCCAACCAACACCTTCACACTTCTTATTGTCGGGACGCCAACAGACGTCCCCACGGGCCCTAACAAGGGCCGTTTTATTCCGGGGTCAGTCCCCCCCTTACCGCCCGTGGGCGTCACCGCGGGCCCTGAAAAGGGCTGATTTGGGGTATCCACCCCCTCCCTGTCACCCACAGGGTGTATAACTTCCCCCTCCCCAACGGGAGGCCCCGGCTGCGGCCTCGACGCTGCCATCGCCCTGCCCACGACGAGGCCCTCCGAGAGCGCCCTTCGCTCCGGAGGGGTCCTCGCCAGGGTCCTTCCCCTCAAAATCCCCGTATTAGCCGGGGTGGGAGGGGTCTCCGGGATCACCAGCGGCACAGATTTCCCCTTAATGGGAGGAGGGGTACCAGAGACTCCCACCCCCTCCACTCTGGCGACGTCCTGTTGCCACCGCACGAAGCGCTCCGCCGTTGACATGCCCTCACCCCCCTGAACAGCCCCCGAGGGCTCATCCCCCAGATTGATGAGTGGGGGTGTCCTCGCGAGCTGCCCACGGGGCCCAACCAAAACCAAATCGACGTCCGTCACGAAGCCTAGTCCTGCCGCTGTAGCTTCTTCCCCGGAGTGCAATGGCGGTAAACTACCGCCGTCCGGGGTGGCACCGGCCCGCCGCATCGGCACGGTGTCATCGGTCTTATTCGTCCCCTGGTTGCTGCCGACATCGCAGCCAGGGTCTGATCCTATATCAGCACTCGCCGGGTTTACATCCGAGGCACGGCTAAGGTTTGACATATAATCATGTTAATGTCTTAAAGGGCGACGGCCCCACCGCCCGGCGGATTTCTCCCAACTCGCCCCTGGTGTTATGGTCCTGCAGCAGATCAGAAACGACCCCAGAACTGCTGGGTCTAAACCCACCCCGTAGAACCCCACCCTCCCTGGCACCGAACAACGTTCGGGCCACGCGCAACTCGCCCTCCCCTAGACCGCCGAAGACAAGGGGCATATGACACAGCACGGACAACACACAAAACACACCACACACACACACACACACACCACACACCCCTAGTCGCGAGCTTCGGAGCTCCCCCCGTCCCCGGAGGGCCCCACCCGCCCCACCACAAGAGGCGGTGAGAGGGGAGGGAACCCCCGAGGGGGGGGGGAGCCTCACATACACTCCGAGCTCAGGCGATGGTCGTGACGTATCATCGGGAAGGGCGCAAGAAGGAAAAAGGAAAGGAAATAAGGGCGGGAGGGACACGGGGGGGGAATCGGCTATTGCAATGGGGGGATCGCCAGGCCCCCCCAAGGGAGCTGGTCCGCGGTGGGGCCTTCGGTCACCACGCGGGGTTTTTAAGCCCCGGGGATCCCTTATAGCACCCACTAACCGTCATGCTCCGCCGACGCCGACCCCCGCGGTCCGGACCCTGCTAGGTGCCCGGCCCCCGGGAGCCTGCGCCAGCTTCGCACTTCGGCCGTTCTCCTATCCGCCACCCGGAGACGCGCTCGGTCGGTGCTCAACCTGGATCGGCTAAGCCGAGAAAGCATAGAAACTACACAAGAGCAGCTAGGATACCTCACATCAAAGAAGACGAAGACTTAATAGAAGAAATAGAAGAGACTTTCATAGTACCAAACCACAATTATAAAGACCCTCCCAAAATTGATGCAGAAACAAGCACAAGTACTCACCACACACCTAAAAGAAAGAAACGGAAATTAAAATCCAGTACTGACACTGCTCCTATAACTCCCATAAAAATTAAGAAGGGGAGAATACTTACACCACCACTATCTCCTCTTCCACCACTATCTCCTCTTCCACTATTGTCTCCTCCTCCACCAGTATCATCCATTCCACCACAACACACAACAGGCAGACCAAGAATAGTGTCAAACATTCCGGTCAAGAAACAAAACATGGAAGTAGAGGATCATTTATGGATGGGCAAAGGATACATCATAACATTCATCAACACAAAAGGTAAACCAATAGGACCAGCTGGAGATAGATTATATAAGGAGAAAAATATAAAAAGTAATAAACTTCCACTCCCATTAAAAATTGGAGAATCAATTAAACTTAAAGAAAGAAAACATACAATCCTCGGACTTATTATAACAGACCATCCAACAGAAGAGGATTTATACAAATCATTAAGAGCACTCCATACCCAACTAGTACTTGAAAACACCACAAAAGTATATATAGCAGGCGAAGAAAACAAAATTTCATTAAATAGACTGTGGAATTTAATAGACATAATATTCTTACAAGACGATATTCAATTTATATTCTGTAATGGCACACTAATAACTCCTTCTATACAAGAGAGACAACAAATTATTCAAGAAAACCACCAAACTCCTATAGGCGGACATAAAGGAATAACTAAGACATACACATATTATTGGAAAAACATGAAGTACGAAATAACGCAATTCATCAAAACTTGCTTAGACTGTCAAAAGACCAAATTAGTGAGAGTTAAAAATAAAAAACCTATGATATTGAAAGACACACCAATTGATGCCTTCGATAAAATTTCTATAGATATTGTGGGACCACTACCTTTCACAGATACAGGAAATGGTTATACAGGGTGTCCCAAAAATGCTGCGGTTCCTTAAAGGGGGTGATTCGGGGGGTGATTGCAAACAACTTTTTCCTTTGCGAAAATGCCCTCCGAGGTTTCGTTAACGAGATATTAATAAAAAGCACCGACCAATCAGAGCGCCTTCCGCTGGAGCTCCCGCGCTAGCGTGGCCGTGCGCCGGGCCGCGCTGCGACTACGAACAAGCAAGGCGGCATGCATCGAAGGAAATTGCGTAGAATGGCAAATGAAAAAGACGTAACAAAAAAATCGAACCTTTTGCCATGGTTTGTTTGCCATTTAAAGTGAATAACGAATAAAGGATAAATGGATGAAAATCACGTGTAACGTAAAAAGACGAATACACATTTTTTTTAGAAGAATCGAAAATAATAATTATTTGAAGTGGGAGGATAAGGAATACGTAAAATTCCTTGTGTTAATAACATATCCACGAAAAGGTAATGTAACAGGAAATTAACGAAATGTGATCGTAGTTCGTTATTGTGATAAAAATCCGTAACTGAATAACGGCCAGCACTGCTGCTGATAACGAATGAGTCTGTTTAAAAAGTCCGAATAAATATTTTCGTACGAGAATTTTGAGAATTATCGCCGGAAATAAGCCATAGCTTGCGTTAAATTTAAAAATGAACGATCACCATTAAAGTAACTAAAACTCACACTTGTAAAAAATTCACCTGCAACTTGAAAACTTGTGTCACTGGGTCACTGAACCGATCCTGGTCATCGATGGACGAGCCCAGTGCACAGCTGATCCCAGGTATACGACACTACCCAAAGTTAAGGGTCGCAATGTCAGGTGCATCCAGGTCAACGTACCGAATATTTACTTCACTGCACGGCTACTAACACTGATCACTTTATTGACTTTTTATGGAACGTGTTGTTCCTACGTTTTAAAGCCGCGACGCTAACCGACGAAACGTATCCTCGCTTGGTGTTTCGATATTGGGATATTCTAGCGCAAATGCTCGCGCAGCAGCACTTGCGTTCCCGTCGTTCCGGGCGTAGACCCAGAACATACGGTAGTATTCCTGGGCTGTGAACATTTCTGCAACGCGATTTCTATCTGACTGACAGGATTTTTTCCAAGCAACTTCCGCTACCCCCAAGTAGCTTCTCTGGTTCCATTATGAGTTAACTCCCACCAAGCCAAGAGGCTTTAGGTAAAAAGAAGCCAGCACATTTTCGGAACACACGTGTTTTGCAGAAGTGCAACGAAAACTTTCACAAAATCCCGCGCTCCGTCCTTCTACTGCCAATGTACCCATTGCTTCGAGATAGAAAACAGACACCACGTGTATCGGTTCGAAAGGGTCCGAAGGGAAGAGACGCAGAAAGTCTTCGAGTTGCTATAAAGAAGAAAATGCATACCATTCCTGTTTCCCCTTTTTGACACCCTGAGTTCACGTCTGCTACGAGGCGGAACCAATTAAGTCATAAATTATCCGAAACTGTAGGAAACCGTTCTCTACCGCCGACTTGCGGGACAATACGGTCATAAACCGCGACCCTGGCGAAATGCTCTGGCTGATCAGCCTGATTAATTTTGGAGAACTAGAAATTACAGAGTATTATCCAGCATCAATACGTCTCGCGGAGAGACACAGGAAAAGAAGGGATAGTCCGCTGACTGCGCGTAGTTCCGCCTGCTTCGTCCTACCCTCAAATTAAAGACGGATCCCTTATCTCTCGTGTCTAAACACGCGCTCGAATTTTCAAACAAAAGCACGCGTCGATGTTTTTCCAATAATATGTGTATGTCTTAGTTATTCCTTTATGTCCGCCTATAGGAGTTTGGTGGTTTTCTTGAATAATTTGTTGTCTCTCTTGTATAGAAGGAGTTATTAGTGTGCCTTTACAGAATATAAATTGAATATCGTCTTGTAAGAATATTATGTCTATTAAATTCCACAGTCTATTTAATGAAATTTTGTTTTCTTCGCCTGCTATATATACTTTTGTGGTGTTTTCAAGTACTAGTTGGGTATGCTCTTAATGATTTGTATAAATCCTCTTCTGTTGGATGGTCTGTTATAATAAGTCCGAGGATTGTATGTTTTCTTTCTTTAAGTTTAATTGATTCTCCAATTTTTAATGGGAGTGGAAGTTTATTACTTTTTATATTTTTCTCCTTATATAATCTATCTCCAGCTGGTCCTATTGGTTTACCTTTTGTGTTGATGAATGTTATGATGTATCCTTTGCCCATCCATAAATGATCCTCTACTTCCATGTTTTGTTTCTTGACCGGAATGTTTGACACTATTCTTGGTCTGCCTGTTGTGTGTTGTGGTGGAATGGATGATACTGGTGGAGGAGGAGACAATAGTGGAAGAGGAGATAGTGGTGGAAGAGGAGATAGTGGTGGTGTAAGTATTCTCCCCTTCTTAATTTTTATGGGAGTTATAGGAGCAGTGTCAGTACTGGATTTTAATTTCCGTTTCTTTCTTTTAGGTGTGTGGTGAGTACTTGTGCTTGTTTCTGCATCAATTTTGGGAGGGTCTTTATAATTGTGGTTTGGTACTATGAAAGTCTCTTCTATTTCTTCTATTAAGTCTTCGTCTTCTTTGATGTGAGGTATCCTAGCTGCTCTTGTGTAGTTTCTATGTTGAGAGGGTATATGTACTTCTACTGGAACTATATCTTGAGGAGGCGCATGTACTTCTACTGGTACCGTGATTTGAGGGGGTGTATAAATTTCGACGTTTTGTTTCTTTACTTCTGGCTGAGATGAGGAGGTATTTCTTTTTATTTTTCGTTTTAATTTTTGCCGTTTTGTATTTATTGAGTCGCTTTCATCGTATGATGATGAATCGGAATCTGTTGAAATAATTCTAAGTTGTTTGTGCGGAGCTGGGTTTCCTGAGGTTGAAGCAGTAGTATCCCGTTGTCGCGTGTTATGTTGATGGAATTGCTTTTGCTTTTTATTTTCATGAGAGTTTGTTTCTGAATACGCTCGTTTGGCGTCTAAAGGTAATACTATTGGGTTTCTTGATAATGCGCCTGCGTTTGTATTGTACTTTCCTGGTTTATATAGGATTTTATAGTCATATTCTGCAAGTTTTATTTTCCATCGCATTAACCGAGATGTAGGATTTGAAAGATTTTGTAACCATTCCAACGGTTTATGATCCGTTATTAAGAAAAATTTCCTGCCATAAACATAGGGTCTGAAGTGAAATACTGCATATATAATTGCTAATAGTTCTCGTTCGGTTGGAGAGTAACGAGTTTCTGCATCGTTTAGGACACGAGATGCGTAAGCTATTGGTAGGTCTTTTCCGATTTCACCCTGGCTAAGAACTGCGCCTACAGCAATACCTGAGGCGTCTGTTGTAATGTTGAACGTCTTCTCGAAATGTGGATATTGTAGGATAGGTTCTTTGCAAAGAGCTTCCCGCAGAATTTCAAATGATTTTTGCTGTTTGTGAGTCCATTCAAACTGGTAGTCCTTTTTGGTCAGGTTTGACAGAGGTCGTGCAATTTTTGAGAAGTCTTTGATGAATCTTCTGTAATAACCACTCAGTCCTAGGAACTGTTTTACATGTTTGAACGTTGTAGGTGTTGGGAATTCCTTGACGGCTACTATTTTTCGTGGGTCAGGTTTGACTCCTTCTTCTCCTATTATATGTCCTAGGTATGACACTTCCTTCTTCAGGAATTCACATTTGTCTGGTTGGAGATAGAGGTTGGCATCCGTTAGTCTATTCATTAGGCGTTTAAACTTCGTTGCGTGTTCTTTAAGAGAGCTGGCATATATAACAATATCATCTAGATATACAAAGAGTTCTATCCCCTGAAGGCCCGTTAATACTTGGTCCATGAGTCTTTGGAAAGTGGCTGGTGCATTTTTAAGCCCGAATGGCATTCTATTAAACTCGTAATGTCCGTATATCGTAGAGAAGGCTGTTTTGTGTCGATCGTCTGGATGCATCAGAATTTGATGAAATCCGGATGCGAGATCAAATACGGAGAAGTATTTCGCGCTTCCCAACTGATCTAATATGTCAGTTATGTTTGGCAGAGTATAGGCGTCTCCAATCGTTAGTTCATTCAGTTTCCTGAAATCAATTACGATTCTGGATTTTATATTTCCTTGTGCGTCTTCCTTCTTAGGTACGATCCATATCGGTGAATTATAAGGAGATGATGAAGCTTGTATTATTTCCTTTTCAAGTAATTCTTTGGTCTGTTTCCTTACTTCCTCCTTATATGCTTGAGGGTATCTATATTGCCTTGTGAAGACAGGAACGTTGCTTTCCGTTACTATTCTATGGTGTACTTTGTTTGTAGCTTCTAATTTTTCTCCTGGGAGGTAGAATCTATCCGAATGTTCTTTTATTAATTCCTCAATGCTGGCTCGTTCCTCTGAATTTAAATGTTCTAATCGTAGTAGTTGAAGTAGCTGGTGTATTCTGTTAGGTTTTTCGTATTTGTCCGCTGTTTCTTCTCCTATAGGTACTTTTTTTTTTTTTTTTTTTTTAACGTGGAGAAATCCCTAACGGATACCCCGCCCCCCGGGGGAGGGACGGGGTTATGTGGGGCTTGCACCCACTAAAACTCCACGGTGGTCGTCCTCGGGCGCGGAGTCGCACGCTCGAGGGGGAGGACTTCTGCGAGAGCAAACTAGCGATACATTCGCTTGCCCCCCCCTCAGCGCAAATGCTGGCTCCGCGCTCAACAACCCCGCGCGGCAACGCGCGGGGTCTTCCCAAAACTCCGGCGACGCGAGACGGACCACGCGGCCGCGTCGCCACTTCTGGGGGGGTCGCACGATGTGGTGGAGGGGTGAGCGTGCCCCCTGGCACTCCCACCCCGCGACCTCCCGCGGTCGAGCAGTGACCCGGACGCGGCCCGAAGGGTCGCGGCCGGGCGGGGAGGCGGCACTTGGTCATATGGTCAATTGACCGCCGCACTCACCCTTTACCTGCTCGACCGCCTTCCTCGGGAGCGCGCTAAAAACGGCACCAATGGCGCGGCTCCCGGGGGAGCACCAATGGCGCGGCTCCCGGGGGAGCACCAATGGCGCGGCTCCCGGGGGAGCACCAATGGCGCGGCTCCCGGGGGAGCACCAATGGCGCGGCTCCCGGGGGAGCAGCAGATGGTCGCCTGCTCCCCGGGGGGCCCTCTGACACGAGGACCCCCCCTGTTCGTAACTCCGCCGTCGCGCGTCGCGCCCTGCCACGACGCGACGCCGACGGCAACTCGCGGCTAAGGCCGCCTCCTTCCCGAGGCGCCCTGAAAAGGGCGCCTCCGACCCGGGGTTGATGCCGACGGGGAGCGGGGGTGACGCACTAAATTACGTCACCGCCCTACCTCCCCCGGCCCCGGGTTATCTCCTCCTCCCGATCCTACCGGATCTCCGAGGGGCGGCTACGCGGGACGGATGCCCGGTGCGGATCCTGTCCCGCTCCGCCTCCTCCTTCTTCAACATTACCGCCTCCGCAAATGCGGAGACGGCCTTCCAGCACTCCCGATCTTCCGCCATCCGACGCACGACCGTCGGTAGCGAGAGATCGGGACCCAGCCGCGACTCGAGGACACGCCGCTCGTCCGACCACGACCGGCAAACCGCCAGCGTGTGGTCGGCCGTGTCCTCATCGCCCGAGTCGCAGCTGAAACACTGCGACGACTCCTCCCGCCCTATGCGACACAGATAATTGCCGAAGCATCCAACTCCGGATATCTGCGTCAGACGGAAGGTGAGCCTGCCGTACCCACGCCCCACCCATTCGTTCATGATGGGTAGGAGCGCCCCGACAACGCGGCCCTCCCGATGTCGCGGGAGGGCTAACCACTCGAGCCACTTGGCTCCCATGCGTTGTCGGTCCTGGCCCCGCACCACTTCTGGCCGATGGCATTCGGGTCCCCAGCTTCGCGGAGATCATGGACGGTGGAATAAACCTCCGCCTCCATCTCCGCGAGCAGATGGAATGGGGGGGACCCAGCCAGAGCGGACAGCTCGGCGTGTGACACCGTGCGATACGCTCGCACGGCTCGGAGGACTGCGCGGCGATGAACTCTGGCCAAGAGTTCACGCCCAACGCGGCAGTCCTCCAGGTCGCCGGCCCATATAGGCGCGCCATACAGCGCCATGGACCGAACGACCGTCACATAGAGTCGCCGAACTCCCTCGTGTGGTCCACCCAGGTTGGGCATGATTCGCCCGAAGGCGAATACCTGCTTCTCCAACCTGGGGGCGAGGGTTTTGAAGTGGCGCGTGAATCGCCAGTAGGTATCCAGGGTCAGACCGAGATACTTCATCGAACGTCCGACCCTGATGCAGGCATCCCCGATCCTCAGGGACGCTCTGTTGGGGACACCGCTCCCAACCCTGTCCGCGAGCCACATCGCCTCGGTTTTGTCCAAGGCGACTCGCAGACCAAGCGTCCCGATCGAGGTGATGACGCGTCGCAGCGTTTCCTCGGCGAGGCTTATCGCCTCCTTCCAGTTCTGCCCGGCAGCTACCACCAGGGTGTCGTCGGCGTAACATACCAACGACACCCTTAGCGATGGCAGCTCGACCCGCAGTACCGCGTCGTATGCGAGTATCCACAACAGGGGCCCTAGCACGGACCCCTGCGGGACTCCGCGGTACACGAGAGTCACCCCGTCGCCCTCCTGGCCGACGTACGTCACCACACGGCCGCGGAGAAAGTCCCAGATCAGGCGGCGAAGGTAGAGCGGGACGTTATGATAGAGCAACGCCCGCTCGATCGCCGCCCAGGAGACGGTGTTAAACGCGTTGGCGATGTCTAGTGACACCGCCACGCTGACACCGCCTCCCTCGGCCGCCCGGCGCGACAGCGACCGTACCATCTTAATGGCGTCGATGGTCGATCGCTGCCGCCTAAAGCCGTATTGGCGGTCGGATAGATCTGGGCCCACGGCCTCTAGGTGATCGCACAGGCGGGCAGCTATAACTCTCTCGAGCAGCTTGCCCGCCTCGTCCAGGAGGCATATCGGCCTGTACGCCGAGGGTGACTCAGCGGGTCTTCCGGGCTTGCGAAGGAGGACTAGCCTCGCCTCCTTCCAAGCAGGGGGGAATCTACCGGTCCTCAGAGCGGCGTTAAATATCCGCTTGAGGCCGGCTCCTAGGGCGCCCATAGTGCAGGCCAGCACTCGCCCGGGCACACCGTCGGGACCAGGAGCCGCGTTCCGCTTGCGCATTCGCGCCACAGCGGTCGCGAGCTCCTCGTCGCTAACCCCAGGGGCGTCAGAGGTATCCGCGCCCCTGCTCAACCAAGGATCCCCGGACTCGTCGGCGCCACCCTCCCCGTGCACCGGGGGAGGGGGGAATAGCGCCTCTAGAACCTGGTCTAGGAGCCGGGGAACCTCTCCTATAGGTACTTCTTCAAATGGTTCTAATTCGACGGATGGTACAGGAATTTTGATATCCTTTGTAGATCTATTTATTGCGAATAGGTATGCTACACCGTTGTTGTTTGATAAATATGCATTACCCATATGTAAATTAGGGTGAATTTTCATTTTTGGAATGTACCCTGTGTTAGATTGTGTATTAAGGACTCGTACATATATTTGGCTCCTTGATCTTGCTGGTATTGTGATTGTCTCTGGGTCGATGAATGGAACAGTTTCTCTTCCAATGGTTATTGCCGAATGCATGTAGTCAATCGTTGCCCCGTTGGTTTGGAAGAAATCCGTCCCCAATATTCCATCCTGTTTGATAGGAAGGTCCTCTACGACGTGGAGAATAATTTCTGTGTTCAGAGTTCTTATTTTTATGTACCCAATGGTGCTGAGTAGACCGCTTGTAATGCCATTGAGGTCGAAGAGTATGTCCGTAAAAATTGGAATATCGGATGAAACGGCGCTCCTTTTAATCACGTTTAGGTCGGATCCAGTATCAATCATTAGTGTTGCCTGCTCTTCACTGAATCCTACATAAAAAAGAAGGATACTAGGAGGTTTCCTTACCTGTTCGGTTTTTAATCTAAGTATGGCTTGTTGACGTACCGTACGAGGTTGTGTTTCTTCCTTCTCCTTCCTATCGAAGTACATCTTTTTCCTGCATTGTTCTATAGTGTGGCCCTTGAACTTGCAGTATTCACAGAATATTTCTGACTGCTGTGTTCTGTTTGCATAGTTTCTGTTTCTACACTCTTGTATTGTGTGGCCTAGTCTTCGACAGTGGTCGCAATATGCGTTGGATTGAGGGGTCCTGTTTTCGTAATTTCGGCTTCTGCAATCCTGCGTCGTGTGTCCTGGTCTTCGGCAATAGTCGCAGTATATGTTGGTTTGTGAGTTTTTGTAACTTTGGCTTCTGCAGTCCTGCGTCGTGTGTCCTAGTCTTCGGCAATAGTCGCAGTATGTATTAGATTGTGGAGCTCGATTTGTGTAGCTTCGACTTCTACAATCCTGTGTCATATGTCCCGGTCTTCGGCAGAAGTCACAGAATGTATTGTATTGACCTCTGTTATGGTTCCTACATTCATGCGTTGCGTGTCCCATCCTGTTACAATGCTGACAATTCTTTTGCCCTGAGATTTGTTGGCTACTACAAGTGGTGACATCATGGCCATATCCCAGACAGTTCGCACATTGGTTGGTCTGTGCTACTCTTGCTCGCGTTTGGTTTTCGTTGAACTCTGCCTCCGCTTTGGTAGCGACGTTGATAGCGCGATCAAGACTACTAAAGGTGTGTTCGTATATTCTGTTATGTACTTCGGTTTTTAATCCCGTTAGGAAGGCCTTAATAGAGTTTTGCTCCGCAGTTATATTGAATTGAGCTTCATGTGTAGGTACTTCTATCGCGTTACAATGTTTGATTTGTAGGAGTAAATTGGATACACGACTGCCATAATCTACTGTTGTTTCGGTCGGTAATTGCGCGATTTTTGATAGTTCGCCGTATAATTGAATTGAAGTATGTAATGGTGCAAAACGTGAGCTTAGGACAGATATAAGATCGTTAATTGAATTATATTCTCCCCTTAAGACTACTCTTGAGGCTTGCCCGAAAAGCTTATTCTTTATGAGTTGAACGAGTCCGTATTCCGCGTTTGGGTTTACCATGCGTCGTGCATGTCGACAACTTTTAGCAAATTGATGTATCGGTATATTTCTGCCATTAAAGGAAGGGACTGTGTCTGCCGTATCGCGTAAGCTAATGTGTGGTAGTTGCGAATATGTACTCGTAGCTGTATATACATTAATTTGAGGGTTTAAATTTTCTGGAGTGTTTGTAGTTCCTGGAATTTCTATGGCTTCTGTAGCTCCCTGAGCTGTAGTATCGATTGCTAGGTTTGCCATTGCTTGGTCAAGTTCCCCGTCAGCCATTGTGAATTTTAAGCCTCCAAAGAATTTACTAAGAGAGAAAAAATTTCTGGAAAATTACTCACTTTTGGAGTATTTTTACTAAGCGAAATATTCCTTCTAAATGAACAATCCCACCGCTGTCACCAAAAATATCCAACCTGTAACGTCCGATTGCCAGGGACAACTGAGCGTTACTGGTTCTCGAGAGGAGAGCGGCGTCCCCTCGAGTATAGGATAGGTGGGGTTTCGTTATTATAGAGTAAATGAGTAAAATCCAACTTAAACATTAACAATGGCTTGTTTATTCAACAAATAATTATACTTTAAGGTAACAAATTAATATCAATTACAGCTATGATTACAATGTTTTTGGTTTTCTTATATTTTATGTATATATGTGTCGTTTTATGTACAAGTTATCTGTATATGTTGCAGTGTACAGTCGCTACCGTCTCCGGAGCGAGCTAATACTCTTGGCAACGTCTGCAGTAAGAACAGCCGCTACCGTTTCCGGAGCGAGCTATTTACTCGTGGCAGAGTTTGAGTTCTATACTCTTATGACCTTGCTTTTACCAAGTGCACCAGCCGCTACCGTCTCCGGAGCGAGCTAAATGCCTTTTGCAAGAGCGAGGTTCTATAGCTTTTGAGTTCACAACCGAAAAAGGAGCACCTGTATCTATCCACTGAAGACCAGCCGCTACCGTCTCCGGAGCGAGCTAAATCTTACTGGTCAGACCTTAGCTACCTCTACGCTTGTGCAGTCTCAAGCAGAGTCTTGACTGAACCACTGTGCTACGTACACCTCCTTTTATACCATAGTTTTGGCGGATTAGCGCACGCGCAGTGGTTGCCTTGCTTATTAACTTGTATTTTAACTTATATTCTTAACAACGTTTATAATCTATTATTCCTAGTGTGTTTCGTAATATTCGTCTTTTTTATATTCGCTTAATTTTATATCGCTGTTTTACCGACTGTCGGTAACACCGGGTTCGAGTCCGCGTGGGACGTTACACAGTCCTCCTCCAACAGTTTCTGGCCCATATTAGTAGCGGATACAATTTTGAAACGAATACAGATTGTTGGAATCTATTATGGGTATAAGAAACCAGAATCATCCAACGAGCTGTTGGACAAATTCATTGATGAAATAACATATTTCATAAACAATGGATTTATATATGATACTAATACATTTTCTATTAGGTTAACAAAAATTATCTGCGATGCTCCAGCAAAATCGTTTGTATTATATACAAAAGGCCATACAGGCTTTTCGAGCTGTTCGAAATGCACAATTGTTGGGAAATCAGTTAACAAAACTACGTGTTTCCCTTACAACGAAGTGCCTGATACACTGAGGACAGACGAAGATTTTCTACGGCAAACCGACGAAGATTACCATAAGGGTACAAGTAGTCTGTTAAAAGTGCCAAATATTGGGTTAGTATCAAATGTGCCCCTAGACTATATGCACTCTAATTTGTTTGGGAGTTATGAAGAAGCTCTTGCTATTGTGGATTAAGGGACCTTTAAACGTAAGGATTGGTGGACAAGGTAAGAATTTGATATCTGAACATTTAATATTGGCTGGAATTTCTGTACCGCGTGAGTTTTCGCGAAAACCGAGAAGTTTGACGGACCTCAGTTACTGGAAAGCTACGGAATTTCGCCAATTTCTACTGTACACAGGCCCTATTGTACTCAAGCGTGTACTCGCGAAAGATATATACGAACATTTTTTAACACTGCACGTGGCTGTCAGTGTGTTAGTTAGCCCTATGTTAATTAATAGTGAAGAGAATATTAAATATGCTGAGGAATTATTGGAATACTTCGTTGAACAATATATTTCTCACAATGTTCATAACTTACTTCATTTGTGCAATGACGTTCGAAAATTTGGAGTGTTGGATAATTTTAGTGCATTTCCTTTTGAAAACTTTTTAGGTAGTTTGAAGAAGTTAATTAGAAAATCAGATAAACCATTGCAGCAATTGGCAAGACGTTATGGAGAACTGCAGCGAGGATCGATTCTAAAATCATCAGCAATACCGGGAAAATATATTTGTAAACGTTCCCATCACAGTGGACTACTATTGCCCATTTTCTCAAACGAAACTGTGACGCAGTACAAAAAATTGGAAAGTGATGGGTATTATATACATTGCGATGACAATCGAAATAATTGTTTCTTGCTGAAGGATGGAACGATCATTCGCATTGTAAATATAGTGCAAGTACGGACGGAACAGGTGTACAATGTAATAGGTCACAAGCGAAAAGTAGTTGCCGATAATCTGTTTGAAAAACCCTGTCCATCTTCAGTTTTAAAAGTTTTTATTGTTTCCGAAGGGACGCGATTATATTATTGGCCGGTTTCACAAATAAAATGTAAAATGTGGACTATAAAAAGAAACGAAACCCAGAATTACGTTATGCCGTTGCGATATAAGCATGACTAAAGGTGGAGAGAGGGGCTATTCTCGGCGTCGCACCACGCCGTGATTGCACACACAGTGCCTGCGAATGAAATAATACATTTTATCGGTCATGTGTCGCACCGCGCTGCAAAGTGCGGTACCACTGACTCTGTCAGTGGTCACAAGTGCCTGCAATGGCACTTGTACTCGCGGAACGTATGATCACGCGAGTTGATTCACGGCGGCGTAAGTTTACCAAGAAAAAGGAAATGTTTGTTTAATGATTGCGGAGACAAAAATTGTTTGTAAGGGTAATTTTTCAACAACTGCAATAAATAAAACTCATAACATACATTTTTAAAAACCTGTTTTTTATTTTTTTAGTTATTTAAAAACCTTGATATATATATATAAAATTACCCCCTTGACCCCATCCCCCCGGCCTCTGCTCCCTTGACCCCATCCCCCCCGGCCTCTGCTCCCTTCGCCCCAGGCCCCCCGACCTCTGTTCCCTTCGCCCTAGGCCCCCCGGCCTTTGCTCCCTTCGCCCCAGGCCTCCCGGCCTCTGCTCCCTTCGCCCCAGGCCCCCCGGCCTCTTCCTCCTTGCCCCTTCCGCCTTGGCCTCTGCCGCCACCGCGCCTGCCACCTCCACGGGCTCTGCCGGTTTCCGCGTGGCGCCGGTACGTGAGGCTTTTCATGGCCTTATACATCTGAAACAGTACCAAAAAAATTACGTTTTCTACTTCAACCGTACATATAGAGAATCCCAAAAATATTCGGACAGAACCGGAATAACATACGGTCAATATACGATATTTCGTTACATTGAAAATGGTGAAATATTGATAAACCGTAGATCTAACATGACATCAAATATTATCGTATATCACATATACGAATTGAACAATATTGAGGTAGATTATTACGATCAAAAGAATATAGTATTTAGTATTGCGCATAATTACCTTTTTCATTTCTTTGAGGATGTTCTTCTCCGTTTCCACCCTCATTTCCTCCTGTCCTTCCTGATTCATGACCTCCTCCTCCGTCAACTTCTCTCGCTCGATCCTCTCCTCGACATTCACCAGTGCACCCTGTAGCTGGAAATTAAATAATGAATGTATTATTTTATGGAAAATAGTAAGATTGTATGAACATACAGGGTAGTTCTCTCGCTGGAGTCCTCAAAGGCGATGCCGTCGATAAGTCCATTTTAGCAGTTTCCATGAATAAAATGGTTTGTTAAACCAATATTGAAATTATTATTTATATAAAGTTTAGACAGCTCTCAATTATTTAAATAAGACAGTACGTTACGGAGGAGCGAAAATATTTTTTTTCAAATATAATATTGACGTAGGTGTCAAAAGTTGGCCAAGGCGGTCCATAATCTGTGTTTGAAAGGATTTTTTCTCGGACTTTATCTTCAGGTTGCGCATGATGATTATCTATGCTAAAAATATGTGCGTACAATATTCGATGTTTGAAATGTCTATAATTGCAGAGAAAATAATATTTAAAAAGTATCACGTATTGCTTTTAAGCGAATAATGTTATACAATTTTAATATTATACAATTTTAATACTTACATTTGACATATCGTCCATTTATCACTTTAAAACACTTAACAATTTTCCAGTGACGAGCTCCGCAACGATTGGAGGTAATTCGAAGACTGAGTCGTCGTAGTTTGCGAAAAGTTCGCAGGGGGCCCAGACTAATTTGTCATATCCGGCGGAACCCATTATGGAAGTTATGTGCCGCATAAGAAACTATACCGCACGCTTAATAATAAAGGAATACAACTCCCACATACACAAAATGTTAATGTAATGTTTCTTTTGTACTCCGCAAAGGCAAAAAATATTAAATAGAAACCAGGGACAAAAAATTTTGGGGCGCTAAACATTTTCTTGCATGAAGGCGCCAACCATCCTCGCGCTGGCCCTGTTTATGACCGGGCCTGGTGTCCGTGCCCGCCGTCGCCGCACAGTGGGGCAAATCGGGTCGAAACGCAGTACAAAACATTTTCTGACTGAAATCATATATTTCTTCCTTATTTTTTCATTTCATTCAGTTATGACGTATATTTGTGATGTTGTTGTTACTGAATAATTAATGAAACTTGTTTGTCTAACTGTATTTCTAAATAAATTTGAAATCCTATAAAATTTAATAGTTATAAAATCTTTATTTATGTTAGTTCGAAACTATTTCACAAACATATTTTAATTAATTTGAACAAATATTACAAGCCGCCTTCGTTGAATTCATTTTTATTTGTTGTTTCTTCTTCGTTGTTTTTATGAAAATGAAATTTGGTACACTTCCAATACGCACCTCAACACATAATCCCACCAAAAATTAGTTGAATGACAAGAAAGCTTTAAATAACAATCCTAATTGTGAAGAATTTCGAGATTGCCCTCTTCGAAACCACGTAGTCGCGTTAAAAATTTTTGAATGTGAAAAATAATCATGCTACATTATGATCCAAATGTTCAATCAACTACCCGTAAAAAGAATTGCAGTATGGCGATATTTTTGTAAAAGGACTTAGTGCCGCGTTTCGACCCGATCTGCCGCAGTGTGCGCCGTGCTCGCCTTCACGTAAACATCGCCTTCACGTAAACATAAATTGCAATATCTTGAGTAAATATTAACGGATCGTTATGAGACTTGAAACATAGAACTCAGAAAACTAGCGAAGCCGTAAAATGTATGCACAAAACCCTTATGTTAAAAAGGGTAATAATATTTAATTAAAAAGTAATACTGGAAATAATCCATGCTTTTCAACGTTCGCCGTTAAAAAGAATCGGGGCAATTTTAAGGGGGTAGACACGGATAATGCAGCGCGCTGTATACCGACACAATCTGGCCCAAAACATAGGTTCGGGATTTTTCGTTTTTCGTCCTTATATGAGCATATTTTTTGGCGGGGCGAGGTCTCATTCGAAAGAGGAAAGTTCAATGCGGAGCGCTCTGCTCATGGTTCAACGAGATAGTGTTTATACGTAGTAATATGAGTGTCCAAAGTAGAGCAAGAGTCGACAAAATACACCAGCAGAATCTAAGCATTGTTAGGTCACTAAAAGAGTTTTGTGACTCAAACGGTGAGCAGAGCGCTCCGCATTGAACCTTCCTCTTTCGAATGAGACCTCGCCCAGCCCAAAATATGCTCATATAAGGACGAAAAACGAAAAATCCCAAACCCATGTTTCAGGTTAGATTGTCGGTATTACAGCGCGGTGCATTGCCCGTGTCACGTGGCGTGTTTACCTCCTTAAGTATTTTTAGGTCACTAAAAAAGTTTTGTGACTCAAACGATGAGCAGAGCGCTCCGCATTGAACCTTCCTCTTTCGAATGAGACCTCGTCCAGCCCACAATCTGCTCATATAAGGATGAAAAATGAAAAATTCCAAACCCATGTTTCAGGTTAGATTGTCGGTATTACAGAGCGGTGAATTGCCCGTGTCACGTGGCGTGTCTACCCCCTTAAGGTACATATAACTTGCAACGACAAAGTTTTTTCTTAATATACTAGGAAGATTTTCACCAATTGTCACACTGATTGATAAATAATTGTAGAAGATATGACGATATATATAAATCTCGCGCGCCATCATCAGTCAACCGCCACGTATCAGCTAATGCGATATTTAGCAGTTTTAGCACTCGCGTTGGCAGTTGGCGCCATGCGAGAATTTATATATACTATATATTGTCATATCTTGTACAATTATTTATTAATCAATTTGAAAATTGGTGAAAATCTTCCTTGTATATTGTCACGTCCCGCGACGTCGAGTCTACTACTAATTAACCTTTGAAAACCTACAATATTTACTATTTCGTACTCTGAGGTATTATAACCACCTCGTATAAAAAACATATATAAAACATTATACGAAGCATAGCCGATAAGGCACTGTAATCGAAACTCGCGATAAGAAGAGCTCGAGCCATGAATCTACGGACGGCAACAGGGAGCAGGAGAGCAGCTATTACGGGAGGTAGCGGCCAGCCGGCTACACACACACGTCGGGAAGGCCCAGCCAACACCAGCTGACGTTCAGCGTGGGACGGAGGCCCCTATCAGCCAATGCTGCCGACATCCTCACGGACCTGCGCTCCTAATCAACGCCCGAAGCTTGCCCTCCCTTTATTTCCCGTAATTCGAGCTCCAATACGGAACCAATGTACATTAACTTCAATCCATAGTATGTGGTCTGTACGAAATCAATCGTACAGAGCACATCGAAAACCCAACAGCGTAAAAATCTAAAGTATGAATTAAAATAAGAATTCTATTATCGACGCTGCTGAGAGTTTCGTATTACGGCAGAAAAACGTTATAAGTCACGGAGAAGAGCCAGAAATAGATGAGAAATAGCTCAAATTCTGTAGTAAATAAAACTCGGATAACGCGCCGGAGCGAATTCTTCAGGTGGATCCCACGGCAGATGATTGGGAGAAATCATCTCCCACCATCCTATTTGTCATGTGACAAACCTGAAGAAGGAGTGATCGACGGCCCTATAAAAAGGGATAGATCACCCACAGAGCTCAATTATAATGTGTGAATTTGAATTGATTATTAAAAACCATTCAGTGAATACTTAAAGCGTTTAAAGTGTAAAAACTCTCTAGTAATAATAAAAGTTTTTGTTAATATTTACAAGTGAGTGAAGTGTTTCCTCCAATAATTCCCCATCCTCCAAATCGAGCGTTCGTCTTTCGAAAACCTCATTAAATTACGGAAAATGCCTATTGACAGGTCACGGGTTGCGCTGATCAATGGTATCGCTGAAGAGCAGAACGTTGCCCGCGGTCTTACCAGAGATTACGCGTAAACCGTGATAGACGCGACAGATTTAAATATTAAGGAAATCCTAAATAAATATGGATAAATCACTATCGCCCCCGCCAATGGTGCCGCTGAAGAGCAGAACGTTGCCCGCGGTAGCACCGGGAGCGGAAGGTGATAAGTGATTGTTGGTCAATTAATAATTAGTATAAAAAATTCCAAAAGACGAATGCCGAGGAATCACCGCGCCGGGCGACGTGTCCAATTAAGAAAATTATATAAACAGTATCAGGAAACCCCGGTAACAGGTGCCGAACTTTTCGGAGTCGTCGCGACAGCGTCAGTCAAGGAGGACACCGGACCAATCAAGTGGAAATTAATCCTGATAGATCTGCCGTCACCGCGGCCAAAATAAGGTAAACATAGGATAAAAATGCATCCTAATCTACATCCTTATCACTCTCAACTATCCCAGAGCGAAAAGTCCCAGGACTAGTTCGAAAGCGGATCCAAAATATAAACTCCTTAAAAATCCCACATAAATAAGGAAGTAGGGACGTAACATATATTAAGGAAAAACTTTGAACTTCCTACTCTGAATAATATAGTGTGTGTGAATGTAAAAAATGTGTAGCTGATTTATTTAACAAATCAAAGGTGTTTATAAATGTTTCTCCTTTTTCCATAAGAATTTTGTAAAAAATATGTACATATACAGTAATCTGCACCTACAATAATTATTATTGATAGCAATTAGAGAAAAGTCGATATAAGAATCGATTCTGGAACCTTTGTTGTAAAATGTCCGAAAAGTTGCCTGACCATTGCCAGATAATGTCCTGAACGATCCGTGACCATTGCCAGAGAATGTCCGGAACGTTCCGTGACCATTACCAGAGAATGTCCGGAACGCTCCGTGACCATTGCCAGAGAATGTCCGGAACGCTCCGTGACCATTGCCAGAGAATGGCCGGAACGTTCCGTGAGGCTGGCAGGAAGGTTCCAAGTGGCAATGTTCCACCGCCACATGGCTGGAATGTTCAAGCAAGGTTCCTATGTCCGCACCGAGGCAACATTCCACGGCAACCCCCATGGAACCTTCCTGCAAGCTTCGGGCAACGGAGTGTGCTGTATGGGAAGGGACCCCTCAATAGTCATTTCCCGGCCAGGATCCCGACCAGGAGGGTAGCGGGGTGGTTCCACGTATGTCCGCACCTCGCTGTGGACTACCACGCTATTGTGGCACATTCGGGGAATTCGGAGCCGCATCCGAGCCGCGGCAGCAGTCCCCCGACACCTTGTCCCTCGTCGTGGGGTTTCGTGCTTTCTGAAACAGACTCAAGAGAAGGGGGCCGGGCTACGAAGGTAGCCTCCGCAGTCCAGTCCACTGATTAGCTTAACCTAATCTTCGTTCTTGAGTCTCCATTCCTTGATCTTCGGTTCCTTTGTCCTATTGGTTAATCCTCTTGCAAACGACCTTCATACTTCGCAAGGCGGCGTACATGTACCACTTTGCACTTAGTCCTGGGTGAACGCTGAATCCTGTAGACGACGTCGTTGATCCGGTCTGTCACCACGTAGGGACCTTCCCAATTCGTTTGCAGCTTCGGACACTTTCCTTTAGTTCTTCTTGGCTGGAACAGCCACACTCGGTCTCCGGGCTGGAACTCCACTGCGTGGACACTGCTGTCGTACCACGACTTCATCTTGGAACTGTAGATGTCCAGCCGGCGTCGCACGAAGTTGTGGATCTTCTTCAATTTTCCGTGGATCCATTCAGCGTAACTTCGTTCGGGGTCCTCGTACTCTTCTATTTCTGGAGGCAGTCCTCTCCATAACTGTTGGGGTAGGCGAAGTTCCTGGCCATACAAGATCATCGCTGGCGTTAGCTGGGTGGCTTCATGTCGGGCTGATCTATAAGCGAGGAGGAACATGGGGATCCACTCGTCCCAATCCCGCTGGTGTTCTGTAACAAACATTGCAAGATATTGGAGCAGTGTCCTATTCAAACGTTCTACTGGTCCATCGGATTGAGGATGCAGAGGGGTTGTACGTGTTTTCTTGATTCCCAGCAGCTTCATTAGTTCCTTGAACACGGCGGATTCGAAGTTCCTTCCTTGGTCCGTGTGTATCTCCAACGGTACACCATGACGACAAACTACGTTGTGCAGGAGAGCTCTTGCCACTGTGACAGCTCGCTGGTCTGGCATCGCGATTACTTCTGGCCACCGGGTAAAGTAGTCCGCCACGACCAACATAAACCTGTTCCCGGCCTGGGACCTCGGGAGCGGGCCCACAACGTTCAGGGCAAGCCTCTCGAACGGAGCTCCCACGTTGTATATACCCAGGTTCCCCGCTCCCCTCAGACGTGGTCCCTTCTTCGCCGTACAGGTGTCACACCGCCGGCACCACTCTTGAACGTCCTGTCGACACGTGCACCAAAAGAATTGTTGGCGGATCTTTGCCAAGGTCTTGTTTACTCCGAAGTGTCCAGCTGTTGGGGCATCATGGAACTCCTTCAGTACCTCTGCTACCCTTTCGCGCGGCACCACCAAAAGCCAGGAGATTGTTGCGCCATCGTGGGACTCCCATTTCCTGAAAAGTAAGCCTTCCCTAACCACCAGCGAGTCCCATATCGACCAATAGTACTTCAGCTGCGGGGAGAATTGAGCGACGTCCTGCCAGACGGGCTTATCTCATTCCCCCTTCTTTTTGAGGATGAAGCCGATTTCTTCATCCTTTTGTAACGAGTTAGAACCGGTGGGACGCGAGTCTTCCCCCACCACGCGCGCCTAGCGCGACCGCCTATAAGCCGGCGCGATGGGCCCATGAGCCAGAGTCTACCACGAGCGGTACATGCGAACGATAGCACTCTCCCAAAGATTTCCTGTATAACCAGGCTGCATCTTTGCGTATTTTTGACTCCTATTACCTCCACGGCTCCCAAAGGAACGCGAGTACGCCGACCTTTGGACGCAGGTCGATATCCGCTGTCAATCTTAGGGACAAGCTTCGCTTGCCCCGGAGAACATCCCATAGCCTCCGTATCTTCCGCGGGTTTTACCCACTGGACGATCGGACTCAAGGTTTCCCGGTCAGGGCCATTGGTGCAGACCACAGCCAAGGCACCAGAACGACCACTGCCTCCACTCCTTACCTTACCGCCGAACCGCTCGAGCCTTCGAACTCCACGACGCGACCGACGCGACCGACGCGAACGACGCGAACGACGCGAACGACGCGAACGACGCGAACGACATGAACGACACCGTAGGCTAAGATTTAGATTAAGCCGCACAGACCCTGTAAGCCAGCTGGACCTGGCCGGGACATTTGTACACGCGCTAGTTTTACCAATAAAACCCGTTTTACCCTCGATACCTGAGTCAATCACTCGACGGCCCTGGACACCCGGTCTGAGCCGGCATAATCGCGGTTCCTCCACCGCACACCGAGTAACCTCCACGAGGAGAGGTTACATTTTTCTTGGCATCTTCTCCACTCGGTCCTCTTGTCGTCGCAAAATGTCCTGTGAATCGTCTTCGTGGACTGTCCTTCCTCTTCTACTTCTTTCTTCTCTAGTCGATTGCATTGTTTACAGTCTTCTTCGGAGCAAGGTCTTCTGGAAAGTCCATCGGCGTTTCCGTGGGCTTTCCCTTCCCGGTGACGAATTTCGAAGTCGTATTCTTGTAGACGTTCAATTCAGCGTGCGACCTGTCCTTCGGGGTTCTTGAAAGTCAGTAGCCAACGAAGCGCTGCATGATCCGTCCTTACTAGAAACCTCCGTCCGTAGAGGTAGTGGTGGAAATGTTCGATTGACTTCACTACTGCCAGTAGCTCTCTCCGGGTGACGCAGTAGTTCTTCTCCGTTTTTCCTAAGGTCTTAGAGAAGTAGGCTACAACCTTCTCTTGACCTTCATGTTCTTGTGCGAGGACTCCGCCTATGGCGAAGTCGGAGGCATCCGTATCCAGAATAAAATCCTTTCCTATCACTGGGTAGGCGAGCACCGGGGCTCCGGTGAGTCTTCTCTTTAACTCTTGAAAAATTTCCTGGCATTCTTCGGTCCATTGATAAGATTGTTTGGTCTCGGTGAGGCGATGCAGGGGTTTGGCGATCTTTGAGAAATCCTTCACAAATTTCCTGTAGTACGTGCACAATCCTAAGAAACTTCTCAGTTCCGTAACGTTCTTCGGCTGTGGCCATCCCAAAATGGCTTTGATCTTCTCCGGATCCGTCTTGACTCCGCTCTCGGTGACGATGTGTCCCAGGTATTTCACTTCTCGGCAGAAGAAGGAGCATTTCTTGGGGCTCATCAATAACCCAGCTTGACGTAAACGTGAAAACACCGTCCGTAGGCGTTCCAGCTCCTGTACAAAGTCACTCCCGTAGATGATGATGTCGTCCAAATAAACCAAGCAGATCTTCCAAGTCAGGTTTTGAAGCACGTCTTCCATCAGTCGCTCGAAAGTGGCAGGAGCGTTGCAGAGTCCAAAGGGCATCACCTTGAACTGCCACAGTCCAGTCCCTACTGAAAACGCAGTCTTCTCTCGGTTCTTCTCGTCTATAGAAATCTGTCAGTATCCGCTTTGCAAGTCCACGGTTGAAAACCACGAAGATCCGGCGAGAGCGTCCAGGGTATCCTCGATACGGGGCAGAGGATACGAGTCCTTCTTCGTAATCCCGTTGAGGCGTCGGAAATCCACGCAGAACCTGATGGTCCCGTCCTTCTTCTTGACGAGGACGATCGGCGAAGACCACGGACTCCGGGATTCTTCAATCACGCCCTGAGCCAGTATCTTCCCGAGTAGTTCCTCCACTTCTGCTCGGCGGTGTAGAGGCAGCCTCCGCGGCGCCTGTTTAATGGGAGGGCAGTCCCCGGTATTGACTGTGTGCTTGACCCGTTCGCAATTCCCGATTTGATTAGGATCCGCGGCGAAAACGTCCTGAAATTCACAAAGCAACTCAGCAAACAGCTTTTTCTGCCGCTCTGTCAAACCTGTCGAACAACGTGTGTATAGTTCCTCCAAATGCCGGGGTACAACCGTTCCGCTCTCTATTTTCCTCTTCTTCGGCTCAGCAGTCGGCTCGCCTAGGTGAACTTCCGAGTGACTGGGTAGGCACAGTACACTCCGGGAAAGGTCGATATTGCAGCGGTGTTTCTTCAGGAACGCCGCTCCGAGTATGCATTTCTCGACCATGTCGACAATGTAGAAGTCTTCTACGCTTAGAAGTCCTCCAAAACTGACCTCCAGACTTCTTTTCCCGTAGACCTTCATTTTCTCCCCAGTAGTGGAGCGAATGTCGACCTTCGTCCCGTCTATGTCTCCTTTCGGGCACAGCTCTTTTTCCAAAAGGTTGACCGGGGACCCTGTATCTAAGACTATCCTACAGGGATACCCACCGATCTTTCCGCATACAAAAATTTCCTCGCATGGACTTCCGCTTGTTTTCCCAGTCGCCGCCTGCATCGCCACACTCTTGACGACCGGGGGACTGTTTTCCACGGTCCGGCGTCTCCCCCTTACGCCGTCCTCTTCCCGTTTCCCTGCTTGGGCTTCCTTGGGGGCGCCTGGCCGTTCCTGGCCTTGTAACAGTCCTTCTTCAAGTGTCCCGTCTTTCCGCAGAGTCAGCCGGTCCTCGGGGGACCGTCTGCACGACCCTCTGGTTCGTCAGGCCTCCTTTTCTTTTCCGGATACCTTGTAAAATTGTCGGATGGTTTAGCCTTCCGCTTTTCTGTGTATCGTACCCGCGATTCGGCCGCGGTGCTGTGAGACATGGCCTCGACAGCCTCGATTTCCAAAGCTCTGGTCACAGCGGCCCTTAGTGACGTGAACCCACCGAGCCGCAGTTCCCGCTGCAGGACAGAGCTCGATAATGCCGTGACGAATTGGGACGCGGCAAGTTTACCGCGAGTTTCCACTGGGCAGTCAGCGAACGCGGACTGCGCCAAACGTTCGATCTGGGTGGCGAGTGAGGTGATGCTTTCATCCCTCCGTTGTCTACGGCTTTGGAAGAGCACATAATTCAAATTTGACAGATGTTTCGCCCCGTAGCGGAACTCTAGCGCTGAAACCAATTCTGCGAAACTTTCGCATTGAGCAGCGGAGAGTGTCGTAAGAACGCTCCTCGCTGCGCCCCCGAGAGAAGCGACCAAGGCTGTAGCCTTCCTCTGGTCGTCCCAGCCATTCGCGCGCGCAATCGTGTCAAATTGAATCCGGTACTCCTCCCACGAACCTTTACCGTCAAAAGTCGTCGGCTTCACCGCGTATCCCAAGCTGAGAACACGGGGTTGCGGCAAAGGGGCAGCAGCGGGTGCAGCGACGGGGGTAGAGGCTTGCGTCAGAGAAGCACAACTCCCAACACTATTTACAGGGGGCAACGGAACACTATTTACAAGGGGCGCCGTCTCTCCTCCCCAAAGTCCCACGCCACTGCTACCAGAACCGAAGCCGCTAAGCGAAGACACGGCTGTGCCCTGTATCCGTTCCTCCAGGCTTGTCATACGGGCCTCGAAGGCAGCCTGTGTCCGCCGGTCCTCAGCGTCCTTTTCCCTCCTTCGAGCTTCGTCGTCCCTTCGTTGCTCCTGTATCTGTCCAACGATGCTAAGCTGGAGACTGTTAAACAGTTCCTGCAGGGAAGCGTCGCCCGTCGGTCCCGGGGAAGGTCTGGTGGAGGCCGCGGAAGCGCGAGTGGGCATGCTGCTACGAGCGGGCATCCCACTTCTGACACCACTGTTACGTTTTGACATAATACAAGCTTACGAACGAACGCGAATCCCAACTCATGAACATAAACCGTAACGGGTTATAACAATAACTCAATGTAATTGGCTTTTAATAGAGATCTCGATACACGTCTGCACGTAATGGCGTCTGGCTCTCGAGTGAAGGGTTGACAGGCGATCGATCCGATCGCCTTCTTCTCGCTGTCCTCTTGTCTCTGTCGCGAGCACCAGCGGGCCATGGAATTCCATCCATAGGGTGCTCGCAACAGTATCTATAATTAATTATTCTTAATACTTCTATAATATTTGTTTCTCCAATATTCGCTTAAATTATAAATTATGTACAAAAGTCTTTACAATACGTTTGCGCGGTAATAGAAGATGGTTATATGGTAATGCGGATCGGTTCTGTTTTACCGACAGTCGGTTTTTACCGGTTTGACTCCCTGTGGGACGTTACACCCCCCCCCCTGAGGGATCTCTCGTCCTCGAGAGACTAGAATCGGAGGTGGGGAATGGAATGGACAATATATGTATATATAGGAACGTTTATTATTTAAAGGATTGGTCATTTAGGCCTGTATGAGTTGGCTGCTCCTGTGCCGAATAGACCTAACAATCTCCATATTCGCCGTCGCGGGTCTTCCTTGGGCAAAGCCCAATGTTTCCTAATTAGGACTCGGTATACTAATTGGAATTAGTTTCGGCCATCGTTTAGCCGGTACATCCGGAACTTTAAATTTCGGAGCCTTTACAAAATCTGGAGTTGTCGGGTACTCCGGGGTCGTTGGGAGTGTGTCCGGCGGAGTATGAGATGGCGTCTTAAATAAGATGATTTTTTTTATTATTTCCGTAAAGGTTTATAAATATAAAGAGGTTTTACCATTTTATGCGGAGAGTCTGGGAATGGGGTAATTATTGGAGGAATAGGGATCATCTCCTTAAATATTTCCTCCAATTCTTCTTTACTTTTTTTCGATTTTATCTGGCGCGAGCCTGAACGTTTTGGCATTTTGACGTTAAATGAAGTATGGCGCAGACCCGAGTTTGAACAGAACAATTATAAGATGTAGGGAGCGTCGTTCCCCCTCTCCGCGGATCACGCTGGAGTAGGGAGCTGGCCAGTCGCCAGCGCGGCGACGCGCACTCCGCGACAGAAGTTAGCGGTTAACACTTCGCAGTGCGACTTCCTGCGAATCCTCCGATCAGTAGTCACGTTTAGACGTGGACCAGAACCGTCTCCGAAGACTCTCTTGGAGAGATCATTTCCGCTTGCGACTTATATATACACGTGTGTGGAGTGGAGGCACGTAACCTCACTCCGGCATTGTTGCTTGTACGCTTGAAAGCGGGGTGTTGTATTCACGTCCGCGTGGGCGATCCACGCGGAAATAAAAGGAGCTGTTCAACACGGAGATCGATTCTATTGTCTTGATCCCAATATCCGTCGAACACGTAGCGGCAGTAGGGCCGCGGAGAAGATCGTTATTTTCCACTACCTCCATTCAACCCTACAGAGATTTTTCCTTTGGCGCCCTCTAGCGAATTTTACAAAATAAAATCCTGCAACTATGTTGCCTACGCAATTACATTCGTCTGCTACTTAGTCTCTATTTTTTTTTCTTAATTTATATGTTAGAATATGATTTTCGTTAGTTTTAGTTTTTTAGAAAAAATAGAAAATATATTTATTATAAAAAATGTGAGTATTTATTACAATCTGTTCGTGTATGTAGTGTGTAACTGTAAAGTGTAGTATGTCGAGTAAAATATATAAATAGAAAAATAAAAAAAAAGTGTGTGTGTTTATTACATTTTGGATGTGTGTGAGGCGTGTATTTGTGAGATGACCCGGGGCCGGGGGAGGTAGGGTGGTGGCGTAGTTTCGTGCGTCACCCCCACTCCCAGTCGGCATTACCCCGGGTCGGAGGCGCCCTTTTCAGGGCGCCTCGGGAAGGAGCTGGCCTTAGCCGCGAATGGGGGTCCTCGCGCCAGAGGGCCCCCCCCCCCCCCGGGGAGCAGCCGGCCACCTGCTGCTCCCCCGGGAGCCGCGCCATTGGCGCCGTTTTTAGCGCGCTCCCGAGCAAGGCGGTCGAGCAGGTAAAGGGTGAGTGCGGCGGTCAATTGACCATATGACCTAGTGCCGCCTCTCCGCCGGGCCGCAACCCTTCGGGCCGCGTCCGGGTCACTGCTCGACCGCGGGGGGTCGCGGGGTGGGGGTGTCGGGGGGCACCCTCATCTCCTTACAACATCAGGCGACCCCCCAGAAGTGGCGTCGCGGACGCGTGGTCCGTCTCGCGTCGCTGGAGTTTTGGGAAGACCCCGCGCGTTTCCGCGCGGGGTTGTTGAGCGCGGAGCCAGCATTTGCGCTGAGGGAGGGGGGCAAGCGAATGTATCGCTAGTTTGCTCTCGCGCAAGTCCTCCCCCTCGAGCGTGCGACTCCGCACCCGAGGACGACCACCGTGGAGTTTTAGTGGGTGCAAGCCCCACATAACCCCGTCCCTCCCCCGGGGGGCCGGGTATCCGTTAGGGATTTCTCCACGTTAAAAAAAAAAAAAAAAAAAAAAAAAAAAAAAAAAAAAAAAAAAAAAAATGGCGTGTATTTGTAGAGTGTAATGTATTAGAGTGAAAAATTAATTATTTAAAACTTCTTTGCACTCCTGGCATGCTTCCGTCGGCCTCGCAATATATAACGTCCTTCGGCAAAAGTGACATATTTGCCACCGCCGTAAATTTTTGGTGGCCACTAAATGTTTTTCCAGGGGTTCATCCTCTAATATTTCGCCCGCTGGGTCCACATTACGCACACGATATGGTTTTTATAGAAATAGACATTATTGTCGTAAATTTTTTTCAAGCACATTTGCCCTGCCATTTTTGGATATATATATATTTCTTTGCTCGTGTATACTTTTTCTACAATGGGGAAATCCTTTGTCTGCTTCCCTTTATATAGACTTCCCATGCAGGGTTGCAACTTCTTATGGTAAATATGCCTGTTTTACCCGATTCATATGGACGATCCTAGTTTGTTTCGAATTAATTACTATCTTTAAGTTGCTATTGTCCAGGACTTCAGTAACCCGGTAGGGTCCGCTGTATTCTGGTCCCAGTTTTTCTCTTCTTGGTTGCAATAACCATACATAATCCCCTACGTTGTATGTTTGTGGTTGAATCTTCCGATCGTAATAATGTTTCTGGCGAACTTTTGACTCTTCCAGATTTTTTCGCGCCATTTGTCGGATGTGATATAATTTGTCTATCAGCTTGTCGACATAATCCGGATACGTTTTAATGTTGTCCGTTGGAGGAATACTGGAAGGAAGACGTGCTTTTCTCCCAAAAACAAGTTCATGAGGCGTAAATTTCGTGCCTTCGTGAGTGCTTGTATTATACGAAAACATTGCTTGAGGTAACCACTGGTCCCATTGCTTTTCTTTTGATACGTAATGTCGTAGATATTCGACAAGGACATGGTGACTTCTCTCTAAGGATCCATTGGATTGAGGATGAAATGCAGAGGTTCGAAATTGTTTGATGTGAAACGCTCTAGCAAATTTCTTCATGAGGGCACTCATAAAATTTGGTCCCTGGTCAGTAAGAATTGCTTTAGGACTTCCAAATTTACAGATGAAATGCTCTGTAAATGCCTTAGCTATGTCTTCTGAAGTAATACTTCCCAATGGTATGGCGAGAGAATATTTTGTCAAGTTGTCCTGGATAGTAAGTATATAACCATTTCCTATATTTGTGAAAGGCAGTGGTCCTACTATATCCATTGAAATCTTATCAAAAGCATCAACAGGTGTGTCTCTTAATATCATGGGTTCCTTATTCTTTACTCGTACCAGTTTAGTTTTCTGGCATTCCAAGCAAGTCTTTATAAACTGTGTTATCTCGTATTTCATATTCTTCCAGTAGTATTTACTTCTTATTCGATGATATGTCTTAGTTATTCTCTTGTGTCCGCCTATAGGTGATTGATGGTTCTCCTGGATGATCTGCTGTCTATCTTGTACAGGAGGTGTTAGAAGAGTGCCTTTACAGAAGATAAATTGGACATCTTCTTGTATGAATATTATTTTTATTAAGTTTCGTAGTTGATTTAATAAAATTTTATCCTCTTCTGATGACATGTATATTTTTGTGGCTTTTTCAGATACCAGGTATGTATGAAGTGACCTCAGTGAGTTGTATACATCTTCTTCTGTTGGGTGCTCTGGTGTGATAAGTCCAAGGATTGTGTGTTTTCCTTCCTTAAGTCTTACTAACTCTCCAACTTTTAACGGGTGTGGAATTTTGTGAGGCTTTATATTTTTTTCTCTATATAATTTTTCTCCTGCTGGTCCTATTGGTCTGCCTTGTGCATTTATGAATGTTGCTATGTATCCTTTTCCCATCCATAAGTGATCTTCTACCTCTGTGTGTTGCTGTCTGATTGGAATATTTGAAACTATTCTTGGCTTTGTTGATGTTTGTTTATGCCGTGGAGAATGTGGGGGAAGAGATGGTGGAGGAGGAGTAAGTATCTTCCCTTTTCTTATTCTTACTGGTGTAATGGTAGCTGTGTCCGTACTAGATTTTAATTTCGGTTTCTTCTTTTTAGGTGTATGGTGAGTGCTTTTTTCCGAACTTGACTTTGCATCGATTTTGGTAGGGTCTTTATAATTATGTTTCGGTATTATGACCGTTTCATCAATTTCTTCGATTAAATCCTCTTCTTTCTTGACTGTTCGCATGTTGTCTTGGGGGGGTTTATATATTTGGGGTGTCACGACTTGCGGGGGTGCGTGTATTGAGATCTCTTGAGGGGGTGCGTGTATTTCAACGGGTACTGAGATTTGACGTGGCGCGTTTTGATTTGGTATGAATACTTCCGCGTAGCGAGGAGGTGTATGTGTTTCAATAATTTCTGCTTCGATATTTCGTTTTTTAGTCTCGGGACGAGAGGAGGAGGTGTTCGTTTTTTGTTTTTTCCGCTTTAATTTATTCCGCTTTAAATTTAACGCATCGCTTTCGTCATATGAAGAGGAATCGGTTTCTCAAGAGCTAATTATTAATTGTTTATGTGGAGCTGGATTTCCTGAGGTTGAAGCTGTTGTTTCCCGTTGTCGGGTTTGAAATTGATGAAATTCTTTTAATTTTTTATTTTCATGCGAATTTGTGTCTGAATGAGCTCTTTTCGCGTTTAATGGTAGTGAAATCGGATTCCTAGACAATGCGTCCGCGTTCGTGTTATATTTCCCGGGTTTATATAAAATTTTATAATCGTATTCCGCTAATCTAATTTTCCAACGCATTAATCGAGATGTAGGATTAGAGAGATTTTGAAGCCATTCTAATGGTTTATGGTCTGTTATCAGATAAAATTTCCTTCCATAAATGTAAGGTCTAAAGTGAAATACTGCATATATTATTGCTAACAATTCCCGTTCTGTAGGAGAATATCGCGTTTCTGCGTCGTTTAAAACGCGAGATGCGTAAGCTACTGGCAAATCTTTCCCTATTTCTCCTTGACTTAGAACCGCACCTACAGCAATACCTGAGGCGCCTGTCGTGATATTGAATATCTTATCGAAGTCTGGAAATTGTAAGATGGGTTCCTTGCAGAGAGCTTCCCGTAAGGTTTCAAATGCTTTTCGTTGCTTATAGGTCCACTCAAATTGGTAGTCTTTCTTAGTGAGATTAGAAAGTGGCCTTGCAATTTTTGAGAAGTCTTTTATAAATCTCCTATAATATGCGCTCAGTCCTAGGAACTGCTTTACGTTCTTTACTGTTGTAGGTGTTGGAAATTCCTTTACAGCTATTATTTTCTTTGGGTCAGGTTTAACTCCTTCCTCTCCTATTATGTGTCCTAAGTACGATACTTCTTTTTTCAAAAATTCACACTTGTCTGGTTGAAGGTGGAGATCTGCTTCCCTTAATCTGTTCATTAGCCGTCTGAATTTAGTTGCATGTTCTTTTAATGAACTGGCGTATATGACAATATCGTCTAGATATACGAAAAGTTCTATTCCTTGAAGCCCAGTTAAGACCTGGTCCATTAGTCTCTGGAATGTAGCTGGTGCGTTTTTTAGTCCGAATGGTATTCTGGTAAATTCATAATGTCCATAAATTGTAGAGAATGCTGTTTTATGTCGATCATCAGGATGCATGGGAATTTGGTGAAATCCAGATGCAAGATCAAATACAGAGAAATACTTTGAACGCAATGTTCTTCAATGGTGAAGAATTATTCTTGCTCGGTTTTGTTTTAGAAGGTTTGGAATTATATTTAGCGAATTTCTAGCCAACTGGAGTTGGCGTCTAAGATACAGGATAATCTCGACGTAACAGAGAAAAATGTCTAAGACAAGAATACAAAATCAATCGCACAAAGAGAGATCGGCTCGAAGCCCGAGGCCGACAACGCTCACTCGCGATAAGCAAAGCGAAAAGCGAAACGCGTGTTTACGTTAGAGATGCGCGAACAAGAAGGCGGGATCCGGAAGCCGATACCTCGCGGATCGCCGATAAGGACCGGTACCCCGCGCCCCGCCGCGCTCGCGGCCCGAGCTACTCGGTCCACCCGAACCACGGGAACGACGAGAGCGACCGGGCCGATCACCTATTGGCCACGCAAGCGCGCCCAAATACAAACGAATCTCCTGTTACAAGATGTACATCTTACAAACTAACACGCAGTATAGAAAATATGTACAAGCAAAAACAAACCATTAGAGTAACTATACAATTAAAAAAAGGAGGGTCCAATCAATTCTCGCTATCGCGAACAACTTCGCACTTCCTAACTGATCTAATATGTCAGTTATATTTGGCAGACGATAGGCATCTCCAATTGTTAGTTCGTTTAATTTCCTGAAATCAATTACAACTCTGGATTTTTTATTTCCTTGTGCGTCTTCTTTCTTAGGTACGATCCATATTGGTGAATTATAAGGAGATGACGAAGCTTGTATTATTTTCTTCTCGAGTAATTCTTTGGTTTGCTTTCTTACTTCTTCCTTATATGCTTGGGGATATCTATATTGTTTTGTGAAAACGGGAACGTCGTTTTCTGTTATTATTCTATGATATGCCTTGTTCGTAGCTTCTAATTTTTCTCCTGGAAGGTAGAATCTATCTGAATGTTCTTTTATTAGTTCTTCGATGCTGGCCCGTTCTTCTGAATTTAAGTGGTCTAACCGTAATAATTGTAGTAATTGGTACGTTCTGTCAGTTCTTCTGTATGTGTTTGTCGTTTCCTCTTCTGCAGGTATTTCTTCGAATGGTTCCAACTCAACTGACGGTACAGGAATTTTGATGTTATTTGTGGATGTATTTATAGCAAAAAGATATGCTACACCGTTAATATTTGAAACTAGTGCGATTCCCATATGTATGTTAGGATGAATGTTAATTTTTGGGATATATCCTGTTTTAGACTGCGTATTAAGGACTCGTACATATATTTGGCTTCTTGCTCTTGCTGGTATCGTGACCATTTCTGGGTCAATAAATGGAATAGTTTCCATTCCAATAGTTATCGCTGATTTCATGTAGTCGATGGTTGCTCCGTTTGTTTGAAAGAATTCTGTTCCTAATATTCCATCCTGTTTGATAGGGAGATCTTCCACGACATGGATGATGATTTCTGTGTTTAGGGTTCTGATCTTGATATATCCTATTGTACTAAGTAGGCCGTCCGTAATAACATTGAGGTCGAACAAAGTGTCCGTGTAGATTGGCATATCAGGAGAGACAGCACTCCTCTTGATTATATTTAGATCAGATCCAGTGTCGATCATTAACGTTGCTTGGTCCTCGCTGAGTCCTATATCAGAAAGAAGGATGCTAGGAGGTTTCCTTATTTGCTCCGTTTTTAATCTGAGTATGGCCTGCCTACGCACCATACGGGGTTGTGCTTCTTCTTTTTCCCTCCTGTCAAAGTACATCTTCTTTCTACATTGGTCTATTGTATGGCCTCTGAATTTACAATATTCACAGAATACTTCTGGTTTTTGCATCCTATCTGCACAACTTTTACTTCTACATTCTTGTATCGTGTGACCTGGGCTTCTACAGTAATCACAGTACACATTGGATTGAGGAGCTCTGTTCGTGTAACTTTGGCTTTTACAATCTTGCGTTGTGTGACCTGGCCTTCGGCAGTTATCACAGTACACGGTAGATTGAGGGGCTCTATTCGTGTAACTTCGGCTTCTACAATCTTGCGTCATGTGACCTGACCTTCGGCAGAAGTCACAGAATGTATCGTTTCGTGCTCCGTTTCGGCTTCTACATTCTTGCGTCGTATGTCCCGTCCTATTACAATGTTGACAGGTTTTTTGTTGCCAGTTGGTTCGTGAAATTCGGCTGCTACAAGCGGTGGCAATATGGCCGTATCCAAGTGTAACGTCCCACGCGGACTCGAACCCAGTATTACCGACAGTCGGTAAAACAGCGATACATTGCAATACGCGTAGAATCACTGTACATATTATTACATATAAAATTATAATTAAGCAAATATAAATAAGACGAATATTACGAAACACATTAGGAATAGTTGATTATAAGCGTTGTTAAGAATATAAGATAAAATATAAGTTAATAAGCGAGAAAACCACTGCGCGTGCGCCAATCCGCCAAAATCATGGTATAAAAGGAGGTTCACGTAGCACAGTGATTCAGTCAAGACTCTGCTTGCGAATGCACAAGCATAGAGGTAGCTAAGGTCTGACCAGTAAGATTAAGCTCGCTCCGGAGACGGTAGCAGCTGGTCTTCAGTGGATAGATACAGGTGCTCCTTTATTGATTGTGTATTCAAAGGTTATAGAACCTCGCTCTTGCAAAGGCATTTAGCTCGCTCCGGAGACGGTAGCGGCTGGTGCACTTGGTAAAAGCAAGGTCATAAGAGTATAGAACTCAAACTCTGCCACGAGTAACTAGCTCGCTCCGGAAACGGTAGCGGCTGTTCTTACTGCAGACGTTGCCAAGAGTATTAGCTCGCTCCGGAGACGGTAGCGGCTGTACACTGCAACACACATACATGTCTTGTACATAATACGACACACATATATATATATATACATAAAATATAAGAAAACCAAAAATACTGTAATCATAGTTGTAATTAATATTGATTTGTTACTTAAAGTATAATTAGTTGTTGAATAAACAAGCCATTGTTAATGTTTAAGTTGGATTTTACTCCTTTACTCTATTATAACGAAACCCCACCTATCCTATACTCGAGGGGACGCCGCTCTCCTCTCGAGAACCAGTAACGCTCAGTTGTCCCTGGCAATCGGACGTTACAGGTTGGATATTTTTGGTGACAGCGGTGGGATAGTTGATTTCGTTCAGAAGGATCGTTCATTTAGAAGGAATATTTCGCTTAGTAACATACTCCAAAAGTGAGTAATTCCCAGAAATTTTTCTCTCTTCTTAGTAAATTCTACGGAGACTTAAAATTCACAATGGCTGACGGGGAACTTGACCAAGCAATGGCAAACCTAGCAATCAATACTACAGCTCAAGAAGCTACAGAAACTATAGAAATACAAGGAGATACAAACGCTCCAGAAAATTTGAACCCCCAAATTAATATAAATACAGCTACGAGTACATATCCGCAACTACCACACATTAGCTTACGCGATACGGCAGACACAGTCCCTTCTTTCAATGGCAGAAATATACCGATACATCAGTTCGCTAAAAGTTGTCGATATGCACGGCGCATGGTAAACCCAAACGCGGAGTACGGACTAGTTCAACTTATTAAGAATAAACTTTTCGGGCAAGCCTCAAGAGTAGTTTTAAGCGGGGAATATAATACAATTAACGACCTTATCTCCGTACTAAGCTCACGTTTTGCACCGTTACATACCTCCATTCAATTATACGGAGAACTATCAAAAATAGCGCAATTACCGACCGAAACAACGGTAGATTATAGCAGTCGTGTATCTAACTTACTCCTACAAATCAGACATTGTAACGCGATAGAAGTACCTACACACGAAGCCCAATTCAATATAACTGCGGAGCAAAACTCTATTAAAGCCTTCCTAACGGGATTAAAAACAGAAATACACAATAGAATATACGAACACACCTTCAGTAGTCTCGATCGCGCTATCAACGTCGCTATCAAAGCAGAAGCAGAGTTCAACGAAAACCAAACACGAACAAGAGTAGCACAGACCAACCAATGTACGAACTGTCTTGGATATGGCCATGACGTCACCACCTGTAGTAGCCAACAAACCTCGCGTACCAACTGGCGGCAAAAGAATTGTCAACATTGCAACAGGACGGGACACGCAACGCATGAATGTAGGAACCATAATAGAGGCCAATACAATACATTCTGTGACTTTTGCCGAAGACCAGGACATATGACACAGGATTGTAGAAGTCGAAGCTACACAAATCGAGCTCCACAATCGAATACATACTGCGACTATTGCCGAAGACCGGGACACACAACGCAGGATTGCAGAAGCCGAAATTACGAAAACAGAGCTCCTCAATCCAACGCATATTGCGACCATTGCCGAAGATCAGGTCACACAATACAGGAGTGTAGAAACAAAAATTATATAAATAGAACACAGCAGCCAGAAATATTCTGTGAATACTGCAAGTACAAAGGCCACACCATGGAACAATGCAGGAAGAAGATGTACTTCGATAGGAAGGAGAAAGAAGAAACACAACCTCGTACGGTACGTCAACAAGCCATACTTAGACTAAAAACCGAACAAGTAAGGAAACCTCCTAGTATCCTTCTTTTTGATGTAGGATTCAGTGAAGAACAAGCAACATTAATGATCGATACCGGATCCGATCTGAACGTGATTAAGAAGAGCGCTGTTTCATCCGACATCCCAATCTTTACGGACACTCTCTTTGACCTCAACGGCATTACAAGCGGTCTACTCAGCACCATTGGGTATATCAAAATAAAGACCCTAAACACAGAAATTATCCTCCACGTCGTAGAGGACCTTCCTATCAAGCAGGATGGAATACTGGGGACAGATTTCTTCCAAACCAACGGAGCAACGATCGACTACATGCATTCGGCAATAACCATTGGAAGAGAGACTGTTCCATTCATTGACCCAGAGACGATCACAATACCAGCAAGATCAAGAAGCCAAATATATGTACGAGTCCTCAATACACAATCTAGCACAGGATACATCCCAAAAATGAAAATTCACCCTAATTTACACATGGGTAACGCACTTGTATCAAACAACAACGGTGTAGCATACCTATTCGCAATAAATACATCCACAAAAGACATCAAAATTCCTGTACCATCTGTCGAATTGGAACCATTTGAAGAAGTACCTGTAGGAGAAGAAACATCAGACAAATATGAAAAACCCAACAAAATACACCAGCTACTTCAACTACTACGACTGGAACATTTAAATTCAGAGGAACGAGCCAGCATCGAGGAACTGATAAAAGAACATTCGGATAGATTCTACCTCCCAGGAGAAAAATTAGAAGCCACAAACAGAGTACACCATAGAATAATAACGGAAAGCAACGTTCCTGTCTTCACAAAACAATACAGATACCCTCAAGCACACAAGGAAGAAGTAAGAAAGCAAACCAAAGAATTACTTGAAAAGGAAATAATACAAGCTTCAACATCTCCTTATAATTCACCGATATGGATCGTACCTAAAAAGGAAGACGCACAAGGAAATATAAAATCCAGAATCGTAATCGATTTCAGGAAACTGAATGAACTAACGATTGGAGACGCCTATCCTCTGCCAAACATAACTGACATATTAGATCAGTTAGGAAGCGCAAAATACTTCTCCGTATTCGATCTAGCATCCGGATTCCATCAAATTCCAATGCATCCAGACGATCGCCACAAGACGGCCTTCTCTACGATATATGGACACTATGAGTTCAACAGGATGCCATTCGGGCTTAAAAATGCACCAGCTACCTTCCAAAGACTCATGGACCAAGTATTAACGGGCCTTCAAGGAATAGAACTCTTTGTATATCTAGATGACATCGTAATATATGCCAGCTCACTTAAGGAACATGCAACAAAGTTTACGCGCTTGATGAATAGACTAACGGACGCTAACCTCTATCTCCAACCAGACAAATGTGAATTCCTGAAGAAGGAAGTATCGTATCTAGGACACGTAATAGGAGAAGAAGGAGTCAAGCCTGACCCACGGAAAATAGTGGCCGTCAAGGAATTTCCAACACCTACAACGGTCAAACATGTAAAACAGTTCCTAGGACTGAGTGGTTATTACAGAAGATTCATCAAAGACTTTTCAAAAATTGCACGACCACTGTCAAACCTGACCAAAAAGGACTACCAGTTTGAATGGACTCATAAGCAACAAAAATCATTTGAAGTTCTGCGGGAAGCTCTTTGCAAAGAACCTATCCTACAATATCCGGACTTCGAGAAGACGTTCAACATTACAACAGACGCCTCAGGTATGGCTGTAGGTGCAGTCCTTAGCCAGGGTGAAATCGGGAAAGATTTACCGATAGCCTACGCATCTCGTGTCCTAAACGACGCAGAAACTCGTTACTCTCCAACCGAACGAGAGTTATTAGCAATTATATACGCAGTATTTCACTTCAGACCCTACGTTTATGGCAGAAAGTTCTACTTAATAACAGATCATAAACCGCTAGAATGGCTACAAAATCTCTCAAATCCAACATCTCGGCTAATGCGATGGAAAATAAAACTTGCAGAATATGATTATAAAATCCTATATAAACCAGGAAAGTACAACACAAACGCAGATGCATTATCAAGAAACCCAATCGCATTACCATTGGATGCAAAACGAGCCCATTCAGAAACAAATTCTCACGAGAACAAAAAGCAAAAACAATTCCATCAACATAACACGCGACAACGGGATACTACTGCTTCAACCTCAGGAAACCCAGCTCCGCACAAACAATTTAGAATTATTCCAACGGACTCCGACTCATCATCATACGACGAAAGCGACTCGATAAACACAAAACGACAAAAATTAAAACGAAAAATAAAAAGAAATACCTCATCATCCCAACCAGAAATAAAGAAACAAAACGTCGAAATTTATACACCCCCTCAAATCACGGTACCAGTAGAAGTACATGCGCCTCCTCAAGATATAGTTCCAGTAGAAGTACATACACCTTCTCAACATAGAAACTACACAAGAGCATCCAGAATACCTCACATCAGAGAAGACGAAGACTTAATAGAAGAAATAGAAGAAACTTTCATAGTACCAAACCACAATTATAAAGACCCTCCCAAAATTGATGCAGAAACAAGCACAAGTACTCACCACACACCTAAAAGAAAAAAACGGAAATTAAAATCCAGTACTGACACTGCTCCTATAACTCCCATAAAAATTAAGAAGGGGAGAATACTTACACCACCATTATCTCCTCTTCCACCACTACTATCTCCTCCTCCACTAGTATCACCCATTCCATCACAACACACAACAGGCAGACCAAGAATAGTGTCGAACATTCCTGTCAAAAAACAAAACATGGAAGTAGAGGATCATTTATGGATGGGCAAAGGATACATCATAACATTCATCAACACAAAAGGTAAACCAATAGGACCAGCCGGAGATAAATTATACAAGGAGAAAAATATAAAAAGTAATAAACTTCCACTAAGAACTGGAGAATCAATTAAACTCAAAGAAGGAAAACATACAATCCTCGGACTTGTTATAACAGACCATCCAACAGAAGAGGATTTATACAAATCATTAAGAGCACTCCATACCCAACTAGTACTTGAAAATACCACAAGAGTATACATAGCAGGCGAAGAAAACAAAATTTCACTAAACAGACTATGGAATTTAATAGACATAATATTCTTACAAGAAGACATTCAATTTATATTTTGTAAAGGCACACTAATAACTCCTTCTGTACAAGAGAGACAACAAATTATTCAAGAGAACCATCAAACTCCTATAGGCGGACACAAAGGAATAACCAAGACATACCATCGGATAAGAAATCAGTATTATTGGAAGAACATGAAGTATGAAATAACTCAGTTCATTAAAACTTGCTTGGACTGTCAAAAGACCAAATTAATAAGAGTTAAAAATAAGGAACCTATGATATTGACAGACACACCAATTGACGCTTTTGATAAAGTTTCTATGGATATTGTGGGACCACTACCTTTCACAGATACAGGAAATGGTTATATACTTACGATCCAAGATAACCTAACTAAATATTCTCTTGCAATACCATTAGCAAACATCACCTCAGAAGACATAGCTAGAGCATTCACAGAGCACTTCATCTGCAAGTTTGGAAGTCCCAAAGCCATTCTCACAGACCAGGGACCAAATTTCATGAGTGCCCTTATGAAGAAATTTGCCAAGGCGTTCCATATAAAGCAATACCGAACTTCTGCATACCATCCACAATCCAACGGATCCTTAGAAAGAAGTCATCACGTCCTTGTAGAATATTTACGACACTATGTATCAAAGGAAAAACAATGGGATCAATGGTTACCGCAAGCAATGTTTTCATACAATACAAGCACTCACGAAGGTACAAAATTCACACCTCACGAGCTTGTTTTCGGTAGAAAAGCCCGCCTTCCTTCAAATATTACCCCAACAGATAAAATCAAAACCTATCCGGATTTCGTCGACAAATTAATAGACAAACTTCATCACATCCGACAAATGGCGCGAAACAATTTGGAAGAATCGAAAGTTCGGCAGAAATATTACTATGATCGGAAGATTCAACCCGAAACATACAAGATAGGAGATTGGATCTGGTTACTAAAACCAAGACGCGAAAAATTGGAACCAGAATACACCGGACCCTATCAAGTCATCGAAATTTTGAATAATAGCAATTTGAAAATAGCAACAAATCCCAAACAAATAAAAATCGTCCATATGAATAGAGTCAAGAAAGCCTACCTACCTTAAAAGACTTGGCAACCATGCGCAGAAACTAGTATAAATGGAAGAGCAGATACAGGATTCCTTCATTCTAGCCGAAACATTTGTACAAGAAACAACGTTCCGTAGCCACAGAAAGATGGACAAATTTATATGCCTCGAGAAAATTTATAAGCGAGACGTATACTACTACGGCAAACATATTCTGTGCGAAGATTGCGCACACAGACTAGGGGAAATATATAGACAGCCAGCGTCAGAACACCTTCTTACATTGGTCACTAGACAAAATAACGAGCAATGCCTTATTTGTCGACGGGTGCTTTATATAAGGAAAACTATAATTAATTGCACTCTATGCACCTTACTAACATCTCAAATAACGGCAATATCAATAAATAATATGCAATTGGGATATGTATATCCCGTCATTCGAAAGGAAGTTCTAAGAAACCTCTAAACCAATAAGAATGAAGCAACCTAAGGAAACCCTAGGGACAATAGAAGAAGGAGAGGTTGCAACACTGCATAAAGTCATTGTAAGGAAGCTCAAACGAACGCAAAAAATTTCGAACAAAAGGAAAAAATCTTTAAAGATGGAAAGTTATACATGCTTAAAGAAGATATACGACTACAATATATATTACTACAGAATCACGAAATTATTGTGCGTGCAGTGCGCACGTTTCAGCGAGATGAGCGAAGAGAACATAGGCTATCCGCATTTAATTGCAAAAGAAAATTTGAGGAGCTACCGGATATGCCACCGGTGCCGCCGGATTTTATATATTGCTAAACCAGCAGAGGAGTGCACATTATGCACTCTGATAATCCCTCAGATCCTTCCAGACATAAAAAAAATATTATCAAATGCTGGAGGAACGTACCCAGTGATCAGGGACATGATCCTTGAAGATCTATAAAAGTAAATACATCATTTTCCTTAACATACATTCCTTATTTTCTAATCCTTATTCCAATTATTACTTATTTCACAGATATACCCTGGAAAAAGGAAGAAATTATTCTATTTTGTAAATACGTTCACATATTATTATCTTTATTACACATCACACTCACAGATACACACACACACACGCACACATTGTAATTAACACTCACACCTAGTTTTAAGCATTATTATAACCTAAATTTAAAAATATACATATAATCCCGAAACACAAAAACAAATATTCATACCCAAACTACAAATTTGCGAGTCTACGAAAACGAACTATTTAAAATTCGCGCCGAAAAATATTACAACCAAACATTAGTATCAAACTTCAGACATCACTGTCAAATCCGCGCTTGCACCAACCTTCATGCATACAACTTCGAAAATGCCGCGAAGAGCCGGATCGCGTCACACAAAAACGCAGAAGGACAAGGAGAAAATAGAAGAAATCCTACAAGAGATGATCGATATCCCGCTGATGGTCACTCCACTCCCAGAACCTCCAGGAGAAATGGTAAAATTAATCCACTATAATACAAATTCAAAAAAAAAAAAAAAAAAAAAAAAAAAAAAAAAATTTCCAAATTTCCAAAATTTTCAAGACGACCTCCCAAGCTTCCCCGGAATCCCTTCCCTCCATATCAGGAAAGGCCCCGGAGTTCAAGATTCCCATGAAACCCGCACCACGAAGGAAGAAGAGGGAGTTCCCATCCCTGATCCCTATAGACGTGCCCCCACCAGATTGGAGGGCATATCAGGCCTTGCCGGATACAGATCCAAGGCAATGGATCTGGAAAGTGCTAAAAACATGCGGAACGGGAGCCGCAGAAAAATATGTCCCAAAAGGGAATAATGTTAAATAAATATATATAAATTATGATATATAATAAATATTTAAAAATTTAACATAACCTACATCTATTCAAATCTTTCGAGGGCGAAAGATCGCCTAGGGGGGAGGTGTAACGTCCCACGCGGACTCGAACCCAGTATTACCGACAGTCGGTAAAACAGCGATACATTGCGATACGCGTAGAATCACTGTACATATTATTACATATAAAATTATAATTAAGCAAATATAAATAAGACGAATATTACGAAACACATTAGGAATAGTTGATTATAAGCGTTGTTAAGAATATAAGATAAAATATAAGTTAATAAGCGAGAAAACCACTGCGCGTGCGCCAATCCGCCAAAATCATGGTATAAAAGGAGGTTCACGTAGCACAGTGATTCAGTCAAGACTCTGCTTGCGAATGCACAAGCATAGAGGTAGCTAAGGTCTGACCAGTAAGATTAAGCTCGCTCCGGAGACGGTAGCAGCTGGTCTTCAGTGGATAGATACAGGTGCTCCTTTATTGATTGTGTATTCAAAGGTTATAGAACCTCGCTCTTGCAAAGGCATTTAGCTCGCTCCGGAGACGGTAGCGGCTGGTGCACTTGGTAAAAGCAAGGTCATAAGAGTATAGAACTCAAACTCTGCCACGAGTAACTAGCTCGCTCCGGAAACGGTAGCGGCTGTTCTTACTGCAGACGTTGCCAAGAGTATTAGCTCGCTCCGGAGACGGTAGCGGCTGTACACTGCAACACACATACATGTCTTGTACATAATACGACACACATATATATATATATACATAAAATATAAGAAAACCAAAAATACTGTAATCATAGTTGTAATTAATATTGATTTGTTACTTAAAGTATAATTAGTTGTTGAATAAACAAGCCATTGTTAATGTTTAAGTTGGATTTTACTCCTTTACTCTATTATAACGAAACCCCACCTATCCTATACTCGAGGGGACGCCGCTCTCCTCTCGAGAACCAGTAACGCTCAGTTGTCCCTGGCAATCGGACGTTACACAAGGCAATTTGCGCATTGATTAGTTGGTGGTATTCCTGCTGCTTCTCTTGTTCGTAGTTGATTTTCATTATGTTCTGGCTCTGCTTTAATGGCGACATTGATAGCGCGGTCAAGATTGTTGAAGGTGTGGTCGTATATTCTATTATGAATTTCTGCTTTTAATCCCGTTAGAAAGGCTTTAATGGCATTTTGTTCCGCGGTTATATTAAATTGTATTACATGCGTCGGTACCTCTATTGCATTGCAATGTTTAATCTGAAGTAAGAGGTTGGATACGCGACTGCTGTAATCTACCGTCGTTTCGTTATGTAATTGTGCAATTTTCGATAATTCATCATATAATTGAATAGATGTATGTAATGGTGCAAATCGTGACTCTAATACTGAAATAAGGTCATGGATTGAATTATAGTCTCCGCTTAAAACTACTCTAGAAGCTTGTCCGAAAAGCTTATTTTTTATAAGTTGTACTAATCCATACTCTGCGTTCGGATTAACCATGCGTCGTGCATGTCGACAGCTTTTTATAAACTGGTGTATTGGTATATTTCTACAATCGAAAGAAGGGACTGTGTCCGCAGTATCGCGTAGACTAATGTGTGGTAGATGAGGATGTGTATTCGTAGATGTATTCATATTAATTTGCGGATTCGAAGGTCCTGGAGTATTTGCATCTACTGTAAGAATTTCTGGAGTTTCTATAGTTTCTTGAGTTTGAGTCTCCGTAGTTATTGCTAGGTTAGCCATTGCTTCTCCAAGTGTGTTAGGCATTGTGAAGTTTTTAAAGCCTCCGTAGGATTTAGAGAAAAGGAAGAAAAAATTTCTGGGAAAATACTCACTTATGGAGTGATTTCACTAACAAAATAATCCTTATAAATGAATTTATCCTCTAAATGAAACGAGAAATCCCACCGTTGTCACCAAAAAATATCCGACCTGTAACGTTCAACTGTCCAGGAACAACTGAGCGTCGAGGTCCCTGAGGGGAGAGCGGCGTCCCCTCAAGTATAGGATAGGTGGGGGTTCTACTCTATGGATTAAAGATTAAAATCTATGGCTTTTAACTTAACAATGGCTTATTTATTTATTAATACTTAATTTAATAACAACAATTTAATACTAATTACAACTATGAATATATATATACAGGGTGTCCCAAAAATGTCGCGTTTCCTTGAAAGGTGTGACTCAGAGGGTGATTTGAAACAACTTTTTCCTTAGCGAAAATATTGTCGGAAGCTTCGTTAAGGAGATATTAACAAAAAACCCCGACCAATCAGAGAGCGCGCCTTCCGCACGAGCTCCGGCGGTAGCGTTGGCTACGCGGTAGGCGACTGCGCTTGTGCTACGAACGTACGAACAAGCAAGTCGGCATGCATCGACGGAAACCGCGTTACACAGTTTTTTTTTAAAGCAGAATCTTAAATAAGAATTATTTGAAGTGAGGGGACAAGAAGTACGTAAATTTCATTTTTAAATAAGGCATAAACGAAAAGGTAATGTAACAGAAAATGTACGACAAGTGATCGTAATTCGTTATTGAAGTAAAAATCCGTAGTTTAATAACGGCCAACACAACTAAAATTAAAAAATAATATTAGGTGTATGAATAAATTCTTTCCGACTGGATTTACATAATAAGTACAAAGCTACCGAATTTCTATCGCGGTGGTATTCATAATCTGCCAGAAAAATGGCAAAAGGTAATTAACAATAATGGAAATTGTTTCGATGATTGAGTTGTTTTCATATTTTTTCAATCGAACTGTTATTGTACCCTAAAATCGGAAAGAATTTATTTCCACACCTAATAATCATCAATAAATTAAATAAAACTCACCCTTTCGGACATTCCTTTCCTTTCTTTCCTTCCCTTTTCGGAAACCTGTGTCACTGGATCACTGTACCGATCCTGGTTATCGGTGGACGAAAAGATTTATGGTTAGGTAGCGCCCAGTGCTCAGCTGATCACAGTGCGTCCGGGTTAATGTACCGAATAATTCACTTCACTGCACGGCTACTAACACTGATCACTGAATTTATTTTTCACGGAACGTGTTGTTCCTGCGTTATAAAAATTGGCGGCCCCGAAAGGGGCCGATTACTGTTAATTACTGGAACGAGATTACTACTATTACCCGGCGAAAAGAAGACTCCTGGCAGACGGTCTCGGGCTGTGCAGTCCGTTTCTTTTGGCAGGTCCAAAAGGGTTTCGGGTCCCAATTCTTTTGGCAGAGTTTTATTCTAGGCTTCTGCAGTAAGATCGGTCTGCTGCCGTTTCCGGAGCGGGTCTCGATTCTTTTGGCAGAGTTTTATTCTAGGGTTCTGTAGACCTTGCCTTCGCTAAGCGGTTAAGCTGCTGCCTACTAATAGGAGCAACGCTTGAAACCTCCGTGAAGACAAAGTTCTCAACCTTCAAATGATAGGTCCAAAGAGGAGCATCAGTACCTTTTCAACACTGAGAACCAGTCGCTGCCGTTTCCGGAGCGTGCTTAAATTCTGCTGGACAGTACTTAAGCTGCTCCAGGCACTAGCATTCGTTGGTCGCAAGAACGTATTCGAATGAGCGCGCCCTGTGCTGCGTGCGTCTCCTTTTATACTCGAGAATTGGCGGACTGGCGCATGCGCAGTGAGTCGCTATTTGTTATTTCGTGATTGTTTGCTTATTACATATTATTTTGTCCCATGCTTTTGTCAGTATCTATAATTAATTATTCTTAATACTTCTATAATATTTGTTTCTCCAATATTCGCTTAAATTATAAATTATGTACAAAAGTCTTTACAATACGTTTGCGCGGTAATAGAAGATGGTTGTATGGTAATGCGGATCGGTTCTGTTTTACCGACAGTCGGTTCGTACCGGTTTGAGTCCCCGTGGGACGTTACACGCGTGTTAATACTCGAGAGATAAGGGATCCGTCTTTAATTTGAAGATAGGACGAACCAGGCGGGACTACGCGCAGTCAGCGAACTACATGCTCTCTTTCTTCCTGTGTCTCTTCGCGAGCCGTATTGATGTTGAATAATACTTTTTAATTGCTAGTTCCCAAACATTCGGCCAGAGCATTTCGCTAGGATCGCAGTTTATGACCGTATTTGCCCCGCGAGTCGGCGGTTGAGAACGGTTGCCTACAGTTCTGGGTAATTTATGACTTAGCTGGTTCCACCTCGTAGCAGACGTGACTCAGGGTACCGGCAAAGGGAAACAGGAAAGGTATGCATTTTCTTCTTTATAGCAACTCGAAGACTTTCTGTTTCTCTTCCCTTCGGACCCTTTCGAACCGAAACACGTGGTGTCTGCTTTCTATTGTTACGTGCGGGCGATGATTTGAATTATGACCGAGCGGATTCGTCTATTCTTTAACGTAACACTTAACGAATTTAGATAGATTTCAATGTTTCGACATAATCCGGTTGTTATGCAAAAATCAGGATTGTTTTGGGATACGTAGTTGCTTCAAACAGTACAGGTTGTCCCGTCAGGAAGTGGTACTTCGAAGGAGATCGGTTTATAAGAACTGCCACTTGGATTACGTGAAAATTACCATGTATTACAATAAAAGAAAAGGGAATTCAAGGTGATACAAAATGGGAATTTTACATGGTATTTGAAAAGAGTCGAAGATGACTCGCGAATATAAAAGCGCGAGGTAAACAATATTGTTCCAATGTTTCAATTAGACGCAAATATGTTATGGACGACGCTTGATCGAGGGGAGACCCCACAACTGACTAAGGTGGTTGGATTATTTGTTATTTCCGTACAATGATATAGTAAAAATCACTCACCGATATGACTCGAAGTTATTAGGGTTACAATTCTCTCTCTCTCCTCTCTCTCTCTCTCTCTCTCTCCCTCTCCCTCTCCCTCTCCATCTCCATCTCCCTCTCCCTCTCCCTCTCCCTCTCCCTCTCCCTCTCTCTCTCTCTCTCTCTCTCTCTCTCTCTCTCTCTCTCTCTCTCTCTCTCTACACACAGCACAGCACTATACACCAGTGTTAATATATTCACACTTTATAACAGTTTGAATGAATGTATAATATACGATTTAAACGAGAATTGATTAAAATTATTTAAAGTTAAACAAAACGATTTATAAGTTTTTACAAGTCTTTCGGGGATTGAGTCTTTCCACGTTATTATTGCACGATGGAACCCTAGCTCAAGCACTTATTTTAAACAAATAGCCATGTCCCTCGGACAGAACAACTGCGCACTACGCGACTTGCTAGCTGACTGTCCCCAGCGTTTGCAGGGTAGGCCCGAGCACTCGGGCCTTTGCACAAAGAGCGCCAAAATTGCTGACTCTGCACCTCATGCACACGGGCCCAACCGTCGTCGCCCGGAACGTTCCCAGTATCCAAGCTGTTATCGCGCCCGGCGTTCTAAGAACGCTGACGGTGTTTGAAGATTTTCGCATGAAAGAACGCAGTGGCGTAACGGCTCGTATAAAATTATTATTATAATACGGTTTATAGATCATTGACAATTGATCGAGGGAAACTCCCACAACACTCAATGGTAGGATCAGATGTCAATGACGGTGTAAGAAAATTTAACAGGGAAGAAAAATATAAAATGGTCTACTACAATGCTTCGAAAGGCTTATCACCACGCATTCTAAGAACGTCGACAGTGTTGGAAGATCGCTGACAATAATCTTCCATGAGAATATGCCGTGGCGTGACAGGCTTTGAATCGGATTAAGTTATTACTATAAAAAGCTCTGGTTAATAGATCATTGACAATTGCTCGAGGGATATCCCGTAACACACCTAGGTGGTTGGATCAATTGTCAATGTCTTAAATTGAATTTCAAAATTTTTAAAATTGGTCGGCACGTAACACTATCTCGAAGCAATGGGTACATTGGCAGTAAAAGGACGGAGCGCGGGCTTTTGTGAAAGTGTACGAATGGTTCGTTCGTTGCACTTCTGCAAAGCACGTGTGTTTCGAAAATGTGATGGCTTCTTTTTACCTAAAACCTCTTTTCCTGGTGGGGGTTAACTCATAATGGAACGAGAGAAGCTACTTGGGGGTAGAGGAAGTTACTTGGAAAAAATCCTATCAGTCAGCTAGCAATCACGTAGCAGAAATGTTCACGATCCAAAATATTACGCGATGTTCTGGGTGTACGCCCGGATCAACGGGGACGCAAGTGCTGCTGCGCGAGAATTTACGCTAGAATTCTCCGCGCTGAAGCATGCATAGACAATGGCGGTGGCCACGTGGAGCAGTTCTTGAATTGACAACAATCGGCCCCTTTCGAGGCCACCAATTTTTAAAACGTAGGAACAACACGTTCCAAGAAAAATAAATTAAGTGATCAGTGTTATTAGCCGTGCAGTGAAGTGAATATTCGGTACATGAACCTGGACGCAGTTGACATTGCGACCCTTAACTTTGGGTAGTGTCGTATATCTAGAACCAGCTGTGCACTGGTCTCCTCCATCGATGGCCAGGATCGGTTCAGTGACCCAGTGACACAGGTTTTCAAGCTGCAGGTGAATTTCCGACAAGGGTGTGTAAGATATGTAATTGTGTAACACCATGTATATTGCTGATCTTCTGATCACTGCGGCCGTTAGCAACTAATAGGAAAACGCTCGAAGAACAAGAGATAGAGAATAACAAGATATCCGAGAGACAGAAATTGTAGAGACGGCGTGCGCGACGGACTGATTGTTATAATTTACGGATTAAAGTAATTAAAGTTATCCTTTCAGAGTAATAGTGTTCCTTGAATCTTACAGTCTTTTCTCAGAAGTGGGATATAAGCTTTGTGCGTTGTGCGAATAGTGAGTCTTGTGCGCGAAAAAATGAATCCGAACGATTTCACCACGGTCCAGTTGAAGGCCGTACTGAAGTCCCTAGGTCTCAAAGTTTCGGGCATTAAACCTGAACTAATACAACGCCTGAATTCCGCGTTCCCCAACGGTGATTGGATGGAAATGGTGAAAGAAACGGGTGCGGGAGACGAAACAAGAAATGTCGAAGACGAAACAAGAAATGTTGTAGAAAACGATAACGAGGAAGGTGTTGGGCTTCCAGAACCTGTGTCACTTCCACCTTCGGGAAATGCAGAACTCCTGGCTGAGGGATTACGCCTCATGCGTCTCCAATACGACCTAGTACAGAGAGAGTTGGCTATAACGCGTCGAGAGAACGAGCTTCTGAGGAACACACCATCTCCGACTTCCGGTGCCAACGTCCAAGGTAGAGTGGACGTGAAAATGCTGAGCGATCTTCTGGGTGAATTCCATGGTTCAGAGGGCTCGTTCCATGTTTGGAAAAGTCAGGTACAGATGCTTCAAAGGGCTTACGGACTCGACGATAACCATACGAAGATGTTGATCGCCAGGAAATTAAAAGGTAAAGCTCTTGAGTGGCTACATTCTAAGGTCGAGTTTATTGAAATGGCAGCAAATGATCTCCTGGGGGAGATGGAAAAAATGTATGGGCTTCGCCCAAGTAAATTGGCACTGAGACGTAAATTTGAGGAACGAAAGTGGAAAGTGGGCGAATCATATAGCGAATATCACCATGACAAAGTGATTTTGGCGAATCAAATAGTTATTGAGGAGGACGAACTTATAGATTTCACGATCGACGGTATAACAGACTTTCACCTACGAAATCAAGCGCGGATGCAGCGATTTGAAACAATGCCTGCCCTGCTCCAAGCGTTTGAGAAGATAACGATGAGTGACTTCCGAAAAAAAACGACGGTGTCGGCGGAGCGTGGCGAAACCAAAGGACAGGGATCGACAGATCGAAGGCCGCCACTAAAGTGCTACAATTGTGACCAGGAAGGGCACCTTAGTGTCAGATGTCCGAAGCCCAAGAAAGAGAGGCCGTGCTTTTCTTGCGGGAAGAACGGGCATCTCATCAGCGAGTGTCCAGAACGAGGAAAACGATCGTGCTATTCCTGTGGGAAGAGCGGACATCTCATCAGCGAGTGTCCAGAGCGAGGGAAACGAGCGACTCCCAAACCTGACAACAGCACGACCGCGTTGGTAGAGGCGCCGCCGATGGTTCCCATGACTCTGATGCAATCCTTGACTAATGCAGAAGGAAAAGCAGATACATTCAAAGGGGTTGCTGCCACACCTGCACCGTTGGACCACCCGAGGCGCGAGTATTGCGTATTAATAACCGAAGCTGCGCAGAAGCAATTTTTCGTCGAGGCATTAGTGGATTCAGGTAGCGCTTTGAATATTCTAACCGAAACCGCGTATTCCAAATATTTTAGCGAGTACGAATTAACGAAAGATAAAGTCGCGACCAATTACGGCGGGATTAATAAGTCGCCGTTAACTATTCATGGTTATTTGACGTTGAAAATTCGGCTGCATTTATTACCGGAACGCATTTTTTCGGTTGGTTTTGCGGTAGTTCCTGATTCCACTATGTCCTATGACGCATTATTGGGACGAGAGTTCACGACGCGTCCCGGTGTGACTGTAACGTTGGGTAAAACTATTCAGATGAAATATGAGGACCACGAAAGCGATATTATGAATATAGAAATCGTTGAGAACCATCGGAATATCGATAGCGTTGCGGAAAATTTAGATCCAGAATTACCGTGCGAAACCAAAGATTGTTTATTCGAATTGTTAGGCAACTACTGTAATTATACAGGATGTACCGAGGAATTGGATTACCGTATGCAGATCCGACTTACACCCAGCGGTAAACCGTTCTATTTTAGTCCCCGGAGACTGTCGTGGTATGAGCGTTCGGAAGTGAAGAAAATGATTGACGATTTATTGAAAAGGAAAGTTATTCGACTGAGCAAATCCTGTTTCAGTAGTCCTATCGTTCTCGTTAAAAGAAAGAATGGCAAGTACCGATTGTGTGTTGATTATCGATGGCTAAATAAGATTACTGTGAAGGATAGATATCCCCTCCCATTAATAGAGGATCAAATCGATCAACTGGCGAACAAGTCTTATTTTACGAGTTTAGATTTAAAGGATGGGTTCCACCATGTCCCGATGGCAGAGGACTCAATTGAATACACTTCTTTTGTTACGCCAGACGGCCAATTCGAATATTTGAAAATGCCATTTGGTTTGGCGAACGCGCCAGCAACTTTCCAGCGATATATTAATTTAACACTCAGACCGCTGCTTGAAACGGGTCAAATATTGTTATATTTGGACGATATTTTGATTGCCACGAGCTCAGTCGAAGAAAACTTAAACGTCCTTAGAGAGGTTTTGTCTCTACTATCGCGTTACGGCTTGCAGTTAAATTTTAGCAAATGTCAATTTTTGAAACGAGAAATATCTTATTTGGGCTACAATATTTCTAAACAAGGGGTTTCGCCGAACGAATCAAATATAGAGGTTATACGAAATTTTCCCCAACCGAGAACTGCAAAACAAGTACTAAGCTTTTTTGGATTAACCAGTTATTTTCGGAAATTCATACGACACTTTGCTTACGTAGCGAAGCCTCTTTACGACCTTATAAAAAAGGATGTGCAGAAAGACGTTCCCTTTGAATTTAATAAGCGAGCGTTAGACGCGTTTGAAACCTTGCAAAGAAAGCTGGTTAGCTACCCGGTTTTGGCTTTTTATAACCCCGTTTCTGCCACGGAACTGCATACGGATGCCAGTTCCTACGGGTATGGTGCTATTCTGTTACAGCAACAAAGTGACAGGCAAATGCACCCGGTTATGTATTTTAGTCGACGTACCACTGCATACGAGAGCCGTTATCACAGCTACGAACTCGAAACTATGGCTATTGTGTACGCGATAGAAAGATTCCGCGTCTATTTACAAGGAATTCACTTCATAGTGGTTACGGATTGTAACGCAGTTAAACAAGCATTAAGCAAAAAGGACATCAATCCGCGCATTAGTAGATGGTGTATGATTTTACAAAGCTACGACTATACAATCGAACACCGTACTTGCGACCGCATGAAACATGTTGACGCGCTCAGTCGTAATATATTAATCGTCGAACCGCTCTCATTTGACCAGGTGTTAGTATATAAACAACTGCAGGACCCAACAATCAGGAAAGTGCATAAAGAATTAGAGATGCAAGAAAGTGGAAAGTATGAACTGCGTAACGGTATTGTTTATAAGAAACACAATAACAGCGTTTTGTTCTATGTGCCGGAAGACATGACTCGGGATGTCATTCGGGTATGTCACAACGAGGTAGGGCATGTAGGACCTGAAAAAACAATCGATTTAATACAAAAAGTGTACTGGTTTCCAGGCATGCGTGAGCAAGTTAGAAAACACATCGAAAATTGCGTACAGTGCTTGGCCTTTTCGGTGCCGTCGGGAAAAAGTGAGGGCGAATTACATTTATACGACAAAGGTTCTAAACCCCTCGAAACTATACATATTGATCACTACGGGCCATTAGCACGAGCGAAGCACGGGTTTAAACACATCCTCATTGCAATAGATGCATTCAGTAAGTTTACGATCGTGTATCCTGTAAAATCAACGAAAACCAAAGAGGTTATCGAATGCTTGAAACAATACTTCCACCACTTTGGAATGCCGAAACGAATAATATCAGATCGTGCCACTTCTTTCACGTCTTCGGATTTTGCCGGTTTTCTGTCTCGATCCCAGGTTAAACATGTGAAAATTGCGACGGGCACTCCGAGAAGTAACGGCCAGGTAGAACGCGTGAATCGTTTTTTGCGATCAATTGTGTCAAAAACTTTAGCCGACGGAGACTGGGTCGATGCTTTAGGGAGAGTCCAGTTCGCTCTGAACAACACTTTACATAAGTCCGTAGGCGCGACTCCTAGCTCCTTGTTATTCGGATGTGAACAATATGGATTTTCGGATGATGATTTGCGTGATTATTTGCGAGAATGTCATGATCTAGAAACAGACCGCGAAGAGCTTCGAGACAATGCGGCGGTGAAGAACAGTGCTTCTCAAATATATAACAAATGCGCTTACGATCGTAGACACAAAAAACCACGTGTGTACAAAGCCGGAGATTACGTTATGATAAAAAACATCGTCACGACACCCGGTATTAATCAGAAGCTTTTACCTAAATTCAAGGGGCCCTATGAGGTCCAAAAAGTATTAGACCACGATAGATACGTGATTAAAGATATTGAAGGTTTTCAACTAAACCAACGACCTTTTTGCGGTATACTAAGTCCGGATCGGATGCGTTTATGGATCCAAGCTAACGAGGATCTTGACATTACTGACAACGAATGATGATTAATGGTCGGGGCGACCATAATGTCAGGACGGCCGAACTGTAAGATATGTAATTGTGTAACACCATGTATATTGCTGATCTTCTGATCACTGCGGCCGTTAGCAACTAATAGGAAAACGCTCGAAGAACAAGAGATAGAGAATAACAAGATATCCGAGAGACAGAAATTGTAGAGACGGCGTGCGCGACGGACTGATTGTTATAATTTACGGATTAAAGTAATTAAAGTTATCCTTTCAGAGTAATACTGTTCCTTGAATCTTACAGGTGAATTTTAGTTACCTTATTGGAGATCATTAATTTTTAAATTTAACGCAGGCTATGGCTTATTTCCGGCGATAATTCTCCAAATTTCCGTACGAAAATATTTCTTCGGACTGTTTAAACAGACTTATTCGTTACAAGTAACAGTGTTGGCCGTTATTAAATTACGGATTTTTATCACAATAACGAACTACGATCACTTTTCGTTCATTTCCTGTTACATTACCTTTTCATGGCTACGTTATTAACACAAGGATATTTACGTATTCCTTATCCTCCCACTTCAAATAATTATTATTTTCGATTCTTCTAAAAAAAACCAGTGTATTAGACTTTTTACGTTACACATGATTTTCATCCATTTATCCTTTATTCATTATTCACTTTAAATGACAAACAAACCATGACAAAATGTTCAAGTCGAACAAGGAAAGGTTTCAAATACATCACACTGGTTTGCACTTAATGCTCGTCTTTAGTTAAACAATTACCTTCACGATCACACACACCACACACACTCACACAAAAGCCAACTTTAATGATTAATATAAGTGATAAAAGGAAAAGATTAGCGTATACTCAAACTGAATTCTTCGATATATATATATTGCAGAGTTCGGCCGCTGCCGTTTCCGGAGCGATCTCGAATACTCTTGGCAATCTCTGTAGTAAGATCGGCCGCTGCCGTTTCCGGAGCGATCTCGATTCTTTTGACAGAGTTCTGTTCTATGCTCTACAGACCTTGTTTTTACCAAGCGCTGCGGCCGCTGCCGTTTCCGGAGCGATCTCGATGGCTTTGTAAGAACGAGGTTCTATGACTCTCAAATGAGCAAACCAAAGAGGTGCACCAGTAACTTTTATACACTGGAGATCCGCCGCTGCCGTTTCCGGAGCGATCTGAATCTCACTGGTTGAAACTTAAGCCGCCTCTAGGTTTGAGCATTCGTTCGTCAAGTGAGCGTATTCGTAGCTTGAATGTCCCGCTGTGCTGCGTGCGCCTCCTTTTATACTGGAAAATTGGCGGGCTGGCGCATGCGCAGTGAATCGCTATTTGTTATTTCGTGTCTTGCTTGCTTAATACATTATAGTTTATTTTGCGCTTTTGCTAATACTTATAATTAATTATTCCTAATGTTCTTATAATAATTGTTTCTCTAACATTTATCTAAATCATAAATTATACATAAAAGTCTTTATAATATATTTGCGCGGTAATAGAATATGGTTATATGGTAATGCGGATCGGTTTCTACTTTATCGACAGTCGGTTTCTAACGGTTTGAGTCCCCGTGGGACGTTACACCTGTATGATCACCCCGTAGAGTATTGACCATAGGTAGAGGAACATCCTGTATATAACGCCATATATTCTATAATTATTTATTAATCAGTCTGAAAAATTGTGAAAATCATCCTTGTATGTTAAGGAAAAAGTTTGTCGTTGCAAGTTACATGTACCTCAAAATTGCCTCGATACTTTCTATCGGTGAACGTTGAACCATGGGGTCGGCCCAGTATTACTTTTATTTATACCCTGATAACCAGGTTTGACGGCAGGGTCTGCCGGCAGATCGACGGCAGATCCGCGGCAGATCCTGCTGCCCGCCTGACCATCCAACAGCGCCATCTGAAGGCCACAATTGCCAAACAATTCCTTGCGCGTGACGTCACATGGACGTCCCTACGCACCAACACATGTATACCGTGATTGCTATAGGTGTATCCCTACCCCCAAATAACACAGCAGATTCTACATTTATTAAATAATTCATTTACTTATTTCAAAAAGTATTTATTCTATGTTTAATAATACAGGATTGGCGATTACAATTGTTACAAAATTACACAGATAGCGCATATAAATTCGAAGAAGAACATTCTATATTTACATTAATAAATCTATATACAATACGTCCCGTAACCAGTGGTACATACTAGGTGCGATGTCAGAAAATTTCCTGTATTTTAGACTTCTTTTTTCTGTAGAATCACCATATTCCGTATTGTGTTACCGCTGAAAACAAATAGAACATTAGTACAAAATTAAACGTAGGCAAACGTAATTATGGAATTGAATAATTTCTAATTATTTACGTCGCGGAAATCGGGATTCACATTATTTGCAAGACAGACAAGTAGGGTTATGCGCGAAGTGCGAATGTTTAGCGTCTTGTTTAGTAGATAATAATTTAATACATATTTTCTTATAAATGTTAATGTTCGCAGGAGCATGCATGATCGCCTAGGGTGTGTGCTGTGCGGAGATGGAGCTGAAGTAAGTATCGCATGTATCCTGTTTATTCATACGTTACGTTTAATTTTGTACTAATGTTCTATTTGTTTTCAGCGCTAACACAATACGGAATATGGTGATTCTACAGAAAAAAGAAGTCTAAAATACAGGAAATTTTGTGACATCGCACCTAGTAGGTACCACTGGTTACGGGACGTATTGTATATAGATTTATTAATGTAAATATAGAATGTTCTTCTTCGAATTTATATGCGCTATCTGTATAATTTTGTAACAATTGTAATCGCCAATCCTGTATTATTAAACATAGAATAAATACTTTTTGAAATAAGTAAATGAATTATTTAATAAATGTAGAATCTGCTTTGTTATTTGGGGGTAGGGATACACCTATAGTAATCACAGTATACATGTGTTGGTGAGTAGGGACGTCCATGTGACGTCACGCGCAGGGAATTGTTTGGCAATTGTGGCCTTCCGATGGCGCTGTTGGATGGTCAGGCGGGTAGCAGGATCTGCCGTCGATCTGCCGGCAGAACCGTAGTCGAATGCAGACGTAGGCTGCGCCGCAGCTGCCGGCAGATCCTGCGCTCTCCTGGCAGACCCTGCTGTCCCTCTGCTGGCAGACTGCAGGCAGATGGTTATCAGGGTATGTATATTGTTACATTTTTTAACACAAGGGTTTTCTGCATACACTTTACGGCTTCGCTAGAGTTTTCTGAAGTTATGTTTTAAGTCTCAGACCGATACGTTAATATTTAATCAAGTTATCGCAATTTCTGTTTAAAGAAATATTGACTTTGGAAGATGAACAATTTTTCTTTATAATTTTTAGCTCGAATAATAATGATTGGATAAACAAACTGTAAATAGAAAAAATCTCTGTCGTGACGAGCTTTACAACATTATATTTTTTAAACTACAGTTTAACAACATTTAATTTTCCAATTTTTTTTAGCATTTGGACAATAATTTTTCGCATTTTCGAGCGCTAATCCCCTCATTGCATCCGACCCTTCATATTCATGTTGAAACATTTTTTTCCTAAATCAAACATTTCTCTAAATAACGTGAAATATAGGTTTTTCACACCTAACTTTGGGCACTGCTTTCACCTCCTAGATGTGGATGATTATAGATAAAAAAGAAAGTGTCATATATTTTTCGAAGAAGTATATATTATTCATAAATGTCATTGCGATCGGCATGTTACGTTTCAGTGATGTCGATTATAATGTATGCTTTGAAATTGCACATTGATTATACAGGATATCACATGATTCTACGTATTAATAAAAAGATATTGATACGCAAATTAGTATTGTTTCTTTTACATGGTTCCTAACCTCACTCCCGAACCTCTCTATCTTTCATTATTGCTATCCTCTTTTACGTTCAGCGAGGTTCGGACGCTAGACGCAGCTCTCGTGCCGTGATCCTTCAAGCTTGCAAAGACTTCCCGATAGAAAGAGAGATCTCTGTGGCAACAGCGCGGCAGAGACAGAGAGAACAGGAGATACGGCAACTATGCGTCAAAGATTCGTTTACATAGAGTATCTGGAAATGTCACCTCTGTACAACTTCTTTTTATCGACCGCATTAGTTTCATTAGGGTCCGTCTGTTTACAAGGGACGCTTCGATCGATTCGGACCATAACAAACTTGAGACGGCAGCCTTAAATGAGCCCCCAAACACTCTTAAATTACAATGATTAAACACATATCAAACATGGGAACACGCGAACACGCACAATCGCGAATACGCAGTCAATCGACTTTATACGCGCAATTAGTGTCGTGCACTCCATGACTGAGTCAATAATTGAATGCACAATCAATCACCTGTCCTTACACTGAACACCTCAGCGAGCGTGATTCTAGTTGCAGAACAAGGCTTGAGCACTATAATAATCGCGGTTTGCAAAGAAAATGAACTACGAGCAACACGTGTGATCTTGCACATAGACAAAACGAGAGTGAACACAAGATGGATGCGCATTGTAATGAATCAGCGAACACGTTTTGCAGCCACGAGGTCGCGCACACATTCCCGCGGCTTCCACAATCAAAGGAGCATGAGTCTTAGCTTGAGTACTTGTGGAAACGCACGATTGCACTACAATATAGAAAATGCACGAGCTGATTAACTGAGCATTGAGAGCTCACGAGGTGAGCAAGAAACAGATATCGCGCACGACACGTGTTTTACTACACTCTACGTGAACAAGAGAGGATCGAAGAAGAATGAACACTTCCGTTACGGCGTCGTCTCGAACATTCTCGAGTATCGATCGACGTGGGGAGATCTCATTGGTTGATTGATCGTGGATCCGCGAGCGTTACATTTAAACGCGAGAACAAAGGTGAGAGAGAAAAGGAGAAAAGACTTCCGTCCGCGCGTCGCATTGATGCTCCAGAGGAATCGATGAGGCGCGCTGATTGGTGGATCGATCGTCACTGATTGGAGGAACGCTCGTCAGTCCTTCGCGTGGTCTGCTGACCAGGAGGTGCTGCGGTGAGCGTAAGCGTTGAGGTTTTGGGAACTTGTGCATTCCCAAACACTTTGATTTTATCCGTTGGAGAAATATTTGAAGGAAGGCGGGCTTTTCTACCGAAAACAAGCTCGTGAGGCGTAAATTTTGTACCTTCGTGAGTGCTTGTATTATATGAAAACATTGCTTGTGGCAACCATTGATCCCATTGTTTCTCTTTTGATACATAGTGCCATAAATATTCTACAAGGACGTGATGACTTCTTTCTAAAGATCCATTGGATTGTGGATGGTATGCGGAAGTTCGGTATTGCTTTATATGAAACGCTTTGGGAAATTTTTTGAATTTGAAAATCCAGATCAAACCATTACGGAATCTATTGGTCCTTTCAAGTTATTTTTCTACCTGTGTTTGCCCAGTTTTGCACATCATAAATGCGTGTGGAAAGGCACGTATTTTCAAATGATATTAACTTAAATTTGTATGTGTTTCTAACTGGAAGTACAGATCAAAAATCGGATGGTAATCATCAACTTTTCCAAGCTATTTTACTACCTGGTTTTTTTGTATTGGCGTAACATTTACGATGCTGTAATGATACGTAATTTACCATTTAATTTTGTTCAGAATTTTATTTGGAAATGCAGGTTCAAATTTTCATTGAATCTATAAGTAATTACATGCAATTTTGCTGTCAGAATGAAATAAATATAGTAAATATAGAAAATGCACGAGCTGATTAACTGAGCATTGAGAGCTCACGAGGTGAGCAAGAAACAGATATCGCGCACGACACGTGTTTTACTACACTCTACGTGAACAAGAGAGGATCGAAGAAGAATGAACACTTCCGTTACGGCGTCGTCTCGAACATTCTCGAGTATCGATCGACGTGGGGAGATCTCATTGGTTGATTGATCGTGGATCCGCGAGCGTTACATTTAAACGCGAGAACAAAGGTGAGAGAGAAAAGGAGAAAAGACTTCCGTCCGCGCGTCGCATTGATGCTTTGGATATATACTTTGGATAGGTATTCATAAAATTTTAATAATTTTTATATGGTATTACATTTACATAATAATAATAATAATAATAATAATAATAATAATAAACATATAAAATATAAAATATACAATGAAAAACACTAATCTAAAAAATAGAAAAATGAATACATTGTATCAATTTACTGAATTTGACAAATTGGTGTCCAGAAATTCATAAATAAATTCGTCGTCTTCGTGGTTTTCTTCGTCATTTTTGCCTTGTTCACTGTTCTGTTCACAGTCCTCCTGTTGATAGTTCTCCTGGTCACAGTCCTCCTGTTGATAGTTCTCCTGGTCACAGTCCTCCTGTTGATAGTTCTCCTGGTCACAGTCCTCCTGTTGATAGTTCTCCTGGTCACAGTCCTCCTGTTGATAGTTCTCCTGGTCACAGTCCTCCTGTTGATAGTTCTCCTGGTCACAGTCCTCCTGTTGATAGTTCTCCTGGTCACAGTCCTCCTGTTGATAGTTCTCCTGGTCACAGTCCTCCTGTTAATAGTTCTCCTGGTCACAGTCCTCCTGTTGATAGTTCTCCTGTTGATAATTCTCCTCCTGTTCATCATCGTCCATTTCTTCTGCCGTGTGGTCACTTTTTTTACTGCGCGGTGGACGATTGAAGTCAGATATTTTCGAGCTGATGATGCTCCCAACTCGGCGCAACCATAAATCTATTTCAATACTGCTGCATTTCAGCAGCTCCAGGTAATGTTGGAATATGTCTGAAATAAGTATATCAATAATGATATCAATTGTTATTGAAAGCAGTTGAAGGGGAAACCGAATGATTTTTTTATTTGAAAATGGAAAATTACCTGTTATTGCTCTTAATTTGACTGGGTCAAGTGGCGATTTGGGAAAACTATTTTTTCTTCTGTTAGACACCCTTCCCTCCACACTACTATTTTTTAAAATTTCCGGCCCAAACAACGCCAATGACATGTTTTTTACAAAAATCCGTATAGATTTTCTCGCATTATACACGACGGCATCATAGGTGCCCTTTGGTAGCCAAAGGCCTTGTCCTACGTGTATCTAAAACGTATACAAAATTTCTTATTATAAACACATATACAAAATTAAAAGTATTTTAGAAATATTGATTCACAATTATCAGAATTGCATATCGGACAATACAATGCTGCGGAATTGAATAACTAAATAACATATATTTACAATGCGTACCATGCTGTCGGATTTTCTTAGAAATCCCACGGAGGGAAAGTTTTGTAACAAATTTTGCTGCGTATCGTGTTTTGCCGCTTCAATATCTATAAACTAAAATTGAAAGTGTAAAAGTTATTTTATAAAATTGAAACAACATTTTTAATTAATTCATCACTTGAGAAACCATATATTATACAAACCTTCACTTTGCTCAAAAAAGTTAATAACATGGCGTTGTAAATCCATGGTCGTTTCGGTCAGCATTTCCTGCAGCTCCTGATTCTTTTTCGTCAGGAATTTTGTTCTTTCTTGACTAGCTTGTAATCTCTTCTCCTTTTCCAAGCATTTACTTTGCCATTCTTTTATTTGTAACTTGAGATTGATGTACTCGGACATCCTTCGCGAGTTTCTACTTTCTTCCGTACAAGCATTTCTTTCAGAAGTGCAAAATCTCCCAACTTCCTCATGTGATTTTTCCTAAAACATAATTTGACGATGTCAGAAGTGACGCGCGCAGATTATTTAATATTTATGAAAGTTGCGAAAGTCCATGCTAATATTGAAGAATATTCCTTAGCCATATAATTCCTTGTATCTCAAACTCTTATAATTTCTCACAATACTCATTCCACACACCACATAAAGAGAATATGAAAAATTTTGTCAAAAAAAAATTAAGTACACAACTTTTCGTAATATTCATTAATATATATGATAAACACTTACATTATCGGCTGCATTTTGTGGAGGCGCTTTTGCATTTCTTTCAGAAGTACAAAATCTCCCAACTTCCTTATGTGATTTTTCCTAAAACATAATTTGACGATGTCAGAAGTGACGCGCGCAGATTATTTAATATTTATGAAAATTGCGAAAGTCCATGCTAATATTGAAAAATATTCCTTAGCCAAATCATTCCTTGTATCTCAAACTCGTATAATTTATCACAATACTCATTCCACACACCACATAAAGAGAATATGAAAATTTTCCAGTGAAACAATACTACATTATATTTATCATAAGTTATGAAAAGGTCATGAAAAAGTGGGAAGCATGCATGGGGAAACGTACTCATAATTTATACAACCAACTCTGACAATTTCAGTAATATAAAAATATCTAAACATATCTATGAATTTATGAAATCAAATTCCAAGATTAATTTTTTTCTTAACGGTATCTGGATCAGAAATGCCAGGTGGCTAGCAGACCTTGTGGACTTTCCTAATCGTATAACGTTGTTAACAACAAGAATGTTAATATACTATAATCAATGTGTTTGCCAGAGTCTGGTAAATCCTATCATGAGTGTTAAACATTCATTTATGTTCAATTATTACCTAACCCAAAGCAAAGCAGACACAAAAAACACTCAAGTCGTCGAACTTACGTTTTTCAGAAATTATTACTGTGTTTCCCATACATTTGGCAGGAAACAAATATAATCTCCAACAGACTCCAAATTCATAACAAGCACTTTGTTATTTATCTGTGATATCTCGAAAATTAAAAATGCTTTATCTTTATTTATAATTTTTTTCAGATGATTTAAATTGATTGAATTGTTCATTGAACTTGTATACAACTCCGCAGCCAATATATAACATTTACCCTCAATCACGACTATGTATTCAATTTCTACAACGCTTCCGTTGTGTAACAGAACAACTGTGTCCTTGGTCTTTTGAACTTTCGTATATTTTGCACTGTGCACAACCATATTCTTGTGAATGCAGCGATCGAACATATCTACGTATGCTTTATCATTCGTAAGAAAGGTGCTAAGTTTTTTTTTGTTATATTTTCTGATATTTTCGGTGCACCGACTAGTACAGTCTGACCATCGTTGCTTCTTCTAATGCAATTGTTCTTCAATACTTGTGTACTGAATAGATTGTTACAGAAATCAATGCACCTATTATTAGCAGACACTTGTGTAACCGAAGATTGATAATACATTGTCCTTGACCATTTTGTGACAATTTGATGTCCTACATTATTAGGACCATTTATGTAATTTTTACACACCCGAATTCCATTCTCAAAATGAAATGCTGAAGTTGACCATAATGGTCCACTCCTTCTAACGGAATCGACTAAATGCATTACACTGTGGAGATTAAACGTTGGTGCACGGTCACCATACATAATTTCACATTCTCCTGCAAACTTCAATAAGTCCTATTCGCATTGCTTCAACTCATCCGCTGTGATTTCTACTTTCAGCAATGTATATACACTTCGACAGAAGAGGAGAAATGATTGGTAGGCACATTCATGCAAAATGCCATTCAAACACACCGGACTATAAAATAAGATCCATGAGCGCCATTCTGACGCCTTCCATTTAGCTTTCTCTGCTAAAGATCTTGGTGTTATATGAATCTCATGTGGCACGCGAATCAATGTCAAACGATAGTTAATTTCCTTTCTTTCTGCAGCATTAATATGATATTGACATTCTACACTACTCCAGAAGTCCCATAATTGCTTAGCAACCCCCAAGGTAACTCCGTGCATATACTCGACAGGATAAGCCCAGACTGTGTCGAACAACGGTAACCTGGCAAGTTCGGAGAAACCTTTAACTCCCCGAATAGATTTCTGAACCGTCACACTGTTGTTTGTGTCTTCCATATTTGCTTCATGTGTTCGCAACACGTCACCTCTTTCAGATAATGGATATCTGACTGAGCCGCACATATATTTGCCGTAAATATAGCACCAACTACAACCATAATATCCATTGAATTGTAAGCGGTTTTGCAGAAGTGGACGAGCTACGGAATCCACACATGCTGCAATAGGTATCAATCGGGAAATCATAGTGCGTGTAGTATCATAATGTTTTACTAATGTTGTGGAAAGCGCCTGGGTCGAGATTCTCCCTGAGAATCTCGCGGTGTTCCTAGGTCGTCCTTCGCTGTTGTCGTCCGACGGGCTCCAAATACTCGGGTGAGGATGCCGGGACGGATATACTCGGTTATAAACCGAGGGTAGTAGGATCCTTGGCCGGTTAAAGAGTTGGAACTCACCGTAGGTTAAACAAGATTTATTCTATCCCGATTGCTTTTGGGTGTTTCACCATAAGCTGACGGTTCTCGGTATGCTTCCGAAAACCCTTACGCAGTTGTGCCGGATTTCGATTGTTCGATTGGAGCAATCGGAATGTGTCGCGATGTCGTTACGCTGGGTGTCGGTTGGGTTACAACATCCCCCCCCCCCCCCTTTGAGGAAAAGGTGCTTAGGGGAATTTTTCGCGAACTTGCTTACAAAATTTCCCGGTACCCTACATTGTTCCAGCTACTACGGCGTAGTCGGGGTCCGCAGCGCCCTCTCTGGAGGTCGCAGCGTTGGGCGTGGATGCTGCTTTTCTAGTCATCCTTTTCGCTGGTCGAGGTATTTGTATCTTCCGGCGAAGTTGGTAATCGCGTGTTAACAAATAGATGACGAGTATAATAGTTACTATTTGTACCATAGTCGTCGTCGTCGGATGTACAATTTGCCAGGTCGCTAATCCTGGTTGATAGTTGTTGGTGTCATCAGTCAGATCGTTTTCTGCTTGATTGAGTTGATTGTATAAGGCGGAGAATTCGGAAGGATTTTTTAACAGTTTGTCTAATTGGAAACGCGTGAGGGGGTGCGCTAGTTCGCCCCGTTGCGTCTCGTTTATCGCCGCAGTAATATCGTAGCGCGGCGCCGTCGTTAGTTCGATATCCTGACTATATGTCGTTTTTCGCTTTCTTAATACTACGTCCTGGCTTCGGACATTACAATTTCCTGCAATTTTTAGTATTCCTGACTTATCTATTATGACGCGTTCTGGTTGCCGTTCGTCACATTGGATAGTCAGTGTCTCCGGTTGACGCGCTGCGAAGATCCATGTGTCCGCGCGCGAGGTGCCGATCCACATCGTGTGGTTTACTGCGATATGTTTTATTTCGCAGTTTTGGGGGAATTCGTCCGAGGGTTGCAGCCACAGGCTTGCTTCACACTCGAGATCGCTATTTATATTATGCGCCATCATTGGCTGTTCGCAATAGTATTGCGCGGCTACTCGTTTACATCCTTCTAATTCGTCGTGATCCGTGAGCACGTACTGATTGTTGTTCGCGTCGATGACGAGTATCGGTGTTCTTACGACTAATAACGCGTATGTATTGTCGTGGGTGTGGATCGGGGCTGGGGTTGCCACGATCACTGTGAACGTTTGGGAGGAAATTAACGGTACTGTTATTACTGCTATTAACGTATACCTATCGAAATACGCGGTGACCGATGACAGTTTTTCGATCACATTCGTGTTTTCTAGGTTTGACGCAATTGGGAACGTGAGTCCGTTCGGGAGGTGTTGCACGGCGGTCTGTAATAGTTTAGTGACCTGTGCGCTCGCGAATACGTTTGTGCTGATAATGCCTCCTTTAAGGCCGGTGTAGTATTGTAATACGTCGTCTACGTCCTGAGTCAGGTCGGTCACTAGGGCATTTAAAATCGTAAAATGATCTGTAACGTCAGCTCTTTGCGTCTGGTGAGCGAAGGTCGTCTCGACCTGTACACGTAACATTCTAGTCTGTTCCGCTAATATGTCCTCGTTGTGCTTTATTGTCTTTTCTGTGTCGTGTAAGTGGTGTAAGGTATTGTTAGTGATTTGGATCTGTTTTTTCATAGCAGTCATTAGAGAGTGCTGTGTGCCGTCCAGTCGTGACAAGTGTTGGTTAATTTGTTCGGCGTCGTCGGCGTCCATTGTACCGTATATGGTTTTCGCTAGCGACCCTATTCCGTTAATTAACCATCGTCGCTTGTCCGGGGTGTAGGTCGGCATTTGCGATACCTGATGCATTCTTTTATACAATTTCCCTGCCCTTCTCAGTAATGCGTCTAAATGGTATCCGCACGTTCGCCTTATCTCTATGTTCGCGACTTCACTTGCGCATCGCTGTTTTAATTGGTTTATGTACGAAGTTAACTGACGATTTCTCTCGAGGAGGGTGTCCATTTTTAGATGGGTCACGATCTTCCAGGAGTCGGTTACCATATGCAGTTCTCCCAGGTGCGTAAAGTGGATTCCTGCCTTATGCTTAATCGGTGATATCGTATACGAAGCCTGGCCGCCAGTCGGCGCCGCTTCGATTAGGCCTCCCGCTGACAGTGCGGTCATCCTGAAACAATGAACTCGAGTTCTATCCCTTCCTAATTTTTCGGCTAAATCGTGCCTATAAAAGCGGTTCGTTCGCGCGTTTTGCTTATCATAATCGTTTTCTTTTTTGCGAGTGCCTATAACCAGATTTGTCGCAGTCGACATGTATTCTGAAGCTCTTAGAACCGTAAGTATTATTACCGTTCCTTGTTTTTTGTTTATTCTACCTTCCAACTTGGATTATTAATCTCTTCCTTTTCCGTATTTTTCTAGATGTTCGCGAACCGCCGGATTTGGGGGTACCTCTATGTGCGAGAGATGTGTTCTCTCCGGTTGGAGCGGGCGCTCCAGCGACGTCATTTAGTCATGCTCTGGGAGGAGGGATACCCGGAATGGGCGCAGTCTTCCGACATTTTCGGGCTGCGGCGTCTCTTTGGTGAATCCCCATGACGAGTGGAAGTAAGTGCTCCCTATTGTTGTGGTTTCCTGTCAATGATCCCTTTACTCTTTGGTTGCTAATTAGTTCCCCCCTTTTTTTTTCTGTTTCTAGCTGGAAGACGAAGACTGGGGCCAGTTCGACATGCCGGACTGGAGTCGGTTCGCCCAGTCGGAGGGCCCTGCCTGGGCCTGAGGTGGCGGAAATCGGTTACATTTAGTGTTGTCTGTGTTATTTCAACTTATTTATTATAATATACCGTACTTTTACCAGATTTTCTGTATGTACCCATTTATTCTCCTTCATATCCTCTTCCTGCTCCTGCCTGTCGTTTTAAGGTTCGCCGTTTGTGCGATTTTAGCGCAGTTTATTTTTCTTCTTGTTACGGGATTGGTTCCGTTTCTACCAGTTTTTATTCAATGAAGTGTTTGAGTCTGTTCGCGTGGGTTAGTAGGGTTTTCTTTCCCTTCTGGATCGTATAGTTAACTTGCGAATTTCGTTGGATTACGGCGTAGGGGCCTATCCATTTACTATCTAGTTTGTTTGATCTTCCGCGACGCACGGATTCGTCAAATAATAGGACCTTGTCTCCGGGTTTAAATTCTACCTCGCGAGTTTTTTTATCGTAGTCTTTCTTCGATTTCTCCTTCGCGTTCTGTAGCTTTTCTCGTGCGACTTCGTGTGCGGCTCGTAGTCTTTCTCGGCTTTCTTGCGCGTAGTCTTCGTAATTATACGTCGGTCTGGGGGGTATCCTTAGCGCGGTGGGTAGTTCCGCGGTTTTACCGAAAATTAGTTCATAGGGCGTATAGCCGGTCGCCGTATGGGGGGTTGTATTATAGGTGAACATCGCGTATGGTAGCCACTCATCCCAGTACGTCTGGTCGTGGTCCGTGTAATGACGTAGATACTCTACGAGGGTTCGGTGCAATCGTTCCAACGCGCCGTTTGATTCGGGGTGGTACGCGGTCGTTTGTATCTTGCTAATCCTTAGCAATTTACAAACGTTTTTGAACATGTCGCTTAAGAAATTCGTCCCTTGATCGGTGAGTATTTTCTCGGGTATTCCGTACTCGCACACTATCCGGGTGACGAAAGCTTTTGCGACCATTCTGGCTTCCTGGTTCGGAAGCGGGATCGCCTTAATGAACTTGGTAAGGTGATCCTGGAACGTTAGAATGCATGTATTGCCTTGTTCCGTTTCAGGTAGGGGTCCTACGATGTCCAGAGCTGCTTTCTCGAAGGGTTCTCGAGGTGTGTCCGTGATTTCCATCGGCGCTTTAATCTTTCTCCTCGATTTATTCTTTTGACATAAGCTGCATTTTTGGATGTATTCTTCGATGTCCTTGTCAATCTCTTGCCATCGGTAATGCTGTTTAATTCGCTGCGTCGTACGCTGTATGCCTTGGTGCCCTCCTAGAGGTGCTAAGTGGTATTCATATAATATTTGTGCAACAAGGACATCGAAGAATACATCCAAAAATGCAGCTTATGTCAAAAGAATAAATCGAGGAGAAAGATTAAAGCGCCGATGGAAATCACGGACACACCTCGAGAACCCTTCGAGAAAGCAGCTCTGGACATCGTACGACCCCTACCTGAAACGGAACAAGGCAATACATGCATTCTAACGTTCCGTCGAAAGGTTTGTCAGGCATCGCTCCGTGGCGGATTGCAGTGCATGCACATTCCTGCTGAGAGCGTCTGCGTTTGTGTTGCTCTTTCCAGCTTTATGTATGATTTGGTAGTCGTATTCGGCTAGTTGTATTCTCCATCTAGTTAGTCTGGATCCTGGATCCTGTACTTTAAATAACCATACTAGGACTTTATGGTCCGTTACTACTTTGAACGTAGTGCTGTATACATAGGGCCGGAAATGTTTTCCTGCCCACACTATGGCTAGTAACTCTTTCTCGGTCGTACTATAGTTTCTTTCGGATTTATTTAATACTCTGCTTGCGTAAGCTATCGGCTTGTCTTCGCCTATTTTTCCTTGTGATAATATTGCGCCTATTGCTACGTCTGAGGCGTCGGTGGTCACGATGAATTCCTTTGTAAAATCTGGGTAAATTAGGAGTGGTGCTGTCGTCAGGGACTCCTTTAGTGTCTCGAACGCATTTTGCTGTTCTGCTGACCACTTGAATTCCACCTTATTGCTCGTGATGCTTGACAGTGGTTTAGCTATTTTGGAATACTTCGGAATAAATCTACGATAGTATCCTGCTAGTCCTAGGAATGCTTGTAATTCCTTTAACTTGGTTGGGACGGGAAATTCTCTTACAGCTTCCGTCTTTTCGGGATTCGGCTTGATCCCGTCTGGCGTAATTATGTGACCTAGAAATCCTACTTCTTTTCGCAGAAATGCACATTTTCCCGTTTGCAATTTCAGATTGTACCGGCGCAAGGTGTCTAGGACCTTCCGTAATCGCGTATTATGTTCCTCCGTGAATGACAATGTCATCTAGATAGACAAAGCAATCTATTCCTTGCAGTCCTACTAGCCCGGTGTTCATGGCTCGCTGGAACGTAGCGGGTGCGTTCTTCAGTCCGAAAGGCATACGACTGAATGCGTAGTGGCCCTGGGGCGTGGAGAAAGCCGTCTTGCCCTTATCCTGTTCGTCCATCGGTATCTGATGATATCCTGAGGCCAGGTCAAGGGTTGTGAAGTATTGTGCCTTCCCCAATTGATCAAGGATATCCGTAATATTGGGTAGAGGGAATGAGTCGCCTATGGTGGCGTCGTTGATTTTACGGCAGTCCACTACTACTTGATATTTGATATTTCCCGCAGCGTCAGGTTTTTTGGGCACTACTAATAATGGTGCGTTCCATGGGCTAGAGCTGTGTTGTATATTGTAGTTACTGTAGCTGTGGTTAGTTTGTCTCCTGGTAAGTGGAACATATCGTGGTATTCCCTACAGATTTCAGTTACAGATTCTCTTTCTTCGGAATTCAGGTGTTCGCAGTTCACCTGTTCCATGACTCGATTAAAACGCATGGTCAGCGACTCGTGCGCGGTCAACGCTCGGACGGCCGCGGCGCTATCTTTAGCTGGTGTGATATCGCGACTTGGCACGTCAGTTAATGTGACTCGTGGAGCAGGCTATGCATTGTCCCTTTTCTGGTTTGGTTAAACCTTCTCCTAGGTATACTCCTTCTCTTACCTGTCGTTTTTCTATAATTCCTTCTTGCAGGCTACTGGTTAGTATCAGACATATTTTCTAGGAGCGTGCGGGTATGGTTACTTCCGTGGCCTGGGTTAACGGTTGCCAATGATTCCCTCTTACTAGCACTTCCTGAGTGTGATAGTCTATTGCGATCCTAACGGTTTTGAGGAAATCTAGCCCTAGGAGTCCATCTGCTTCTTCTAGTGTGTCGGTTTCTACTACGTGTAAAGGGTGCCTTATTTCCTTTCCATTGATGTAGAAGGTGGCGTCTATTTTCCCTAACGTGTGTGCCCTATCCCCTGTAAACGAAGTGAGTAACACTTCGCTGGGCTCCATGAGTATATTGGTCGGTAGGGCTTTCCTGGCGATCAATGATACTTCGGCTCCGTTATCTATTATCATGGTTGTATTCCTTCGTATAGTTTCCTTTATGTCGACCTTTACCCTGTCCGATATGAATCTCTTGGTTGTGAGTGAGCTTATTCTAATCACTCGAATTTTTCGCGTTTGCTCTCGGGCAGGTGCATTTCGTGTCGGTAGTCCGACGCGCTCGTAATTGTTTCGAGCTGCGGAATGCGTTTGGTCAGCGTTTTCATATCGCGTCGACGGCCTAGTCTCGGAGGTCGGTCGGTGACCCTCCGCTTCTCGTCGGGGCGGTGCCCATCTTGCGTCGTTTGCCATTATGGGTTGTATTCTCCGATTATATTCGGGTGCAGGAAAACTTCTTCGCGGGTTATGTCTAGGCTGGTCCTTCCAGCAATCCCTAGCAATATTTATTCGTCGTGGTACTCGAGGTCGCCGTGCTGCTTGCAGCACGTGCCCCAGAGGAGGTGACGACTCGTTTGCGAGTGGTCCGTTCTTCTTCTACTGCCATCGCAATTGCTTCGGGGAGATCGGCAGCCCTTCGCGATTTGACTAAAACATTTAATTCGTTGTGAAGCCCTTCTTGAAACACATGATGACCCTGTTGCTTGATTGCTTCGATAGCGCCTCCGCGGGCTATCGGATTGTCTCCGCCTGCGGTGGTTACTGCCACTTGTTCGTTGACTAAAGTGGCCACACGGTTTCCGAATGTATGTACGTCCTCGTGAGTCCCTTGCCTACATTGGAGTAATTCTGCCACGATGGTCGTGCACGTCCTCGCCGGTTTGTACAACGCGGTTAGCAAGTCTTCTAATTCTTCGTACGTCTGTATCTTTCGCATGCCTACTTCTGCAAGGGCCGGACCCGTGAATCGCGTTAAGATGATACCGCGTAGTATGGCAGGTTCATCCTCGGCTTCGCCGTAGGATGTCATCGCGTAGTGGCAATGATTGAGGAAGGAGGTTAGTTCCTCGGGCTTGGTTCCGTCGAACTTCGGAACGCCTTTTAAGGCTCTTTCGGAGACTGCTGACGCCTTCGGTAACGGCGTGCGTCGATTAGGGTCTCTGTCCGATACAGGGGGTACGAATAGGCTTGAACGTCTAGGTACGGCGTCGTCTCTAAAACGAACCGCGGTCCTAGTTGCTGCCGGAGGGTCAGGGGCGGGGGACGGAGTCGCTGCCGCTTGCCCTTGGTTTACGTCTTGATTCAATGTATCGTGGTGTGGGTCTAGTGCTGCTTCTACCGTTTCCTTCAGACTTTCTAGTTTGGCGTCTGTTGATGTGGCTCTCCCGTCAAAGGAGGTCATTTTCGCTGTTAGCTGGGCGAGGGACCGATCCATTGCTGCTATTTTGTCGGCCAGGATCGCGACGCTTGCTGCGACCGTATCGCGTGCGGGTACCGCCGTGGTGACGGACATGTCTACGTTTTGTAAATCGGTCTCGTCTAATAGGGTGCTTTCCCTGGGGTTACTCGGGCTTCCTAGCTCTGTTAGTTGATTTTCGGTTGCTGGTTCAGCACGCGAGAGTAAGCTAAAATCTAGTTCGTCGAACGGGAATTGTCGCTCGGACACTATATGAGTTAATACGGACTGGATCGCTTCCAGAGGGAAGTGGTCGCTGGTAGATTGCTGTTGAAGAGCTTGTCGCGCACGGACTCCGGATTGACGGAGTGTGTCGAGGGCGAAAAGGAGAGGGTCGTCCTCTGACTTTCGCGGACGCGGTCGTCGGACCCTACGCGGGTTGCTCCGGCTAAGTGCTCTAGGTGTGGGGAGCTCTACCCGTTCGGTTAAATCTAGATTTCGATCGATATACGCTTCTACGGATTTTACGCGGCGCATGAGAACGGCGGGGCTCTGCTCGCGATTTTTGCTGAGTGTGGTATTTCGCACTTACAGCACGTAGAGCAGGCGATGCATGGTCGTCTCGATGTCGGCCGTGGAATTTCCTGCAGGCGTCCTCTGTAGACGGATGTCAGCAGTGCGGAGTGCGTTACCCTACTTTTAGGTGGGTCGTTGTCTCCGCTATTGTCCTGGTGTCCCAGTCGGTCAGGCTTGTTCCCTACGTTGGCTGGATCCCATCGCTGCCACCAATTTTGTTGTGGAAAGCGCCTGGGTCGAGATTCTCCCTGAGAATCTCGCGGTGTTCCTAGGTCGTCCTTCGCTGTTGTCGTCCGACGGGCTCCTAATACTCGGGTGAGGATGCCAGGACGGATATACTCGGTTATAAACCGAGGGTAGTAGGATCCTTGGCCGGTTAAAGAGTTGGAACTCACCGTAGGTTAAACAAGATTTATTCTATCCCGATCTGGGTTACATGGACACTGTGACAATCCGCGTGAGTCTCGTATAGAGTCTATAACAAGTCTGAGCTCGCATTGCTCGTACATGGTTCTTATACGTTAATCGGGGCGAAGCGGGGGCCATCGGGGTCCGTCTTTGGCCCGCTTTTGGGTGTTTCACCATAAGCTGACGGTTCTCGGTATGCTTCCGAAAACCCTTACGCAGTTGTGCCGGATTTCGATTGTTCGATTGGAGCAATCGGAATGTGTCGCGATGTCGTTACGCTGGGTGTCGGTTGGGTTACAACACTAATAAACCTTTCTTATTTAATTTTAATACTTGTTCCACAAAGGAGGACATCATACAATTCATAATAGCTGGTGATGGTTCCTTATTTGTGATCCAAACAGAAGCTAAAATGATATTTTTAAATCTGATAGACGGTGGCAACTCATTAATTATAAATTGCAGTGGCCAGAAACTAATTTTTGAGCTTTTAAATATGGGTGCTCCGTCGGTGTTGAAGTTATATGTCAAAGTTGTAGAACAATTTCTTTGAACTTGTTTATATAAAATGGTATCATATACGTCGCGTATTGTAAAGTCATTTTCTGTTCCGTTTTTAATTTTTGATAAATTCTCCAACAAAGAGGACTGGATAGTTTTTCGATTTAGCAGTAATTGTATTTGATATTCTATATCAATAGAGTAAAAGTCATTCGAATTTACTGACGTTAAGTTATATGCTTTTTTGCAATTGTTGCATATTCCTTCCTTGTTCTCAAAATTTTGTTTCAGTTGTACTTGCCTTAGAGGATTATAACAATTTGTACAATAAAAATGCAACATAATTTTATCCGTGGGAGTACCATACAGTTTGGACATGGTATAATCACTAAAATTCCATTCATTGAACTTTGGACCCGCTAACGTTCTAGTGAATTCGACAAGCGCTGCACTTTGAACACGTGTCATATTAAAACGTATCACCATTCCATTTATCATTAATTGGATATCCCCTGTTGTTAATTTTGCTTCAGGAAACATTATTGTATCGTCAGTTTCAAAAATTTCATTATAACAATTTCAATGGGACTTATCATTGGAGTATTCAACATTATTGAATTCATGTGCATTACAGTCATCATCACTACTATACGAATGATCAGTATCATCATTATTATTTTGAAATAAAGAACTTGTATCTTCTGTAAAAACAGTGCATCTGTGATTGGCACTTTCAATATTGATTTGTTCTTCTTGTAATAAATTCTCATTATCGGAGGAATTATCACTTATTTCATGAATGTTCCTTTTCATGCCACATTGAGTATGGGGAATAGGTTTCCTGATATGTGCCACTGATACAGGATTTTTAGCTGTAAATTTTGTTCCTTACAAATCGTATGTAGAGAATATATATTTTAATTGGTATTAATGTGTAACTAAAACACGCTTACTTCGATTTTGTTCAATACATTGCCAATGAAAATGTGTTTTTTCACATACATGTGATTCCTTGTAAGTAGAAGTTAAAAAAGATATGTAAAGCTTTTTCGTTGAAGGTCTGTCCTTATTTGCCATGATGGACAAAATTAATTTCTCACATTCGTTTACAATCTATACATATATTCTTTAAATTCTGAATTGAAACAGTCCACTATATCTGCAAATAGTATTCAATTGTAAGAACATCAACATGGAATTTATCCCATTAAAAAATTGTGGAATTGTACACATTTGAGCAACATACGTGTGCACGCAACATACTAATTGTAGAAAAACAACATTGTTAGCTATGTCCAGATGTAAGAGATACTGTTGACGATTCACTTACCAGTTTTGATTCTGTGAAGTTTTTCTCCAAATCAAACATTCTTCGGCTTAAAATTTGCTTCCTGGCATAGTCGGAGTCCTGAGAATAGTATACAAGAAAAGTTATAGGAATGTAAACTCAAACTAGCAATCTAAGTGCAACATGCATTATTAACAATGCTATAACAGTCTAACTCAGGGGTCACAGGTCCAATGGAAAGCCACCTCCCATGGGCATGGGAATTGTGCATCACTGGTGTAACTCCTCATATGTTTATCAAAGTTACAGGGGGATATGTGCATACGCAAGATGAATGCATGTGTGTTTTTGTAATGTCATTAATGAACATAAGAATATGATTCATAGTGTTATTTACCAACAGTGTTTTCTTTCTTCTATCTTCTTCACTAATATCAGAAGTAGAGTACATCCGTTTTAACGGGGGTACTGATGCTCGTTTAGATGCAATTAACTGCTCTAGTTCTTCCTTAGATTCTGAAAGCACGAAGCATAACGAAATAATAAAGATAACAATAAATTATATTATTTTGTCTACAGTTATGGGACTGATACAACGAATTTTTTATATTTGAAGGCAATACATGGGACATACCAATTGTACTGATATTTAAACAATAAAAAAGGTAAGACTAATAACGTTGCATTCACACAAACCCTGTATTTTCGTGTGGTGTAAAAAAATTACACAAAAATATTGAATAAATAAATAAAAATATATATATATTAAACTAACATTTATGTAGAGCGTCGGTCACTCTTGCAGTGTCGATTTTTAAATTAATCATTAATTTTTAATTATTAATGAAAACCCGACGTATTGAAATTGCTTCGGGTTATGCCGCGCTTTTCTGCCGGGGTCACTCGTAAATGAAACGGCTTCAATTGTACGAATTTGAACACTTTATGATAAGACAGACTTGAACTTTAGAATAGACGCGTTCTGCGACCGCTCGGGCCGGCGTCACGAGCGTCACGAGATGAAGACTGTACTTGGCGTCGAGACGCTACCGCGTCTCTAGGGCCGGTATTTTCAGTTGCTACTTATTCTTAAGCAAATGCTTAAGCATGCGGCATCATCTACTAACCTAGTAGCTAATAAAGGATGCCGAATGCTTAAGCATTGGCTTAAGGATAAGCAACGACTGAAAATACCGTCCTAGATACTGGCGCGGTGTCTCCGGCTTGAGACGCTATGTACGCTCGCACTCGCATTCGGTTGTTTTCGGCGATCGCCATGGCGATATTTACAGGCGGTACTGAAGGACGCATATATATGACTACGCGCTGGCGCCCGACAATGGCCGGTATTCACAAACGTGTCTTAAGATTAAGCAAATGCTTAAGCATTTGGCATCCTTTACTAGCTACTAGGGTTAGTAGAGGATGCCGCATGCTTAAGCATTTGCTTAATCTTAAGACACGTTTGTGAATACCGGCCAATGCGTCCAGCACGGCAGTGGTTCCCATTCAGATGAGCGATGCAACAATTTATAATATAATACAAATATTTATATATATATATATATATATATATATATTGTTTTGCGTGGGGGAACACCTACAAGAGTGGTGGTAGCGATGGCGATACATCCCCGCATGTATCGATATTTCGTATCGATACGTATTGACAGTCCAAGTATCGATACGTATTGACAGCCCGAATATCGATACAACTGATATATCGGAGACAAAGTATCGATATCACCGATACGTACGTATCGGCCCATCTGTCCTGCAGTGATGGGTAAATCACTAGAAAACCACGTAATTTACGTTACGTGTAAATTACACGTAAATTACATAGATAACATAACCAAAGTCATATAATAAATAACATATAATAAATAAAGCTTGAAAAATATGTGGAGTATTACATTCGGGCAACCAGATAAAACCGCATTCATTTTCTATTCGCAAATCCAATGGAAACCAAACCAAATTATTTCTCTGTAAAACCCAGATGCATCCTGTGAATAGTTTGATCTGCCAATCCGGATTCCAACGGATTCAACAGAGTTTGTGGCATTCCCAGATGGAAACTATTGTATTTTCTATTGGTCATTCCAGATTAAACCAAATTAATTTATTTCAAGACGTGTTTCGTAAAACCAGATGGAACCAGTTTAGTTTTCTATCCGCAAATCCAATGGAAACCGAACCAATTGTCTCTCTGTGAAACCCATGTGCATCCCGTGAATTGTTTGGTCTGCCAATCCGGATTGCGACGGACTCGACAGAGTTTCTGGATACCCAGATTGAAACCGTAAGGTTTTTGGTCTGCAGTTCCAGATACCAACCTTCCGGTTTTATATAAGTGGCAATCCCTGATAGAAACCGACATATTTTGGACCTGCAGATCCTGTTTTATCCGTCGATCCGAATATTCGCATTGAACCGGATTCTTTTTTTAACTGTCACAAAACTGGGCTGGATAATCCAGATAGAGCAACATTGAACCATAGAGATCCAGTTCAAAATTCAGTTCGGTTCTATCAGGCTGTTGCAACAGGGATCATAGGTTCTTTAGAAAGAAAGGGAAAGTGGTATTAAAGTAATTTAATCCATTCGAACCTGACTCAAGGTAAGAAGAAATAGTTAGATACATAAAGTAATAACCTACAAATTGCATAATACAATTACGCACATCACATCACATCACGAACGAAACATGCAGGAAATGGAAGTAGAAGATAGAGCACAAAATAAAAACACAATAGAGTTTAAAAGTACACAAGATCACTTAACAATAAATAACAATACTGCACAGATCCCAAATAATAATCAAGTAATGGAAATAATAGGAATTAACACATTACCACAATCCAATACTCACCCACCACAAAAAAACAAATTAAAAAGAACAATGCAAGAAGAAGCCAAAATATCAATAAGCGGTGACACAAAAACAAAACTAGAAAACAAAAAACAAAACAGAACAAATTCTTTGAAATGCAAGAAAAGAATAAATACGGTAATAATATATCTGGACCGTTCATAGTCCGAATGACGGCAAAAGATGAATCACAAAACTTAGGAAATTTACACCCATTACAACTAGGGAAAAAGATTGCCCCACTTGCAAACCAACTTCAAAAGATAAATAAACTGGGAAAAGATAAAATACAACTAACATTTAATAATCATATCTACGCAAATGAATTCGTAGATAAAGCCAAAAAAAAAAACTAACAGAATGGTATACATACGTTCCAGATTATATAATGTACAGACGTATAGTAGTATACGATATCCCCAAAGATATGAGCATAGAAGAAGTTAAACAAGGAATAGAAAAACACGTATCTAACCCAGAAGTAATAGAAATTGAAAGACTAATGCGTTATGATAAAGAAAATGACAAGCTAATCCCAACAAATGCGATAAAGATAGTAATTAAAGGAGATTCACTCCCTCAGAACATTACTATATGGTACGTTAAATGCAAAGTAGCACCAATACAGAAAAATATAAAAAAATGCTATAGCTGCCTAAGATATGGACATATATCTGCACAGTGTAGAGGGCAAAAAAGATGCCAAATGTGCAATGAAATAGACCACCAAGGACGAAAAGACGAATGCAAGGCAGGATTCAAATGTTATAACTGCAAAGGAAATCATAAAACATTCGACATAAATTGTCCCTCCTTACAATACCAAAAAATACTGGCAACCACTATGAGCTACTATAACATAGACCATAAAAAAGCCAAAGAAATAATAAGAAAAAACAATATTTTAAGCGAAAACCAAATAATAGGCTTATTCTTTAAAGAAATAAACAAAAATGCATTATATAACTGGAATGAAAAGCAGTTTCTAAACCCGCTAACATTAGAAGAAATAGAAATTACAAAACCCAGGATAAAAGAGACTGCAACCGAGAAGAATTTGAAAAACAACATAACTAACAGAGCCATAGAGGCACAAGTGGATATAAATAGAAATATAAGAAATATAAAATTAATCACACAAGGTGATCAAAACTCAATAGAAGACAAAACAAATGAAAATAAAGACAATAACACAAGATTAGAAGAGATAAGTACACGTAAGAGCTTCACATTCAAACCACACTTTCCCTTACACTAGGAAAGGGAAAATAACGACAAACAAAACCCACACATTAATTACAACACCTGAGTATTCTAGACTCAAAGGAATAGCAAAACATAATAACTCAATTGTTGTGAGGTTGCCGGGGCTGAGATTCTCCCTGAGAATCTCGTCGGTTGCCGTGGGCTGTCCTCGGAAGGGTCGTCCTCCGGGCTCCGATTATTCGGGTGTAGGTGCCGAGAACGGGGATTCGGGTTGAAACCGAAGGTAGTGGATCCTTGGCCGGTTTAAGAGTTGGAACTCACCGTAGAGCAGGGCTCTCCAAGGTCCCGCACGCGTGCGCTTGGGGTTCTCCCACTCTCGTTCGCGTTGTCAGGGATACCGCGCGACGCTAAAGAGGCGACCATGACAGACCAGCATCTCCGTCGTCGAGCCCGTGCGAGCGAGCGTGTATTAGTGACACACGGTGACACACGCCGCCACAGCTAAAGATTGGAAGGGGAAGCAGGCGCGTGAGGGGCCCCTACGCTGGAGAGCCCTGCCGTAGAGTGAATAAAGGATTTATTGAGCCTGAACTGACACTGGCGCGGCGATCACGGTAGTGATCGCTAATCGATTCGAAAAGTGAGAGCGCGTGCCCCGTTTTGGGCGGTGATTATATATGGTCGTTTTGGGTCGTGGCGGGGGCCTAATGGTCGCCGTCCGATGACCCGTGGCTGCGCAACGTTCGTTGACCGTTGCGTCGTTTGCGGATTCCTTAGCATTGATGCACATCTTGCTGGCTCGATGCTATTCGGTGGTTGTTTCACAACACAATGGAAAATAAAAAAATCACAAATGATCAGAAACTTAGATCCAGAACATTAGAAGATATAATTAACATAGATGTACCAAAAACACTATAAAAGAAAGAAATAAAAAGAAAAAGAAAAGAGGATTAATGAAAATGAAAATACTTAAATGGAATTGTAGAGGAATTAATAAAAATAAAATTGAGGATCTAAGAAATATAGCACAAGACTACGACATAATCGCTCTCCAAGAAACCTGGTTAGAAGATGGAAACTACATAAACATTGGGAACTTTAACATAGAAAGAAACGACAGAAAAGCCATACATCATGGCGGAGGAACGTTAATTGCTATAAATAAAAACATAATATACGATAAAATTAATGAAGATTTCTCAAATTTCAATAAATTTGAAATTCAAACAGTAAAAATAAAAACCAAACAAAATAAAGATTTTTACATAACTAATCTATATAAACCCCCGCAAATAAAGTCAACAGGAAAAACATGGTATAAACTACTAAATAAAATAGGAAACATCTCAAACTACAAAAATCACATCATATGCGGAGACTTCAATGCCAACCACAGAATATGGGGAAGCGAAGTTGATAATATTACAGGTAAAAATTTAATGTATGCGGTAAACAAATTAGATTTAACAATAATCCCAAAAAGGGAACCAACAATGATACGTAAAGCAAACTACAGACCAACCGCACCAGACCTACAAATAGTTTCATTAGACTTATTTAACAATACGGAAGTTAATAACACAACGGACCCTATGAATAGCGATCATCACCCAATCAACATCGAAACCAACACTCAACCACAAAAATTTACAAGCAACAGACCGAAATTAACAACAACAAACGTTGATTGAGCTAAAACAAAAGATGATTTGGAAAGAAAAACATTTGGAAATAAAATACAACAAACTAACTATCTAGAAGAATACAAGGCACTAGTCAACATTATACAAGACACACTCATAAAAAATGTGGCAAAACAGCTAAATACCCAACAGCAAAATCAAAACAACATAAATAACAGCAATATGAAAGCAATAAAAGGGAACAAAAATAGTAGACCAGCACTCAGATGGTGGAATGATGAATGTCAAGAAGCAACAAACAACAGGAAAATAGCATACCAGGAATATAAAAACCATCCAACAATCGACAATTTATCCAAATGGAGAGAAGAAATAAACAAGACACGAAAGATAATAAAAAATGAAAAATCAAACTGTTTTAAAGAAACAATAAATAAAATGAACCCAAATACTAAGCTAAAGGATATCTGGAACATAATAAAATCATTCAAAAATAGCAAAATATGGAACACATCGAGCAACAGCACACCGGAAGAACAGATAAAGGCAGCAAAGATATATGCAAAAAAATTTGCTCCACCATTAACAACAAATAACATACAGATTAAAAACAAAGAAGAGGAATTACCATCAGTATGGAAGCAAAAAGCCTCAATAGAAGAAATAAAGGAAATAATAAAAACCTTAAAACTACACACGGCACCAGGAGCTGACAACATCACCAATGAAATATTAAAAAGCCTTCCAGACAATATAATAAATAGACTTAACGATATCATATCACAAATTATCGAGCAAGGACAGATACCACCAGACTGGAAAGTATATAACACCACCCTAATACCAAAACAAAAGAAGGGCAGTTATAGACCAATATCATTAGCATCAACTATCTTAAAACTAACAGAAAAAATAATTAAAAACAGACTGGATCACTATATTGAAAATGACCTCATTTTACCAAATATTCAATTTCGTTTTAGGCAGAATAAATCATGCCAAGACAGCCTCAACCTGCTCACCACAGATATTTACCTAGCATTTATAAAAAAGGAATCATTGGGAGCACTGTTTATAGACGTAGAAGGTGCCTTCGATAACGCCAACCCAGCAATATTAATCAACGAATTAAATAAAATGAAAATACCATCCAACATAGTTAGTTTCATACAAAATACAATAACAGAAAGACCAATTCATTTTTACTTAAATGGAACGATACGAGAACATGTAGAAAAGGCCTACCACAAGGATCTATCTTGAGTCCACTACTATTCAACATATATCTACATAAAATATTAAACAACATAGGAGACAACTGCTCCATCCTTCAGTTTGCAGACGACATAGTGATTTAGTGCAAAACCGCAGACAAAACAATAATAAAAAGGAACCTAACAGACTCAATAAAAATCCTCAAGAAATGGCTTAAATCAATAAACTTAAACATATCTGCAGAAAAAACGAAACTAGTAATATCTACCAGGAAAAGAGAATCCCAAGACTTTAACATCGACATAGAAAGAACAACAATTACACCAACTAAAGAAGCAAAATTCCTGGGACTAACGATGGACAACAAATTAAACTGGTTATCGCACATTAAATACCTTAAAGGAAAAATAGTTAAAGCAACAACAATATTAAAATGGCTATCGGGAGTATATTGGGGGGCACACCCAGAAACCCTATTGATAATATACAATGCAACCATAAGAACAATGATAGAATGGGGATTACCACAATACATAAATGCATCAAACACCAATCTAAAAGGAATCAACTCTGTAACTCAAATCGCTTTAAGAAAATGTTTAGGACTGATGCCATCAACCCCAAATGCAATAGTATGGCATATGTCAAAGGAAATGAACATATACCAAAGAGCAGAAATTCTAACAAATAATTACCTAGCAAGTTGCTACACACATACATCACATAAATTAAAAACAAAATTAAAATATATAGACAACCTACTCAAAAAATCAGCAACCCATAGATACAACTTCTTCTTAATAAAAAAGTGGAATAACATAAAATCTACATTGCATAAAATACATCATACAAACCTACCTATAATATATGAATTACCAATACAAATACAATTCAATGAAATAGAAGTAAATACAGAAATAGGTGAAATCACAAAAAAAGCAGACAAACCAAATGAAACATTCAACAAAAAGTAATTGATCTCCCACAGCATGAAATAGAAATATACACAGATGGATCTGGACACAAAAAAACAATAGGAAATAATGCAAATGAGGAAAACACAAAAGCAGGCGCAGCATTTTACGTTCCACAAATAAATAAATGTGAAACATTTAAAATAAACAATGAACACTCATCAGAATGGTAGAAGCAATAGCAATAATAGAAGCGATCAAATTTTTCAAGACCAGCATTTACAAATCTTGCAAAATAATATCAGACGCTAAGCACCTTATTAAAAAACTAAACCAAGCAAACAGCAACATACAAGGAAACCAATATATAATGGAAATAAAATTCTAGGGTATACAGATGCCAATCCATAAACAAAAAAATCCTGTTCATATGGTGCCCAGGTCACATAGGAGTAGGAGAGTGGTGATAGGGCAGACCAACTAGCAAAAGTAGGGAGAGAAGAAGGAAGATATATATCAACGGAACTTACAATTAAAGAAGCTAAAAATGACCTTAAATCCAAATCTATATTAAATTGGAAAAAAGAATTAGAGACAATGGAACGATTAAACAGCAACAACTATTTTAAACTAATAGATGAAAATACAAAATTAAATACACACTGGTTCACCAACTTTAAGCAAAAACCAAATAGGAAAACAATATCAACAGACGCGGTCGCGTCTGGAAGCTAATTCCCCTTCCCCTTCTACCCATAGGCACACTGAGCGACCACGTCTCTATACACGAATGATAGCGAAATTGACAGGTCCCCGTAGGTATTTTGGCCTTTTATCTTATCTTATGACATAGTCCCGGTGTTTTAACATGATTAAGCGAATAAATATTTTTTTTCGAACCCATTTGTCGTTTTACTTAATGTATCAAGCTGTTTTTCTAAAAGATAAAAGAATTATTCTGAATTAATAGTTATCAAAATGATACTTTTTTTACGAGACAGTCAGACAGCACGTAGCGCTAGTACTTGACGCCAGTAGATGTCGCCATTCTCGTTTTGCTTCTCCAATTGACGCAGGTAGATGTCGCCTTTCGTAAGTTGAAGTTATCCGGAATGGTTTTGCTGAAAATGCGGTTGCGCAGTTGACGAAAAAGGCAAAGGGCGGTATTCATAAACGTGTCTTAAGATTAAGATCGTCTTAAGCATTCGCTTAAGATGCCGTCTAGATGCATAACCGCTCCCTCCAGGGCTGACCGCCTTGATCGCGGCGAGGGAGCTCTGGGAATGCGGGCAAGCCCCCCCCGGCCGGGTACTGGGGATTCGTCCCCGGTTCTCCGGCCGACGGGGGGTGCTGCATTCCTGGCTAAGGGTCGGCCGAAATAGTGGGTACAAGACATTCAGAAGTACCCCAAAGACAGGAGAGGGGCGCCCGCGAAACGGCATCCAGGGACAGGGGTGGCGGTAACCCAAGATTAAAGGAAACCGCGTCGATGGGTGGATGGCTGCACCACCACCCCTGGGTAGGAAAGACAGTCGCAAGCGGATCCCTGTGGGGTACCGGGCCGAACCCCACAGTATCACTCCGGGAGGCTATCCCTCCGAGGGTATGACGCACTGCCCGTGGGATTACAATATTTCGTTCTAAAAAAATATAGGCCATGGCAGCCAAAAATGAAAAATTTAAACTTATAAATATACCGGATGGGAAAAAACATGACGACAAAGGCAAAAATAAGGACAAGGAACACGAACAAGGCGAATGGATTAATGTGAGCAAGGAGGCACACCAGACGCGGGACAGGAGGGCAAGTTACAGCGCGGGAACTTGTCGGAAAGAAGAGCCAATAGAGACCGAGGACGTTCCAATAACAGGACCTCCGAGAAAGGGGAACAGCATACCTAAAGGGAATGTACTAAAGAGGACACCCCCGGAGGCAGCAAAAAAAGCAGCAGACAGGGAAAAGATTATGGAGAATGCGAGAAAAAGGATCCCGCAGGTGACCATCACTCCGATTACCCCGATAGGAGTGAAAGACCAACCAAGAGGTAGACAGAGGACAATAGATAGCAAAGGGAACCAGAGATTAAGAATTAGGAGCGAGGAACGACCAATGGGGCGGGAATCCGAATACTTTGTTAGGCCTGGAAACCCTCCGCCGAAAAGGAGGGTGGAAGAAGCTAACATCAAAGGAGAAACGGAGGATAAAATGGCCCGCCTCCTGGTCAGAGTCGCTGACCTGTTAAAGGGACTGACCGAGACATGTGAAGAAATGGGGGCGGAGTGTAAACAGGTGCCGGAGCTAGGAGGGCGCACTTTGGTGGACACGATCAGGAAGGGATGCTCAGAGGCCTCCATAGCGGTCGCAGAGGCGCTGGCCATGAGTGCAATCAGAAGATGGAAAGAGGCAGGAGAGAAAACCCTCTCCCCCTTCCCTCCCCCCCTCCTAGGGAGTGTTGCAGAGAGACAAGCGGCTTGTAAACAGGGGCCCCAAAAGACAACAAGGGACGTGGGGGCCCAAACCGAGACGGTGGACCCCAAGGTGTTAGAGGAGGCGCCGAGGGGAATAACTAGCACACAAGGACAAGCCCATCAAGGAGAGGGACTGAGGACGAATATAAAAAGAGCAAGACCATCCCCAGTAGGGGAGGGGGGTGCAATAGCGAAAAGAAGGTTATTCGAGGATGTGGAGGAGGTCGACCGTGTAGTGGATATGTACCCATGTATCCCCTCCCACCGAGAGGGAAAACTCGGACGAGAGAGGGAAGGGGAGGGGGCCCAAGGTATGATGAAAGGAGAGGATGGAGCGTACAAGGAGGATGAAGGATGGCAAGAGCCTCGGGATAAAGCCTGCAGCAGAAGAGCAAGGAGACACCCGAGGCAGCAAACCCATCAACGACAAATTCAGAAACGTTTGAGGAGGGGAATGAATAGGGAAGGGAAACCCTGGGAAGGACCCTCGGAGACCAGGGCACAAGAGGACGAGGAAAGGGACAGATGGCCGGGACTGCCTGGTAGCAGGCAGCAGCAACAGCGACAGCGACAGCCACAACAGCAGCGACAGCATCCCCAACTCCAGGGCAGCCACGAGGAGCTGCAGGACCGGCAGGGTGGGCGACGACGGTGGGAGCAACAACAGCAACAACAGCGGAACATGGAGGAACGAGAGCTGAACACAGGACAGGGAATAAACCCATATAAGGAGGGACTAAGGCGGATCCCTACCCAGGGGAGGAGCACAGAAGAGGATAGGTCAAGGCAAGGACAGCCTAAAGGAAAAGGAGCAAGACCCAGAGATAGGGAACGTAAGAGGCCTGAAGCGGTACTATTAAAAGTTAAGGAGGGTGAAACCTTCATTGACACGTACAGGGCGGCGGTCACCAGAGGCAGGGAGGCCCTAGTTGGAATTAAATCAATAAAAAAGTCAAGGCTTGGGCATGTAGTACTGGAATTAGAGAAGGCGGGTAGCGCGAGGATGATGGCGTCGGCTCTGGGTAAGTTGATGGGCAAAGACATCGAATGTGTCCCGCTTCAGGAGAAATCAACCATCGAGATTAGGGGAATTGACCCCATGGTCGAGGCCATGGAACTCAGGGCGGATGTTGCAGCAGCCCTGAAGCTGGAGCAGTCCTTAATAGAGTTAAAGAAGCTACAACCCACTCAATCGGGATCGCAGATCGCAATAATAGGGATCCCAACGAATGCCCTGCCAAAAGGGACCGAGGGATGTAGAATAAAAGTGGGGCTAACCATTGCTAGAATTAGGATTTTACCTAAGTTCGTAAGATGTTTTAGGTGCCATCATCTAGGACACCTGGCAAGGGAATGCCCTAGTATAAAGGAGGGGAAGGAAAATTGCCGAAAATGCGGAGAGGAAGACCATAATATTAGGGACTGCACAAATAGGCCAAAATGTGTAATATGTGTGGCGAATGGTGGGGTGGGGGCACAGGTGGCTCATGTTGCGGCGTCGCTGGCATGTCCAGTCAATAGGAGGAGAGGGGGACAGGTGTCGGAGGGCCTGGGTGGTTTCAAACAGGTGTAATGCAGAAGGTAATGCAGATTAATTTAAATAGGTGCAGGCTAGCACAAGAAATGATGATCCACAATGCCTGCGAGCTTAGCGTGGATGTGGTCATAATATCGGAACCGTATAGGATGCTCCCAGAATGGACCCCAGACACCACGGGTGACGCCGCGGTATGGGTTACGGGTTTCAACGGCAAATTCGCCACCCTAGCGCCGATCGTAGCATCCAGAGGAATAGCAGTAGTTGAACTAGAAGGAACGATAGTGGTTAGCTGTTATTGCTCACCTAACAGGAAGGTGGATTTCGGAGAATATTTAGACGACCTGGAGAGTATCCTAATCGAACTAAAGAGTCCAAATAAAGGCCTGATTGTGGCGGGGGACCTCAACGCGAAGTCCCCGGTGTGGGGAGGAAGAAAAACCGACAGGAGGGGACAAATGAGTATGGGAATGATGGATAGATGCGGCCTAGTCCCGGTTAGACTGAGGACGAAGTACACCTTCAAGCATAATTATAGAGGAACATCGGTAATCGACATTATGGCGGTCGATAAAGGGACGATGGCGAGAATCAGAAGAAGTGAAGTCTTAAAGAGACAGTCAGAGTCGGACCACCTATACGTCCTTCATACAATCGGGCAAAAACCCAGGACCAGAACGGCCCCGCCATGGACTCCATATGAGACCAAGGATATAGATATCCCAGCGATCCTGGCATGTTATGAAGAGGTGGTGGCAGAACGCACTGCCCCCACCAGCGGAGCGGAGGACTCAGTAGCCTCAAGGATGCAGCGAGACCTCGAAGAGGTGACAAGGAGGCAACTCGCAAAGAAGAAAATGCCGAAGGGGACGAGGAAACCCAACTTCTGGTGGTCCACAGAAATTGCTGAACTGAGGAAAAAGATGCATGGAGAAAGAAGAAAGTTTCAGAGGGCCAGAAAGAGGGGAAGTCCGGACCTTGGTAGATATATAGAGCAATACAAGGAATCCAAGAAAAAGGTTCAACTGACAATATGGAGGGCCAAAGAGGGGAAATGGAGGGAGTTGTGTGGAACGGTGGATGATGACCCGTGGGGGAAACCCTACCTGGCGGTAATGGCCAGATTAAAAGGAAGAACGAATAAGAAGGTCATGACCCAGGAACAGGTGAAGGAGATCCTAAAAGAACTTTTTATCACGACCCCGGAAGAAAGGCGCCCCAGCGGGGGGGTTTCGGTGCTGAGGTGGTGTTCCTCGAGAGAGGACAGGGTGATGGAGATGATCAACCCCGAGAGGATGGTAGGGGCGATAAAAAAGCTTAAAGGAAGAAAAGCCCCAGGGTTGGACGCGGTCCCATCGCAGGTGACAGCGTCGGTGGTAAGGGTGTACCCAAAGGACCTATGCGAGATGGTAAAGGATACTATAAGGAGAGGAGAGATCCCGCTCGAGTGGAAGGAAGCGAGAGTGGTCCTTATTGCGAAACCGGGAAAGGATCCGATGGCCCGCGGAGCACACAGGCCAATCAGCATACTTCCGGCCCTCAGTAAGGCCTGGGAGTATGTGATGAAAGAAATCATGGAGGAAATGATAGGCAGAGACCCGTTCGACCCCCGGCAGTTCGGATACAAGAGAAGATCGGGGACAGTAGATGCAGCGATGGCGGTGGCCAATTTTTCTGAAGCATGCAAGAGAAGACAGAGAATGTGTGTATTAGTGACCATCGACATAAAAAACGCGTTTAATTCTCTGAAATGGGGGCTAATCCTAAGAGAATTAGATAGGAGAGGAACACCTGACTGCGTTCTAAAGGTCATCAGTGCATACTTCAGCAATAGGAAAGTAGTGGTCCACAACCAGCAAGGGACAGTAGAAATGGAGACCACGGCAGGAGTCCCGCAGGGATCTGTCCTTGGACCATTTTTCTGGAACCTGGTGTATGATGGGGTCCTAAAAGTGTTAAATAGGAAGAAAAACATTATGGCAATAGCGTACGCGGATGACCTCGCAATATTGTTTTCAGCAAAGGATTCTGTGCAGCTCAAGGACCAGGTGGAATGGGCAGAGAAGGAGCTTCAAGCATGGCTAGGAAAGAAATCCCTGGAAATGGCTACAGAGAAAACGGAGGCGATCCTGATAGCAGGAAACAGGAAACAGGCAACAATCGAGTTTCCACTGTGCGGTAAGACAATAATGACAAAGAAGGAAATAAAGTACCTCGGGGTGATATTTGACAACCGGAGGAGCTTTCGCCCACACCTGGAGAACATAACGACTAGGGCCACTAAGGTGGCGGGGGCGTTATCCTCACTACTCCCTAATATCAGAGGACCATCACAGAGTGCCCGTAGACTATACTACGGCGTATGGGAATCTGTGGTCCTATATGCGGCGCCGGTGTGGGCCCCGGCATTGGAACGGGGAGTATGCGAAAGGATACTGAGAAGAGCCCAAAGAACAGCCCTAACTAAAACTACCACGGCATATAGGACAGTCTCGCACCAGGCATTATGCGTCCTATCGGGCAGAATGCCTATACGGCTGAAGGCCCGCATGGCGATGGAAGTATTCAAAGCAAGAGAAGAGGATGGAAGGGACCCACAAATGACAGGGAACATACAGGTGTTAAAGGAGAGAGAAAAGGAGCACAGGAGGTTGGCTATGACCAAGGCCATGGGATTATGGCAGGACGAGTGGGATAGATACACACATAGCAGTTGGACAAAAAGAATTGCAAGGAAAGTGGATATATTCACAACAACAGAGGGAGCGAAGAAGAATATTGGCTTTTTCCTAATGCAAATTCTTTCCAACCATGGAGCATTTATGGAGTTTAGAAAGAAAATAAGAAAAGCGGAAACAGATCTGTGTCCAAAATGTAAGGTGCGGGACGATGCAGAACACGTCCTAACCAGATGCAGGGAGTTTGACCAGGAAAGAGAGAAACTGGCAAAGGTACTAGGGGGGCAGGTGGACCCGGATACATTCCTGAGGAAAGCCATGGAGAAGGAAGAAGCATGGGAAGCCCTAAGGATGTTCGCTGAAACAGCGATGAGGAGTCGCATGGAGAAAGAGATTGAAGAGAGGAAAAAATTGAGACAAGAGCTGGCGAAAAGGGCAAAGGAAGACGCCGTGAACAGGGCGAAAACTAAGGCGAGGTTGGCTAAGAAGAGGAAGAGAAGACCATAAGGAAGAATGCAACCTGAAATTCTTGCGGGTCTAACAACCCAGGGCGTTATTTATTTATTTATTTATTTATTTATTTATTTATTTATTTATTTATTGCTATTTATTTAGTTACTTATTCTATAAGTGACGACTCGGAAAGAGTAAAAAAAAGACGAAGATCCCGGATACGGAGAGAAGAAGAGGAATTGTACTAATCAACAGGAGGAATACGTCCATCGAGGTCGGTCTCTGGACGAAGAAGGAGGATCATCTCCCGACAGGGGGGCCGACTCGAAGTAGTCAAAGCTAGTTCCGAGTTCGGTCCCAGGTGATCAAGCGGGGAGGCTTAAGAGGGGGGTTTTTAGTGGGTATTATTGCACATACAGAGTCCCACATAACCCCGGGATTCCCCCGGGGTATGCGTAATTGCATTTTCCCCCCTCTATAAAAAAAAAAAAAAAAAAAAAAAAAAAAAGATGCATAACCGTGACTTAAGATCATCTTAAGGTCGTGCTTAAGCATTTGCTTGAGGAAAATCTTGTTCAAATAAGTAAATGCTTGTATGACGTCACATGTTCTTAAGATCGTCTTGAGCATTTGCTTAAGATGCCGCCTAGATTCATAAACGTGACTTAAGCAAATGCTTAAGGTCGTGTCTTAAGCATTTGCTTGAGATGATCTTATTCGAGTCTCAAGACGATCCTATTCTCGCAAAGTGTGGTAATATTCTGAAGACAACGTTTTCGATGTCTTGAGACCGTCTTAAGACCATCCTATTGCATTCTATTGGCCATTACCCGCCATTACTTACGTAAAGGAAGCGAGTAGTGAGCGAAATCAAAGCGAGAAAATGGATTTATTGAATATTGACGTTGACGTTGTCAACATTGACATTGAAAATATCGATATTAACGATATTGATAATGGCGATGATGATAGAATAGCGACCAATAAGCTAAAAAAAGATATATTCGTGACGGGCAAAATCCTTATTATAAATTGTATGGTGCAGAGGAATTCAAAAGGCGATTTCGTTTTTTGCAAGGACTCCGTAATTATTGGTATTCTACCAAAAATCTATGAAGGATTTGCAAGATATGACAACCGCACAATTATGTACAAAATAAATTATAATTAAACGGGGTCTCTAGTATCTGAGGTGTTTTTATTTTTATATTACATCAGGTTAGTGGTTGGGTTTATATATTAGTTTATTATATAAATAAATTTTACATTTAATTTCCTTCATTATGCTCCGAATTATGTTGTTCTTGAAGTCAATGTAAGGCACCGCGGGAGGTTATCCTCGCCATTCCGGAGACTCTCCGATAAACTGTTCCCCCGGCATCGCTGAATAATATAATATATGAGGCAGTGACAGTGACAACGCACCAACCCACATTACAAAAATTTTTTTTCCTACTTTATGTGATTAGTAGAGCCTATTGGAATACATTATTGCTACTAACTAAATTTCGGAAAGAATGTGGGTTAGTAGTTAGGCTATGAGAGTTCTAGACCATGGTGCTCGAGGGGGTGAGGCGGGGCGGGGGTACCGCGCTCTTCGGCGAGGGCGAGAGGGTGAGGTGGGGAGGGGGGTACCGCGCTCGTAGGTGAGGGGTGAGGTGGGGAGGGGGGTACCGTGCTCGTAGGTGAGGGGGTGAGGCGGGGATTTTCAAATTTCAAAATGGCGGTTGAGTTCGTGGGTGAGGGGGATGACGTCACAGGGGAGGGGGAGAATTTTCAAAATTTCAAGACGGCATCGCGCGCATTTCGTATTGGCGTCATCTATTGGATGTTTAAGGTACTTTGGATCCACGTCGATATTTGGGCATGCGTTGATAAATTTCCTAGATTTTTAGTACATTTCGTATTGGCGCCACCTGTTGGATGTTTAAGGTACTTTGAACACGAGTCGCCGCCGCGCAATTTCCGCACGCGTGTGGGATCGGGGCGCAGGCGCGACCGCGAGCGAATCGTGGAATTTCGAATTTCGTCTTCGATGCTGATTTCTGAGAAAGAGAGTGGTATAGAATTTCTGAGAAAAGATAATGAATCATGGCGTGCGATAGGATTGAACACGTTTTGATACCTATGTGCACACCATTCATGCAGGATGTTTATATCGTGACATAAACATAGAACGATAATTATTATAAATCAATCGTCGCGGCAGCCCATGGAGTAAATATATAGCGATAAGTATTCGGTGGAGAGTTCCGAATATTCATAGTTCCGAGTATTTAATTTATGTAGTAAACATAACATTGCACCGCGCCATGCAGTGTGTTTATATTTGAGCAGGATTGAACGCGTTTTGATCTTTGAATCGTGGGATCGATACAGCGCACGTGCAATGACGTAAACATATAGCGATAATTATTCGGGGAAGAGTTCCGAGTATTTTCACGATCGAGAACAGGGCGACGTCTCAAGCATCCTTCTCGAGGGGCTGTAAGGTGAGTGGCGTGGGAGTGTGTAAGGGTAAAAGAATTCGTACATAGATTTTCAAGATTTTAGTAGTTTATTTAACTTAGTTATCCCACTCGATAACATCATCGTTGAATATAGCATCGTCGATATCGTTCGTGAAGAATGCATTGTCGATGATTTCAGTAAATAAATCAGCATCAGTAAAGAACGCATCAAGTTGCGTGGGCGCAGTCGTATGAAAATCAGACTCGTCAACCTGAACTGCATTATCACGAACGTTAATCCCCGATATCGCATTATTATCAACTGCGATATAGTCGATTTGTTTCGCATTCACACATTTCCGCCAAACCACACTTTTTGGATCCGTCGAACTGTGCAGATGATATATATCATTATAGTCAACATCTAAACGATAATCATCATCGTCGACATCACTAAGATCTAAAAAGAATGGATTTTGCCACGTATGTCTATTTAACCAATATTGCTTGTCCCCGTAGTTGTCAAACAGCGCCTCGCCGTATAAGCCATCAGGATTATAAAACACCTTCAAATAAACATCTTCATAGTAAAGAACTTCTGCCTCATGAAATTCAACATTTCGAATTTCTTCGCATTGCACAGCGACATCCAGACACGTCACATATATTTTGGGATGGGATGCGTGACTGGGGATCGCAGCGGCAACTTTCCGATTCAAATCCGCGGGTAGAGACATAATCTGAAACCGATTTTTCTTATAATTCTCAAAGTTGCTAACACAATGATTCACTAAAATATGGTAATGGAAACTTACGGTATTAATCGATTGTATTTCCGTCCGTTGAACGGTGGACGATATCATTCAAAGCGATCTCGCTTACAACAACAACAACAATATCACTTTGATGCAACAGTCTTTGATGCAACTGCAATCCACTCAGATGCAATAAATTTTTAAAAACGTTTCTTGTAGTAACGTATGACCTGACTGATGCAGTAGCATGAGAGAACTGATTTTAACGTGGCCGGTCCATGATCGCACATACGAAAACATAGAGCAATAATTATTCGACATTGCATTCGTGTAAGTAACCATTGGAAGCATGGAGTAATAATTATTCGGGGTAGAGTTCCAAGTATTTTGGTGATCGAGAATAGGGCGAACGTCCTTATCGAGGGGGCTGTAAGTCAATCGTTGCGATAGCCCGTGGAATAAACATTACATTGCACCGCGCGATGCCGTATGTTTATATCTGAATCGTTGGAGTACCGTTAAGGAACTAGTTCTTGATCAGGCACTAATTTTTTATCAGTTCATGAAATAAATCGTTCTTTTGAGTTTATGTCAATAAATAATTGTTTGAAATAATTACTAACATAAAAATTGATAATTCAAAAATATATGTGTTGTCTATGAAAGCAGTTAGTATTGTTAGTTTTAGATGATTAAAAACTAGTTCCTAGTCACCTTATTATTCCATACCTTATAAGTATTTAAATTATATATTTATTTTCAACTTTTTAAAATTTTTCCTTGAAGTTTAAACATTAATTCAACTTTTAGTATAAAAAAAGTCTATGATTTAATGTTTTATTAGGTTAAAAATAAATATTAAAGCGGGAAACCTTCTAAACTGATCAGAAACTAGTTCCTTAACGGTAGTACAGCGACCGTGTAAGGGCGAGAAAAATTTGAAGATACGTTCGAACCGCAACTAACGTAAACATAGTACGATGGCGTCATAAGGATCTCGGATAGGGTAGGCGACTAGTATATTAAATCCTGCAGTCGCTCGGTGAAGATCGTGAAATACGTTACGCGTACATAAGTATCACGAGACATGGACTTTTTCGTGAATTCGTACAAGTTGTTGCGGGGGATGATCCCACTGTTGCGTACCGAAGAACAGTGCGACGAGTGGTTCATATCGTGTGACGAGTACCTGCGTCTTATACACGAGCATTTTAAAACCCGAAGAGTATCAGAAACTGAACAACAACGTTTGACATTACTTATGAGCAGTGTTGAAATAGTGCGACCGTGTGTCCGAAGCAAAATAGCGTGAATACTCGCTGAACTGGACGCTCGAGACGCATTGCTCGCGTTAGCGTCTTCCGATGACGATACCGATGGTGGGGCGAGCCCTTTATCGACGTCGCTGCAGTTGGATGACGAATCACTGACGATTAAGAGGCATATATATAAAAGAATGAAATAATATATACATATATAAAAGAAGGAATATATATATATATATATATATATATATATACAACCCCTGGCAATAAGTTTGGAACCGAACGCAAATATACGAAACTGACGAGAAATACCAATATTTTTTATATATAATATGCAACGGTATACATGTGTAATCCATGGTAATGTTAAATTGGTCTATTTTAAAGTAAAAACACATAAAATAATTAAGAATTTCGTTTATTATGTAATACAAAATATAGAAGAAACAAAATGTTGTTTGGAAATAAGTATGGAACGGACCGAAGGTCTGGAAAAAAGTATGGAACATTATAAATTTGCAAAGATATTAACAATAATTTTTTCAGTATTTATATTACCTAGTATTTTCTGACATTTGTACATGCATATTAGTTAGTTACTTATATATAGTACTTTATTGTGCCCCTTGGGGATTACAATTCATATTACTCCTCCTCTCTTCTCTCGCTTAACCTATTCTCGCATCCTTAAATCTATTCCTTACCACTACTTCTTATATCTAATCCTTACACCTAACCGCCCGCTCGCTCGCTCGCTCGCCACCGCCTCGCCCGCTCCTCCCGCTCCCCCCTCCGGACCCCCGCTTCCGCACGCATCCTCTCACTCTCATTCCTTACCCATTCATTCCACCATCTTGCACCCCCCTCCACTCTTCCACCCTCCTCATCCAACTTTCCCCCTCTCCATCATCTCCCAACACTTCCCCCACCATCCCCTGCCAACCCCTTCCCTCTCCCCATCCCGTACATTCCTCCCATATATGTTCCCATGTTTCCTCCCCCCATCCGCAAACCCTACATCTCCTTTTCTCCTCATCCTCCCAATATCTTCCCCCCCTCATCTCACTCCCCAACCTGAACCTAGCCACCCTCCTCCATCTGCTCTCCCCCCACCCCTTCTTTAGGTATCCAGGAACCCCCACCCCCTTTACCGTCCCATACCATCTATTATACCTAGCTTCCCTAATCCTTTCCCACCTATCCCCCTCCTGCAACCTCTTCTCCACACTTACCAGCTCTTCCCCCCTCATTTCTCCCCCATCCCTCATCCTTTCCACTTCCTCCACTGTCCACCCCCTCTCCTCATAAAACCCCTTCCTCTCCTCTTCCCATCCCTCCAGGACCCTCCCTCTCCTTGCCCGCCCTTTAATCTCCTCCCAACACATCCTTGCCACCTCCCCTCCTTGCCCCTCCTCCAACTTTCTCTCATACTCCCACGCCCTCATCCCCGCCCTTCCCTTCAACATCTCCCGCTGCAACTCTTCCCTAACCAAATATCCCGGCGTACACCATTCCACCCCCAAAACCCATCTCAAAAACCTGTCCTGTACCCCCTCCACCCTCTCCTAGTTAGTTACTTCATGGTTTTCATTTCATTATTCTCTTTTCAATACTCTTTTCCTGAAATCAGAATCATAACGAATCCAATGTCAAAGTTAATACTCTAATGTTTATGTTTTATCACTGTTTACTGCACTCGCTTACTCGCGAGTCTCGATCATGTGCCACAGAGTACGAACAATACTGTAAACATAAGTTTACGACATCTACCGAAGTCAGTGTATCTTGAGACATTAATCAAGCAAGTCGAATGAATAAAACATGCCGCCACGCAAACATTTATCTAACGATTTAAAGTTACGGATAATTGCATTATTAGAAGAAGGCAATACTCAGCAAAAAGTAGCTGCAATTTTGAATTGTAGCCGAAGTGCAGTGAGTAAAATAAAACGAAAATTTAACGAGACGGGCAGTGTGGTGAATCGCAAAAGAGGCGGACGTCCGCGCTCAACGTCAAGAAGAGATGACAGACAATTAAGACAGATCGTAAAGAAAATGAGAAGAGCTACATCTCACGAAATTAATGAAAAGTGGGCACAGAACGTATCCGATCGAACTCTACGAAATAGATTACGTGAAATGGGGTATTCTTTTTGCAAAGCAAAGACAAAGCCATTTCTGACCAAGGAACACAAAAAGAAACGTTTAGAATGGTGTAAGAAGTATGCACATTGGACTACAGAAGATTGGAGTAAAGTTGTTTTCAGCGATGTATCGCGTGTATGCATCGGAGGAGGAGATGATACAGGACACTTTGTGTGGAGAACACCAATTGAAAAATTTAGTGCAGATTGTTTGAATTTTAAAATAAAATATCCAAAGTCGTATATGGTCTGGAGCTGTATGACAGTTCAAGGAGTTGGACAAATATGCATTTTGTTTAAAAATTTGAACTCTGAAGTATATGTTCATATATTAGAACACTTTTTAATACCGAGTTTAGATCAGTGGTTCGAGGATTCGGACGATTTTTATTTCCAACATGACAATGCAAGTTCTCATCGAAGCAAAATAGTTCAAAACTACCTTCAACAAAAAGGCTTTCCAACCATAAAATGGCCAGCAAATAGCCCAGATTTAAATCCAATCGAAAATTTGTGGGCACTATGGAAACAATTTATACGCGACAAAAAACCAAAAAATTAAAATGAACTTTTGGAAGCCATTAAGCTGTCATGGAAACAAATTTTGCCATCACAGTGTGAAAACTTGATTACATCGATGCCAAAACGTATACAAGCTGTGATACGTGCACGTGGGAATGTCACAAAATACTAGGTAATATAAATATTAAATAAATTATTGTTAATTTCTTTGCAAATTCATAATGTTCCATACTTTTTTCCAGAACATCGGTTCGTTCCATACTTATTTCCAAGCCACATTTTGTTTCTTCCATATTTTTTATTATATATAATAAACGAAATTCTTAATTATTTTTTATACTTTTACTTTAAAACAGACCAATTTAACATTAACACGCGTTTCATATGTGTACCGTTGCATATTATATATAAAAAATATTGGTGTTTCTCGTTAGTTTCGTATTTTTGCATTTGGTTCCAAACTTATTGCCAGGGGTTGTATATATATATATATATTTTTTTTCCCCTTCTTTTATCACGATTAATAGCACGCATATGCGAGAAGAAGAAGGATAATAATTGAATAAACGAACAGTGTATATATATTTATATGTATTTATTTATTTATTTATTTCAGTAACATAGAGCGCGTTTATGATTGCGAATCATAGAATATCCTTGTCGCGTATCCACGAGTTCCGCAACGAATCGAATCCGAGTCACTTAACGTACACCTGGTTTCCCTTGCGGCGAATAATCTTCTCGACCAGATAGACGTTCGAATTCGCGAGTGAATGCAGTTCATACTCGTAGAATGCACCCGAGATCGACTCTTCCACGGAATCACGCAGAATGTACGTCACCGGGCACGTTCGTTGTACGGTTACGATTTCGAACACCTCGGTCGACCAGTTCGGAGTATACCCCATCTCGAAGAGGGTTTTGAACTTGCTCGCGCGTACCTTGTCACCGACGTTGAATTTCACGCGTCATCGAACACCTTTCGATGCGGAGGGTGATAGGGGCTCATTCGCGGCGGACGACATACGCGTTGCGGGGGTCACGTCAACGGATCAGGCGTTGATCGTTCGATGCTTAAGATGGTTGTAGGTGCGTATGAGCGCAGGTAACAGGTCGACCCAGCGATAGGACGCGTTCAAGGAGAATTGTTTCCACATGAGGTTTTCAGTGTGCGATTGAAACGTTCGCCGTTCGACGATCGACGCTTTCATCACGCTGTACGTGGAGTAGTGGTTGATCCCGCGTGTCTTCGCGCATCGTTGAAACATCGCGTTGTAGGACTCCTTTCCGATGTCGGTTTGTAAATTTCGCTGGCATCTATCGCTCTACCGCAACACGGTCGCAAACGCCGCGGACACATCGCATTTGCTTTTCGTTTACAGATACGGTCCACGCGTACGTGCTAAACATACCGATAATCGCGAGTTGATGTTGGCGTTGGCGTTGATGTTGTTGGCGTTGATGTTGATGTTGTTGACGTTGTCGATGTTGTTGTTGTTGTCGATGTTGTTGTTGTTGGTGTTGTTGTTATCGATGTTGTTGTTGGTGGTGTTAGGAGGAATACAGGCAAACATTTGCGGGTTAGTTCCGAAAAACAAAAATTAGCTCGCGGATTAGTTATGAAAAAATTTCGGCAGCGGGTTAGTTCTGAAAAAAATTTTATATTGGGCTAGGTTATACAAAATTTCCAGACCTAGCCCAATATAAAATTTTTTTCAAATGCAGTTATATTTATTCTACATATATTTAACTGTAATATCACGTAGCATATGCACACGCACACATACACACATTCATGAACGCACGCACAAGAAAGAAAGAAAAAGATTAAAGCAATTTATACATATGTATTCAGTTTAGCAACACCAATTCGGTTTCGCAGCGCCAAGTATTTTGAATAAAATAAAATATTTATTCGTATTAAAATATATCTGCTTAATATTATTTAATACATTTTTTTGTATAAGTAGCCATTGTTATATATATATATAACTTATACTTAATACTTAACCTACAACTTAACCTACAACTTAACCTACACTTAACCTACACTTAACCTACACTTAACCTATACCTTAACCTATTATACTCCTATGCCCGTCTACCCGTATCGCCATACCGCTCGCCATACGCACGCTTCCCCTTTTCCTATCTTACGCTCGCACACACCGCCTCGACTCCCCTCCCTATCCTTGACCTCCGCTTCCGCTCGCATCCTCTTTCACTTCCATTTGCCCATTCATATCCGCATCCACTTCCTGTACACTCCCACCCACCCCTCTCCACCTGTCTATTTTTCTTAACCACCCCTCCCCCTCTCCCTCATCCCCTAGCACCTCCCCCACCATCTCCTGCCACCCTCTCTCCTCCCCCCACCCCGAGCATACCTCCCACACATGCTCCCAGGTCTCCTCCTTCCACCCACACTTCCTACACAACCTTTTCTCCTCCTCTTCCCAATATCTCCCCCCCTCATTTCATTCCCCAGCCTAAATCTTGCCACTCTTTTCCACCTACCCTCCCCCCAACCTTTCTTGAGGTACCCCGGTACTCCCTTTCCTTTCACCGCACCATACCACCTGTTGTATTTCGAATTCCCTATCTTTCCCCATCTCTCCTCCTCCTGTCGTCTTCTGTCTCTATCCACTAGCTCCTCTCCTCTCAAACCCCCTCTCTCCCTCAGTCTCTCCACCTCCTCCACCTTCCAACCCATTCCCTCGAAATACTGCTTCCTCTCGTCCTCCCAACCATCCAACACCTTTCCTCTTCTCGCCCTTTCCTTTACCTCCCCCCAACACAGCCTGGCCAGTTCCCCTCCTCCCCCTTCCTCCAACTTCCTCTCATACCCCCACGCTCTCAAACCCGCCCTTACCTTCAACATCCCCCTCTGTAGCTCCTCTCTTACCATATATCCCGGCGTGCTCCTCTCCAACCCCATCACCCACTTCAAATACCTCTCATGCAGAGCTTCTATCTTATCCCTATCTTTCCACCCCCACACCTCCACCCCGTACTCCAGCACTGCCCATACCAGCTTGTCGAAGAGCCACAGCCTCTTTCCCCAGTCCTTCCCAAATCTCCTCTTGCCTATTCCCCATACCCTCCCCATCACCGCCGCACCCTTCCTTACCCTCTCCTCTACGTGGGCCTCCTGCCCCCCACTCCTCATCAACGTGTACCCTAGGTACGTATACCTCCCTACCTCCTCCAGCTCCTTTCCCTTCCACCTCCACGACACCTTTTTCCATCTCCCCCCCCCCTTTCCTACACCTCATTATCTTTGTCTTCCCTATATTTACCTCCAACCCCTTCCTCTCCATATACCTTTCCAATCTCGCGATCATCCCTCTCATACCGTCATCATCCTCCGCCAGCACCGCCACATCGTCTGCGTATGCCAACGCATACACCTTTCTGCCCCCCAATTTCACCCCCCCCAACCCCCTTTCTCCAATTCCTCATCTATATCCGCCAGTAGCAGGGTGAAGAGGCTAGGGCTCAAAGGACACCCCTGCCGCACCCCCCTAGCTGTCCAGAACTTCTCCCCTTCCTCTTCCCCTACCCTAACCCTGCACACCGTCTCCTCCAGTATCTCCTCACACCTTCTCACCAACCCTTCCCTCACCCCCCCCCCTCCTCATTGCCCGTACCAGCACCCCCCTGTCCACCGAGTCAAAGGCCGCCTTCAGGTCCATGAACAATATCACCATCCTCCTTACCTTCCTCCCTACCTGTCTATTAATCAGGTAGTTCAGGACGTAAATATTGTCCATGCACCCCAGCCCCCTTCTAAAGCCAAGTAGCCATTGTTATAATAGGCGCAATTTTGTATATTAATTTTGTAAAGCTATTAATTAATTTACGACAATGTTTTTAATTGGGATTCTTTTTGAAGGGGAAAAAAAAGACCGCGATATGAGTAATGGAATGTATGCACACAGCATTTTAGCTGTGTCTATGTAGTTGTGTCATCTTAAGGGCAGTTGGAAAGCACCTTTATGTACTTGCAGCTCATTTTGATTTCACATCTTTTTTTATATTGTTTGTATATTTTCTTCTATTTTTTGGGGGATTTATATTATTATCTTCTAAATATATGTGATATATATTTTCTTCTATTTTTTTTTTGTGATTTATATTATTATCTTTTATTTTTTGTGATTTTTTTACTTTTTGAAAGTTTTTTATGGGGATCTCACTTCTTTTTACAAAGATAATTCATATTTTCTTCTATTTTTTTGTGATTTATATTATTATCTTTTTTTTTGTTGTGATTATTTTACTTTTTGAAAGTTTTTTATGGGGATTTAATATACTAGTCGCCTACCCTATCCGAGATCCTTATGACGCCATCGTACTATGTTTACGTTAGTTGCGGTTCGAACGTATCTTCAAATTTTTCTCGCCCTTACACGGTCGCTGTACTACCGTTAAGGAACTAGTTTCTGATCAGTTTAGAAGGTTTCCCGCTTTAATATTTATTTTTAACCTAATAAAACATTAAATCATAGACTTTTTTTATACTAAAAGTTGAATTAATGTTTAAACTTCAAGGAAAAATTTTAAAAAGTTGAAAATAAATATATAATTTAAATACTTATAAGGTATGGAATAATAAGGTGACTAGGAACTAGTTTTTAATCATCTAAAACTAACAATACTAACTGCTTTCATAGACAACACATATATTTTTGAATTATCAATTTTTATGTTAGTAATTATTTCAAACAATTATTTATTGACATAAACTCAAAAGAACGATTTATTTCATGAACTGATAAAAAATTAGTGCCTGATCAAGAACTAGTTCCTTAACGGTACTCCAACGATTCAGATATAAACATACGGCATCGCGCGGTGCAATGTAATGTTTATTCCACGGGCTATCGCAACGATTGACTTACAGCCCCCTCGATAAGGACGTTCGCCCTATTCTCGATCACCAAAATACTTGGAACTCTACCCCGAATAATTATTACTCCATGCTTCCAATGGTTACTTACACGAATGCAATGTCGAATAATTATTGCTCTATGTTTTCGTATGTGCGATCATGGACCGGCCACGTTAAAATCAGTTCTCTCATGCTACTGCATCAGTCAGGTCATACGTTACTACAAGAAACGTTTTTAAAAATTTATTGCATCTGAGTGGATTGCAGTTGCATCAAAGACTGTTGCATCAAAGTGATATTGTTGTTGTTGTTGTAAGCGAGATCGCTTTGAATGATATCGTCCACCGTTCAACGGACGGAAATACAATCGATTAATACCGTAAGTTTCCATTACCATATTTTAGTGAATCATTGTGTTAGCAACTTTGAGAATTATAAGAAAAATCGGTTTCAGATTATGTCTCTACCCGCGGATTTGAATCGGAAAGTTGCCGCTGCGATCCCCAGTCACGCATCCCATCCCAAAATATATGTGACGTGTCTGGATGTCGCTGTGCAATGCGAAGAAATTCAAAATGTTGAATTTCATGAGGCAGAAGTTCTTTACTATGAAGATGTTTATTTGAAGGTGTTTTATAATCCTGATGGCTTATACGGCGAGGCGCTGTTTGACAACTACGGGGACAAGCAATATTGGTTAAATAGACATACGTGGCAAAATCCATTCTTTTTAGATCTTAGTGATGTCGACGATGATGATTATCGTTTAGATGTTGACTATAATGATATATATCATCTGCACAGTTCGACGGATCCAAAAAGTGTGGTTTGGCGGAAATGTGTGAATGCGAAACAAATCGACTATATCGCAGTTGATAATAATGCGATATCGGGGATTAACGTTCGTGATAATGCAGTTCAGGTTGACGAGTCTGATTTTCATACGACTGCGCCCACGCAACTTGATGCGTTCTTTACTGATGCTGATTTATTTACTGAAATCATCGACAATGCATTCTTCACGAACGATATCGACGATGCTATATTCAACGATGATGTTATCGAGTGGGATAACTAAGTTAAATAAACTACTAAAATCTTGAAAATCTATGTACGAATTCTTTTACCCTTACACACTCCCACGCCACTCACCTTACAGCCCCTCGAGAAGGATGCTTGAGACGTCGCCCTGTTCTCGATCGTGAAAATACTCGGAACTCTTCCCCGAATAATTATCGCTATATGTTTACGTCATTGCACGTGCGCTGTATCGATCCCACGATTCAAAGATCAAAACGCGTTCAATCCTGCTCAAATATAAACACACTGCATGGCGCGGTGCAATGTTATGTTTACTACATAAATTAAATACTCGGAACTATGAATATTCGGAACTCTCCACCGAATACTTATCGCTATATATTTACTCCATGGGCTGCCGCGACGATTGATTTATAATAATTATCGTTCTATGTTTATGTCACGATATAAACATCCTGCATGAATGGTGTGCACATAGGTATCAAAACGTGTTCAATCCTATCGCACGCCATGATTCATTATCTTTTCTCAGAAATTCTATACCACTCTCTTTCTCAGAAATCAGCATCGAAGACGAAATTCGAAATTCCACGATTCGCTCGCGGTCGCGCCTGCGCCCCGATCCCACACGCGTGCGGAAATTGCGCGGCGGCGACTCGTGTTCAAAGTACCTTAAACATCCAACAGGTGGCGCCAATACGAAATGTACTAAAAATCTAGGAAATTTATCAACGCATGCCCAAATATCGACGTGGATCCAAAGTACCTTAAACATCCAATAGATGACGCCAATACGAAATGCGCGCGATGCCGTCTTGAAATTTTGAAAATTCTCCCCCTCCCCTGTGACGTCATCCCCCTCACCCACGAACTCAACCGCCATTTTGAAATTTGAAAATCCCCGCCTCACCCCCTCACCTACGAGCACGGTACCCCCCTCCCCACCTCACCCCTCACCTACGAGCGCGGTACCCCCCTCCCCACCTCACCCTCTCGCCCTCGCCGAAGAGCGCGGTACCCCCGCCCCGCCTCACCCCCTCGAGCACCATGGTCTAGAACTCTCATAGCCTAACTACTAACCCACATTCTTTCCGAAATTTAGTTAGTAGCAATAATGTATTCCAATAGGCTCTACTAATCACATAAAGTAGGAAAAAAAATTTTTGTAATGTGGGTTGGTGCGTTGTCACTGTCACTGCCTCATATATTATATTATTCAGCGATGCCGGGGGAACAGTTTATCGGAGAGTCTCCGGAATGGCGAGGATAACCTCCCGCGGTGCCTTACATTGACTTCAAGAACAACATAATTCGGAGCATAATGAAGGAAATTAAATGTAAAATTTATTTATATAATAAACTAATATATAAACCCAACCACTAACCTGATGTAATATAAAAATAAAAACACCTCAGATACTAGAGACCCCGTTTAATTATAATTTATTTTGTACATAATTGTGCGGTTGTCATATCTTGCAAATCCTTCATAGATTTTTGGTAGAATACCAATAATTACGGAGTCCTTGCAAAAAACGAAATCGCCTTTTGAATTCCTCTGCACCATACAATTTATAATAAGGATTTTGCCCGTCACGAATATATCTTTTTTTAGCTTATTGGTCGCTATTCTATCATCATCGCCATTATCAATATCGTTAATATCGATATTTTCAATGTCAATGTTGACAACGTCAACGTCAATATTCAATAAATCCATTTTCTCGCTTTGATTTCGCTCACTACTCGCTTCCTTTACGTAAGTAATGGCGGGTAATGGCCAATAGAATGCAATAGGATGGTCTTAAGACGGTCTCAAGACATCGAAAACGTTGTCTTCAGAATATTACCACACTTTGCGAGAATAGGATCGTCTTGAGACTCGAATAAGATCATCTCAAGCAAATGCTTAAGACACGACCTTAAGCATTTGCTTAAGTCACGTTTATGAATCTAGGCGGCATCTTAAGCAAATGCTCAAGACGATCTTAAGAACATGTGACGTCATACAAGCATTTACTTATTTGAACAAGATTTTCCTCAAGCAAATGCTTAAGCACGACCTTAAGATGATCTTAAGTCACGGTTATGCATCTAGACGGCATCTTAAGCGAATGCTTAAGACGATCTTAATCTTAAGACACGTTTATGAATACCGCCCTTTGCCTTTTTCGTCAACTGCGCAACCGCATTTTCAGCAAAACCATTCCGGATAACTTCAACTTACGAAAGGCGACATCTACCTGCGTCAATTGGAGAAGCAAAACGAGAATGGCGACATCTACTGGCGTCAAGTACTAGCGCTACGTGCTGTCTGACTGTCTCGTAAAAAAAGTATCATTTTGATAACTATTAATTCAGAATAATTCTTTTATCTTTTAGAAAAACAGCTTGATACATTAAGTAAAACGACAAATGGGTTCGAAAAAAAATATTTATTCGCTTAATCATGTTAAAACACCGGGACTATGTCATAAGATAAGATAAAAGGCCAAAATACCTACGGGGACCTGTCAATTTCGCTATCATTCGTGTATAGAGACGTGGTCGCTCAGTGTGCCTATGGGTAGAAGGGGAAGGGGAATTAGCTTCCAGACGCGACCGCGTCTGTTGATATTGTTTTCCTATTTGGTTTTTGCTTAAAGTTGGTGAACCAGTGTGTATTTAATTTTGTATTTTCATCTATTAGTTTAAAATAGTTGTTGCTGTTTAATCGTTCCATTGTCTCTAATTCTTTTTTCCAATTTAATATAGATTTGGATTTAAGGTCATTTTTAGCTTCTTTAATTGTAAGTTCCGTTGATATATATCTTCCTTCTTCTCTCCCTACTTTTGCTAGTTGGTCTGCCCTATCACCACTCTCCTACTCCTATGTGACCTGGGCACCATATGAACAGGATTTTTTTGTTTATGGATTGGCATCTGTATACCCTAGAATTTTATTTCCATTATATATTGGTTTCCTTGTATGTTGCTGTTTGCTTGGTTTAGTTTTTTAATAAGGTGCTTAGCGTCTGATATTATTTTGCAAGATTTGTAAATGCTGGTCTTGAAAAATTTGATCGCTTCTATTATTGCTATTGCTTCTACCATTCTGATGAGTGTTCATTGTTTATTTTAAATGTTTCACATTTATTTATTTGTGGAACGTAAAATGCTGCGCCTGCTTTTGTGTTTTCCTCATTTGCATTATTTCCTATTGTTTTTTTGTGTCCAGATCCATCTGTGTATATTTCTATTTCATGCTGTGGGAGATCAATTACTTTTTGTTGAATGTTTCATTTGGTTTGTCTGCTTTTTTTGTGATTTCACCTATTTCTGTATTTACTTCTATTTCATTGAATTGTATTTGTATTGGTAATTCATATATTATAGGTAGGTTTGTATGATGTATTTTATGCAATGTAGATTTTATGTTATTCCACTTTTTTATTAAGAAGAAGTTGTATCTATGGGTTGCTGATTTTTTGAGTAGGTTGTCTATATATTTTAATTTTGTTTTTAATTTATGTGATGTATGTGTGTAGCAACTTGCTAGGTAATTGTTTGTTAGAATTTCTGCTCTTTGGTATATGTTCATTTCCTTTGACATATGCCATACTATTACATTTGGGGTTGATGGCATCAGTCCTAAACATTTTCTTAAAGCGATTTGAGTTACAGAGTTGATTCCTTTTAGATTGGTGTTTGATGCATTTATGTATTGTGGTAATCCCCATTCTATCATTGTTCTTATGGTTGCATTGTATATTATCAATAGGGTTTCTGGGTGTGCCCCCCAATATACTCCCGATAGCCATTTTAATATTGTTGTTGCTTTAACTATTTTTCCTTTAAGGTATTTAATTTGCGATAACCAGTTTAATTTGTTGTCCATCGTTAGTCCCAGGAATTTTGCTTCTTTAGTTGGTGTAATTGTTGTTCTTTCTATGTCGATGTTAAAGTCTTGGGATTCTCTTTTCCTGGTAGATATTACTAGTTTCGTTTTTTCTGCAGATATGTTTAAGTTTATTGATTTAAGCCATTTCTTGAGGATTTTTATTGAGTCTGTTAGGTTCCTTTTTATTATTGTTTTGTCTGCGGTTTTGCACTAAATCACTATGTCGTCTGCAAACTGAAGGATGGAGCAGTTGTCTCCTATGTTGTTTAATATTTTATGTAGATATATGTTGAATAGTAGTGGACTCAAGATAGATCCTTGTGGTAGGCCTTTTCTACATGTTCTCGTATCGTTCCATTTAAGTAAAAATGAATTGGTCTTTCTGTTATTGTATTTTGTATGAAACTAACTATGTTGGATGGTATTTTCATTTTATTTAATTCGTTGATTAATATTGCTGGGTTGGCGTTATCGAAGGCACCTTCTACGTCTATAAACAGTGCTCCCAATGATTCCTTTTTTATAAATGCTAGGTAAATATCTGTGGTGAGCAGGTTGAGGCTGTCTTGGCATGATTTATTCTGCCTAAAACGAAATTGAATATTTGGTAAAATGAGGTCATTTTCAATATAGTGATCCAGTCTGTTTTTAATTATTTTTTCTGTTAGTTTTAAGATAGTTGATGCTAATGATATTGGTCTATAACTGCCCTTCTTTTGTTTTGGTATTAGGGTGGTGTTATATACTTTCCAGTCTGGTGGTATCTGTCCTTGCTCGATAATTTGTGATATGATATCGTTAAGTCTATTTATTATATTGTCTGGAAGGCTTTTTAATATTTCATTGGTGATGTTGTCAGCTCCTGGTGCCGTGTGTAGTTTTAAGGTTTTTATTATTTCCTTTATTTCTTCTATTGAGGCTTTTTGCTTCCATACTGATGGTAATTCCTCTTCTTTGTTTTTAATCTGTATGTTATTTGTTGTTAATGGTGGAGCAAATTTTTTTGCATATATCTTTGCTGCCTTTATCTGTTCTTCCGGTGTGCTGTTGCTCGATGTGTTCCATATTTTGCTATTTTTGAATGATTTTATTATGTTCCAGATATCCTTTAGCTTAGTATTTGGGTTCATTTTATTTATTGTTTCTTTAAAACAGTTTGATTTTTCATTTTTTATTATCTTTCGTGTCTTGTTTATTTCTTCTCTCCATTTGGATAAATTGTCGATTGTTGGATGGTTTTTATATTCCTGGTATGCTATTGTAACGTCCCACGGGGACTCAAACCGGTAAAAACCGACTGTCGGTAAAACAGAACCGATCTTCATTACCATACAACTGTATTCCATTACCACGCAAACGCATTGTCAAGACTTTTGTACATAATTTATAATTTAAGCAAATATTAGAGAAACAAATATTATAGAAATGTTAAGAATAATTAATTATAAGTATTAGTTAAAGCGCAAGACAAAATAATAAGTAATAAGCGAACAAACATGAAATAACAAACAGCGACTCACTGCGCATGCGCCAGCCCGCCAATTCTCGGGTATAAAAGGTGACGCGCGCAGCACAGGGCGCGCTCATTCGAATACGTTCTTGCGACCAACGAATGCTAGTGCCTGGAGGCAGCTTAAGTACCATCCAGCAGAATTTCAGCACGCTCCGGAAACGGTAGCGACTGGTTCTCAGTGTTAAAAAGGTACGGGTGCTCCTCTTTGGACCTACCATTTGAAGGTTGAGAACTTTGTCTTCACGGAGGTTTCAAGCGTTGCTCCTATTAGTAGGTAGCAGCTTAACCGCTTAGCGAAGGCAAAGTCTACAGAACCTTAGAATAAAACTCTGCCAAAAGAATTGGGACCCGCTCCGGAAACGGCAGCAGACCGATCTTACTGCAGTAGCCTAGCATAAAACTCTGCCAAAAGAATTGGGACCCGCTCCGGAAACGGCAGCAGACCGATCTTACTGCAGAAGTACATATCTTAATACATATATTATTATTATTATTAGCGTATTAGAATAAACATAAAAACATAAAAAACCAAAAAAGAGTATAAGTAATCATAGATCGTAAGCAATATTAATTCATTATTATTATCATTACTAGAATAAGTTTTATTAAATAAATAAGCATTGTTAAGTTTCAAGCCATAGATTTTACTCTTTCACCTGTAGAATAGAACCCCACCTTTCCTACACTCGAGGGGACGCCGCTCTCCTCTCGGGGATCTGTCGACGCTCAGTTGTCCCCGGACAGCCGAACGTTACAGGTCGGATATTTTTGGTGACAGCGGTGGGATTTCTCATTCGTTTAGAGGATAAAATTCAATTTGAAGAATTATTTCGTTAGTGAAATCACTCCATAAGTGAGTATTTTCCAAGAAATTTTTTCTTTCTCTAAATTTTACAGAGGCTTTAAAACTTCACAATGCCTAACACAATTGGAGAAGCAATGGCTAACCTCACAATAAATACAGAAACTCAAACTCAGGAGACTACAGAAACTCCAGGAAATATTACAGTAGACGCTCCAGGACCTTCAAATCCACAGATTAATATGAATACATCTACGAGTACATATTCTCAACTACCACATATTAGCTTACGCGATACTGCGGACACAGTCCCTTCTTTCGACGGTAGAAACATACCGATACACCAGTTTATAAAAAGCTGCCGACATGCACGGCGCATGGTTAATCCGAACGCAGAGTATGGATTAGTTCAACTCATAAAGAATAAGCTTTTCGGACAAGCTTCTAGAGTAGTATTAAGCGGAGACTATAATTCAATCGACGATCTCATTTCGGTATTAGAGTCACGATTTGCTCCATTACATACTTCAATACAATTATATGGCGAATTATCGAAAATAGCACAATTACATAATGAAACGACGGTAGACTACAGCAGTCGCGTATCCAATCTCTTACTTCAGATTAAACATTGCAATGCAGTAGAGGTACCGACGCATGTAAAACAATTTAATACAAACGCGGAACAAAACGCCATTAAAGCCTTTCTAACGGGACTCAAAACAGAAATACATAATAGAATACACGAATACACCTTCAGCAATCTTGATCGCGCTATCAACGTCGCCATTAAAGCTGAAGCAGAATATAACGAAAATCAGATACGAGCAAGAGAAGCAGCAGGAATAACACAGGCTAACCAGTGTACGAATTGCCTTGGATACGGCCATATTGCCACCGCTTGCAGTAGCCGAATATCACGAACCAACTGGCAGCAAAAAACCTGTCAACAATGTAATAGAACGGGACATACGACGCAAGAATGTAGGAGTCGAAGCGGAACACAAAACGGAGCACGAAACCAAGCGTGGAACGATACATTCTGTGACTTCTGCCGAAGGCCAGGTCACATGACGCAAGATTGTAGGAGCCGAAGTTACACGAATAGAGCCCCTCAATCTACCGTATACTGTGATAATTGCCGAAGGCCAGGTCACACAACACGAGATTGTAGAAGCCAAAGTTACACGAACAGAGCTCCTCAATCCAACGTGTACTGTGACTACTGTAAAAGACCAGGTCACACGATACAGGAATGCCGAAGCAAAAGTTATGCAGAAAGAGTACAAAGACCAGAAGTATTTTGCGAATATTGCAAATTTAGAGGACATACGATAGACCAATGCAGAAAGAAGGTATATTTCGATAGGAAGGAAAAAGAAGAGAAACAACCCCGTATGGTACGTAGGCAGGCCATACTTCGATTAAAAACGGAGCAAATAAGGAAACCTCCTAGCATCCTTCTTTCTGATGTAGGATTCAGCGAGAACCACGCAACGTTGATGATCGACACTGGATCCGACCTCAACGTCATCAAGAGAAGTGCTGTTTCACCGAATATACCAATCTATACGGACACTTTGTTCGACCTTAATGGTATTACGGACGGCCTACTTAGTACAATAGGATATATTAAAATAAGAACTTTAAATACGGAAATTATTATCCATGTTGTGGAGGATCTTCCTATCAAACAAGACGGAATACTTGGAACGGAATTTTTTCAAACAAACGGAGCAACCATCGACTATATGAAGTCAGAGATAATAATTGGAATGGAAATTATTCCATTTATCGATCCAGAAATGATTACGATACCAGCAAGAGCACGAAGTCAAATATATGTGCGAGTGCTTAATACACAGTCCAAAACAGGATACATTCCGAAAATTAACATTCACCCGAACATACACATGGGAAATGCACTGGTTTCGAATAACAACGGTGTAGCATTTCTTTTTGCTATAAATACATCCACAAAGGACATCAAAATTCCAGTACCGTCAGTTGAACTAGAAGAATTTGAAGAAATACCTGCAGAAGAAGAAACAACAAACGCATACAAAAGAACCGATAGAACGCACCAATTATTACAATTATTACGGTTGGACCACCTAAACTCAGAGGAACGAGCCAGCGTGGAACAACTAATAAAGGAACATGCAGACAGATTCTACCTTCCAGGGGAGAAACTGGAAGCAACAAACAAAACATATCACAGGATAATTACAGAAAACAACGTTCCTGTTTTTACAAAGCAATATAGGTATCCTCAAGCATATAAGGAAGAAGTTAGAGTACAGACTAAAGAATTGCTTGAAAAAGGAATCATACAGTCATCAACCTCACCTTATAATTCGCCAATTTGGATTGTACCTAAGAAAGAAGACGCTCAAGGAAATAAAAAGTCCAGAGTCGTAATTGACTTTAGAAAATTAAATGAACTAACAATTGGAGATGCTTATCCTCTGCCAAATATAACTGATATACTAGATCAGTTAGGAAGTGCAAAGTACTTTTCGGTATTTGATCTGGCATCTGGATTTCATCAAATTCCCATGCATCCAGACGATCGACATAAAACAGCATTCTCTACAATTTACGGGCACTACGAATTCACTAGAATGCCATTTGGACTTAAAAACGCACCAGCCACCTTCCAGAGACTAATGGACCAGGTTTTGACTGGACTCCAAGGAATAGAGCTCTTCGTATACTTAGACGATATCGTCATATACGCCAGTACATTAAAAGAACATGCAACTAAATTCAAACGACTAATGGATAGACTAAGAGAAGCAGATCTCCACCTTCAACCGGACAAATGCGAATTTTTGAAGAAAGAAGTATCATATTTAGGACACATAATAGGAGAGGACGGAGTCAAACCTGACCCAAAAAAAGTAGTAGCAGTACAGGAATTTCCAACACCTACTACGGTCAAGAACGTCAAACAATTCCTAGGACTAAGTGGATATTATAGGCGATTTATAAAAGACTTCTCAAAAATTGCAAGACCACTTTCTAATCTCACTAGAAAGAACTACCAATTCGAATGGACCTACAAACAACAGAAGGCATTTGAAACCTTACGAGAAGTTCTTTGCAAAGAACCTATATTACAATTCCCGGACTTCGACAAAGTATTCAACATCACGACAGACGCCTCAAGTATTGCTGTAGGTGCGGTCCTCAGTCAAGGGGAAATAGGAAAAGATTTACCGGTAGCTTACGCATCTCGCGTTTTGAATGATGCCGAAACACGATATTCTCCTACAGAACGGGAATTATTGGCGATAATATATGCAGTTTTTCACTTCAGACCTTACATTTACGGACGAAAATTCTATCTAATAACAGACCACAAACCATTAGAATGGCTTCAAAATCTTTCTAATCCTACATCTCGGTTAATGCGCTGGAAAATTAGATTAGCGGAATACGATTACAAAATTTTATATAAACCCGGGAAATACAACACAAACGCGGACGCATTGTCTAGGAATCCGATTTCACTACCATTACATGCAAAAAGAGCTCATTCAGATACAAATTCTCATGAAAATAAAAAATTAAAAGAATTTCACCAATTTCCAACCCGACAAAGGGAAACGACAGCATCAACTTCTGGAAATCCAGCTCCACATAAGCAATTAATAGTTAACTCATCAGAAACCGATTCCTCCTCATATGACGAAAGCGATGCGTTAAATTTAATGCGAAAGAAATTAAAACGGAAAAAACAAAGCACAAACACCTCCTCTTCTCGTCCCGAGACTAAGAAACGGAATATTGAAGCGGAAACGCATACACCCCCTCGTTACGCGCCTCATCAAATTTCCGTTCCCGTCCAAATACATGCACCCCCTCAAGTACACGCACCCCCGCAAGTCGTGACCCCCCAAGTCCAAGTACACGCACCCCCGCAAGTCGTGATACCTCAAAAATATAAACCCCCTCACATCAAGAAACCGCAAGAGGACTTAATTGAGGAAATCGATGAAACGGTCATAGTACCAAGACATAATTATAAAGACCCTCCCAAAATTGATGCAAAGTCAAGCTCAAGCACTCACCACACACCTAAAAAGAAGAAATTAAAATCAAAATCCAGCACGGACACAGGTCCCATAACACCAATAACGATAAGGAAAGGAAGGATACTTACTCCTCCTCCACCATCCTCTCATCCTCCACCATTACTATCTCTTTCCCCACATTCTCCACGGCACAAACAACCCACACCAGCCAAACCAAGGATAGTATCAAATATTCCTGTCAAAAACCAAAATGCAGAGGTGGAAGATCATTTATGGATGGGCAAAGGATACGTAGTGACATTCATAAACACACAAGGCAGGCCAATCGGACCATCAGGAGGAAAATTATATAAGGAAAAAAATATAAAACCTCACAGAATTCCACAACCATTAAGAATCGGAGAGTTAGTCAAAATCAAGGAAGGGAAGCACACAATCCTTGGACTTATCACACCAGAACATCCAACGGAAGAAGACGTATACAATTCACTGAGGTCACTTCATACATACCTGGTATCTGAAAAAGCCACAAAAGTATACATCTCATCAGAAGAGGATAAAATTTTATTAAATCAATTACGAAATTTAATAGAACTAATATTCATACAAGAAGATATCCAATTCATCTTCTGCAAAGGCACCCTCCTAACACCTCCTATGCAAGAAAGACACCAGATCATCCAGGAGAACCATCAGTCACCTATAGGCGGACACAAGGGAATTACAAAAACGTATCATCGAATAAGAAGCAAATATTACTGGAAAAATATGAAATACGAAATAACACAGTTTATTAAGACTTGCTTGGAATGCCAGAAGACTAAACTGGTACGAGTAAAAAATAAGGAACCCATGATACTAACAGACACACCTGTTGACGCTTTTGACAAAATATCAATGGATATAGTAGGACCATTACCTTTCACAAACATAGGAAATAGTTATATACTTACTATCCAGGACAATTTGACTAAATACTCTCTCGCTATTCCACTGGCAAGTATCACTTCAGAAGATATAGCTAAGGCATTTACAGAACATTTCATCTGTAAGTTTGGAAGTCCTAAAGCAATCCTTACTGATCAGGGACCAAATTTTATGAGCGCCCTCATGAAGAAATTTGCCAGAGCGTTTCACATTAAACAATATCGAACCTCTGCATTTCATCCACAATCTAATGGATCTTTGGAGAGAAGTCACCATGTCCTCGTCGAATACCTAAGACATTACGTGTCAAAAGAAAAGCAATGGGATCAGTGGTTACCTCAAGCAATGTTCTCGTATAATACAAGCACTCACGAAGGCACGAAATTTACGCCTCACGAACTTGTTTTCGGAAGAAAAGCACGTCTTCCTTCCAGTATTCCCTCAACGGACAACATTAAAACATATCCGGACTATGTCGACAAGTTGATAGAAAAATTATATCACATCCGACAAATGGCGCGAAAAAATCTGGAAGAATCAAAAGTTCGCCAGAAACATTATTACGACCGGAAGATTCAACCACAAAACTACAAAATAGGGGATTACGTATGGTTATTGCAACCAAGAAAGGAAAAACTGGGACCGGAATACAGCGGACCCTACCGGATTATCGAAATCCTGGAGAAAAGCAACTTAAAAATAGTAATAAATTCGAAACAAACTAGGATCGTCCATAAAAACCGCGTAAAACAGGCGAATTTACCATAAAGTTGCAACCCTGCATAGGAAGCCTATATAAAGAGAAGCAGACAAAGGATTTCTCCATTATAAAAACGCATTCAGACAGTACTGTAAAATTATCTGTGCAATATAAAATGTCGGACCAGACATGCCTAAAGAAAACGTACGACAAGGATGTCTTTTATTACAAAGATAATATAATTTGTGTAATGTGTACACAAAGAGTTGACTTATTGGAGGAAGAGCCTCTGGAAAAACACCTGGTCGCAAAAAAGAATTTACGCCGATGGCGAATTTGTCGATTTTGTCGGCGTATATTATATGTTGCACAACCAGTGCATGAATGCAAGGAATGCAGAAACGTACTTAACATTTAACTTTTAATATTATACCACATTACACTCTACAGATACACGCCACACACACATCCAAAATGTACTAAACACACACACTTTTTATATATTACTTTTCTTATATTATCATTCATATCATTTTACATTACACCCTACAATTACACACTACACACACATACAGAATGTAGTAAATACTCACACCTCTCATCTTTCATTTTTTTTAATAAACATTCTATTTTTTTTTATACAAAAACAAATGACACTTAACCTAAAAACCCATAGAACTAAGAAAAAATATATATATACTAAGTAGACCGATAGCATAGGCAACATACATAGTTGCAGAAAAATACAATTACCGTAGAATCCGCTAGAGGGCACTGAAGCGTCAGTCCCCAACATGTCATTTTAAATCCACGCCTGCGCAGCATTTAGCTCGCCATTATTCTTGCAAAATGCCGAAACGCTCAGGCTCGCGCAAATCGAAAGCAAAGAAAGATAGAAACGAATTAGAGGAAATATTTGCGGAGATGATCCCCATTCCCGCATTAATTGCTCCACTCCCGACATCTCCACAAAAATTGGTAATGTATTAATACCTTCTCCATTTTATCAAAACCTAATAAAATCATTCCATTAAAGACGCGACCTCATACTCCTCCGGACCTGATACTTCCAAAGACACCGGAATATCCCACTACTCCAGACTTTGTTCTTCCGAGCACCCCGGAGTTCAAAATCCCAGAAGTCCCACCACGGAGATGGCCAGAATTGATCCCAATCCGGATCCCTGATCCAGACTGGGAAACGTATCGAGCATTACCAAAAACGGATCCCAGAAAAAAATTATGGAGACTCCTTGCTCTGTTCGGCTCAGGAGCGGCATGCCCGTATAAGCCTACCAAATAAATAATCCCATATATATTAAATTATAAGATTGTCCATTTCGTTCCCCACCTCCGTTCCAATCTCTCGAGGACGAGAGATCCCCCAGGGGGGGAGGTGTAACGTCCCACGGGGACTCAAACCGGTAAAAACCGACTGTCGGTAAAACAGAACCGATCTTCATTACCATACAACTGTATTCCATTACCACGCAAACGCATTGTCAAGACTTTTGTACATAATTTATAATTTAAGCAAATATTAGAGAAACAAATATTATAGAAATGTTAAGAATAATTAATTATAAGTATTAGTTAAAGCGCAAGACAAAATAATAAGTAATAAGCGAACAAACATGAAATAACAAACAGCGACTCACTGCGCATGCGCCAGCCCGCCAATTCTCGGGTATAAAAGGTGACGCGCGCAGCACAGGGCGCGCTCATTCGAATACGTTCTTGCGACCAACGAATGCTAGTGCCTGGAGGCAGCTTAAGTACCATCCAGCAGAATTTCAGCACGCTCCGGAAACGGTAGCGACTGGTTCTCAGTGTTAAAAAGGTACGGGTGCTCCTCTTTGGACCTACCATTTGAAGGTTGAGAACTTTGTCTTCACGGAGGTTTCAAGCGTTGCTCCTATTAGTAGGTAGCAGCTTAACCGCTTAGCGAAGGCAAAGTCTACAGAACCTTAGAATAAAACTCTGCCAAAAGAATTGGGACCCGCTCCGGAAACGGCAGCAGACCGATCTTACTGCAGTAGCCTAGCATAAAACTCTGCCAAAAGAATTGGGACCCGCTCCGGAAACGGCAGCAGACCGATCTTACTGCAGAAGTACATATCTTAATACATATATTATTATTATTATTAGCGTATTAGAATAAACATAAAAACATAAAAAACCAAAAAAGAGTATAAGTAATCATAGATCGTAAGCAATATTAATTCATTATTATTATCATTACTAGAATAAGTTTTATTAAATAAATAAGCATTGTTAAGTTTCAAGCCATAGATTTTACTCTTTCACCTGTAGAATAGAACCCCACCTTTCCTACACTCGAGGGGACGCCGCTCTCCTCTCGGGGATCTGTCGACGCTCAGTTGTCCCCGGACAGCCGAACGTTACACTATTTTCCTGTTGTTTGTTGCTTCTTGACATTCATCATTCCACCATCTGAGTGCTGGTCTACTATTTTTGTTCCCTTTTATTGCTTTCATATTGCTGTTATTTATGTTGTTTTGATTTTGCTGTTGGGTATTTAGCTGTTTTGCCACATTTTTTATGAGTGTGTCTTGTATAATGTTGACTAGTGCCTTGTATTCTTCTAGATAGTTAGTTTGTTGTATTTTATTTCCAAATGTTTTTCTTTCCAAATCATCTTTTGTTTTAGCTCAATCAACGTTTGTTGTTGTTAATTTCGGTCTGTTGCTTGTAAATTTTTGTGGTTGAGTGTTGGTTTCGATGTTGATTGGGTGATGATCGCTATTCATAGGGTCCGTTGTGTTATTAACTTCCGTATTGTTAAATAAGTCTAATGAAACTATTTGTAGGTCTGGTGCGGTTGGTCTGTAGTTTGCTTTACGTATCATTGTTGGTTCCCTTTTTGGGATTATTGTTAAATCTAATTTGTTTACCGCATACATTAAATTTTTACCTGTAATATTATCAACTTCGCTTCCCCATATTCTGTGGTTGGCATTGAAGTCTCCGCATATGATGTGATTTTTGTAGTTTGAGATGTTTCCTATTTTATTTAGTAGTTTATACCATGTTTTTCCTGTTGACTTTATTTGCGGGGGTTTATATAGATTAGTTATGTAAAAATCTTTATTTTGTTTGGTTTTTATTTTTACTGTTTGAATTTCAAATTTATTGAAATTTGAGAAATCTTCATTAATTTTATCGTATATTATGTTTTTATTTATAGCAATTAACGTTCCTCCGCCATGATGTATGGCTTTTCTGTCGTTTCTTTCTATGTTAAAGTTCCCAATGTTTATGTAGTTTCCATCTTCTAACCAGGTTTCTTGGAGAGCGATTATGTCGTAGTCTTGTGCTATATTTCTTAGATCCTCAATTTTATTTTTATTAATTCCTCTACAATTCCATTTAAGTATTTTCATTTTCATTAATCCTCTTTTCTTTTTCTTTTTATTTCTTTCTTTTATAGTGTTTTTGGTACATCTATGTTAATTATATCTTCTAATGTTCGGGATCTAAGTTTCTGATCATTTGTGATTTTTTTATTTTCCATTGTGTTGTGAAACAACCACCGAATAGCATCGAGCCAGCAAGATGTGCATCAATGCTAAGGAATCCGCAAACGACGCAACGGTCAACGAACGTTGCGCAGCCACGGGTCATCGGACGGCGACCATTAGGCCCCCGCCACGACCCAAAACGACCATATATAATCACCGCCCAAAACGGGGCACGCGCTCTCACTTTTCGAATCGATTAGCGATCACTACCGTGATCGCCGCGCCAGTGTCAGTTCAGGCTCAATAAATCCTTTATTCACTCTACGGCAGGGCTCTCCAGCGTAGGGGCCCCTCACGCGCCTGCTTCCCCTTCCAATCTTTAGCTGTGGCGGCGTGTGTCACCGTGTGTCACTAATACACGCTCGCTCGCACGGGCTCGACGACGGAGATACTGGTCTGTCATGGTCGCCTCTTTAGCGTCGCGCGGTATCCCTGACAACGCGAACGAGAGTGGGAGAACCCCAAGCGCACGCGTGCGGGACCTTGGAGAGCCCTGCTCTACGGCGAGTTCCAACTCTTAAACCGGCCAAGGATCCACTACCTTCGGTTTCAACCCGAATCCCCGTTCTCGGCACCTACACCCGAATAATCGGAGCCCGGAGGACGACCCTTCCGAGGACAGCCCACGGCAACCGACGAGATTCTCAGGGAGAATCTCAGCCCCGGCAACCTCACAACAATTGAGTTATTATGTTTTGCTATTCCTTTGAGTCTAGAATACTCAGGTGTTGTAATTAATGTGTGGGTTTTGTTTGTCGTTATTTTCCCTTTCCTAGTGTAAGGGAAAGTGTGGTTTGAATGTGAAGCTCTTACGTGTACTTATCTCTTCTAATCTTGTGTTATTGTCTTTATTTTCATTTGTTTTGTCTTCTATTGAGTTTTGATCACCTTGTGTGATTAATTTTATATTTCTTATATTTCTATTTATATCCACTTGTGCCTCTATGGCTCTGTTAGTTATGTTGTTTTTCAAATTCTTCTCGGTTGCAGTCTCTTTTATCCTGGGTTTTGTAATTTCTATTTCTTCTAATGTTAGCGGGTTTAGAAACTGCTTTTCATTCCAGTTATATAATGCATTTTTGTTTATTTCTTTGAAGAATAAGCCTATTATTTGGTTTTCGCTTAAAATATTGTTTTTTCTTATTATTTCTTTGGCTTTTTTATGGTCTATGTTATAGTAGCTCATAGTGGTTGCCAGTATTTTTTGGTATTGTAAGGAGGGACAATTTATGTCGAATGTTTTATGATTTCCTTTGCAGTTATAACATTTGAATCCTGCCTTGCATTCGTCTTTTCGTCCTTGGTGGTCTATTTCATTGCACATTTGGCATCTTTTTTGCCCTCTACACTGTGCAGATATATGTCCATATCTTAGGCAGCTATAGCATTTTTTTATATTTTTCTGTATTGGTGCTACTTTGCATTTAACGTACCATATAGTAATGTTCTGAGGGAGTGAATCTCCTTTAATTACTATCTTTATCGCATTTGTTGGGATTAGCTTGTCATTTTCTTTATCATAACGCATTAGTCTTTCAATTTCTATTACTTCTGGGTTAGATACGTGTTTTTCTATTCCTTGTTTAACTTCTTCTATGCTCATATCTTTGGGGATATCGTATACTACTATACGTCTGTACATTTTATAATCTGGAACGTATGTATACCATTCTGTTAGTTTTTTTTTTGGCTTTATCTACGAATTCATTTGCGTAGATATGATTATTAAATGTTAGTTGTATTTTATCTTTTCCCAGTTTATTTATCTTTTGAAGTTGGTTTGCAAGTGGGGCAATCTTTTTCCCTAGTTGTAATGGGTGTAAATTTCCTAAGTTTTGTGATTCATCTTTTGCCGTCATTCGGACTATGAACGGTCCAGATATATTATTACCGTATTTATTCTTTTCTTGCATTTCAAAGAATTTGTTCTGTTTTGTTTTTTGTTTTCTAGTTTTGTTTTTGTGTCACCGCTTATTGATATTTTGGCTTCTTCTTGCATTGTTCTTTTTAGTTTGTTTTTTTGTGGTGGGTGAGTATTGGATTGTGGTAATGTGTTAATTCCTATTATTTCCATTACTTGATTATTATTTGGGATCTGTGCAGTATTGTTATTTATTGTTAAGTGATCTTGTGTACTTTTAAACTCTATTGTGTTTTTATTTTGTGCTCTATCTTCTACTTCCATTTCCTGCATGTTTCGTTCGTGATGTGATGTGATGTGCGTAATTGTATTATGCAATTTGTAGGTTATTACTTTATGTATCTAACTATTTCTTCTTACCTTGAGTCAGGTTCGAATGGATTAAATTACTTTAATACCACTTTCCCTTTCTTTCTAAAGAACCTATGATCCCTGTTGCAACAGCCTGATAGAACCGAACTGAATTTTGAACTGGATCTCTATGGTTCAATGTTGCTCTATCTGGATTATCCAGCCCAGTTTTGTGACAGTTAAAAAAAGAATCCGGTTCAATGCGAATATTCGGATCGACGGATAAAACAGGATCTGCAGGTCCAAAATATGTCGGTTTCTATCAGGGATTGCCACTTATATAAAACCGGAAGGTTGGTATCTGGAACTGCAGACCAAAAACCTTACGGTTTCAATCTGGGTATCCAGAAACTCTGTCGAGTCCGTCGCAATCCGGATTGGCAGACCAAACAATTCACGGGATGCACATGGGTTTCACAGAGAGACAATTGGTTCGGTTTCCATTGGATTTGCGGATAGAAAACTAAACTGGTTCCATCTGGTTTTACGAAACACGTCTTGAAATAAATTAATTTGGTTTAATCTGGAATGACCAATAGAAAATACAATAGTTTCCATCTGGGAATGCCACAAACTCTGTTGAATCCGTTGGAATCCGGATTGGCAGATCAAACTATTCACAGGATGCATCTGGGTTTTACAGAGAAATAATTTGGTTTGGTTTCCATTGGATTTGCGAATAGAAAATGAATGCGGTTTTATCTGGTTGCCCGAATGTAATACTCCACATATTTTTCAAGCTTTATTTATTATATGTTATTTATTATATGACTTTGGTTATGTTATCTATGTAATTTACGTGTAATTTACACGTAACGTAAATTACGTGGTTTTCTAGTGATTTACCCATCACTGCAGGACAGATGGGCCGATACGTACGTATCGGTGATATCGATACTTTGTCTCCGATATATCAGTTGTATCGATATTCGGGCTGTCAATACGTATCGATACTTGGACTGTCAATACGTATCGATACGAAATATCGATACATGCGGGGATGTATCGCCATCGCTACCACCACTCTTGTAGGTGTTCCCCCACGCAAAACAATATATATATATATATATATATATATATATAAATATTTGTATTATATTATAAATTGTTGCATCGCTCATCTGAATGGGAACCACTGCCGTGCTGGACGCATTGGCCGGTATTCACAAACGTGTCTTAAGATTAAGCAAATGCTTAAGCATGCGGCATCCTCTACTAACCCTAGTAGCTAGTAAAGGATGCCAAATGCTTAAGCATTTGCTTAATCTTAAGACACGTTTGTGAATACCGGCCATTGTCGGGCGCCAGCGCGTAGTCATATATATGCGTCCTTCAGTACCGCCTGTAAATATCGCCATGGCGATCGCCGAAAACAACCGAATGCGAGTGCGAGCGTACATAGCGTCTCAAGCCGGAGACACCGCGCCAGTATCTAGGACGGTATTTTCAGTCGTTGCTTATCCTTAAGCCAATGCTTAAGCATTCGGCATCCTTTATTAGCTACTAGGTTAGTAGATGATGCCGCATGCTTAAGCATTTGCTTAAGAATAAGTAGCAACTGAAAATACCGGCCCTAGAGACGCGGTAGCGTCTCGACGCCAAGTACAGTCTTCATCTCGTGACGCTCGTGACGCCGGCCCGAGCGGTCGCAGAACGCGTCTATTCTAAAGTTCAAGTCTGTCTTATCATAAAGTGTTCAAATTCGTACAATTGAAGCCGTTTCATTTACGAGTGACCCCGGCAGAAAAGCGCGGCATAACCCGGAGCAATTTCAATACGTCGGGTTTTCATTAATAATTAAAAATTAATGATTAATTTAAAAATCGACACTGCAAGAGTGACCGACGCTCTACATAAATGTTAGTTTAATATATATATATTTTTATTTATTTATTCAATATTTTTGTGTAATTTTTTTACACCACACGAAAATACAGGGTTTGTGTGAATGCAACGTTATTAGTCTTACCTTTTTTATTGTTTAAATATCAGTACAATTGGTATGTCCCATGTATTGCCTTCAAATATAAAAAATTCGTTGTATCAGTCCCATAACTGTAGACAAAATAATATAATTTATTGTTATCTTTATTATTTCGTTATGCTACGTGCTTTCAGAATCTAAGGAAGAACTAGAGCAGTTAATTGCATCTAAACGAGCATCAGTACCCCCGTTAAAACGGATGTACTCTACTTCTGATATTAGTGAAGAAGATAGAAGAAAGAAAACACTGTTGGTAAATAACACTATGAATCATATTCTTATGTTCATTAATGACATTACAAAAACACACATGCATTCATCTTGCGTATGCACATATCCCCCTGTAACTTTGATAAACATATGAGGAGTTACACCAGTGATGCACAATTCCCATGCCCATGGGAGGTGGCTTTCCATTGGACCTGTGACCCCTGAGTTAGACTGTTATAGCATTGTTAATAATGCATGTTGCACTTAGATTGCTAGTTTGAGTTTACATTCCTATAACTTTTCTTGTATACTATTCTCAGGACTCCGACTATGCCAGGAAGCAAATTTTAAGCCGAAGAATGTTTGATTTGGAGAAAAACTTCACAGAATCAAAACTGGTAAGTGAATCGTCAACAGTATCTCTTACATCTGGACATAGCTAACAATGTTGTTTTTCTACAATTAGTATGTTGCGTGCACACGTATGTTGCTCAAATGTGTACAATTCCACAATTTTTTAATGGGATAAATTCCATGTTGATGTTCTTACAATTGAATACTATTTGCAGATATAGTGGACTGTTTCAATTCAGAATTTAAAGAATATATGTATAGATTGTAAACGAATGTGAGAAATTAATTTTGTCCATCATGGCAAATAAGGACAGACCTTCAACGAAAAAGCTTTACATATCTTTTTTAACTTCTACTTACAAGGAATCACATGTATGTGAAAAAACACATTTTCATTGGCAATGTATTGAACAAAATCGAAGTAAGCGTGTTTTAGTTACACATTAATACCAATTAAAATATATATTCTCTACATACGATTTGTAAGGAACAAAATTTACAGCTAAAAATCCTGTATCAGTGGCACATATCAGGAAACCTATTCCCCATACTCAATGTGGCATGAAAAGGAACATTCATGAAATAAGTGATAATTCCTCCGATAATGAGAATTTATTACAAGAAGAACAAATCAATATTGAAAGTGCCAATCACAGATGCACTGTTTTTACAGAAGATACAAGTTCTTTATTTCAAAATAATAATGATGATACTGATCATTCGTATAGTAGTGATGATGACTGTAATGCACATGAATTCAATAATGTTGAATACTCCAATGATAAGTCCCATTGAAATTGTTATAATGAAATTTTTGAAACTGACGATACAATAATGTTTCCTGAAGCAAAATTAACAACAGGGGATATCCAATTAATGATAAATGGAATGGTGATACGTTTTAATATGACACGTGTTCAAAGTGCAGCGCTTGTCGAATTCACTAGAACGTTAGCGGGTCCAAAGTTCAATGAATGGAATTTTAGTGATTATACCATGTCCAAACTGTATGGTACTCCCACGGATAAAATTATGTTGCATTTTTATTGTACAAATTGTTATAATCCTCTAAGGCAAGTACAACTGAAACAAAATTTTGAGAACAAGGAAGGAATATGCAACAATTGCAAAAAAGCATATAACTTAACGTCAGTAAATTCGAATGACTTTTACTCTATTGATATAGAATATCAAATACAATTACTGCTAAATCGAAAAACTATCCAGTCCTCTTTGTTGGAGAATTTATCAAAAATTAAAAACGGAACAGAAAATGACTTTACAATACGCGACGTATATGATACCATTTTATATAAACAAGTTCAAAGAAATTGTTCTACAACTTTGACATATCCTTCAACACCGACGGAGCACCCATATTTAAAAGCTCAAAAATTAGTTTCTGGCCACTGCAATTTATAATTAATGAGTTGCCACCGTCTATCAGATTTAAAAATATCATTTTAGCTTCTGTTTGGATCACAAATAAGGAACCATCACCAGCTATTATGAATTGTATGATGTCCTCCTTTGTGGAACAAGTATTAAAATTAAATAAGAAAGGTTTATTAGTGTTGTAACCCAACCGACACCCAGCGTAACGACATCGCGACACATTCCGATTGCTCCAATCGAACAATCGAAATCCGGCACAACTGCGTAAGGGTTTTCGGAAGCATACCGAGAACCGTCAGCTTATGGTGAAACACCCAAAAGCGGGCCAAAGACGGACCCCGATGGCCCCCGCTTCGCCCCGATTAACGTATAAGAACCATGTACGAGCAATGCGAGCTCAGACTTGTTATAGACTCTATACGAGACTCACGCGGATTGTCACAGTGTCCATGTAACCCAGATCGGGATAGAATAAATCTTGTTTAACCTACGGTGAGTTCCAACTCTTTAACCGGCCAAGGATCCTACTACCCTCGGTTTATAACCGAGTATATCCGTCCCGGCATCCTCACCAGAGTATTAGGAGCCCGTCGGACGACAACAGCGAAGGACGACCTAGGAACACCGCGAGATTCTCAGGGAGAATCTCGACCCAGGCGCTTTCCACAACAAAATTGGTGGCAGCGATGGGATCCAGCCAACGTAGGGAACAAGCCTGACCGACTGGGACACCAGGACAATAGCGGAGACAACGACCCACCTAAAAGTAGGGTAACGCACTCCGCACTGCTGACATCCGTCTACAGAGGACGCCTGCAGGAAATTCCACGGCCGACATCGAGACGACCATGCATCGCCTGCTCTACGTGCTGTAAGTGCGAAATACCACACTCAGCAAAAATCGCGAGCAGAGCCCCGCCGTTCTCATGCGCCGCGTAAAATCCGTAGAAGCGTATATCGATCGAAATCTAGATTTAACCGAACGGGTAGAGCTCCCCACACCTAGAGCACTTAGCCGGAGCAACCCGCGTAGGGTCCGACGACCGCGTCCGCGAAAGTCAGAGGACGACCCTCTCCTTTTCGCCCTCGACACACTCCGTCAATCCGGAGTCCGTGCGCGACAAGCTCTTCAACAGCAATCTACCAGCGACCACTTCCCTCTGGAAGCGATCCAGTCCGTATTAACTCATATAGTGTCCGAACGACAATTCCCGTTCGACGAACTAGATTTTAGCTTACTCTCGCGTGCTGAACCAGCAACCGAAAATCAACTAACAGAGCTAGGAAGCCCGAGTAACCCCAGGGAAAGCACCCTATTAGACGAGACCGATTTACAAAACGTAGACATGTCCGTCACCACGGCGGTACCCGCACGCGATACGGTCGCAGCAAGCGTCGCGATCCTGGCCGACAAAATAGCAGCAATGGATCGGTCCCTCGCCCAGCTAACAGCGAAAATGACCTCCTTTGACGGGAGAGCCACATCAACAGACGCCAAACTAGAAAGTCTGAAGGAAACGGTAGAAGCAGCACTAGACCCACACCACGATACATTGAATCAAGACGTAAACCAAGGGCAAGCGGCAGCGACTCCGTCCCCCGCCCCTGACCCTCCGGCAGCAACTAGGACCGCGGTTCGTTTTAGAGACGACGCCGTACCTAGACGTTCAAGCCTATTCGTACCCCCTGTATCGGACAGAGACCCTAATCGACGCACGCCGTTACCGAAGGCGTCAGCAGCCTCCGAAAGAGCCTTAAAAGGCGTTCCGAAGTTCGACGGAACCAAGCCCGAGAAACTAACCTCCTTCCTCAATCATTGCCACTACGCGATGACATCCTACGGCGAAGCCGAGGATGAACCTGCCATATTACGCGGTATCATCTTAACGCGATTCACGGGTCCGGCCCTTGCAGAAGTAGGCACGCGAAAGATACAGACGTACGAAGAATTAGAAGACTTGCTAACCGCGTTGTACAAACCGGCGAGGACGTGCACGACCATCGTGGCAGAATTACTCCAATGTAGGCAAGGGACTCACGAGGACGTACATACATTCGGAAACCGTGTGGCCACTTTAGTCAACGAACAAGTGGCAGTAACCACCGCAGGCGGAGACAATCCGATAGCCCGCGGAGGCGCTATCGAAGCAATCAAGCAACAGGGTCATCATGTGTTTCAAGAAGGGCTTCACAACGAATTAAATGTTTTAGTCAAATCGCGAAGGGCTGCCGATCTCCCCGAAGCAATTGCGATGGCAGTAGAAGAAGAACGGACCACTCGCAAACGAGTCGTCACCTCCTCTGGGGCACGTGCTGCAAGCAGCACGGCGACCTCGAGTACCACGACGAATAAATATTGCTAGGGATTGCTGGAAGGACCAGCCTAGACATAACCCGCGAAGAAGTTTTCCTGCACCCGAATATAATCGGAGAATACAACCCATAATGGCAAACGACGCAAGATGGGCACCGCCCCGACGAGAAGCGGAGGGTCACCGACCGACCTCCGAGACTAGGCCGTCGACGCGATATGAAAACGCTGACCAAACGCATTCCGCAGCTCGAAACAATTACGAGCGCGTCGGACTACCGACACGAAATGCACCTGCCCGAGAGCAAACGCGAAAAATTCGAGTGATTAGAATAAGCTCACTCACAACCAAGAGATTCATATCGGACAGGGTAAAGGTCGACATAAAGGAAACTATACGAAGGAATACAACCATGATAATAGATAACGGAGCCGAAGTATCATTGATCGCCAGGAAAGCCCTACCGACCAATATACTCATGGAGCCCAGCGAAGTGTTACTCACTTCGTTTACAGGGGATAGGGCACACACGTTAGGGAAAATAGACGCCACCTTCTACATCAATGGAAAGGAAATAAGGCACCCTTTACACGTAGTAGAAACCGACACACTAGAAGAAGCAGATGGACTCCTAGGGCTAGATTTCCTCAAAACCGTTAGGATCGCAATAGACTATCACACTCAGGAAGTGCTAGTAAGAGGGAATCATTGGCAACCGTTAACCCAGGCCACGGAAGTAACCATACCCGCACGCTCCTAGAAAATATGTCTGATACTAACCAGTAGCCTGCAAGAAGGAATTATACAGGGTGTAAACGGTATACGTAGCAATATTTTAGGGGGTGGTAGGGGAGGTCCAATGGAACATAAAAGTCCTATGACATAATGTCCAATCGGTCTCCATTTTACAGTAATAATGCCCTAAAGTTTGCACCATGCGTTTGAAACGGATAGTAGCTCGCGCATATTGGTGAGACCAACACACTGAAACAGGGTGTTGACTTCTGATTTTTCATGTAATTCCCAAAGTGGTGTGTTTTTTCGGAAGGAAAGACTCTTAACAGTGATCCTCCAGCGACTCGACTCAAGGACATGCCGCATCGTATCCCGTGGCGAAGACAACACCCCGCGATACTTCACCGCAAGTTTATGGCTTTCGGCCCTCGAAGGAGTTTGAATACCTATTAAGAACCAAACTCTTTCAGCTCCGCATTTCTCATCAGATCTCTGCGAAAACGACGGCAATCGATACCTTTCGTCATCGTTTGGTTGTCATTTAAAGTGAATTACGAGTTAAAGATAAATCGAGGAACATCATGTCAAACGTAAAAAAAAATGAATACACATTTTTTTTTAAAACAGAATCGAAAATAATAATTATTTGAAGTGAGAGGACAAGAAATACGTAAATTTCGTTTTCAAATATCGCATAAACAAAAAAGTAATGTAACAGGAAATAAACAAAACGTGATCGTAGTCCGTTATTGTGATAAGAATCCGTAGTTTAATAACGGCCAACACTGTTGCTGATAATGAATAAGTCTGTTTAAAACCCCCGAAGACAAAATTTAGGTACGGAAATTTAGAGAATTATCGCCGGAAATAAGCCGTAGCCTGCGTTAAATTTAATAACTAATAATCACAAATAAAGTAACTAAAACTCACCCTTCCGGAAATTCACCTGCAGTTTGAAAACCTGCGTCACTAGGTCACTGAACTGGTCCTGGTCAGCGACGGATGCGTCCAGTGCACAGCTGGTCCCAGGTATGCGACACCAACCAAAGTAAAAGGGTCGCAACGTCAAGTGCGATCGGGTTAATGTAGATACGGAATATTCACTTCACTGCACGGTTACTAACACTGATCAGTTAATTTATTTTTCACGGAACGCGTTGTTCGTACCTTATAAAAATTGGTGAAAATGAATTTTCACTTGGCGTCCGGTGCCGCAGATATGGCCGCCCAAATGCTCGTACAGCAGTAATTGCGTCTCCGTTGTTCTAGGTTTATGCTCAGAACAACGCGTAATACTCTTGTGTAGAAAACACTTCTCTGACGCGATTGCAAACTGACTGACAGGATTTTTTCCAAGCAATTTCCTCTACCCCAAGTAGTTTCTCTCGTTCCATTATGAGTTAACTCACACCAGGACAAGATGCTTTAGGTAAAAAGAAGCCAGCACATTTTCGAGACACACGCGTTTTGCAGAAGTGCAAGGAACGAACCATCCTACACTTTCACAAAAGCCCGCGCTCCGTCCTTCTACTGCCAATGTACCCATTGCTTCGAGATAGAAAACAGACACCACGTGTATCGGTTCGAAAGGGTCCGAAGGGAAGAGAAGCAGAAAGTCTTCGAGTTGCTATAAAGAAGAAAATTCACGTCTGCTACGAGACGGAACCAATTAAGTCATAAATTATCCGAAACTGTAGGAAACCGTTCCCTACCGCCGACTTGCAGGACAATACGGTCATAAACCGCAAACCTGGCAAAATGCTCTGACTGATCAGCCTGATTAATTTTGGAGAACTAGAAATTACAGAGTATTATCCAGCATCAATACGTCTCGCGGAGAGACACAGGAAAAGAAGGGTAGTCCGCTGACTGCGCGTAGTCCCGCCTGCTTCGTCCTACCCTCAAATTAAAGACGGATCCCTTATCTCTCGAGTATAAACACGCGCTCGAATGTCAAAACACAAGCACGCGTCGACGTATTCGGTGCGAGAGACTGTGGGCTTGAGGTCCGATTGGCCCCAAACTAACCAATCTGCCCTGCATCCCTCCCAAACGGCCACTGTCCTGAAGAGGCCCTCTCCACAGCGATATCTCCTCCACAAGGCCCACCTTCTCTCGCACGGAATACGTCGACGCATGCTTTTGTTTGGAAATTCGAGCGCGTGTTTAGACACGAGAGATAAGCAGGCCCGATTGGTTAGTTCAGGACCAATCTCCTCCCCAAGGCCCACCTTCTCTCGAACGGAATACGTCGACGCATGCTTTTGTTTAGAAATTCGAGCGCGTGTTTAGACACGAGAGGTAAGTAGGCCCAAATGGCTAGTTCAGGACCAATCGAACTTCAAGCCCGCCTTCTCTCGCACGGAATACCTCAACGCGTATCGTCCCTGAATTGGGGGACAATCCGGGACATGTATTATCCTGATGCCAGAACACATCGAAATGTCCTTTACCGTTTCACGTCGAGGTCGCGATTGTAAAAATCAGAAAAATTACTACCACATTCGCTGCTATGTTTTCTGTAAATTAAGCTTATTTCTAGAGTAATGCAGCTGATATTAACGTCGCAGTAAGCTGTTAAAGGCAATGGTGCGCCCCGTATCAGGTAAAGCAACCGCGCGCGATTACAGTCAGCTGACCGTACCGCTACCACCCCACATTTCTTCAGTGAGGTCAAAAAACAGATCGGCAGAATTGCAGGAGAATTTTACTAACCCACTCTTGGCCAATCATACTGCTTTTATAATAATCAGATTTATAAGTTCCAGCTTGTCCTTATCTTGATTATTTGTTGAAAAAGTGTCATTGCTCAACGGAAACCACGAGAAGGTGGTGGGCTTTTTCCATCAGGAGAGGATAAGGATGGTTCAGGAGGATGGCATGGATAACAGTCAAATGACGGGGCTAACGGTTGGAAGTAAGAAGGCCCGGTCATAAATTTTAAACACTACTGACCGGCCATGTACCTTAATTCTTTCGATTGCCGGACTTCCCACGTTTCTGTATTACTTCTTTGACATTGTTTCTGACCAATCGTAAAAATTAACTGCGTTGGTCGTCAACGTAGTCTAAAGAAGGACGCGGTTTATGACCGTATTGTTCCCTGAGTCGACGGTCGAGAACAGTGCGCCACGGTCACCATGTTGTCCCACCCGATAATGATGCAGTATACCGATTAACCCCTTAGTATACAAAATGAGTTTTACGAACGAAACGAAGGGCGGAGAGGATAGAAACGAAACGCACTGTCAATAGCACCCCCGTGGTACGTTTCCTGACTTAGCCACATAAAAAATTTTATAACGGAATGATCATAACGTTTTCACAACTTATAAATCTGATTATTATAAAAACAGTATGATTGGCCAAGAGTGGGTTAGTAAAATTCTCCTGCAATTCTGCCGATCTGTTTTTTGACCTCACTGAAGAAATGTAGGGTGGTAGCGGTACGGTCAGCTGACTGTAATCGCGCGCGGTTGCTTTACCTGAGATGGGGCGCACCATTGCCTTTAACAGCTTACTGCGACGTTAATATCAGCTGCATTACTCTAGAAATAAGCTTAATTTACAGAAAACATAGCAGCGAATGTGGTAGTAATTTTTCTGATTTTTACAATCGCGACCTCGCACAGTGCGGCCGAATGATAGAATTTTGGACAAAAATCTAAATTCAGTTATAAATGTCAAAATATTGGAATATATTTACGGAAAATAAAATTATTAACTAAAATTTTACAAATTTTTTAAAATTATTCACTATTTTCGAATTCGCTTAAACTGATTTGCAAGTCAACGAAAATTGAATCGTTTGATTCGTCTTGCTCAGCTGCAAGGTATTCTTTAATTTCTGTAAAATCTTCATCTTCATGCTTTTGTGAACTAGCTTTTCGATGACTTGAAATCAAAGGATCAGACGTAAGTAAGAGAACATTGAAAAGATCCGTATTTGTGTTTTCTCTACTTGTTTTTCGCGTGTGGCTTAGTCGATGTTTCCTTATTTCTTTATGTCTCGCTTCTAAAGCCTCTTCAGAAAGAACGCCGATTGGTAAATCAAAAAACTCAATTACATCACAACCGTGTAACAAAACTTTATGTACGCTAATAGGCATGTAGTACCATGTATATTTTTCTAAATATAATTTTAACGCGTCTTGTAACAATATATTAAAAGCACTTACATTTATTTTTTTTCCACAAGATAAAACTCTTAGAATTGTGTAAAATTTATCTATTAAATTTTTATTAATTTTTGTAATCTGCGAGCTAATAGTCGAGTTGCTGAAAAACCTCCTGGCTATATTACCGTCATTACTAGAGCCATATCCTGGCTTTGGCTTATCCACAATAAGTCCTAAACGGGATTTGAATTCTTCTTGAATGCGTTGTTTGTTAATTGCAAATAGTTTCTTATTTTCTTCTCCTCTTACTTGCCATTTTTTAAATGGAAGTCTGTATGAGATATGAAGAAGACATTCAAAAAACCTTATCCAGGAATGTAAAGTGGACAAGCCAAAAGGGTAATGCTCAGTTTTTTTAGTTTTTTCAGCAACTCTTTCGGAATTCATCTCTTTTGGAGATGCCCCGCAAATATAGCATTTTGCGCAGGAGTTAGTATTCGATAAAATGTTGCTTACACTACCATCTAACATTGTAAAATGCAATTGAAAATTGACTTCTATATTCTTGCCATCAAAATTACATATATAGGGGGAAAGGTTTGCTATTTCGGTATTTATTAAAGTTTCTTCTTGCCTAATTAATGACTGATTTTCCTTCATAAATATAAATTTGATAGGCCGACAGAAAAATGTCGACGAAGGACGAGGGTTTATCCACAGCGTGTTATTATGGTTATCTATTAACTTTAACGGTACTAAAGCAATTAAAAACAAAAATTCATCTGTCTCAGATAAGTTTTATGTAAATTTCTGTTTATAATTACTATGTCCGGAGCTTCCGTCAAAGCCCCACTTGCAAATCAGCTTTAAATTTGGGTTATCTTCTATTGTAATCAGTTTTAAAATACTGTGAGATGTGGCATTTAGCAAGTTTTGTATACTTATTTTAGCAAATATCTCGGTAACAGATATTTCAGGTAAAAATGATTTTTTCATTTGTCTCAATTCTTTGATACTGGGGAAACATTTGTTATGCAAAACATTGACAAATGAGCGGAGGATGTTGTACTTTCTTTCCGACAAATCTAGATCTAAATATAGCGCGATTATTTCTTGTGGTGTTAGATTAGGGTGTGACTGAGTTGGATGGAGGGATGTCTTTGATAATTCCTTAGCAGCAAATTGAATTTCTTCTGCTGGTCGGGATGAAATGATATCTTTCACACGACGCTGTTTTGTTTTTATCGATGCATCCTTAAAAAGTACCATAGGCCTTCCACGACTGGTGGACGGTTGCGATTCGAAATTTGATTCTTGATCTAGTACGTTGACTTCCTTCGGTATCTTAATTTCCTTATTCAGCCACACATGATTGTGTTTCAAAAGTTGACCCCTTTTCCGCGAACAGCTTTTCCATTTTTTACTTAAAGCTAAGTTATAAACCTTGCAAGTTTCCTGAAGCTCCTCATCAAAAGAAGTATTACACTCGTTAATATGTAATAATGTTTTTAGTTTAACAAGAAGATTTGATATTTTCTTAGATTTCTCACTGGAAATCCATGTATCAAGTAGATCAGAATTTTTAATGCTGATTTCAAATCCTAAACAAAAAATTGTATGGTCAGATGCAGTATAATGCTTATAAAATTTTATCTCGCAGTTTCTCGCAGAAAAAATTTGAAACTCTCAAAATACAATAGGTAACGAATCGGAAACTATTAAAACCCCAGGATATTTTGAGCCGCTTTTTTTATATGTCAACTTAAAGCTGACAATGATTAAAGTATCACCTGAACTGTCACGCAGATACAAAAATCTATCTATTCATAATAAATATAAAATGAAATATATATATACCTTGGTGAGAACCTTCCATTATAAAAAACGTCTATAAATATATGTAATATAAATGACTAATATTTTATGTATAACACAAGTAATGTCGAGCACCACTGCAGGAATGTTGGGTTCCTGACAGATCTTTATGTTGGATTCCCGTCAGGTTTTTATTAACTTTAATAATTATGATTATTACACTACTGGTTTACACTTAATGTAATATTCAACTCGCCCTTTTACACCACTTTTTCACATTCTTTTACTTGTTCTCTCACGGAGACTGTGAAACTCTCTCGTCGAAAACTCGCTTGTATCTGACTCTGTGCTACTCTTGACTAACTGATTCTGTCACGAATGCATTTCTTTGTTTATTTATCCTCGCCATCCCTTCCTTTCTACTAATCAATCCTCGAAGACCAATCTTATCTGCATCGCTATCTATTGCCCGGACATAAACCTAAACACTCGTCTTTCACACCTCTATCGTACTCCTCATTCACGCGTCTTCTCGAACAACCTATATTCATCCTCAAATTTCAATCACCCCCTACAATAGGTGTAAAACAAATGCCAAAAAATAATTAAGCATGCACATAAATAGTTAATTTTCCTTTTTGACCCATAAATTCTGTAAAATGAGCTATTATTACTCGTAATAATAAATAAATAAATATACTAAAAAACATTATATAACAATTGAATAAGATCTTATACTATTATACATATGAATATTTCGATTTTGTATTTTTGTCCATCTATGCCGCACTGTGCCTCGACGTGAAACGGTAAAGGACATTTCGATGTGTTCTGGCATCAGGATAATACATGTCCCGGATTGTCCCCCAATTCAGGGACGATACGCGTTGAGGTATTCCGTGCGAGAGAAGGCGGGCTTGAAGTTCGATTGGTCCTGAACTAGCCATTTGGGCCTACTTATCTCTCGTGTCTAAACACGCGCTCGAATTTCCAAACAAAAGCAGGCGTCGACGTATTCCGTTCGAGAGAAGGTGGCCTTTAAGTCCGATTGGTCCCAACCTAACCAATCTGCCCTGCATCCCTCCCAAATGGCCACTGTCTTGAGGAGGCTTCACAGGAATTTCTCCTCCCCAAGGCCCACCTTCTCTCGCACGGAATACGTCAACGCGTGCTTTTGTTTTTATATTCGAGCACGTGTTTATACTCCAGAGATAAATCTTTAATTTGAAGGGAGGACGAAGCAGCAGGGCCCACGCGCTGTCAGCGGACTACCCCCCTCTATCCTGTGTCTGAACGCGAGGCATATTGATGATGGATAATCCTTATTTATTGCTATATTGGTGGCATGTTTCTCACATCTGGCATATTTAGCTGATCGGCTAAAGCGTTTCGTCAGGGTCGCGTCATAAACGCGTGACCGTTTTAAGGGACTCCAAGGTCGGGTACGCGACTCTGGCCACTCGCGGTGAAAGGTCTAGGGGGTCGTAAGACTACCAGCCCTTTACGTACAATCCGGATGTCCGTGTTTTCCGCGCGTCAGAAAAACACACTTCCACTAGCAGGTATCCGCCGCCGAACTGCCAATCAGGGTTCACACGAAGTCCCTCACCAACCCTGATTGGCTAAGGAAATCACTACCTCTGCGACCAAGTTCCACGTTGGTGTTTTCTTTGGCCATGGAAAACGCAGAAAACTCAGTCAAGACACAGCAGTCACCACACTCGGTCTCCGAAACCTAACAAGACGTTTCCATTTTGGTGACACTATCCGTGCGAAATCGCTGATCGTGCGACACGTGCTCGCGAATTCCTTTTAAGTGAAAAAGTGTGAAAGTGATTTTGTCAAGCATGGACGCCAATGCGGGGTATTCGTGCAACGAAATGTTTAACATGATTATCATGTACGGGGAGGCTAACTGCAGCTCATTAGGTGCGAAGCAATTATACGCGGAACGGTACCCTCATCTGCGACAACCATCCCGGCAGTTTATCGTCAATTTGTGTGAAAGATTGCACACTACGGGTTCCTTTTTCCCTCGCATCGAAGGAAGAGGGCCAAGAAGGAATATCGACAGGGAAGTTGAAATCCTTGATCATATTCATAATAACTCTGCCCGCAGTACGAGGAGTATTGCTCGAGAAATGGGACTCTCCCATACGTATGTCCATCGCACATTGCGTGATGAAGGTTTGTAGGAGTTTAGTTGTATAAAGTGACATTTCTTTATAAATTTACCTATTCTTACTTTAAATTCACATTTCATTGTAGCTGTAAATTCTTCACTAAATGTATCGCCAAATTTTTATTAAGTGCACCCTTCGGTGAAAAAATCAATTTTTTGCATATTTTCATTCCACAACATGTCAAGAATGATCAGGTAAAATTTTAGGACGAAATTCCTGACGGTAAAGATTTTACATGCAGTTCAGGGGGATTAACAGTGTGACGCCCTTAAAATAGGTGTTTGTTTGTGCGTGTGCGTGTGTGCGTGAGCGGCGTGCGTTGTTTTAAACGAATAAACGCATGGAAAATGGGGCGCTCACTCAATAGGATTCTACTCGTACTTACATTGCCTTCCGTGCTACCCTCTATTGCGAATATTCATACAGTCAACTTTTTTTTAAGAAACATTTTTGTGTGAGAAAACCCCATGTTTCAGGGACTCTACCGTTTAACCATTTAGCCATCATCGCCCAGTTGTTCCTTAACACTCCCCGAAGATAACGCGATAACCACACATGTGTAATTAAGGAATATCTTTGGTTTTTTAATTTGGATGATCCTGTCTAAAGCAGAGTTGAGCATAATCAATTACAAGTGTAATTCCTTTCATTACAATTACAGAGTAATTCCGATTAAAAAGTAATAGCAATTAGATTTAATTGTCCTGCACACTTACAATTACAATTACAATTGTAATTGTGGTCAACTAAATTAACGATTACAGAAAGTAAACTGTAATTGAATTACACAATTACATTTCAATCGTAATTTGTAATTACATTACATTTTGCCCAACTCTGATTTGTAGCAGAATAAAGTGCAAAAAGTTTTAGACTCATACATTGTATACCATTTTCTACAAAATATCATAGAAGTCACCTATGTTTTCGCGCGATTTAACCGGGGGATGCCTTTAATACCTGAGTCACTGACGTTATCCTGGCTATCGACAAATGATTAGATACTTATTATTTTATCTTTTGTTTTCGCATATTTCATTAATAACACGAACTACCACTAATTAAAGAATTATTAATCCAAAACCCCACAGGTTTATACCCTTATCATTCACAACGGGTGCAAAATTTACTACCGGAGGATTTTGAGAGACGGCGGACTTTCTGCCGGTGGTTCCTCGATAGAGTGGAAGAGGATGGCCATTTTCCGGCCATGATACTCGCAGCGGATGAGTCAACATTCACACGGTCCGGAATATTGAATTTTCGCAATTCCCACGCGTGGGAACCCATGAATCCACACAATATTGTAACGGGGCACTTCCAGCACGAGTTGAGACTAAACGTATGGGCTGGGGTAGTAGGCGATCATCTCCTCGGACCGCATATTTTGCCGGCGCGTCTAGATAGCGCAAAATATGCTCGATTTCTTCGCCGGGATTTGCCACTTCTGTTAGAAGATATTAGCCTGGCCACCCGAAGAAATATGTGGTTTCTTCATGACGGCGCCCCAGCCCATATGGGAAGAGCTATACCAGCTATAGGCCGAATATGGGGGAACCGCGTAATTGCACGGAATGGTGCGGTTGCGTGGCCGGCAAGAAGCCCAGATTTGAATCCAATGGATTTTTATGTATGGGGCCATATGAAAGCAATAGTGTACGTCGACACCGATTTTGAGACCTTAGAGGAATTGCGAGATAGAGTGTTTCATGCTGGTAACATTATACGCGAGCAGCCAGGAATATTCGCCCGCGTTCGCGACAATTGGTTGCGTCGGTGTCAGGCATGTCTGGATGCAAACGGCAACCATTTCGAGCATCTTTTGTAAATAAATGTAGGTAGCGAAATTTTTATTTCTTTACTACACATTCAGATCAGGGTAGCCACGCATTGACAGTAGCTTGTTGCGTGACAGTTTATTCACACTAAAAGGAAAGAAACAGTTTTATCACTTCCTCAAAAAAAAAAACAACACGTTTTGCAGTCACGTCGTCAAAGGAGTTTACTTCCATGTAAATCAATGCATTTTTCGTGAGCATCAAAACTGTCACGCAACAAATTGCCACCACTGCGCGCCTGGCCTAAGAACACGTGTAGAGTTTTCGTTCACTTGTTTCTTATTTTCTAGCTGACGACCCTAAGTGCCTCCGCTACTCCAAACAGATCCTCAATGGGACCGCTACTGTAAGGGGCCCGTACTTTCTCGGTTACTGGGTCATCTTGAACTGCTCACAACGGGCGGTCTTTGTCCTACGGCTCATCTGTGTGCGTGTAGCGACGATCATTTCCACAAACATCTCCGATGTTTAAACGTTTATAACAGCTAAACTATACGAGATACAACAAAATGTATTCAGACAATTTTACCCTACTGGTGATCTCCAATGTATGTGCAAAATTATGGAATCCTGCGACTATTAGTTTAGCATATAGACATGTTAACTTTGAGGCATTATTACTGTAAAATGGAGACCGATCGGACATTATGTCATAGGACTTTTATGTTCCATTGGACCTCCCCTACCACCCCCTAAAATATTGCTACGTATACCGTTTACACCCTGTAGAAAAACGACAGGTAAGAGAAGGAGTATACCTAGGAGAAGGTTTAACCAAACCAGAAAAGGGACAATGCATAGCCTGCTCCACGAGTCACATTAACTGACGTGCCAAGTCGCGATATCACACCAGCTAAAGATAGCGCCGCGGCCGTCCGAGCGTTGACCGCGCACGAGTCGCTGACCATGCGTTTTAATCGAGTCATGGAACAGGTGAACTGCGAACACCTGAATTCCGAAGAAAGAGAATCTGTAACTGAAATCTGTAGGGAATACCACGATATGTTCCACTTACCAGGAGACAAACTAACCACAGCTACAGTAACTACACATAGGATCCCGATAAAAGGAGATACCTTACCCTGCAATGTTAAACCATACAGGTTACCTGAAACGCATAAGCGAGAAGTCAAGAAACAGTAAATCAAATGTTAATGGATGGAATAATACAACACAGCTCTAGCCCATGGAACGCACCATTATTTCACACAATACTTCACAACCCTTGACCTGGCCTCAGGATATCATCAGATACCGATGGACGAACAGGATAAGGGCAAGACGGCTTTCTCTACGCCCCAGGGCCACTACGAATTCAATCGTATGCCTTTCGGACTGAAGAACGCACCCGCTACGTTCCAGCGAACCATGAACACCGCGCTAGTAGGACTGCAAGGAATAGATTGCTTTGTCTATCTAGATGACATTGTCATTCACGGAGCGAGCCTAAAGGAACATAATACGCGATTACGGAAGGTCCTAGACACCTTGCGCCGGTACAATCTGAAATTGCAACCGGGAAAATGTGCATTTCTGCGAAAAGAAGTAGGATTTCTAGGTCACATAATTACGCCAGACGGGATCAAGCCGAATCCCGAAAAGACGGAAGCTGTAGGAGAATTTCCCGTCCCAACCAAGTTAAAGGAATTACAAGCATTCCTAGGACTAGCAGGATACTATCGTAGATTTATTCCGAAGTATTCCAAAATAGCTAAACCACTGTCAAGCATCACGAGCAATAAGGTGGAATTCAAGTGGTCAGCAGAACAGCAAAATGCGTTCGAGACACTAAAGGAGTCCCTGACGACAGCACCACTCCTAATTTACCCAGATTTTACAAAGGAATTCATCGTGAACACCGACGCCTCAGACGTAGCAATAGGCGCAATATTATCACAAGGAAAAATAGGCGAAGACAAGCCGATAGCTTACGCAAGCAGAGTATTAAATAAATCCGAAAGAAACTATAGTACGACCGAGAAAGAGTTACTAGCCATAGTGTGGGCAGGAAAACATTTCCGGCCCTATGTATACGGCACTACGTTCAAAGTAGTAACAGACCATAAAGTCCTAGTATGGTTATTTAAAGTACAGGATCCAGGATCCAGACTAACTAGATGGAGAATACAACTAGCCGAATACGACTACCAAATCATACATAAAGCTGGAAAGAGCAACACAAACGCAGACGCTCTCAGCAGGAATGTGCATGCACTGCAATCCGCCACGGAGCAATGCCTGACACACCTTTCGACGGACGACGCACCGATCGAGGTCACTGAGCAGAAGGACAAGCAGCAAATATTATATGAATACCACTTAGCACCTCTAGGAGGGCACCAAGGCATACAGCGTACGACGCAGCGAATTAAACAGCATTACCGATGGCAAGAGATGGACAAGGACATCGAAGAATACATCCAAAAATGCAGCTTATGTCAAAAGAATAAATTGAGGAAAAAGATTAAAGCGCCGATGGAAATCACGGACACACCTCGAGAACCCTTCGAGAAAGCAGCTCTGGACATCGTAGGACCCATACCTGAAACGGAACAAGGCAATACATGCATTCTAACGTTCCAGGATCACCTTACAAAGTTCAGTAAGGCGATCCCGCTTCCGAACCAGGAAGCCAGAATGGGCGCAAAAGCATTCGTCACCCGGATAGTGTGCGAGTACGGAATACCCGAGAAAATACTCACCGATCAAGGGACGAATTTCTTAAGCGACATGTTCAAAAACGTTTGTAAATTGCTAAGGATTAGCAAGATACAAACGACCGCGTACCACCCTGAATCAAACGGCGCGTTGGAACGATTGCACCGAACCCTCGTAGAGTATCTACGTCATTACACGGACCACGACCAGACGTACTGGGATGAGTGGCTACCATACGCGATGTTCACCTATAATACAACCCCCCATACGGCGACCGGCTATACGCCCTATGAACTAATTTTCGGTAAAACCGCGGAACTACCCACCGCGCTAAGGATACCCCCCAGACCGACGTATAATTACGAAGACTACGCGCAAGAAAGCCGAGAAAGACTACGAGCCGCACACGAAGTCGCACGAGAAAAGCTACAGAACGCGAAGGAGAAATCGAAGAAAGACTACGATAAAAAAACTCGCGAGGTAGAATTTAAACCCGGAGACAAGGTCCTATTATTTGACGAATCCGTGCGTCGCGGAAGATCAAACAAACTAGATAGTAAATGGATAGGCCCCTACGCCGTAATCCAACGAAATTCGCAAGTTAACTATACGATCCAGAAGGGAAAGAAAACCCTACTAACCCACGCGAACAGACTCAAACACTTCATTGAATAAAAACTGGTAGAAACGGAACCAATCCCGTAACAAGAAGAAAAATAAACTGCGCTAAAATCGCACAAACGGCGAACCTTAAAACGACAGGCAGGAGCAGGAAGAGGATATGAAGGGGAATAAATGGGTACATACAGAAAATCTGGTAAAAGTACGGTATATTATAATAAATAAGTTGAAATAACACAGACAACACTAAATGTAACCGATTTCCGCCACCTCGGGCCCAGGCAGGGCCCTCCGACTGGGCGAACCGACTCCAGTCCGGCATGTCGAACTGGCCCCAGTCCTCGTCTTCCAGCTAGAAACTGAAAAAAAAGGGGGGAACTAATTAGCAACCAAAGAGTAAAGGGATCATTGACAGGAAACCACAACAATAGGGAGCACTTACTTCCACTCGTCATGGGGATTCACCAAAGAGACGCCGCAGCCCGAAAATGTCGGAAGAGTGCGCCCATTCCGGGTATCCCTCCTCCCAGAGCATGACTAAATGACGTCGCTGGAGCGCCCGCTCCAACCGGAGAGAACACATCTCTCGCACATAGAGGTACCCCCAAATCCGGCGGTTCGCGAACATCTAGAAAAATATGGAAAAGGAAGAGATTAATAATCCAAGTAGGAAGGTAGAATAAACAAAAAACAAGGAACGGTAATAATACTTACGGTTCTAAGAGCTTCAGAATACATGTCGACTGCGACAAATCTGGTTATAGGCACTCGCAAAAAAGAAAACGATTATGATAAGCAAAACGCGCGAACGAACCGCTTTTATAGGCACGATTTAGCCGAAAAATTAGGAAGGGATAGAACTCGAGTTCATTGTTTCAGGATGACCGCACTGTCAGCGGGAGGCCTAATCGAAGCGGCGCCGACTGGCGGCCAGGCTTCGTGTACGATATCACCGATTAAGCATAAGGCAGGAATCCACTTTACGCACCTGGGAGAACTGCATATGGTAACCGACTCCTGGAAGATCGTGACCCATCTAAAAATGGACACCCTCCTCGAGAGAAATCGTCAGTTAACTTCGTACGTAAACCAATTAAAACAGCGATGCGCAAGTGAAGTCGCGAACATAGAGATAAGGCGAACGTGCGGATACCATTTAGACGCATTACTGAGAAGGGCAGGGAAATTGTATAAAAGAATGCATCAGGTATCGCAAATGCCGACCTACACCCCGGACAAGCGACGAGGGTTAATTAACGGAATAGGGTCGCTAGCGAAAACCATATTCGGTACAATGGACGCCGACGACGCCGAACAAATTAACCAACACTTGTCACGACTGGACGGCACACAGCACTCTCTAATGACTGCTATGAAAAAACAGATCCAAATCACTAACAATACCTTACACCACTTACACGACACAGAAAAGACAATAAAGCACAACGAGGACATATTAGCGGAACAGACTAGAATGTTACGTGTACAGGTCGAGACGACCTTCGCTCACCAGACGCAAAGAGCTGACGTTACAGATCATTTTACGATTTTAAATGCCCTAGTGACCGACCTGACTCAGGACGTAGACGACGTATTACAATACTACACCGGCCTTAAAGGAGGCATTATCAGCACAAACGTAATCGCGAGCGCACAGGTCACTAAACTATTACAGACCGCCGTGCAACACCTCCCGAACGGACTCACGTTCCCAATTGCGCCAAACCTAGAAAAGACGAATGTGATCGAAAAACTGTCATCGGTCACCGCGTATTTCGATCGGTATACGTTAATAGCAGTAATAACAGTACCGTTAATTTCCTCCCAAATGTTCACAGTGATCGAGGCAACCCCAGCCCCGATCCACACCCACGACAATACATACGCGTTATTAGTCGTAAGAACACCGATACTCGTCATCGACGCGAACAACAATCAGTACGTGCTCACGGATCACGACGAATTAGAAGGATGTAAACGAGTAGCCGCGCAATACTATTGCGAACAGCCAATGATAGCGCATAATATAAATAGCGATCTCGAGTGTGAAGCAAGCCTGTGGCTGCAACCCTCGGACGAATTCCCCCAAAACTGCGAAATAAAACATATCGCAGTAAACCACGCGATGTGGATCGGCACCTCGCGCGCGGACACATGGATCTTCGCAGCGCGTCAACCGGAGACACTGACTATCCAATGTGACGAACGGCAACCAGAACGCGTCATAATAGATAAGTCAGGAATACTAAAAATTGCAGGAAATTGTAATGTCCGAAGCAAGGACGTAGTATTAAGAAAGCGAAAAACGACATATAGTCAGGATATCGAACTAACGACGGCGCCGCGCTACGATATTACTGCGGCGATAAACGAGACGCAACGGGGCGAACTAGCGCACCCCCTCACGCGTTTCCAATTAGACAAACTGTTAAAAAATCCTTCCGAATTCTCCGCCTTATACAATCAACTCAATCAAGCAGAAAACGATCTGACTGATGACACCAATAACTATCAACCAGGATTAGCGACCTGGCAAATTGTACATCCGACGACGACGACTATGGTACAAATAGTAACTATTATACTCGTCATCTATTTGTTAACACGCGATTACCAACTTCGCCGGAAGATACAAATACCTCGACCAGCGAAAAGGATGACTAGAAAAGCAGCATCCACGCCCAACGCTGCGACCTCCAGAGAGGGCGCTGCGGACCCCGGCTACGCCGTAGTAGCTGGAACAATGTAGGGTACCGGGAAATTTTGTAAGCAAGTTCGCGAAAAATTCCCCTAAGCACCCTTTCCTCAAAGGGGGGGGGGGATGTTGTAACCGAACCGACACCCAGCGTAACGACATCGCCACACATTCCGATTGCTCCAATCGAACAATCGAAATCCGGCACAACTGCGTAAGGGTTTTCGGAAGCATACCGAGAACCGTCAGCTTATGGTGAAACACCCAAAAGCAATCGGGATAGAATAAATCTTGTTTAACCTACGGTGAGTTCCAACTCTTTAACCGGCCAAGGATCCTACTACCCTCGGTTTATAACCGAGTATATCCGTCCCGGCATCCTCACCCGAGTATTCGGAGCCCGTCGGACGACAACAGCGAAGGACGACCTAGGAACACCTAGGATTCTCCCTGAGAATCTCGACCCAGGCGCTTTCCACAACATTAGTAAAACATTATGATACTACACGCACTATGATTTCCCGATTGATACCTATTGCAGCATGTGTGGATTCCGTAGCTCGTCCACTTCTGCAAAACCGCTTACAATTCAATGGATATTATGGTTGTAGTTGGTGCTATATTTACGGCAAATATATGTGCGGCTCAGTCAGATATCCATTATCTGAAAGAGGTGACGTGTTGCGAACACATGAAGCAAATATGGAAGACACAAACAACAGTGTGACGCTTCAGAAATCTATTCGGGGAGTTAAAGGTTTCTCCGAACTTGCCAGGTTACCGTTGTTCGACACAGTCTGGGCTTATCCTGTCGAGTATATGCACGGAGTTACCTTGGGGGTTGCTAAGCAATTATGGGACTTCTGGAGTAGTGTAGAATGTCAATATCATATTAATGCTGCAGAAAGAAAGGAAATTAACTATCGTTTGACATTGATTCGCGTGCCACATGAGATTCATATAACACCAAGATCTTTAGCAGAGAAAGCTAAATGGAAGGCGTCAGAATGGCGCTCATGGATCTTATTTTATAGTCCGGTGTGTTTGAATGGCATTTTGCATGAATGTGCCTACCAATCATTTCTCCTCTTCTGTCGAAGTGTATATACATTGCTGAAAGTAGAAATCACAGCGGATGAGTTGAAGCAATGCGAATAGGACTTATTGAAGTTTGCAGGAGAATGTGAAATTATGTATGGTGACCGTGCACCAACGTTTAATCTCCACAGTGTAATGCATTTAGTCGATTCCGTTAGAAGGAGTGGACCATTATGGTCAACTTCAGCATTTCATTTTGAGAATGGAATTCGGGTGTGTAAAAATTACATAAATGGTCCTAATAATGTAGGACATCAAATTGTCACAAAATGGTCAAGGACAATGTATTATCAATCTTCGGTTACACAAGTGTCTGCTAATAATAGGTGCATTGATTTCTGTAACAATCTATTCAGTACACAAGTATTGAAGAACAATTGCATTAGAAGAAGCAACGATGGTCAGACTGTACTAGTCGGTGCACCGAAAATATCAGAAAATATAACAAAAAAAAACTTAGCACCTTTCTTACGAATGATAAAGCATACGTAGATATGTTCGATCGCTGCATTCACAAGAATATGGTTGTGCACAGTGCAAAATATACGAAAGTTCAAAAGACCAAGGACACAGTTGTTCTGTTACACAACGGAAGCGTTGTAGAAATTGAATACATAGTCGTGATTGAGGGTAAATGTTATATATTGGCTGCGGAGTTGTATACAAGTTCAATGAACAATTCAATCAATTTAAATCATCTGAAAAAAATTATAAATAAAGATAAAGCATTTTTAATTTTCGAGATATCACAGATAAATAACAAAGTGCTTGTTATGAATTTGGAGTCTGTTGGAGATTATATTTGTTTCCTGCCAAATGTATGGGAAACACAGTAATAATTTCTGAAAAACGTAAGTTCGACGACTTGAGTGTTTTTTGTGTCTGCTTTGCTTTGGGTTAGGTAATAATTGAACATAAATGAATGTTTAACACTCATGATAGGATTTACCAGACTCTGGCAAACACATTGATTATAGTATATTAACATTCTTGTTGTTAACAACGTTATACGATTAGGAAAGTCCACAAGGTCTGCTAGCCACCTGGCATTTCTGATCCAGATACCGTTAAGAAAAAAATTAATCTTGGAATTTGATTTCATAAATTCATAGATATGTTTAGATATTTTTATATTACTGAAATTGTCAGAGTTGGTTGTATAAATTATGAGTACGTTTCCCCATGCATGCTTCCCACTTTTTCATGACCTTTTCATAACTTATGATAAATATAATGTAGTATTGTTTCACTGGAAAATTTTCATATTCTCTTTATGTGGTGTGTGGAATGAGTATTGTGATAAATTATACGAGTTTGAGATACAAGGAATGATTTGGCTAAGGAATATTTTTCAATATTAGCATGGACTTTCGCAATTTTCATAAATATTAAATAATCTGCGCGCGTCACTTCTGACATCGTCAAATTATGTTTTAGGAAAAATCACATAAGGAAGTTGGGAGATTTTGTACTTCTGAAAGAAATGCAAAAGCGCCTCCACAAAATGCAGCCGATAATGTAAGTGTTTATCATATATATTAATGAATATTACGAAAAGTTGTGTACTTAATTTTTTTTTGACAAAATTTTTCATATTCTCTTTATGTGGTGTGTGGAATGAGTATTGTGAGAAATTATAAGAGTTTGAGATACAAGGAATTATATGGCTAAGGAATATTCTTCAATATTAGCATGGACTTTCGCAACTTTCATAAATATTAAATAATCTGCGCGCGTCACTTCTGACATCGTCAAATTATGTTTTAGGAAAAATCACATGAGGAAGTTGGGAGATTTTGCACTTCTGAAAGAAATGCTTGTACGGAAGAAAGTAGAAACTCGCGAAGGATGTCCGAGTACATCAATCTCAAGTTACAAATAAAAGAATGGCAAAGTAAATGCTTGGAAAAGGAGAAGAGATTACAAGCTAGTCAAGAAAGAACAAAATTCCTGACGAAAAAGAATCAGGAGCTGCAGGAAATGCTGACCGAAACGACCATGGATTTACAACGCCATGTTATTAACTTTTTTGAGCAAAGTGAAGGTTTGTATAATATATGGTTTCTCAAGTGATGAATTAATTAAAAATGTTGTTTCAATTTTATAAAATAACTTTTACACTTTCAATTTTAGTTTATAGATATTGAAGCGGCAAAACACGATACGCAGCAAAATTTGTTACAAAACTTTCCCTCCGTGGGATTTCTAAGAAAATCCGACAGCATGGTACGCATTGTAAATATATGTTATTTAGTTATTCAATTCCGCAGCATTGTATTGTCCGATATGCAATTCTGATAATTGTGAATCAATATTTCTAAAATACTTTTAATTTTGTATATGTGTTTATAATAAGAAATTTTGTATACGTTTTAGATACACGTAGGACAAGGCCTTTGGCTACCAAAGGGCACCTATGATGCCGTCGTGTATAATGCGAGAAAATCTATACGGATTTTTGTAAAAAACATGTCATTGGCGTTGTTTGGGCCGGAAATTTTAAAAAATAGTAGTGTGGAGGGAAGGGTGTCTAACAGAAGAAAAAATAGTTTTCCCAAATCGCCACTTGACCCAGTCAAATTAAGAGCAATAACAGGTAATTTTCCATTTTCAAATAAAAAAATCATTCGGTTTCCCCTTCAACTGCTTTCAATAACAATTGATATCATTATTGATATACTTATTTCAGACATATTCCAACATTACCTGGAGCTGCTGAAATGCAGCAGTATTGAAATAGATTTATGGTTGCGCCGAGTTGGGAGCATCATCAGCTCGAAAATATCTGACTTCAATCGTCCACCGCGCAGTAAAAAAAGTGACCACACGGCAGAAGAAATGGACGATGATGAACAGGAGGAGAATTATCAACAGGAGAACTATCAACAGGAGGACTGTGACCAGGAGAACTATTAACAGGAGGACTGTGACCAGGAGAACTATCAACAGGAGGACTGTGACCAGGAGAACTATCAACAGGAGGACTGTGACCAGGAGAACTATCAACAGGAGGACTGTGACCAGGAGAACTATCAACAGGAGGACTGTGACCAGGAGAACTATCAACAGGAGGACTGTGACCAGGAGAACTATCAACAGGAGGACTGTGACCAGGAGAACTATCAACAGGAGGACTGTGACCAGGAGAACTATCAACAGGAGGACTGTGACCAGGAGAACTATCAACAGGAGGACTGTGACCAGGAGAATTATCAACAGGAGGACTGTGAACAGAACAGTGAACAAGGCAAAAATGACGAAGAAAACCACGAAGACGACGAATTTATTTATGAATTTCTGGACACCAATTTGTCAAATTCAGTAAATTGATACAATGTATTCATTTTTCTATTTTTTAGATTAGTGTTTTTCATTGTATATTTTATATTTTATATGTTTATTATTATTATTATTATTATTATTATTATTATTATTATTATTATTATTATTATTATGTAAATGTAATACCATATAAAAATTATTAAAATTTTATGAATACCTATCCAAATTTTATTATTTCATTCTGACAGCAAAATTGCATGTAATTACTTATAGATTCAATGAAAATTTGAACCTGCATTTCCAAATAAAATTCTGAACAAAATAAATGGTAAATTACGTATCATTACAGCATCGTAAATGTTACGCCAATACAAATAAAACCAGGTAATAAAATAGCTTGGAAAAGTTGATGATTACCATCCGATTTTTGATCTGTACTTCCAGTTAGAAACACATACAAATTTAAGTTAATATCATTTGAAAATACGTGCCTTTCCACACGCATTTATGATGTGCAAAACTGGGCAAACACAGGTAGAAAAATAACTTGAAAGGACCAATAGATTCCGTAATGGTTTGATCTGGATTTTCAAATTCAAAAAATTTCCCAAAGCGTTTCATATAAAGCAATACCGAACTTCCGCATACCATCCACAATCCAATGGATCTTTAGAAAGAAGTCATCACGTCCTTGTAGAATATTTATGGCACTATGTATCAAAAGAGAAACAATGGGATCAATGGTTGCCACAAGCAATGTTTTCATATAATACAAGCACTCACGAAGGTACAAAATTTACGCCTCACGAGCTTGTTTTCGGTAGAAAAGCCCGCCTTCCTTCAAATATTTCTCCAACTGATAAAATCAAAGTGTTTGGGAATGCACAAGTTCCCAAAACCTCAACGCTTATGCTCACCGCAGCACCTCCTGGTCAGCAGACCACGCGAAGGACTGACGAGCGTTCCTCCAATCAGTGACGATCGATCCACCAATCAGCGCGCCTCATCGATTCCTCTGGAGCATCAATGCGACGCGCGGACAGAAGTCTTTTCTCCTTTTCTCTCTCACCTTTGTTCTCGCGTTTAAATGTAACGCTCGCGGATCCACGATCAATCAACCAATGAGATCTCCCCACGTCGATCGATACTCGAGAATGTTCGAGACGACGCCGTAACGGAAGTGTTCATTCTTCTTCGATCCTCTCTTGTTCACGTAGAGTGTAGTGCGCGATATCTGTTTCTTGCTCACCTCGTGAGCTCTCAATGCTCAGTTAATCAGCTCGTGCATTTTCTATATTGTAGTGCAATCGTGCGTTTCCACAAGTACTCAAGCTAAGACTCATGCTCCTTTGATTGTGGAAGCCGCGGGAATGTGTGTGCGACCTCGTGGCTGCAAAACGTGTTCGCTGATTCATTACAATGCGCATCCATCTTGTGTTCACTCTCGTTTTGTCTATGTGCAAGATCACACGTGTTGCTCGTAGTTCATTTTCTTTGCAAACCGCGATTATTATAGTGCTCAAGCCTTGTTCTGCAACTAGAATCACGCTCGCTGAGGTGTTCAGTGTAAGGACAGGTGATTGATTGTGCATTCATTTATTGACTCAGTCATGGAGTGCACGACACTAATTGCGCGTATAAAGTCGATTGACTGCGAATTCGCGATTGTGCGTGTTCGCGTGTTCCCATGTTTGATATGTGTTTAATCATTGTAATTTAAGAGTGTTTGGGGGCTCATTTAAGGCTGCCGTCTCAAGTTTGTTATGGTCCGAATCGATCGAAGCGTCCCTTGTAAACAGACGGACCCTAATGAAACTAATGCGGTCGATAAAAAGAAGTTGTACAGAGGTGACATTTCCAGATACTCTATGTAAACGAATCTTTGACGCATAGTTGCCGTATCTACTGTTCTCTCTGTCTCTGCCGCGCTGTTGCCACAGAGATCTCTCTTTCTATCGGGAAGTCTTTGCAAGCTTGAAGGATCACGGCACGAGAGCTGCGTCTAGCGTCCGAACCTCGCTGAACGTAAAAGAGGATAGCAATAATGAAAGATAGAGAGGTTCGGGAGTGAGGTTAGGAACCATGTAAAAGAAACAATACTAATTTGCGTATCAATATCTTTTTATTAATACGTAGAATCATGTGATATCCTGTATAATCAATGTGCAATTTCAAAGCATACATTATAAGCGACATCACTGAAACGTAACATGCCGATCGCAATGACATTTATGAATAATATATAATTCTTCGAAAAATATATATATATATACTTTATTGCTCCCCTTAGGGATTACAATCCGCCATTCTGTCTCCTCTTACATACATTCTTAACCTATATATATTATATATATCTACTCGCTCGCTCGCTCGCTCCCCTCCGCCACGCACGCACCCATACACCCCCCATCCCTACCGTTTGACCTCCGCTTCTCACTCTCATTCCTTATATATGCCTCCTTCTATTCAACCCCCTCTCCATTCCTCCACTTTTCTCATCCACTCCTCTCCCCCTCCCTCGTCGCACAGAACCTCTCCCACTACTTCTTGCCATCCCCTCCCGTCCTCCCAGTCTGTACACTCCTCCCACACATGTTCCCATGTCTCATCCCCCCACCCACAAACTCTACATTTCCTCTTCTCCTCCTCCTCCCAATACCTCCCTCCCCTCATCTCACTCCCCAGTCTGAATCTGGCCACGCGCCTCCACCTGCTTTCTCCCCAACCCTTTTTCAAATACCCCGGCACCCCTACCCCCTTTACCGCTCCATACCACCTATTAAATTTCGACTCCCTAATCCTTTCCCATCTTTCCGTCTCCTGCAATTTCCTTTCCCTACTAACTAACTCTTCCCCCCTCATTTCCCCCCTTTCCCTCATTCCTTCCAACCCCTCCACCGTCCATCCCCTCTCCTCCAAAAACCCCTTCCTTTCTTCTTCCCATCCCCCCCAGCATTTTCCCCCTCCTTGCCCTACCTTTTATTTCCTCCCAGCACATCCTAGCTAGTTCCCCTCCTTTCCCCTCCTCCAGCTTCCTCTCATAACCCCATGCCCTCAAACCCGCCCTTCCCTTCAACCTATCCCTCTGCAGTTCCTCCCTTACCATATAGCCCGGCGTGCACCAGTCCACCCCCAACACCCACCTTAAAAATCTTTCATGTAACCCCTCAACCTTATCTCGCACCTTCCACCCCCATATCTCCACCCCATAGCTCATCATCGCCCACACCAACTTATCAAATAGCCATATTCTTTTCCCCCAGTCCTTCCCAAACCTCCTCTTACCAATCCCCCAAACCCTCCCCATCACTGCCGCCGCTTTCCTAACCCTTGGGCCTCCACATGGGCCTCCTGCCCCCCATTCCCCATCAAGGTATACCCCAGGTATTTGAACGTCCTGACCTCCACTTCCTTTCCCTTCCACCTCCACACCACTCTACTCCATCTCCCTCCTCCACGCCTACACCTCATTATCTTCGATTTACTCACGTTCAAATGTAAACCCTTCCCATCCAAATACCTTTCCAGTTTCCCCATCATACCTTTCATCCCCTCCTCATCCTCCGCCACCACCGCCACATCGTCCGCATATGCCAGGGTGTATACTTTCCTCCCCCCCAGTCTCACTCCTCCCCACCCTCCTTTCTCCAACTCCTCGTCCAAATCCGCCAGTAGCAATATAAACATACATGGGCTCAGAGGACAGCCCTGCCTCACCCCCCTTGCCGTCCAAAACTTCTTCCCTTCCTCCTCCCCCACCCTCACCCTACACACCGTCTCCTTTAACACCTCCGCGCACCTTTCCACCAATCCCTCTCTCACTCCCCTCTTCCTCATCGCCTTGACCAACACCTCCCTATCCACCGAGTCAAAGGCCGCCTTCAGGTCTATGAAGAAAACCACCATCTTCCTTTCCTTCCTTGTCACCTGTCGGTTTATCAGGTGGTTCAACACGTATATGTTGTCCATACACCCCATTCCTCTCCTGAAGCCGGCCTGACTCGGTGGCAACAGCTTTTTCCTCTCCACCTCCTCCCTCAGCCTTTCCGCTAAAACCGACGCATACACCTTATACGCTGTCTGTGTCAACGTAATCCCTCGGTAATCCTCCACCTTTTTCCCTACCCCTTTCTTTACCACCGGCACCACAACCCCATCCCTCCACTCTTCCACCCACCCTTCCCCCTTCCACACCCTATTACATATTACCCAAAGCCAATCTTCCACTTCTACCCCCCCATACTTCCATACTTCATTGGGTATGTTGTCACCTCCTACCGCCTTTCCCTCCTTCAGCCCCCTTACCACCCTTCTAATCTCCTCCTCTCCATCCTCCCCTCCTTTTCTCACCCTCCACTCTACACCACCTAACACCCCCCTAAAATACTCTTCCCATTCTTCCATTTTTATCCCCTCCTCCACCCTCCGCTTCCTTTTCCTCTCTCTGTTCACCACTTTCCACACCTGCCCTTCCGTCCTAATCCCCTCTATCTCCTTCTCCCACCTTTCCACCTCCTTTCTCTTCTTCTCCTCACACATTATCTTATACTCTTTTTTCCTCTCCCTGTACTCCTTCCCATCTCCTCCCTCTCTTCTCCATCTTCTCAGCTCCTTCCTAACCTTACTTTTCTCCTCCCTACACTCTTTGTCCCACCACCCCCTCCCTATCGCCCCTTTTATCCTTTCCTTCAGCTCTCTCCATTCCTCCTGTATTCCTCTTTCTCCCCCCTCTCTCTTCCCAAACTTTCTTATAAACTCCTCCCTTCCCTCCGCAGTCCAATTCCCCCTTCCTGCCCTCCTTCTCTCACCTTTTCTCCCCTTTCTTACCCCCTCTCTAACTTCTCCCCTCAGCCACACCACCACCGGGTGATGGTCTGAGTCCACCCTCTCCCCCACCTCCATCTTCTCCACTCTCTCCCTCGTGTCCTCATTCCCTAATATGTAATCTATTACAGAGTTCCCTCTCCCTCCTGTATACGTCCACTCCCCCTCTTCATCCCCCTCTATGTTTCCGTTCAGTATTCCCCACCCCCTCTCCTCCAAATATATGCACAACCTATTGCCCTCCCCATTCACCTCCATATCTTTCGACCTCCTATTTTCTCGTCCCCTTTCCTCCGCATCTCCCTCTCCCGAAATCTCTCCCCCTTCCCTTCCTGTCCTCGCATCCCCTCCTATTACCACCCTTATTCCCTCTTCTCTTCCCTCTATCCACTCCTCTATTTCCTCCAGCTTCTTCTGTAAATCCTTGTTCACATAAACTCCCACCACCCTCCACCACTCCCCCCCCCCATCTTCACCTGCTTCATCATTATCCCCTCCTTCTCTCCTTTTTCCTCGCCTCTTGTTTCAATCTCCTTTCTTACCCCCATTAGCATTCCCCCCATTGTCCTCCCCTTTTTACTTATCCTCTTAGCCCATTGTTTCTCCCACACGTATTCCTTTGGCAGCCTAATCCTTACATATTCCCAGTCTCTTTCCTCCATCCACGTTTCACACATCACTACCACCTCCCACTCCTCCAGTCCTTTCCAAAAATCCCCATCTTTATTTTTTACTCCCGCCACGTTCCAGAAAGCCACCTTATAACTTCCCCACTGTCCCTCTCCTGCCACCGCTTCAACCCCTCTCTCCTTCCCCTTTCCCACTCCCTTCGTTTCCCTGCTCCTCCACCCATTTCTCACCCACCTCATCCCATTTTTCATCCTCCCATTTACCCACATCTTCATGTACCCCATCTGTACATTCATCCCCCTCTCCCTTTCTCTCTGTGCCTCTCTCTCTATCTTCCACCTCCCTCTTCTCTCCTCTCCCGTGAGGTCATCCTCAATCCTCTCCTTCCCGTCCCTCAGCTTTCTCCTCGCCTCCATTACCTTCCTTTTTTCCTCCCTTCCCACCAATTTCACCAGAGCCATTCCACGCCCCTCCCCTCCCGCTCTTCCTATCTTTTTCACCTCTTTTATAGCTCCCCACTCCAATCCCATCCTCCCCCAGAGCGTCCTCACCCCCTCCTCCACTTCTCCTTCCACCCCCAAACCCCTTATCACCACGTTGCATCTTCTACCCTCCCTCTCCTTTTTGTCCTGCATTACCTCCAACCTTCTCAGCCTCATTCTCCATTCCTCCACCTGTCCCTCTTCCACTACTTCCTTTCCATTTCTTCCTTCCTTTTCCCAACTCACTACCTTCTCCATCACCTCCTCCATCCTCCTATCCCTTTCTTCCAGTCTCTCCAACTTTTCCTCTATTCCCTCCCTCCTCGCCTTCTCCTCCTTCATCCATTCTTCCCACTTCCTTCTTTCCGCTCTCCATTCCTCCTCCAACCTTTTTCTTTCTTCCCTTTCACTCCTCATCTCCTTCTTCATTTCCCTTATCTCCCTTATCAGCTCCTTCAACATTCCTTCCATCCCTAACATTCACCCTCCCCCCTGCTCGCCTCCCTCTTTGCCCCCCTTTTCTGGCGACATCGTCGTTTTTCCACTCCTCTTAAATCCTCCCCTTCCCTCCTCTGCGATCGCCTCTGCCTCCTCCTCTTCCCTCTCTCTCTTTTTTCCTCAGTAATTTTCCAGGCTACCCACACTACTCCCCACGCTACTACCACTGTCCTTCCTATATCTTTCCTTTATATTTGCGCTCCCTTTTCCTTTCTCACCCCCTTTCCCTTTCCCCCCCATTTGCCTTTCTCCCCCACTTCCCCCCGCTTCCATCTCATCACCCTTCTCTCTATCCATTTTCCTAAATACTTTTTCCCCCGTTCAAAATTCCCGCCTTCCTGCCTTCCTTTCTGCACCTCTATCTCTTCCACTCCTCGACAGGTGTCACTTCGCCTCGCTCCGCTCTCTATCTGTTGTTCCCGCCAAAATTTCGCCTACCTCTCTCACCTAACCTCCAAGCCTTCCCTTAACACTCCAATCTCCCTGCCACCCACACTCCTAACCCTTTCCCCCTTATCTCTCTCCTTTCCCCACTTCTCCTCAACCCCCCACACTCACACTCTATCCTCCCTTTCACCAGTTCACCACACTTTCCCTCACACTATAACACCGCTCACTTTCGCACACCTGCCATACACCGCGACCGGAAACGGAATTCTCTTCGAAAAATATATGACACTTTCTTTTTTATCTATAATCATCCATGTTACGTCCTGAAGGGACAGCCTGTAAATCACCCCGAGCGGCTGGAGTGACTTACCGGGTTCTTGCTCTGTCAAAGGGCTAAGGCCCACCTTGACTATACTTACCGGGGGTAGAAAGGAAGAAAGGGGTTGAAATAAGGCTTGTACAAGGGAATTGAGAGGAACAATAATGATCGCTTATATTCTTAATAAAGGTTAGTTGTTAGGTACATACCAGGAGACGGCGCCCCGTCTCCGTCGCTGTTCTCGGGGCGTTCGCTTTGCCGCCGGACCTGTCGTAGGTCGTGTTCGCTCGCGTTTCGGGCTCGGGTGACGCAGGGATGTCGCTGGGCCTGGCGTCCGTCGTCTCGCTGCGCTCGCTCCGTCGGGGTTCTTCGCGATCGCGGTGGTTCGTATCGGCGCGTGAGTGCTCTCCCGGCGAGGCCGTTTCCTGTGCGTCGGATGGAGATACGCTCCGCCTAACCAGATCGACCGAGCGCGATTCGCGATACCGGACACTGAAGCGAAGACGCGATCTAGACGGCAACGCTCGCCGTCGCTACTCCCTAGCTCGAAGTCCCAAAATCGAATGCCTTCTATCGAGTCCGCGGTTGAGGACCGCGCCTCGCCTTCTCGAAATCGATCGGGGAGAGAAATCGCCCCGTCGCACAGTGGTTCGAGTATACTACATGCTAGCTGGACAAAATTATTTTTTCGCGGGTTTGGGTTTATATGGGGTTCAAATTGTTAGAAAACAAACCTGATTCGTATTACAGTTTATTATTTCACTAAAAATATAAATAAAATAAAAATATGACTTATTCAATAAAGGAAAAAGAACAAAATGACAGTATTGTACTTTAATTATAATTAGTTATAACATTATGTCTATTCCCGTAATTTCTGAGTTTTTAAGTTTAAAACCTGGTTTTTTAAATCAGTTTTCTCTGCATCGCTATTAAAATAGTGTTTTACTATATGTTCCACGTCGATCCACGCGACAAGGGTTGAATGTACGGAAAGTAGAGACTTTCTAGTTTATTTTAATCAAACGATCGATCTGCAAAAATTTGCAAAACTATATTTTTTTAATTGTTTTCAAGCGCGGCGCTTGGCAGGAGAGATAGCACAGTTGTTATATTTTTTCGCGGTATTGGGTTTATATGGGGTTCAAATTTTTAGAAAACAAACCTGATTCATATCACAGTGTATTTTATCACTAATAATAATAATATTATTATTATTATTAACGGGTATAACCCTATAAATATATTATTGCAAACATAAGAAATAAGAAAAAGTTACTACTAGGTTACAAGTCGTTAATTATGTTTACAAAGTGTACAAAGTAGTGTCACCCCTGACCGCTTTCATGAATATTAATACAATGAAAATATAACTAATACAATAAAGGTAAAGAAACCAAAAAGGCAGTATTATAGTTTAACCGTGACTACAGGTATGCATTATAACTATTAATATCTTGTTCATTACAATATGTACACGCTAATCTGATTCACTACTTGAATCATCAGTACCCGATGATCATTCAGTAGATTGTGATGCTGATGTATCTCTCCTGCCGAGCGCCGCGCTCGAAAACAATTAAAAAAATATAGTTTTGCAAATTTTTGCAGATCGATCGTTTGATTAAAATAAACTAGAAAGTCTCTACTTTCCGTACATTCAACCCTTCTCGCGTGGATCGACGTGGAACATATAGTAAAACACTATTTTAGTAGCGATGCAGAGAAAACTGATTTCAAAAACCAGGTTTTAAACTTAAAAACTCAGAAATTACGGGAATAGACATAATGTTATAACTGATAATTATAGTTAAAGTACAATACTGTCGTTTTGTTCTTTTTCCTTTATTGAATTAGTCATATTTTTATTTTATTTATATTTTTACTGAAATAATAAACTGTAATACGAATCAGGTTTGTTTTGTAACAACTTGAACCCCATATAAACCCAAACCCGCAACAAAATAATTTTGTCCAGCTAGCATGTAGTATACTCGAACCACTGTGCGTCGGCAACTGGCGGTCGCTGCCTCTTGTTGGGAAATATCGGGGCCCGGGCCGTCAACGGCCACGTTGCGCTTACGACGAACCTCCGCGGTTCGTCGACCTGCCCGACACGCGCGAGGCGATTCCGCTGAATTGCCGATTCGGAGGAAAGCGACGAGAGGACAGTGAGCACGGGATGGACCAGAAGGACCCATGTAACACCTCCCCACTTAGACACGAAACGGTCTCGTGAGTCCGTTTCGTCGTTACCCGTGTGATGCTGTCCGCGCGTACACTTTCGTCCGACGACTTAAAATTACGAATGTCGCAACTGAAACTAAGGGGACCCGAAAGGGGAATTACAATAAAGGAATCGGAGTTGGGCGAAGCAGTTGAATAAAATATTGTTACATTGTAACGCAAAGCAAAGAAAATTATAGTAATAATAATATAACCCCAAAATTTAAGGAATAATATGATAGTAATAGTAATGTAGCAAAAATGAAAGAGGAATATAGTAATATAGCAAAAATTGAAAACAAGAATAATAATGATATCGCAAAAAAAAAATTGATAGCGGTCGTGTAGTAAAATTAGCGATGAGGGGGGGGGGGGGAGCGACTCCTGGCGGTATCCGAAATGACGCTCGGAAGTCGCTGTACCTGGCGTCCGTCGTATCGCTCGCTCCGTCCTTCGTCTTCGCGATCGCGGTGGTTCGTATCGGCGCGTAAATGCTCTCCCGGCGAGGCCGTTTCCTGTGTGTAGGATGGAGATACACTCCGCCTAACCTGATTGACCGAGCGCGATTCGCGAGGCTGGACACTGAAGCGAAGACGTTTGGTTTGTACCGTACCCGTGGAACCTCTCGCTTTGTCTACATGAGTTCTATCACTTGTCCTCGTGGACGGTATAACGGGTAGGTCGGGAGGAAAGGATGTAATGGCAAGAGGATGGGGTTTTGAAATTATTTGCGGGGGGGGGGGCGGTGTGGTACCATTTCTATTTCCACTTTTGCCTCTTTCCTTGGGGGCTGGCGATGTTTGGTACAGCGTGCCTTCAAACAACGGTATCCCATCCAGACAATAAGGAGGATGATGAAGATTCCTCCCAGTCCGGGCAATCCATAGGTAACATAGGTTGATAGGTTTTTGGTTCGATGATGGGTGGCCAGCTCCCTTGCCTGTCTTTCGATGTCCTCCAGGGCGATTGCGTTTGCTTTCGCATGGGCCTCGTGAAGGGTCCCCTGGGGTTCTTTTTCTTGATGGTCGGCCAAGATTTTCACGTGATGTTCCGTGAGTGTTGGCAGGAACTCCGAGATGTTTATGTCGATAGATGGCTGGTAGACGGTTGTCAATGCCTCGGTGTCGGCTCCGGTTGCCCAGATCTGATCGGTCCCGATTTTAGCCTGACAATCTCTCTTCAGTTGTAATATTCCTGCACCCTGTAGTATTTCATATCCGGCCGCGTGCTTGTTGCATTGAATCTGCAGGGCCTGGGTGTCTTTAATGGAATATAACCAGGTGTTGGGTGCGACCATTTTCTTGACGAAGGTTCGGCTTCCGGGAAGGGCCTTGATGTTGCAACTGGACCACTTGATGTTCTGTGGTTTCAACAACGCATCCGTTTCGCAGCTTGGTGCTTTCTCCAAGTCCTGGAGTGGCACGCTGAGTTCGCACATGTACATCCGAGGGTGTTTCCTGCATGATGTAGTTCTCGTTGGGCATGAAGTATTGGGAGTTGGTTTGGCTGATCGCTAAATATTGTGTTCTTGGTACCATGAATATAGGGGTAGACACATTGGTTGATATAGATTGGAACGATGGGCACGGTTGTAGATAATAAAGGTCGAAGGGAATTTGGTCTAGTAAAGGGATGTCGAGTGACAAGATGATTCGACCCTGTATGTAAGCTACGTTCAATTTGGTCACTCCTTGTAGCTGTTCGGAATTCAATTCTTCCGGGGTCAGCGGGAATTCGTACGGCGTGGTTTCGTGAATTCGTTCGCAAGTTTGCGCAAGCTGACTGGGGGACAATACGGCCGGATGTACAATACCGAGTTTCGCGAACGTGAGCGCGTCCGTAATTACAATGAGCGCGGTCACATATTCGTCCACGTGCCTGGTCATCATATACGTCCACGTCGAAAAAGCTAATTCTAATTCTACTTTTGTTTCGCGTTCGTCTAATTGTAGTGTACCCGCCGCTATTTCTTTAATTCTATCGCCCACCTTTTGCACGGCACCCGTTACAGATCTTAGAGTGTCGTGTATATCCTGGAATTCGGATTTTATAATGTGTGTTTGGTTTCCTAACAATTCGGCTAAACGATTCTGATCTTTGTACAGTTTATCTATTTCCTTATTGTAATATTGGGCGTCGTCGCTGTCCAAGGTTCCGAAAAGGGCCTTACTCAGCGATCCGATGAATCCCAATGGTACCGATCGCTTGGTACGGCGTAGCGGTGGTTTTCCGAGTATGCTGAGTAGCAGTTCGTCGTAACGTTTATCGTCGCGGAGTTTTCGTTGTAGGGCCGCGTTTAGGGCGTCGGCTGGGCAAGGCATCCAGCTATGTGGTTTACATATTGTTTTCATCCGGTCAATCCGGGGTTGCGTCTGTGGTCTCGAGGCTAGTACCTCAGCGACTCCTATGCCCGTGACCAGCCTCCATTGGGTATGGAAGACTCGGAGGTGTCGGATCCTTTCGTAGTACAAGCCCGGGTTGTGGGTCAACTGCGATATCCGGTAGTCTCCGTCGATGATGTTACTATTAACGATCGTCCACAGGGACGCAAACAAAGCAGCCCATGTCCGTCCATGGTGGCCGCAGTACGAGCATTTCCCGGAAATGTCTTTCGCGGGGGAATTCTATCGTTCTATGTAAATGTTAACTGCAATTACAAAAACAAGTGAGATAAAGGGAGGGGGAGGGGTTCTAGGGAGTGGAGACTTGAGTGTTGAAGGGAGGAGGAATTCTATTGTTTTAAGTAATTGTTTACGAAAAACAAGTGAGATGAAGGGGAAAAGAAGGGGAAAAGTCCGATTTACGGAGTATGGGACCTGGATTATGGGGATCGGCTATTTGAGCTCTCCCGCCGGTCCGTTGTAAACTTAAACCACATTGTGCATTGTGCACATACGCTGCATTGGCGTCAAGGTGGTTCTTCTTTAATATAAGCATGTTTTAGTTTATCGAAATGTTTTAGGGTCTGTTGGCCCTCATCCGAAATTAATATGGCATTGTTTTGTTCGGTGATTGCTTTTATCTTGTAAGGACCTGCGGAAAGGACGCGCCCGCCTCGTTCCGGTTGGGCGAGCGGGCGCGCAAGTAGTTTAAATGGTCGCCATTTTCGAGGTAGGTGTCACGATCTGTTGACCTTCGCGCTTCGCGGGTTTCATATCTTCTCGGTTCGCGAGGTTCGTATGTCCTAGGCTCGATACCTAAGGTCCGGGGTTCATACGCTCTAAGCTCGCGAGGTCGCGGTTGTTTATCGTCTTGAGGTCTTTGCTGGGGACCGAGCTGGCTACTTCCGACGTCCAGCGATCGTTCGCCTTGCCTCGTCAGCAAGGTCGTTGGCCGGCGCGGCGGTGTTGGGTCGCGATAATTCGGCTCGCGAGGATACTCTTTGCTAAAATCTTCGTCTCGATAGCGAGGGGAACCATAGGCGGAAAACGAGGAATGGGGCTCTACAGATGGGGCCTCCTCTCTCGGCTGCCTCTATTTGGTCCATTTTCTTTGGTGGTCGGGCGGAGCCGGGGGAGGCGCGCTGCAAGCGTACCCGTACACCTTATCGCGAAGCAAACCGAACTTCTCTAATTCCCGCCTTTGGGCGTGCAACGCTAAATCGAACGCGTCGTCTAACGTCACTGGAGTTTGTAGCGATACCTTAGACGAAATCCTTTGAGGTGATCCCGGGATTAACGAGGAAAGAGCCAATCGCTCAACGTTCTTCGAGGTCTTTTCATTCTCTGTTCTGACCACGCGAATAAAGTCTAGTAAGCGAGTAAAGTGGGTAGAGTCTATTATACGTTCTCGTGGCCGAAGCTCCTCATAACTACGACATGGAGAGTAGCGGGTCCTTAAGAGGGAGAGCAGCTCAGCCACGCTCCCACAACCTTTCCCTTCGACATAGAATCTAACGGGATCAATCAATTTGAATATAAGGCCATCCCGGAACCTGTCCTCTAGGGCTGGCGGTATACGTTTCGCGGCGCGCTGTATCGCGTCTTCGAAGTCCTCCAAAGTTGCTAAGTCAGGGTCAAAACGGGGAACGCTGTCGAGCTCCTGATACATTCTCTCCTCATCTTCTCGGTATTGCCATATGTCCATTATATGTGTCATTGGGTCGTTCGTACGTGAGCCGGAGGGTAGTCCACCGCACTGAGGCGGAGGTGGAGGAGGAGGAACAGCCGGAAGAGGTGCAGCAGAGGATCGTGCGGTAGAAGACAGTCCCGCGGTCGGGGACCTCGATACACCACCTGGCATTGTTATGCAATGCTCAGCAAGGGACGGTGAGTGGTAGGAAGCGTAGTCAAGTTACGAGCAGAGAAGATTGCGGCAGGTCGCGATTATACGCGACGGCGCGATCTATTAAAAGGAAATGATTAGAAGAGTCAAATCCCACTTCTGACACCAGTTTGTTACGTCCTGAAGGGACAGCCTGTAAATCACCCCGAGCGGCTGGAGTGACTTACCGGGTTCTTGCTCTGTCAAAGGGCTAAGGCCCACCTTGACTATACTTACCGGGGGTAGAAAGGAAGAAAGGGGTTGAAATAAGGCTTGTACAAGGGAATTGAGAGGAACAATAATGATCGCTTATATTCTTAATAAAGGTTAGTTGTTAGGTACATACCAGGAGACGGCGCCCCGTCTCCGTCGCTGTTCTCGGGGCGTTCGCTTTGCCGCCGGACCTGTCGTAGGTCGTGTTCGCTCGCGTTTCGGGCTCGGGTGACGCAGGGATGTCGCTGGGCCTGGCGTCCGTCGTCTCGCTGCGCTCGCTCCGTCGGGGTTCTTCGCGATCGCGGTGGTTCGTATCGGCGCGTGAGTGCTCTCCCGGCGAGGCCGTTTCCTGTGCGTCGGATGGAGATACGCTCCGCCTAACCAGATCGACCGAGCGCGATTCGCGATACCGGACACTGAAGCGAAGACGCGATCTAGACGGCAACGCTCGCCGTCGCTACTCCCTAGCTCGAAGTCCCAAAATCGAATGCCTTCTATCGAGTCCGCGGTTGAGGACCGCGCCTCGCCTTCTCGAAATCGATCGGGGAGAGAAATCGCCCCGTCGCACAGTGGTTCGAGTATACTACATGCTAGCTGGACAAAATTATTTTTTCGCGGGTTTGGGTTTATATGGGGTTCAAATTGTTAGAAAACAAACCTGATTCGTATTACAGTTTATTATTTCACTAAAAATATAAATAAAATAAAAATATGACTTATTCAATAAAGGAAAAAGAACAAAATGACAGTATTGTACTTTAATTATAATTAGTTATAACATTATGTCTATTCCCGTAATTTCTGAGTTTTTAAGTTTAAAACCTGGTTTTTTAAATCAGTTTTCTCTGCATCGCTATTAAAATAGTGTTTTACTATATGTTCCACGTCGATCCACGCGACAAGGGTTGAATGTACGGAAAGTAGAGACTTTCTAGTTTATTTTAATCAAACGATCGATCTGCAAAAATTTGCAAAACTATATTTTTTTAATTGTTTTCAAGCGCGGCGCTTGGCAGGAGAGATAGCACAGTTGTTATATTTTTTCGCGGTATTGGGTTTATATGGGGTTCAAATTTTTAGAAAACAAACCTGATTCATATCACAGTGTATTTTATCACTAATAATAATAATATTATTATTATTATTAACGGGTATAACCCTATAAATATATTATTGCAAACATAAGAAATAAGAAAAAGTTACTACTAGGTTACAAGTCGTTAATTATGTTTACAAAGTGTACAAAGTAGTGTCACCCCTGACCGCTTTCATGAATATTAATACAATGAAAATATAACTAATACAATAAAGGTAAAGAAACCAAAAAGGCAGTATTATAGTTTAACCGTGACTACAGGTATGCATTATAACTATTAATATCTTGTTCATTACAATATGTACACGCTAATCTGATTCACTACTTGAATCATCAGTACCCGATGATCATTCAGTAGATTGTGATGCTGATGTATCTCTCCTGCCGAGCGCCGCGCTCGAAAACAATTAAAAAAATATAGTTTTGCAAATTTTTGCAGATCGATCGTTTGATTAAAATAAACTAGAAAGTCTCTACTTTCCGTACATTCAACCCTTCTCGCGTGGATCGACGTGGAACATATAGTAAAACACTATTTTAGTAGCGATGCAGAGAAAACTGATTTCAAAAACCAGGTTTTAAACTTAAAAACTCAGAAATTACGGGAATAGACATAATGTTATAACTGATAATTATAGTTAAAGTACAATACTGTCGTTTTGTTCTTTTTCCTTTATTGAATTAGTCATATTTTTATTTTATTTATATTTTTACTGAAATAATAAACTGTAATACGAATCAGGTTTGTTTTGTAACAACTTGAACCCCATATAAACCCAAACCCGCAACAAAATAATTTTGTCCAGCTAGCATGTAGTATACTCGAACCACTGTGCGTCGGCAACTGGCGGTCGCTGCCTCTTGTTGGGAAATATCGGGGCCCGGGCCGTCAACGGCCACGTTGCGCTTACGACGAACCTCCGCGGTTCGTCGACCTGCCCGACACGCGCGAGGCGATTCCGCTGAATTGCCGATTCGGAGGAAAGCGACGAGAGGACAGTGAGCACGGGATGGACCAGAAGGACCCATGTAACACCTCCCCACTTAGACACGAAACGGTCTCGTGAGTCCGTTTCGTCGTTACCCGTGTGATGCTGTCCGCGCGTACACTTTCGTCCGACGACTTAAAATTACGAATGTCGCAACTGAAACTAAGGGGACCCGAAAGGGGAATTACAATAAAGGAATCGGAGTTGGGCGAAGCAGTTGAATAAAATATTGTTACATTGTAACGCAAAGCAAAGAAAATTATAGTAATAATAATATAACCCCAAAATTTAAGGAATAATATGATAGTAATAGTAATGTAGCAAAAATGAAAGAGGAATATAGTAATATAGCAAAAATTGAAAACAAGAATAATAATGATATCGCAAAAAAAAAATTGATAGCGGTCGTGTAGTAAAATTAGCGATGAGGGGGGGGGGGGGAGCGACTCCTGGCGGTATCCGAAATGACGCTCGGAAGTCGCTGTACCTGGCGTCCGTCGTATCGCTCGCTCCGTCCTTCGTCTTCGCGATCGCGGTGGTTCGTATCGGCGCGTAAATGCTCTCCCGGCGAGGCCGTTTCCTGTGTGTAGGATGGAGATACACTCCGCCTAACCTGATTGACCGAGCGCGATTCGCGAGGCTGGACACTGAAGCGAAGACGTTTGGTTTGTACCGTACCCGTGGAACCTCTCGCTTTGTCTACATGAGTTCTATCACTTGTCCTCGTGGACGGTATAACGGGTAGGTCGGGAGGAAAGGATGTAATGGCAAGAGGATGGGGTTTTGAAATTATTTGCGGGGGGGGGGGCGGTGTGGTACCATTTCTATTTCCACTTTTGCCTCTTTCCTTGGGGGCTGGCGATGTTTGGTACAGCGTGCCTTCAAACAACGGTATCCCATCCAGACAATAAGGAGGATGATGAAGATTCCTCCCAGTCCGGGCAATCCATAGGTAACATAGGTTGATAGGTTTTTGGTTCGATGATGGGTGGCCAGCTCCCTTGCCTGTCTTTCGATGTCCTCCAGGGCGATTGCGTTTGCTTTCGCATGGGCCTCGTGAAGGGTCCCCTGGGGTTCTTTTTCTTGATGGTCGGCCAAGATTTTCACGTGATGTTCCGTGAGTGTTGGCAGGAACTCCGAGATGTTTATGTCGATAGATGGCTGGTAGACGGTTGTCAATGCCTCGGTGTCGGCTCCGGTTGCCCAGATCTGATCGGTCCCGATTTTAGCCTGACAATCTCTCTTCAGTTGTAATATTCCTGCACCCTGTAGTATTTCATATCCGGCCGCGTGCTTGTTGCATTGAATCTGCAGGGCCTGGGTGTCTTTAATGGAATATAACCAGGTGTTGGGTGCGACCATTTTCTTGACGAAGGTTCGGCTTCCGGGAAGGGCCTTGATGTTGCAACTGGACCACTTGATGTTCTGTGGTTTCAACAACGCATCCGTTTCGCAGCTTGGTGCTTTCTCCAAGTCCTGGAGTGGCACGCTGAGTTCGCACATGTACATCCGAGGGTGTTTCCTGCATGATGTAGTTCTCGTTGGGCATGAAGTATTGGGAGTTGGTTTGGCTGATCGCTAAATATTGTGTTCTTGGTACCATGAATATAGGGGTAGACACATTGGTTGATATAGATTGGAACGATGGGCACGGTTGTAGATAATAAAGGTCGAAGGGAATTTGGTCTAGTAAAGGGATGTCGAGTGACAAGATGATTCGACCCTGTATGTAAGCTACGTTCAATTTGGTCACTCCTTGTAGCTGTTCGGAATTCAATTCTTCCGGGGTCAGCGGGAATTCGTACGGCGTGGTTTCGTGAATTCGTTCGCAAGTTTGCGCAAGCTGACTGGGGGACAATACGGCCGGATGTACAATACCGAGTTTCGCGAACGTGAGCGCGTCCGTAATTACAATGAGCGCGGTCACATATTCGTCCACGTGCCTGGTCATCATATACGTCCACGTCGAAAAAGCTAATTCTAATTCTACTTTTGTTTCGCGTTCGTCTAATTGTAGTGTACCCGCCGCTATTTCTTTAATTCTATCGCCCACCTTTTGCACGGCACCCGTTACAGATCTTAGAGTGTCGTGTATATCCTGGAATTCGGATTTTATAATGTGTGTTTGGTTTCCTAACAATTCGGCTAAACGATTCTGATCTTTGTACAGTTTATCTATTTCCTTATTGTAATATTGGGCGTCGTCGCTGTCCAAGGTTCCGAAAAGGGCCTTACTCAGCGATCCGATGAATCCCAATGGTACCGATCGCTTGGTACGGCGTAGCGGTGGTTTTCCGAGTATGCTGAGTAGCAGTTCGTCGTAACGTTTATCGTCGCGGAGTTTTCGTTGTAGGGCCGCGTTTAGGGCGTCGGCTGGGCAAGGCATCCAGCTATGTGGTTTACATATTGTTTTCATCCGGTCAATCCGGGGTTGCGTCTGTGGTCTCGAGGCTAGTACCTCAGCGACTCCTATGCCCGTGACCAGCCTCCATTGGGTATGGAAGACTCGGAGGTGTCGGATCCTTTCGTAGTACAAGCCCGGGTTGTGGGTCAACTGCGATATCCGGTAGTCTCCGTCGATGATGTTACTATTAACGATCGTCCACAGGGACGCAAACAAAGCAGCCCATGTCCGTCCATGGTGGCCGCAGTACGAGCATTTCCCGGAAATGTCTTTCGCGGGGGAATTCTATCGTTCTATGTAAATGTTAACTGCAATTACAAAAACAAGTGAGATAAAGGGAGGGGGAGGGGTTCTAGGGAGTGGAGACTTGAGTGTTGAAGGGAGGAGGAATTCTATTGTTTTAAGTAATTGTTTACGAAAAACAAGTGAGATGAAGGGGAAAAGAAGGGGAAAAGTCCGATTTACGGAGTATGGGACCTGGATTATGGGGATCGGCTATTTGAGCTCTCCCGCCGGTCCGTTGTAAACTTAAACCACATTGTGCATTGTGCACATACGCTGCATTGGCGTCAAGGTGGTTCTTCTTTAATATAAGCATGTTTTAGTTTATCGAAATGTTTTAGGGTCTGTTGGCCCTCATCCGAAATTAATATGGCATTGTTTTGTTCGGTGATTGCTTTTATCTTGTAAGGACCTGCGGAAAGGACGCGCCCGCCTCGTTCCGGTTGGGCGAGCGGGCGCGCAAGTAGTTTAAATGGTCGCCATTTTCGAGGTAGGTGTCACGATCTGTTGACCTTCGCGCTTCGCGGGTTTCATATCTTCTCGGTTCGCGAGGTTCGTATGTCCTAGGCTCGATACCTAAGGTCCGGGGTTCATACGCTCTAAGCTCGCGAGGTCGCGGTTGTTTATCGTCTTGAGGTCTTTGCTGGGGACCGAGCTGGCTACTTCCGACGTCCAGCGATCGTTCGCCTTGCCTCGTCAGCAAGGTCGTTGGCCGGCGCGGCGGTGTTGGGTCGCGATAATTCGGCTCGCGAGGATACTCTTTGCTAAAATCTTCGTCTCGATAGCGAGGGGAACCATAGGCGGAAAACGAGGAATGGGGCTCTACAGATGGGGCCTCCTCTCTCGGCTGCCTCTATTTGGTCCATTTTCTTTGGTGGTCGGGCGGAGCCGGGGGAGGCGCGCTGCAAGCGTACCCGTACACCTTATCGCGAAGCAAACCGAACTTCTCTAATTCCCGCCTTTGGGCGTGCAACGCTAAATCGAACGCGTCGTCTAACGTCACTGGAGTTTGTAGCGATACCTTAGACGAAATCCTTTGAGGTGATCCCGGGATTAACGAGGAAAGAGCCAATCGCTCAACGTTCTTCGAGGTCTTTTCATTCTCTGTTCTGACCACGCGAATAAAGTCTAGTAAGCGAGTAAAGTGGGTAGAGTCTATTATACGTTCTCGTGGCCGAAGCTCCTCATAACTACGACATGGAGAGTAGCGGGTCCTTAAGAGGGAGAGCAGCTCAGCCACGCTCCCACAACCTTTCCCTTCGACATAGAATCTAACGGGATCAATCAATTTGAATATAAGGCCATCCCGGAACCTGTCCTCTAGGGCTGGCGGTATACGTTTCGCGGCGCGCTGTATCGCGTCTTCGAAGTCCTCCAAAGTTGCTAAGTCAGGGTCAAAACGGGGAACGCTGTCGAGCTCCTGATACATTCTCTCCTCATCTTCTCGGTATTGCCATATGTCCATTATATGTGTCATTGGGTCGTTCGTACGTGAGCCGGAGGGTAGTCCACCGCACTGAGGCGGAGGTGGAGGAGGAGGAACAGCCGGAAGAGGTGCAGCAGAGGATCGTGCGGTAGAAGACAGTCCCGCGGTCGGGGACCTCGATACACCACCTGGCATTGTTATGCAATGCTCAGCAAGGGACGGTGAGTGGTAGGAAGCGTAGTCAAGTTACGAGCAGAGAAGATTGCGGCAGGTCGCGATTATACGCGACGGCGCGATCTATTAAAAGGAAATGATTAGAAGAGTCAAATCCCACTTCTGACACCAGTTTGTTACGTCCTGAAGGGACAGCCTGTAAATCACCCCGAGCGGCTGGAGTGACTTACCGGGTTCTTGCTCTGTCAAAGGGCTAAGGCCCACCTTGACTATACTTACCGGGGGTAGAAAGGAAGAAAGGGGTTGAAATAAGGCTTGTACAAGGGAATTGAGAGGAACAATAATGATCGCTTATATTCTTAATAAAGGTTAGTTGTTAGGTACATACCAGGAGACGGCGCCCCGTCTCCGTCGCTGTTCTCGGGGCGTTCGCTTTGCCGCCGGACCTGTCGTAGGTCGTGTTCGCTCGCGTTTCGGGCTCGGGTGACGCAGGGATGTCGCTGGGCCTGGCGTCCGTCGTCTCGCTGCGCTCGCTCCGTCGGGGTTCTTCGCGATCGCGGTGGTTCGTATCGGCGCGTGAGTGCTCTCCCGGCGAGGCCGTTTCCTGTGCGTCGGATGGAGATACGCTCCGCCTAACCAGATCGACCGAGCGCGATTCGCGATACCGGACACTGAAGCGAAGACGCGATCTAGACGGCAACGCTCGCCGTCGCTACTCCCTAGCTCGAAGTCCCAAAATCGAATGCCTTCTATCGAGTCCGCGGTTGAGGACCGCGCCTCGCCTTCTGGAAATCGATCGGGGGGAGAAATCGCCCCGTCGGCAACTGGCGGTCGCTGCCTCTTGTTGGGAAATATCGGGGCCCGGGCCGTCAACGGCCACGTTGCGCTTACGACGAACCTCCGCGGTTCGTCGACCTGCCCGACACGCGCGAGGCGATTCCGCTGAATCGCCGATTCGGAGGAAAGCGACGCGAGGACAGTGAGCACGGGATGGACCAGAAGGGCCCATGTAACATCCACATCTAGGAGGTGAAAGCAGTGCCCAAAGTTAGGTGTGAAAAACCTATATTTCACGTTATTTAGAGAAATGTTTGATTTAGGAAAAAAAAAATGTTTCAACATGAATATGAAGGGTCGGATGCAATGAGGTGATTAGCGCTCGAAAATGCGAAAAATTATTGTCCAAATGCTAAAAAAAAAAAAAAAAAAAAAAAAAAAAAAAAAATTGGAAAATTAAATGTTGTTAAACTGTAGTTTAAAAAATATAATGTTGTAAAGCTCGTCACGACAGAGATTTTTTCTATTTACAGTTTGTTTATCCAATCATTATTATTCGAGCTAAAAATTATAAAGAAAAATTGTTCATCTTCCAAAGTCAATATTTCTTTAAACAGAAATTGCAATAACTTGATTAAATATTAACGTATCGTTCTGAGACTTAAAACATAACTTCAGAAAACTCTAGCAAAGTCGTAAAGTGTATGCAGAAAACCCTTGTGTTAAAAAATGTAACAATATACATACCCTGATAACCATCTGCCTGCAGTCTGCCAGCAGATGGACAGCAGGGTCTGCCAGGAGAGCGCAGGATCTGCCGGCAGCTGCGGCGCAGCCTACGTCCGCATTCGACTACGGTTCTGCCGGCAGATCGACGGCAGATCCTGCTACCCGCCTGACCATCCAACAGCGCCATCGGAAGGCCACAATTGCCAAACAATTCCCTGCGCGTGACGTCACATGGACGTCCCTACTCCCCAACACATGTATACCGTGATTACTATAGGTGTATCCCTACCCCCAAATAACAAAGCAGATTCTACATTGATTAAATAATTCATTTACTTATTTCAAAAAGTATTTATTCTATGTTTAATAATACAGGATTGGCGATTACAATGGTTACAAAATTATACAGATAGCGCATATAAATTCGTAGAAGAACATTCTATATTTACATTAATAAATCTATATACAATACGTCCCGTAACCAGTGGTACCTACTAGGTGCGATGTCAGAAAATTTCCTGTATTTTAGACTTCTTTTTTCTGTAGAATCACCATATTCCGTATTGTGTTAGCGCTGACTATACAGGGTGTCCCAAAAATGCTGCGGTTCCTTAAAGGGGGTGATTCGGGGGGTGATTGCAAACAACTTTTTCCTTTGCGAAAATGCCCTCCGAGGTTTCGTTAACGAGATATTAATAAAAAGCACCGACCAATCAGAGCGCGAGCCTTCCGCTGGAGGTCCCGCGCTAGCGTGGCCGCGCGCCCGGCCGCGCTGCGACTACGAACAAGCAAGGCGGCATGCATCGAAGGAAATTGCGTAGAATGGCAAATGAAAAAGACGTAACAAAAAATCCAACCTTTTGCCATGGTTTGTTTGCCATTTAAAGTGAATAATGAATAAAGGATAAATGGATGAAAATCACGTGTAACGTAAAAAGACGAATACACATTTTTTTTAGAAGATTCGAAAATAATAATTATTTGAAGTGGGAGGATAAGGAATACGTAAAATTCCTTGTGTTAATAACATATCCACGAAAAGGTAATGTAACAGGAAATTAACGAAAAGTGATCGTAGTTCGTTATTGTGATAAAAATCCGTAGTTCAATAACGGCCAACACTGTTGTTGATAATGAATAAGTAGGTTTAAAAACTCGGAAGAAAAATTTACGTACGGAAATTTGGAGAATTATCTCCGAAAATAAGCCGTAGCCTGCGTTAAATTTAAAAAATAATAGTCGCCAATAATGTAACTAAAACTCACCCTTTCGGAAATTCACCTGCAGCTTAAAAACCTGTGTCCACTAGGTCACTGAACCGATCCTGGTCATCGCCGAGTGCACAGCTGATCTCAGGTACACGACACCATCCAAAGTTATGGGTCGCAACGTCAAGTGCGTCCGGGTTAATGTACCGAATATTCACTTCACTGCACGGCTACTAACACTGATCACTTAATTTATTTTTCATGGAACGTGTTGTTGCTACGTTATAAAAATTGGTGGAAATGAATTTTTACTTGGCGTTCGGAGCCGTGGGTAATTCCCGCGCAAATTCTCACGCTGCAGCACTTGCGTCCTCGTTGTTCGGGGGGTACACACAGAACATCGCGTAATACTCTTGAGCAGAGAACATTTGTCTGCGACGCGATTGCTGACTGCTGACTGACAAGATTTTTTCCAAGGGACTTCTTCTACCCCCAAATAGTTTCTCTCGTTCCATTATGAGTTGACCCCCACCAGGCCAAGAGGCTTCAGGTAAAAAGAAGCCAGCACATTTTCGGAACACACGTGTTTTGCAGAAGTGCAACGAAAACTTTCACAAAAGCCCGCGCTCCGTCCTTCTACTGCCAATGTACCCATTGCTTCGAGATAGAAAACAGACACCACGTGTATCGGTTCGAAAGGGTCCGAAGGGAAGAGACGCAGAAAGTCTTCGAGTTGCTATAAAGAAGAAAATGCATACCATTCCTGTTTCCCCTTTCTGACACCCTGAGTTCACGTCTGCTACGAGGCGGAACCAATTAAGTCATAAATTATCCGAAACTGTAGGAAACCGTTCTCTACCGCCGACTTGCGGGACAATACGGTCATAAACCGCAACCCTGGCGAAATGCTCTGGCTGATCAGCCTGATTAATTTTGGAGAACTAGAAATTACAGAGTATTATCCAGGATCAATACGTCTCGCGGAGAGACACAGGAAAAGGAGGGATAGTCCGCTGACTGCGCGTAGCCCGCCTGCTTCGTCCTACCCTCAAATTAAAGACGGATCCCTTATCTCTCGAGTATAAACACGTGCTCGAATTTCAAAACACAAGCACGCATTGACGTATTCGGTGCGAGAGAAGGCGGGCTTGAAGTTCGATTGGTCCTGAACTAACCTTTTGGGCCTACTTATCTCTCGTGTCTAAACATTACCTTTTCGTGGATATGTTATTAACACAAGGAATTTTACGTATTCCTTATCCTCCCACTTCAAATAATTATTATTTTCGAATCTTCTAAAAAAAATGTGTATTCGTCTTTTTACGTTACACGCGATTTTCATCCATTTATCCTTTATTCATTATTCACTTTAAATGGCAAACAAACCATGGCAAAAGGTTGGATTTTTTGTTACGTCTTTTTCATTTGCCATTCTACGCAATTTCCTTCGATGCATGCCGCCTTGCTTGTTCGTAGTCGCAGCGCGGCCCGGCGCGCGGCCACGCTAGCGCGGGACCTCCAGCGGAAGGCTCGCGTTCTGATTGGTCGGTGCTTTTTATTAATATCTCGTTAACGAAACCTCGGAGGGCATTTTCGCAAAGGAAAAAGTTGTTTGCAATCACCCCACGAATCACCCCCTTTAAGGAACCGCAGCATTTTTGGGACACCCTGTATATATATATACATATTTACATATTACGTAGCATTAATACAAAAAAAACCATAGAAAACCAAAAAAGAGCATATTTAATCATAGATCGTAGGTAATATTAATTCATTGTAGTTATTATTTAAATTAAGTATTGATAAATAAATAAGGCATTGTTAATTTTTAAGTCTTAGATTTCAATCTTTAACTGTAGAATAGAACCCCCACCTATCCTATACTTGAGGGGACGCCGCTCTCCCCTCAGGGACCTCACGTCAGTTGTTCCCGAACAGTTGAACGTTACACAGGCAAAAATAAAACGAAAATCAAGAGTGACGAATTTGCGATAAACGCTTCGTTTTCGAGAAAATTGAGATTGAATTTCACCTAAATCCGCGTGCATCGTAGGCGCTTGAGGGGCACGCGGAGGTGAGCGGAACGCGTCAGCTGCTCGTAAGATGTTCCGCTCACTTCCGCGTGCCCCTCAAGCGCCTACGATGCACGCGGATTTAGGTGAAATTCAAAGCTAATTTTCTCGAAAACGAAGCCTTTACCGCAATTTCGTCACTCTTGATTTTCGTCTTATTTTTGCCTGTATGATCACACACTAGAGTATTGACCATAGGTAGGGGAACACCCTGTATACGCAAATAATTTGCAAAATAGATTCACATCTGCATCTTTGCTTCTATCTTTCTTCTGTCTCCTGTCCGTCTGCTCCTGTGAACTCAGAAATGTGTCTAAAAAATAAAAAGGTGAATTAAATTTATTATTTCCTTCGTCACTTTTTTGGTAAAGTTACGCCGGCGTGAATCGACTCGCGTGATCGTATGATCCGCGAGTACAAGTGCCATTGCTGGCACTTGTGACCACTGACAGAGTCAGTGGTACCGCGCTTTACAGTGCGGTGCGACGTCGGACCGATACAATAGTTTCACTATTTTCGGAGGGAGACCTCTTTCGCTTTTTTAAATTTTTCCCTTTTTCTTTCGCTCTTTCTGCTATTATAAATTGAGGCTCCCGAATAGGCATGCACCTATTGTGCCGACTATCTATTAATTCGGGTAGCATGCATTCTAAATAAAATTGTACCAGTTTTGGCTCCATTTCTCTTTTCCAAAACGCATCATCTCTCTCTACTTTTATTGACTTCAGACCCTTCGGGGTCCAAACGCAAAACTTCGGTCAGTAATATGTAACTGGCCTTGTACTTGATAAAAATAGTGATGCGTTTTGTTCATTGAAATACCTGTTTTACGTGTGAACATGCGTCGGACAGCGGGAATTTTTTCCATAGCTTCTTCCGGCCTAAAGTTCTCCGCTGATTTGGGGCATTTGATTTCCACAATACCCTCTTGACCGATGATTCCATCCGGTGAAGCTCCTAAGAAGGGGATGCAGCTGTCGATGAAAATTCCACATTCTGCAATATCTGTGTATTGATTCTTCAATTCTTCGCGAGCAATTTTCTCGCATTCTTTCCCGTATTCCACCGCGGGTGCACTAATTATCCTCGGATACAGAAATGACTTCACTGCATTTGCGCAAAGCGTGTCAGGTCGGCGACAGCACACTTGTCCAAAATTGGATGCTGTCAACAATTTGGACCTATACTGCAACCATCTGCGGTTCTTCGCTTGTCCGATGGTTTCGTCTTCAATAGCATGTCTTTTACCTTGCAACTCACTGAGCATTTGCATATGCTTCTCCCGCTCCAGTTCATATATTTCGGATGGTATGTCTGGTTTCTGTGCATTTTGCCCATAATCAGAATCTTTCTGCGAATGGCAATTGCTTGCGTACATATCGCGCAGCCTTCGTTTCCTTCTGTTTCGCAGCTCTCTTTTCCTTTTCTTTCTTCTTCTTTTCTTCCACTTGGCGCACAACCTCGGGTGTCTTCTTCTTCATTACCGCATTCAATCGCGAGTGCACTTCGTTAGTGTTGTACTCCACGACAGCAGCAGCACATCTACCTGTATATGATCCTCTTTCGGCGAAATTTAATCTTTTTCCGCCAATGTACTTGGCAATTATTGCGTTTAAACTTTCCACAGCGTTATTATTTGTGTGATAGAGTAAGCTCTCCGCATGAGCTAACAGTGGACGAAGTATTTCGTTTACGTCCTGGTACACTCCAATATTCGTCAATTCTGCAACGATGTTTCTTTCATTCTCTTTATTCTTTTCATTGCAGAAATATTCCAGTTGTGCGCACTCTTTGTGTTCACCAAACACGTGGCTCGGAATATTCTGTATGTCGCCATACAAATTCTTTGTTTTCTCGTCGATTGATACATTCTGATTGTATCTAAACTTTGCGGCTTTTACGATGTCCGTGCGCATCTGGCGAATGCTACTTTCCACAGTTTGTCTCAATGGTCCAGGTGTGGTCTTCTTTACAATCGCTTTCATTTTTGTGCAAAAGTTTCGCAACAAATGATTCGTGCATTCAATCTTTTTTACACGAATCAATAATCATCAGTATCAACAGTACAAAGTATCAGTATCTTCATCAGATGGCAAGTACATTATCTCTTGATGTGTATGTTTTCGTCCATCGGATGTTGATGGTTCCTCTACTATACGCTCCTCGGCCACATATTCTGGATGTTGTCCTACGGCAATGTCGTCTGCCGTTTTTGCGCTGTCTTGATTCTTCTGAAGGGCTAAAGACCTTCTCTTTTGGCGATGTACTTTCCGTTTCGACAATCTCTTTGCGTACGAACGTAAATGTCGCGAGCGAAACGGAGAATTATTGTCTTCTGGCACGTCCCGCATAGTCACATTACGGGTGTCACTCATTTTGCACTAAACCAACAAACACAACACAAACACAAACACAAACACAAACACAAACACAAACACAAACACAATACAACATACCGCAACACAACTCAAAATCCTTGTGCCCGTTGCAAAAAAACGTAAACGCGAACCGTGAACGTAAATCGTAAATCCGAAGATTCGTCCGTGGTGCGTTCGGAAACAAATGACGGTCTACAAACCAGGCAACGGCGCAAACAGCCGTAGCGTAGAGAGTCATTCCATTGAAAGATCACAAGTGACGTGGACGTGCGTGCAATAATGGACAATATGAATAACGTAAGTATTATATTCTATACTGTTTTACAGAGTGATTCTCTGGCTAGAGTCTTCAAAGGCGATGCCGCCAATAAGTCGCGTCTCGCTGAGTTTCGTGGATTTCGACGCTCGAGACAAGATTCACTACGGCATGTTAAAAAATTCTTAATTCTTCATCGAAACGATATGGCGGTGATACTAATGAATTCCTGGCGTTCTGCCGATTAAAATCGTGTCAAATGTCATGTAAATCGGACTATTTTTAACGAAGTTAGCTTGGGGCCATTTTCATTGGCACGACATCGATTGACGCCATTTTCGCAAAGATCTGTTGAGAAATGCAGAACGTGGAATTCGTCACTTCCACGAAACTCAGCGAGGCGTGGCTTATTGGCGGCATTGTCTTTGAGGACTCTAGCGAGAGAATTGCCCTACATGTTCATATCGACGCGCGTTACGAAAAGTAGCACGTTTCATGTTTTCTACATGCAGTTATCCGTAAGAAAAAAATGAAACGTGTTACTCTTCGTAACGCACGTCGATATACTCTTACTATTTGTCATAAAAATAATACATTCATTATTTCATTTACAGATGAAAGAAGTGCTAAACGAAGCGGGGCGAGGAGAGGAGAGAAAAGAGGAACAGGAGGGAAAGGTGTCCCAGGAGGGAAAGGGGGAAAGGGCGGAGAAGGCGAGGGAGGACCCGGCCGAGATGAGGGCGGAATTAAACCAAGTAATTATGTGGAATGTGGATTATGTGACCGTGATAGCATATGTGTGATTCAGAGTTGGGCAAAATGTAATCTAATTACAAATTACAAATTACAATTAAAATGTAATTGCGTAATTGATTACACATTATTTTCTGTAATTGCTAATTTATGTAGTTGACTACAATATTGTGTGTACTTGTGTCATTGATTACACATTATTTTCTGTAATCGTTAATGTATGTAGTTGACAAAATATATTGTGTGCTTGTGTAATTGATTATACATTTTCTGTAATTGTTAATTTAGGTAGTTGACAAAATATATTGTGTACTTGTGTATTTGATTACACATTAGTTTCAACACATAATATTTTGTCAACTACCTAAATTAACGATTACAGAAAATAATGTGTAATCAATTACACAAGTACACAAAATATTGTGGTCAACTACCTAAATTAACGATTACAGAAAATGTATAATCAATTACACAAGCACACAAAATATTTTGTCAACTACCTAAATTAACGATTACAGAAAATAATGTGTAATCAATTACGCAATTACATTTTAAACGTAATTTGTAATTTGTACTTAGATTACATTTTGCCCAACTCAGGTGTGAATATTATTTCGTTTGTGTCCGATATTTTTTCTGTTATGTAATTTTATGAAAATGTAATTTTTATGGTACTGTTCCAGATCAAAAAGGCGCTAAAACGCCTGACGTACAGGCGCGGAGGCGGCTGGGGTGGAGGATGGCGCGGAAGCCGCAGGGGAGGCAGGCGTGCAGGCTGGCGTGGCGGCGGCTGGGGAGGCAGGCGTGGAGAAGGGGGGGGGGGGGAAGGGGGACAAATTTTTATATATCAAAATTAAGGAATAAAAAAACATATTAAAATATTTAATGATTGTGTATTTTAATATAATGTAGGGTAGAAGCCCCAATTACTGACACATTAAGGACTGACTCTGTTTGCGATTCGAGCAGTAGTTCCTCTCTCCACCGCTCTCATCTCACCGCAGCACCTCACGGGCAGCGGAGCACGACGGCAGATCTACAATCGATCACCGAATCAGATCTGGCCGCCGGTGCTATCACCCAATCGGACCACTCGTCCGCGCGATCACCCAATCAAAGCTCGCTTCCGCTTGGCGCGTCTTCCAGAAGCTTCTGGAAGACACCAAGGCGGAAGCTAGCTTCGGGCCATTGTTACATTCTTGTTCGCAACGTACCTAGAATCGGACGCGTCACGCTCAAGCTCTTTTATTCATTGTAAACGCTCACTTCTCAGCATTTTTCAACGCTCATCCTAAACTCAGCTCAACTCTAGCAACATAGCGCGATCTCATTCGCTAAACGAGCAATCGTTGCAAGATCTCACCGGCGAAGATTCGTCGGCCACCAAGCACGTGTCGGTGCGAGAATTCTCCACGCTCAACCGTGTTCGTTATCGTGCTCGCTCGCTCATCGTGTTCGTTATCGTCCGTGTTCGCTCATCCATCGCTCATCCATTGTGTTTAATAAATGACGTGTTACATTTTAATAATCACCGTGCTTTGAATTGACTGTTGCTTCACCAACCTAACCTCAATCCCGGCGCGCGAGTTACATCTAATCGCGAACAGACTCTAATATTATTGCATAGTATCTGTATTTATTGACTAAAAGTATAAGTTTTTTATTTTTTTTATTATGGTTTAATATGTTTACTTCATGAAAAACATTTTGTTGGTCTTAGAATTTCTATTTTTATATATAAATTCATTAATCTAAAAAACATATTTCTAGATCTATTACTGACACCTCTACAGGGTGTCGCAAAAATGCTGCGGGTCCTTAAAGGGGGTGATTGCAAACAACTTTTTCCTTTGCGAAAATGCCCTCCGAGGTTTCGTTAACGAGATATTAACAAAAAACCCCGACCAATCAGAGCGCGAGCCTTCCGCTGGAGCTCCCGCGCTAGCGTGGCCGCGCGCCGGGCCGCGCTGCAACTACGAACAAGCAAGGCGGCATGCATCGAAGGAAATTGCGTAGAATGGCAAATGAAAAAGACGTAACAAAAAAATCGAACCTTTTGCCATGGTTTGTTTGCCATTTAAAGTGAATAATGAATAAAGGATAAATGGATGAAAAAAAAAATTAAGTGGTGCCTTTTCTAGCGTATAGATTATAGGTTGAATTACATAATTCTTTTTGTGTATGACTTTACAACGTTTATTTATTCGTTATTTTAAGTAAAATAGCTTAAGGTGATAGTAATTCTGGGTTCTACCCTACAACATTCACATTTTCCATCGTATCGGCATGAACGTATCAGTATCATACTGCTGAGATTTTCCAGATGAAAATAAATACACGGTATAAATCGGATTATTTTTAGCATTATCAGATTAGCAATGTTACATTTATAGTCAATTATCTAGTACAGTTCTAGAAATACACTGATTTATACCGTGTTTCAACTCATTTCTGGAAAATCTCAGCAGTATGTTACTAAAAATATGCCTCTCGAACCGAACTTTTATTCTAATTTATCCAGATATTATCTTTGGCCATCTCTGTTCTCTAGCCGCTTCGCCGTGATTCATTCAAGCCTTCCTGACGACAAAATAGTAATAGGGGAAATGCGGTAACAACGCGATACGACTCTCAATACGTATCGGCAACTATGTCTTTCCTACATTTATCGGCTAGCTTGGACTTCCACCGGTTCTGATGGTACATGGCGCGAATGTACCATCAACGCTGGTGACGGAGAATCCTTGAAGCTTCATTCTGTCAGTTTTCGAGTCATAAATTCATTATTATTTCAACGTACGGTGCTTATTAGCGTTCAAACGCACCAGACCCGTCTGCACGGATGTCTACTGGAGGCAACTATACCCGCAAAAGCTTCGTTCTTGCCGATTCCGCGACGTAAGTTGGTTGAAACGGTTTGTTTACTACATCGCGTATACGTACACGTTTTTCCTAGCTTGTGTGAGCATACGCACACATTCAACGCCCGATGAGACGGCAGCCTTAACCGTTAATGTGCATCACGGCTAAACCGTTTGTGCACTTTTATAATAAAGACCTCATTCTCTTTTAATTGCTGTGATTGAGTGTGCATCTTTTCACCGTCGACCTTAACCTCAAAATCCTACCAGCGCTCACTAAACTATTTCCCAAACACAAAGCATATCCAGATTTCGGTGATAAATTAATAGACAAGCTTCATCACATCCGACAAATGGTGCGAAACAATTTAGAATAATCAAAAGTTCGGCAGAAATAATACTATGATCGAAAGATTCAACCTGAAACATACAAAATAGGAGATTGGATTTGGTTGCTAAAACCAAGACGCGAAAAATTGGAACCAGAATACAGCGGGCCCTATCAAATCATCGAAATTCTAAATAATAGTAGCTTGAAGATAGCAACAAATTCTAAACAAATAAGAATCGTTCATATGAATAGAGTAAAAAAAAGCTTATTCACCATAAAAAAAAAGAAGATGTGGAAATTAGTATAAAAGGAAGAGCAGATACAACCCTAGTAGCATTTTTGGTTGGCCAACGGTTGCCAACAGTTGGGAATTAGTTGGGATACAGGGTGTCCCAAAAATGTCGCGTTTCCTTGAAAGGGGTGACTCAGGGGGTGATTTGAAACAACTTTTTCCTTAGCGAAAATATTGTCCGAAGCTTCGTTAAGGAGATATTAAGCAAAAACCCCGACCAATCAGAGCGCGCGCCTTCCGCCTGAGTTCCCGTGGTAGCGTTGGCTACGAGGTAGGTGACCGCGCTTGTGCTACGAACGTACGAACAAGCAACTTGGCATGCAACGAAGGAAACCACGTTACACATTTTTTTTTTAAAGCAGAATCTTAAATAAGAATAATTTGAAGTGAGAGGACAAGAAGTACGTAAATTTCGTTTTTAAATAAGGCATAAACGAAAAGCTAACGTAACAGAAAATGTATGACAAGTGATCGTAATTCGTTATTGAGGTAAAAATCCGTAGTTTAAGAACGGCCAACACAACTAAATTTAAAAAATAATATTAGGTGTATGAATAAATTCTTTCCGACTGGAATTTCTATCGCGGTGGTATTCAGAAGCTGTCAGAAAAATGGCAAAAGGTAATGAACAATAATGGAAATTATTGCGATGATCGAGTTGTTTTCATATTTTTTAAATCGAACTGTTATTGTACCCTAAAATCGGAAAGAATTTATTTTCACACCTAATAATCACCAATAAATTAAAGAAAACTCACCCTTTCGGACATTCCTTTCCTTGCTTTCCTTCCATTTTCGGAAACCTGTGTCACTAGGCCACTGTACCGATCCTGGTCATCGGCGTCCAGTGCTCAGCTGATCGCAGGGTCAATGTACCGAATATTCACTTCACTGCACGGCTACTAACACTGATCACTGAATTTATTTTTCACGGAACGTGTTGTTCCTACGTTATAAAAATTGGTGGCCGCGAAAGGGGCCGATTACTGTTAATTACTGGGACGAGATTACTACTATTACCCGGCGAAAAGAAAACTCGTGGCAGACTGTCTCGGGCTGTGCAGTCCGCTTCTGTGCAGCGATCAGATACGGATCCGACCGACGATCGTCAAAACAAAAGCGCAGGCGCTACGCTTGGTCAAATCGCTCTATCCCACTCGATCTCGTGTTTCGTTCGTTCTCTTCGTCGCGCGGTGTGACAATGTATGTGGCAACTTCAGCCAACAACCAAAATACGTGTGCCCCGTCTTTAAAAGTGTGCCCAAATAGGTGACTCGACCAATCGTCACAGCAGCGGACTGCACAGCCCGAAACAGTCTGCCACGAGTTTTCTTTTCGCCGGGTAATAGTAGTAATCTCGTCCCAGTAATTAACAGTAATCAGCCGCTTTCGCAGCCACCAATTTTTATAACGTAGGAACAACACGTTCCGTGAAAAATAAATTCAGTGATCAGTGTTAGTAGCCGTGCAGTGAAGTGAATATTCGGTACATTAACCCGGACGCAGTGTGATCAGCTGAGCACTGGGCGCTACCCAACCATAAATCTTTTCGTGCACCGATAACCAGGATCGGTACAGTAACCCAGTGACACAGGTTTCCGGAAAGGGAAGGAAAGCAAGGAAAGGAATGTCCGAAAGGGTGAGTTTTCTTTAATTTATTGGTGATTATTAGGTGTGAAAATAAATTCTTTCCGATTTTAGGGTACAATAACAGTTCGATTTAAAAAATATGAAAACAACTCGATCATCGCAATAATTTCCATTATTGTTCATTACCTTTTGCCATTTTTCTGGCAGCTTCTGAATACCACCGCGATAGAAATTCCAGTCGGAAAGAATTTATTCATACACCTAATATTATTTTTTAAATTTAGTTGTGTTGGCCGTTCTTAAACTACGGATTTTTACCTCAATAACGAATTACGATCACTTGTCATACATTTTCTGTTACGTTAGCTTTTCGTTTATGCCTTATTTAAAAACGAAATTTACGTACTTCTTGTCCTCTCACTTCAAATTATTCTTATTTAAGATTCTGCTTTAAAAAAAAAATGTGTAACGTGGTTTCCTTCGATGCATGCCAAGTTGCTTGTTCGTACGTTCGTAGCACAAGCGCGGTCGCCTACCTCGTAGCCAACGCTACCGCGGGAACTCAGGCGGAAGGCGCGCGCTCTGATTGGTCGGGGTTTTTGCTTAATATCTCCTTAACGAAGCTTCGGACAATATTTTCGCTAAGGAAAAAGTTGTTTCAAATCACCCCCTGAGTCACCCCTTTCAAGGAAAAGCGACATTTTTGGGACACCCTGTATAGTTAGTGATTATGTCTACAAATTCCCAACACAGGGCCTACGGCAAAAAAGTTACGACAGTTTGCCAACGAATATTCAATGTTGGGCCTACAATTGTTATGGTTGGTTAATTAACAAAAAGTTACGACAGTTTGCCAACGAATATTCAATGTTGGGCCTACAATTGTTATGGTTGGTTAATTAACAAAAAGTTACAACAGTTTGCCAACGAATATTTAATGGTGGGCTTACAATTATTATGGTTGGTTAATTAACAAAAAGTTACGACAGTTTGCCTACGAATATCCAATGTTGGGCCTACAATTACTATGGTTGGTTAATTAACAAAAAATTTATAACGATGATTAAATGTCTTACAAACGTCAGAAAATTTGCTACATTAAAAAACCTGTTGTGATTATTCTTTTCTTCATTATAAATGCGTATTGAGGACGTCTGTCTTAAGACAAATATGAAATTTTAAGGAATGAGTCTAAAGGTCGGATGATGATATTTTGTAGAATATTTCGCGTCACTGCCCAGTTTTCATAAACAATTAATACTAGTGTAACGTCCTGCGACGAGCCGCCATTAAAAATTCTTTCTTTTATTATATTAATTCTTATTATTCTATATCCTTATTATTCTATATTCTTCATATCCTATACCTAAGACATTGTATTAGGAGTAAGACATGAATGCACGTATGGAGAATGCACGTATGGAGAATGCAAGTATGGACGAATGCAACCTAGTGGTCAGTGAACAAACCAAGTGAAGTGAACGCATGCGCAATGTCATTCAACACAGCGAGTGAACCGAGTGCGGACCGCGAGCGGATCAAGTGCGCATGCGCGAGACGCACGATGGGCCGAACGGCAAGTGAAACGCGAGTGTAACGCCTGATTGGCGCCAGTCAAATACGAAAGCTAATTGGTGCGCGCAAAGTGCGACATGTGATTGGACCGAGCTAGGTTCACCAAATAGGTATAAATACGGGCCCGCCAGCAGCAGGAAAGCAGAGAGAGATCAGCAGAGATCCTCAAGATACCATAAGTACGCACCATTTAAAACAACCCAACTAACTAACATTCGCACCACGCTTAAAATTCCACATCCAAGCCAAATTTCACTCCAAGACGCTTGAGCCGGCATCTTGGATTTCCAAAGACATTCAATATCATTCACAATCTACCATCTAAGGCTGCTTAAGTAGGCACCTTGGCTACCATCTGGGTATGCTCTAATCAAGCTACCTGGCTACCATCTGGGGCGCTCAACTAGGCACCTCGGCTACCATCTTAGGCTGTTCTTGACAAAGCACCTGAGCAACGTGGAATCTACAACTAAGGAGGCTTTTAATGGAGCACCTTAGCACCAATCCTAGAAAGCGTGGGCAAGCTGATAGGCAACTGGAAGCTATCGAAATCTGAGAGAAGGAACCCTCTCATTATCTTGACTTAAACATTCTAAATCGACCAAAGTGTCATTCCTTATACATACCGACCTAGCGTCAAATTTATCTCTACTACTATTTCTTTTCGACTAAGCGTCTATTACTATTTCTTTTCGACTAAGCGTCTATTACTATTTCTTTTCGACCGAGCGTTAAATGCTATTTTCTTTCGTTCAAAGCGTTATTTCGAACTCTTACCGATCGGAGCGATATACATATATAGGTTAGTTAATTTTCTGTTCTATCGACTTAGCGTCACGAACAAAAATCGGATAATATTGTGTTCAACCGACCAACGCGTCGTCACGTAATCATTTTAGTTCCGTTACAATTTCACGACACCGCGTTGTACTTGGTCAAACCAAACCAATTCTTTTGAATAAACCAT